>CM063713.1:13968736-15395548 GCA_032441835.1 Slavum lentiscoides | reverse complement strand
CAGGCGAATCGCGTTCGTATTAATTAACGCGTTATTTTGTACGGAAAATTTTTTTATTTTATTTTAATTATACCGCGAGTATCACAAAAAAGTTGCTTTGTTTACCGAGTTTTGTATAAAATTCAATATTTGATTATCGAAGTCGTATTGTTTCATTAATACCGTATTATATATACATACATATATACACGGTTTTCCACTATCAATATGCGTTGTAATTCAGCATAATTTACATTCGGTGGCGGCAATTTAATATCACTACAACGTCGAACATTTCCCGAAGTTGAAACCGCATTTTGTTAATTTATATTTGAAAACACGTTATGTTACTTATTATGACTTATAAATGCATTTTTTTATATATATATATATATATATATATAAAAATCATAACATATACGAAGAATTTATAAAAATAAACTGTAAATAATTAAATACATTAAGGGCCGGTTTCACCAACATTTGCTAACGATTTAACGTGTTATTAATTGTATTTAACGATTAGTCAGTGAAAATTAGGTTTCACCGAGATTTGTTAACCTTGACACGTTGTTAAGTTTTACAAAGCCGAAATCGGCATTTTTAAAATGCCACTATAGTAATTTAGATTATAATCGCCTAATTTTAATATTATACGAGTATTATCACTTATCATATTTCGTGATAACCAACGAGAACGTTACAATCGAGGTAACCGTTTTGGTGACCCAACAACAGTTTTGTTACTTAACAATAATAACAATGTAATGGTGAAACATATATAATTCAACCAGATGTTAAATTTAAACAAATTGTTAACTAACACGGCGTTAGAGTGTATTTAACAATAGTCGGTGAAACCGGCCCTATAAAAACGGAAACTAAAAATTCACCGGCAAATCCGTAAATACGTTTTTTTCTTTTCTTCAAAATTTTAATACCTGGGCACACATTAGTTTCATTAAGCAAAAAAAATAGTTATTCAAAAAAAAAAACGAAAAAATAAATCGAATGTTTACTCAAATCTAACACTTTAACGATGTACAGTTAATAATTATATTAAACACGTGGTTTCACTTTTCGTATGAAAAAAAAAAAACGTTCTCCGTGTTCTACAATTTATACTCAAATTCTAACGAGATCGTTAAAGGAAAAAAAAAATTATCGGAGAACTACAATTTTCATTACTCTCGTTTCTCATAGCGAGTTAATTGACTGAAGGAACTGATGCGCGGCCGGCTTATGTTTGTCACGTAAGTCGCAGCGAAATTTTTGGCAAAAACATTTACAGAGTTCATTCGTATCGTTGGCATTACATTTTTAAAGTCGTACTAGGTACGTATATAATACACAGATGATAACAAAAAAAAAAAATACATCTTTAATGAAAATATCAAAAATCACTTGTTCACCGCCACACAAAAATATTTTTAAACAAAAAAAAAAAAGCAATTATTTGAAAAACCCAATTTCATATTTTATACAAACGAAGCAAATCAAACTACTATAACGGATGTATATATTTAATTGATAAATATTTTTTTTTTTATAATATTTTTAAGAAAATTAGCGTTTTGAAAATTCTCTTTATCCATTTATAAATATAAGACACAAATATTACTTTAGAAAATGTATTTATGCGTTCTTGAAGTAAATTTAAGTACATAATAATAATAACGATAATGATAATAATAATAATAATAATAATAATAATAATAATAATAATAATAATAATAATAAATAATAATAATATATTATAGGTATAATATTATAGGTATTGTAAGTAATATTATAAAGTATATTATAAGTTTTTTTTGTTTTGGTGGCAATTTCGAAAATAATAATCCAAGACGATAATGCTAATTATTATTAAACTGTGTATACATTTTTCAGACATAACACACTATGTGACTGAGAACTATATAAGAACAATTTTCACTCCATTTAGTAGAATAATTTTTTTTCTCCTATTTTATTAATATACAATTCAATTTTTAAAAACGTGAAATTAAAAATAAATGATTATACAATACAAATGTTATTCTAACTGCAATACGATTGCTGACATTTACAGGCTCAATGTATACAGCGTTGTGTAATTTTCAAAACACGCGAAATACGCCTAAATAATATATGTATTATAATATAGTTTCATCATATTATAAAGTACCTATATATTAATTCGATTTTTGTGTCGCCATAGAGTATATAAGAGAACCACTGTAATTTTAATAAAACACGAATAAACACTACGTTGTCTACTTTAAGCTCGTTTTGCAATATAAAAACGAACGGATCATGTACGGCTACGTGTACAGCTACCGAGGGAAAGAAGTTTTTGTTCAATATATTATAGTTTTACTAACGCAGAGTGCGATTTTACTTGTCTTCAAGTATAGCTGCAGTGAAACCATCGAAATGATAAAAATTTCTACGCGCACAACTATACATCGTAATTAACTTTAACAAATATAAAGTATAATTTATAAACCTGCAGGCCTAACCTAAAATAGTGATATATAATATATAATGATAACAATAATAGTATAAATCTTTTGTGATGGAAAGAAAAGCCTTTTCCGCGTACATCACTATAATATAGTATACTATGTATATAATACATATACATTTTTTTTTTAAATATAGAACGTAAAAGATGTTTAAAAAAAATTTAACTAGACTTTTTCGATCGAAATTATTTAATAAAGAATCTATCATATATATAATATATATATATAATAAATTAATTAATAATGATAGATTATTTATTAAATAATTTCGATCGAAAAAGTTTAGTTAAAATTTTAATAATATTAACAAAGAAAAAAAGTATGCCAACGGCACGTAGTGTTCCCAAGCGGTCACCCATCCAAGTACTAACTACGCCCGACGTTGCTTAACTTCAGTGATCGGACGAGAACTGGTGTATTCAACGTGGTATGGTCGTTGGCGATGAACTACGATTATTTTGGGATATTTAAACGAGACTTTTTCGACTACAATATTGTTTAATGAATAATCTATTATTTTTTGAGATTTATTGTGATTTAAAATCACAAAACGATATGAAAAAAATAACTTATTGAATTTTAGACACGACAACGTCTGCCGGGACAGCTAGTGTAGAATAATTAAATAATTTGACGAATGCGTGTACGATACGAAAAACAGACGTCTACGATTAGATTCCATATAATCATTATTACTTATTGCGGATAATCTGAGTTGATCTCTTAGCCAATTCTCATTTAATCTTCTACGCACAGACGAGTTATCAAAAAGTGTTTGTGAAAAATACACGACTTTTTATAGTATACAGCACATACGATATGAGATCACGAGTTATTATTTTTTTTTTTGTACGAAATTCTGAGTACGACGGCGATTGACTATACAGTTATTGTTTGAGATTACACGTTTCAGATCTTTACCGAGGCTATATAGAGTCGTTTAAGTATACCTCTCTTGCCGGGAGGGACTGACGTTATTAGACGGAAACGAATATTACCATAAATTTAATTTGTTATTGTAGTTATTGTTCGTTTTGTTATAGGAAGTCATGCGTGTTATGATGGGAAATTCGTGTCTGTGAAAAAGCCGCGTGTTTTATTACAACTAACCTATATACATATAATTATGGATAACACAGTTTGCTGTACGTGTGTGGGGGAAAACGATCGGGGCGAAAACACCGCCGATACTATTCAGAATAACAATTATTATTAATATTACTGTAAAAAACAAAACACTCGTAAAAATATAAACATAAATGATATTGAAAACAATACGGTGTAGTCGTTTACAATGACTTCAGAATATATCGAAACTCTCGAAGAAGAGTTTTTTATTCTCCTTTACCATCACAGGGTGCGGCGGCATAGCGGAGTCCCGCATATCTAAAAAAAAATCTCGAGGAATTCCGACGGTTTCATAATAAACGACCTCCCTCGGGTTCTTCGAGAGTTCGAGGACGATGTTTAAAGACTTCAGCACTGAAGCATGCCCACAGGAAAATGTCACAGGATCTTAAATCAGGGGAGCGAAGAGCCATGCAACGTCTCCCCCCGCGTACGGGGAAATCAGCTAGTGACTTGCGGCGGGACACACGTCTTGAGAAATTGTGCGAGAACGATGGGTTGTAGCTCCATCCTGTTGTCACATTCTTCTATAACAGTTGTTCTATACAGTTACGGTCACAGCGCAACATTCGTCTCACCGTTCGATCCGAAATCCGAAGAGCACTGCAAGCACGATCACGAGCAGAACGCGCGACAGAGACTGCTCTATCGACGCTCTGACTGCGACGGCGATGTTTTCACGTGTCCTCTCGATCTCCGGACGTCCGGCCGACTTCTCAGACAGTGCAGATCCTGTTGCTCTTCGGCCCATTTAAAAATCGTTTTTCGATCGGGAACACTTTCACGCTGGGATTTAAATTGCAGTGTTTGCAAAAGGCCCCACAGACTCGGCGGTCTTTTAAAAAAGTTTCGACAATGTTCACCCGACCACGGACGGCACGGGTAATGGTGACTGAAAAACCTTATTGATCGCCCGACTATAAAAACGCGACTGCCCGTATCGCACTCTATCCGATCAAGAGAGATATCCAAAACGAAACCGACGTTTTGTCTCTTTAGGAATCCAGCCTAAAGTGCTTTAAGTGCTCGACGTCGATCAAACGTAACTATATCAATGTAAACTTACGAACAACTACAGTGGACGAATTGCTAGGTCGCGCTGACGAGGACCGCCCCATACACGCACTGTAACACGAAACGAACGTATCAAAGAATCTTGAATATTTGCTAGAGTAGCTGCTCGTCGAAACATTTGATGGACATTCTGAAGTGCTCAAAGAAAAAATTTCCTCGTGTTCTTCCGATTTCGAATACAGTGTATACGAAATCCTCCTTCGATTAGCAGCCGGTCTACAATTACTGGGCGAACACGACGTCTTCGAGCACTAAATCCAGTTTCGTCGAACCGTCTCGCAATGAACGATTCTTTGTCTTTTGCGCTAACACAGTGAAAATTGTATCAAAAAAATTTCTTCGCCTACCATACAACCGCCTGCCGCCGAGATGTAACCCCTACCGACGACACGTTTGAAAGGCTTTTCCTCGAGTGGCGCGCGCGCGTGTCCGCCGCCGTACGCGCATCTATTTATTGTGCTCTCTGTGGGCACTAATAATAATAATAATAATAATAATAATAATAATAATAATAATAATAATATCAATACTGATGTCGGAGTAACGAATTAACGCGCGTACGGGGCAAGGGGTGCGAAAAACGACTGGTACAATAATAATAAAGCCTCGAACGGGGTCGGGAAAGACGAGCGGCGGCGGCGGCGTGACCGACACGCACACTGCGCGCACTGTGGGGCGATTGTCGTGCCGACGTTTCGCGCCGTCAAAACGCGTCCGTCTTAAATCTTGGCTCGTATAATACCCAATACATAAATATATAAATAATATTAATAATTAGGGCCGATATTTATATGCTTTTGCGTATTGTTATAGGTTGATCAAAAAAAAATAGCTTGTTTAACCAAAATGTGTTTCATGACCTAACAATCCTATAAACAAACTTTTATTTTGCATATTTTTTGCGTATTTTGCTATTTTTGAATTTTTAGGGCGTATTTTAGGATATTGTACATTTTAAAGTCATTTTCAACTAAAAAAAATCGATAATTACAAAATAATTGTTTAAAATTTATTATTTTATAAAATATTAACAGGCGAATTGATAACTTTATTACCAATGTTTTAGATAAAATATTATTTACTTTAGTTTTTATAATTTTTCAATTTATTAATAATACGAGATATGACAAATCTATACGTTTTACAGTTTATTTCACGGATCGTGAAACAATGCCATTCAATAAATCAAATTAAAATAAACATTTAAATTCAACATATTGAAAATTTTAAATCATAATATTATAAAAATGTAAAATATTTTGTTGAGATCAAACTGTAATAACTAAAAATAGTAATAAAATACAATTTTAAATTTTCTTAGGTTTTTTTTAGAGCATATTTTAAGGGCATATTTTGGTAATTTTTAGCGCATAACTGCATACGTATTTGATAGGTTTTTAAGGCATATAAATATCTGCTAATAATAATAATAATAATAATAATAATAATAATAATAATAATAATAATATTAATAATGATTTCAACGGGTAAAACGACACGGGCGTGTAATGGGGGTGACGTTTGAAAAGGGTTTGATAAACGAGGACGTCGGGGAGGGGGAGAAATTTTCGTTGGCGATTTGTGTGTAGAGCGGAGGAAAAATTCGTTTCGAAGCGGCGCGCACTTCTCCCGTTTTCTTCGAGTAAAACGCGCGCGCAGAAAAGTTTCGCGTGACGCTACACGCGCACTAATAATAACTGCAGCAGATAGGAAATATCGATCGATCGCGGAAACTACCTAACGCGAATGTGTGTCATTAAATCGGGGCCACGTCGAAATTGCCAGCGAATTTCCCCGCCGTTATTATTATTATTATTATTATTATTATTATTATTATTATTATTATTATTATTGGTTTATAGGTAAAATTGCGGGTGCGAACCGAAATACAATCATTTTACACGTGGGGCGAGAAGAGTAAAAAGCGCGTCGTTTTTCCCGGTGTAAAACGTCACAGATCGCGCGCGTTACATAATACGTACGTAAGAAGTGAAATCATTTCGCGATAAATCTCGCGGACAACAACACCCGAAGACTGTATAATACATTTATATTATTCGTATTAAACGTATTCGTTAGGACGGATTATTAAAAAGCGACCGCGGAAAAATGCAAAATACGACCCCTAAAAATGACCGCAAAAAGTATGGTTTAAAATTAATACTAAATTCGATATGTTTTTTTTTTGAAATTTACAAAATACCAATATTATAAAAATCTTACGGATTACTCGAAATTATTGCGCTGTATACTATTGACTAGAGCCAGGCGCGTCCTTGAGGGGGCGATGGGGGCGATCGCCCCCCCCCATGAGCTTACTAATTACTTGTAATCATAACATACGTAATACCACAAATAAGCAGTTTTGTTAAAATTGTAACAAGTTTCAAATTTTGACGTATTCTTTCATCTAGAAAATCGCCCCCCAACATAAAACTGACCTGAAGACGCCCCTGATTAGAGCGTGTCTGACGTTGTCGAAAATCAAACGGACGACGACGATTATCGCGTATAGTAAATACGAGTATTTGTGTTTAAGAAAAACTTCACTCCGCGTCCACTGGGAACGATTGAAAGAATATTTGAAAAGAACCGAAAATTTCGGTCATCAAGGAAACGTTAACACTTGAAGCTTTTTCGCTCGTTTAGGATTTTCGAAATTGTAGGGCAACGAGTGAAAACGTCGAAAAAATTTAAATGATCCCAATGAATCGTCATACAAGTATTTAAAATATGTACCGTTATGTGTCCGAAAAACCATACCTTATAGAAACACCGTTAATTAACAACCCTCGAAAATAACATTTATAACATGACCACCAAATAAGACGATTCAATATCGTTTTACAAAATAATAAAATAAATACAATACTAAATACACAACAGCGTGAACTAACCGAGGCGAACGAAGCGAACGAGACGGTGTGCTCAACGCCCAGTTTGTGTGTAACATAATATATAATATATACACACACACACATTTTTTACTCGTTTTTTTTTCCTCGTCTAAAATAAAAACGATATAAAATTTCATTATTACTATATACATTTGTACAAATACGGTAAATATTCATGATTAAACAGAACGCGTTAACGGGTTTACATATTATTATTATACTGAATATTTTAAAGAAATATCAATTGAAAACATTATATTTACACACAGCTGTTATTACCGAGAATTAATTAGAAAAATATCGTATATATATATATATTTAAAATTCCGTATTTATGATTAGAATGCGGATTTGAACGCATTTGCATATATTTTTTTCTTTTTCTGGTAGATTGTGTCACATATGCTAAGTACCGACATTGTTGTGTGGGATTAAAAACACGAATGATTTTTTTTTAGCGTATATTTTTGCATATTTCGACACACGAAAGATTTATTTTACGATTTTAACCGCATATTTAATCTTTTGGTGACCGTTCAGGAAGTGTTTTTTTGCTGGATGTTTTCGAAATATTTAAAAAAAAATTATTGTCAATATAATATATTAAAATATATATATTGTATTTCAATATCGGTTTTTATGTCTTTCGATTTATATTAAAACGAATTGATGTCGATACATATTATACGGATTTGTATTGTTCATACTATACCTATCGTTGAAATAATATACTAAGATAATCTATAATATCGATCCAGATCTCGGACCATTGATATAAATTCCGAGCCGCATCGAAATATTTTATTGTCGTTTTTTTTCGCGCCGAGTTTATTGATACTCTATTGCAGCGGTTCCCAAAGTGCGCGCCGCCGACCGTTAATATAAAACATATTTATATAAATCTTAATAATTATAAGAATTTATAAAGTATACACTCACGTATAATTATAATAATATAAATATTTACATATTATCCACAGTTTTTTGTAGTTTTATTTATTTTTATCTAAAAAAAAAAAATTTTAAAAGTCATCAATTTTATCTAGGGCGCCGTGAGAAAACCTCAGTTTCAAAAGGGCGCCGCGAGTCTAAAAAGTTTGGGAACCGCTGCTCTATTGATAAACAGAATCTTTCATATATTTTAAAGTATTTTTTTTTTACGAAATTTTTTAAATGCGCAGTACGAATTATGCGAAAAATAAAAGTAAATAACTCAATGCGACTGCGGAAACCCTGCAGTACAAAAAAAAAATGTCAAACACATATTGTCGTGGAACGCCCTCCGCCCGAGAAAATTCCTAGGGTCGTTGGAGATGATATAATCACAGAACCCCGCGGATAGAGAATCACTGGATTTAAAATTCTAAAACCTTAACACTAATAACGACTATACCGTGGCTAACTATTTAGGTATGACAACAGATTGTCCAAATTGTGACTCGGTCTGCGCATCCCATGGAAAAAACAATAATAACGTATTTTTTTTTCCACGGAATCGTCTGTATAAATTGACCTTTTAATTAAATGATAAACACAACACAAAACCAAAAAATCGTGCACGACATTAACAATAGTAATACGATAATGATTTTTCCTTCTGTGAAAGTGGTAGCACTTCTATGGAAGAAAAAATCAAACCTGCGTATCACAAATCTGTTGTCATACCTAGATATATAGCCATGGATTATACTGTATAAAATAAGTAACTGTAATATATTATTATTATTATTATTATATAAACTAATTCCTACGTCCATTCGTTATCTCCACTATGACAAGCCACCTATATATACGCAATGTTCGTATTCAGTCATTATTATATCGAGCTATGCGTTGTACACTTCCTGCCGCACGATAAATAAATAAAAATTACGAAGAAATGAATGCCGTTTCTTTTTTATTTATTTATTTGTTGATAATTTTCACAAGCGATACACACGTCGCGTACAGAAAACGTCGGCGGTTTTCTCGAAAAAACCAATCGCCGAGCACAAACAGATATTATAATATCGACACGTTGAAAGTACCATAATAATATGTGAAAGAATTTTTTTTTTATAGTTCAGTCGTTATGTTAAAGGCATTCGAGACAGAACGAATAAGTGACGACGACGACGACGACGACGACGACGGTGGTGGTGGTACATTCATTCATTCAAACACTGTCGTCATAAAAACGTCTTATTATATTGTCCTTTTAAGAACGTACACCATTGTACGAAGACTTCTTTTTTTGTTGTTGTTGCTGCTGCTGCTGCTGCTGATGCTGCAGGTGCACATCGTCGGTGTATTCTATTGCTCTCCTTTGCCTCGGAGCGAAAACGACGGAGGGTGGCGCGCAGTGCTCGTTTATAATAACACCGACGTGTACAATAATATAATACATTTTTCCCTTAAATTATATTTTTTCCCGTTTTCGTACACATATACGTATGTATATATGTATGTACATCTGGTAAATATAATGTGTGTTTCATGGTTCGCGTATAAGTTATCCATCCGCCTAATGCGTTCGTCGTGTGCAGGGGGGGGGGTCCCTCCGAGAGTGTACAATAGATTTTTCGATTTGTTATATAAATATATATATATAGTTTTTTTTCAAAACTGTGAGAAAAAAATTTTATTTCGATTTTTTATTTCTCTCTCGTTTTTTTTTTATGCGTGCACACAGTATATATAAGAAGAAAAAAAAATAGGCTACTACTATCTAATCTCACGGCGAGTATGTATACAAGACACATTGTTTGAAACGCGTTATTTTTGCTCGGTATAGAAATATATACGCGCCACGACGGCCTCGGTGCATAAATCGTGGTCTGTAATGAAGAGAAAACAACACACTGTGATCAGCTATGATAACACGAATTTTCCAAACGCGGATTTCGTCACGAACGTAATATTTTTAATGAAATTATTCAGTACGGAAAGTTTAAAAAACTCGATTCCGACTTTTTTTTTAAAAATATATATCATGTACATTTTAATAAATAATTACGAATATAGACGGAATAATTAAAAAAAAAAAACATAATTACGAGTATAAATATGAAATAATTTTGTTACAAAAATGTTTTAATGAACGCGTAAATCTTTTTACGACGTTTTTAGCGATTAAACTATAAAATTTTAATATAATTTTTCCGAAACAATTTTGTTTTTTTTTTTTTATAATCAAAACGTTTACAGCGCTTAAAATTTTACAAATTAAGTTTGACGCAGCTGAAAAAAAAAAAATAAGAATTTATAAATATTCTTAAAAGTCAGTAGGAAATGCGTACGACCAATACGATCTTATACCGTTTACGTAAAATTACACGTAGTAAAAACGCAAAACAGAATTACGATTTGTTTTTAACCTATTACGAATACTAATATATGATAACCTTTATAGAATCCAGTCGTAAACGAATAAAATCGCAGTATGAATGAACATTACACACTATTTATTCATAACGAACACGAAAATAAAATATGATTTTTACGTAGGTTATTCTATCAATATTGTATAACAAAAAAAAAAACTGAAATCTAAATAACGACTTTTCCCCTTTTTTTCACATTACAGCATCGGCGGCATTGAGAAATTAACTGTGTTATTAAAAAATAATAATAATAATAATATATTCGTTCTGGGTTCTTTACAGCGAAAAAAAACCGATACTTTTCTTTTTTGAGAAAACGACAGGTGTGCGTATTGCGTGTGACGATAAACTATATTAAACATATGATAAAACTAATATTATTCATAATATATAGATGCTTGATATCGTTTTCCAATAATACGGTTTAGAAAATCGCGTAACTTAACTAATATTCGAATAAATATAGCGTGTCGTTTTTTTTTTTTTACACCGTTCAAAGTTCCCATCGTATCAACGATTAATATTGAAAACGTAGAAAAATCCTCGAACGATGAAATTATAAAAAAGTATATTATTATAATTTCAAAAAAAAAATAAAATGGAGTATTTAAAAGTAATCAGTAATATTTAAATTCACACTGGGATCAATATCGATAGTTATCATATGTGTATAATAGCCAAAGAAAAACGAAAAAGGATAACTGCACAGTTCGTATAATGAACGAGCGGCATGTAGAAATACTATTGGTCTTTTTTATATTATATATAAGCATTTATATATATATATATATATATATATACTAAATACTTTGATGTCAATATAGCATTCTGTTTCTTTTTTTCGTCTCGTACCGTGGGTTTATAATACGTGAAACCACATGTGTCGTTCCCTCATTATTTATGCAGGATCCGATTTCCGACAATTTATTTTTAAATCTACCCACCCGGTTGATATTATGATGATTATTACAATATCTAAAAGACACAATGGACTGCACACATCCAAACATTTTCTACACCGACTGTTACGCATTTCGATCGTTATGAAAATAAAAATTATGCCCACTATTGATACGATTCGATAATAATCGTTACCGAAAACGATGCGTTTAACCGAATAAACATAATTCAAAAACTGTTATTGCGCGTTATATATTCTTGCATCAAAATCAATAGTAAGAAAACGTAATAGTTACATTATAAACACATATTGTGTATTTTCACGTCCGTTTTTGTGAAACACACTCTACACTTATAAAAGAATTCATATTTTATCATTTGATTCTTAGCCAAAAAATAAAAAAAAATCAAAAGCTCACGCATGAATTGGTCATTAGACGCCTATTGAATAAAACTCTTGAGCGTCTCTTCCCCAACGGCGTAACGAAAAAAACGCATTCTTTATTCAAACATTTCTCAAAAAAAAAAAACTTTAGATCGCAGAGAACTGAAAACGAAATATAATTGAAAAAAAATCATTAAAAACATAAATAATATATATCATTGATCAGAAAGATTTGTCGGTATCAAAAGACAAATGCAGTATCTGAATAATTGAACAGTGTACTTTAGCACCTAAAACCGTAAATTTTCGGCACTCATTACAATTCATTATAAGTACTTTAAAAAAATAATTTAACTATATTAATTTATCGTACATGAAAATATACTATATAATAGAGGGCGTCCTAGACAAAGATTGACGGATAGAGTGGTCAAGGACTCGAGGGAACTTGAAATAGAGAATGGGGAAGAACTGGCAAGAGACAGAGACAGATGGAGGCAAGTGGTTGTTGCGGCAATGGGCCTAAATGGCCTGTAAACGCCTTTTATGATGACGATACGAAATTATTATCAGTATTGTTTTACCTTGAAATCTAAAAACGTTAAAAGTCTTCTTTCGCGTATAATACAAATACGTGTCAGCTATAAATATCGAAAAGAAAATGTTCGAAATTCTCGCCGTTCTATTATACTGCCTGCAATATACAGTGCAATATTAACGTGTTCAAAACCTTAGTTTTCTCGAATTCATATAAATTCTTTTGGACAGTGTTAAACACATCGAATAACGTTAATAAACACAAAATTACTATTTCGTCGTGGCGGCTCGTATGACGAACAATATAACTTTTCTGTACGGTAATAGATTCAAGAGATCAATGAAGACCCACTACGTTAATAAGTGCACGTAGATCAATTGAAGTTTGTTTAAATAATTACTGGCTATTAAATTTTAAGAGGACGTCACACAGACACGCAGTGCTCTGTCTATACGTAGTAATTTCTATTATTAAATAAAACAGCTGCGTACACATTCGTCTCTTTTAAAATAACGATTAGATTTTTTTTTTTTTTATATACACGGTATAAAATTTTAAACGTCAAAAATCTCCGAAATAATATATTTAATTATTTATATAGTCGCTACGCGTAATTTAGAAACGATTTGGTAACTGAATAAAGTGTATATATAGTGTCTATATTGAAACCGGTAATTTTTTATTTTTTTTTATATAAAAGGTTATCGCACTTTTCACATTCGAGTAGGTATTTTAAAACAATTGTTTTCATAAAAAAAAACGCCCCGTTAACCACGTCACTCGTATTCTTTTTTTATTCTTACGAACGGAACGCGTTCGTTTTAAATCGAAAATAAAAGACCGTTTTGTCGAGTACGGCGGTCGTACACATTTTATTGTAGGTACTATAACGAAGTTAAAAATAACTTGGTGAGTAGTACGTAAGTCACAAACGAGCGACTTTATCAGTACACGGCCATTATGAAGACCTGCAGACGATAGTGAAACGTCTGTTCGGTTTTTATTATAATCACGCTGTATCATAGAGAAACGCAATTACATTAAGTTTTAATACGTCGTCAATACAATATAACCTCGTCCTTTTTAGTTTTTAATAATCTTCACCGATTTCTCACCGTATTAACGTCCTCGAGCAACGATACTCGGAATCGGTCAAACGGCGCGTAAAAGTTTCTCGAGATATATATATATATAGAAATTTTGAAAAAGAACAACTCTGAAGTGATTTGTACAAAAGAAATCCCACGTGTTTTCCAAATTCTCTCACATCGCGTATAAGTATTATTTAATGTTTTGGAGACAAAACGTATGATACGATAAATTACCGAGATTCAAACATATCAAATTTAATGCGTCTGACATTAAAAATCGTATTTATAACCGCCGATTAAAGAGTTTCGAATAAAAACTAGAGAACACTACAGCAGCAGTGTTACTTATTCAGGAGAACAGTCGTCACGTATGCACAACCACAACTTTATAAGCTACTCGAATCGAATTTAAAATCGCGCACACGCCCAAAGAAACTTGGACACTATTATATTGGAGAATACAGATTCCCTTTATATATATATATTATTATGGAATTTCCACCGACAATCGTATTTTACAGACTATAAAAAATAAAACCACCAATAAAAAATCATTTAAACGATTAGTTTTACACCGCGCTGCAATACGTTCTCGACCAGCTTTCAAACGACAATATAAATTCAATAATACAACTACAATACAAAACCGATGGCGGCAATTTCACTCTGTATAACCAACAAACGTCCTATTCTCCGAGTCAATATGATACATGCACGAGCGTATTATTATTTACACACCAAAGTCGTTTATTGTCTTGCACACAACAAGTTCTAAATACGCCGATAATAATAAATATATTTACTGCTGTAACAACCGGAACGATTCATACAATAACGATAATAAACCACAGAGTTCGCCGAATAATATTGCGTACGTATCCATTGATGATAACGTCAATAGAGTTTGAAAAATTTCCGAGATATCAGAATTAATCGTCCTCATTAAAACAATAATAGAACACGCGCTCGCTGCTTCGGCGCACCTACTAATTATAGAAGAAAAAAAAAAAAAAGATTAAAAATGATGAGAAAAAAGACCGCGAATACATTTACGGAAATAGAGACGTCCTCGTTGAAACGTCTTCTCTAATCGTATATCAATGATATAACATATTATACACTCTACTTACAGCGGCTATTTAACGATAAACTTACCCCGATGGACTCCCCAAAAAAAAAAAAAAATGTTCACTCTCTTCGCGCACGTCCTGAAAAATAAAAAAATCAAACAAAACATTATTATATGATATATTCGTTATTTGTATAAATGAGAATATTTCGATTCGTTTTCATTATTTTCGAAGAACGATCGTTCTCCAATGACAGACTTCCCACCAACGCGTGATGTAGGCGCCTACACCGTCACTGACCGATGCAGTACATTAAACAGCTCCAATATTCCGGCGAAATAATCCCAACACGTACATTATATAATATGTACGCGTTTAACGCAAGCAGATTTTTGTTGGTACCTATATTACACAATATTCTTTTTACCCTTTATGCGCATCAAAAGCTTAGTCACATTTCGGCCAAGGTTTAGCGTACTAATTGAATAAAAAAAAAAAATTGTTTAATAAACGAAATATTATTGGCGATACTCTTAATAATAATTAAGTGTACAAAAAAAAAAAAAGGTTATTACAAAACAATAAATTGTCTTTTTTAAAGCGTGGGATAATATATGCAATATAATATTGTTCATTAATGATTAAGTAATTAAAAAAAAACGTATACAAGTGGCTTCGTTTTCTCCCATTCGACTACTATTTATAAAAACCACTTAATACATTACACGTACTATATAATATATTCACTAATAAAATAAATGTTTCATTATAGTAACATAATATTTCGAAACGTAAATCATGTATATATATTATATATATGTTTTTAAGTCAATACTTATTGCAGAGTAAATAACGCGAACATCCGAGTTTTTTTTTTTTTGTGTGTGTAGGTAGAAAGAAAAGTAATACGAAACGATTTAATAAACTTTCATTTTCGTTATTTCGTACTTGTATACAAAACCAGCGTATATTAATTCATTACCTTGTTGTTATTTTAAAATTCACTCGTACCTGACAATAATACAAAGAATATAAATAAACTCTATAGGTACACCGAGAGTAAGCCTTCGGGCATTAAATCTAAAATAAAACGAAACGAGATATTATTACGGTTTTTCTTCTGCAGACACTGCTGACTGACTGGATTCCGTTGTTGTACGGCATTCACCTATTGTGGTACAAGACTGCAGTATTATACTTTATTATGAATTATTTAATGTAATATACGAATGGTATTGTATCAGGAATGACAAACGAATTTGATCGGAAATCGGTTTATTTTAACAAAATTAAATGACGAGAAAAGTAGTAACGAAAATCTACAAAAAATATCGAACGGAATAATAGTGTCGGCGGCCGAATCGAATATAATTTAAACGCTTTTATATACAAAAATGTATATACATATATATATATATATATATATCGACGGTTTCAAAGGTTTCCAAAACGAGTTGATGAAATTAAAAAAAACATTTCATTACTCGTGAGAATAATTCATTTCGCCGTGACTCAAACTAACAATGTCAGTCGAGATTTATATTTTATATTAATATTTCAGCCGACGTCGTTGCGCGCATTCAATTAATCTTGTATTAAAATTGAACGTTTTAATACCGAAAAATTACGATTTATTTTCAAAAGAAATTTAAAAATAATAATACAGCGAAATAACGGGGGGGGAAAAAATTATTTTATTACTCGTGAAAATAATACGGTTTCGCCGTAATTCAAACTTTAAGCGCTTATAAAAATAATAAAATATCGGCGTAGCAGCCGATTCGACTTCTCTCCGCGTACTTTCGTTTCCTTGCAGGCAGTGGGCACCACCACCACCATTAAACTATCAAAACGATCACGCTCGAGTTCATACACGGCACAATTGAATTCTTATAAAGCACAGAGAACACATTATACGTATTGTATTCCGAGAGACACACTCGATTTGTTTCGTTACGATCGATACAGAGAAATTAAATACGTCTCCTCTATATTATATGTGAAAACTCTACCTAAAAATTTACAACTGTTATAAATAGCGCAAAATTAAAAGAAATTTTACGAAAAATCTGTCTCGCGTTAATACGGTCCGAAGAAATTGGGTATTTGGTGAAAATTTCAGGTTTCTATGACCATTAGTTTCAAAATTACGAAGGCATAACGATAATCGATTTTGACGAAATTGCCTTTTTTTTTTTTTTTTTACAGTTTTTATGTAATTTTTCGGCAGTTTTTTCTGACGCTTAACAACAAAGTATTAAGAAAATCGAAAAATAGTACCGACTAGATGCGATTTGCTATCGGAAAATAGTGCTACGCGTAAAGATCCAAGCACTCCTTCTGGTAGAAATTTTTGGGTATAGACTTTAAAAAAAACACATTATCGTAAAACCAATACAATTCCTCGCTCCGCTCAGAATTTAAAAATCCGATAATCGTACGATTCGCGATAGAGAAATCTTTTTATTAAGAATAGAAATCACCTACGAGGACGGTGAAAAGAATAACTCGCGAAAATAATTCTCACAAAAAAAAAAAAACATAAAGTGCGATTAAGACTCGTCTAAATAGTCTATTGAATCGTTTTGGTCAGACGAATTAATTACACACAATAATATACTACTTCTTACAGAACGCATCTACTATTTATTTTATATTATATTATCGTTTAACAACATTTACCCATTAGCACTCTCATTTCATTCCCAGCGTATCTACTAAAAAAAAATATACGTATCGTATTTTATTATTCAAATAATATAACCGAATTACCGTGATACGTTAAGAAAAGAAAAAAAAACTCGCTACAGCAGCGGTCGATTTTCAAAATAAAATTTGCCGCGTACGTGTGTACCTATACACATTTTTTTTTTTTTTAATTAGCATTATAGGCCCTTTGCTGTCAATATTAAATTCTTCCGTTCCTCTTTATTACACGCATGGATCATGTCTTCATTCAAATCTAGTCTCAGCTCCTTTATACATCCCTTTTGACTGCATCTAACTACCGTTGCTTCGGTCTACCACCTGACTTTAATTAATTAGTTGGTGCGGACTGGCCCTCCGGGTTGGGGGTTGACCTAACCTAACAACCCGTCCTCGTAAAAAAGCTAATGTTAAGAGATCAACAAAATTCTTGCCTCGGACTCAGATTTTGGACAAAACAACACGGAAACGGCCCGGATTACAGGAATACAGGATTGGTACGTGGAACCTATACACATAGTGTTTTTAAACGGTGTAATTGATTGGACGGCTGGTTTTCAGAGCGGGAAAAGTCTGAGGGAAATTTGCACATCGTTGTAAAACGAACAGTAGTTTCAGAGTCGAATAAAATTTAAAAAAAAACTGGATTCGAAAATAATAATTTGTAATACAGAGACACTATGAAAGTACTTTTTCTTTTTAACGTAGGTATATGTAAAAAAAAAAATACCGTCGTTTTTCGAATATTAAATTTTTTTTTTTCTTCTTCGCTTTTGGTTCGTTCAAATTTTACTCCGATTCAATGTCAATATTATTTAATATGCATACGATTCACTAATCCCTAGCGAACGTAAACAAACAAATTTTAAAGTAGCGTGTATGTATATATACGTTTTGATATTCATATATTATTATAACGGATGACATTTTCAAACTAGTTATCATTTTTTTTTTTTTTTTAACGAGCTATGGGAATTAAGAAGAGCAGTATATTATATCGTAAATATATAATACATTAAATGGAAGACAACGGTCGAGTATAATAGTTTTTTTATATATACTATAATTGGCCAGCAAAGAATAAAAAAAAAAACTATATAAAAAAGTAATCGTGTAGTTTATTATATTATAAAGGCTGGGACTTTAGACGTGAAATCGCAGGCAATTGCCCAATAAGTATACGGTTGTTATTTGTTGATTCGCTATTCTTATATCATTCAAATATCATCTGTACGTGAAATATGTACGCGATTTTTTTTTTTTTTTTATTAATATGGGCAATACAACTCTAAACCCTAAAGCGTTATATATTTCAACTATATTTAAGCGTGTAATGTTTAACGTCACTGAAACCGTGTTAGGTTATATTGTTTTTCGACAACGAACATATTATTTTACAAAATACCATCTACTTACAATAATCTCTCGTTATTTACAGCATTTCTCTAATCATTAGTCATTCAGTCCATTAGTCATTTTATTATTACACTTATTAGTCACTTTTGCGAATAAAAATTCGATAATTAGAAATACCTTAATGTAACGGCGGCGTATTACTTAAAACTTTGAAGAGAATACCCTTGAAATCCGGATAACGTGTGTTGATTAATACGTTAAGTCAACTGCCATGACTCGTAGTCTTAATGGTTAGTGTTTAGATGGAATATAACAGCTTAGAGTTAGCAAACACATAAACGTGCATTTAAAACGTTCTACTTAGCGACACAGTTTTCATAGTTTGAAGAAATATTATACACACACACACCCACATATCATATATTACGCACATATCTACTAGTTAGATACTCGCAAGATCACCAACCGATACAATGGGAAAGTATCAGAATTTAAATATTTCTATTTTGGAAGTGCAAAATATTATCTAAAAATGTACATAATATAAGCTGTATCATTAATCTATAGGTACATATGTTCGTTTCCTGTACTTTATTTTTCCTACTGTAATTCGCGTTATATTTCCAGAATGCATTTTTATATACGTTCTCATTAATAAGTATACGTAATTATTTTTATTCGTCGTTTCCTTTCAAAACCACAAAAAAAATATATATATAATTCTCGCTAATTGATTTACGCATAATAAAACACAAATAATATAAGTTCCTACTCGGAAAAAATAAATTTAAATATTATTTTGAAATATAAAAGAAAAAAAAAATTATCATCAAAACTATATAATGAACCGGGCCTTAATCTGCAAGAGTCAACTTCGTCATAAGGCTCTACACAGTTTTTTTTCAGAATAACTGCAGCGATACGGATACAATTATTTTGATAACAGTAGCAATTAAAATTAAAAGTATATGTTTAAAAAAATATATAATCATTTGACACCGATAATGTGGGAACCTGGCGCCCACAACGCCTAGTGTCATTTTATTATTAACTCCAATTTAGATTCATTATAGCAACCGCATGGGTCGCGTAATGAAATTATATATATATATATATATATATATTGTCAAATAATAATCAGGCTATATTGTATCTGGAAACTCGCATCAAAAATAATTTCAATAATTAATAACATCGCGTTTGAAAAAGAAAAAAATTGACCATTACTTAAAGTTCAAACACTTGGTCGTTTTAATCACAGACACAAAAAGAAAAACCATTTAAATCGCAATATTCACGCGGATTATTCGAAAACCGCCTAAATAACACGCTCACGATATCATATTAATGCTCGCATAATTTAAGGGGAAACATTAGAAAAATATGTTCGTGCGGAGTTTTAAACTACAGAAATCATAAAAATCCTAAAACGACAATACTGATACGTATACAGCGAGGAGGAACTGACAAAGTGAGTGTTGCAGGGGTTACTCGATACGTTTCGGTTCATCATTTACGACACACAGGCACGATATGGTACCGTTAAGTATTTTATATTTTATACGATATTATTAGATTTTTTATGTAAACCTCCGTTGAAAAAAAGAAAACGATCAATTATTGATACGCAATATTAATAATACCAACAGTAATATTATTATTATTTAATTTAGTTCATAAAATTGTATTGTATTCGTTCCGAGTTTATAAATAGAATATAACTAATTTTTTTTCTTTTCTTTTCGAATTCGCTCGATCGGTTAGACTGAACAAAAATAAAGGTTATTCACACCTACTACACTGTCACGATGATAATAAATTCAAAACGCTGTTCAATGCAATAAGTCCGGTATATACGCGAAAGGACGCTCGACTAAAATTTCAAGACGCCTTTGTTAAAAAAAAAAACACATAAAAACATATAATACAATTCATATATAATACCGTTATAGCATACAAAACACTGTGCGGATAACAAATTATTTATTTCTAACATTGACGAACTCGAGTTCGCAATATAAATTCACTTTCAATTTATGAATGCGTGTACTTCTTTTTGTTTCTTGGTCACTTTTAAGTATACGTTTCAATAAAAATTTCGTAATTTATATATTATCTTTGTATATAAATTTTCACTGTCCGTGTGTATATCATTGAACTCTTCCTAAACGGATGGACCGATTATGATGAAATTTTTTTGTGCGCGTTCGAGTGGATCCCTGAATGGTTTAGATTCGCAATTTGACCCGGTAGGTCCAACGAGACTAGTAGCTAACACGGGAAATTTCGAATTTCTAGGCGTTAAACAGTTATTACCACGGTGACCATTTAAATTGTTATTGAGTTTAAAACATAACATACATAAAACATTAATTTATTGTTGTGCATACCAGTTTATATTTTTTCAATCAGTTGTCGTACAGTCACGCCTCACAAACGAAAAACGATTGGACGATTTATACACACTTGAACCACGAAAATACATCGGAATAGAAATGTAAATAGAACTAGATTCATTGCGAATCAAAATTTAAATCACGTTTCCAATAGTTTTCACAAAACGATAAAAATGTAATGAAATTCGGACAAGACAACGTTTGTCGAGACAGCTAGTATATATGTATATATAAAGCAAAACTGAAATATTAAACAACAAAATATAGATATACCATATGTTTTTATGTATATCTAAATACTATAAATTATACTTTTATGCAAAAACGTGATCAAATTGAACGGAATAATTTTAAAAATATTTTCTGGCTAGTAAAATCGATATGAATGTTAAACAAAACGTACAGTAAAATACAAATTTTTATTTTTTTATATTTTAATTATTGGAGGTTATCAGAAGTAGAAGACTACGGTGGGCTGGTCATGCTTGGAAGAACCAAAATCCACTACTGCATGCAGTGATTGAACAAAATCCTGTAGGTAAAAGGCCCTTGTGGGAAGACCAAGAATGCGGTGGGAAGATGTTATAAAAAAGGATGTTGAACGGAGGGGAGGTGTTTCCAATTGGAGAACGCTAGCACTGGATAGAGAAGGATGGAAGCTTGGTTGTGAGACGGGATGGTCTTAAAGGCCCAAATAAACCCCCCCAAAAAAAAACAGTAAAATACAAATAAGTATAACGAGTACACCTCGTGGAGAACGAACACGTTGTATAATATAATATTTTAATTATTATCGTTGAGTAAAAATAATTTCAAATATAAAACACGAAACGCCACAAACGAAACGTATACGGTTAAAAAAGACACGCGTTGATATTTTAAGCGTATCGTTTCTCTCTCTCTCTCTCTCTCTCTCTCTCTCTTGTCAATATAACATCAGTTTATATCCTGTTTTAAACCCATTAAACCGATGACTGTTTTTCCACAATACTTGCGGGAAGTATTTGCTTTATTAATGGACGTAACAGTATAAACACCGCGACAAGGGCGAGGTAATGCGTATATATGTATACACAAAGTAAGTGACGAAAGAGCGCAGCAATATTAAAAAAAAGCGCTAAAGAAATTCCTCCTGTGTCGGCACACAACGTATACGTCTTCTACATACCCTACATATATTATAATAATTATGACAGAACTCGCTTTTGATAAGCCAAACGTCAGAGAATTCCACGAGTGTATAAGTGTTTGTAGTAAAGGAGACGGCATTATACCGAATTCATTAAGTCATACGTAACAATTTACAAACACAAATTCTCGAGATACTATAATAATTATATTATATTGCGCGAATTCGCACGAATAATTATAACGGGCGCTTTAAACGTATAAAATATATATATATATATATAATACGTATAACGCAGTCACTGAGGTGTCAAAAAAAAAAAAAATTAATTATAGAACATAAACACAATTATTACGACATAATGTAATCAAATATATTTGATTATTTGCATAACACTGGGGTTCAAACACCAAATACAGCAAGATTATTGATCGAATTATCGACGTCGTTTTAAATACCTATATACTGATGCTCTGCTAGTATTGTTACTCGTACTTTTTTTGTTCTTCTGAAACAATTATTTTTTACATTTAAGTAATAAGTTATTATTTTTAAGTGGGTACTATTTAAAATATGATTGAGCTTTGGAAATCATTCGGAACACCGTATTCATAATAATAATAATAATACAACGAGTCTGCTAGTACTCGAGACATTGGACGTGTATTTGTGAATATTGGTATCTTTATTCAAAGTAATTTCCATAATAAATATTATTATTAGTCGTCGTGACAGGGCCGTAGACACGGGGGGTTTAAGGGGTTCAACCCCCCATTGAACATCGGAAAAGTAGAAATTTCAATTTTTTTTTACGCACAATAGCACTGCAGATGTTACAGTAAAATGTATGTTCATATTTAGATTTTACCAACATCTTGATGTTAAGTAGATTTGTTATTTATGAAAAATAAGTACCTAACGACAATGTGTATAATAACATTATGTATAAATGTTTAATTTGGTCTATGCCATTATAAACATTGATAAACAAGATTATAGATTTTTGTGCTGATACATCATAGACACATAATATATAGACAGCGATTAGAGAAAAAAGTACGGAGCAAAGATATGTGCGAGAGAGAAAGAGCCATTTGAGGTTTTTTCATGGATGAATAAATAATCGTGTATCACTATCCGCTGCGGATCCGGATATCTTGTTGTCACAATTTTGTTTTATCATCCATGAAAAAACCTCTTTTAAGTCTGTCTCTCTCATAGACCTATTAACTATATAATTAACGTGTCTACGGTCTCTCTCGCACATATCTTGGCTCCAGTGCATTACACGTGATACACTGGTCGTTCGCGGTCTATATATTATAAGTCTATGTGATAAATCATTACGATACACAATATTATAATGCACGAATCAAGATAGCACTGAACCCCCCATATAAAAATCCTATCTACGGCACTGCGTCGTGACAACAACAGCTTACTCATAACACGGAATTTATAATTACGCGTAAATTAACTAATATTATTAATATTATTATTAGTTGTCATTACAACAGCTCACACATTTCCGTCCCATTTCCCGAGATTTACCCTCATACCGCCGTAATAGATGTTTACGCATCAATAACAGCTAATTAGTTATAATAACAACAATAATAATAATTATTATTATTATTATTAATATATTTAAACATTAAATCGAAATAAATACATTTGATTTTCGATTCAAAACCCTGTATAATACACGAGTTTGGACTGAAGATACAATATTTATAATATTCTCACTCTCGTGTATATTGGGTTCCGACACAATATCGAATTGACCAAATTCCACTGACACAATCTTCGTTCCCCACCTCCCCGTCCCACACAATTCACCCGCCGCCGCCACCGCCGCGGGTCATTTTGACCTTTTATTTGCTAGCGGCACTTCACAGGACGAACAGCTGCTGCTGCTGCTGCTGCTGCTGCGACGACGACGACGAGAACGAAGGCCGACGGCCTACGCTCGCGCCTCCTCCTCCTCCTACTCCTCCGCGGTGCCAGCAGCAACAGCGGCAGCAAAAGAACACAGACAAAACCTCGGGCAGATTTACACTGCGACCGGTTTTACAATATATTATATTGTTGTTTCGTTCGTCAGCGCGTTTATAATACAGTGACGATGAAAAAAAGGGGAAAAAAAACCTATACTATTATAAAATACAATATTGTAGACCACGTTATAATACGTATTATACAATAAAGGTTCCTCGGCACAGATTTCGGAAACATCTATTTATAAATATCCGTATGTGTACTTGAAACGATCCGTTTGTACTGTTTTATAAAACGCGCGGAGTGGTAAACGTGGGATTTCAAATTGTTATAAGTTTTTTTTTTTATAGAAAATATACGGTTTTCGCGACACCGCGGACACAAAAACGAACATTTGCATTAAATATTTACTGCGCACAAAAAAATGGTACATCATAATATTATCATAAATACTAATTATATTGACGCGCATTTAATATTTTTTTAAACTGCCGTTATTCTCGGTTCAATAATAATAATCACACCCCGTTTTATATAATATAAAACGCTGATCATGTCCTTTAGACGATTCGGACGGTGTGTGTAATATATGTAATAATAAAAAACAGAAAAATCGGTAAAATAATCGTTGGACGATCCGACGGAAATCTCGTTGGTATCGTTGAATCTTGAAACAATATCTAACAATAAAATATTATCAAACCGTTGAGTTTTGAAACGTACGTATTACCGTTTTGATCATATACATCGGTGAATTTCGGGAAAGACGCCTAAAGCCTTATTTTACCGAATGATAATTCTTATCGGTATCGAAGAGTTTATGATAACAGATATATATTATCGTATATTTTGAAAATATCTATTTAAATTATACGTGATAGTATAGGTACCTAACTACATATCATTTTTCATAACGTAGAATTCAAGTCGCGCGATCTCATTTTATCATATTTCGTTATTCAACGCAATCCAAACACATTTGGACGTCAAACGACCTTTCAACACATCCACCGTATAGCTGGATTTCGGAAGGCACGGTTTTATACGCCCTCGTCGTATAGAAGAAAACGTAGAGCGCGAGACGTTTCAATTCGTTATTCATTTAATAATAAGACCGTCTTTGTTTTCGTTCTCTGAAAAACAAAAAAAATACAATAGCGTCGAATTCGATAAGCCTACAAGTTGTTTACTACAGTCTTTTATTTATATACACGTCTAACACAATATCTATCAGCTACTTTATATTGTACTCGTTTTTTTTTTTTTTTACTCGTATTCGCACGTTCCTCGTATATACGTGAATCCGTAAAACATTAACGTGTTAATTCTCCTCGAGTCTGGTTTGAATAGAAACTAATTGAAAGAATAGATACACGATTATTATTATTATTATTATACTGACGGTAGGAATTTTAAAACGTACACACATTAAACATTTTTTTTTAATAATAATAACATCACGGTAAATCGGTAACAACGTCTCAAAGCAAAAAAAAAAAAAACTCTTATATTACAGTCAACTGGTTTTTTTTTATTATTATTATTATTACAGCATCCTTCTCTCGACTAATAAATTCCTAAACCACTCGCGTATCCCCAGCGTGCTCGAGGGGAGGCACTGTCCGCGTATAATGCTGCCGAGCGGAAATAATATAAAAATAATACGAGAGGGGAAATCGCTGTGTAATTGTTAATAATACGCCGTGTAGGGGTAACCAAGCCGCGATAAAAAGACAGGCAAAAAAAAAAAAAAAATGAATACCGTCCTCGCTTGATATAGTAGGTATTAATATACACACATTCCACGTTAATGGATTACCGGGAGAACTTTCACTAACAATGAGCAGGTGGTTTTAAAGTCATAAAAAAAAAAATTATTGTATCGCATTCATTCCGCGTATACTGAACTAAAAATTACACAATCCAAGTATTAACGTATATTATATCCACAGTGATAATTCGAGAAATTATTTAACTCGGAATAATTATAATATATTTACACTGTTTTCTTGCGCTCTCGAATTCGAAAAATTACGTTCGTATTAATTGTTATTGAACTGTTACTATAATAACACTTGGCAAAATATTATTTTAAGGGGACGTTCTACCTGACTCAGTTGTCTTTGTCTGACACACGTGTATAACATAGTAAAATCTCGTTTCGTTTTCCAATATTGTGAGTAATGGGTTTATTTTTGGACATGATGACCTATATGATATTATAATTAATAAAAATAACATAATCTACGACACGTAGGAATTATTTTTTCGATAAATTGTATTTTTAGTTTTTTTACAAGTGCATAAATAACGTGATAATCGAATTATAAATATTTTGTTTAAAATTTAATTGATCGAAAAAGTAATTCCAACGTGTCGTAGATTATGCTATTTTTATTAATTAATATCATAGGTCATCGTGTCCAAAAATTGGCCAATTACTCGCAATATTGGAAATACGAAACCAGATTTTACTGTGTTACGTGTGTGTCAGACAAAGACAACCGAGTCGGGTAGAACGTGCCCTTAATGAAATAACGAAGTCTTTAATATTGACGTTTACCGAATTTAAAAAACATTGCACAAATAACTTAAAAAGTACTTTTTTTTTTTTTTTGATTGGTACACACATTACGATTTATAAGGTGATAACTGTTCAGGTAATAATTTAAATTTGTATTAAAACAATAACATAACACCATTATCGTGGTTATCAAAAACATTACAGTTATACACAATTATTCATATACTATATTATATACTCGTTAAAATATATGAACCCATACAGTTCTGCCCGATTGATGTAATGATGTGTCACTGGGAACTGTCAATCATTATTATACAGAGGTAGATAATACGCAATGTGTATATAATAATTTTATTATATTTTTAACGCGATTAAATTTTAATGAAATATAACAGATTACAAAATTATAACGTGTAATAAAAATTAATAAGTTTGTTAAAAACCTTTTTCATAATTATTCATTGCTCGGAACCACGGTTTTGACTTTTATAAGTGATGAGTAATTTTCTTTCGGTAATGCGACAAACATTACTTTTATTACAGATGAAATTATGAAAAATAAAATATAAACCAACGTTGTTTTATAACATAATAATGATTATAAAACATAAATAATATGACGCGAATCGACATTAAAATATGCGATGTTGAATTTGAAAAACTTTTCAAATAAGTAGTTAAATTTGTAAACCTTATTACGAGAACTTCGTAAAACAAACCCGAGTGTAATACACTTCCATTTAATCCACAAGACGTCGGGACCACGAACAGACGTTTTAATCAAATATTATACAACGCACATAATACGCGTTCGAATATATTATGACGTATGATGATTATCATTTATCAATACGTATGTACAGAGTATATAGCACACATAAAGCGCATAGAAATTGACAGAAAGACGTAATGCAACAAATATATACATATATAGATCAACAAGAAAATTGTATTTCGCGTTTACCAATAAAAAAAAAATTGATAACGTTCAAAATAAAATGACTGACCGAATGGTCGAGATTTTTAATCTAAAAATATGCGTATATCAAATAAATCGTATAGACGTGCGAAAATTCGTAATTAATTATAAAAGTCAACGGAACACAATGGAAACAAGAACGTAACGACCATTTTAAACATCAATACGGAATTCTAAACTAAATACTGCGTAGTCTTTAGTTTTTATTTCATCTGTATTATAACGTATTGCTGGTGAAAACTATGTTTCTCCCGAGATTTACAGTATCACGACTAAAATGTTTAATCAAAAATATATACTGATGATATTTATAATGACTTTTACGGTTTTAAATAAAGAGATGCAAAGAGATAAGAAACAATTAATTCGCAATTATAACGATCCAATCCAGACATTACTTTTTGACAAACTTACGCACTCTAAAAATAGACAACGATTTCCAAGGAATTTATGGCGACTTGAATTTACAATATAATATGTAATGTGCGGCGTTATTGTTATTGCTCAATACTGTTGTAACTTTTAACAACTATTTCGGGATAGAATTCAGGAACACGCTGCGAAAAAAAAAACAAAAAATACTGCGTACACCGAAAATTGTATGTTATTTTGTAAGATAATGTTTTATAAAATATTTTGCGTTCTATACACGGGTGGTAATACTTGTTATTGCATTATGTTTTATTTTTAATTCAACATTTGTTGAAGAAAAACCGAAATTGTTTGTATATATATATATATACATTTATCGTAAACACGTTGATGTGGTCGTGGAGAGAGAAAGACACGGACTGTTCGTATAGTTTTGTTTTCGCCTCGGAAATAAGTGTATTTGTTTGGCGGAGCGACAACCACTTGACTCGAGTAAAGATCGACCCGAGTTCAGCAGCCCACGTGTACTGCTTGCTCTCCAGGAGAGAGAGAGAGAGAAAAAAAGAGGAAAACAAAACGCTCAACGTTCATTTTAATAATTTCAATAATTTTCCGTCTATTCGAGTCTCGTTTCGACTTGTTTGTCATCGTCGGCGAGTCGTTATTACGCCCGATTATTATTTCACAACGAAGACTGAACCCGTTTAACGATCCCGAGCGCAGCTCTGCAGTTGACTGCGCATAACGCGTTTTACAAAAATGTTAACTGTTCTATAAAAAAAAAAAGAAGTTTGTCGAAATTTTTGTCTGCTCTGTTCTTGTAATTGAATTTCAAATCACACAATATCCAAAACTACGCGCATACACCACGTTTCTTCGTCATAACGAAATTCATATTCCTGCAAATATAATTAAGTGATATATTACCTGTCTGTATAACAAGAACAAAATAACAAGCGAATTATTTCGTTGGAAATTGTTGTGCCGTAAATTCGACCGTTTTTTCTCGCAATCTTTCCAATCGCTTTTTCTCTCTTCTCTTTTTAACGAAACTTTTGAAGGAATCGACCTTTTCAAAGTAACCAGCTAACCCGTCCGCGTGTCACATTTCTATTATATAAATATATAATCAAAAAGGCTACCTACACGAAAATGTTAGAAAACACTCACCGTTCGTATTGTTCTGAATTTGTTCGCTCCTGTATCCTAACTAACTACAAATTCGGTAGGTTGTGAAAAAAAAAATCATTTAAAAATCAATGGTATTCCTCTTGTTTCGATTAAAAACTAAAAAAAAAAAAAACACAAAGCGACGACTACTACTTCCATATATATATATTATTGTCGTCGTATTTCTTTCCGTCACATCATTCGACACGGCAGCCATTTCAATTACCGCGCTTCGCAGTAGAACATTAACCGTATCCCGCCGACACTATATACAATATTACGCTATCTGCACCGTGTGAATGTGTCTCTACCTCGTTCCTATTACACTATTATTTTCTGGCCATGGGCGATCGAACCCGGCACTGACAGTGGTGATGATTACTCCACACACACCTCCACCATGCACGGTGGCAGCGGGGTTATATTAAATAATGCGTGGTTTGAACGGGTGCGATGTGCAGGAGATGGAGCAATTTTTTCCTCGAATACCCGACAGTAATAATAATACGAGTAAATTATATGTACGATAATTTCCGACGTTTAAATTTATTACGCGATAAACGTTCCTGTATTATAGTTATGAATTTTCCACGTGTGTCTCTATAGTTCGAGTCGAATACTGTTTTCGTGCGATCCTGCAGTGTTCGATGTTAAAACGATTCTGAGCAGAGCTCCGGTGTATCCGTTATTAATAATACACAATAATAAACTATGTATGGAATACGTGATTTAACCTTACAGTACACGTCGTTTGAACATAATTTCTCACAATAAACCTTGATAGGTAAAAATTTTCCAAATATTATTTTCGTTAATATGGTAGAAAATATTCAAGACCCCTGCTACGATCAATTAGTTTTGAACAAACGTAATTTTTCACAAAAAAAAAAAAAAAAATTAAATACACTCTATTAAAAATGTTGAAGTGTTTATTAAAGGATAAAATTGTGAAAGACAATTTTCGAGATTTTTTTTTAATATAGTTGAAGTAACGCGTACGCCTGACACCGTGTATTAAACATTTAAGAACCGAAAATCACCTCTTTTATGAATTAAATACCTCGTAATCTGTAATCGTTATAAATAGCCGAAAGAATTTTTTTCCCTTCGCTTTGCAAGCCTTTGAGGCTCTTAGCGGCTTCTACTGAACTTCTCCAGCCTTCTCGGTCTACGGAGTCATACAATTTTTTTTTTTTTTTTTTTAGACACATCGACCACCGCTCTTTACATATCTCGTATTATTCCGTCCAACCATCGTTGTCGGAGCCTTCCAGACGGTCGTTTTCCGGACAAGTCCCTGACCACAACGTTCTTTATAAATTTTTCCGTCAGCTCGCCACACGCGGCCAGCCCGCTCGAGCCTTTTGGCGTATTACGTATTTTTGATATTCGGTTTATTCTATTATAATCGTTCAAGATCTGCGTTTTTCCTCCTTTCGTAATCGCCTGTAATTGCACTCCTTGTTGGTCCATAAATCTTTCTCAATACTCTTGCCCCCAAATACATATTGTACATAAATAGTCACATACTCGGTGGATATTTCCAAGTTTCTATGCATCCATTAGTTTCAAAATATTACGATAACAATCGAAATCGCGTTTTTATGTAGTTTTCAAGTTGTTTTTTTTTTCGTCAAAGGGACTTTTGAGAAAATCGAAAAACGACCCGTCTAAAGTAGAAACGCAGAGATCGTTACCGGAAACCGGGTATACGAGTGTATGTAATGATCGTAGCACTCGTTCCGATAGAATTTTTGGGTACAGACATGAAAAAAAAACAAATCATTGTACGATACACATTCCTCGCTCCGCTCTGAAACTCCTGGACTACTGCACGCGATCTCCTCCTCGACAGTATTATTGCTTTCTCGCGTTCCTCTCGTGTTAATATCGGAACCGATACGTACCAGGGTTGGACGGGGGGGGGGCGAGGCCATTTTATACGCGTCACGATAGGAAGACTATGGAATAAAACCGACCGACCGACCGACCGACGATGGAAAGACGCGCGGTGGAACGGTGCCAAGCGCGCGCAGGAAGAATCCGCCGCCGACTCGAGAAAGATTTTGTACGATCGACGGCGGCGGCGATAATATTTATTACGACGACGAGACTGTGCCTGTTGGGAAACGCGGACAGAGAGCCGCCGCCAGCAGCAGCAGCAGCAGCAGCAGCAGCAGCCGAGTGAAAAGAACACGACTCTGCGCACCGCCGTCGTTTTAATTGGACAACAGCGGCTGCAGCTGCAGCGGTCGGCGTATGGAAAAAGATAAAAAAAAAAACCGACGAAAAAACGTAATATAAAACTGGTTTTTGTTCAACGATCTATTATCCCTACCTCCCCCACGAGCGTAATGATTTTTATCGTTTTGTCGAACACCGATTTAAAACAAAAAAAAAATACGATTCGATCGATCCCCGAAATCTCTTTCTGTCGGTAGCCGCGCGCGCGTTATCACGAAAATCGAATTCGTCACATCGTATTTTACGGGGGGGAAAAAAAATAAATAAATTCCAACGATCCCTTGAACGCGCTTTACGCCGGAGGTTCTCGACCAATGGACCCTTCTTAGTGGTTACTCGGGGGTCCAAAGAGTTTTTTTTTAAATAACCCCCAAAAATAAATTTGTTTGAAATCAATTCGAATTCTTCGATGAACCGAGGTAGAAACTGCGTTATATTTATTGTTTTTTCGTAATCAAAACGAAATCACGAAACCGACCGATGGACATCATCGAAGACGATACCTGTATAATATGCGTATTGCTCTGCCTCAATATTGCAGTCAAGGCGATAATACGTACAACCAAAACGACAGCAAACGTCACACAGTGGAACTTAAACTGAAAAACAAAATAATAATCACTCGACGTATCCTAAAAACGCGTAGGATTCACAGCAACGTATTAATCGAATCTCGGTATTATCGTTCAAAACAAAAAAAAAAAAATTAAAATAAAAGACATTTATTTATTTTAGAGGGAGGTGGAGGTCCGTGGCTATACTTTATACTTGAGAGGGGTCCAAGAAAAGGTTAAGAATCTACGCGATACGAGTATTATAATATTTACAACGCCAAAAACGTGTGACACGCCGCACATGGGCTCCGATCAAATGAATTTTGGGTTGTCTGCGGATTTTTTTCTACAGGACAGAAAACTAAAAACGACCGCTGTATCAATCGGCAAATAACACCGACGAATCGCACCGAATTAAAGTCAGAAACGTTTTATTTGCTGTATTAATTAATATATAGCCGGGACGTTATAAATCTACAATGTTTTTTGGTGCTCGAGATGGTTTTCAAAGTAGAAAATAATTCCTAAAAATTAACGACTATTTCAATAAAAATCTATACAAAAAAAATATATATGGGAAAAGAAACGAGTTTTTTTTTTGGAATTCTCTACCTACACACGATTTCTAAAATGTTTCTCTATATAGTTACACATTTTATACCTATTAAATACATATTTATATACACAGACGCGGTATCGAAATGATACCGAAAAGGTACACACATCTGGCGCCACACATTGTGTGATGGCTGGCTGTACGTCGTGGATGAAAGGCGAGCGATTAAAAAATTCCTTTGATGTTGCCGGTTTTTCGACATTTATTGTTATCGATCAACGCCACCACGTTAAAATGGGAGAATCAAATAAAAATTCGAAATGGACCATCAGTAGAATCGGTTTAATACCGACTCGATGATATTTGTATAGGTGGTCTTTACTCTCTAGTCAATACGCTGCACGTGGTGCTAACAAGACACAGAACAAGGACAATCGCACAAACGTCGTTTTCTCACAAAACGTAAGAGTATACAGTAAATAAAAAACATTAGAAACCCACAAAGGTCAGAAATACCTTTGGAAGTATTTTATGCATTCTTGTACAGAGCGTTGCCGCACACACGTGATACACACGCCTTTGTGTAGTGTACACAGCACCCTGCAAGAGTAATATAAAACGGATATTAAAATAAAATCATAAAACGCTCGCCGGAATCCGTCGCGTTTTATTATTTTGTTCTTGAAATCCGACCCAAGAGAGACGCGATAGGTAAATATTATACATGTGTTACCTCCTTCCCTCCCCATTCCTTTTCAACCGAAATCGTTCGAATCCCCCATCTGGCGGCCGAGCCGATTTCATACATCGAAAAGGGACACTTGTTTCCGTACATACTCCTCGGTATACTATACATTCTGAAGCCTTATTATTATATAAAATCAGAATATACATGTAGGCGGGCTACATTTCACCTACCAACATAATATTATATGGTATGGAATACGAAAAGATTGTTTCTATTTCTTTCCGTCGACCTTGGTTTGACAGTCTAAATTTAACTAGAACATATATTTTACTCGGTTTACTAGGCTTCGTCTTTCTTTTAAGTCGGGTTTGAATAACTCGGCTCCTTTACCAATGGTCCCGACAAGAGGAGGACCAGATTTGCAATGTCTCCCATTCAATTTTCTATTACCATGCCTTGGACAATCATAGGGCCTCATCGCTGCTCTTGCAGTTACATTCGCTTGGAATCAATTTGTCAACTGTAAACATTTGACGTTCTACCTCTCCACAGGTTCTATATAATTATTCGATTTATTTCATTAGCGGTTTTTTTTTTTAGTTTAAACTTTTTGCTTAATTTATTTGTTAGTTTAGTTAATAGTTTTTATTATTATTATTATTGTTATTGCATGGTATCGTTGTTGTTAGTATTTGTTTAGTACGTAATATTGAGATAGTTGTTGAAATTTAATGCGGTACCCCGGAATTTCTTTTAAATATGAAAAAAAAAAATATGGCCCATAAAACTCTATATTATACTCTACGCATTTGGAGCAAAGAATGCAGCAGCAGAAGGAATGTGGTCTTACGACGACCACATTTTTTTTTCTTTTGCTTTAAACACGCTAAAAAAAAAATGTTCAACTCATATCAATTTATTCACGCATATTCGACTGGTTTAAGTGTACGTGTAAACAAGACTAGAATCCGAATAGAAATCTTCGACATTTTCGAGGGAACATTCGTTTTTATTTATTTAAAGAGGTAAAAAAAAATGGAGTTTTGTATTTCTTTATTTTTTTACCACTCCAGGTATTACACTATTAACAGCACCGAGTCAGTCCGCCAACTATACGTACACGCACATTATAGTCACCATACCGCTATATTGTATACACGACATTTTTTTTTTATCGAATCGCGAATAAAAAGTCATTTAAAAATACAACGATCGATTCAATCGATCTGCGGTGGGCGAATTCGCGTGGACGGATTTCAAGGGTCGTGCGTATAATATAATAAATTCTATTACGACGGCGCAGGCCAACACACACGACCACGAGACCATCATTCGAATTTCGTTAGATTTCTCTGGGAAAGAGAATTCGAGAAGACGCTGCATGTGATCGTACACTGTATATGAGTTACCGGATTAACCCCGCGCGGGGTCAGGAATTTTGTCGGATTCGTTTGCCTTTTTCGTGTAATAGGTAATCGTAAAGTGTAACGTACGGGGGGGCGTTTGTACAATAAATTGCACAGTTTCCGGACGTTCCACGTGTACATAGTTAATATTATTATTATAATACACGTACCTTCTTATACCCGGTCATTATTATATTTACCTCCTACAGGTTACTGCACCGCCTTATGATATATATATATAGAGTACACTTCTATTATACAATACGACACGACCTTTATTTTTATAATACATATTTCGTGCAGATAAATTGTATACAATGAGCCCGGGGATCGCCGCCCGGAGGAGGTATCATCATCATCATCATCATCATCCGCCGACGACGACGACGACGAAGACCACCATTGTGCGAGAGTCTGACAACGACGGAGGGGAGGAACGCGCGAACGACCGGGCCGAAGAGATCGTCCGTACTCATAACGGAAACGCGTTTCGTACACAGGGATTTTCGGTTCAACCGATCGGTCGAGAGAGGAAATTAAAAAAAAAAAGAATAAATATTGAATAAATAGCGCGCGTGTTAGTCTTGGCAATCCGTTCGCTGCACGGATTCGTCGTCGGGCCGCTTTTAAAAATAAAAATTAGGAAAGAAATAAATCCCGACGACACACGCGACGTCGACAGCGTAGAGGCACAAAATAAAAAAAAAAACGTTTATACTTCGACGCGCCATAAAATTATTATACACGCGCGTTCGTTTATTCCGCGTATACGTATAAAACGCGTACACAAATCTACTTGGATTTAAATTAAAAATAAACAAATAAAAAGCATTTACTCGTATTATTAAATTACACGAGCACTGCAGTATTACATGTGTATATATAAGGTACCCGACGGGGCTCGGGGAGTACTTTTCAAGTACTTTTGCTCTCGCGAATTTTTTTTTTCTTCTTTTTTTTTTTTTATACTCGACCACAGTGCACCGCGCTTCTTGACGGTAACAGTCGCTACGATTGAACTTTATAAAACTAATGCGTGTATTTCACACCAGAGTTAATTGTATCTGACGATTATAATAATCTTTTTTTTATTTTTGTTATTAAGAACACTACTATTAGGTACAATTTTTAAATCTAAAAACATTCCGAGTTATTCGAATAAATTTTTTTTTTTTTCTTTCGGTTAAGGGGATTGGAAGCGAGCATTTTCACTCGTCGTCTTGCACCACACTGCACGGATCATGTAGTAAAACAAACGTTTCGTACTTCTAACCGATCGACCTAAATGGTGATGCGATAACGATTATTCTGCAAACGGATTTGAATTCGTCGTGGAATTTCACTATAATGGAACGACTTTTTCCGCTGAACTCGATACACGGAACGCGCGTTCTGTATGATTGTCGTATACGAAAAACGGACCCCAACAGTGAGCCGCCGTATGCATTCCGTTTCTATTTTTCTGTTTTTGTTACCAACTTCGCTATGTAAAAACAATCGATTTTGGTGATAACATCGCTACTATAAGCACGTCGTTTTGTGTCCTGTTAGCTCAAAGTAAATAATAAAACACGATAAATATCATGGAAAAAAAACTATGTTTCATCGTATTCTCCATGATTTTTATACCTTATAGAATGCATATTGGCGGCCTCCTATCCGGGATCATATTTTGATTAATATATACGCGTTCAATGTATTGAGTTCAGTGACTTTTTCACGTTTCCAATTTTTTTTTTTCGTTAATTCATTAAAAAATTAGGTACTCGAACAAATTGAAAATTTAAAAAAATTGAAAAAAGTCGTTCTATAGTAAAATTAGCGACGAATCCCGTTTTCGGAATCTTTTAAACGCGTGCACTAGGTCGGCCGGTAGCAGGGGCGTATTTATGGAGGGGGGCTGATGGGGCTCCAGCCTCCCCGAAATTTCAGGAACTCTCTTTACTAATTCCTATGCCCTACCTATAGGATGTAATATTTTTAATAAATTCCTAATATGTAGTTGTTTTTAAAATGTTGAGAATTTGGTAATTTGTCCTATTTTTAAGATTTAGTCTTGCATTAGAATTTAGAAATAATTCAACAATGATATTTACTCAATGCCTCAGCCCCCACCAAAAAAAAAAATTTCTAAATACGCTCCTGGCCGGTAGGTGTACACGTTGGAAGTACGAAACGTTTGTTTTTACTACGGATCGTAGTGTGCGATACCTGCAAAAGTATTCGCGGCGGCGGGGCACACCGTTATAATCGACCAAAACGCGTTCTTACGTAATAATTACTGATATAACAACCGTTTTTTTTTTCTCTCGCTCGACTCTTTTTTTCTCGCGTTTTTAAAAAACTCACAAAAAACACGGTCGAAATCCCCCTCCGAGAGTACGTACAAAATCATTGCTCTCGTGTTCTCCATCTGTACGCCGACCCCCCCAGCATCCGACCGTCTGCGAACGATAACGGAGAACGAGTTTGGTAACCCGTTGGAAACGACTGCAACACATTCTGAGGTTAATGAATGGGAAGTAGCCGCGGCAATCAGATCCACCGCCGAGTACACAAGACAGTGTAATAGGTACTAAACATTTCCGAAATATCGCCAGTGTTTCTCGACGAGATTAACAATTCCTGTACGGAATAAAAACAAAATTTCCGAGAAAATTCTAATCGTTTACCTACCGGCCGAAACACGTCGTAACGAGAATACGGTACACGAAATCGATCGATTAAAAACGGATGACGATCTCGCGGTTATCTCGAAGAAAATCCCACCCCGCACTTGGAACTCTACTAGAGCAACGTCTCTTGACAGATAATAAAAACGAGCGTTACGCGCGTGTTCGTCGGGGATATCGCAAACAAGTCCTCCTCGCCCGAGTAAAACTCGAATTTCGTCTACGCAAAAAAACGTTTCTGGCAGAAACAAAAAAAAAATGAAAACGCTTATAACAGCATCACGAGATTTCGATCGATGCGCCACGGGGGACATCTCGGATACGTCGCGTATAGGTTGCGTTGATGTTGTCGTGTTGATTCGATTTTTCGGCGATTTGAAAAAAAAAAAAAACTGTTGTTTCGAACGTAACAACAGTGTGTACGCACAGAAAAGAGTAATAGGTTTTTGGACGCGTCTCCGAAATTAATTCAGGTAAATATCGGTTGCCGTAGATTTACAATTTTTTTTTTCCTCTCCCTCCAATCAATGGTGTCCGGACTCGCTGTATTTTCTTTACGATTCAAAACGACAAGACCGAACCGAGTACGATTACGCTGCGCGATCGCTCCGCGTTCGTTGTGCTCAACTAGGGGGATCTTGTGCAGTGGCGGATCTAAGATTTTTTTTGGGGAGGCCCAAAAATATATAATTCTATAAGTACAATATTTAGGATTTGATGTAAGGCCTTCAAGTAAAGTATTACTCAAATGTTTGTAACGTGTAACACTGAAAAATATATTTAATTTCTAAAAAAAGCTCAGAATAATAAAATTGAAACGGTATAAAAAAAAAAAAAAAAAAAATATTAAAATGTATTAAACTGATTTATATAATATTATTGTAATGAAAACTGTAAACGCCTTGGTTGTTGCTTGGAAAAGAGATCTAAAACATCTTCTGGTATTACATTAATTTCTTTATAAATATTATGTAATGCCAATCCGATTTTCCCCCATTGTACTCCTTAAATATTATGAACAATGAACATAAACTATAAATTACAGATAAGATTAGTCAACATTATCGCAAATACCCCTTTAATCCGCCACTGATCTTGTGTCCCCGTCCGCCACTGATCTTGTGCCCAAAAAAAAAGTAAAAATAAATAAAAGCCTTTTCTTATTTGATTGTTTCGAAGTAAGAATGCGCGTTGCAATATACTGTATAAAATATATTATGATGGTTGAAAAAAATACGTAGATACCCGTCAGTGGCGCAATTACGAATGTTACGTGGGAGGGGATATAAAATTTATCGTTTGATAACCCGTAATAATTGTATAAACCCTTCTAAAATCAAAATTAATAAACGATTGATACTTTTATTATTTTAATAACAACGTATATTTTATAAAAAAAACAATGTCCAATTTCCTTCGCTTTTAGCTGATTTTAATGAATAGTTCATTTATTTTTACATCCAAATACGGATAAACGTTTCTTCGGTGATCTAATAATCACCATACCAGTTGATACAGTTACCGATTAATAAACCGAAGAGCGTTATAAATTATATGATAAATACTAAAAAAATTTTGTTAAGGGGATTGGAAGTGGGTATTTTCTCTCTTTGTCTTACACACATGAAACATAGCAAAATAGACGTTTCGTACTTCCCAACGTACCGATCGATCTATTGGTGCGATAAGAAATTTGAAAACACATTTGAATTCCTCTTGAATTTGACTACAAAACGACTTTCCCACTTTTTTTATTTATTTTTTTCAAGACCTTTAAAAATGAATTATTAACAATTTTTTTTTTTAATTTTTTCGGTTAATTTTTTTAAGGGTTTATGAAAAAAAAAAAAAAAAAGTAGGAAAGTCGTTTTGTAGTAAAATTCACGAGGAATTCAAATGTGTTTTTAAATTTCTTATCGCACCAATAGATCGATCGGTACGTTGGAAGTACGAAACGTCTATTTTGCTATGTTTCATGTGTGTAAGACAAAGAGAGAAAATACCCGCTTTCAATCCCCTTAACGCAAAAAAAATACTAATTTTTATTAATTATTATAATTTCTTATTGCATTTTTTTTTTTTTTTGTACATCAGATAACGTGTTATGTAAAAAAGAAAGCCCATGGGAGGGATCCATCCCCTATATCCCCCCCCCCCGTAATTACGCCCCTGGTACCAGTAATAATAACAAATAACCCCCCGTTTGTGAGGTGTTTGTGCACCCCGCCGAAAATATTGGTCTACAAATTGCGCCTATACGTCTGCGTTACTATTTTCAACTAGAGTCTCGCAGGAGGAAGTCGGCGTTATCATCCGCCGCCGCCGACGCAGGCGGATTTTTATACAACGTCCACAAGCCGCGGCGGCGGTACGTTTTATGGAAACGTGCGCGCGACAGAGAACCGGTTTCTCGACGACGACGACCGACCGTTCGGCGAAACGCGTGCGTCAGTCGCGTCGACGACGATAAACGCCGCAGACGAAAGTCCGCCCGGGCGACCGCGGTTAATAAAATATTGTATTTTTAACAAATCCGTGTGACGTCGCCGAAACCGATAGAAAAAAAAAAATGTCTTTTCTTACCTTTTTTTTTGTTATTTGTTGGCGTCGCACTGCTGTGGCGCGATCAACGAATATTTACACGACCGGCGCGAGGCGAAGAAAAAAAAAAAAAAAGAGAAAAATCCGAACGAATAATAATATTATCGACGGATCGTCGTCGTTTTGTGCGCGCACGAGGCCGCTGGAGGTATTTTTGAATCGTACGCGTAGAATTTCACTGGAATATTTTCCGGGGAAAAAAAAAAAACGGCCGAAAAACCGGTGTAAACAATGAAACACAACGGGCGCGCGCGCGCGCACGCGAACACAACGCACACCACACACTCGGCGCGCGCACAACAATAACACTCGCTCGCTCGCACGCACGCACACGTACGCCGAAAACGGAACACTGGCAACGAAAACCGCGAGCGGCAACGGAACGCGAACGACTGAAACGACCGGCGGCGCGTCCACGCCGACCGAACGCCGGCCCCCCCGTAACGCTCTCCGGCTGTACCCGACACCGGTGCGCGCGTACGTACGTGATCGGTTCGACGGCGGCGGCGGCGTCGTTGCCAGCCCGGCACGCACACGGCGGGCGGGCGGGCGGGAGGATCCGCCGTCGCGCGTCGTTCGGTTCGCTTGCCGGCCCGTTCGGAGACGCGCACGCCGCGGCGCTCCGAAAACGCGTTTTTCACGCGTCAGGAACAGCTGCTCGAGGGGACCACAGACCGATGATCATCATCCACTGAAAGTAATAACGAACCCCGCGACGTCGTCGTACTCTCTGCAGTGTCTGTCCTGCGATCGGGGAGCAGTGGCGGTTTTTAGGGGGGGGCGATGGGGGCGATCGCCCCCTGGACGTTACTTTTACACATAATATCTATATTTTAAATAAGTACACAAAAATTAATATTATTATGACAAAAGGTAAAAAAATTCAAAAACAATAGAATAAGTCATCTTCACTATCACAAATCCCAAAAAATTTTATTTTGAAATTTACATATTTATGCATAATTTGTCACATTTGTCTATATTTTATTTAATCAGTGAAGCTAATGCCCGATTCCGCAATTTGAGGAGTACTGGCGGTGCATTAGCGAAAATCGGGTTAAATTATTGGGGGGTCTAATTCGCTATAAGACAATATACTATAAATTACCATTGAAAAATTTTTCTCGCTTCGCTCGATATGTGTCTACATATAAATACATTTTAATATAATAATAATTTTTCAAACCATTTTTGAAGGGCTAACTAAACTTTTAGGGGGCGAAGTCCTCCAAGCCCCCCATTTTCTACTAATGAACTAAACTACACTAGAGATATACATGTGAGAAGGGGTTTGATATTTTCAATCGCCCCCCTAAAAGTTTTGTCAAAACCGCCACTGTCGGGGAGGCCGTCCCGCGACGTTAAAGAAACAATATTTTAGGCCGGTTGCCCCGGGGGGGGGGCAGTTTGTGTGTGCGTGCATAATTTTTAACAATTTTTTTTTTATAAATCTCTGTTGTGGAAATAAAAAAAGGAAAAAAGCCACTTGGATTACACGTTTAGATGCAGATTTATGTTTTTATATCAAAACAGTAAGTACAGTGTTTTAATTCTTGGTTTCAACACCGAAATTCGACAATTGTTTAATCTTTGTTAATAATAAATTGAACATTAAATTTTCCCTCTGCAGTACCTACATAATATACAGACTACGTAGCAGACGAGACGTATTTGATTGATTGAGAACCTAAATTTGGTTTTTAAAATTTTCCGCTCAGAAAATACACACGTAAAATTATCCGTATTGTTGCCAAAATATCGTGTCGACGTCAACGCGTCTTCCGGAAAAACAAAAAAATGTCCGTCATCGATTATTCAAACTGTCATAAATCGATCGCGCAATATTATACTACATTGTATTTAAATAAATCTATGGTAATGGCAACGCAACGCGATAATAATATTGGGATTTTCGTAAAGATTTTTCAGATTTTTGTTATACGTATTTACACGCCATTATATTTTTTATGGGTAGAAAAAAAAAAATCACGATGAAAATTTGAAATTGTAAATGCTAAGCGACCGCCCCCACCTTGTCTACCCCTTAAACGCCGAGCCCGAGAGGGACTTTATCCGTTTTTTTATAAATACACGAAAATATAACCTTGTCCGACTATTGCTATACCGTGTTTCAAGTAAGATGAGTTATTGCGCAAACGACCGAATTGCGTTCGTTTCGGATCGGAGTGGATCGTTTGCCGTCGGACGCGCTGTACGCGCTCGCCACGTGTGTTGTCATCGCTCCGTGGCCGCGAGCGCAACCACACTGATGCGCGCGGCTATATATTGTTGGCCAGTGGCGTTCTCAGGAATTTTCTAAGGGGGTTTTGGATTTCTAGAAAAATATGTGGGGGGTTCTGGGTCCACATTCCCTGATTATGACATTCAATATTATTTGTAATAATTTCAATGTAAAAATAAAAAAAACTTTATTATATACAATTTTTTTATTTTTATAATATTATTTCTAATTTTCTTGATTTTTTTGCCATATCATTTAAAACTTCCTCAGCTGTTAATGGAAGTCCATGAACCGCTAACATTGTGAGTCCATTGAGCCGGGTCTGAAACAATTAAATAGATACACTTTACTATAATACATTTAACCATATTTTCTGTTTGTAAATAAAATTCAGAAGTACCTCTGTAGTTAAAGCAAATAGCAATGGTATGATATTATCTACGGCAATTGCTAAATTGAAAATAGCATATTAACTTAAAAAAAGTATATATCATTGCACTCACCTTTTCTGAATTTTGTTTACATTTATCATACAACACTTGGACGTCCTTAACAATGACACGCTATACATAAATATTAATAGCATAATACAAAAATTCTTTTGGTGGGTACCCTATATCTTGAGGTAATAATACTTACTTTTTCTGAACTATCACTGCAGTCCACACTCGGTACACGAGAGTTCTACAATATAAACAAAATATAGATATATTGTATGTTATATAAAATAATACCGATTTTATTACTTACCACATTTGCTTTTTTACTGAAATACGAGAACAATGTACCTATTATTTTTTCTTTTATCACTCATTTTGTTAATTGTCGCGAAAAGAATACGCGCAACGCAGCAGCGTACACGGGCAATTCGAGAAAAAAAAACAAGTGTGACTACGCAGGCGAAAATGTCACAAAAAAAAAAATGTGAAAAATGTGGTACAGACGCGTACGAATTAGCTGAAAATACCGCGATAATGAATGATGAGGTGGGGTAGTAGAGTTTTCTAGAAACTTCTCGACCCGGTTATCGCGGTATCGCGTTTTCCATTTGAAAACGTGCGTCACGGATTGGCTATTTATAAACGGTAAAACCACAGATTAAAGGAATGTTATTCACCTAATGTATGGTATGGTAAAACGGATTGGGAGAAACGCCTTGGAAGAAATAATACGCGTAATATACGATTGTAATTATAAAATAATATAAATTATACGATAAGACCAGGGACTTGAACATTCAAATATAATATAACAAATACAATACGAATGGGTTGCATAAAAAAAATACGGCCAATGGGGGGGTTTGAACCCCATGAACCCCCCCCCTTGAGTACGCCCATGTTGTTGGCACACCTTGCGCCGAGCACGCGAGTCTTCTTATTCGGAATAGAGTATAATATTATTACGTTACGCCCCGAATTATATACACTGGATACCGGATTCGAGTATTTTTTATTTTACAATTTGTACGTACCTTTTTAGAGAAAATATACGATTCTAATTATGTACATTTAATGCGTTTATTTTCATCGCGATTAATAATCGCGCGGTCTTTATTCGTCGCCTAAAAATTATAATTGTAATAAAAAACGATCAAATTTAATTTACGCGTGTTTTATGAATTTCAGATATCTATAAGCAATATCTGTTAATAAAAATTGTATATAATACGTTGACAATGTCGAGGACATACCAGCTATAACCAACCAGCTGCAGCAGTAGGTACTCATAATTTTGCCCTTGGGACGCCGTCATCCACTGATTTGTATATTTCCAAAATATTGAAATTCGTGACCGCCGCCGCTTTAGCAGTATATACATAGACGAAACGACAAAACGGTATTTTCGTATAATATATATATATTCCCTCTGGGTCCTGCAGGATGACCACTATAAAGGATATATATATATATATATCATTATGACCTTAGGCGTACATATACGGCGAGGATTTTCAGACTGCCCTCCCCCGGGCCGTCCACTATACGTAAAGGGGCGAAAATAAAAAAACAGATTATTCAAATTTCGAAACCGTCTGCAGTAGTAGAATATTATATACTTATTATAATTTCGTTTACCGCGTTATAATAATAATAATAATAATAATATTGTTATTTATAAAATTCGTTAATTTCAACGGAAAATTATCGTTAATATTTTTTTCTCGTACATATTCTACACTCTTCGACACTCGTGGCCGGTACTGCAAAAACGGAGATATAATATTATATTATGCGTATTTCCTATATAATTATATCTAATTTTATTGGATCTCAGCCCAAAAGTTTTGTTTACGCGAGATCACAATATTTATAGGATTTGCGTTTAATAATAATTATTCGCGCGCTGTGTTCCGAATTGTCCGCCCAAAACGGTTTGCCGGAACCGAAATCTGCAGCCGAAAAAAAAAATCTAATGATTTTCGAACGGGAAATTGTTGAATTTTGCTGTTTGTCCGTCGGTTTTACTCGGCCGGTCAATATACACTTGGAAAAGTTTGGATTCAGTTGAAATTTCTAGCGTAAAAAAAGAAAAAAGAAAAGAAAATCGTTCGTTCTGCGTCGTCGAATTCGCAGTCCGGTGTGTAAACGCGAAGGCGTTTCCAAAAAATCTATTCTAAAAATAACTGGAGCAGTGTCCGCACGGACCTGCACTTCCGTGTTGTGTCGTCGGATGTCGAGAAAATTGCACGGCGTAAAATTAGAAACGTTCAGCAAGGTCCGTTCCGCTTGCTGTGCGAACTGGCGACGACATTTCATTGAAAACCCTTTATTGCATTTAATTTATGCGTCTATTTAATGCATTATTAATTAAATTTTAAAAATAAAATATATATATATATTAAAAAACAATATATATATATATATATATATAATATAAATTAATATAAATTATAAAAAATAATATATATATATACATATAACGAATAAATGCCGAGAGTATTTGTAAATTATAAGATGGTAACAATTAGTTAAAATTATTTTTTATAATATATATTAATTTTATTACATTTATGGTTTTTATATATATATATTTTATTTTTATAAGCGTATAACATTTTTTTTTCTCTATCCTGTGTACAGATTTTCGACCAGAAGAAGTGCTCCGATCTCTTCGGTCACATTTTGTTTCCGGCAGAGATTCGCATCTAGTTGGTACTTTGGAGAGGTCATTTTTCGATTTTCTCAAAAGCACTTAAAAATATAACTAAAATACGCTAAAAATGCAATTTCGTCTTAATCGATTGTTGTCTATTTATTTCTTCGTAATTTTGAAACTTATAGTCATAGAAACCTGACATTTTCACCAAATATGTAACTTTAGACTATATTTACGAGAAAAGTAAGCTGCGCTCAGAATCGTTTTATCGAATGCAATGATTTATCATTGCTTTCAAATTTATAATAAAAACAAAACTCTAAAATCTTTATCCAAGTAGTAATTCACTTAAGCAATATTCACAACAACCCCGGGGCCCGCTGCCTTTTTTAAAAATTTAAAATAATTTTATTTATTAATTTTAATTTATTTTTGTTTTTAAATTTTTAATTTTATAGTTCAAGCACGGAATAGATGAAATTTAAGATGAAGTTTAAGTTTAAATGGTTTAAACAAATATAAAATATAAACGGTATAACCTGCAGCAGTCACGTAATATCAATGTTCGGAACTGATAATACTAAATAGATAAGAAAAGAAAATGGCCGTTATTTTTTTGTTTACATTGGACGTGTCCCTTCTGCTTTCGCCTCTGTCTGCGGTATAAATAAAAGCGGTTATAACCTACAGCTAGTGCTCGGGTTTTAAAAAAAGTACTGAAAAGTATTGAATTATAATGATTGAAATTTTTTTTAAAAATATTCCCTAAAAACGGTAAAAACAGCAAAAATAGTATAGTAAAAAAAAAAAAAAAGTTTTATTTATCAATTATAATATAGCGAAGGTCGCGCACTGCCAATTCAACACTTAAATATGATTATATAATGATAAAATATCTAATAAAATGGCAATACGAGTAATTTTTCTGTTTAGGTTACGAGAAACACGAAATAATTTAAATATATGGCATAAAAAAAAAATAGCATCAAAAACTGGGAAAATAGCGCTAGAAACGCTATGGAAAACGTGCAAAAATATGCAAAAAATAATAATAATATTCACGATTATTATAATATGCTATAGAATCTCCGAGCCTTATTGCAGCCTGTCGTTATCTGCACACCAGTGCGTTAGAACATAAAATAAAAAAACGTACGTATATACGTGTATTATACTGCATTCACGTGAACGAATCCGTTTTTAATCATTGAACTATCAATATTTAATGTAATATTATATTCGTTTTATCTTTATTCCCAATAATCAATTCGTCGTTATAATATACACGAGTATATTTTTTAATCATCATCGCATATACATATTATATACTTATCGATCCGGGTACCGTTCAACGTACCCATTCATTTCACATTATAACTAATTAGCTCGTTTAATTCATAATATACGAGTTTAATTTAATATCATATATATATATATTATACAGCGCATTGATATAAAACAATGACAACGTGTTTATTTAACATGGAGGAGGGCAGCGAGCTATTATAACGTATATTTTACAACGGAAAACTGTATATATATATATATATATATTAATATATATATATGAATACAAATATTATAAAACAGTGTAGGTATATATATAATCCAACGCCTACGTCCATCTAATTGCAAATGTAACACGTCCCGGAGTGTAGTGAATTTTATTACGCGCTCAATGAATATTTTTTCAAACGTACACGTTTTCATACGAATATAATATTATAGCCGTTCGCGCGCGCGCGAGCGCATAACGAGTTTGCTGCAAAGATTTCAAGACGCGCCCGTTTGTGTTTGGTAAAATCGTAAAGCCTTAAAACGACGACGACGACGAGTAACAATGAAAATTAATATTATACTTACTCGTATGAATTATATATATTATTTCGAGAAAAGTATATTATTATTGTTCGTAAAACTCGGGTAATAATACTCTGTACAGTGCCAGTGTTACGGCACACAATTTGGACTTATAAAATTCTCCGCGCATAAACGTTTAATTAAATTACGAATAATGCAAGGCTTAAATATTTTGTATACTGCGTTGTTTTTAATAATACGTTTTGGTCGTTTTTATCGAGATATTTTCGTACGACAGTTATACCTAGAAAAAAAAACCGCATGCAGTTACATCGGTACCATTGCAGGATATGTCTTGTGGCTATTGAATTCAGTCGACATAGGAACGACAAAATAGTAACGTTTATACAACAACGGTTGCATATAACGACGGTTTCACGCATGACGTCACCGTGGTAACATTCTCGGTGTCAGACAAATTTTCGAAATGACTCCCAGCCATAAGACATATCCACGTCAAAAAAAAATGAACTAACAAAAATTAGACAAAAAAAAAATAAAATAAAAATAAAAACATAAAGAACGTCGAATAATATTGAAAGACATATATTTTTATATATAGTATATTATACGTATAAGCACGGCCCGTAGACATACTTATTTCTCCCGTTGTTGGCAACAATGCATACAATTTTGATCCCCCGATTTTGTCGACAACGTTTTACCACAGATTAGATGAATACAGATGGATCACTCGGCCCGAGAACAAAAGAATTGCAAATACGCTCTTCTGATTGGTCCTCCGCATATCAATGTAGGCACACACGACGATATAAATTATTGTGTTGGTATTTTACAATATTATAGTAAAACTTCTTTATTATCTCAAATAATGTTATCATAATAATGGTTATCACGTGCGAGTAAAAATTTAACGCAGATTAAGCAACGATTTTTTTTCAACTGTGTGTATGAAACGAGTATATTTAACACGAGACATTATATGACACGATCGCCAAACCAGAATCACTATGTAAACAACACAAATAGATTACCTCACGGCAGTAATGTTTAAATTTTAGGTAAATATATTGTGCTATCATGCGGTAACACTGATATGGGGGATTCGAATGACGTCATTTTTTTTGTTTACATCGCGAGTGATCCATCTGTATTCATCTAATCTGTGGTTTTACGCTGTTATCAAATTACACGTTGCCGTTATCAGCAATCGTTGCCCGTCAGCGGTCGCGGTTACGTCGTACCAACATCTTCACTGGTTTTGTATGACAATTGTTATTAACTGAAATTTTCTGTTAAAAAAAAAATGTACCTATCTTCGTTATTATTGCGATTTATTAAAAATTGAGCAATGGTTATCCCACAGCGCCGGTAGTGATAAATATATTGAAAAGCAAAACTATATTTTTTATTTTAATTTTTTTTAATTGTGCAGAGAATTCCCGGGCGCCCGAAAAAAAAACTATAAACGTATAATACTAAGATTATGACTTTTTTTCTGAGACGGATATTAGGTACATTGAATTTATACTTTTCAAATTAAAACCGTATTATTATACTGACAATATAATGTCTAGGCTAATATAGGCTAATACTTTTAGATCAATCGCCCAAGTATAGCATATAAGTAAGATCAACGGGTGCAAATGATCTAATATAGAAATAGCATATACAATACGAATAACTTTTTTTTATACAACTGACACTCCTAGTTTTTATTCACAGTTTCTTAAAATACTATGAATAGTATTATATTTGTGTTTCTGTTGCACACAATTTTTCGTATAGTTCAAATAATATAAGCGCGAATGGATTTTGATGAAATACGTGCAATAAAATAAGTTATTTTCTTCGTTTCGAGTTCATAACCAGTTGATTGATTAGTGATAGACTGATGAAAAATCATTACGAGAACCGAATCGTTCGGAAATTTATAAATTCGATTAGACCAGTGGTGGCCAAACTACGGCTCGCGGGCCAACTCCGGCCCGCCATCATTTATTAGCGAAAGTATTCTACTTTACAGCACTTATATTTGCGTGTATATAATATTTTACATTTACGTTAGAAAAAAAAATTGAAAAATTAAAAAAAATACAGTATACATTCTTCATTTTTAAAATAATGTTTTAAAATTAAAATAAATAGTTCCTAGTTTCTTATTGCATATCGTCATTTACGTCATTGCTTATCAAATTTCAGGCCCGGCAAAACAATTTTTTTTTTTTATTATGGCCTGCGGTAAAAAACGTTTGGCCACCACTGGATTAGACCATCATCGCTATAGCTTGCACTACAGCGAGTACGTAGGTTAGGTTAGGTTAACTATTTGTTGAAATACGCGTTATAATTCCTTTTTTTCCCCGAACTTTCGACGGAATCTCTCATTTAAAGAACGTGATGACGGTCGTATTAAACATTTCGGCTCCATACAAATGAAATAAAGAAATAAATAACTTTAAAACAACCGCATTTCAATTTCTACATATTGCTGGCATTTCGAGATGTTTATGACCAAAAAAAAAAAACTGCTAAAACTGTCCTAACAAAATTGTATGAAAAAAAATTCACTTTAAATAATAATTTTTTTTTCAAATTTCGACAACTGACATGGCACCGCCGAAACAGTGTTATCATACGATGAGAAAACAAATTGATAAGGTAATCGGCTAATCAGCAGGTGCGACATGAGTTTAAGAAAAATTGTAAAAAAAAGAATATAGTGAAGAATATAATTAGAATATAGGGCCGGTTTCATCGACTATTGTTATAAAATACACTCTAACACCGTGTTAGTTAAAAATTTGTTTAAATTATATAAGTTTCATTATTACATTAATATCGTTAAATTATATTTGGTAAGTAACAAAATGTTAGTTGGGTACCAGAACGGTTACCTTGGTTCTAACGTTCTCATTGGTTGTCACGAAATATGATAACTGATAAGTGATAATATAATATTAAAAATAGGCGATTTTAACTTAATTTATTATAAGGCGTGTTTTCGCGATTAACCATATGTAACCAGTTTACTGTTGTTTATAAACAAGTCGTTTTCGCGATTTTGGTTGTAACTTTGGTAATACATTTTGGTTATAGGTTACTGATATTTTATAACCGATCAAATTTAATGTTTACGTTGTTTGATTATTGATATAGGAAATGTGATAATGGGATATATTAATAAATTAAATATTTTAACATTATTTTTTATTATATTTTGCTGTACTATACATATTACATTACATTTGAACACATTTGTATATATTCATTGTTTAATTCATTTCATTGACTTATTATTATATGAACTATTTTCTGTTATCTCTAATAACTGTGTATAACCACAAACACATTGTTTTCGCGAATCTTTAACCAATAACCAAAATTGTCTAAACATGACTGATAATAAATATAACCAGGTTAATCGCGAAAACACGCCTATAGAGGATCTATGGCATTTTAAAATGCCGATTAAATTTTAACAATCCGATTTCGGGTGTTAAACTTAACAACGTGTCAAGGTGAAACCTAATTTTCACTAACTAATATTGTTAAATACGCAATTAACAACACGTTAAATCGTTAACAAATGTTGGTGAAACCGGCCCATAGTGTGTTAAAACGCATTCGTATCTCGGTCAGCGTCGTGTCAAGCATTTCATAAAAAAAAGACACAAACGTATCGAAAGCCCTTATTATGCATGTTATTATATATTTGTTACGGATACACCGAACCGATCGATCATTGAAAACATCTCTTAACTAAATAACGTTATTATAACATTCGCAATATTAATATACAATCATTATTACCATTCTTCGACGTGTTTCTACGGTTTTATTACATGCGCAGACGTGCTGTGCAGGTATATATTATAATATTATATTATAATAGGTGCGGTGTGCATAAATATTTTTTAAAGGCGGAGGTAATATAAAAAAAAAAAAAAACCGGATCATTATCCACGTCTATATTATAATGACTACCAAGTACTGTAATTTTTTGACACAATATTACATTATAACGTACTTAATAGTATACTATTTTCATTTTTCATTTTTTTTTTACGTCTTTAGGCGTAACGAAAAAAAAACTGTCGGTCGAGCAGCGAATTCCAGGTCACAATCGGGCCGCCTCCCGGTCACGATTAAATAATATACGTTTATTTATGACGTTCACTCGAGAGCCGAGAAAATTTTAGTATATAGATACCGAAAAAAACTACATTTTTATTGTGTTTTCGCAAACTGGTCGGAATGATTTTCTTTGACGTTCGTTCGAGGGTTTGAATTTGCTTGCAGTTAGTTCGACGCTATATTGACCATATATTATGTACCTAGTGTATGATTATAAATTTAATAATTTGTAGTCCGGAACTCCGATGACCCGGGGAAAAAAACATCTTTAAAACGTGCGTCCCGAAAAAAGGCGTTGAAACGACTCGAGAAACCTCGACGTAACGTATCTAAATTTAAAAAATGACGTAAAATTTTCAAACGATGACATTTTTTTTTTTTTTGATAATAAATGATTAATTTATAATACTGGCGGCGTTTTACTGAACTCGTTTTGACAAAATAATACCTCGTGTGTCGATAAAAAAAAAAAACGCCGTTGCCCAACTGACTTCTAATCAAATTTAAAACAAGATCTGCTATCGCTTGCATTTCGAATTTTAGCGGTTTTTTTAAAAGAAATTTTTAATTTCGTAAAATATAAAGAATGACGCCACGATCGCGACAAACGTTAATATAAATAAATAAATAAACGTGCGTTGTTCACACACTTGTACAGCCATCAAAACGCAAAATGTTTAAATAATTTAATGTCAACACGGGTTGACGATAAGAAAACACTACAAAAACCTACCTACAGACAGTTTTGTAAACGAAATATAAAAACAGTATATTTATTTATATAAAAATTGCATGTTATATTGCTTTTTTTTTTGGAATATTTATTTTTAACTAAGGCACGTAACCAGGATTTTTTCAACGGGGGGCATACATTTTTAGGCCCCCAACGCCCAACGGCCTCGGCCACTAAAAAGTAACTAGAAATATTCCTCAGTGAAGGGGTTGGATTGACTATTTTTCGAGAACAATATTCGGGTTTGTTTATTTTTTACAAATCGGATAGGTGACACTATATATAGCTGTAGCTATAGGTACCGTAAAACAAAATTGAAACGAATGTTAAATTTAAAATTACTACACTTTTATCCTATACGGTACGAATATTTGCCTTTTATAAATCAAAAAAATAAAATTGACTTACTTTTACGCACAAGTGCATGCATATCGATGTTACCTGGCGTGCCTTTCAGTGCACGAAAGCAATTTTTTTCATAAGAATTCTATTTATTACAAAAAAAAACTTAAACGTAATCAGTGTTTACATTACCAACTATAACGAATTGTTTTAAAATTATTTTTCCAAATTCTCGGTTCAACGAATATCGGTAAAACGATAATTCATAATAATCTCCTCATCATTTTTGGCGAAACGTTCGGCAATTAGTGGACAATTTCTCGTGTTCTTTTTTTTTTTATTACACTCAAATAGTGTAATACCGTTTGATTCGCGTTCTCCGACTTACACTAAACTATATTGATCATAAATGGGGTTGGGATTTATAGCGCTTAAAATCGCATAAAAATGCTCTATAATATAATTACCTTAAATACGAGTAAATATTATATGCGCTAAATAATATGCAAAAAAAGAAATTTAATAATTTTTATTTAATCATTATCAATTTATCATTATATATTTAATTGAAAGTTTATCACTTACGTAATCGATATATTTACTATTAGAAAATTCGATTGGCAATAATTACTAATAATAATTTTATAAAACACGTCTATTAAAACGACAGTATTACTAAATAATATTACGATTTTGATTATTTTTATTAGAAATTATAATAAATAATAAGTATAGTTAATTATTATTATATTAGATAAAATATGATCAATTTTGATTCAAAAACAATGCAAATATATCTCAAAAAGTCCGAAAAAAGCACTAAAAGAAAAATCTCAAAATATGCAAAATTAAATTTTAAATTTTAATTCTCCTAGTCGTGTGAAACGATATTTTAAGCTTACTCTAATGATTCTTAAACATCTTATAAGAAATAAGCAAATGCCATAAAATCCCAACCCTGATCGTAGTTAATCGATTATTTTCCAGTAAAACGAGAAATATACGCGCAAATAATATAAGGCACGAACAGGACTTCTGTATTATCGGTTTCGGTCTTCGCTGTGGTCCCTATTTTCGCCCGAATGTCAGAAAAAAATAACCACCGGATGGGAGACGGGTGCGTGTACATGATTTTAATAATACGTCGTTCGTTTATTGTCATGAAAAATAAAATCCATAAAAGTCTCGCATTATAATTATATAGATTGGCCTATGGGGTCTCTCCATAATAAATACGATACGAAAACGTCTATTATTATTGGAAATATTTCACCGGGGGAGGGTCCGAGAATTCCCGGTTTATTAAAATTACACGTCGTACCGACTACGCGCATTATATTGCACTATTGCACAGCGTTTGTAATAAAATATTTTCGTCGACAAACCCCTTTATTCCCACCAGAAACGCGTTACGACGGGTTTTTTTTCCATACATATTTTCAATATTATATTTACATCGTAATATAGCTGCGAACACGCAATTTATAAACACAATTTCGCTTAGAATAATGTTGTAATTAATGTTATTAGAAAATATTTTATTTTTTTATAAACTTGTACTCAAATATGTAAAAGCTTCACGGTCGATTTACAAAACCAACAAAATTAGATAAAAAAACAAAATATTTAGAATAACCCTTAAATTGAGTGTCATCCCGTTTTATGAAAGAAAGTGAGAATAGAAATAATATGGTTGGGAAGTATTTATAATACTATTTGAATTAAACATTGAAAGAAATAAGCGATTGAAAAGAAGAACTCTCTGGGAAGAAACGACGAGGCAATAAAAAAAACATGTAATTGAAGTCACATAAGACGTTTCCATCGTGGTGAGTGCAATACGGGGAATCATTAAGGATCAGTTGGAAGGCGTGGGCAAGGAGACAGTTGTAACCAAATCTTAACCTTAAAATAGAGACGTGGAATAGAATGACAAATCGATTTATATCACCTAGCGATTGATGAGAATGAAATCCATTGATGAGTTCGGCAGGCTTCAGGCTTCTCTTGTAGTACGGTGAAAGAAAGGGATTAGATCCGTAAAGGCAATTTTGTTGATCGGACGAATTATAATACTCCTCGTGGACTTTGACAAAAAAAATCAACTTTCTCGTTATCCTCGATCCCAGTATGGTTTAGAGCTGACAAAAATTGAACATTATGTCGAGAAACATCTGAATCAAGTAGTAAAGAACAAATGAAAAAGATGGGAGGGAAAGAATCGGATTTAAACGGGTTAAAGGCGATCGAATGAAGGACAGATTGAGAGTCAGTGACAATGAGCTAAGCATTAGCGGGAAGCTATTGGATTATACAAAGGGCTTGTGTATAATGGCGCAACCTTCAGCGCTAAATGAAGACGTAAAACAAGGAAGATTATCAGAAAAGTCAAAAGGATAAGTGTGAGGATGAGATATAAACAACGAAACCGGCTGAGTTGTTAGATGTTGATCCATCAGTGTGTATACAACGCAAAGATTGAGAAAATCAGAATTGATGCGCGAAGAAAAAAGACCTTTTATTGCGGACGTCGGAAGAGATCTTACAGCGTCAAGGCGAAAACCCAGAAGGTAAGGGTTGATGAAATATTGGAGTTTAATAGCAGACGTCGTACAGAAATTTGCGATTAGTATACTGAATAATTTAAGGACCAAATGAGTGCGAGGACGATGAAATTGAGGCCATAATGGGCGTGGATTTCTTAACATATCGCCAGGAGTAGAAAAAAAATTTAAAAAATGAGGATACAGGCGATTTTAATAGGAATTTGAATGCAATTTCACTTTCATTGGACGTTTTCTCGTCAATATCGTTATTTTATCTAGCCGAGAACGTGCGACCGTTTCGTTCGGATACGCGCTGCTCGAGTGTATAATTTATTACAATATTAGAGAGCGGATTTTAGGTTTTCAAAACCCAAAATATTCAATTAAGAACCAATAAAATAGGGTAAAAAAAAAATCGCTAAAATATAAAAATGTGCATTCGTGTAATACGCACATTATATTCATTATTTTATTTATGTACAGGATGATCTTTGTTTTTAGCAGCTCATCAATTGTATTGTTGTTTTCATAACTAAAACGTTTTATCTACATCGTGCTGCACGAATTCGATATAAATATGCGTAAAATCCTAAATATCCGCTCTCTTATATTGTCGTACACAATTATTTTTCCAAAATGTGAGGTTAGACGGTGGTAAAAAAAAGAAAGAAATACCACAAATACACATAATTTCGAAAAATTCGTTAGAAACCAAAGACATCATGATTAGAAAACATATATCTATACGACATAGAGCATGCAATATGCGTTTCGACAATCGTCATGGCGAACATCGCGTTTTACGCAATCTTTGGTAATTTTTTTTTCTCCTACAGATTAAAACGTTCTCGTTCACTCGCCGTTATAATAGTTTTAAAATATTCGCTTACGCATGTGGTATGTGTAAATGTGTAATACATTGAGTATTTGTCGGTTGACGCACGTGTGTCGTGGTTTCAATTAAAAAAAAAACTAGAGCGTTAAAAAAAAGTTTTTAAGCGTTGCATTTTTCACTGTTTTTTTTTTTTTTTTATGTTCAAAATCAGAATCTTTAAATAGTTTTGTTTTTTTATTCTTTATTTACACTCGGTAACGTAGAAAAAAAAACAGTTCGGAAATGCGCGCGTTCGGCGCAGTTATTTTACACACGCGTACGGAATACAATATTACGGAGTTTAATCTTTTTCGTTCTAAAAATATACGCGAGTATGAGAAATATATTATGAGTAATTGTAATAGACAGTAATCATACAAATCTAGTGTAGACGCAGATGAGAATTCTGTATTCATATATAATACAGTTACGAGTAAAGAAGAAAAATGAAGTTTAATAATTTACGCGCAATATTTAACGTTGATAATATTAATTCGATAATTTTTCTCGATCTTACAAATCGAAACCGAGCTACGTATTGAGACGGGTACTCGGGAAAAATAATATCGGCGTATTCACAACAATTATTTCGAAAATTAATATCTATTTGTTGCGATTTCACGCGTCGTTCGTCTTATTTTATCCGATTTGAGGGGTTTTTTTTTATAAAGTATAACTCGTTATATAGCTAAAAAATGCGCGCACGAACAAAATATAAAATTAATACTTCCGTATAATGTTTTTCGTAGGTACACGTCAAAAATCCAAATGGTATTATATCGAAAAAGGAATAAATATCCGTAGCGAGAATTTTTTTTCAGAGAACTTGCGGATTAATTACGTGACGGGACAAAGGCGTTACGATTTTTCTTTAAGGGGATTGAAAGCGGGTATTTTCTCTCTTTGTCTCACACACATGAAACATAGCAAAATAGACGTTTCGTACTTCCAACGTACCGATCGATCTATTGGTGCGATAAGAAATTTGAAAACAGATTTGAATTCCTCGTGAATTTTACTACAAAACGACTTTCCCACTTTTTTCATAAACCCTTAAAAAAATTAACCGAAAAATTTTTTTAAAAAAAATTGTTAAAAATTCATTTTTGAAGGTCTTAAAAAAAATAAATAAAAAACGTGGGAAAGTCGTTTTGTAGTAAAATTCAAGAGGAATTCAAATGTGTTTTCAAATTTCTTATCGCACCAATAGATCGATCGGTACGTTGGAAGTACGAAACGTCTATTTTGCTATGTTTCATGTGTGTAAGACAAAGAGAGAAAATACCCACTTCCGATCCCCTTAATATACGTCATCGTGTAGTTGACCCGTTCGTTTAATTATTTCAAACTAAACAGTTTTTAACGATATGATAGAAAAATGCCTTTCATACGATTATTGTACATTAATGTATTTAAATAATTATGCGCTTGTCGTGTCGTTTATACACTGAAATTCAATTATTAACGCTTTGAGCGTTGGTTAGTGTACCTGTATATATATATATATGCGTAGGCCGGTATAGGATCAAGGCGTGATGCGCGTATATTATGTACTTATACGACTCGTGGAGGTATAATTACAACTACAACGGGATTATTAAGGTTTATTGCATGGCATAATAATTTGTCGATTTTACTAAAGTGTAGCCGAGCTGTAGGTTAACATTATATACATATACGATATATATGACGACGACAACGCTTTGACATTTAAAATTTGAGAACGAATCGGGTTTTGCTAGTAATCACGAGGCCAACGCTCGTTACGCCGTATCGATGTAAAATGTTAACGAAAACGAACGGTTGCACACACTTCCGTCTACTAAACATATCTACTCCGGATTCATTCTCCATTTGTATCGATCCAATACAGACCAGTGGCGGATTTAGTTCTTTGTTTAAGGGGGGAAGGGCCACAGGGCCGTATTACCGCTTAGGCTGTGTAGGCTAAAGCCTAGGGCGGCAAATTTTTTTTTGGTGTGAATTTATACTGAACTTATAGTGAACTTTCACTTATAGAAGTAAAATATCAATACCTGTGTAAATTAGGCGGTAAATTTATTTCAGCCTATGGGCGGCAAAAACCTTAATCCGGCCCTGGGGGGACAATATTTTAAAACACATACAGTAGAAACAGCCACATTTAACATCATTGTGTTATCGGACATCAGTGCCGTCAACCGATATTTTGTAAAGGTGTATTTACCGTGTCATATCGTGTCCTGTTATACTTTTAGAAAAAATTGGAAAAAAATTATTTACGCGTACAGTTCGAAAAGTCTAGGGGAGGCCATGGCCCCTATGGCCCCCCCCCCTAAACGCCGCCACTGATACAGACATCTGAGATAACTCTGTCTAGCCGCTTTGGTCACCTTTTTCTGATCTGGACGTAAGACTTGCAGCACTCCTAATCGTTTTGTTTTTTAAGGAACAATCCGATATATTTTGCCTTGCGTCTTTTCGTCTCTTCCCATTTCGATATTTCCAACGGACCCGTAAATCAAATACAACGTACGTAATCGTTTCAATATTTTTTTTTTTTAAATTACAGAACCACACGGTACTTGAAATACTTAAAAAAATACGTATATAATCCGCCGATTCACACTGTTCCGCTCTCGTCGAACGCGTTTTGTTCGGTAGACTTTTCTCGTATGCGACCGAAGAACGCGAGCGGGCGTATATTGCGGTATTATAATCAGCACTTCTTCGAAGATAAAATAAGTCTAATCCACGAACGGGGCCAAAACCGGATTTACCACTAAGGCTACTCGGTACTCGGTCTATGTAGGCCGACTAGCATTTGGGAGCGATGCGACGCAGCGGTTTACACAACGGATAAACGGGCGGAATTATTATTTTTTTTTATTTATTAAAATTTCGTAAAAATAAATAAATAATTTCGTTGTCAATGACCGAAACCCCCGAAAGAAACCGCGCTGAAATATAATATTATTTTGTAAATTTATCGTTTTCTCCAACAAAATCATATACAGTATAAAACAAGTATCGAATGGTGTACGAGTGTACAAAATACACACGAAACAAAAATATTTATATAATACAAGCGATATCGTTTTCATTCATCGTTTTTCGTCTCTCGGACGACGGTCAAATCTGTCGTTTGTTATTGATCTCGAGATCAGATAAAAATGTAATGTGTTTTAAACTCCTTTTTTTTCATCCATTCAATGACAACGGACATTCGTTCGTCGGCCGTTCACGAACAACCGTCTGTTTCTATCGGGCGCGCGACCGTACGCTATGAAATACAAATAATAATAATTCCACGACACGAATGTGACGCGGATATTAACACTTTCTCCGTCCGAAACAATCGTTGTGTTTTTTTTTTTTTAATAGCGTTTAAAACGCGTCGAAACGTTAATATTCATAGTGTACGTTTATTTATATTAATAATAATATTTCATAACGAATTGAAAACACGAATATTAGTCACTAGCCGTTTGTCTCCGAATAGATTAAAAACCAAATCAAAACGTGTTAAACTTCAGTATACATATACGTATAATAATAACGTACGCTGATTTTTAATTATTTAATTATTTGCCTCGCGAGCGAATCGTAACACACATATTATTCTTATTCAAGTTCGAATCCAGAGATCTCTAGGTGGCTCGTTTGTCAACGGAGAAATTACAGTTTTCTGTTCCTATCCGTATGTGTTTGATCATTATATGATATTGGTCGCATTATTATAATATTCGAGTTATCGTTAATCGAAATATATTACCGTTAATATATTAATTATGTACATTTGATCGATCCAATAATATTACTCTCGTTTCCACGTACACTGTCTTCGTATCAAAATAAATCAAAAGTTATACAGTTAGTCCCGTGACTCGTATACACGTATACCATTATTTCAATAGTCCGCGAACCATATTCGCGGTTAATCATAACCGTTTATTTCGTAGTATATTTATTTTCACTGACTATATGGTATGAGTATTTTGATAGCACAGCTGTACCGACGAGATTTACGAGTGAAATACCGAAATGTCACCCCGAAATAAAAAAAAAAAATTCCATAATTTAGTGTACAGGCACTAATATTTTCCCAAGAAAATACGTTTTTTCAATCGTAATATGAAATATTTTCATACTGAAAAGAAAACTACTAATTTTTAACTGACACTATACTACACTATATAATCCTTTAACACGCGCGAGACCCTGGGACTTGGTTCCTCCTGCTCCTCCCCTTATATTAATTTTCGTATAAAACGCAGGACATATGGTGTGTGATTGATACACACACACACGCACGAAAAGAGAAATAAATCAATATTTATTACGGACTTTATAAGTTTTTTTCTTCTTCGTATTTTGTGTATAAGTGCTGAACGTGCTGTACAATAATAGTGTTCAAAGTCACACAACAATGTACGCCGTAAACGTGTTGTAAACTCTTACAAAAAAATAATAATAAAATACATTACAAAAACACGAATATTCTAAAAAGTTTCATCCGAAATCCCAAACAAACGTGCGCGCAGTTTGCCGCGCCTGTCCCTCTAAACCTTACATGACATATGTAAATATATTCGTTACACGTTATCGGTATATACCTACGTATATTATGTGCATACAACGTCGGTTACTGGTACTCTGTATGCACGGAATTGAATTACAAAAAAAAAAAAAAATGTATAAAGTAAAATCGAGTGGAATTTATCGCGTTAAGGCTCGAAAGTTATAAATAAATTAAAAAAACGTATGCAATATACGCGTACACACAAAAAAAAAATTGTAAAAATCCATAAAAATAATTTAATGTTAAAAACGTCGAAGTGTTTTTGAAATAATTAATTGGCGTTTAAAACATTATAAACGTATTGTATTAATGTAAAAAAGGTAGCGAACCACGACGGGGTGTTGTGGATATCGCTATTAAGTGAATTACTCGGATAAAGATTTTGTAGAGTTTTGTTTGTACTATAAATTTGAAAGCAATGATGAATCATTGCATTCGATAAAACGATTCCGAGCGGAGCTTCGGTGTAATAAATAAACGACAATCGAGATCGCATTTTTAGCGTTTTTATGCAATTTTTCGGTTAGTTTTTCCGGACTTTTGAAAAAATTATTGAGAAAATCGATAAACGACCTCTTCAAAAGTACAAACCAGTTGCGATTTGCAATCGGAAAATGTGCTACACGAAAAGATCGGAGCACTCCTTCTGGTAGAATTTTTGGGTACAGACATAAAAACACATCGTTGTAAAACCAGTACATTCCTCGCTCCGCTCAGAATCTAAAACCATACAATATATAGTAAGAAACAAAATTAAAGTGTCGTTTCCATAATAGTTATTATCCGATAATAAGTTGTTAATAATTTAAAAAAAAATTTTTTTTTATAATTTTAAATTATTGGCGGATATATTGTGAAGAGTGTTATTCGTTTCGACGTCGTTAAAACATTCGTTACTTATAATTTCCCAGAAAATACACGTTATATATAAAATACAGTGTTGGAAATCGAATTTTTTCGGATACTCGAAAATCGATGAAATATGTGCAAAAAAAAAAAAACTAATGTGTTATGATAAATTTACATCAGACACCGGTACTGCGCAATATTAATTGCTCCGCAGTGTATTAGTCGGAATAATAAAAATATATTAGAAGAAAAAATAACTCCCGAGCAGTACATAGATTATTATTATCGTGCAGAAAAAAAATTCAATCAATGCGATAAATTGATACAATAATACTACGTAGTGGCAATAATAGTTTGACGACGCGTAACGTCAAGACACAATTTTATTGAAATTTACGAATAGGACTTGAAATAATAATTTGTAGTTAATTTTTGGAATATCGCGCTCTGTAGAACAAAAAAAAAAAAACTAATAAAAAACGCGTTATGTGATTTTTTTTTTTTGGAAGGGAAGGGAAGTAAAATGAGTTCAGACGTTTCTGAAAACAAAATTATTAACGAGCATAATAGATTATTGTTAGGTGTATATATAGTAAACGCACGAGGATATATTATATAAACACTACAACCCACTTGTAATTTATGATTGTGTATTGTATTCTATATTATTTGCGTCTGTATAATTTTTGTTTATACACTATATACGTAATAAACATTATTAAAAAAAAACCCGTTGTTTTATTATTTTATTGTACTGTGTTCGAAAAAAGAAAAATGTCATCATTTATATATTTAAATATAATATACTTGAACAACACTGCGTTTGTGTACATAACGTGGGTGGTCAGATTTTGGTTTTTGGTAAATTCACCGACCGAGGACGTTTTGAATTTTTCAATAATAAAAAAAAATGTGCTCGACGACAGTGATATTTCGATGAAATATCGACGTTACAAAATATTTCGGAAACAAATCTAGTCGGCCTGCTGCAGTTGTTGCAGAATTTGTTCTCGTTCCATTATAATCATCGTCATATATTCATATGACTCTGTAAGACTTTTCGCCGCCTCTGCCAATGCTCTCCGACTTCCACGATCCTGGACCAACTCTTCCCAGTTCGTAATTTCCAGTCTCTCTTGGTCTTGTTTTACCCCATCTATCCAGCGTCCCATTATAATACAATTCAGTATATATACGTAGCTGTATATAAAATAATCGATTAAATAATTACGATTTATTCGTTTTTTTTTTTAATCCTATTCACTTTAAACCGTATTCACAATAACACATAGTTTATTGAACTTTTATCGTTCGATTAAAATGTTAAAATCGCAATTATTTCGTATACAATACACTCGACCCGGTACAAGACGAATGTGTATTATTATTATTATTTATTTTCAATATTTTTATTATTTTTTTATAAATGAAAAATAAGCTAAACACGAAAATACGTGTATTAAATATATAGTCCGTGCAATACGCGTATTACGTCATTTATTTGTATTGAAAATGAGCGTTGAAAAAAAAAAAGATTTTAAAACCCAACCTCACTCAGCCTACTGAACTCTCCTGAAATTAAAAAAAAAAAAAGTATTAGTGAACCGGTGAAATTTTCGTAGAACGTTAACGATTAAATAAGAAAATGGAAGATTAGGTATTTGCTATATATGCGTATGTACGGATAGATATCATTAAGTCGCTATTATAAGACGTTGCGGAGTGAACTAAGAACGCCGAAATCAAGAAGACCCGATCGTTCATATATTTTTTACATAACGATGAAAATTACCAACATTTTTTTTCTCCATTTTTTACTGTCAGTTCGCGTTTTAATGATGGAAATATTGTTTGCATGCGGTCACCACAAAATCACATCAACCATACACGTCCGACGGTTAGTGAATTCGTTGAAAACACTCGTTTATCGAACGTATATTTTTCCTCGTCCGTGTACGTCGTGAAAATTTGTTTTACCAACGAAAGCCTTCGCGTGTTTCGTTACTGTTGTCGTGCAAAAATCACGTACTCACGGTACAACGTGTCATAACATATACCAAACTTCTTCTTCTTCAAGTTCATCGCTGCTACGCAAAATCTCCTCCATTTTTCCCTTCTATCCAGGTGCCACGCGTGTCTGAGGATCATCGACTCCCAGCAAATCGCATTAAACGTATCGAATCATCTCGGTTTTGGCCTTTCCAGCGGTCACCTTACCATCCGGTCTTTTACATCCTCAGCTTACTTTCTAATACGCGCGCAACTTATTTAGAGATTATTTTTCTTTTTGAAACTCGAAAGAAGTAATTTCAGGGGACAGAGTGTGCGGTTGCTGCACCCCTTACTTTTAATATAGTCCCAATCGGCGTGCTTCGGTAATGGTACTTATTGTCGGAAAAGAAGAAAGTTAACAATATCAATTTAGAAAAAGCTGTAGACGCGTATTTACTTTTTTTTTTTTTTTATATTGACTTGAACTAGTTCATAAATAAAAACTCCCTCGTATATACGTAGGGAATAGTAAAAAGTATTATGCAATAAGTACTTTATAAAGTCTAAGGATTTTTCTTTTCGAAATAGCGATAAGGATCGCATTTTAGATGATAAAAATCGAAAACCGAACGAAAGCCGCGATGGACAAAAGTATGTGTAGCGAACTTACAACATTATTGCGCATATTATACCGAACACTGTCGAAAATGTTTATCGAACTCAACGGCGGTAGTGTAATAAATTTTTGACGGAACACCTTTAACTATATAATATAGTATTACATCATACGTCACGTATAAGTTTTCCGAAGAAATTCAAATATGAAAATTTCGAATTTTTAACACAAGCGCGCGTGACGTCAATGAAAATTTCAAAAATTCTTATAATACACGAGACGACGTTTTAATATTATTATAATGACGAACGCACGCTGCGCAGTGTTCGCGTGTAATGTGATTAACTCGAAGCGCCTTTATATTTTTTTGCGAGAGGTGAGTGATCCGGACACGATTGGGTATAGGCGTTATATTATTATTATTATTATTATTATTATGGTAATCGGTATTGATAGGTACACGCGTAAAATAATAGCGTATCCTTCGCGGGTCCTACATTATAATAGTTATGAATTTTTGATCGATTGTATTGTATTTATATACGTGTAATCGGTTATACGGACAAACGGGGGGGCTTTTTTTTTTTGCCCACGTGACCTATGATATCAAATGCAACAGATACACATCCGATCGTGATCTACAGTTTAAAAAGAAAAAAGATTGTCCAAAATCGTGTTGGCCGATCGAATGTACATAATATAATACGCGGTATAGCGGGCACCTCCTACGTGACGTTATTGTTGTCGATCCAGCTAGGTAATAGTCGATCAGAAATGTGTAATCACGGAGGGAGGGCACCGACGAAATTGGTATAGATATTCATAATCACGTTTCTATACAAAAAAAAAAAAAAAAATTACCAAGTTAACGATAAAACAAAGACGTTTCTAATACAATCGGAATTCAATATCAATTAACTTTAACAATTTTTTAATTTTTATTAATTTTACATTATTATTGTAATAGCTGTAGAACGTTAGAAATAGTCTGTTTTCCTCTATTGTCGGACGCATTTATTTATTAATTATTATTTTTTTAACGCGTTCAACTAACGGGCCAAAAAAAATACGAGGGAATTGGACATTTTTTTGAAAATTTCCATCAAAATGCGGTCAAGTGCAGTTAAATGTTTAAGTGAATTGGTCGAAACTGCGACGGCAGGCTCATGAGATAATATCACAAACTAAAAATTTAATACATATAAATTTTTATATTTTATTATATTTCGTCGATGATGTTAACAATTAAAAACGTGTCCAGTATTACGATAACGCTGTTATCAGCAAACAGTAAACATAAATCGCGGTAAATATCACAACCGTGGTTTATACATACTAACCGTGCGACACAATGGACCAATAGAGGTACCACGATACGTATGAACGTCATAGAGTTACCGCTTATAATATACCGTGTCCGACGATGAAAGATCGATAAAAAACAAAACGCCGCAAGCGCATGAAATACGAGTACGTTTTGATGATTACAAATTGTAATCGATATTAAATTAATAAACATTGATTTCGCATTCATAAAATATATTAAAACGTAAATTATTGTATAATATATAAATATAGAAAATGGGGAGGGGGGCACGAGCCTCTTAAATACGCCACTGTAGAATGTAGTCAATAATAATAAGCATATTAGTTCTAGTCGACACCGTTATAGGTTATATTTTGAATATTCCAATACCATCTGATATATTTTTTACGTTATAGTATGTGCGTATATACTTATTTAATAAAAGTTAATGAAAAAACAAATTATTTACGAGTTTAAAAACTTTTCCTAGTGTTGGTTGTAATGTTTTTACATTGAAAATAAACACACATTATTATACAGTAATCATCGTCTTCAGCTTGGCGTGGTCCATTCAGGACACACGCTGTCACGACAAGTTTTCTTTATCCACATCAGCTGTTTGATACGCTGTCTGTATAACGACGTTAGTTTTTTTTGCAACTACGTCAAGCCATCGAGTTTCGGGGTCTTGTTTTATTTATTTATTACCGATCAATAGGTTTTTAATCAGTTGGTCTTCTGTTATCCACCACGCACGCCCAAACCGTTCAGTGAGGGTCTCGTTATATTTTCGCTACATCTTTTTTTACGCGTCTCTGGGTTACAATTCAGTCAGTGTATAGATCGTAGTTTATCTTCTACTATCTCCTTTGGTCAACGACCAAGCGTATCCACTAGAGTACGCGTAAACACATTATTTGTCCATGTAACTAAAATATGCGGTACCTTTGACTTTTAAGACGACAACTTATAAATCTTAAAAGTTTTATGGTATTGTAATTTGTAATAACAAAGCTATTCCCAATCGCACGATCCGTTCATTCGGTTATCGCGTTGTAGTGTATATCTCGTTCGAGTTATTGATGTTGACGCCTATAGGCATTCAAAAATCGTCCACTTTTCGAAATTCATATATTATAGAGTTATCTACTTTTATAGGATCTCTGAATCACTTCACGTTTGTATTTAGTTTTCTTCTCTTTCACATTTTTGTTCGCCTTTACAAGTTTCGATGTTGTCTTAATAACTTCGTCTTTTGTTTTTCCCGTTATCACAGTGTCGTCCGCGTATGCCAACATAACGCGTGTTCATCGCTTATCTGCATCCTTCGATCGTCATTTGGGTCTCTGACAATGTTTTCGCGAGTCAAGTTTAATAAGGCCAGTGAAAAGGCGTCCCCTAGGCCTTATTCAATTTCAAAAGGAACCTAGACGCCTTGCGTAAAAAGCTTGCCGTGCACAAGGTTCTTCAATAGCATATACATTTATTAAATTCACATACTCTATTCAAGAGTATTCCAACAATTCAGTCGTTAGTACAGTTAGTTATAATTATTTTTCTATAATACGGTGCGGTGTTATGTAATGTGATTTTTTTTCATTTTCTCAATATTGCCTGTTATAGTGATTTTGTTTCATGATATTATTGCGCGTATAACGGAATCGTGGTGTGTTTTTTGTCGAAACGATAACATTTATTTGCTTTCTGTTCTTCGTTAAAAATTATCTACTTTACCTACGCGCTAAAATCTCAGACGAATAAATATTTCTTTGGGACACATTTTGACAGTGACGCGCGCGCACAACGCGAGTCGAGAACAATATTCTGATATTAAAATTACCACCGTTGTTTGTCGCGCCCGGAAATATTATTTATATTTTCGTTGTCGTTTTGACTTTTGTACATCATAAGCCACGGAGGGTGGGCAATATCGTGCGAATCGACACAATAAAGCGTTCGTCGCGTTATTAATTTGCATTTTTAGTGGTGAAAAAAGAAAAAAAGCGAAATATACATAATATATACGAGTATATTTTAACAACTCTCCCGGCTGTCGCGCAGGACGCGGACATCTGTCGGCAATCAAAGTTCAGCTGTTTCGTATTTCGAAAAGTTAAACGTCGACAATATTTCTACAAAAAAAAAAAAAAAATATATATATATTATATTTAATTCGACGAAGTGAATATTATTCAACCGCCATTATAAAATAAACATTTTTGGTATCGTACAAAAAACCAGATATTATTTTTGTTCGCCTCGACGTGCAGCTCTTTTGCCAGTGTTTTATAAAATATTCCTTTTACACGTCGACCACGCTCTTACGTATTACGTATAGATTCGAATGCATATTTTAACACCGCGTCATTCGGTGTATTTTAATAATAATAATAATAATAATAATCATCGTTACTACAATGCTGTGCGCGTTTTTTAAGTATAAAATATAACGCAAGCGGTGACCGCGTTTTGTTTATTATTATTGTAATAATATGTAAATGTCATATGTTCCGTATAGTCTTTGTACTCGTATAACCCCTGCAGCAGTATTACGCGCGTTATCCGCTGCACTCTCCGTAGGAATACTGTTATTCTTGGAAATATTCGAGTAAATTAATCATAAATTCAATATTTCCGTTAGTGATGGACGATTTCCCCCCCCGGTTTTTTTACCCCCGTACCGATAGACCCGATAGTCGAAAGTCGAGGCCGAGAACGGATTGATTTGTACATAAATATTATTGTTGTTTTTCAACACTATATACAGTCGACGAATTATTCCCAGTTCCTCTTACAAACAATGCTTTCTCCGAGAAACGTAAATGCGCGTGTAATAATAATGAAAAACCGGTTTTTTTTTCTCTTCCCTAAACGTATTTATATTGTCAAGTAAAAAGCTGGCCGAAAAGTTAAATATTCGAAAATAGAATTTTTCTTCCACTTCTCAACTCGAACGAATTTCGTTAGTACGAGTAATCACGTTGATTATAGTTTAAATTCGCCATATATACTCGATTTTTTACATTTAATTATCACGATTGTCCAGCTTAGTCGACACACCATCTCGTGGAGACGAATGTTTTTGTCCTGCAATTTCGAAACACGTTGTTGTACTTATGATAAGTATAGTAGGTATTATAAAACAAATATACGCCTTCGCGTCCTAATGGAGTTTTAACAGTTTATAACCGAATGGGCGCTGCGCATTATATTAAAAATATTTTTTTCATTTTCGTAAAATAATCGCACAACCGAATCCATATTTCCGTAATGAAAAACACGGTTTTAATGCGTTTTCGTCCATTCTAACTGCGAACTATAGTTGAAACCGTCGTTTGTCAATTCATTCGAGTCTTATTATTTATTTCACTTTAATCGTGAGAGTGTTTTCTCTTCGTTAAATCGCAAGTCGTTACGTACCAAATTTCAAGGACACCGTATTTAATTTTGAAAAGCATTTGAGGGAGTCAACTCCTCTTCTACATATATATCATAAATAATACATAATGGATAGGCCATGTGTATACAATATGTGTAGCGGGCAGCGTTTCTGAATGAAGAAGAGAGATAACAATATTAAAACCACATTTTCTATCCTACTCGGCAAGAAATTATTTTTTGTTCCATGAAATAATAATTTGTTCCATGGTATCATAATTGAAAAATAGTGTATTCTGTTATCAACATATCGGTAATCTAAATATTTGCTGAGTGAGACAGACGATTCGGGAACGCCTGATAACGAATATGACCTATCCATTATGTATGATATAATATATTGTCAAATATTTGTACATTTTACGTATTTGCAAAGTAAAATAACGACAGAGATCGATTTAAATATAATCATCAGTTATCAGTACTCGAATTTTTGGTGGTGTCTTCGTTAGCGAGACGATAAAAATACGATTTCTGAAATGAGAAATTTAAATAATTCTGCGAAGATGCTAATTTTGAGTTTGAAGTCGATGTGTGTAGTCTACAGCAGTTTTGGTGCAGTGGCTTACTTTCAATTTCTCTCTGGGGGAGGGGGAGGGGTTTATAATTTTATATAAAACCATTGAAACTTCGTCCTCATAACGTTCCGAATTCAATCGTATTATTAAAATAAATCAAATAAAACTGCTGTTATACATAATAATATAATATAATAGTGTCACAAATTATAACACAACCACACGATTACACGGATATAGACAAAGTTTGTGAATAAAACTGGTAATTTTTCGACCAAGAAACAAACGTAATGTGCTATATTGTGCTATCGCCCGTCGGTAATACTAGGAATTTTCTTTATCGATTCTTAGATTTATACAGATTGAAAAGTATATACTACATTATATAATGCTCGCATATCATGTCTATCTGTTCAGCCATGTGGTATATAATATAATAAATCGAAAACAAATAATATTTGTAATGGTTTAAACTGTATAATTTTAAATCTTTTTTTTTGGTCCTGGGGGGAGGGTTAACCCGAAACCCCCCCCCCATAAGTACGCCACTGTTTTGGTGTATGCCTTTGTGTGAGAACGTCACTGCAGCTACAATATAACGAAATCCGGTTTTTACTTTTGTCATACTCGACATGGCCTACAGTCGGTTTTGCATTTTTTTTTTTTTTATGAAACAAAACGATTATACTTGAGAAAAATAAACGAGATATTATTTTAATGAGATATTCTTTTTTCGTCCGGCATATTTAGATATCAGTTATTATTGCGACGCTGGATCGTGTCGACGAGATACTATTGATTTTAAAACCGCAAGCACAAAATATAAAAAACAGAAAACGTAAGTATAATATCGCAAAATTTTATATTCCAATAAATTTCGATTTAAACGCTTTACGTTTCGATAATTTGAGTCAGGGCCGTAGACACAGGGGGTTAGGGGTTTAAACCCCCCTTGAACATCGGAAAAGTAGAAATTTCAATTTTTTTTTTTACGTACAACAGCATTGCAGATGTTACAGTAAAATGTATGTTCATATTTAGATTTTACCAACATCTTGATGTTAAGTAGATTTGTTATTTATGAAAAATAAGTAGTATAATAACATTATGTATAAATGTTTAATTTGGTCTGTGCCATTATAAACATTGATAAACATGATTATAGATTTTTGTGCTGATAAATCATTACGATATACGATTATAATGCACGAATCAAGATCGCACTGAACCCCCCCCCCCACCATACAAAAATCCTATCTACGGCACTGATTTGAGTAATTCATTTATTACTAATTTTTTTTCGTGCAATCGTCACGTTCGAAATTCGCCAGAAGTAAAAATTTTTTTTTCGCTCCAACTCATAAAGTTTCACGACATGATAATTACTCAATACTGCAATCAGAAAATTAGCGGTCGAGAACTTAAAGTTTCGAAGTTGGACAATTAAGCGATTATTATTACACGTGCGCATGTATACGAATCGCGTACGTGAATTTCCTATATACACACGGTTTTTGGACGGTCTTAGAGAAAAAAAAAAATACTCTCACCAGACTCCTGGCGGCAACGGGTAAAGATTATTAATTTATAAGCTAGGCTCGAGTAACGAAAACTATTTCGGGAGGAGGGGGGAACTCTTTTTCCCGTAAAACGCGCGCTCGAGAAAACACGTATTCCGCAAATCTATATAACGCATTTAAAAACGAATACAATTCATTGAAAATTAGCGTAGGAAACGTTTGTTCGTTGTACGTGTGTTGTGCGTGTAATTGTTTAAAGCATTAATCCACTCAATTGTGTGCAGCCGTGTGTCTAACGATTTCAATATGAAAGCAATCCTATACGTACCTACGTACGCTAAAGGATGAGGCGTGAGTGTACACGCATTGTGCGCGCAATACAATCCGAAATAATTGACCGAATCGAGTCGTCGAGTTAAAAACGAATTTTTGAAAATTGAAAAAAAATTTATCACTTTGTCGGCTCGTAAGTTTATTAAATAAAAATAAAGATAAATTTACGAATCGATTAAAGAGTAACAGAAAAACGGTAAAATTGATTACTATACACCGTTGCTCGTGAATTATTGCTCGTGTTGTTTACTTGTCCGTGTATGATTTTTGTCATACGCCAATAGAACGACGAAAACCGACAATAACTCGTTGTGTTCGCGTTACAATTAAGTAAAAAAAAAATAATGATCGAGTCAATCAGTTACTCGTGTAAAACGCAGTAAAGAGTCAAAAGAAATTAATAACCTAATAATAATAATAATATTAATTTATTTTTTATTTAGCTTATTCGAGGCCATTTAGGCCCATTGCCTCTTCTCATGGAAGATCCTCCATGCTTCTCTGTGTTCTGCCAGTTCTACTCCGTTTGTAATTCCCGACATCCTGAGATCAACGTTGACTCGGTCCTCCCATCGTTGACTAGGCCGACCTCTCGGTCGACTTTTATTCGGTTTCCATTTCGTGATGGTCAGTATCAGTTGGTCTAACTGCTCTCCAGACGTGTCCGGCCCATCTTATTCTCTGGCTCCTGCAGAGTGAGACGATTTTGGTTGAAACGTAACAATGTGTTTTTAGCGAGGTAGGGTTGTTAGCCCTAAGCTCAACCCCCAACCTGGAGGACCAGACTACCCCAACCAATTATAAGGTCAGGGAAGGGCTATTGCGGTGCACTTACTAAGATGCATCGGGCGATGGGGACGCCACTTTCCCTACGCCTTTAAATATTAATTAATAATAATAACAATAATATCCTTATTGTTCGAGGCGATAATGCAGGCGGATGTTCGACGGAAATTGTCGAAAATCGATAAAAAGAAAAAAATATTCGTATAAAAAGTTTCTTTTTCGCACGAATTTCAACGAAATTTTCGTTTCTATCGAAAGTGCTTTTTCCCCCAGTTCATTTTGAATACGTTATCGTCTCGGAGAGGAAATTGAGTTTTTTTTTCTGCTCTCCCGATAAATTTCACAATTTCGTATTTCGTGATTTCTTATCCTTATTATGCGCGGGAGTATTTGAAAATTAATTTTTATAAAATCGTTTCTTCGAGGTATGGCGTGTTACGTTTCGGACTTTTGTCTCGAAAAAAAAACCAATAAACCGTTTACAGACGAATTAAACGCGCTTCTCTACGGTGAGCATAGCCGTCCTAAGGGGGGGGGGCAAATGGGGCAAGTGCCCTAGGGCGTCCAAAGTATTACGAATGCAGCGGGGGCGTCATAAAAATGAATGACAAAAAGAAAAAATTTGTTGATTTATTTTAGATATTAATTTCCCTAGTATGTATATGATGATTTCGAGGATGAGTGTATTTACTATTAAAATATATAAAATTATGTAATTAGATATTGCGTTAGTTGTAAATTTTTTTTGGGGGTGTCAAATATTATTGTCCTAGGGCGTTATTGGCGGTAAGGACGGCACTGACGGTGAGTTACCTCAGCACTGCCACCTTTGATTTTCAATACTAAAATTATTCACTATTATGTAATTTTTCGTTCGGTTTTGTACAACTAAAAAAAAATAAATAAAAAATTGTGTACACTAATCCAACCCCGAGATATTCCGGTTTCGGATTAGTGTACAAAATTTTTTTTTGATTATCCAAAATTATACAAAAACAAATACATAATTCTGTATGGTTGACATTTGAATTGGTGTAAAATTTACTTCGACGAGTGCCGGGGTAACGTTATCGCAGCACGAGCGTAGAAAACCCGGGATGTCTCGGGTTTGGATTATTATTATTATTTTTTTTTTGTTGTACAAAACTGTACCGAAAAAAGTACATCGAAATTCAAAAGTAGCTAGACCCGCTTCTCTACTATTCGACGACGGTCATTTGGGCTATTATTCTTTTAGGTTAGAATTTTTTTTTTTTACAGCGCGTATGTGTGTAGTGCGTGGGGGGCAGTCGGAAAATGTTTTTAACGAGCCCCGAATTAGTAGTATAACAAACGAAAAGCAAATAACGTATAATCATAATAATAATAAATAATATATCGTGTTTATGGTATATCGTTGTCGACGGGATATATTGTTGTAATTCTTCGCATCGTACAAAAAAAAAAAAACACGATATTTGTTTACGCGCTATTCGAACAGAATAATAATAATAATAATATAACATTTATTTTATTTTATAAGGTCTACAGGATTTGTTTCTTCCTGGAGCATTTTCACAAGTAAACGGTCATTTTGACGTTATGTATATGTAATATTCGGGAGGAGAAAAAAAAACAGGCTATACGAGCGTACGTATATACGTTTACAGTACGCGTGCACTCTGATAAATCTTATTTATTTTTTGGTAATCGCAACACGTGCGTACACATTACACAAACACGCGTACACGCCGGCGTGAATTTCAATTGATTTACAGTGTCAATATCAAATAATGTAACAGACGACCAGAAAATAATATATATTTCCGACCGGTGTTTAAAGTAGAAATTATAATATACGACGTTGTTCGTACAAATGTACGAAATCAATAATTTTTTTTTTTTTCTATACGCGTATAAATATAATACAATTTATTATTATAATAATTTCTTGGGGCTAGGATTTTTGTGCTGTTTAATAATTGGACAAGTTACCGAATGGAAACCAAGCACAAAAAGACCAAGGGGACGTCCCAGACAAAATGGAAGGATGGAGTAGACGAGGACTTAGAAGAACTTTGAATTGAGAACGGAGTTGAACTGGCTAAGGAAAGAGATCGGCGGAGACAAGTGGTCGTTGCGGCGATGCGCCTAAACGACTCGTAAAACGTCATAATAGAATAGAACAGGATTTTTATGCGTTATTTTCCCCCTCAAGTCCATGTAGATTGGTTATCAGGTTACGTCCACGATTCGGTTTATTCTCGGTTAAAAAAACATTTTTTTCTCCGTATTTTTGTAAAACGCATCATACATTAGTTGCGTATTTAGAGTTTTTGAAAATCTAACGAACTATTCCCGACGGCATTTATTCGATAAATGCTTTTATTACATCTTCGTTTGTCGAAAATATATTAATACCAAAAAAAATAAAAAATTAACAAATCGCGTCGTTCAAATAATATGCTCCAGTAACGTGATGTGCGCCCAGTTAACACAAAATGGATGTAAATATATATATATATATATATGGGATAATACTTTGGAATATTTGTATAATTCATTAATTAACCACAGATCTTTTGATTTTCTCCATAATTGATGAAAGAACCATTCCCGTGCACCCGTTTTTATTACGATGAGAATAATCGCAGGAATAACCTATTATGATTTTATATTATTATTTTAATATTAATGAATATCATTTTAGTTATACCATTCAGAATCATAGAATATTGATATATATACTATTATGCGGAGAGAAGTTTTTAGTCAGTATAAATCCATTATTCGTTCCAATCGCCTTATTTCGTTCGTAATTAAGAAATAAACAAACAAAAATCCGTACGTTAATTAATATAATAATATTATTAACGGCCACTCGTACATTATATTATGTAGTATTCAAATACGGAAAGGTTTAATATTTCGGTGCAATGAACTCGTTTAGTATTCTATGCAGTACGCTTAATTGAAGGTCCGGTTTTGAAAAGTATAACGAATAAAATCCGCGAGTTAATTAAATGCGGCTGGGGGAGAAAAAAAATATTTTAAAATTGTTTAAAAATTTTCGGGGTAAATAATAATAATAATAATCGGACGGCGGCGAACTCTATGCCCGATCATCTCCGATCATCTATAAATTATAATTTTTTCGTTTAAATTATAATTGCTTCGTTTAATTAAAAAAAATTATTATTGATCTACGTAAAGTGCACGCACGCACAAATATATTAGAATCGGTGAAACGCAAAGATCGTGACTGAAACAGTTTTGCCGAGTGAAATAAAAATATTTGCCGCGATTCGAAACGAAATGTAATGTACGAATAAAAGCAACGATAAGTCATTGCGTTCGATGAAACGATTTTGAGCGGAGCTTACTTTTCTCGTAAATATTATAGTCTAAAGTTACATATTTGGTGAAAATTTCAGGTTTCTATGACTATTAGATTCAAATTACGAAGAAAGAAATAGACAACAATCGATTAAGAAGGAATTGCATTTTTAGCGTTTTTGAGTTATATTTTTGGATGTTTTTTTTAGAGAAAATCGAAAAATAGGTCATTTAGAGATCCTCTAAAGTACCAAATAGATGCGAATTGCTGAGGGAAACAAACTGTGACCGAAGAGATCGCGGAGCACTCCCGCTTCTGGTCGAAAATCTGTACACAGGATAAAAAAAAAAATAAATAAACGTCATTGTAAAAATAGATTCATCGCTCCGCTCAGAATCTAAAATTGTGACAATATCTCGATTTCTACGAAACGTCGTATTCGCGTTATTTATAATAATCTGCAGCATTATTGTTGGGAATAGTTTTTTGGAAAACGCAACGATATTTTACCGTCGCTTTCCGTCTCAAAATTATCGATACAACTCTCAAAATCTCCGTCTGAACGTCTCACAGCTCGCTTTTTTCCACACATTTTCCTACAACGAAGACGTTCTATTGCTGCAGACGTACTCTCCAGTAGCAAATCGTATCCGGTATTTGGTAATAATTTAAATCGATACGTTTTGTCAGATTTTCACCAGTGATTTCCTAAACTACACAACAAAAATCGCGAAAAAAAAAAAATTTAATTTCTCTGTTTAAGTAGTACCGTTTGAGAAACGGGGCGCACCTACCGACGACGGTGATTATTGTTTCGGTGTATTTTTTATCGAATTTATTATCGTTGTTTTCTCGACTGTTTTTTTTTTAATACTCAGACTCGTGCAATTAATATTGTAGCACCGTAATTAAATAATGAGAGAAAAAAAAAACGTGTGGCTATAGTAAAATTCGTTCAGGCGCCTTACTAGACACGCAGCGCCGGAGGCTCCAGGTCGTTATTCAAACACGAGTTTGCCTGTTTTCAATCGAGTCGAATCGCACGAACCTGCAGACACACGAATTTCTACCATTCAACCGTGCCATTACGGTCCGTATTATTTCGGCGTAGAGAAATTATGAGCTAAAAATGTGTTAACACGATTACGTTTATAATAATAACTTTATTACCGGGTTCGGTGCAAAATTTAAACGAAATAAATCGAGTCAATTTATAGGTAAAATAAAATTTGCTAAAATTATGTCCACACGTAGATGGATATAATACGGAATCGTTTCCGCTTATTTTTGTACAAATTGAAAACTTAGTAAAGTATAAGGAGCCAATCAAGACAGTCGGCTTGGCATTATCGCAAGTATACGCAGAAAACTTACTGTATTCGTAAAATTTACAAATTCGGGGAAAAAAAGGAATTTTAATAATAGTTTTTATAACGGCTACTGCAGTTTATTGTGATTTAACTACTTGTTACGTTACCAGGATTCGTAAATTCTCACATATTTTAACGAATATTATGTGTTGTTTGACTGTTTAATACGTTGTACAATATAAATTGTACACGTTCAAAGGAACCTATAGACCGCAATGCGACACGCGCAAAACACCACTTACAATCGAACACGTAATCATACACTGCATGATACGCATCTTCACGACGTCTACTCAACAGTCTATCATCACCAGAAAAAGCTATTTCAACCAACTCAACACCATTAATATTTAAAAAATTTTCAAACAAATAGATTCAGACAAAAAAAAAACTGTAATAAAACTTGTAAATATCGCATGCAAGACCGGAGCCATCGAAAATTTTTGGGGGTCTGAGAGTATATATAAATATGAAATAAAATAAAAATAATATTAAACTAATAATAGAATATATCATTGAATTTTATTTTTAAAAAAATAATTCGGTGAGGATGGGTCTGAACCTTAAACCCCCCTTCTGGCTACGGCCTTGATCGCATATAAACAACACTAATAAGATATCTTTAGAAATGTTTGAATTTTTCAATTCACCCGTAATAATTATACGTAACCTTTACTTTAGGCTAATAAACATAGTCGTTGAAGCCTTAATAAAAAAAAAAAAATTGTAAATTATATAAAATCGCTGATAAATTTACGTTATCCGAATAATTGTTCATTTCCAATAAATTACGATAAATCATTTTATATACGAATAAATATTGTAATTGTCGAAAACTCGGGTGAAAAATTATCAACGCGTACCTATTTTATGACGTATTGTATTTTCGTACGTTCTAAAAGTTTTGAAAAATGATTTTTTTTCCATACCGACACATTTACGTTTTTGGGGAGCACAAAAAAAAAAAAGAGAAACAACGAAACTTAACGGTTTTCGAGAAATTCCTCGTTTACGTAGTGCGACTTGTATTCGTACACAATAGTCGATTTCAATTGAATTGTAAAACTCGAATAAAAAAACACACGCGAAGCTTTTGAAAAACGAAAACATACACTGTTTGCGTTAAAAATACGTTACGTAATTTTAAAGTGAATAAAAGTAAACAAAAGTCGAAAACTGTATACGTTTTCGAATTATACGCGATAACGAGAATACCGTAAGAGTTTTGGAAATATTTATTGACCGATTATTATTAACGGATACGTAATAATCAGCTATATTTTATTTGATAAATAACAGCAGTGTTTAATAGCCGATTTATTATTATATTATATTTTACGCCTTATTATAGTATTTTCAAATATTTATACGTATTATAATATTATCGAGAAACTGCAGCGTTTACCACAAAAAAAAAAAAAAACGCGATTCCAAAATATTTTTCACAAATATTTTTTTTTTTTTTTTACGTGACTATTTGGCATTCGCGGAACTTTTTATGATAAGCCCAAAGGCGTATAAACACTGATAAATTATCCGCTTTTAATAACGGGACCGAACTCCTTGTGTACAATACGTCGTTAACTGCGGTAGACGCGCTTTAAAAAATTACGCGCCCGTAAACGAATAAATCAAAATACTTCGCGGTATAGGTACCTGTTTCAACTATATAATTTTTTTTTTATTTTTTTTTACAACGAATATATTTCACTCGAAAAGAAAAGCCCCTGTAGGATATTTATATACGCGTACTTATACCCGAAGAGGGTACTGATTCGCGTAAGGACTTAGGTAGGTTACTTGGACACGCGCCGAGGTGTCGTCGTAATTTTAAATTCGAACGAAAAGCACGCGCACGCGTTTTAAATATTTTCTAGAGCAGACTTTTTTTTTTTTTGTGGGATATTACTAAAAATATATAATATAAATAATATTAATATTATTATTATAAAAAAAAACAAATGATTAACGATCGTTGAGATTACATATAATAACGGAAACGTTTGTAGGCGGGTACTTCGGGGAGCTTATTATACGCGCGAGCTATTGGGTCCCGTGCAAATGGACGCGGTTTAGTTCTCGCTCAATTTGTTTAACTTAACAAACACACGGACGTACGTATACGAAGTTTTTAGTGTTGAAACATATTTCGTATTTAGCCGCAGCCGTTTCACTCGTCTACTGGGGAACGTTATACGAGTTTTATGCACTCGAAAAACGCGTTTAAACGAGCGTATTAAATCTTAATTCCGAAAACTTGTCGTTTTTTTTAAACTGGAAATAAAATTTCGTCTCGACGATGGGGCGTAAAAACGAACCGGACCCGCGGCCACGTATTGTTGTTATAACTCTCATATTATTATATGAATAAAAACGAGTACAAGAGTAAATCAGTGGCGTGGACGGGCCGCTGAAGTTAGGTTCAAAAGGATTTTATTCCTCGTTTCCCCTCCCCCCTCCCACCTATTATTAGAACCATTTAATTTGTAACAGATACCTATTTCGGTACTAAATAACACGTTTTAAAACATCACGATAAAATGTTTTTTTTATATCAGTGATTATGTGTTATGGGAATTTTCAACAGAATTCGAGAATCACAATATTACGTCAAAAATGTACAAGATCTTATAAATCAATAAGGTTATATGAATAAAACGATTTTTTTTTTAATACTTTAGCTATTTTAAGGCACTTTATTTCACGCCACTGGAGTAAATATGTATATATAGATATACACGAAGTGGCGTACTTTTGTCTCTCGATAAAGGGGAGGAGGTTAAATAGGACTTAGGAAAATTCGTCCCCAACTATAAACGACTTTTTTTTTAATATTTCCAAATAAAATATTTAATAAAACACATATGTCTTCGTTTAAAGTGCGACAGCGCGTATCTCAAAATTTGATAAAATGGATCTATATTGGCAATATTGACAAATTTAGCTATAGCCGACAGTTTTGAATCCGAGACGTTTTCGATCAGACTAACGTGGTTACGTTGTTATTAAAAAAAAAAAATGACAACAGCACTTATCTCAGTCTTTAGTATCAACGTATCTCATTGATCTTACGAATTAAACCAATTAAAAATGTGTTTTTTGCTTCTCCTGTAGACCTTCGAAATCTGAGATACGCACTAGCTGTTGCACTTTTAGTGACGATACGCGTATACGTATAAATGAAACAATATATTAAACTGTGTCATCGAGTATAATAGGACACGATTATTTTGATACATTAATCAGGATTTAGAAATCATGACAATTTTCAAATGTCTATGTTTATTGGAGAGTTGAAGCTAGAGAATATCGGGTTTTATCGCGTTATTCTTTCCGTCAAATTTGCGATCATATGATATAGTTAAAGCGTCGAGTCTTCCCCGTTAAATGCAATAAGCGATTAATGTTTTATCCGATAATAATAAATAAGAAATATTTATAATAATATTAATATAAATATAATATAATATAATAATATAATAATATTTATAATTATAAAAGAATAAATATTAACTCTAATACACCAGTAATTCTGTTCCAGTATTCTTCTAGTGTTTCCGTTTACACACGGATCTTCACAATATTCTTTTTTTTTTTTTTTGAGATTCTGTATTTTATTAAAAACAGACAATATTGGCAGTAGTGTGTTAATAGCGTTAATATAAATTGACTAATATCGTGGTACGTGATAATATTTTTAAATTGACTTTTTTGTCCTGGAAGGAACCCGATCCCCCCCGGAAATACGCCACTGCTGAGTACTCGTATTATATAATATATGGAATACTTAACGCGGTCAAATGTGTCATAGACGATGAACGAATTTCCGTACACGAAAAGTGAATGCGAAAATATTTTAATTAAAAAAAAAAAAGACAGCTCTGACTTTATATGTATGGACGTCTCGTTTATATTACGCTTGATATCGTTTGAAATATTACGTAGTCCGTATACGGATATCCAGAGCATATTTTAAGGAATTTTATAATGGGTGGCACTATAAGGACTAAGCCAAGTGTCTATCCTCAGGTACATTTTTAGTTTATGATTTACTTGAAAAATTTTACACTCGGCCGCACGCATGTCTTGTTCCCCTGGTGATAATTTGAAACGTATTAAAAGAAAATGATTCAATAAAAAAAAAAAAAAAAATGTTGAATTTCAAAACGAAATCTCGAAATCATAATTTTTTTTTGTATTTTTATTTTAATTCTACAAAAAATAATTACAATTCAGTGTCGATTGAAAACATTTTTTTTTTATATATATTCTTATAAAAATAAATATTTTATAGTAATTTGTTTTTGCTCTTATTTGCCGCACTAAAAGGCATCCGCACAAAATAATACAATAATATTATATTATGTGGCACACCCGCCAACCACTGGGTGGCACTAATTCTTCACTATAGGTGACACCTACTTTATATGGTAAAATATGCTCTGCGGATATCGGTACAAAAAGCCGGTTGCTCGCTGTGTGTTGTCCTGTTATCTTTTAAACCTTTTATGTGCTGCAGGTATTTATTCAGTCGACCGAATTTTAACGCATAAAGGTCCAGAAATTTTCAATAAAATAGCGTATTTCTCGCTAAATTCGTACCTACACGCAGGAAAACGTAGGTAATTTTTCAACGAAAGTATGATTTTTTTTTTAATATATCTAAGAATACAACGAAAACTATAAATTCCGTATTACACACACAGCGTTGCTGTTTGCAGCAATCGCCTAGCGATTAACCGACAAAAATAATTCATAAAGTTCATTAAACAAAATATTAGAATAATATATATATACGCGCGCTTTCGTTATTTTGAGTTGTAACGGCGAATTATACAAAAAAATATAACGCGTCGAGAATTTTTTTTTTTTTTTATAATTTTTAGTATTATTTTTATAGGAAATATATGATTTTTTAATAATATATATATATAGAAAAAAATGGGAAAATCGCTATACGAAACGAAAATATTATCGCGAAAAGTACTTTGGCCAGCGAGAACGAGAAATACGCGAACAATATTATTTCGCTAAAACAGTTTTAGTAATGTCCGTGAAGTTGGCACCACCACTTTATGCTATCGACATCCAACCTTCACAGGCATTTTGCAAATAATTTGCTAATATTTGCTAAGCTATTTTTAGAATTTGCAAAATACCCAGTTTGCAGATATGAGTGCTTTTCTAGATGCGGTGCCAACTTCACGCTAGCACCACCACTTTACGCTACCGACATCCAACGAAATAAAATTTCAAAATTTTAAATGACGAGATCAAGCTTTTTTTGGGTTGGGGTTGGAAACCCCTTGCACCTCCCCCCATATCAACACCACTTCATAGACCTACAATTTACAAATTGAATGTTTGTAAATAATATGGTGTACGTATTAATATACCGTGCTTCGTGCTTCGCATTCTCTTATAACCATCCATATATAAGTATATATATTATATATACGTACCTATAATAATATTGTTTGCAACTGAAATATGTGAATTTGAACATTCCGTTATTATATGTGCATTATTTTTTACTATCATTGGTTTTTTGAAAAAAATACGATAATGATGCCTATTCGCTCATTTTTCTTATGTAATAGAAAACATTTTTTTTAGAAAATATTTTTTTTGAAAATCAGTTTTTGAGTAATTTTCATTGTACTTCAATAACTTAGCAAATTATTTGCAAAATGCCTGTGAAGGTTGGATGTCGATAGCGTAAAGTTGGAAAAACACTTATATCTGCAAACTGGGTACTTTGCAAATTCTAAATATAGCTTAGCAAATATTAGCAAATTATTTGCAAATGCCTGTGAAGGTTGGACGTCGATAGCGTAAAGTGGTGGTGCCAACTTCACGCACATGTTTTATTACTATTATTATTATTGTTACAGCCGAAAAAAAAAAAATAGTTTTTAATTCCGACGTTAATATTTTTACTCCGTATAAAATTATAATTAAAACATATAAAATTATAATAAAATTTATAATTTATTTCGAAAGAGTCAAAATGCACCAGCTGATACGTTTCGTAGTGAATTATATCGACGTAAACTCGCGCGTATTTACGACGCGAATCAAAATACGAAATTATTCAAACTCTCGAATAATTTTCCAATCATTAATGCGTTGTGGAAATCAAAACAGTAAAATATTACGCGGAATATATAACGGGAAATAACTTCAACGATATTACCGCGGATCGTGTCACTAGCAACGGCTAATTTATGGGCGACGCAGAGATATTTCCCACACCCGTTTGCAGAAAATTATTTCAATAAATTATTACAATTATATTCGGTAGGTATAGTAAAACGAGACGGGGGTTTTTTTTTGTTGTATTTAATTGATTTTTTTCAGTAAAATTAACGAATATTCTTACGCGTTATTATAATATTAAGCGAATAATTGTTAATTGTTAAATAGTGTGTATAATTATTATTATTTGAATAATTGGTAAAATCAAAAATTATGATCGATTGAAATTTTAAACGTTTTTTTAGATTCTGAGGGAGCTAGTGGTTTTACAATGATGTTATTATTTATTTATTTTTTCCATCCTGCAGTGTACGGATTTTCGGCGAGAATGAGTGTTCCGATGTCTTCGGTCACTGCAGTTTGTTTCCGGCAGCGCAATTCGCATCCGCAGTTGGTACTTTAGAGAGATCATTTTTCGATTTTCTCAATAGTTTTTTAACGCGACGCGATAGATTGCCGAAAAATTACGAAAAACCCGCTAAAAATGGGAACCACTTATGGTTTTTTCGCTATAATTTCGAAAATAATCATTCTAATGCCTTGAGATTTTCAACGAAATCGTATCTTTGTATACTATACGACTTCAAAAAACAAAATTTTCTAAAAGTTTCATTCAATTTTAGGCTATTTATAGCTATTTTCAGATTTCGAGGTTTTTCGTTCATAAAACAGTTAATTTTGAGTTTTTTGACTTGAGATTTGGACACAACGTCAGGCATACATAACTTTAATTTTGTACAAAAAATAGACAAAGTGTATTACGCCGAAGCTCCGCTCAGAATCGTTTTATCGAATGCAATGGTTTATATCGTTGCTTTCAAATTCGTAATAAAAACAAAACTCTAAAAAAATCGTTATCCGAGTAATTCGTTTAAGCGATATCCACAACACCCCGCGGCTCGCCACCGGTTTTTTTTTCAAATTTCGAAAATCCAAATTCATGTCGTACCTATAAAATACATTAGAGCTCTTATATATTATAATTTCGTTGAAACAATAATTATTAATGCGGTTTTGTCCTTATACACTATTTGGAATTCACAATAATCGTAACCGGTTGTTAGGAAATTAAATACAATATCACACATTATTATGTATATAACTGGAAGTATATCGGTTTTTTGCGAAATTAAATTCTACAAAATATGCTCGTCAACAGTGAACTGGACACGTTATAAATTACGAGATAATTTTCAACGGGTGTGTGTGTGTATATAAGCAAAGGGAAAAATTCACGGAATGAAATTACACGGGAAACGAGTATATATAAAGTATATATTAAAGTTACAGAAAAAAAAAAAAAATCGAAAATACACATATTTAATTAATTTTTATTCCGTGTATCGTCTATACAATGACTGACGCAAACCCTTTTTGCAAATTGACGTTGTAAATAGAAATCGTGAATATAATAACACAGCGAATATTCCAGAAATTAAGCGCGTAAAATTTCAACTTAAACCCGTGTATTGAATATTATAAACGCGATTGTGTCGTTAATATTATATTCAGTCGAATAAAACGTTTACGATAAATTTCTAATTGCCTCGGATCGTCTCTCTCTCTCTCTCTTCCTCGTTCACCGAGTCCTTGTCGCCGATCTATTCGAATCTCATTCCTCTCCTGGTCCTCCTGCTGTTCCTCCTTATAAAACGAGAAAATACCCCATTCAATTCGACACAATCTGGTTTAAACTTTTTTTTTATTCCGGAATTTGTGATTAAAAATACGGAGAAAAAGACGTAATTAATGCGAGCGAATTCGAACTAGATCAAATTAAACAGTAAAACGATCGCTTTATGAGACACGCATAATTTTCGAATCGAATTCAACGCTGTGCAGAAATACGTTTTGAACGTTGGTCTTTCGATGTGGTTCCTTATAGATATATACATATTTGTAGACTTATTAAATTACTATAACGCGAGACGTTACTGGCGATAATAATATTATTATATAGCGACCCAGATTTGCAATAATACTATGAGAACGAGGAATGGGTTGTGCGAACAGTTTGCAGACAACATTATTTAATTGCGATTTTTAAACGGTTTAAAAAAAAAAAAAATTTCCCCCGCGTAATTTCAGTGTATAAATTTTACGGTAATAATTTTTATTCATAAAACGTGTTAATCGATTTTATTCTGTTGTTAAATAGACGTACGTCAGATTTTGAACGATATCGATATTAAACAAGACGATGATACAGGGATTGTGATCGAATAGAACCCAACGACAATACGAACGCGCGCATGAGTCTATAGTGTTTACAGGACATTAATGAATATCCGGACTGATAATAATTATTTACCGAATATTCGGTTTGGAGTTCAGTGTATATAATAAGTGACATTGTTCGTATTACACAAATAATTTTTTTTTTTTTTTTTTCATTTGTGATTTCGTTTAGATGGACGGTTTTCGTATAGTATAATATGGAACGTGTTTAGTCGATCGCGCCTACACACCATACCCCGTTCGTCGTCGACTTGTTATAAACATTATTCCCAGTAATACAATTATTGTTATTGTTCAGCCACATCGTCGTATGTATTATGGTTGGTAAAAATCATTATTAGCGTATATTGAACGGAATTCACGATATTTACTGTATAATAATAATAATAATAATAATAATAAATAATAATAATAATAATAATAATAATAATAATAATAATAATAATAATAATAATAATAATAATAATAATAATAATAATAATAATAATAATAATAATAATAATAATAATAATAATAATAATAATAATAATAATAATAATAATAATAATAATAATAATAATAATAATAATAATAATAATAATAATAATAATAATAATAATAATAATAATAATAATAATAATAATAATAATAATAATAATAATAAATAGACACCGAAAGGAAATTGTTTGTCAAGTTTAAAGTAAATGGTATTTTTTCATAGTGACTTTATCGGATGATGTATTATATAATATGAATAAAAAATACAGCCACATATTGGCTTGTGATTCTTTTTTCGTTCAAAATATTCTCTTCCCGCGGGATACAGGGGGCGTATTGTAATTACTTTATATATATAATTATAGGTATGTGATAAATAATAAAATAGATAAAAAAGAAATGCGAAATAAAAATAAAAACTATAAATCAATACGCGTGAAAAATAAATTACAAAATTTTTAAAAATCTCGTTTGAATTCTTAAAAGAATGTATAAAACAGCAACGCGGTCCGGCCATCTCTCTCATCGGTACACGTCAAGCCAGTCGTAGCCAAAATAGGTCGCGCAAAAAAAACATCAACTGCTTAATAATAAAAAAATTTGCCGAACTGGAATATTTGGTAGAAAAACGTCCGTTATGAAATCGAAACGCACAGTTTTATCATGTTGGCGCTTTTCTTTTAATTCTCCGAAAACAATTTTCGCCGCTCTTCTGACGGACCAACTTTTCGGCAGCAGCTGCCATTCTTTTTTATCTATAGGGTGAGGGTTTTTAAGAAGGACGTTCCACGAGTGACACAACTGTCAACTTGAGGTCTACCAAATTTTAATGAGAAACTTTCACGAAAAATTTGCAAGTAGCACGTAACGTCGTTTTCTGAATGTCTTATATATACTATACTGCAGAACAATTCGTAAACGATTTCTACGTATAAAGTTCAGCTGATAAGTACTTTAGAGCTGTGATGTGACGATTTTTTTCGGGAAACGACTTGATATTTACATATTTATTTAAATAAAAATATACATTGCGTTTTTCTATATTTATCTGTTTAACACGCGTTAATTATCCACCTTGGCGAGAGTTCGAGTGTAAGAACACCACTTGTCCAGTACACGTGCCGTGGTTTTTTCAACACACGGTAATTTCAGATGTCATTTATACACACATCAAGACAAACGTCTTTTTTTTTTTACACACAACACGCGTCTGCTGTTAACTAAACAGTAAACGCCGAAGAAAAAAGGAGTTTTCACCGAAAATGTGACGATTTTACAATCACCGATTCAATTGTACAAAATACCGTTGTCAGCTCGTATCTTTTGTATGCAAATTCGACACGAATTTATAATAAATTCTTCGCAAAGGCTTATTTGGCTTATTCATTTTGTGTTGGTTGGCTGTAAGAGGAGGCGAAAACTTACATCAAAACACTTGGCGCTCAAACTAATTTTGATTCCGCAGCCATATATAATATATACCATACGTAAAAGTTATACTATACAAACGTGAAATATGCGCAGTGTTTCAAGAAACAATTATTATAATGTCTCTTGAATCATTTTTTATTTATTTTGGAAAGTGGTATTCCAATTTCTTCGCCGTTATTATCAAAACCGTTAATAAAACCGTTAACGTATTAATAACTCTCTGGTATATACAAACGGTTCGTAATTATTGAAAATCGCGCCGTAATTAATAATGTATTTCAACACGAAACCCAAAAACGTAACATTATTTCGAAAAACCTCGATCGTTTGTTTTGGAAAATGATAAAACAATGTAGAAATACAAACAAAAAAAAAAAAGCTAATGAGCCGTGGATGTCGATTAAGTGAATATTATTTGGATAATGATTTTAGTGTTTTGTTATTACTGTAAATTTGAAAGCAATTATATATGATCGCATTCGATAAAACGATTCCGAGCGGAGTTTCGGTGTAATATCATTTATTATTAATAAATGAAATAACGTAATTTTCCACAAAAAATAAAATACACTTTGTCGAAAAAGTTGAAATTTTTATTAAAGAAAACTGTGACAAATGTTGTTTCAAGATTTTTTGAATATATAGTTGAAGTACATCTGACATTATATTAAATTTTTATTCATACGAATATGTAATTTATTATTATATAATAATACCCAGGGACGGATTGGAAGAATTTTTCGGCCCCGGAAAATTATTTACACAAACCCTCTATATTATAATATCTAATATTATACATAAAAACAAATATTACTCGTGTTTTTTTTTAAGGCAATCTGCAGTTCACCCTCCCCCATATACAGTTTTAAAAATTACAATTTTGTTTACTGACTTTTATATTTATTGAGATAAAATTTGCGCATAAATAATATAGCAAAAATATGAGAATTCTTTATTGGGTAATGCACTTTTATTTTTTATCTTATCAACGATTCCTTCTGTGTCAATATAACTTAAAATTTAGAAATTCATGATAATTTATAGCGAAATTAAAAATTGTTTGCGGCCATAGCAGCCCTCAAGGATACTGGCCCACCGGGAAGTTTCCCGGTATCCCTATAGGCCAATCCGGCCCTGATAATACCTATTATATATTATTTTTACTATTTATTATTTTAATAATTTTAAATTATTTAAATTAAATAAATTACTTTTATGAATTAAATACTTCAAAATCTATAAATGCTGTATAGAGCCCGAAATTGAAAGCCAATTTTTTATAACCATTATTTTCAAAATTACGAAGAAATAACGATAATCGGTTTCGCCGAAATCATTTTTTATCGTTGTTATGTAATTTGTCGGTAGGTTTTGAGTTTTATTTTAAGCGCTTTTGAGGAAATCGAAAAATGATCTCTTTGAATTTCATACTAACTAGATGCAATTCGCCACCGGAAAAATAACATTTTTTATTGTAAAACCAATACATAAAAAATATTAAAAATTACGAGCCGATGAAAATGATAACGGTTCCGCGTTAAACGCATACGTTTTGAAAATGTATTGAATTAAATACACATACTTAAATACCGCGACCTATTTATCCGAAGCTTCGGCATTGAATTTATAAATTGTTTTCTCGATATCAACGCCAAAACGGAATTACTGAATTAAATAAATATAAAAAATATGCGCACAATATAAAATTCTGGATTGCAAGTATTATTTATTCCGTATTTCAAACTAAAAAAAAATTACTTTGGTTTTCTCGTACATTATTCATTGGAGGGATGAAGTCGACTGCAACCTCATGTCGCCCACACCCGAATTCGGGAGAGGGCCATATATATATATATATATGACTGAATGTTTGAATTGATCGAAAAATATATGGACGAAAATTAAAGTGATAATCGTATTATGGACCGGGAATCAATACGGTCGAGTATATTGAATTAAAAAAAATTATAATAACAAATAAAGATTTATTTGTGATGAAAAAATATTATTTTAAATGATTAATGGCGTACACGAGTGAAACTTTTTTTTGTTTATTTGAAAAATTAAATTTCTCCAAAATTTACACTTAAAATTTCAAAATAATACTCGTATACACGTTATATTTTATTTTATTTGTCATCGGTCAGGCGTGTCGTAGTGTATTCACATCTCGCGGTACCGTATAAAACCCTGATGACTGCAATTCGTTAATTACACTACTCTGTCTGTCGGATATAAAATTTAGCGATAAAGAGACAAACACCTACACCGAGTAACGAAAAAACAAGTGAAAAATTTTTAAATAGTCAAATATTTCGTCTACGTCGGACTTTACTTATTATTTTAGCGATTATTAGATATAAATCGCATTGCAAAAATCCATTTTGACATTATCATTAAACGAATTTATAAAACGAGTTTAGCCTACTCGTATCAGTGGCGGTTATAAGGGGGGCGATAGGTGGATCGCCCCCACCCCACGGGATTTGATATTTTTTAATTTAGTATATCTCTGATCTAACAGCACCGACTTGTGTCATGTAAGTTCGTCCAATTATGTTACGGTTATGTTCATCCATTTTCGCCCACCCCCCCCTTTCAACATCATGTATAAGGCTGGAATCAGAGCTCGATCGACGATAAGCGCACACGGTACGCGATTACAGTGCTCGCTGATCATCGGTCATGATGATTAGCTGATGACAAACTCGGTCGGTCGTGTACAGCATAAACGAGTAAACGCGTAAATGTGAGTGAACGAGTAAACGTTAAATAAATATAGTAAACGTGTAAAATAAACGAGTAAACGTGTAAACGAGTGTACAACGAGGAAAGATGAATCCTTACTTTCATTTCATTGAAATTAGCGAAATAATAATAAAAATAAATAAATAATTAAGATTGAGATTGCGCACGTACGAACGGTCGCTCGGTCAGCATCAAACTAAACACTTGCATGTACCAACATGGCGCGTCAGCCGACCGCAATAAAACGGGAAAAGAAAGTAGTCACCAGATAGCGCTACGACACAACATAGAGGGCGTGGCAGAAAGCGCATATAAATAGCGGTCCAAAACCATCGAACGTATAATACAACGATTAATTCATTAATGTACACGACAAATATAATATTATAGTGATATTTTTTCATTCTTCCCCTCCCCCGTTGACATTTGTTAATTACGACTCGAGTCATGCGTACGTCCAATAGCTACGATAGATTACTTTATGGTGAATACGTAATTATTGGAGGCCAATAAATTCGTCGGAATAAATTTTAAATCGCGAAATGATTACAACGATTATACCAGAAACGTTTTCAATTTTGATTTTAAATCGCTTTTTATTTATATATATATATATTTTTTTTTATTTCCGAGCGAAGCTATATGAATGTAGTCTGTTTGATTTACAATGACGTGCAGTGCTCGGCGCGTTTACGGTTTTTGTCGGGCAAACACTTTTCGAGCAGTAATTGTGTATAGTACAGTTCAAAAAGTTTCACCAGACACCTTTATAGCAGTAGACGTATTAACTGTAAACACGTTGCGCAGTACTCTAAACGAATGGGGTATTTTGTTTTTTTTTTCAGATTTTCTCAGTTGTTCTTGGAGAAAATCAACGCAAAAAACAAGACGTGTTTTCGTTCGTGTTTCCTTTAAATATAAAACGTATTAAAAGCAATTTTTCCGTTTATATTTCTCTGCAAACCGAAATCCGAATCGGTTTTTTTTTTTTCGTTGCAACACGATGATTTATCGTCTCTGCTTTTATACGTTCGAAATTCAAACTTTTTATTTAATTTTTTATTCGTTATATAATTTAATCATTTAAAGTAGCGCGCGCGTATCTTCGCCGTCATTGGAGAAATCATTTCTTTTATCCTCGTAACGTTTTCTTATGTATACTTTTTTTTTCAACTCATTCGTACAGTTAAAAAACTGTTTTCTTACGGTTTTTTTCGCGTTTTATTTGTTTTCGTTTTCTTATAATAATTTCCCATCCGTATCCGCGCCGTAACGTTGTTTCAATTAATTCTCGCGTGTACTTCGTTTCGTATACTGTTTAACGACATAAGAGCACCTTGGGAAAACAGAAAATAACGACGAATTATTACAGTTTTCTCCCGCCGAAAATAATAATATCGAGACGACCGCGACGAAATACTTTTTTTTTCATTGCAGTTTTGCACATGTTCGAAATTATTTTAATTACACTAAGTGCACGAATTTGAAATCATACCATCATCACCGTTCGCCGTAAATCAAACGGCCGGATACGCTTTGTGTATTTAATGTACCGCGCCACATAATACGTGCACGTTCAAAGCGGCGCAGGGATGATTCCCCCCCGTTAATACTGTTGTTAATAAACAGTCTCGTAAAAAAAAATGTTAAAATACCAATACTAGTATTTTCTTAATTTTACAAAATCTACTTGATTATTTTAATGATTTTTATACTACATAATATCACGCAAGTATATTATTACGTTACCACGTTCCATAAATTTAAAAGGTGATCTCGTGACCGCATAATTAGTGATTCTGATCGAATACAATCGTAAGCATTTTTTTACTGCGCGTTTTAAATGAGCCAAACGGTCATCGATTATTTTCAAATGTTCGCCGTCATAATGCCAAAGGCGATTCGTACTCGAGTACTGTTCGCCAGTAGTAAAAACTAGTGATGAACCGGTGAAAACTATCGAATAACTCGATAGTTTTGAAATATCTATTTATTCGATTGTTTTAAAAAAAAAAACTATCGAACGGTTTTATGTCTGCATCTGGCACAACCGAACAGGGCCGGACCGAGAGCCTGGCAAGGCGCCGTCTATCGAGGGGGCGCTAAATATTAAGTTATACGAGGGGCAAAAATTTGATATTCCTATTTATAAATTTTAATAATATGATATATTATTATATTATAATATATATCACAATGGTATTGGATGAAAAGTGTGTGAAACTACGCGCATGCGATAAGCGCAAACACGACTTTACTAAATACTACACGGGAATCCGTATAGTGCTGTCCGTATTAATTATAAATACCTGCGGCGATTATTCGAGAACGTTTCCCACGTGCGCGACGGCGGCAATATTCTCAAAACTGCGCCGCCCATAACAGATTATCGTTTATAATACAATAATTATTAAAAAGTGAATAAATAAATTATAACTAAACTCACATTTAGTCGTTTTTTTTTCTAATTTATTTGTAATTTTAAGTAACTAATTAACAATTAATAGATAGATTTCAATTTTAGAGGGAGAAGCGCAAAATCTTTATCTGCCAGGGGTAATTTATTGCTCGGTCCGGCCCTGCAACCGAATGATTCGATAGTTATCGATAACTATGGACGACTCCAGGGGCGTATTTAGATGTTTTTTTTTGGGGGGCTGAGGTACTGAATAATATCATCACTGAGTTATTTCTAAATTTTAATCCAAGACTAAATGTTAAAATTAGAAAAAATTACCAAATTCATCATGGAGTCCCATCAGCCCCCCATAAATACGCCCCTGGACGACTCGGTAGTTCTTTAACTTTGTCGTCTAATGACAATAGGTTAGTTTGAGTTCTCACAATAAATAAAAAATGAGGATTTATTGTTGTTTTAGAGTCTATGTTATTTTAAATAGTTGTGTGACGTGAAAAAAAATCTATTCACACAGCCGAGTGAAAACTATATCGAATGATTCATTCGACAGTTTTTTTCACATATTCCATAGATAATACTATCTATTCACACAGCCGAGTGAAAAATATGGAGTGATTCAGTCGATAGTTTTTTTATTATGTATTCGATAGTTAGTTAATACTATCTATTCATTTGAAAAAAACACTCGATTAACTAGCTATCGATTGTCAAAAATAGTCAGTACCGCCCATCACTGGTAAAAACGCAAGCGCGCAGCTACACAGGATAAGCGCAATATTCACAAATTTCGTGTTTCGAAGTCGAATGACACGAATGGAAAAATTTATTTTTAACTCATAATTTCTATACTAGTACAAATGATAAACAATATCTTGGTATGGCCCATACCCATGGGGTAAAGTACGACATGATTATTATTGGTTCGCAGAAAACCCAAAGAAATAATCGTTATAGGAGGAAATCCACTGTATCCACGATATTCTTACCTATAGGCCAGCGGTTCCCAAACTTTTTAGACTCGCGGCGCACTTTTGAAACTGAAGTTTTCTCATGGCGCCGTAGATAAAATCGGTGATTTTTTCAAAATTTTTTTTTACATAAAAATAAATAAAACTACAAAAAACTGTGGATAATACGTAAATATTTATATTAATATATAAATATAAATAATTTATAAATATATTTTACATTAACGGTCGGCTGCGCGGCGCACCAGGGCGCCGCGGCGCACGCTTTGGGAACCACTGCTATAGGCCATTATGAGCGTTAGCGTGAACAGGAAACAACGGTTATGCCGTAAAAGTCCAATAAGCGTATTACTAGGAAAAACGAAATAAAAATTTAAACGATAATAATAATATAAATTATGACGTGCAATATCATGCACTTGGGTGGTATACAGAATTTATCATATTCTGCGACACTACACAGGTATATTACAATTAGTTATCACGTATTTCTTAACAGTACCCCGTTTTCTTCGAAGCACCAATACCAACTTTACTGATATTCATTGAGAATTGTATTGACGATACTTTCGTCTCGAAAACAAATAATATTATTTTTATCGATTTAAATTGTTTTGGAAAATTGACAAAACAGATTGCTCCGTAGCACATTTTAAATGCAAGTTTTTAAATTTTGTTAAAATACTTCAAAAATACTTTAAAAAAAAAAAAAATTGTATTTGGAATATCATAAAAATACTTAAAAAGTATTAAAATACTTATAACCGGAATACTTATAATCGGATACTTTACAAGACTGTTAATAAACATTCGAATTCATATTAATGTGTACAACAACAATAATTGTAACGTATAGGATTTTAAAATAATTTTTTTGGTTTCTTTCGAATATCGTTATTGAGTAAATTTGGTACGAAACGCTTTTTATATAAATTTTCGAGTTTCATAGTTCGATTGAAAATTCAATAAACCATAGAAAAAAAAAAAACGTTAAAAATAAAAAGCGATATTTTCAAAATTCTGTATAGTAATCGATTGAAAATCTTTCGAAATTTTCAATTGTGTTTGAATAATAAAAAAAAAACCAGGCCGCGATTTAGTGTTTTTTTTTTATGAGGCGAAAAAATTATATGTGGAAAACTCAAATATAAGTTTAAATTTGCTAACTCGTTAAATAAAATTAAATAATTTCGTGTAACGTGTCGAGTTTCTTATAAATTACGGTAAATTATAAAAATTAGCATTAAATAGCGTTTAATCGGCTAAAAAAAAAAAATTTAAAAATATAAATTTGATTAACGGTTAAAAAAAACTCTGGTTAATATATTTATTTGAAAAACTTTCGTTTCTAATAAGAATTCAATCGCCTTCTCCCTTCTTATTATTTCGACCCTGTAACAGAGTGCCGTATTCATTTTTTTTTCGCTTCACTCCGTATATTTTAGTGTAATAATCATATATTTTTTTTACTTCTGTCTTTAAAATATTTTTTTTCACTTTATATACCTGACCATGACACTTGGTCGAAACCGGTAGTATAAACAAACATATTTAATACGACGTCTCTATAACGTTTTACGGTTTTTTTCGTTTGTGATACCAGTTGGTTTTAATTAATACATATAAAAAAAAAAAAATGTTTTATTATTATTAATTCTATTCGTATAATCGGTTAAAATAACATGTTAGACAAATCACACGTGGTTTTCACAGTAAAATTATTGCGCGGTAACAGAGTCGCGATGACGAGTAGGTACATAACGTATTATATATAGAGATATAAATCGGTATTATTTATTAATATAATTTAAAAAAAAAAACTCTCAGCGGAGATTATAATATAATTTTCATATAAATATACGGTTTTACGGGGTGAAATGATTTGAATTTATATCGTATAAAAACGGAATGTTTTTTACGTTTATTTTTTTTTGTAAATTTCTTTTTGTTTTTTTTTACGTATACGTGATGGGGTTAGGTTATATATACAAAAAAAGAAACTCTATACGCGCCTGTAAATAATTGCCCTTTTTACACACGAAAATCTCGATGGTAATCGTCTGTCTGTGTACACACACAAGTGATTATTATACCCACGGGGGGTAAGGTGGATGTGTCTCGAGGGGATTCGAAGCTGGTAATATTTTCTTTCTTTGTCTTGCGTACAACAAGTAAAACAACATACGCGTTTCCTGCTTTCCAACGCGTATCGACGGATCTACGTAGTATAGTGATGCGACCGATGAGGACTCTAAAAAAAAAAAAACAGATTTGAGTCCGTCGTAAAACTACGGCATGATCGATTTTCTCGTATATTTTTCATTTTTTTTTTTTTTAATCATCTAAAGATCTCGGTAAAAATTCAAAATATTAGCAATAAATCAATTAATTTCCGAGAGATTCTCAGAGAAAAAAAAAAAAATTTGAACTGTCGTATGATGATGTCGACCAGCGCCGGCGAAAGGGCAGGACAGAAGGGGCAGCTGCCCCGCACTATTCATGGGATTTAATGATTTTTAAGCTTAAAATATAGATAAATGTAAAATAGAAAAAAATGATATACGAGTTCTAGGGTCCCGCGAAAAAATCTCCCGCCGATCCTGATGTCGCGACTGTTGTTGAACAATCGGTTTTTTCGCGCTGTTATTCGCAACGAAATTGACGGATTACTGCGTTGCTATTAACCTAAATTTTGGGAGCAGCAAATTTATAAAGCCAATTCGAAGCCAGCCGCGTTGTTGCACGAGCACGTGTGCGATAAAAACACCATATCTAACGATTACATTTATTGATTTTACTCTAATAAGCTCGGTTTCAATAAGAGCCGCACGAAACTGATTTAAGAGCCGCGTGCGGTTCGCGAGCCTCGTCGTGGCCACCCCTGCTGTATACGCAATACGCGTAGGTGATTGTATGAATTTGTCTTTTAAAAAAAAAAATTCTCCGGGTACACAACGTCGTGCAGGTCCGTTTCAACGATAACACCGCGGGCAGCAATGCCACAAGGCGTATAAAAACAGAGTTTTTTTTTTCAAACGAAATCGTGAAATTTCGCGCGAAAATCGTATTTTAAAATGTTTAAAAACAGATTTGAAATTGATCGATCGAGGCCGTTTTTGCTGCGCGACGCAAAAAGAAAAAAACACCGATAATTATAATTTATTATAAAACGTCGTAGTACGGTTAACGGCGATGATAATAGTAACGCGAGCGAAACATTTTTTTTTTTTTTCTTATTTAATCGTTCCCGTCGATATCCGCGGAGTAATGGTCGAGCAGTCGAATCCGTATATGTAGTAAATCCAACAATTTCGTCAACCGCGTCGGTGGCGGCGTACCACCTGCACTGGGCGCAGTGCGCTTTGCCCCACCGATGAATCAACAGGTCGCCGCGAGACTGTGTGTCGGTCGCGCGGCCGCCACACGAGAAGAAACGTGTTTTACAAAACGGCAGGTGAACGAATATAATAATAAATAATAATAATAATAATAATAATAATAATAATAATAATAATAATAATAATAATAATAATAATAATAATAATAATAATAATAATAATAATAATAATAATAATAATAATAATAATAATAATAATAATAATAATAATAATAATAATAATAATAATAATAATAATAATAATAATAATAATAATACGCACAGGGTGTGCCGGGTGTGTCGTGGCACACCCCGTGGCCCGTGGCTTTTTGTACAACTTTCATTCATTCGGGGATTTTGTTTGAATTTTAAGCTATAAATAATAAAAATTAGAGAAAATAAATTAGGCGCTCTAGCAAAATTTTTTAATATTCTAATGTAGGTTACTAACCACTAGGTATATAGGTATATACTATATTGTAAAAATATATCTAAATGTTGTGAAGCACAACATTTAATCAATAAGTTTTTATGAATTGATATTTTGCATTAAATTTATCCTTTTTTTTAGGTTGAGAGTTAGGTATTAGATTTGCTTAGGCTCATTTAAGGGAAAGCGGCCCAATTTTCTTCATGGCACACCCCATACAAAATTCCTGCGCACGCCTATGATAATAATAATAATAAATAATAATAATACGCGTGTAAATAGTGTTTTCTTTTATATTTCTACCTCTCTACCCCCTCCCCACTTTTTTTTATTATGTTATTATTACTACGAGATATAGTTAGGTACGCGGACGTGGACACACGAGGATATTATAATAAATATATTATAAATACGCTACGCGCGTGGGTACCAGATTCGTATGAAAATATCGTGAAATACAATATATTTATATATATATATATATACGAGCATGTAACATTAGAGAATATATTATAATATGTATGTATGTGTGTGTGTAACGACTGTACGTCGGCGGATATTATTATTATTATTATTATTACGTCTGCGCGTATATTATAGCGGTTAAAGGTATAGAACGGCGGAAGATAATATGATAAAACATAAAATATACCTATAAACGCGGCCGTGTACCGCTGAGAGATATTTGTTTTTTTTTTTCTATTTTTATTGGTCACGAGAAGACGATTATACACGTCGGTCGGTCGGTTAGGTTTTTTTATTTCTTTATAAACAAAATTTTTTATTTCTGGTAGGACCCAGCTGTCGTTTTAACGTTGTACACCGGACGAGACAAAATTTAATATATTTTTTTTTTTTTACAATACAATATCGAGAAAACTAAACGTAATACACGGTAACCAAAAGCACACGCGGTATACTTTACCCCTCACTAAACAGAAACAGCACCGTCCCTGTCAAAACGAAACTCAACTTACTCAAACTTTGTACATATCTTCCATTCTTACCTATGCTGGTTCCTTTTGGGCGCCTTTCATTGGTCACTCACACTGGAAACGTATCGAATCCGTACGATAACTGGTACGCCCACTATCGTCGAAAATTCGGCCCTTTAAAATCAACAAACTTCAAATCAATCCAAAACTCAATTCGAATTCATTGCAAAACGATGTTCTACTTCTTCTCCGATCGCGAACACGTCCGCTTCCTGGGCAAAACACACTCCCCACAAACGACCAAACTTATACCGAAACCGTACCCATTAACTTGGACACACCAACCTTAACTTGACTTACAATCCTTCACTTCCGTCCCTTAGTAGAGGTGCGAGCCTGAAATAGGTAAAGGCACAGCCATTCCTTTCAAAGCACAAAGCAAAGCGCAATATACGAAATACCGTTGCGCGTAGCCTTACCGACACAACGAATATATTGTGGGCCGGCAGTACTTGCTAGGCTGCAGGGATGAGCCGGGCCAGGACGGACCGAATTCAAACCCGAATAAGTACCCGGAATTTTAAAAAAACCTTTTTACATACAATACGAATTTCAACGAAACGTCTATTACGAACACAGCATTCATGATCTGAAGTTTATAAACGGTTATAAAATACAGCAACACAAATGATAATAATAATAAAAAACCATTTTATTTATACCGGTTAGCATGTATAATATATTTTATGTTATTACATTTTTAATAAAAAATTTAACTATAATAATTTATTTTTATTTATTTCGACCTATACCGGAAAAATTATTGTCGTATATGAATTTGGTTTTTCTGCGCCATTCAAAAATATTGTAATTAACAAAATTGATATTTTTGCGATACACGCAATATATATATTTTTTTGTATTACGGTTATTTACATCCTGTATTATGTGTAGGGATCGAGACTGTTGCGTTTCAGGGAGGGATCTAGTGCATTGAAATTAAATTATTAGTATACGATTTTTTTTCTAACTAAAAAATCATTAAATTTAGAATATGATGTTGGACAGTGACTGAGGATGGTTTTCTTTGATGTATCCTGGTTGATGATGACTTTAACAAGATTCTCCTTCCTTTTGATGTTCGGTAGTGTTATGTTTGACTGAACTGGTGGACGGTACCATGATTGAAAAATTAGATGTGGTAACAACTTTACTAATATCGGTGAATTTTGCACAGTCATGGAAAATAACCGAAAAATTGTTATTCCATGAAATCATGACGTCAGCCGTGCTCTAAACATATTACTCTATGGCGCCAAAATCAGTGGTACAAAAGTATTTTTCCCGCTCTTTTATTTCAATTAAGCCGCGTAGAGTATATTACACAGAGATGTTTGGCGCACGGATGACGCCGGGGGCTGCGTATCACACAATCGCTGCCGTGACTAATTTTTTAATCATGGACAGTCAGCGCTAACCAATGGTGTGACACTATTTAATGTTGTCTATTATATAAGCCGTACACGCGAACAATATTCGGCTGCAGAGTATTCATGCGACAAATGAACATAACGGATTAATGATCTTGTAGTATTTTCAAATTTCAAAATTATTAGTTCTCATTACGTGCTGTGTAAAGTAAAAAAAAAAAAAATTAGAATACCAGTTTACGATCGAAAAAAAATGTGTTCGATTTATTATTTTCGTGTTTGGTACGCGAAAATTCGATTTATTTTTTTTTTTTATTCGACATTACGGGAACGACGATATGGCGCAATGCGCGTTACGCGCGTAAGTCTTTCGAGTAAAAAAAAAAAAAAATCGAAACTTTTTTTAAGAATAACGAAAATTGTAAAAACGATATAACAATAATATTTACGTCGTCGAAAATTTCTCGCGTTTTACACCGTTGAAACTAAGTGGAATATGTTTATAGATTATGTCGAGAACAAAACGGGTGATATTCGTATCCGTTTCGGTCGTATATCGAATTGAAAACGGAAAAAAATCGATTTCCTTTTGACAAATATTATGAAAATACAATAATACTGTATTTCGCTCGCTCGTGCTTTTTTTTTTCTTCGACGTACGCGATAAAACGATATGAAAGCTGTTTTTTTTTTTGTGACGTCTTTGCGCCACACACATTTTCTGAATCTCGTCGGTGTTGCCATTTTTAATAACTTCAGGTATCAGTATTTTTATATTTGATCATCTATATGAATACGACTGAATTTTACTGCATATAGTCCAGGCTTTTTGGTGTCGTTTCGAGCGAAAACCTTTACAATAAATCAGGGCTCGCAAACGTTATAATAACGTTTTGATTATAACGTTATAATTGCAAAATATCAATTGAAACGAATATCAAAAAACGTAACGGAAAACAATAAACACTAATTTTAAACTATCACAAATTAAAACATATCATTAAACGAAATAATATTGTATTAACGTTATATATCGAAATAACAAAAAACGAAAAATAGAATTACCGTTATTTTAATATTTTTTTCCAATTTACTACGGAAAATATAAGCCTATGGTGTAGGTATAATATAGTTCTATAATAATAAGGCTGGATTCACACGGACGCGTAAAAATTATTCAAAGATACGTATCTGAGAAGACGTCAGCTAGTCAGAAAAGTTTCTATTGGTAATATAATCAACATTTTAAGAAAAATATTCTGCATTGGAATATAAAGTAAAAAAATAAACCAAGGTTCTCACTGAAAAAACGTATAAAATCAAAAAATTAAGGATAAAAATTTAGGACTTTTATAATCAATGAAGTTTAATGAAGTACATTACGTTTATGCGATTTGAAAACGTGATATAGTCTATGGAATATGAATGAATTTATTTATTTGGAAAAAAAAATCGATATTAAACCAAATAACGTTAAAATACCGATAAACGTAAAACGTAAATATTATATAACGATAAAACTTTCTTTAACGTTAAACACAAATAATCCATAACGCTAAAATATACCATAACGATAAACGCAAAAGGTAAATAACGATAAAAAAACGTTAAAACGTTAAACACTATTTTTTTTTTTCAAATGAGAGCCCTGCAATAAATACAAAATGACAAATAACGTTTGAAAAATCGATTTTTATACCGATTATTGTAGTTTACAAATAATACGGTTTGGCGTTCATCACCGTATATCGTGTCAATCATTATTAATTATCGAATTAAAATAACACCGATCGTGTATTCGCTGTGTACATTTTCAACACAAGTGTTGAACCGCACGTGTTGTAAAACGTAAATATAGACGCGTTGTAAAAGTTCACAATATATTATTAAACCTTTTCGTTTGTTGAACAATTATCAGTCGACAAAGTTCCTGCGCACATAAACTTATATAGCTCGATTTAATAAGAAATAGCTGAGGTCATGTCCCACGACCCGATTCGGGTGACCGTGCAATTTTTACGAATTTCAAATAATTCGGCTAAATCGCCACGGAATAATTTTAAACGCGTCTAATGTGCCTTCAACACGCAGCTTGTAAAATTTGTATAAACTATAATATATTACGTGTATATTGGCCCTAAAAAAACTGGACTTTTTTTGCCTCGTAAAAAATATAAATATCCCCAATACGAAATATAGTTTACACTATTTCCATAGATATTAATGTTCTAAAAAAAAAAAATCATAATTTAAATAATACATTTTTATTTCGGCGAGTGTAAGGAATATTAATTATAATAATTTTACCGAGTAAATTACACGTGACAGTCCAAAAGTATTGTCGTTTCTAATGAATTGCAGTCAATTTCGACGAAACGTTAACTTATCGATCAAAATACTGATGAATACGTGGGAAAATTTAAAATTCTAATATTATAAAAAATATATCGATATAATATACGTCAATCACGTCGAGCCTAAAACATAACTGCAACAAAAGTTGGATTAGTCGAATTTATTCGTCGACACATTTAATTTTTGCCCGTACAATAGTAGTATGTGTTTTAACTCGTAAAAACGTTGTAATAATGATTTGATGGTTTATTATTAATAAGATCCAAACGACTTGACGAGTAAAATCAGAGCGTGCGCATACAGGACTTAACAATATTATTGAGAATCGCAGGGAATCTCCAAAGCAAAAAAAAACCTGTTTTCTAATCATAATTCTTCATTAATACGTTAGTTATATTGTATCGATTTATTACTAATAATTAGAGGCCTCCTAATGCGCGCGTACGCTACGTTAATTCGGGCCGGTTCACTTGTGAAAAACGAGAAAAATTACATTATAAATTACAAATATTCAAATATTATTATTATTTAATTTTAATTGCATTGAATTTAGTATGCGCGATATATACGTATAACTCCAAATTACGCCTATTACGTTCGACGACGGACACTCGCAGCTGAATAAATAATTTTAAACCAGTTATTATATTAATTGATTGAGTTACACCGTTTCGGATTTAACTAATTCGGTTATGTTGGCCGTCGATTTGCACCGATAATAATTTTTTTTCTACCAAATTGAAGACCTATCAGAGAGATCAGTGTACGTTACAAAAAAAAAATAATAATAATAATAATTTCAGGGAAGGGAAAAAACTGAAGAGAGTTCGTTGAGATCGGTTTATATGTGCATGTTTATCTAATTAAATGAAGAAAATATTTGTTTCAAATAAAGTAACTGTTTTGTTACACGGACTAACCTACAAATGCGAATTTACGTAAAAAAAAAAAACGATTTTTGAAAATATTGTAACACACACTGATCTCTTCGATAAGTTTTTAATTTATTTCAGGCGTTTTCTCTCTCTCTCTCTTAAAATGATCTAGGCAGGTTTAAAAATATTTATTTTCCGACAACGTATATAAATCAGGGCTCTCATTTGAAAAAAAATGTTCAACGTTTTAACGTTTTTTATCGTTATTTACCTTTTGCGTTTATCGTTATGGTATATTTTAGCGTTATGGATTATTTGTGTTTAACGTTAAAGAGTTTTATCGTTATATAATATTTACGTTTTACGTTTATCGGTATTTTAACGTTATTTGGTTTAATATCGATTATTTTTTCCAAATAAATAAATCTGTTCATATTCCATAGACTATAGCACGTTTTCAAATCTCATAAACGTAATGTATTTCATTAAACTTCATTGATTATAAAAGTCCTAATTTTTTATCTTTAATTTTTTTGATTTTATACATTTTTTCAGTGAGAACCTTGATTTATTTTTGACTTTATATTCAAATGCAGAATATTTTTCTTAAAATGTTGATTATATTACCAATAGAAACTTTTCTGACTAGCTGACATCTTCTCAGACACGTAACATTGAGTAACTTTTACGCGTCCGTGTGAACCCAGCCTTATTATAGAACTATAATAAACCTACACCATAGACTTATATTTTCCGTAGTAAATTGGGAAAAAAATATTAAAATAACGGTAATCCTATTTTTCGTTTTTTGATATTTCGATATATAACGTTAATACATTATTTCGTTTAATGATATATTTTAATTTGTGATAGTTTAAAATTAGTGTTTATTGTTTTCCGTTACGTTTTTTGATATTCATTTCAATTGATATTTTGCAATTATAACGTTATAATCAAAACGTTATTATAACGTTTGCGAGCCCTGATATAAATATCACCTCGAAAAAGTGTTTTTTTTTTTTAGTAGGACTTGACAGTATGTGTAACGTTTAATCCCCGAACGCGACCGAAAGCTCTTGCAGTTTAGTTTTAATTGTGCGCTAAATTCCGTAATTGTCGGTAAGTTTCACAAAGCAAACGGAAAAATGTCACCGCGAATACAATGAGCTCGATATAAAACCCGAACACGTATAGGCTTTTAGACACGATTTTCAAATATAATTGAATCGACGACTGTGATTCGTTACCGTTATACCCGTCAATTGCAGATTACGTGTCGAGTATAGGTTATTACATACATATATACGTTTTATTATTGTAGAAAACAAACAATCTTTTTGCAGATGAGGAGACGAGGTAGAATTCAAATGCCACGCGGAAAACGAATTGGAAAAATTTCGGAACAACACGTTCATCTCGTTCGTGGAGTACTAAATAATAATAATAATAATAATAACAACAACAAAAATAATAACAATAAAATATCGACGTTTTTATTTTTTCGTTCTAGGACACTTTTTTTTTTTATTATTATTTTCTTTCAACGGACTGACAAAGCATAAGCACTTTGAAACAGAATTAAATACACTTTTAGGAAAAAAGTATAATTAAATTACTAAAAAACTAGAAAAATTATAAATTAATTGAAAAACGTCCGCTCGCGCATGATGTAAATGTATAATGGAAAACATTTCCTTAAATTTTTTTTTTTTTTTTGAAATCCTTGTTTTATTTACGTGTATTATTTTATCAGAAAAAAAATTGTTCGTATTTACACAGTTAATATTGAATTAATTTTCCAAAATTCAAAAAAAAAAAAAATCGTAAAATTTTAAAATAACGCTCAGGTATTACATGTATTACGTGTAATATACGATAAATGTTTTATTAAAATTCCAATTAAAATTTCTTAAACGTTCTTAATATCGTAAAATGTATGAAACCGTTTAATAAATACTTCGGGGGAAATCTGCAGCTGTTAGGAATCTCTACAATTTCACCGTAATATTTCGCTTTTTGCCCTCACAGCGCGCCATAAGTGTTATATGCAATTAGTTATAAAATTAACACGTTTAAACACCACGTATGTAAAATTTTCCGTCAAAAAATTTATAATGCCGAATAGAGATCGGAGGATTACGGCATTATTTCTATTCGAATGCTGTCGATGAAAATAAAAAAATAGCTCTGTATTTAGAAAAAAAAAATTATATTAATTAAATTGAATAATATATAGCCTTATATAGACGTGCTGTTTTTTGGGGGAAAAAAAAAATATATAAAAAACTACCTTCCGCAATAGCGTACAACATTTTCGGCTGTTACCAGTTTTCAACGAAAAAGCGGATTCCTTTTCCCCTTCGAAATTACAAAATGCGTTACGTTCCGTTCAAATGATATTTTCCAAGTTTTTGTCGAGAGACTTTCGAGGGAATCGAGAGAGAGAGAGAGAGACGACGAATCGCGAGCGTTACAACATTTTAATATATATATATACGAGATAAACGTGCAGCTGTTAATTTTTCGCACAAATCAGGAACATTAAAGTGTAATAATAATGCGGTGGATATTGATTTGTTAATTAATAAACTGAATCACTATACGCGTTTAATATGCGTACATAAATAATACGCGGTGAACGATAAAGTCGACGTCAATAATTATTATTGGACGATAATTTTTTAATATGAAATGAATAACTATTAGTATTAACAAATACCCCGGAATAACGATATTAATATTCGTATTTCGAACATTCGCGAATCCGGTATGAAATAAATTTGCGTTTTCGGTGGAAAATAATATTGATGAGCTCCTATTTTTCTCGTGGACCCGCCGAAACGATTTTTTTCTCCTCTCGAATCTCGCTGTAATCGAACGGAAAACATTGTAACGTTGCTGTTCGTTTACGTACGCGTGTATCTATCGTTCCAATTATCTTGACCGCGATGACCGTACAGTGTACGTGCCATTTTTTTTTTTATCTTTTAATACCTATTTTAGTATTTTTATACACGGGTCAATCAGTCTGTGCCGTTTATCTCCAGGTGTTCTCAACGTGTCGCGAAAACCGTTTTCATATTTTTTTTTGTCTCGTTCATTATTATTTACCATTACACCGGTTCAAGGAACTGAAATCATAATTGTTGCAAATTATTACGTTTCATTATACGTGGCACATTACACGTATCGATTTAATACGAACAACATTGAATAATAGATACTTTAGTTATCCTTAGATCGGGCACTATAGGCGCGAGGACTATAAGCTATGTACAACTTTTTTGTCGCGCGTAAAAAATTAACGAGTTTCAAAGACGACGTGTACTTATTGTACGGTACTTGTATCATTTACAACTTTCGAACTAGTGGAATCATAAATTAGAAAATTAGAAACCACAAGAAAATACAGTACAGGACAAAAAAGCGACGGTTTTTTTATGACGTCGTCGTGGTAACGTTCTCGGTGTCGGACAAATTTTCGGAACGACCCCCAGCCATAACACATATCCATGTCAATAAAAATACATTTTCGACATCTCTATTTTCAACGAAAATCGTTTTTTTCATAATTCTACACACTGGGTCGCATGAAAACTTACAGAACCGATAACTTGTTATCAGTTCTGCAAAATTAAAAACCGTTCTGTAAAATAAATAGATTATTACGTCAAATATACGGCTGTCGAATCGATGAGTTATTGTAGATCCGAAGATTTCGGTTCTGTAAAATTTGCAGCGCTGTTTTATATAACGTACTCTACGGGTTTTTTCCTTATCATTTTGTTATCACGATAAACCATCAATTTATTTATTTTTTTATATTTAATTTAATCCGTTTTACCCGGATATTTATAATAAGTAATTAAAACTGTGAATTTCAATGTTATAACAAACGATACGATTTAAATCGCGATAACGTAAAATATCTTTGATAACATTAAAATATATCTATACACAATTTACCAAGTACCTAAGCCGTTATTGCCTCGTTAATAGATACTATTCAACACGTTATCCGTATAATGTTATCATCAGTTACAATAGACATGTAGAAATATTATCATCGAGTGTCAACGACACTATGCAATATTCGTTTTTCAACTCGTAATGTACAGAACCGATAAAGTTATATCGTGTAAACTGCAGTTTGCAGAACTGTTTTCACGCAAATCTGCAGCGCAAGAATATACTGTACTATATTTCCCAATACGTATACGTACCTATAGTAAATTTCTGTCCCCTGAAAAAAATTGCGGAAATTCGCAGCTCATCATTCTACCTAAACACTACACCATCCGACGTACTCTCGAACAGCTCGTCTCTAAACGATATATATTCCTCCTTCCCCATAACCATCGCGTTTGCGCGCTTTATCATTATCAATCATTGTCCTCTGTCTCGCGTAGCTGTACGTATATATACGCAGTATGTAAATTTAAGTACGTTTCGGCTCCCGAACTTGTTGCACACAAACACGCCTCAAATACAAACTTATCGATACACTTATATCAGCGTGCGCGTGTTTTTGTGAATTGCAAGTTCGACGTGTAACACGATGTGACGTCGTCGGGGAGACCAAAACTCCAGCGCGTTGTATTTGCTTCACACCCTTTCTCCGCGCCCGCAAAGTAAACAATATAATAATGTTATATTATATACGTCTCCCGTGCGTGTTTACATTACGTTATTATTATTATATTCACTCGTGCACTTAAGGTGGCCTATGTGTATAAAGGCGGTATGGCGTCGAGCTGCACGTGCGCGTTTCTCCAGACGGAGTCTTGATGGATTCTTTTTGCGCGCGAATCATCATCGCAAGACACGATGCGCTCGTTATAATAGTCTACGGTTCGGATTTTAATGGCTGGAAAATTGCAAAAAAAAATTTCCTTTAAAAAAATGCATTTGCGGCGTGATAAAAACTTCCCCAAAAAAATGGCCTAAACAAATTTTATATATGAAAAAAATTCCGTTTAAATTTGTTAATTTGACAATCGGCCATCGTAATCGTTGGAATTCAGAGATAATTTGACGTTTTCTTTTATGGATTTTAATAACATTAGTGTTCGAATTAGAATGCGGCAAAAACGTTTTATTTTATTTTAATACACTCATAAAGTTTTATTAAAATACGTTTACCGGATTATTATCGAAAAACACGTGCGTGCGTATTGGGGGGGCGGATTAAATCCATTTTAAAAGCGGCTAAGTCTTCTCTAATCTCCCCATGTAGTTGTGTCAACGGTTATAAATCGAACTGAAACAAAAAAAAATTACCTACATACTCGTATAAAAAAAGATATTTTAATTTTTTTTTTTTTTTTTATTATACCGGTACGTTGTAAAGGTTAATCCGAATATTCCGAATAATACCTATTCTTACTTATTCTTCTGGAATGGACTTTGGGAGGATACAAACGTCGCTCTAATACGTATAATATCGATCGTGTAAACAATATATTTTGCTCGGTAAACGTTATGCTTTACTGTAATATAATTATTGCGTATACGAGTCAAATTGTCGATTTTGTCGTACTCCGTATAATGATCGGAACGAGTTCTCTGTTTTAACAGCGTATACCGCGTTAAATATATATATATTATGTCAGTAAATTGTTTGTATTTCATTTAAATTCGATCCACTAAGCAGTTCAAATAGCGTTTCGTTTACAGTCGATTTGTCGCGCGATATTGTTTTAAATCATATTCCGTATTATATGTATATATATAGAACGCTCTCGTTCGTTTATAATTCATTCGCCGTCGTCGTCGAAAGTTCGAAGTGTTTACTCGGTGAATATCCGATGATTTAATTTATTCGCGCTAATTTATATGATATACATTTTTTTTTGTTCTGGAAAAATGCAGTTTTCGGAACGTTCGCTTAAATATTGAATTCGTTCACGTGCACGTTCAAAGCGTAAAAAACGAACTGATTCGCGTTCACGTTCATATTTTTTTTTTTTAAAAGAACACGTTCACGTTCTTTAAAAAAATGAACTGCGTTCATTTTATATATATATATATATATATATAATTAATCATTTATTACTTTGTGTATTAAAATCCATACTCGTAATTAGTTTGATTTTATAAATACGTATTAATAGGAATAATTTCAAGAAATTTTATAATAATATAATAATATTTATTAAATAGTTACCTATTTAATATAAATAAAATAAAACGATAATTTAAATAATAATAATAATAATTTTATTTATTTTAAATAAATTTGAACGGCCTGAAAATCGTTCGTGTTCATTAAAACTATGAACGTCGTTCACGTTCACGTTCTATTCGAAAAAAACGAATGACTTTCACAAAATATGAACGTGCGTTCATGAACGCCGTTCTTTCCGAACACTGGAAAAATGTATAATCGAAAGTGTACAAAGTACTGCTGCGTATATACATGATATATACATTTATTTAGTTTATTCCGTCATCGTGGTGATTTCATTTTTAATTGTGTTTTATTATAAAATTAAGTACAATTTATTGTCGGCGTTGATTCTAAACAACATTGAAACGACGAGAAAAAAAAAACCACTTTGTTCGCCACCACTGCTTACACATGACATACGCGTATACTTCGAGTTCTGTAGATCGTTTGCACGTTCGTCCAGTCGCTGTTGCTGCGCTCATTCATTCGGGCTAAGGATCAACATTTCTGTCGGAGACACGTGGGGAGGAGACGCACGCGCGCGCAGCTCGTTGAAAATGGATGTACTGCACCAGTGCGAATAGGAGACGTTTCTAGGATTAACGGTTCGATTCCCGTTTTACTTACATTAAAACTATTATATTGTGTATGCGAACAAAGCGAAGTCACGTTTTCTTCGTTCTGGGCAATATCTCTGACCGCCGGACCGATTTCGATAAATTTCGCGTCGTCGAATCGGTTTTCGATTCGCGCACGACGTTTTTTCAACAAAGTAATATAACGTAAATCATATAGGTCGAGCGACAAACATAGAATTGTCTGACTGTTCGAGCGACGAGTCACCGAGTGAGAGAGTAAAAAAAAAAAAAAAATAATCAAACGTTCGAAAGTGCTTTGCCAAATGGGTCGCTCGCGCATAATTTTTAGTCCGTTCGGTCGGTCCGCGTGTCTGTTGAAGACATTTCCGTATAATTCACTAGCGCCACAGGACGACCGCTCCGCGTCGTGGTCTCTACCATTTTCCGACCCTAGACACACACACACACACTCACTTTAGATCTCAAGGATAAATGATCGAGCACAAATAATATATATGTATACGCAGGTACGTATAAATGATAGTCGTTCTCTCGCAAGCGGCATGATCCGGTCTTTAGTTTAAGAAAAAAATAAACCAGCGCTCCGTACTCGTTTTTTTTTTTTATTAAATCGAAAATATATTAACGCGCCTTTTTGTTTTTCGATATACCTAACTCCTTTAAGCGTTCTTGGATTTGGAGGTAAGAAGTTAATATTAATAATAAAATAATAATCGTTTTTTTTTTCATGCTTACGGCCTTACGGACTGCGATATAAAAAGCATTTAGTAGACATTCAGTAATTTCATTGAAAACACATAGTCATAAGAAACATAAAAAAAAAAAATACTTAGACTACTACTCTTATACGACGAATTTACATCCAATCTTATACAATGGTTTTTTTTTTTTATAGGATTACCACATTTTTTTTTTAGATTTCGAGCGAAGCTATATTGGTTTTTATAATTCTGTTTTTCCGGCTATACCATCTTCTTTCATACTACTTTTGCAACTAAGGAACGCTTCGATCATTTCCTAATTGAATCCGATAATATGTGGAAAAATAAATATGAGTGTCCTTATACATCTGCAAAATTTGATAGTCAAAATAGTTTGTTTTTCCCCGCGACGTACCTACGGAATCGTGGGATTGAAGATAATTTTCAAATTACTACCACGGACTATAAGACACAATGGACTGGCGCATCGGGATGTTTACCATTGGTAACAAAATGGTGCGCGAGAGTTCATTATATAAGTCCGTAATACATATTAATTATTAATTTATAAGAAACGAATAATTGTACTTAAAAATGTTATTTCGATCCTCGTGTATGTAAGTGTATATTATTATAGATGTAAGTAGCTGCCGTCCAGTCAACGTGTATTATTACCGCGAATAAAACATTTATTTATTTATATTAATTTTCCTTTCGTTTCGCCAACTAATTCATCCGCGTAAGCCGAACTTGTACTTCAACCGGTAATTTGTTCAACCTATTGTCGACAGCGGATTATTAATTTTTCCATAATTTTTATTGTGATTCGCATAAATTCGTAGTTCAAAATTAAAATTAATTGTATGACGATAAGTAAGAAAATTTTCGAAAGATATAGTTGTCAGTTCAATTTACCCATTGATACCGCATAAGAAAACAAAAACCCGCGATCGAAATAATGCGTTCGCTGCGGAGATTCTACTATAGTGCAATATGGTGTTACAGAATTATTGCGGGACACGGAATAGCCGAATAATGGTAATAATAATCTGCCTGACATTGTAATTGTTAATGAAGATAAAAAATCCGCTTTGTTGATAGATTATTTCAGTTCCCCTCAGTCGTAACATGCAGAAGACGTATATCGAGAAGATATCCGAGTACTCTGATCTGTCAGTTGAGCTGAAGAGCCAGTGGAGGCTGGATAACATTAACGTTGTTCCAGTGATAATTTCCAATAACGGGCTCGTACCCAAGCGACTGAAGCACGACATTGATGCGCTGAATATTAAGAATTGTGAAAGTGTGATTGAAAAGATTCCTGAATTCAGTAATTATTATAGATGCCTGTCATACCACGAGAAAATTCATGCAGTAGAAGACTACTTCATTTGGACTAATATGTCCTTGGAATAGTTTTAAATTTTACTATCCTTAATAGCGAGACAACCGAAAATAATAATAATAATAATAAATAATTTCCGTGTAATGTTGGTTTTTTTTTTTAATGTTATTCTCGTACCATAATATCGACTTGTAGATAAATATTTATGAATATTTGTTCCCGTGACACTATAATATGTTGTAGTGACGATATTATTTGTATTTTCTTTTTTTGAACTCCTAAATATTCGCGTTCTCCATATACAAATTCGTACGCAAAAAAATACGTGCGGACGTGCGGTGTACTTCGGTACGCGTGTTCAAACGACGAATTTTTATCGTTTTTATTTTTTCATACGCTGTATTGTCTTTGATTTATAATATTCATAATAATCGCGTCCAAAAAATAAAAATTTAATATGAATCGCGTATCGCGTTCTCGTTTCACGAACATATCGTCCGTTTCTGTATGGAACGTGTTTTTATTTAATTTATTATATCGATAAATGCCCGGTGCACGGCACATATTATTACACATTAACATTAATATATATATTATATTTATATGTACGAATAGTGTAATACGATTATATATTTGTGCGTTATTTTTATCGGTAATGGCAAAAAAAAAAAAAATGTATAAATATATATATATATATATATATACATTATACATATATACATTTTTTTTTTTGAAATGAAAAAAGTAACTATACAGACACATAGTTTATATCAAAATATCTTCACACAACGTAACGACTTCCGTTGTGCGATTTTACGCATTTATTTTTCATGAATGTTTTTTTTTTTTGTTTTAATTTAATTTCAATATTTATACTAAAATGCTCTATTTTAACCAGACAAAAATAATATTGTATATTGTTCATCATTTAATAATGATGAGGAAAGAAAATGTTATCGTCCAAAACGTATATTATACAATATTCTCGCATAAACATCACGCAAAATCCTCTGTGTGAAATTTCGCTCAAATCGTAAAATTGTTGAGACCTAAGTCCTAAAAGGACTTTTATCTTCCAATTCATTAACATTTATTATAGTTTTTAATTAATTTTTTTTTTTGACGGAATTTAATGTGATACGACAAAATTTCTTTTAATAATAATGAAAAAAAAAAAGATTTATTAAATTTATAAAAATTTTTTTTCATAATTTACTTTTTTAATGCGGATGTTTTGTATATACACAAAGGTATCGATCGTTTAGTACTTTAACTATTAGGGTTTAAAATAATTGATTTTAAACGTTATTTCAATATTCACAATTTATCTATACGGTATCTATGTATATACACATTGCTTTTTCGCATGAGAGCAGGGGAAAGCTAATTTATTATTTGGAAAGATTAGTCCCGCGAGTTTCGTTCACATATATTGTTTTCGATAAGCAGACTCTTCGAAACACGATCGATAGACCAGCTTCGTGTGGTCGTAACAGCCGAGTTGCCTACTCAGAGCGCCGTGCGAACGTCCACGATTTCCGTAACAACATTATGCGCTTGCACCAGTTTTTAGATTAGTTTTTCGAATAAGATTTTTTACACCGATTTATTTATATTTTCAAATTTCATATAATAACACGAGACCGTTATAATCTCTGTCCGAGTCTAACCCGTTTGAACCGGCATCTACACGGACCGATCATTTTATACGTTACATCAAAACATGCGCACTATATACAGTCGAACTACCGTAGTTAATGAGCTTTCGGGAGCAAAAAAAAAGAAACCATATAAATACGATATACACGACTTCCTCGTGCCGTTGATTTTACGTACGAAATAATGCGCATGGACGAGATTGTATACACAATTCAGACGGCCGAGGCGAATCGTGACTCGATGAATCCATACACGCCTTGATCACTATACACGCTTAAAAAGACTGCGCAATTAGCACAACCAAAGCGAATGGCTCGAGCCGTAAACCTTGGGCAACTGACGTACGATGTGATGTGTTGAAAACGATACGATTTGATTGTCGGACATCGTGACTTAAGAAGGAGACTGTACATCTAGATCAGGGGTGTCAAACTCAATTTGCTTGAGTGCCATTATTTTTTCGAAGCACGCTTGGCGGGCCAATTTAAAAAAAACTCTAAATTTATAATAATACAGAAAAATTTGTTGAAGGACAAAACATAACCAAAGATTTGAAAGTCATGGAGAGGATACGAAGAAAAATAAATATCATGGAGAAATGTAAATTCCATTGTATCCTCCTTGACTTTCATACTTTCGGAATCTATATGGCGACCTAAGACCATATTTTGACTGATAGACGCGTTCCACGTATTATCACATATTATCAATGTCAGTACCAAAATCGATTATTTTTTTTTTTAATGAAGTTGGTTGATGAAATCTCGATTGCCGCATGAGCCGAATCCATGTGTTTTGGGGGCCGGTCATGGCCCGCGCGCCGTATCTTTGACACCCCTGATCTAGATGACTACACACTTGAAAACACTGGACACTCTCGGCGACTGCACTTACAGCTACTGAGACGTGCTAGTAAATTATAATAAAAAGAAAAACACGAAGAGTTAAGTACGCCGAAGGAACCGCGTTAACACCATACAGGTATAGTAAACGACGAGCAAAATCAAAACGCGTGGCCGACCAGAATATTATTTGAATTGTATTTTCTTCTTTACGAATAACTCGCGCTTGCGTTCTAATCAGTTAGGCAGTTTTCTCTCTCTCTCTCTCTCTCTCTCTCTCTCTCTCTCGAGTAGTTTCCTTTTAAGAAACACGCATATAAATATACGCATATATATCGCCGAAAGTAATTTCGATAAACGCGGTTTTTAGCAACCTAAGAAAAAAAAAATTCCCGTTTACGCTCAATATAAAAGGTTTTATTTTATACGATGACGTATACGTGAACTGTATCATTCCACGCAGCCGCCGCTTTCTGTTATACGTTTTTAATAAGATATAGAAAACCTTTTGTGTTCTCAAACGACATTCGGAAAGCGAAAAGATTCGTATCATATATATAATGTGTATAGAAAAACCGAAATAACGTTAAGTTGTTCGGCTTTGTCAAAAGACCAGCTTTTTGTCTCGTTTCTGTACACCGTGAAACGCGCGTACTGTGATGTGTAAATTGGCAGCGATAAATAATAACAATTTTTTTTCTCGTTACTTATTGATTTTATTTTATTTCTTCGAGTACGTTGTATAAAAACGTTTCACGACGGAAATTAATACGAAAAAAATGTCAAAATTTGAAATAACATAGTCGTCGCATACGTCGAAGAATACGAAAAAAAAAAAGGTATCTTTCTGTCATTATAATTGTTAAAGTTTTGAAAAATAGCTGTACGAAAAATTCGATTTTTCAACTCGGTACTGCGTGGTATATACGTGGTACGAATTTTTTGTTTTCGCGTGACGTATGTAAAACAACGCGATAGTTTTAATTTTTTTGTTCTTAGTATATTCATATACATACTCTATGTACACGACGTCGTCGTCTCGAAAAATAAATCGTAATTTTTGCATGTAATTGTATATAAATATAATAACTGAGCAAGGTAGTTGTAACTATCTATGCATTATTGCACAAATGGTGTATGACCTATTCCTCACTTAGCGAGTGCGGTGTAATACAGACTACAAGCCATATTGTCGAGGAATGTCATAGAAAAAGATTTGAAGGTGGTGTATGTGCATGGGTATATGCATGATCGTGGACAATGACGGCGGTCAAATGGCTAGACGATCTTGATGTACGACTCTAACAACTAAATATGAAGAACATTATTATCCTATCCTATTAGTATTTTAGTTTGTTTTTTTTATTCCATCTTGTATTCTATATACCTATACCTATTAATTTTAATTAAAATATGTTATTGTAATATTTTCATGCCGATTGTCGCATGCATAAATAAATATAAATATACAATTTTCTTTTGACGTTTCTGAAACTCTATATATGTACATGGAAAAAAAAAAAAAAATTAATGTAAATTATTCCAAAATATTTTACGGGATTATATAATTGGCGAGAAAAGATGTGTATAATGGGATTTTGGATTTTATAAGGGACATTATAGAATAATAATTGGATCGTTTTTTTTCTACTTTTCAGCCAGACCTATAAAATAAGTGCCTTAATTATTAAAAAAATTATACAAATATTATAGTGTGCCGGGCGCCAAAAGGGAATACACGAATTACTCGAAATTCAATATGGTTCGCTTAAGTTATGTAGTTGAAAAAAAAAATATTAATTTCACAAAACTTCGCTATAACGTTTTCCACGCGCTTTGATTATAAATGGGATATTATCGGGTCATGCGAAAGCTGCAACGTCTGATTACAATATGGTCTTTATTTAATTTATGTGTATAAAGCAAAAAAACGTAAATCACAAACTTAATTAAAATCGACTCAACCAGTATCTAAAATATATATTATACATATATATATTTAAATTTTGAATGTCTACTTGAGTGTAACAATAACATGAAAATTAATATTCGGTTTTTATTTTTAAATAAATTATCAATGGTTTTGTATTGTTTAATGTCTATAATAATCTACGTATATATTTTAGTTTTGTATTTTCAAAAATTATCGACTTAAATATTATAACGTCGGTTTTTGGGGTATTTTGCAAGTGAAAGACGTATTGAAATGCGTGTTTTGAAAATACGTCATAAATTTATTTCCAAACGCGTTATCTCCATTTTTGTCGTTGAAACGCGTCGTTGCCCGGAAATAATACGTTTTGACGAACCATACAGTTTTATACGTACACTCGATAAATGTTAAATATTATTATAAATAATCATAAAATAGAAAACCTTTCATCGTATTTGAGAATATTTAGAGTTTATACGAAATGTGTATTTTGTGATGGACAAAAAAAAAATGTGTTTACTGAAAAACCTATTTTTCGATACAAATATGATTAATTACCGTATCACACTTCGAATATTTTCACGGGAACGTTTATTGATTTCGCCACAAAAGAGAGTGTTAGTAGAAGTGGCAATCAACCGTCCAAAACTTAAATTTAGTTTTATGCATTTTCATTAGTTAAAAAAAAAAAACAATGATTTGAAATGAAAGCGACTCAAAATCGAATTGTATAAATTACGGCGAAGGCGTTCTAAATAAATTTGCAAGCGCCCGCCAGTGGAACGCGGTAGGAAATTACCATTATTGAATAAAAATTCTTACGTGTTTAAAAGGTACATTATTTTAATTAATTAGTAACCGTTTTAAAAAGTAGTTTTCCATTCGGTTCTTATATCGCAAACAAATAACAATTATATATAGTCGTATCTACGGCGTCGTGCTTACATATTTTATATATACACAAAAAATATGCGTCCTTTAAAATAGCAGGAGATTTTTTTTTTTCACGAAACACTTTGTTGAGGTTCGTCTCCTCGTTTCCCGAGATGTCAACCTTAGTCGCGTAAGACAGTGCGGTTATTCGGTATAAATTCTCCTGTTTCCGAATTCGAGTAAAAACCGAATTGGACACTCTTTCGTGCTATATCGATATTCACCGAATAAACGGGGGGCTGACATCGAGTCGGAAGGAGACTGCTGTCTTACAGAAATGTCTACTGCAAACATTTGTTAAAAGAAATAAAATTTTTATCGATATTCGTTAGAAAATTTCTGGTCGCACGTACGAAAAGCGTATCCGGATATATCATCGAGCGAGACACCGAAAGTTTTAATCCAACTGCCCACAACTCATTTACGATGCGAAAATGCATTCACCACCGCTCTCGGTTTACATTTAAAACACGTTTCACGCGGAAAACATTGCGGAGTCCGAACTACGATTAAAGCTTTCGAGTATTGAGCTCGATGTTCAAAAACGGACGTCTATAGTATATAATAAAAATGATTATTAAATGCCTACGTTTAAATGCACCTATTTATGTGATTTATGATACAAAGCCACTGCCGAGAACAGATTACGGCTGTAATACACTGAACTTTATAATACAGTTTCCCGTTCATAACGCAGTACACGAGGAGAAAACACGCGAAATCGCCTGCAGGTCCAGCGTATTGTATAGACGATACGCTCGTAATGATCGTTTTCAGCGGATATCCACCAAACACGCAAGCGACGCTAACGAAGTCTCGGGGTCAATGAGAGTGAGAGGAAGATTGCTGTGGAAATATTAAAGTGAAGCTCTTTTTTCTCGAAAATATTCCGCTCACGTCGCCATGACACGAGGCACTCGGCGACCGGCAAAGTGATGCTGCTCTATTCGGACTTGTCGATCGAATGATTTCGTATTCTCCGAGTTGTTCTTCGGAACAAGCGTACGCGCGTTTACGTATCATCGGCTGGACGGAGAACGATATTACAAAGATATTATTAGGTACACTGCAGGGAAAATAGCGGGAAAAAAATGTTATCTTAGAGAAAACGTATTTTTCATATCCTAAACGTCTAGTTTGTTGGAAACGCGCGAAACATTCGACCCCGAGGGTACGTTTTCGGTGATACACCGCCAAGAAAAAATTGGAACCCGAGAAAGAAAACTGGACCTATACAGCAGAACTGCTGTAAAATGATCGTTAATTTCAGAAATACACATGGAGAAAGGCGTGTTTTTCCGGATGACATATTATGATATTGCGGTTCGACGAATTTGTGCAGTATTTAGATGCTAGAAACCATGTTTAAATAAAAACGTAAAATTAATTTTTATGCGAAATTCGCGCGGAGATGATAAATGTGATCTTTCTCTATTTCGACAAAGATCTACTTGCTCGTACATATAAGGATAAAATAGACAAACGCCAATTCAAACGTTCTGAAACAATTTATCAAGACAATATGAAGTGCGCAATAGTGGGGGTAATAATTGTTTGAAATTGAAAATGACAATAATAAATGGAGATTTTTTTTACATTACCCGTTCTAAAAGTAGAATTCGAATTTTAAATGTATTGCTGATCGAATTTCAAAGCGCAAATAATTTTGGATTTGATATTTTTTACACGTTCTATACCACTGTATTGGGGCTTTCAATATAACTTACTCTTTAGAGAATTTAGGTGAAAAAAAAATGTCCAAATGAACATTTCATTAACTTTACAAACGAAATTCTTTACTGTTTAATTATTAAATTTAAACGAGTGATTTTTTTTTTCAAATTCGCCTTCATTTCCACACGGAATTTTTATTTTTATCTATATTATACTGTATTCCCGTGTCACAGAAAATATCGTCTTCGTATTCGCATTGAAGTCGGCTCATAATTAACAAAATGCACTATATATAATATAATAATAAATATAAAAATATTTCGGTTCTGGAATCCAAAATTCTAAATGTATATACCTACGTATTACTCTCTTTATCCGTACGTAAAACGCATACGACTTAGTTTTTCGCGTCTTCTTAATATACGTTTTTTCCCCTTTTATTTTCAAAGTCATTTCAAAATTCGAGCGTCTCAAAGCAGGTGCGAGACGAATACAAGATGTATCCAATAATAATCAGATGGCTCGTTCGACGACAGCGTTGCTGCGCGTCTCGTGCCCCAATTCGTGTGTGGAAAAATGAAGTGGAGAATATTGTGCGAAGATATTACTTTAAGGACGTCGTCGACACGAGTATAAAGGTGTATGTATATATATATATATATATATGTATAAATAAAGTATGTGTTGTAACAGGACGAAACTATAACGTAATCAAGAAGTTGTCAGGACCGAGCCGCCAAATAACCGGTCACGTACGTCCGGCACGATGAAATGGGTTCGTATCGCCTCTCTATAGGCTCGTATCCGACAATATGCGTCGTCTCGACAGTATGCCGAGACGAGAACTGCTGTCCGATAAGTACCTACATAAAAATGCAAAATAGTTAATAATAAAGCGCGGTGCGCGACATACCGTGGTCGAACGTAACGATACGATATCGATATGGTTTTTTAAAATGGGATACAGAAAAATCGAAAATCGACCGAATGCAATAAAATCCGAGAGAATAGTTATAGGAAAGACTGAAAGGTCTGAATATCTGTACTAGGAATATACTACTTTTTAAAATTTAAAATGATGATCGCTCATAATGTTATTTGCGCGTTTGTGTGATGAAATTAAACATAGCATTCTTATAACGGGATATCAATATACGTGTTGGTCATAACGGAATTTGAGTTTGAGAAGAATATATTACTGCCTGTAAACGGATAACGCTGAAATTGAGAAATGGAATTTTTTTTTAAAATGTATATTTTTAAAACGTGCCGTCACTTAAGACTATGAGTTTCATAGAAATAAATACGAGGGAGAATCAATAGTAACCGGATAGGGGTCATTCTATATAATAAACGTGACTGAACTTTTCTTCCACTATATAGATGTGATTACTTGAGACGTTCAAGTTATACTGCAAATTGTTGTGTTTCACCGTATTGTTAATTTTCTTGAGCGTTGTCAACGAGTCGCATGGAAAATTATGATGGTCGATCATAGGGAAAAGCGAATTCGTTTAAAATTGTATTTTCTACTCGGGTACTCCGCAACTGAAGCGTATGATCATCATTTTACTATTTAAGGGATATCAGAAAGTCACAGAAGTGAGTTGGAAATTATTCCAGTGGTAAATAGATTTGACGGAGGAATTTTTAAAATGAGACGCGTTGCAGCGAAATTAGTTACTCACATGCCCAAAACAACAATCGACTGATACGTTATGACAACTTCTAAGATTTGAAAATCAGCCTTAAAGTGACTCACACTTTTTGGACGAGACGAGAGTTGGCGTCACGGTTTTAGACCCTGAAACACAACAAGCATCGGACCAATGACCCCAAAATCGACCAAACCAAAAAGAGCAATTCAATTGATGTAAAATGTTACTTTTCTCGTAGTTTGTAGAGAGAGAGAGAGAGACAAATTGAATGAATGAGATGAAGACGTAATGGCTATATTGTCGACCAAATCATTTTCGTAGCTGTAAACAATAAAATATTGGGGGGAAAGCGATGAAAATTCTTCTTTATGGGGAAACAACTTTAGCGAAATCTTTGCGACTGCGTATGAGGCTGAACGCGAAAGAAGTCCGAGGTCATACGAATGATATTTCTACCGGATATCCGCGTTTTCCACTGTCGTAATTTTAGACGAATAAATCGAACGGCCATCCGTAAAATATGTTTCTTTGTTCGAAGTTCCACACCACATTATACGTACATAAATACGCGCGTTTGTGTACAGTTGTAGACAGGAAAAGCGAGTAAACGACAATCGAGACGAACTAAAAGGCATATTTTATTTGGATGTGGTACGAAATAGACAAATTCAATATTGTACTGCCGACACAGGGGTAGAAAATTTAATGTACAATTATCACACCACCGTAAAAAAAAAAAATAGTATTGTTTATATTTTTAATAAAATCATATTTATAGTCAATTTCTGTTATATTGTGTGTACTGTGTGTATATAAAAAAATTATAAGGCGATCAAAAATATTCTGATTATTTTTGCCACGTGTAACGTTTTTCATATATTAGTCCAGGTTAAATGTTTAAATATTCCGATAAAATTGTGAGACGTTAGCTGATCTGATTTTAATTTGGGAAAAACAACCTAACGACTCCTTGCACTTGGTAGGTCTCTTAGAAAACAATGGAGGCATTTAAAAAAAGAAATTTACATTTTTTTTTCATCAATACAATGTACGTTTCATATTTTGATTTATCCCGATATATATATATATTTAAAATATATTATGAGAACGAAGAAAAACAATTTGTGCTTATTTACCTAGAGTTGCTTTTCTTATGTTCTTTATGTGCATTTCATCGATAAATCCCAACGTGTTCACAACCAAATAGAATTGTCCGTATTTTATTATACGACGACGCAATGGCTCGTTAAATTTCCAGCGTTTTAGCATAATGATTCACAATTATTTGTTTTGATAAACTGCGCAGAAACTATAATCCAAACTCTCGTTTGTTGTATTTTTTCATGGATAACAGGTTAGGTTAGGTTTATCAAACATTGTACCAACTTTCGAACACCGTTCTTAATTGATAAATCGTCCAAGTAAAATGTGATATTTTCATTGGCTATATATTATAGAGGTCAGGCTAAAGCCATAGATAATAATAAATATATGGATGGGTTATTACGTCTTGTTTTGCAGTCATTTTATAAAAATTATATGGGGTAACTTATTCTTTTTTCCATTAGCAAGTCACTCTTAATACCTAAAATGCCACAATGTCATAATAGCTTATGATAATAAATAGTAAACTTAAAAATAGCAAATAGACTTGTATAGGCGGGATGGATCTAATTAAGTAAGTATATAAGAAGTCAAGTCAGGTATTCCAGTCATCGGGGAAACTTCGGCAATGTTACATATATTTTTATATAACGTGTAATACCAAAATTTAAAAATAACTGTTATCATCGCCTATAATTTCCAAAGATAATGAATATAATAATTTCATTAAAATAACTTTAAAATATACCCCATGCGTGGAAAAGAACCATTCTAATAGTTACTTCTCTCTTCTTTAAAATGGACCGCTACCCAATACGCATTCAACATATACGAGTGACATATCCATATATTTCTTATCTATGGATAAAACACGTCGTAACGTGTCAAATTTATTCGTAAATTATATATACATATATACACTCGTATATATAAAATAGAGTAATTTTTTTCTATCGTTTTTTTTCCTCCGCCCCCCTCCCTTGCCATTGGAACGGCCGCGCGAGCTTCTGAAGAATTGAACAATAATAATAAGTGTTATATAATTTTATCCTTTGTGTAATTTTCGTGCAGCGACGCGGCATTTTTCCGGTCTCGTTCAAAGGATTTCATTTACGAGCGCGCGCGCGCAAAATTCTATTTATTATATTATATTATATTCAGACTTTCATTCGAAAACATCACTGGAACACGCGCGTTCGGAGAGTTAAAAAAATAATAATAATTCTTTATTTTGTTCGTTTCCGCTTTATTTTTCTCGCTTATGTGTAATAAGTGTACGAGTTACAACGTTTTGATGTGCGCGGTTCGCGTGCCTATTAATATTATTTTCCAGTGGACGACCACGGTCCGGGGGCGTACATATAAATAATAAGAGATGATAGCGCGCGCGAGATGAACCCGAGTCGTTTAAGTATAACGTCAAGTGAGCTTGTAATTATAATTATTACACACCTCCGCACGTGCAATGTGCATATATTATTATATTTTAACTGACCGAATTTAACGTCGTTGTGTTAACGCATCACCGCGTCGTGTGTGGGCATATAATATGTAAATTTAAAGGAAATAATTTGAAATGCGACCGGTTTTTTTTATTTTATTTCACCTATGGATGTCATAATATTTTTTTCGCGATTTCGATATTCGTTTGCGAAATAATTTACGAAATGTATTTCAAAACATTTTAGATTCTGAACGGAGCGATGACGTCTGTACATATACACGAAAATTCTACCACCAAAAGGAGTGTTCCGATCTTTATAGTCATACCCCGTTTCCGGTACCAAATTGCATCTTGTTGGAACTCTTAAGTGAGGTCATTTTTCGATTTTCTACTACCGAAAAATTATATAAAAACGCCGCGATTTTTTCAAAATCGATTATATCGTTATTTCTTCGTAATTTTGAAACTTGTGGTTGTAAGAACTTGAAATATTGCTTACAGTGGCGGTTATAAGAGGGCGATAGATGGATCTATCTATGGGATTAGATATTTTCAAATTTAGTACATCTCTGACCTAACAGCACCGACTTGTGTTATGTAAGTTCGTCCATATATGTTACGGTAACGTTCCATATTCGCTCTCCTTTAAACATCATGTATAAGGCTGGAATTTAGGCTGGAAACCGCTTACGGTACGCGCTAATCATCGGTCGTGATCGAGCGTTTAGTATAGTGCATAGTTGACGACAAACTCGGTCGGCCGCGTACAGCGTGTAAACGAGTAAATGTGAGTAAACAAGTAAACGTTAAACAAGTAGTAAACGTGTAGAAGAGTGTACAACGAGGAAAAATGAATCCTTACGTTCATTTCATTTCATTGAAATACGCGAAATAATATTATTATTAATAGTAATAAAAAAAATAAATAATAAAGATAGCATACGCGCGTACGATCGGTCGCTCGGTCAGCGTCAAACTAAACACCCGCATACACCGACATAGCGTGTCAGCCGACCGTAATAAAACGAGAAAAGAAAGTAGTCACCAGGTAGCGCTACGACACAACATAGAGGGCGTGGCAGAAAATCGCTTATAAATAGCGGTCCGAAACCATCGGATCGCTCAGTGTAGTTACGGCGGTTAGTCGGGAACAACGTAGTTCGCGTCTGACTGTGGTGTGTGTGGAATTTTAGTAGGGACTTTTACTATATATAATGCATAGTATTATTTGTGTTTCTTATATGAATTTTTAAAAAAAACCGATATTTATATGCGCATTTCTGCCACTTCCTCTATGTTGTGTCGTAGCTCTATCTGGCGATTACTTTCTTTTCCCGTTTTATTGTTATTTCGTTTACTACTACAAAATATGTAACTTTATACAATACGTATATCGGGAAAACAATTTTCAAAAAATTTCTTTTAATTTTGGGCTATTTATAGATTTTGGAGGTATTTAATTCATAAAAAACGTAATTTTTAGTTTTTAAACGTTTGTTCAAAATTAATGTTTCTAGAGTCTTGAAACTTTTATCCAAACATGTAACTTTGTACTATATTAACGATAACAATTTTTTTTTAATTTTCAGCTACCTATATAGATTTAATCTAACAAATTAAATTTAAATGATTTACTGTAAGGTTAATCGTAAATTATGCATTCTATAAACACTACATTATTATAAATAAACAATATTATAACGAAGCTCCGTTCAGAATCGTTTTATCGAATGCGATGGTTTATAATTGCTTTCAAATTTATAGTAGTAACAAAACTCTAAAGTCTTTATTCACGTAACATTCACTTAAGCGACACATTCACAACACCGGCCCGCGGTTCGCTATCTGTTTTTATTATTAATTGTACAATGAAAATATCATTATTGACGTTTTAAAACGTTAGGAAAACTCTTTCGTCTTCTCGCGTTTATATAATATTTTACACGATTCACAACGTGTTACGACTATAATGAATAACGAGTTATGAGTCAATAAAATATTATATAATATTGATTTCGATGCTTATTTTTATACGCCTTGGTTTCTCGGTAATTCGCGTGTTTTTAATTTGTGGCTTTTTCTAAAGTTTAAAAGAAAATAAAGAAAGAAAAAGAAATTCACGAAATTCAATGCACGTGATATTTACAAAGCGGTGTTTTAGAAATTATAATATTATTAATCCATTGGTTTCTGTAACAAAAAAAAAAAAAAAAAAAAAGAAAAACCACTTTTCCGCAACTGTAAAAAAAAAATAATGTTAATAATAATAATAATAATAATAATAATAATAATAATAATAATAATAATAATAATAATAATAATAATAATAAAAAAATAATAATAATAATTTATCTTCGTTTTAAGTAAATATACGAGTATATACGTACTATATATAATATGTAAAGTTTTTCCATTTTTAAACTATTTTTCCACTTCTGAATTCTATAACTCGTTGCTTTCGTCCATATCCTACAGGTATTCAGAATATTATTTTTAAATAAATATTTTTAACTTTCTCGAGCGGGACAGCTCAGGTGTAGTAATTTTTATATTTGAATTCGTCCATAAACTTTCAAACGTTCAGAATAAAATTTCACGTGTAATGTAGTAAAAAATCGGGTATAAAATTGGTCAACCTTTTTTTTTTTTATTGCTTATTAATTTTTCTTTTGATCTGCAATAAATAAAGCTTAAACAAATTTAAAGATTAAAAAATATTTTTAATTTATATATATATTATTTTCGAAATCAAAAATTAAGATCTGTTCACAATTACTCGTATATTATATATATATATATATATATATATGTATATAAAGGGATTTAATTTTAAGAAAAAGTACTGAGTAAAAATCTTTTTAAATTTATCGTGACAACGGGACTGTGACCGAGTTTAAGCTAGTGCGTAAGCGGGCGGAAAATAAACGTATATTTCCAATATCGGTACGTAGTCCGATTTTAATTCAGAAAACTCATAGTACATAATATAGTGCCTATTATTCTATATAGATTACTCGGAAGATTTCTTTTTTTTCCGTGTCGCGATCCTTAAATACATTTAAAAATAAAATTCAAATAGCATCGCATTATATAACTAAAAGAAGAAAACCACTTTGTACGCAACTCTAACAATGTACAGAAACAAGCGAATTTCCAAATAAGCTTTCGGAATTAAAACTGAATTACGCAGGAAGTACGTTTATTTTCGGTCGGCTTTTCGCACGTTTCGCATCGTTTCTGAAAGACAACAACTTCGTAATGGAAAAAAGTATTTGTGCTATGACTTTTCCGAGTACTGTGATACGCGTAGGTATAATATATAAACTATATCCTGAGCGAAATAATCTTATAGAGGCAACTTCAATTTTTTATTTTATTTTGTGTTGCGAAAGAAAAAGAATAACGAACAAAAATTAAGAGCGTGTGACGCGCATATTCTCTGAATATTATTTACTGCAGAGTAAAACTCGGAAGAGATCGAGAAAAGAGCTATTCCAAAATATTACTGAATGCAGTTCGTTTGTAGTTTTTACGAGTAGAGGCCCGAGTAAAAAAAAAACCCTACTTTAATTTACAAGAATTAAATTTCTTCTGTCTTTTTGTTTCGAAAATCATATTCATTTTTCGTACTTATGCGTTATTATATTATGTCCTTTCTTATTATAATTTTTTAGATCTTTTCTCCCAAACCGTACTTTCATAAAGATATAACGGATAGACTTTGATATAATAATAAAAAAAAACGCGAGTGAAATAAGAACAGTGTCTTCCTACGCGTGGTTTGTAATTTCACCCGGAATACAAAAAAAAAACCGAAAATGATTCGTTTAATTTCCTATTAATAAATTGTTGCGTCATAAAAAGTCCTAAATATATTATGAAAAACGTTTATAAGCACAATAAGTCATAAAATTATACTATTATTAATTATTTTAATGCATTTCGATTATTTCTTTGAAATATTATTCGATCGAAAGGGGAAAAATTGGTTTCAATAAAATGCGTACCTACTCGAAGAGACTCTGTGGCGATACAAAACTGAAATAATGGTTGTTTAATGATGAGACATGGAATTGCAACAGAAGAGAACCGTTCGCGTATTATACAAGACGGTGTACACAAGGACATCCAACAAAAACAATAACATTTGTTCTATTCAATAATTCATTTATATTTTTTTAAGAGAGAAATTTTCATCATACAACTGGGGTTATAATAAGAAAAAACATTTTTCATTGAATTTCAATATATAAGGAAGCTGAAATAAAAACTGAAAAACTTTATTTCGTTTTTTTTTTCTAAATCGTTTGCATGCAGTTATTTTGTAAATATAATTTTTTGAAGAAGATTAGAGTACAAAACTTTTAATTAGGTTACGTCATTAGTTTTTGAACAATTTTTAAAGTTTGTTTAAATACAACATTAAAAAAATATATATAATAATAAACTGATGTTATTCAGTAGCCATTTACCCGCACTAATGAATAAGAAATTGCCATTTTCTTAAATTAAAAAAATTTTATATGTGTTCGAATTTTTTTCCTAAAAAAAAAAAATATAGCGTTTTACACGCTTCGTATAGCTATTTACTTTTTTATTTCTAGAAAGACGGGCACGTGGGTTTTGTAGAAAATATAGACTACCGCGGTGTAAAAAATAGCAATTTAAAATAGATCACAAATATAAATGTAAGAAATTATGCAAAAAAAAAAAAAAAGAATAATAACATTATGTGAACCGTATTTTTTTAATGTTTATGTAATTTTTGAGGTACATGATTCGAAGTTTTACACGATTAGATTTTGTGATTTTATTTGTAATTTTAGGTTTTTTCAAAATTTTCTTACAATGAAATTTAATACGATTTGAAAAATTTAGGACCCGTAAAATTTCGTACAACGTCTGTCATACGATTTCTAGTGCGATTCTATTTAAACAGTTTGAAGTTCGTAGTTTGCTGAGTGAAACTCAAATTATTTTCGAGTAAAATGACAAATCATTATGCATATTAGTGCTATATATGTCGATCGATTTCGGTGTTTAAGAGTTCTGAAAACTTAATACGAGATTTTCTAACGATATATATAATGTTTTTCGAAAATCGAATTTAACAAAAATATATTTCAGAAGCGTTTTAAATGTCATTACCGGTGAAATTCATTGAATTCATACGCGTTATTGAACCGGCATTTAAATAAAAAATATTGTACGCAATTTAAATTCGAAAACGCCGAAGTGTTAATAATATTTGTTGTTTTATCATATTTTTGTTTTTTTTTTTTTTAAGGAATATTTTTAAATTATTTTTTATCATTTTCGCATCGCGAATGCTTTTATATTATTTGCGCGCGGGGTTCTCTTTTTATTCAAAGTAAATAATTAAACAAAAGTATTATTTTATTTTTATTTTTTGTGAGTTTTCAGCTCGTCAACGCATTTCCTCAGGGCGTTAAAATTCGAGTGTAATATTATGACGGAACGAGTTCCAGTATCATTTTGTTTTCGAATTCAATATGATTTATCATTTCCTTTTAAATTTGAATAATGCAAAACGCGCTCGGTCCGTCACAGGTTAGGTTCGATTAAACGCTCGTCTTCTTGTCCTCGTTTGCTCACCAAAAGTTTTAATCCGAAAAAAATATGTACATATATCACACACACAACCGGCCATCCACAGAATATCTATAGAGATTAAATGTGTTTAGCCATTTCAACTGAAATGTACGCTTAAATTTTCCACAATCTTCAGCTGGAAATTGACACTTAACATCAGGTACCCATATGTATTACATAAAACTGAAACTTTTTCTGTATAGGTCATAGATTTCGGGCAATTTACATAAAAACCAATATCAAATTTAGAGTCATATTCTGACTGTAATACTGGTTTTTTAACGTTAAGATGAAACATTCTGTGTTGATTGTTCGGCGGTACAATCACAATTTGACAAACAAAACATGAAAAACAATTTTAAAGACTTATTAGTAGGACAGTAGGCACTGAGTAAAATAAACGTTTATAGGTACCTGCTTACGTTTTTTGCTTTTTTTGTGAAAAACTTTAATAAGATTTCCGTTTTTCTTTTTTCAGCCATTTTCACTTAAATAAACACTCCACAGTACTGAGTAAACAAAAAAAAAAATTATAGAAACGGTACGAATTACGAAAAAAACCACAGTTATGTTGCATTGCAAAAACCGCAACGCACGCAAAAATCGAAAATCAAAATAGTTTGTTATTCTCCGAAACGTATAACGTAATCGTGGGATTAATGATAATTTTTAAATAACTACAGTGTGGTCAGATACAGTATAATATCATATATAATTTTGCCACAACAAAACTAACCCGCAGGATTTCGCGGTGCGAGCGATAGCCACAGCCACGATTAAATATAGACAGGGTGAACAACGAACTCTAATAAAGTGACTAGCAAACCTTCTTTTTATCAAATCCGAACATTAGCGCTCCTAACGGAAAATGTTTCAAACAATACATCGTAAATATTATTAATATTATTATTATTCGTAGCTACAAAAAAAAAAAAATTCTCAAAAATAATATAATAATAAATAATTTTTAAAAGTAATAATGTTTTTCGTCAAATAACAATTTATTTATAACTTATTTTATCGTCAAAATATCATAAACTCTTCGTACAGTATAATCACCGATTAGATGAATATTCATCTAATCCGTGGTATAATAACGAATAATGTAATATAGTTAATATATCAAACCACTTTGGGCGCTAGTAGTAGTGAGATTTCTCAGGTGATTTACAAAGACGGTTTATTAGTCACGGTGAACGGCGGAGTAGTATAGCTCGTTATTCAACTTGTCTATCTTTAATCGTGGTTGTGCGTGACTAAATATCTACACAAATGGCAAAATAATAATCCGGGCGCCAGTTTCATGGAAGAAAATACGATATTATTGTTTTTTCCATGGATGCGCAGACCGAGTCGCAATTTGGACAATCTGTTGTCACAAGCAATAACGTAATGTCACGTAATAAGTCACGGTGAACGGCGGAGTAGTACAGCTCGTTGTTCAACCTGTCTATGTTTAATCGCGGCCACAATAACGCACGTACTGCATCGCACGGGTTCAATTAAGACACGGGGTTATGTTCTGTACTATAATACGAGTAAACGTCAATTGGTCCCCGTAAAAAAAAGTGGTGTGTGCGGACAATTGGTACCCGTAATACATTTTCACGTGGAAAAGTTTTCCGCCGAAAAATTATTTAATTTCTATAAATTCATGTAGATATATAATTTTATATAATTATCTTTTAATTTTTTACTTTTTTGATAAACTTATAAATTAGTAAGAACTACTGAAAAATACCTGTTATATATATATGTAAACGTTATTAATTTTTCCTTAAATTTCGGGGGGAGGGGGAGGGTTGCAGCCCAATCAGCCCTCTCCCCTAGCTACGCCGTTGTCTATAGTTGCAGCACTATTGTATAGACCAGGACGCGTATTACGCGAAATAATTAAATTCCGTAATATATAAAACGTAATATATAAATATCAGTACAGGTATTAAACTTTTAAATACCTATACCGTAATAACGATATAATATACGGTCGATCACGTATTATATCGTTTAAATCTATTTTTCTAGTTGAAATATTGTAGAACATTATATTAAGTCTTGATAAAATATTCAACGCAATACACGGGAAAATACGAAGCAACGAGTGTGTATTATATACGTATAAACGGTTTCTCCTCGACTATAAGTACCGGCTACACGGTCGTCTTTACGAATTCTCCAAAGCCCGGTGAATAATTGATTTACGTTGAAAAATAGAAATGGGCTTATCCGAACGCGAATATTGTCGGGTGATTTCGAGCGCGATAGTCGTCGGACGTTTTTTTTTATATAAATGATAACTCGTTACGAAATTGTGTAAAATTTATCCGCTTCATACCTTTGCAAAGGCGTTATTTATTTATCACGAAAACCGAAAAATAATACTACCGTAGGATATTGATCGTACTCGCAGAGGCGGTTTTTTTTTTAAATATCAAGTTTTTCTCACCATATCTCCAGTTAGAAAATTTTGTAAATACTACGCGAACGGGTTTGCACGTTACGAATTTTTTTTTTTTTTTTTATAGAAAAATCGTTTTTAGTAAAAATCTTTTTTTTTTCGATCGGAAATCATTGAAAATTTTCAAATTCTATGTTTCATTAAAAAAAAGATCGACTTGTATCGTTTTGCTAACCCGAAAAAGTCTTAGATTTTAAAAACATATTCGATGTTTATTATTCAAGTCTTGAAGAAAATGATTTGTTTTTATATAAACGTAAGTTGTGATTTGTAATATAAGAAGAGAGAATAATCTATAAGAAGACTAAACAGTTACTTGAGAACGACAATGGGCCACGCAAGACTAAGTAACTTAGGTTTAGTGTATATACACGAAGATAAAGAAAGTAAATAAAAACGCAGTTATTGACGAATTTTGTGCTGACGAAAAACGCTGAATTAATTTAGAATAAATATTTGAGTACTCGTAAATTTATTATGTTAATGTGTATTTGTTTTTAATCAGTATGCCAGTTTTGTAGTTAAAATATTAGTGTAAAGTCCATTTAAAAATTTAAAAATAATTATTCAACCCATAAAAAATAATTTTTTCACTTTCTAAAAATAAAAGCAACGTAAATTGGTTGTAGACAATTTTTTTTTTTTTTTTTTTTTGCTACCCCAGAATTTGGACTCCAGTAACGCCCGTGCGATCAACAAATAACGATCGATAAACACTTTTCAAGTGTTTATTATTTTTTTTTATAACGAAAAGCAATGTTTGTAAAAATCCGATGTGTCGACAATTTTATTCGGTTTTTTTTTTTTTTTATTCTTTGAAAAATTTTCGGTAGTTTACCTTTTGTTCGAAGGCTTGAACCGCGCGTGTTTGCACACGTATAATAGATTTCGGTCTCCACCGGTGTCACGAACCGTTATGCGACTACTTGTTCAGCGCCAAACACCATGGAAAACGTTTGGGCAAACATCACGCGGTTCGCGCGAATTGTTTTGCTAGCGCGTACCGGGAGAACAACTGAAAAAAGTCGAAAAACGAGTCAAATGAATTACCATCGGTGCACGATTCGTAACCGTCGATTTGCAGGGGTCGAAGACCATATAAGGACATGTCCTAAACGAAGAGACGTGTGCACAAAAAATGGAAAGAGAAACACATATCGTTATAAAACCATAAAAATGAGTTTCGATTCGTACAGAATCTAAATTTCCGCGGTGATTTTCGGAATTTTTTTTTGAAATTTTTTTTAAGGTTTTGCTCGTATACAATTATTAAATAAAACACTACGTAATAGCCGTTGGGTGTTGTGGATGTGTCGCTTAAGCTACTCGGATAAAGATTTTAGAGTTTTGTTATTACTATGAATTCGAGAGCAACGCGATAAATCGTTTTAAAATTCAACAATTTCAAGACTCTAGGACCATTAGTTTTGAACAAACGTAATTTTCCACAATAAAAATAAAATACACTTTGTCGAAAAATTTCAAATAGTTTATTAAGGAAATCCTGTGACAAACGGTTTTCAATATTTTTCGGATACAGTCGAAGTAACGCGTACGTCTGACATTGTATTAAACTCTTAAGCGCGAAAACCAAATATTACTTCTTTTGCGAATTAAATATTTCAAAATCTATAATTGCTATAAATAGCCCAAAATTGAAAGAAATGTTTGAAATACGTTTCAACGGAATCGCGTTTTTATGTGATTTTTCGGCAGCATTTTAGTCGCTTTAGAGAAAACCGAAAAACGATATCTGTAAAGAGTACCGGGTTAGATGCAATTCGCTACTGCATGAAACAAACTATGACAGCCGTAGATCGGAGCATTTCTTTCTGGCAGAGACATCATCGTAAAACCAATACGTTCCTCGCTCCGCTAGGGACCTAAAAGAAAACATTTTTATTTTTTTTTATAATTTTCGGTCAATTTAAAATTTAATTATTGCCTTATGGAAGTGACTGCAAAGTTCAACGTGTCAATCGGACTGTTAATAAACCGCAGTACGCATAACGTTGTTCCGAAGTTTTGACAAGAGGCACTGCAACAGAGTTAATTGACATAAGAAATGTCCGAACCTGTGTCTACTTCATCCGTCTAAACTCCATAACTCTCGTACACCGTACGCGCCCCCTAATCGATTATCCTTTCATTTCGATATTGAATTTGTATTTACCGTCGTAAATACGTCATTTTTTTTAACACGCACTATATTATGTACGTAAGCGTTTGAACTGAATAAATTATTATTATTCGGGTGCGGCGGTGAGTGGGCCAAACGTTAAAAATTAAGATAATTACTTTTATTTAAACTCAATACTTTAACAAATATTGACACATTCTACAAAAGTAATACTCGTGTAAAACACATTTTACGAGTAAGAATAAAATATATTTTAATATAGTATTTTGGATATTGCGCAACAATACTAGCAAGTATTTGGGATGCTTTAAGAATTAAACATACATTAACTGTTTGAATGTTAAAAGTAGCGGATTGAGTTGTTTCATAATCGTATATGTCTATAATTTATATAATACATAACCCAATCGTTTTGCAATCAGATTTATTATAATATTAATTTAGCTACACATTTTAAACGGTAATTAAACCCTTAAAGTATACGAATAAAATAGGTTTTCTTAAAGAACAAACACGTCAAAAAAGTATTAAAAAAATTCGATATTTCGCAATTATTAATATACTTAAATAAACTAGTTTAAAAAAAAACTTGCTTATAGTCTCGTTTTTTATTAATATTGTTCACAATTTAGGCCATATTTTTGCGGGTCAATGACGCGTATTTATATTTAAAAGGATGGCGTGTGCACATGACAGGGAACAAACTTCTCGGCCGGAACGTGGGTACTGGCAGTCGTTGCCCGTGAGGGTCCATGGAAAAAAAATTATTACATTTTCTTTTCTTAGGACAGATGCGAGCGAGATATATTTAAGCATAAGTACAGAAATAGATCGGTGCAAATCACGTATTTAAAATATTCTCTTGTTTTTCTTGTATCGTTCAAAATTTATTCTTTGATTCATCTTGGCTTTCCTCACGTCTAACAAAAAAAAAAGTTCCAATACATATAATAATAGAAAACCACTTTTCCGCAAGTACATTTGAAATAAGGTTTCGGCACTGAAACAAAAATAAACGTCCATTTTGTTTAGCTCAAATGAATCGAGTAGGCGAAAAATTAAGCGATAATAATTATTTAGACAAACGGCATTACAATATAAAGTAGACAGTATAGAATTCTAGACTATTGAAAACGTTAATGTTAATTATTATCCATCAGGTCGTTGAATATTTATATAATTATCGATATTAATCGTAGAATCCGATCTGGTAATGTAATTGTAAGTCATGATATCCTAAATGAGTTTTCAAACGTCAAAACCTATCTAACAATAATAATAATAATAAAATAATAACGTTTATAACGTTTTAGTAAACATCAGACCTGAGACAAAATTTCCAATTGCACAAATTTATAATCTTTAGAAGATATACAGGAATTGGAATACGATTCGCTCTAAGACATTAAAATCGACTTAAGCTCGCGATTCTCGCGCAAGATAATAATAACTGTACAGACCAATCGAATTAGCGCCTTCTCCATCTCCACGTAGGTTATTATTATTATTAAAATTGTTTATTTAAATCATCATGAATTATATAATCAAATTTATATTACAATTTATTATTAATAACTTTAATGAATGTTTAGATAAAGAATAAATATACGTCGTACTGTAAAAATTGTATTAAAGATTAAAAATAATAAAAACGAGATAAATCTACGTAGAAATAAAAATAAAAATAGTAAAATAAAAAAACCAGAAATTTTTTTTTTTTGAAGCGTTTCTAAATAATACTAGTATTTCATAAAAAAATGTATACATATGTATAAAAGAATTCGACACGAAATATTTCGATTGAAAGTATAATAATAATCATTTAAGTACAATATATTATTAACATTCGTTTTATTTCGGCTTTATGTCGAAATTTGTATATTATATTATATTTTAATAAAATGGAAAAATGATTGATCAATAGATTTAAATGCATACACGACAGAAACACTGTACGTTATAAAATTGTCGCTTTTGTCGTTGTGACAAGCGCCCGGTTATTAAAATAAATAACGTTTCAAAGTAAACAAATTAGAGCAATTTTTATTTTATTTTTTTGATAAAATGTTATTTCACTATCAATGCAACTCAATTCGTTAAAATGTCGACGTGTAATCGAACCTTCTGGTTTTGAGTAGTTTATCAACAGACTGGTGCTATTTCGTTTTAATTAACTAGTAATGCGTTTTAAAAACCTTCTCAACCCGGTTTGGCCGTATACGTGTTAGTTTTTTTTACTTTGATAAATCGATTGATACGTTTTAACGTAAAAAAAAGCACACACGTCGTGTCCGTTTCGTAGGTAATAAGTGTTTAAATTAATTTCTACGTTATGGCACGTAATCTCCTTGTACTTACTTGATTGTTTTTACGACAATTCCTCAGTAAATCGCAATTTCCGTCACATTTTTAACATTTATTTTATACGAGTTTAAGGTTTATCGCCGTACCCATACATATTATGTATAATATATTGTTATAAAGAGTTAATGTTTGTGTTTGTATCTTTTTTTTTTTTTTTATTAAAAAACAGTCACATAATTTATCCGTATTCACTGTCATGCGCGTGCGTTTCAGTATCCAGCTGATCCGAATGAGCTTTAACACATTTTAGCTATTTTTAACAAAACACCCTCTCACACGATTCAGCCGAGAAAAGAAAGCGTAATAAGTAGTAATCAGGCCGTACGTATTTAAATCACAAACGGTATTTATGTATTGTAATACGTGTAGACACAACAAATTATACCTCGAGGAACAACAATATCGCACGGTTGTTATAATTATTTGGTTTAGAAAAAAAATTGTCTAACACATACCGAACAGAGTGTAATTTATTAATTTTTCACGCCTAGCTGTATGACAAGAAACGAGAAAACGGATTTTTATACTTTTCTACTCGAGATAGATTTTCACGAATATTTATTTATTTTTTCCAAACCCTTGTTCCCAACCCAATCAAAAATAAATTATTTGAAACGATTGAAATTTTTAAAATCGTCAACGCTAAATATTTTCAAAATCGTTACGATAAAAAATTAAAAAAATTAAGACCTTTACCGTGTGTTCGTGCGAACCAGTTTTTCTGTGGATGCTGTAAGAGTTGTATCACTACTTTAAATTTTAAAGCTAAGATAAATTATTGCACTGGAAAAACAGTTCTGGGCAAAACTGTTTTTTTCTTCTAAATTCTCTGCATTTTTCCAAAATTCAAACATCAAAAAACATTTTTTTTTTAAATTCTGAAAAACGATTTTTAAACACCGTATAAATAAATTTAAGATTTTAATAGAAATAAATTTTCGAATCTTAAATACAAAAAAATCACATGTCCAAAACGGATGTGTTGCGACAATTTCAAACATTTGATTTTGCGACTTTACGAATATTTCCCGTGAATTTTCGTTGCTTGTAAGAAAATGTTTGAGAAAAAAAATAGATTTGCAACTGGATTTGTAACGTACGTGAATATAGCAACCAAGCACTCGGTCTACATGAAAAAAATATTGACTCAGAGAGCGCAAGAATAAAAAAATCAAATGTGCGAGTGCGTTAAATATTCGGTTTCTAAAACAGAAAAAAAAAATTTTTTTTTACTAATTTCACCTGAATTACGATATAAGCGTGCAGTCTGATCGCTAGTGAATAATTGTTTATGAGATTTCGTTTGTAAAATCAAAAATCTTCTGTCCGTACACGGCAATAAGGTATTTTGTGTTTTCAACAAGATTCCGAAGTGCCACTAACAAAACTCGTATATCAATGATGATCGCCAACATCCGAAGCGGATCGGCACATTAAGAAGAAGAACAAGATTTTGGCGATTTTTTTTTTTTTAAGACACTGGTGCGTATAAAAATCAATACTTTTCCGTCGCGTAATCCCTTCGAATCATGTCATTTTATTTGCGTTTATCCACGAAAGACTCCCGTTATGTTATAGTGTTCTTATCAATTTACCGTCTCGTGTATTATACGTGTTTCGCGCACGTTTCTCTATGCCGTTCGGTTCGCATCAAAAACGCATTTTTCCACTATACCGTACGGCCGTCTGTCTAATCTGTGTTGGTTGGCGACGTCTGTCCTTTAAAATCGCGTCTAGCCGTTGATAAAACTCTGCGGAGATCGAGGCCACAGCCGCGCGTAAAACGTCTCGGTCGTTTACGCGGCCGCGTCTATCGTTTTTATGCCGTCAGTAATCGGTTAGGTCGTATAATGGTTGGTGAACGGAAATTACACGCGGGTCGAGAAGAGAAAAAATTCCAAAAAAAAAAAAAGAATCGAACTGACATTTATTTTTTTCCCCTAGTAATTTTCCTCCACGTCCCCGATACGTATGTAGCCTTTTATTTTCGCTGTTTCGTCCGAAGCGATGTCGTACAGCGTCGTTGGCGATCGTCGATTTTCAAGCGGACGAAACTCGGTATTTTCCATTTCTATGTAACATACGATTATTGAAAAATGTATGCCGTTAATCGGAGTTATACGCCCAATTTTATAAATTTGTAATGCAGGAGCGGAGATCCTGTATTGAGAAAATTATTTGATTTGTGTTTCGCAGTGCTCAGAATGTATTTGGAATCAATTAAGTTCCGTTCCGGATCCAGGCGCACGGAAATAAGGAAACTAGTTTGTATCTTCCGTTCATACAGAGAAACGACACGTTATAATAAAAATCAAAGTGTACGTACACTGCATGCAGATACGTTATACATCGGTACAAGGATAGGTCTTGTGGCTACTGAATTTAGTCGACATAGGAATGTCTATATTACGTTTATGACGTCATCACGGTAACATTCTCGGTGTCGGATAAATTTTCGAAATTACCCCCAGCCATAAGACATACGTATTATTCATGTCAAATAAAAAAAAAATCTAACGAAAAACTTCAATTATTATTTATAATAGAAATCGACATAATTGAATAGGTTACCGTTTGGTTTGGGTTATGAGCTCGCATATGTTTTCCGTCAAGACAATTAGTAATTTTTTTTTTGGAGCCAAGTAATGATAACATTGATTATTATTAATGAAGCGTTTGTTTTACTTTATGTCTTATTAAAATCGCTGTTAAATTCTTTTCTTATCCTAACCTCGTGGACATATTTGTCGTCTCGCAATAAGAGAACGCATTAACGTCACCAAAGATAACCAAAATCCTCTAATAACTATGACTAGTAAAAGTAATCGGAAACGATGCGTGAGCGTCAAAGATTTACGTCCTATATGTTGATAATTTAAAAATAATGTCAATGAATTTCCGGCTTTTTATTGGCCCTAATTGTGTTGAACTAATAATTTGGATTATTTAGAATCCGATACAACTAGAAGCCTGCAAATGGGACAACCGAGATTAACAGGACTGATGCATGTCCATAGAAATAGACAAATTTATATGAATTGCGTCAAATGATAGTTTTGAAATCTCGCATGTACAATTTGCCAGTATGTTATTATAATAAATGTAGGAGAGAAAATTGCGGTCTGTTTTCTATCTTTATTGGCGAAATGAAACGAACTTGTTTTGCCGTAATGTTATCGGCAACTGGCGTCGGCACAGAGGTCGTTGTATCGTTTTATCTTTTATGAGTTGTCGTTGTGCCGGTTTGAGAGTCAGCTATTCGGAGATTTCCTCGTTTCACTGTAATTTGATGATGCAGACCAGTGGCGGATTCGAGTAAATTTCAAGAATTAAATGTCAGTGGGTAAATTCGCGGTCCGGAATTTCGTATCTTAATCAAAATATGTGCATATTGTATTAAACAGCCAGCGTACTGAAGTTGAACATAAAGCGTTGCACAAGAGTTTCAATGAATAGTGTAATTGTAAAAATAATGGCGAGTTTAAAAAAAACGTACGAAACGTCCGAACTCGTGAATTTTTAGAAACTTTTTGGAAGTCAACTTGGAAACACCGTATTCGGCTGGACGAGTTAAAAACGATTATCGTCGAGAAAATAGAAAAAGTGACTATTATATTAAAACTGTATTATTTCTCGTGAAACGACGTTCTTTACGCCGCGACGACGTTCGTAATATATTTTGTAAATTCAATTTCTACAATATATTTACAAAATTGTTTAAAAGAAACAAAGAACGGCGTATTTGATTTTTCCGTTTTACGCGACCATTATTTTTTTCACGGCCTGACACATTATTTCATAGCAAAAAAAAAAAACGTCTATAGATCCGTCTCATCGGTGCATTGACATTTGATCTGAAAAACATTCGAATGACCATTTGTATCCGACTTGTTGAGCATTAATAATGCGCGAATTTTCGATTGGAATTTTGAAAAAGTTTCGCGATACGATAAAAAAATTCTGCAGCTGGGTCGTGACATATGGCCCATGACGACGTATGCTTGAAACTAGTACACGATGTCGGTCGTTTCTAGGCGATTCGATGAATTTTTTATAATAGGATTTTTCCGAAAAGCACGACTAGAAAATTGTACACTATATTATACTCGTACGTATTATATTACATGGTTGAATTACACCGTTTTTGTCCGTGAACACAGTTAAACTGTGCAGTTTAACTTATATTCACTTAATATAATAATTTTCGTTTATCAATAGCTGCTGTTCGGTACCCGGAGTTGACCAGATTAAAATGCTTATGATAATCCTGAGTTTGTACCGAATATTATTGTTTTGTTCGCGTTTAAATCGTTTTTAGAATATATCTGTATGGTTGTATAACGTGTACAAGGCTCAGTCTTTTTTACTCGACCGAATCGTATTGAGAAAAAATTCTACAACGATTTTTTAAAACCGAGATTGATCACCACGGAAATCAAAATACATAACATACTATTCCTCCTGCCTGCAGGAACCTTCTGCAGGTGACCGACGGAGGGATCTTAAAAGACTTTACTTGACCTACGCCTTTCGGATAATGGTTATAGCCCGTTTCAGAAACGAGATTAGACAGAAGCGTTCGGGTCGACTGCAGGAAATTGTCCGTTGCCAAGTGACGGCAATTTTATCCTCGTAATTGTTCCCATTTAATTTCCTCGCGAGGTACGTTTTGCGCGCACGTTTTAAAATTGTCAACACTTAAAAATAGTTCAAAATCGTTGGCCGCGCGTTGTAACTCATCCGTGGTAATCGAAAAATCAACAATGTGAAACGTTTTTAAGTGTTTTGTCACTTTCACCACATCGCACGCATATTTTTCAAATCGTGCCTAAAACGACCCGAGTAAATTACTCTAAAAATGAACAAAAACACGTTTCGATATTTTCAGATGGTTTTGCACGTCGCGTAATATTAATAAATAGAGATTACCTTATTATCATCTAAAAACCGGTGACGGTCCTTGACAAGTCTCAAGGGGGGCGGGGCGAAAAATTTATTCGCATATATTTTATACTTTTCATCTACCAAGGACATTAAAGAAGTTATCATGGTGAATGGGAGATGAATTTTTTTAAAATTGAAAACGATCTCATTGTCTTAATGTGTTCGCATACAAACATTTTTATTATTTTCTCCTCTACTAGTATTCCACGACAAAATTCGTGCCTGCACTTTTCAACTTTTTCTCTTCAATAACTACCGAAACACTACACCAGTTTTGTGTGTACTTATAATAGTATAATATTAGTACAGATATTTTCGATAGTAATAATATTTAAAACATATAAATACAATTTTCAGTTTATTCGGCGGATAAACAAATTTTACACGTCTGTGTTATTATAGTGTATATAATATAGCTTAGTAAATACTGATGTTTTATAAACAGGTATTACTAATCATTTTTTAACTTGCATTTCAATTATATCAATAAACAAATTTGCAATAACCATAACTGTTTTGACCAAAGTGACGGTAGGAACCGCGTTGATACCACAGAATTGATACCGTCTCCACCTTAGATCATAATATACTATACATGATCTAAGGTCTCTATCGTATGAGGAAGATAACATGATAACAATATTGTACATCACCTACAGATATAAACGCTTAGAAAGAACATATTTTATCCGATCAAAATTTTCACGAATTTCGAAATACGTACAGCTAGTATAATACAGAAATATGTATTCGACCTTTCAAACCCTTAACTCTTAAACAATACCGAAAAATCACTCGTGTTACGAATTTTAATTGGAAATGAAAAATGTTTTATAATAATAATAATTGTGACTTACGACGCGGAATACCTTTCTTCTCTTCAATCGTTCCTAATGAAAACTCGAATTGGGTTTTAAACACCGAATCTTCGTGGTGGACGAAGGACGCGCGTAACACCTATTTCCGCCGCCCGTTTAGCACTCCCCCGCGTAATTATTAAACGCGTTATTAGTCCGCACAATTGATTTATATCAAAAAAAAATGATTGGCCGATCACCGTTCGATCGTACACGCGGCGAGGTCAACGGGTCACACGCTGCGAACTATAATGTCCTGAAATAACAATGTGCGCTTTGGCGCGCGTGTATTTTCAGTGTAATTTAACGATTTTTCGCTTTTATCGCATACAACAATAATAATTAATCATAATACACTTCAAATGTTTACACGGACAAACGCGCTTTACAATAACGCGCGTATTCGTCAGACAAAGTCTGTCGGTCAGTCAAAATGTTATCGAATTTTAGTTAAAACAACAATATATGTACACATGCGTATATATATATATTATACGTCCAGGGGCGTGTTTAAGACACTCCCCTCGGGAAGTGTCTTACTCATTATGTTTAAATATAAGGTTTACGTCAAGATCCACATTCCAAATCAGAATTGCTACCTATCGTTTAGACTTTAGATAATAATGAAAAAAAGTCTAATAAGTGTTTTTTTTCTTAAATGTTGGAATGTCGTCGGCAGCAGTTGATTGTGGTTTTGACAGTCGTGTTAAAGCCACCATCCGGCATACGTCACTTAATCAGTAATCATTGCAGGTATCACAGGCCGTCTGACTATCAGGCATTGGTAATATTACATTTTTTCATTAATTTAATATACAATTGCATTAATATACGGCGATGATATAGACACAAGACGTATGACAATAGAAATGCCAAATCATTTTCAGTATTTTATAAAACAAAATCGATAACAATTTTTAGGAATTATTATATTATGTACCAATCAATTGCTATAAAACATCATTGATTATAGGTATTGCGTGTTTCTCTCCGTGCAATATTCAACCCCCCACATTGACGAGCAGTAAAACTCGCCCCTTTATACGCCTAACATACGAACGCCAGTTTCAGACGTTTTTAATACGCAAGTGTTATATGGGACGCACATAATAAACTTTGCCGAAGACAATTTTTGCGAACTCGAACGAATCTATATTCAATGATTCATCGTTTGTGAGTCGTGTGTTTCAGATTTCTATTATAGTCACATTCGAAACCGGTGTTTAAATATACGATTTCGAGTGAATTTTTATTATATCATAATACACATTGGCCGTTCGGAATCACGCGCGAGTTATATACGTTATACATCGTCTCATAATTTAAACAATTTTTTTTTTTAATATATAACTTTAGCTGATCATCTTACGCGATAACGGGAAATCATCACAATTATTCGTCACGAATTCGTAGAATTTTTAAATTTTTTTTTTCAAACTGATTATACAAAATGTTCGAGTAATACAGAGCATAAATATAAAAAAAAACAGCTGATTGTCTAAATCAAATTGAGTTTTAACGCGAGATTTTTAATGAAAATTGATCTAGTGTAGCTGTAAGTACGCTTTACAATTTATTCGATTTTCTCTCAAATATTGAAAATTTTAAAAGAAAACAATTTATTTTTTTTTCTTTTTGAAATATGATAGGACATCTGAACGTGTTTTTTTTCGTCAATGTCTCAAAATTCTTAAAATGTTTAATGGATTTAAATAATTTCCTTTTTAGTTTAGTATACTACAAAGTCAACAAACTCCTATACTATAAAAGATTTAAAAAATTTAATTCCGTAAAATACCAAATTGTTCTTTAGTTTCAGCGATTAAATTAATGGAACCATCTAAAACGAGATGCATAACTACACTATCCCGTCAACATTTGTCAAATTTCACCTTTATACGACTCCTTAAAAAAAAATCGAATTTTAATTTCTCGTTCGTTGGTATTTTCTGCCTATGGTCGGCGAGGAAAATCATAAAACATATTGTCTTTTTACACCGCGAGTGAACGCGTGGAGGATATAACGCCATCAGTCGTGGGTGTAAATGAAAAAAAATCAACTGCATAAATAAACAAAAATATGAATTTGAAATTTGAATAATATATATATGATGTAATGAAAAATAAATCTACAGGAAAAATAAAATATATTTTACGTCACACGTCGAACAAAAATATGACAATAAAACATCGCGTATGTATATGTGTATCCGAAATTATTCAATATTATATTATCTACACGATACACTTGTTCCGTGCGTGCGTATAAAGTATGTCGATTGATGAAATGAAGTAAATACAAAAGTAATTAAAATATTATTCAAATATTTTTCTTTGCCTTGAGTACGGGTATTATTTAAATTATTAAAAAGGAAAATGAATTTTTGCATTAAGTGAAAAAAAAGTACATTTAAATTTTTATATGATTTAATCCAAATATACACGAGCGATGAGGGCTCGAAAAAAAAAAAACGTTTTCGGGAACCATTCCAGTCAACTTTCGCGCACCATGTCTACAGTGTGTAGCAACGTAGTAGTGTATAATACTAATATAAATAGGCTGGAGTAGTAATTTTTTTTTTTGTCCCGAGAATTGATTTTGCAAATCCGTTTTTTCTCAACCGTTACTCGAGTATGTTAAATTGATCGTTTTAACATAATAGGTAAATTAAAAAAATACTTAAAAATAAATTTACATTTCGGACGAAACCGTTTGTTAATATTTCACAACAGTACTCAGTTTCTGTAGCACCGGATTCAGTGGTAGCACGAAAGTGTTTTTTTTTCTTACGCTGCGATCCGATGGCTATAAAATGGATTTCATTATAACCGCGTTCTGCATGGATGAAGTCGCCAACAAGAGTTTGGAGTGAGTCGGTAGCAAAAATATGAAAAGCCCCAAGAAGAAAAGTTCACGCCGAACGTGGAGTAGTTTGAGACTTGTATATATGCCATTATCCTGGATATGCTTCGATAACGATTTATATGTATATAGGATGAGATTTTTTTAGGCTAAAAAAAGATTAAAAACGATGATATTGCGCACTAATAAAATCTCACAATGTTCTTTAAATTTTCTCTCGGAACTGAAGAAAACACATGTAACAGAGTATAAAAATCATGAAGTAGGTAGTAATAATATGAACAAAACACAAACTGATTGGTTTCCAATAAAGATTTTAATTTTTCTTTGCTTATAATATAATTTCACTGCATTAGTTGTTAAAAGAAAATTAATTTAAAAAAATAACAACAGCAATTCTTTGATAAATAACTATTTAAGTGAGTTACGCTTAATGTAAGTGCACTTAATAAAAATAAAAATAAAAATAGTGAGAGGCGAATGTTGTGGATGTCGATTTTAATGGATCACTTGATCGATTGTTTATTTGAGATGTTTTATTATTTTAAATGTGAAAGCAATTTTTTTCTTTTATTGTTTAAATGTCATATATTTATAAGCTTGTAATACATCTAATACAGAAATTGTAAACGTATAACGGATATATTGATAATTTTACCAGTTTTTTTAAAATTTTTTTTGCAGTTTTCTTGCGCTTGATAGAAAAATATTAAGAAAATCGAAAAACTTGTGATATAAAATACCAACAAAATATTATTTGCTACCAGAAAGCATAAATTTGCATAAATGTTAATATCGGAGCACTAATATACAAAAAAAAATTTCACAGAAAAAAATTTGAAACATATAATTGTAAAACTAATACGACCGTCGCTTCTCTCAAAATCTAAAAACAATAAGATATTTTAAAATATATTTTGCGAATAAAAAACAAAAACGTATTCACATTTTACATGCACACAAAAAAAATCACTCAAAAAAAAAAAAATTCTAATGGTCGATAAATCTTATCCGTTAAAAGTTTTCAATATCTCTAAATTAAATAAATAAAAAGTAATATATTTTGATTTTAGATTTTTAGCTAAAAAAAAAATGTATTTTTTTAAACAATGACGTGTTTTTTGTGTGCTTGACATGTATATAACGTTATTGTAGCAAATTGTATTCATTCGGTTCTTTTTATTTCATACTTATATTTTTATTTTTCCCAGTAATTTTACAATATTTATAGGTAACATTTAAAAAATAATAATAAACTACATACTTTGCTCATAATCTTTTTTTTTTTTATATAATACAACGATTTAATAATTTAAAATCTCTGTATAAACAGAGATAGAAACTGATTTTTTTTTTGGCCATTTAAGTATAAACTAAATATTTATTATTCTCTGAAATAAGCACAAAAACAATTTTTTCCCCGTGAACTGTCTACATTTTATGTACCTATAAAGCTTATATGTACCATAAATGCACGCTGAAGCGTAAAAATCCTGGATCAACATTAAACCTGTATTTTTCTTTTCAAAACACGCTTCTTGACTTCCGGCGGCAAAAATCGATTATACACGAACACGAATGATAATCTGAAATACCGAAAACGATAGTGGTGTAAAAATTGCCAAAAATCCCTCCCACTACCATCACTCGGATGAGTTTTGCTACGTATGGTAGTGCAGGTTAGTGGTGGCTATATGTAAATTTCTTTTCAATCCCTATATTGACTTCAACGATTTCGATGGTCTTCCACACGTCCCTATATCCATCACAGCTACTTTTAGTTCTTGGTACGCGGTTTTTTTTTTTTTTTTTTATGTCTTCCGCGACCCGTTTCATAAACGGAGTCCGTGGTCACGTAAATAATAATCGCGAACCGGGTATAACAGCCGAATAAGCCTGTATTACCCGTGCACGTAAATCATGCATTTCTGCACCGAGTGCCGAAGGAGTACTTTGCGCTTCGGACGAGAATCGCCCTGCGGATAAAAAGGGTAGTTATTAGCATTGACATAACGGCAGCGTCAAGAACGAACGACCCGTGAACGGGAAGTGCACACTCCTACACACACGTCTCGCCACGATACGTCCCGGACTCACGTCAAATCCCTTTACCTCCACAGGGATAAGTACGCGTAAACAGTTCGCAGCAACAGAGGATCGTCAGAATACACGGGCGCAGTAGCAGCACATCCGTCCGGTCGGACCGGTGACCCGAGTCTAATAGCGTTTCCGGAGGGTACCGGACATTTATATAGGGCGACGCAACGCGCGCCTGTCGCGTTACGCAGGGATATTTGTTTATCACGAGCTATCTGAAAACAATATTTTAAACGAGCGTTTTATAAACCGTTTTCAAAATATTATTATAACCCCGTTTATCGTTATACCGCAGACAAATGAAAACTTTTGATTTTCACACATTATACAGCTACCTCGTATACATTTTTACTCTTCGCATTTATCCAAAACAAATGGGGTCTGCAGCTATTCTCATATATTTCTGTCCTCCGTATCTCCCCGTTTGATAACCGTCTCTCCGCGGTAAACCTCACTGTCGTCTTTAATGAACTTCTTCTGTTGGTCTAAATCCAGTTTTCAAAGTGGGGCTAATATGGGGTGGGTATGCCATCTCCCAATCATTTTAATCAGCATATTTTATCTCTCCACTTATTTCGTTTAAAATTATTCGTCCTTTTCGATTGTTAAATTTGTCGGTATACTAGAGAATCGAGTGTAAAATGACAAAAAATAAACACAATAATCACAGCCGTTGATAATGATCGACACGTTGATGTATTATTTATACACATCACTCGAGCATTGTTACCGTACCGGTTGTTTAGTACCTAGAGAATTTCATCTACTGTGTATTTTAATGTTGAAAGTTTTGCGAAAAATTGATTTCGAAAAGAAAATGTTCTAGAAATTGATAAATGTTATCTCGTCGACGGTGGCAGTGATGGATTTATGTTTAGACGGCGAAGAAAACAGTGCGAAAAATAGGACGCGTTGGCGGTATACTTTGAAAGTACACAGTACACGCGTTTATAAATTCTGCGGATGCGATTTCGTGTTTAGAAAATTCTGAAAGTAATAATGCGACGATGACAACGACGTGAGGATTTTCTATGAAAACGTTCGTACACATTACAATACGTACAGGTACTCCGTAGGGATTTCATAAAATAAACTTTTCGAAAACATACGTATATCGATGAAAATATCAATGATAAATGTATTTTATCCGAAAGGAAAATGTAGGGATTTTCAGTGAGAGAAGTCGACGAAATCCGTTGCCTTATTCATTTAGATTTTAGACGTTTCCGTTAAAATACTTATTATTTAAAGAAGAAAAATAATAGTTAAAAGTGAGATTTAAAGGAATGTAGAATAATTTAAAAACGTATAGAATGTATTATTACAATTATCCATCAATCGAGAACGTTCTAAACACTTTCCCAACACTGAATAGTTATTTTTCTATTTTAACATTTGACATTACGGGAATTGATCGATTCACTTAAAAATTAATTTTTCCATCTAATTAGTATATCTTTATGTCTTTCTTTTGCTCTCAAAATATTGAACTTTATACAATTTTTATGTGTTAATCGTTTTATCGTTCCTGCATGGTTGTGGTATAATATATGTAGTAACCCATAACGTGTCGATTTTTTCTGATTAAAGATCTTCCTCATCACTCACTCCTCAGATAAGTCCCAAAATGATTTTTCTCAATCTCGATCACGCACACAAATCGATTTCTCGTCTCCGAAATCATTACGACCGACCATTTTTCCGGAATCGTGCATTTACATCCGTGACCAGGCACCACGAACAAGTTCTATAGTCTTTTGTCAATGCGAATGACGAAAACTGTTATTTCAGTGAATGTCACAAAAATAATACAATCGTAATATTGATTTATTTCGAGTGTGTTTTCGTGGTTATACGCGTGTACTTAATAAAACCAATAATTGTCCACTATCCTTTAATCGAATATTGTCTCCGCAGAGTCGAGACCCGGCTAAATCATCGCTTTTCTCGCTCAAAACATTAAAGGATTCACACTCATTCATTACATTCGAAAGAGTTCTTACAACCGTTTTGAATAGGGAAGATATAAATTACTCTTTGTTATCCATTCACCAGATTTATACTACGAATTTTCACAAATAAGAAGAATAAACGCCAAAAATATTTTTAAAAAATAAAATAAAAAGGCCGTATAAAAAAAAAGTATAAATGATAAGCTCCGAGCAGTCGATCCGTCGTGTCCACTCGGGGCATTTCGAAAGAGTAGAGTACACAAAAGCGTATACTCGGACATCATTTCAGTCCGCTGTTGGATATTCAAATTATGATATTATTACTAAACGCAATTAAAAGTTCATAAAGACGATAAAGTATTTATTTTTTTGAAGAACGAATACTAAAATCAAGACTTGAACGTCGATTTTCACGTTTTTATTCTATTTGAATATGCAACGTAAACAGATTAAATAGGATTATCGCTCGTTTTGCAATATGATATGATACCGACTGTATAACCGCTGTAATAAGTCTTTCGACGACAAATGAACGCGGATGGTGACAATCCACAGCTATCTTGCGAAGCACGTGTAGTGAAGGTATAGGTACGTATATAATAGTATATTGTCACTCCAATTTCGCGTATCTCGGTAGGTGCAGCGTGCGCGAAACAATAATAGAATTCGTCTACAATACGAGTAGTACGTCATTGTTTTACTGTTTGCACACGTTATTGCGTAATTACGCTTCGAAACTAAGACAGATCGATCATCATCTACGCGTAAACAGTGTATACCATGTGTTAACACAATAACGTGAATGATATTAATTAGTTTTTAATATTTTAAACTCCATCTCACGTTATAGCGTCATAATAACCATAGGGTTCGGAATTTATAGCGTTAAAAAAGTACTGAAGCATATGATCGGGGAAAAAAACGTAAAATATGCCCTAAAAAGTGATTAAAAATAGGCGAAAAAAGTTTGTTTTATTTATGAATTATATACTATTATTGTAAACGCTCCCGAGATACCATTTAATATCTAAAAATAGATTATAGTATTAAATATCTAATAGCATTGTACGTGTTTTTTCTTACCTTCTTGTGCATCAAGAATCCTCGATGCATAAAACAAATTTATAGCTTTCTATCCGCTATTTTTTGTATGTATTCGGTAATAATATAAGCAGACGTTATGGAAACCGATTTCCGGTTAATAACGTTACGCGAAATAGAACCGGTACGAATTAATCCTTTTATTTTGAACGTTATTTAAATATGTAAATACGTAAACAATACGTCGATCGAAAATAATATATTTCCTAGCCGAGTAGCGCGGTGTAAACTAATAAAACTAAATGAAATTCTTTAGAACAACAGGACACGAAGTTGAAATAAAGGAAAATCCTGTAGGAACAGGACCCTAAACCTATATATGGATAAATCGATTGGATTTTAGGTGATTTTTTTTTTTTTTACAATATTCAGAATACTTTTAGGAAATTCGAAAACCCGTTACTTTAAAGTATGTTATAAGATTTTTCGCGTTTTTCCTAGACAAAAAAACACATCGTCGTTGTTAGATCAATACTGTTGGTTTCGCTAAGAATTCGAAAAATTTACTTTTATCATCCCTTGGACGCTCTAGTGCTGCGTACCTACTCGCGACAAATGGAAAATTGTAAACGAAAATCAATCAAATAAAACGAAAAACATTAGAACAAGCTTCGGTTGTTCAATTCGTAAAACGTATATATATATATATAGCAGGTACCTTTGATAACGAATTACGTATTTAAAGTCGGTTAACCGTCCGCACGTTTCCCGTTTAACAAGGCGCGCCGGCGGAAAGGACTCGCGAGAAAGTCGTATTCGACCGACGAAATTTTAATTCGATAAAGAAATTTCGGTATCGAATTAGGGGTAAAACGGTTTTTTTCTACGTTCTTTTATCCTTGTGAATTCGGTCTTTTCGCGATACACATAACCGCGTTTGAATTTGTTTTGCGTCGAATAAAACAATCGCGTACAATTACATCCGGTGCAAACGCTGCAGAGCCGATAAACTCCGCCGTGGGCTACACGTGGGGAAAATTTAATTTTCGTTTCAATGCAACACGAATTCGGCAAATTCCATCCGAATCCGATGCAGTGTGAAAACGTCATTAAAATGTATATTATCACGAAAACTACAATACGAAATATACGTGTTAAAGGACAGAATTATACTGCTGAGCATCGTATTTCATTCCGCTGTGTACGTATATTTATATACTGCACCGCGGTTGTTTTAAAAAACACATTTTCTCCCCCCATATTTTTCGAAAAAAAAACTGCGTATAGATCGAAACCGATCGCGTTCGCCAGTAGAGCGGATTCAATTGTGAATCCGTCCAGCGTATTATATAGCGTTTAATTGCCCCACCAGGACTGCAAACTTCGAGGGAAACATATTATATAAGCTCCACAATTCAGAAGCAAACGCAACAATTTTACTGAAAAAAAAAAGTAGAAAATCCTCCTATATAACGGTTCACCGACGTGTTATCATAATATATTGATTTGTCGTTAATTTCTTTCCGTTATAGACGTTCATTCCTATATACTCAGATTCAGTCATTATCAATAGAATCGTTTTTTATTTTTTATTTTATATATTTATTTCTTATTTAGTTTTTATAATCATAGACGATACGCTTTTCACGTGCAAATAATTATAATAATTTCTGAAAACTGATCTGACTCGTTTAGTGCCTATTCCGAGCAGGAGCACTGATACGGAAAGGGATTCATTCCCCGTCATAAGTGTATAATAACCAATTGTATGTGTCTAAAGATTTTTTTTTTTTAAAGATTCGCTTAAAAGTTTCATTGTACATTTTAAGTTTATATTTTTCGAAATTTTTTTTTCTCAAAATAATTTAAATATCATATCGAATTAACCTGTTTTCTTACACATACAGTGTAATGTTATGCAAAATATATCTGCTAATTCAATATTAAAATGAATTTTTATTTTATTTTTTTATTTTGGTAAAAATAGACTTTTATAGCTTCAGACGAATCCGTCGAGGAGTATAACGAATTTTATTGGATTTATATTTGTGTACCATTTTAGACCTAAAATCTAGACAAAAATCTCAACTACCTAGAGAAAACCAAATTTAATTGTGAAAAAAGATTTAAAATTGTCGGCCTTTTTTCTAAGTCATGTAGGCAGTCGATTTTTAATTTCTAATTTTTTTTTTTACGTTTGTCATTAGTAAAATTAAAAAATAATGAAACATTTAATCGAAAATCGCCTTCCTACATAACCTAGAAAAGAGGCTGACGATCTTTTTCATAATTAAATTTCGTTTTTTTTCTAAGTGGTGGAATTTTTGTCTAGCTTTTTATGTCTAAATAATTCTGTTACAAGTATAAAATTATTTGCCTCTTTCAAAACGTTGACATGTGCATGCGCGTGCGACCATCTTCTGATTCCCGGAACGCCCATATCCCGTCCGTTTCATTGATAAGAAGCTGTTATAGGTATTCCGAGAAGTCGCACACACACCAACAATTATTTATTATGCCTCCTTCCAAAATTCAACGATGTATTATAAAAATAATATGCATTCAAAACTCAACAGTTTGATAATATTTTATTCTTGGATCTTGTTCCAAAATTCAATACGATACCAATGAAATTTCCGTCGGATCCAACGGTTATTTTACCGATTTTTCTGATTGATATTTCTTATCAGTAATCAGTATCGGAGAGTTTATGATAGCAGAGACTTTATTATGTAATATTATCGTATATTTTGAAAATATCTATTTAAATTATACGTGATAATAGGTGCCTAATTACCATAGACCTATAATATATAGACCGCGCGTTACACTCATTTTACATGTAAAACATTGAAACCAACATATGTGCGAGAGAGACAGCCTCTGAATTGATTTTTTCAAAGACATTATATACCTATAATTTTATAATACTCTTTGATAATAATATGTTTTTGTAAGATATCGCCTTGTGCGTCATCGTCGCTACCCGCTGCGGATTTTGATAGCAAGTTGTTACGGACGGTGTGTCGCAAGTCGTTCGTTCTCGGCGTTCTCACGCTTTTTTTCCGTTTATACGTTCGAGAATTGTGATTCAAATAACGGTTGTATTTATGCGAATTTACACGTGCAATATTATTTATTCGATATTTTACATTGGCGACGAAGATAAATTCTATAATAAAATAAAAATAAAAATAGATAAATATATATAAATTAATAAAAAATAAAAAGGATATGTAAAAAAAAAAAAAAAATTAAAATTAAAATTAATACTCGTGAATAATAAAAAATCTGTATATGTATATATATAAACAATAAATATACATACATATAAATAAATGTATACTTAAATATACTATACTGCCAATGAGTATTACGTAAAAAATGAAATAAAAAAATATAAAGTTGTTGTATAAAGGAAGTTTATTTCGACCGGTTTCGACTAAAAGTCATCATCAGGTATAAATTACTTTTTGCAAAATACAATAACAGAAAGAAAAAAGAAAAAATGAAATATAAATGAATAAATTACATAGAGATAACTATGAAAATTACAATAAACAGACATGGAGTTTTTAATCGGAAAAAAAATATATATATTATATAAAATAATAATAATAATAAAAATTTAAAACTCAAAACCAACAAAGAAATTGTGTAACATTTTAATTATTAATGGGGTAGTTTGTATTTATTTTTTATTTTGGACGTGTACGTACATGTGTAATAATGTGGGTATATGTATATTGTTCATACGAAGTAATATGAAATTATTGTAATATTGAAATTATTGATTATTATTATTATTATTATTATTATTATTATTATTATTATTATTATTATTATTATTATTATTATTATTATTATTATTATTATTATTATTATTATTATTATTATTATTATTATTATATTATCATTATCATTATCATTATCATTATTATTATTATTATTATTATTATTATTATTATTATTATTATTATTATTATGTTGTCAAAGGTGTATTATAAGTGATACTCATAGCATATAAGTCTTTTTTAAAAACAATAAAATACGCATAGTACATGAAAATAAATATATGTGCTTTGAAAAAAAAAAATTCACGCAATATAATTTTTAACACTAATAATTCTTATGTGCTGTACGTTATCCTTAGAAAGTAAGATTCCCAATATATTTTTGTGAAAAAGATTCGGACGAATGTAATTCGTTTGTATCGTTATATTAGAATATTTTGGAGTATAATTCGCTTAATTAATATTTTTCTTTTTCATAGGACTTGACGACAATTGACGTCGAATTACAATATCGTTTTTTTTTTTTTTATCACTTCAATCCGATACAATATTTCTGAAACGCATAGAAAGAAAACTAATAAGTTAACTGAGAAACGAGTAAGGGCGAAACATTTTTTTTTTTTCTGTAGGAATTCGGACTTTTATTGAAAAATTGAATTGCGTTCACGGTGCAAGCCGTTTTTACGAAACGATCGTAAACTGTTCGCTGTAATTGCAGCTATATTCAATAATAACGTCGTTTTATGCGCGGGGTTGGATATTCGATACGGTTATTTTAGCATTTATATTTCCGACGTTTAATCGAAAACGATAATGTAATCAATTATTTAAAAATATATCATTGCCCAATACGTATTACCTCGCATAATGTAATAACGGTTTTATAAATTCGAATCCGAAATTTAAGTGCGTACGAGTATATTTATTATTTTATACCGTATCTCCATATACGAATCAAAATAATATGTTCGGAGGACAAAAACGGTTTGTATAATATTATAATATGTCCTAAACTCTATACTTGATATTTATTTAATCGATTCGTTTAATTGCATTTATATTTATATATGTAAAATTGTTTTTACGAGTCGTTTAAAACGCGTTGCATTCTAAATGATATTTTACGTTAAAAATACGCGTCGTTAAACGCACTCATTTCTATATATTATATTATAATAAAATGAATAATATACGAATGGAAATTGGTCAAACGGGTCTTTGTATATAAGTTCTTAACGGCTTTTCGGGAGAAACAAAAAACAAAACACTTTTGCTCTCTTAACTAATTTGCATTTAAAGGCCAATAATCGTAATAACTATTAATATAGCGTTACGATAAAAAAAAATTTTTTTTTAATTAGTCATTTTCTATAAATAGCCAGTGACATAAAAGTCTCTTTTAATAAATTCTAATATTTTTATAACATACCGATAAAAAGAACGGAATATTAATATAAATAAATTAAGAATGAACAATGTTTTTCCATTGAAATTAAAAGTGAAAACTTTATTGCAACATTCTTTGATTAACAAAATATGAACATCGCTTATAAAACGAACCAGAAATCGTAATTTCTAATTAGTTTAATCTCGTGAAAAGTAATATGTTTAACTCAATAACTAATAATAATATTTTGAAAATTAACACCGAAATAAAAAAAAAGGTAGTATTTGTGTTTTCAAAATTCAATTAACAAAAAAAAAAAGTTGTTTTGGTTTCGCCATTCTTCGAAAGCAATGAAATGAAAAACGTTGATATATAAAGTTAATGTTTGTAATACTAAGACGCAGTACATTTATATGGTGGCGTAAGTTTTTTAATATTCAGTAGTTTAACATTTTTTTTTTTTTTTTGTGGAAACTTTTCCATTCGGATATAATATTTAAACAATTGGTAGTTCAACTTTTTTATTTGATGTATTTTGTATTCTATCGAGTTCATACTGTTTTTTTTTTTTATTCTTTTCCTTTCTTTTATATACGAGTAGTATGAGATTCGCCGCGCAATATTGCGAGTTCTTTTTTCTTCTACTTGTTACCTCATTCAGTTCATCATTAACACAAAAATGTTGTTTATTCGTGGAAAGTATTAGTTAAATAAATTGTTAACGTAAGAATAATAATTGATCAAAACACTGTTTTGGTCAAATGACCTAAGTCCCTTTTAAGCAATGGACACTCCACCCACTACTTCGATTTTTTTCGTTTCAGAGCGGAATGATTGATGTTACGGACACAGCGGAAGAACATGATGTTAGGAACCTAATCATTCTATGTAAATTATGAGTCTATGAGTCACTAATTACTTTACACATATGTACCTACATAATATTAATAAAAATATAATATTATTATACCTACTTAAGATACAAGTATAATAAAAATGTACAAATCTTTATTTTACGATTAATGATAACACCACGTATAGATAAAAACCGTATGATTGTTACATCTGTAATCCATCTCGGATGATAAGTGATTAGTACTAAACAGCTGATTTCAAGGCCATTGAAACCACAATCTGGAAAACGAAGGAAATTCGTTCAGAGTCCTATTTATACTAATCTATGTGTTAAGTCTCATTGATATATTATATGTAATCATGTATAATATATTATTGTGAATCTGTGAAACGAATAGGTTTATAAATTGTTTCACAGACTAAATACGATTAAAATTTAAAAGAGCGTCTAATAGGCATACGAAGTATACATTTTTTTTTCTTAAGTAATTTCAATTTACTGTCACGGAAGTTTGCGGAATAATAATCAAAGAACGTTTGTGCGTGTTTATTTAAGAATACCGATTCGAACGTAAAATTATTTATTTTTTTAAATTTTATATTAAGTAGTAGAACATTTACGTTTGAAAATTTCAAAACGGACGATCAATAAGAATTTTCTGAACCCATTGAAGGACTCGAGTACTAATCATTAAAATATTTTACTTCAACTTTGGTCGCGTTTTCGTCGCAATATTCTTTGAAGAATTCGTCGAGGTTTACATTACAAACGTGTTTACAATAATGCGTCCCTACTATTTTTTTGGATTCGAATGCCATTAATAATAATTGCGCAGTGAACACACAACGTTTATTCGTTAGAATGCGACATTAGAGGTCGACGCTTTTTTTTAACGTTATACTGTTGCGCACGTGTCAATTTGAGAATAATTTATTTTTGTACAATTCCCGTGTTTCTTTGATAATATAACGAACGGCGTAAGTGTACAACAAATCAATCGCCGCGGGAACAAAAGTTTCTATACTTAGACGATATTATATTATATTTATTGGTAGGGGGGATTTAACGCGATTGCGCAATAGTTGTGCACTGAAAAATTATTAAAATCGTTACAAAAAAAAAAAAATAAAATAAAAATATTGCAGATTTATACCGATTACATATTGTGTCGAAAACACAATTACGACAGAACGGCCAAAGAGCTATACGCAATTTAATTTTTAATTTTCTATAAATTTTAAAAAGTCTCGAAGGAATTTTACGAAAACAATATTGTAATATTTAAAAAAGAGAAAAGAAAACGTGCGCGTTGACGTTTAAATCCACGAATTAACGTCGCCTTATTTCTCTGGTCATTACCTTAATCCTTTTAACGGGAACAGAGGGCCGTAGAGAATCGATCAGAAAGACACAAATACAATTAAAAAAAAAAAATGTAATAACGATGGAATAGGTTTAGAATACTTACACGACGCTCACTCTGCCGGAGACGCGAAAACCGAGTGAAAAAAAGCGCGTAGAAAAAGAAAAATATAGAAATACTTTTTAAACGTTGAAACCGCGCCGTTTCTCGTAAAATAACGAGGTCGACGACAAAAACGAGAGACTAAAAACACGGCAATTTAGCGATTATGTATGATTAAAAAGTCCTCGCGTGCACCATAATGTCTGACTCGAACAAGTCTTCCTTCGCGAGAGCGCGGCCACACAATCTGCCCTGTAACGAATCGCTGGATTCTGTATTTTAAAGCGTGAAAAACATTGTTTAAAGGTCAAATCCTTTCGGGGTTTCACACAGCGGAAATTGTTACTGAATTTTGATAAGATTTTGTTCGTTTCATTAATCTCTTTAGACTCTGACCGATCGGCATAACTCGTGCGGTTGCGATCGTCTTGATATTATATCGACTTTCTCTGACGTGTAACCTCATCTCATATAATTGTTTTTTTTTCTGGGCTGAATGAACGTCAACGGGCAGCATATTTCACTTAATTGCCTTCACGTTATTAAACTTCGAATGTATAACACGAAATTATGAAAATTAATTCAATTGCAGGATAGAGATTATTTAAAATAACGATAGATTGTGAGTTTATATAAAAAAATTATAAAATATTATGTGATTCCATTTTTTTACCCAGATATTTCGATGCGTGCGAGTGTTTTCACGGATTTATTTTTTTGTAGTATATGAAATAAAAAGACATAAACAATAATTTTGAAAAGTATACACTGCAGTTAGTAATATAAAATATGAACGTTAACGACGTGTGTGCAGCGTATTACAGCGTTTTCGTTCGTTATTCGTATATTATTACGGTATTGTCGGTAAAGTTCTACTGGTCTTTGCTGTTTGTTTTGGTATAAATTCGCAGTTCGTCGGTAGGTAATCACAAATTCGTTCGGTACAGAAAAAAACTACGCGAGATTTCGACGCCGAGGTTTTTCTGTATATGGTTTTATAAATGTTTTTTTTCATGCATAATTTATATATTCTTGTACACTGCCGTTGGAACCATTCGTTTACAGTATGAAATACACGAATTACGTAATTCTAGATGATCGAGATCTATCAATCAACTGATTCTTTTTGAAACTCGGTTTTTTTACGCGGTCGTTTCCAACGGGTTTCAATTTTATTTGAAAGTAAAATGTAAAATTCACCGGTTACAAAACACGTGAACGTTAATATTTCGTGAATTTCCGCACGCGAATTCTGTTCACAGAAAATACTAAATCAATATTTTATAGGGTCTTTTATCGTTTTTATTTTGACAAATTTCAGTCACGTAAATCTGACAAACATGTCGAATGTTTGTATTTATTTTTCTACGGGTGTTTAAACGCTGCATGGACCAAACAGATCAATGAAATCTTAAATATTATCAACGAACATAATTACTCATTTTGTTTATAATAAGGTTTTAAGAGTAATACATTATCTCGTAGGAATAGTTTGCACGTACACTCGTAGTATTATCTACTGCAGTCGATGCATATATTTTTATTTCGATACCGAATTCAATATTGGTTTTAGTTTTTCAATTTAAGTTTCTTTTCGACGATTCTTTCAGAATATTGCCCAACTTTTTCTTTGCACCACTTTTTTTTTTTTTTGCGGGGATATTTCGTGACCATTGCACGTAGGTTCGGTACACGAACCGACACGATTCTCTAAGGAACAATATTGTCTCTTATTGTTTTTAGCACGTTTAAGAAAATGATCAGAATTGAATGTATACCTACGTAGGTATATAGTAACAAAAAAAAAATCAAAATATCCGTTCGATTAGTTTTGTGGATAGTACGTACTGTGTGTATTATGCGAACACGTATAGGTATATACGAATATTACTGTATTATAACTAATAGAAATTAATAAAAACGAGTCAATACGGACGGTTGTACGGTTAAGAAATGACGAACTGTCTGAATATTTTAAACGACACGTTATTGCCCAGCGTCTGTAGTCATAACTCATTAGTTATCGTTGATTTATTTTTATAAATATTTTTTTATTATTGGATTTTTCAAAGAGCCGTAATCGTTCGATTATTGAATTTTTTTACCATTAAAAAGACATTAAAATTTTTTTGTTTTATATAATCGATGGAATGTATTTTTATATGATCGCGTAGAATATTATTTTAGTTCCGTTTCATAATACTCATTTAAATGTTTATAAACTTAAAGCGAAATATATCGATTGATAAAATCGCAATAATAAATAGTTAAGTGTAATGAAAACAATACGAGTATTAACCCTTAACGTGTACGAGAAAGCAAAAATAATATTGTAGAATCGAGAGAGAAACGAGAAATTCTTATTGGAAATAGACATTAGTCAGCCGATCAGAAGATTGTTACGCGCGTAATCGGTGGTAAAAAAGAAATACGAGAAGGTGCACACATTACTAGCGGAGTGTGAAGAAATTTAATCTCAGCAAGCATGATTGGAGGAGTCAACATTTTGAAATAGAAACGCAGGTCAGCCCGAGTTCTACGATCAGTCAGCGAGTTGAGATCCAGATGGTTCATGGCAGGAGTAATATGACAGCCAGTAAAAAGGCTGTACTGAGAGAAATGTATTAGAGCTATAAAACGTTCGTTGTGTGCGTTTCAGTTTACGAATATCATCCGCTGTGTAAGGGTTACCATATACGACCGAGCCGTTTTCGACAATAAAACGGACAATGACTGACTCGTCAACGGACTCACCAAACGGATTGTATAACAGATCAACTATTATTACAATACATGAAAAATTTACCTTTAACGGCTTTCTTGTATAAGTCCAGTGAACGGCATTTATCAATTTTTTTTTCCATACGTATTAGTATTGATATTTGGTGTAAACGAATGCGCGAATGTCATTGTGATAAACGCGAGCGTGCCATTTAAATGTAATATAAAAAAAAAATATTATAATTCGTAAAAAAAAGTTCAATGAAAATCGCGGATATCGTCTATGTCACTCGGGCCAACGTATATTAATTAGGAGTAAACGCTTTTGAAAATTGCATCTAAAGAAAGATTCCGTTATCCGTCGAATCGACAATAAAAACGAAACTCCGTCATTTATATAACCATAATAATTTTTTTTTTTATTATCCACATTTAACGTCGGATACGTTTGAAAACGTCTTTTTAACCGCGCGAGCTTTTTTTCTCTTTTGCATGATCGTTTCTCGATTGAATATGTCACTACTATAGAGTTATTTTTATTAATGAAAAACGTCTACGCGTTTATGTATTTCAACGTGGAAAATATCGCGAGCGGTCTTATTGTGTTATTGAATGATGTTTATACCTTTAAAAAATGCGTTTGTACCAGTCAAACTACTCTGCTAAAAGCTTTTGGGTCGCAGAAAAAAAAAAAAAATTACGTACAAATGTGTAGGTAGATATACACTATTGTCGGCCGTTTATAAAAAAAAGCGGTACCATTGAATAGAGCTGCATAATAAGAGTGTATCTGTATTGTAATAATATAATGTACGTAAATAAAGTTATTTTTAGACAAATTAATCGATACTGTATACAATGTGAATGTAGCGAAGCACTTACGAGTATATAGAGAAAACGTAAAGCTGGTTGGAAGCAGTTGCGTAGACAGAGAAAGGGGATGTGGGAGCTGGAATAAAGCCACTATAAATTTCAGAAATATTTTCGTATCTCTTATTTGTTTTATCTGAATTTTGACGAAAACGAGTTATACGTATTTTCGCTAGGCAATAGAGAGAATAAAAATGTTGTCTTTAATTCTTTACGAGATTCTAGCGTAATAAGTCCGAAATTACAAGCATAATACTAGTATAATAGTAATTGTGAGTACTATACACTTTTAGATTAGAATATTCGACGAAGGCGTTCATGCAGTTTCTATTATAATGAAAGATACGGGAAAAAATAAATAATTTTTTAGCGAACGCTTACGGGTATTAATACAGTTAACGTATGTATGAACAGTAATGATATAATTTTCAAAATAATTGTCTATAAATATTCCTTAAGTGATTTAAAAAAAAAAAAAAAATCGAAATACAATTTTTCTTCTTAAAATCTATTGGGATACGGTCGCTGGCTGACAGTGTTGTATAAAGATAAATATTAATTTATCTAGATAAAGATAAAAGATGTTAGACAATAAAATTATCTAGATTAAGATAAAAGATAATTAAAATTGTAATTATCTAGATAAAGATAAATAATTAATTACAATTTATTTAGATAAAAAAAAAGATAATTTTTTTTTACTACATACGTAAGTATTATAAAATTTCTAATTAATTATTTATTTATCGTATGGCTATTAGCTTTTACAAACATTAAACACACAACATCAATGCAACAAATATAAAAATAAATGTTGATTTAAGGGGAGGATGATGGTAGCCTGCTCGCAGCCCTCCCTGCATATGCTATTTTAAACGAAGGTCTAACAGAAACAACCAAAAGAGCATAAGGCCATAAAATTAAAAATAGGTTATATTAATGGAAAGTCCTATTTGAACGGTAATCAGATGGGCGGGCGATAATAAAATTGTCGCCGCGTAGGAACGAATTCGTTTGTTTCTGACGCGGGCGACGATTATTACGTAGAACTATTTTCTGTATAGCATTGAATAAATATATATATATATATTTAATCAATGTGTATAGTGTAGACTAGAGAGCCTTTGTTCAAACCTTTGAGTATATCAAGGCTCTCTATTGTAGACTGTAGACTATTATTGAAAACATTCGCGTTTCCGATCGTAGTCCACGGGTAGCTCGGACACTCGCTTGCTCCCATGGAATATTGCGTCGCCCGTTCGTTTGATAAATCCAACATTGTGACACAGAAAAAAAGATTATTTAGGATTTCTGTAGTTGAATTTATTTAGGATAGAAAATTGAAAAAAAAATGTAACCGAGAAACTCGAATTTTTGTGGGTATTGGATAAAAAATAAGCGCTTATTAAATTTATTTTATCTAGATGACTTACATATTAATCTAAGATAATGACTCAGATAGCTCATTTTGAATTCATCTATAGAAGATAAAAGATAAAAAAAAAATTATCTAGATAAATCTATCTAGATAATATACAACACTGCTGGCTGATGATAAACAATCACGTTGTATATCGCGTGTAATATAATACGTAATACGTATAGTGGTGGTCAGTGAGGAGGATACGCCGTCATTGTTATTATTTTCAATTTCTTTACAAAGAAACTTATGAAACTCAAGAGGGCGAAATGGTGAATACGTATTATTATACGCGTATATTATTTTCGTGAGGAGGATCGTTATTTATTTATTTTACAACAACGCGCCGTATGACCATAACCCGTGTTACGAAATATTTTCCTTTCCAAAATGATGATGCGTACCCTTGTGTTTATTATACATCAGTTTTATAACAAACTTTCAACCTTATAAATTCTACTTGTATAATACATATATATATATATATATATATATATATATATAGGTTAGATATAAGCGCGAAATAGGTTAAGTCTGACCACCAAAAAGGAAGAAGTGGAAAATTGCGTATTATTTTTAACGAATACAACTACGTTTTTTTCTTTTTTATCAAACGTTGTATATTTACAATTAAGAGGACGTAGTACCCGAAAATTACGCAGCGAAAACAGCGTTTCGTATTTCCAATGCAGCAAAGTCTATATTATTGGTATATTTGATTTGAAAGTGTCTCAAAAAAGGTGAGATGTTTCTCTATGACATGTTGGAAACCGAATTTTAAAAAAATTAAATTTAACTATTAATATTTTTGTCATTGAAATTTGGAAAAATACCTAAAATGTTTTAATTTATACTTTATTTAGTATTTCAATAATCCAAAATCGGCTTCCTACATGTCATAGCAAAAATTCTCACCTTTCATAATATGTTTGGTCTATTTAAAACAAATTAATACACTATGTGTACTATTGGAAATACGATGAGATGTTTTATGACAAAAACGTAAATTTCATCGCCATGAAGTGGCGCTGCCTATACCTAAAAATTATTATTATGAAACGGCACTGTGTTCGTATAATACCCCACCACGTGTATTCGCACACGTATACAATTATCGCGGCCGACGGTGTTGCGGTCAAAGGTCGAATACGAGAATAATTTTAAAATGTGATTATTATTTCCTATAAAGGGAGAATAGGTATTTCCGTACAGGTAGGTTTATGTTTTATATTGGTATAGATACGGAAAAACTGTCGACCATTCACTACAATAAGCTGTAAACACATTTGTATAAATCTGTACTTCAAACTATACACACGCATTACCTACTATTTATCAAACGTTAGTTTTAAAAATTAGAATAATTTAGAATAATAATTGCAGTTGTTTAAATTATTGTAAATAAAGACATCGTATATATTACACGTGTATAATAATAAATAATAATATATCGTGGGTGTCGTATGGTGACAGTGTGATATGTAGTACGTAATAATAAAAAAACACTCAAAATATGAATTACTTGGATAAAGATTTTAGAGTTTTGTTATTACTTTAAATTTGAAAACAATGATAAATTATTGCATTCGATAAAACGATTCTGAGCGGAGCATCGGCGTAATATTATTTAAAATTATCAAAAATTGTTTTCGTTAATACAGTGCAATGTTACATGTTTGGTAAAAAATTTCCGGTTTCTATGACGACTACTTTCAAAATGACGAAGAAATAACGATAATCTATTTCGACAAAATCGCGTTTTACCATTTTATGTAATTTTAACTAATAAAATCACTATTTTGATTATCATCTTATTATTATAATGATGACTCGTTTACACACAGGCAAAATACCTATATGTACAGAACGTTTTCTGTAGTATATCATTCATGTAGACCGTCATTTGTCTTATCTTCATCGTGTTATAAACACGTAATATAATAACAGATTTATTTCTCAGTATTATCCGCGATATCGATTTCCGATATTTTATTTTATTACCCTATTCATTATCGTTTTCGCTTATCGAATTAATCGTCGCACCGCCGATTACGATTAGCGGTGCGCGTCGCGTGCTTGCGGATCGTGAAAACACCTAATTGCGCGTTCTATCGGTCGTTGTATGCGTTCTCGTTTCGGTACGACGTCCTCTTAAGGAATAAGAATAGAAATAATAACTGTTTGGCCACGAGCTGCGGATTGGAAATTTTGTGTTTTCTTCTTCTTTCGTCTAAACTCTAAAGGCTATTCAAGCGAATATAATATACTTCCATTGATCTCTCTTTGACGCCTGGTGTTCACATTGAAACACCCGTTACACTCAACCGGTTCAATATCGCATTTCTCCTACGAACGTCTCCTACGAACGTCAGCTGCAGATTAGATATTTTCTATAGATAATGATAAAAAAAAAAAGAATTATTTTTAAAAAGAAATGTTTTATCTCAGTCGGTGTGTATTTGCAAGGAAACAATACATATAGTTGTCCCCCGAATAGTACGTGACCGTTACAATCGATGTCACCGTAAAAACGCGGAAATAATCTGACGAAATGACGTCGGGAAAATGTTGAAAATGGATTTTAACGCGTCCGTTTGTGATACTTAATTTAAACATCCACTCGCGATTTGTGACGTCTCGTTTTCCCAAAGTATTTTGCAAAGTTTTATTCGGATCAGTGCGTGTATACATAAATATGTTATATTATGTTATACGTGTGTGTTGAGATCGCAAAGTTTATATATATATACACTAGTTTATTCACAGATGGTGACTTTCTATCTGCGATAGTTCACGTCTTAGTTATATTTAATGAATCGAGATTGAATAAATTTATTACCGAGTGTCTGCGGAAGATTGTTTCAAGCCATAACCCATACATACCCGATTGGTTAAACGACATAAATCACTGTTAATTTAGTCGAGTGCAACTTTATTTTATAAGCATGTATTGTGTACACAACTGCATGATAAAATGTGAGCTTAAGGAAAAAAGTTAAATTTACACGTAGCTCGTTGTTCCGAGAAACGTAAAAGAATCGTGTTTATGCGATTTTCATACAGTTTTTCAATTATTTTCTTATCTTATTTAACGGAATTTTCATCTTGCAGTTTAGTTTTAAATAAAAATAACACCCGGAGCGAAATTACTTTATCCAGTCTGCCGTGCATATTATTTATTATTTTTTTTTTATAAAATGTTTTATTAATTATTATTATGTGTTCAGAATGTAGTACTTGAGCATTTTTCCGGGAAATTAACTACATTAAATTCTATATGCGGAATATTTGCTTTGGGCGTTGTTAGTTTTACGTTATAGTTATTAATAATTATTTCGAAACAAATTCGAAACGTATCGATGGTTAGAATTTGTGACGATTTACACGTATTTCGGAGAAGCCAAAAAACATTAAAATTTTTTTCCCTAGTACTTACGTTTTTCAAAATCAAATTTACGATTAAATACCAAGAAAAAAAAAATTAATCGTTCGTAAAATATATTACGAAATGTTTTAAAATGATTTTATTTCGATTAATCTTGCATTTACAACTACAAAATTATGAGAAAACCGTGTGTTTTTTGTATGCGACTCATAGAATATTAACTAGCTGCCGATAATAATTTTGTAAATATTATCGCTTACAATAATATTTCGTTGAATCACCGGCGTTTAAATAATTTTAAATAATATGTAATAATATGTATAAAACCCACAAGAGTTTTTTTATTTCAAAATCGTCTAAATATTAGAATAAAAATTATTTATTTTCAGTGATGATTTAAAAAAAAAATTAATATTTTAGTATTTTCGGTAATGCTCGGGCAATAAAAAATGATAAATAAACCGCTTACTACGCAGGAATAGTTATATAAAATATCTTATTAATGTAAATGATATTTTCAGTAATATTTAGATTAACGCTCAAACGCACTTTTATGGTAGGGGGTTTTTTTTTCTCTGCTTTTCATTTCTATGTAAAACGTTTAATATTAATAACTCCGTTAATTTACCGTCGAGTGCCCGCGGGTATAGTTACTGCTCGATTTCACTCGGTAAAACTTTTATTTTTCTCTCAAACGACTGCAAAACTATTTATCGATATTGCGTGTTAAGTATACAAGGGATAATATCAATTATTTTACAATATTTAAGCGTATCAACGTTTATTTCTTATTATTTTTTTTTTTATAACTTCAGCACTAATTTAATTTTTAAATTTATAAGGGGAAAAAAAGAACCCTTTCATTCATTAATTTATTATGCTGTTTAACGTGTTACGTATATCAGTACACGATTTATGTTTTATTTATAGCTGTTTATTCATTCACGGTGTTTGAGTTAACATAATAACGTTGAAACGCTTTGGATAAAAAAAAATATATATATATATATATATTAAGAAAACGCGAAGCAAATGTGTATTAAAATAGGTGTAGGTATCAATATATATTATATAAACTTAAATTTAAGTACACGTTATTTATAATACAAAATAATCCTTTTTTATACGCAAAGTAAATTCATTCGTGCCCTTGCCATTTTAATGTTAAACCCATACTTTCCACTCAATTTACATAAACATATACGTATAATATGCGTATACGCTCGTTTCCACTTTCTTCTTTAAAAGTTGTTGAATTCTTTTTTTTTTTTTGTATATAAATAAATAATAATTTTGAACATTAACGCGTATAAAATACTTTTTTTTTTATCGAGGGGCAAACAAATGTTTTTTAATTCGCAACAATTATTATAAATATCGAATTGTTTTCTTTATTTTATTATAATAGGCAATTTTGATCTCTTTATAAAAAAAAAGTTTTTAATTACTGACAATTTATTTTGTCGGGTTTTTTAACTTTGAAGATAAGATAAACGCATTAACGTGATAAATTAATAAATTTAACCCACGTATATATATATATATATATATATATTAGGAAAAATTTTTTTTTTCCAAATTTATTAAAACTTTCATGGATGTGGACTGACGTTTCGAAACCGTTGCAAATTCCATCTTCAGAACATGTATAGTGCCAGTCTAACTGCAGTGACTATATACACTTGATTTTACATAGACATTTAGGCCAGTAATTAATTTTTATTATAATTAAATTTTTACCATCAAATTTAAATGCGAAATATAAAAAGTCTCGAGGTCGTGTTGACAAATCAAATAGCTGTTAATGAGTTTAAAATCAATTAATTGTAATCAGTGTGGCTATACATTGTAATTGTATTAGCTCCAATTAGCCTCTTCCCCGAAAGGACCAATTTACCAATTTAATATATTATTGAAATTTATTCTCAGCTCCTACACTCGTAGTTATAATAATTAATAAATAAGTACGCGAGATGTGTATATAAAATAATAACAATACGAATAGTTAACGGAAAAGAGAAAAAAAATTATTTAATTTTTTTAATCCACTTAAAATGATATATGTTTACGTTAAGAAAACATTATAAATGAATAAAATTATTGTGAAATCGCCGCCGGTGTTTAATTTATTTTGTTATCATAAATATCGCGATGAATTAATATCACGAAAACCACACTTTTCAATACACGTTTTTTATTTTTTTTTTTTGAATATTTGAATTTAGTTTTATTCTAAGGTTTACATCTTATTGAATTCAATTTTATATAAGTATTCGTTATTGATTTTGTGCGCTTACAACACGGAATTTTCGGAAGCGAAACGTTTATTGTACCCCAGACAATTTTTTTTTTTTTTTGTTTTTAGTCCTCTCACAATAAAATATTTTGTGTCTTACGGTAATATAATTAAAGGTTGAAAAGTTTTTGTTTCATTATGCGAGCATTAACTACGATAAAATGAATATGTTTTTTTTAAAATACGTGGTTTCACCTGTCGAAAAGTTTTCGTCCAAATGTTATTGTTGGAATTTTAAATGTAAAAAGTTAAATTGTAAGACTACCGTATAATATTATGTTAAATGTTATAAATTCGTATATAACACAACGGGTTGAAGTTTTAATTTCCTATATACGCACGAAGATTACGCGTGTGTGCCTAATAACCGAGACTCGACGTTTTAATACAGTGAAAAAAAAGCACTCAAATTATATGTAAAAATATGTTATGAAAACAAAATACTGAACGCCGATCATCATTCGGTAACATAGTATGTATCGTACAGAATTTATAAAATAAAATGGATAAAATATTTCAATTCACAAATGGTAGACTGTTTACGTCTTTGGAATTCGTTTAATTACATCGAATACGCGTAGCCAGAGGAATTTGTTATTACGAGGAATTTTGCGAATTTGCATATCCTTAGGGCGGCGGAGGGACGGTTCAAATTAAATATTGATAACAAAAATGAAAGCTATCGTACAACATATTATAGAAGACAATAAATATTATTTATTTTATATGATTTTTAATATTATATCCGAAGTACAAAATCTCGAGTTTCTTTTTTTTTTTGTCCAGTTCGTTGTGGGCTTTTTCTGCCGTTAGTATCATATCTTCACACGAACTGCTAAAGTTGTCAATTCAATGTCAATAGCGTCTAAAGACTTACTCATACATTTCAATTAATGCAACAACAACGAGAAAGTTTAAAATCCTACAAAATCGTTAAAGTATGTTTTGTAACCAAGTCATTTTCTTTGAACAGCACATTTTTAAGTTCCGCGTTGTTATTAAAGAAGCAGTACTACGCCCAAACAATTTCACGAGCCTTAGATTCGGCCAAATTCTTAAAATGAGTCGCACTATGAAGTCTTGGTTTTCTTGAAAGTGCCTAGCAATATACAAAGTCCCGTTATAACCGTAGTGCAGTCCATTCGACAACAACATGGATCAATCAGATATTTGACCACCTTAGACCGTAGACAATTTAATTGGATACACGATTTTCAGGACACCGATCTATCCGATATCTTTTTATAATATTAATCTAAGTGTTTAATCGATCGATTTAGAAAGTTCAAACCTCTTGGCTCGTGGATCCCACCCTTGCACTTTAAAATATATTAGCAATACATTTTTTTTTTTTTGGAAATAAAATCTAGATGTCACGAAAGGCATTTTTATCGATTTTAACTACACAAATACGTACGTAAACGTTTTGACAAGTATCAGTAATTTTTGTAAAATTGTTTGACTTTATATTCTAAAATATACTAAAGTAATTCTTTTACGAAATTGGATTCGTCATTCCATTCCGTATAAAACGTATATAAACAGTAACTGTTTTATTTATTTTCATTTCAATTATATTAATTAGTTATTCAAATAAACTTCTCTGCGGGTAAGGCATAACTTTATTGTTAAATGTATATCTTACATAATATACCGGAGAAATCCCCGTGCAGTGATATAAACGTAACTCGAAGTGTACGTGAATAAAACTACTTTTTTTTTTTTTTGTTTTAGCCATTTGTATAAATCCAAAACTTTAAATAATCTCGACTTTGGACAATACGCTATGCAAAAAACGAAAAAATAAAATAAACATAGAAGAACTTTTTAAAGATTTTTACTGCCAAGGACTTTCTCCGTATAATTTATGACGTATCTTTCCCCTTCTTTTTCAAAAACTCTACTTTAGAAATCCTACATATTATACCGTACCTGATCATATAACGCCTATATAAATATATATAGATGAATTTCGATTAGATCGCTTTTTATCTGAATGCAATATATTTTTAAGTATATTTTCCCCCTATATTTATATATAAATAAGAGTATCACACTTGCTTTAGTTTTTTCCGAAGTTTGAAGTATTTTTTTCCGGGGTGTTTCTTTTTGATCTGTTAATACATTCACCATCAGACATCAGACGACACGTGCGGTCGTGTAAAACGCGTAAAAATCACGTGCAACACGATGCAGATAAACAAACGAATATTCAAAATACAGAGGGAACAAAACCGTGAATGGTTCAGAAGAGATTTTTATTCTTCTCTTGTGTATTAAACGTGTGCGGTGGTGTATCGAGAATAAGGGGTATATTCGTGTATTTTTGCGTGTTTCACAATAAGTCTGTACATACAAATATATACGTTATAAAATATATGTTTGGTTAAGTCCTTGTGAGTATATTTAATTGATTATACTTTCTCCGATAAGTTTGTGAGATAATTCCAATAAAACGACACTAAAATCTCTAAGTGTCACAATGCACTCGAGCCGACATCTCCAGCTTTTACTACTCGCTAACTATTTTTTTTTTTTTGATTGAATTCCGGAGGAAATGAAAAATGTATCGATATTTCACAACGATTTTGTCAGAGAAGTATTTAGGATTTTGCCGCCATAAGTAAATATGCCGCCGACCCTTATTTTATTCCCCTTATTTTTGTTACAAAATGCAAGAACAAAGTTTATATAAAACGACATAATCTGCAGTTTTATTTTGGTTTGTATAATTAATTTCGCTAATATTACAATGATTTTATATTTTACGCCTTGATTTCTGCTCAATGAATTCTTGAAATATTGCATGTTAATAATTAAATTTGATTTTATGCGAAGCAATGATAGGTTATTAAGACACGAACATTTTTCTTCCTTGATCTTAGGCACGTCTTAACCTTCTTTTAAGGCATTAAAATTTCTTTTTGATGAACAATCAGAAACTGGACGGAATAAAGACATTACCGGTCCTATGTCGACGTAAGAGTAAATATTACTTATTTGATGTCATCAGCGCGTATCGTTTTACACATTTTTAATGTAGTTTTTCGTTCAAAATTTTTTGAAAGGGTAAAGATATTCAATATACGTATACAATTTCCTAAAGGCAAATTTTGCTTTGAAAATCAATAAATTATTAATTTAAAATAGAGAATATTATTACCCAAAATCCTTCTCAGCAAATCCGTCTACTCGCTCAATATTTATTATTTATAATTTTCACCAACATTGTTTTTAGTTGACGGTTCATAAAATTATTTATTATAAATCGAGTATCTTTGTAGAACAATATGGCGTCTAGCTTAGAGACATCGGAATAAGAGTACAAGTGCATTTTAAATTCTTTTTCTTTCGTATTATTTTTTTTAGAAGTTGCACAGCTTAACAATTTTTTTTCTTAGACATTTAGTTAATGTGACGCATTTCTTTTAAAAAAAAAAAAACGAAAATACACAAAAATACGTATAAAAACGAGCTCTCGTACACAGACAAACGAGAACTTAATTTACATTTTGTTATCGTAGAGATTTAACATTACAATATTACATTATATTTATTGGCCTCTCATAATATTTATCCAAAAGCGACTATATAAACGAAAATAAAATCGAAAATCGGACGTAAGAATAATGTTTAAAAAAATATCCGAAATTTGTAATTTTCCAACGAAATTTAATATAATAAATTCCTCGTGTTTTAATATTAATTTTAAATTGCGCTGACGTTTGGTCCGCTATTTTTTCCGGTCCTTAATTACGCAGAAACCATGGAAGTACCTTCTCATCCACCTCTGCCTGAATACGTCCCTGACTCAGATGGTCTCAACTAGCATTACGTCCCGGCATGACTCCAAGCCGCGATAACAACCGTCCGTCTCGTTTTGCATCAAAGGCGGACGGTAATACGCGTTCCCGTCGCGATTATATTTTACGCGCGTCATACGACACGGACAGAGAAAATATTCGCATTAATTATATATAAGTATTAAGCAGCAGTAGATGCAGTGATTTTTATTATATACATTTATTTGGACAGCATTAAAATTTACTCACTAACAAACGTCTATACGTTAAATAACTAAAAGTGCTATTGACCGAAAACGGTTCAGTTTAGTTTCACCTTCCGTTTTTTTTTTTTAATACATTTTCCGATATTTGATATGGGATTTCTGTGTTGCTATCTAAAAGATTTACGAACAATTTTTTATTTTACAGTTTGAAAACTTCTAAAACGATAAATTGTTCTTATATCAGAGATCAAATTCATTTTTTTTTTTTTTCAATAATCAAATTTCTTTCTCTTTATAAACGTTTTAGTTAACACAACGACTACTTATAATTAACTATCAAACCAAAGAAAAAAAAAATATATATATAGAAATTCAATGGGTTTTTTAAAAATAATTTTTAATGTGAACCCTATAAACTTGGAAATATTTATTGAAGGAATTAGTGATTTACTTATAAGAACCAAAAATTAATAAAAACTCAAAAGGTTTTGAAAATCAAACCAATTCGCTTTTTTAAATTCTCCTTTAGGTGTAGAATCACGTTATTCAGTTTCGCACGTTTACCCTTAAACACCATGTACAGGACGATTATTTCTGTCCGTAGTCGTCGTGTGAATACGTGACAAACATCATTGCGCTTTATAACTTTTAAATTTCTGTATAATAACAACAACTGTCATTTTTTTATGTTCATATTTTATACTTATATAAATTACAATTTATTAAACAAAAACGGTTTATAGTGATTTGCGCGTGTCCCATATTCACGCATTTCACAATCGTAATGTAAGTTTGTATTTTATTTAAAACGTTTTTCCTCTTTTCCAATATATAGTTTCCTTTAGCACAATTAAAAACAGTCGAAAAATCGTAACGAAAAAAAAACCTGTCAAATTGTCGACGTTTCCCTTTTGGACACGGGACACTTTTTGTATTTTTAAGTGCTCAAAATTCAGCTTATAAAATAATTGAACAATATTAATCGTATAATTAATAAATTATACTAGAAAATCGTTCAAAACTTTTTTAACACAACAAATTAATCATTGCTTTCAATTAACTCTAAAATGTCCGTCTAAGTAATTCACTTAAGCCGACATCAAATCAATTGAAAAAAAAAAAATCCGAGTACTTTTTTTTCTTATTGTATCTTACGTTTCAAATGTGTTGCAACTGCTATATCGATGACCTGTTTTCTGTTCAATTTGAAAAACGCTGTTCTTAACTTAACGTTTTACCATGTCAATATGTATCACGCGAGGACTGAGAAAACGCGTGTTAATTTTTATTTTTTAAAAATAAAATACAACAACGGTCAAATTTTATTACAGAATGAAACATTAATAATAGTAAGGAAGTAGAACACAAGTGACACGACCTTATTTAATGTGCATATTGTGCGTATTAGGTAAAATGAATAATATTAATCTTAATTTTTACGTTTTATATTAAATGCATAACACAGATTGTCACTAAAATTTAACAGAATAAAATATTTTATTACAGAACACGGGTTATAATTCAGTAAAATGAATTTTTTTTTTTGCAAATTACGATAGATAAGAAATATTTGAATCGATTATCTGTTTTTGTTTTTATTTTCAACGTATTAAATATATAAAAAAAAACTTCATCTACACTAACTTAATTAATTTGAATAATAATTTTTTCTTTTAAATTTACGCAATGGTTATTTTAAAAAAGCAATTCTATAAGAAAAATTCATTTGAATTCTGCGTCATCATATTGGAATTTTCAAAGATATGTAGTATATACTATAAATGTACTCAGGTGCTGAGTGCAAACATATATATTAGTTTTCCGAAACGGTAGTCACTATTTTTATTAATATATTGACGAATACATTACGAAAATAATATTCCAAACTACAATATATAAAATTAATAATTAATTATTAATAATTTCAACGAGAATTTTGAATTTCGATTATAACCAGAAATTCGTTCTATACATTTCTCAGGTAGTATTGAATTTCAGTCGACATCTCCATACTAAAAACGATTTATAAAACAATTAAATATTGTCTATTTTGAACGATAATTTAATTATAAAAAAAAAACTCGCATAAAAGTACTCGTATATATGCGTATAAAAGCAGTAAAAATAGTTTGGAAAAGTATACGTAAATGATTTGTAATTTATTTATTTATTTTAATTATAATTATTCCTCCGAGATATGATTATATTTAATTCGTTAATCGTTAATTATACATTTTATTTTTTATTTTGCATATTTCCTATAATTTCAATGTTAATCTTCAAATAATTAACGTCTTGGGAAATGTAAAAAAGTTTACAAGAATAAAAACTAAATTTATTAATAAACTAAAATTTAAAATTTAAATAAAGCACTTTGGATAATAAATATTGCACACAGTTACAGATAATAAAAGCACGTCTAAATGAAATTCCGACGGGGAAAAATAAAAATTCAACGTTTCTTTATTAATATTTATTCGAAATATTTAATACTTAACTGCGCATATAGTAAAAAAAAAAAAATTAGGCGAATACTATTACAATAATTTACGTAATTCAAATGATAACGTTTTTCTGTAGCATGTCAATACACTCGAATACAGAAAACATTCGCACATTCGTTTTGCGACTAAAACCCGAATGATATTTTATATGTACGTTTAATTTGCATTTTAAAAACTACCGTCGTGCGAGTATTGATTTTGTATATTTTATAAATTCTGTATACTGCGTTTGATCTGCGCTTTCCACTTTATTGTGTTCGTCAAACAGGAATCGCAAATTAAATTTTGACATATTATACGACACACAACAGTGACATTTTGATACAAATAAAAGCGTGCGGTTCGTTTACATTACATATAGCATTTATATAATATGTTTAATACATTTATAGATAATATTTTCTTATTAAATATTTCAACGAATATATTATTATATATTTATAAATGTCAGTTGTAATAAGCGCATTCGTTTGTATTCGTAAAATAGAAACAATTTTTATCATTACTTTACGTTTTATTAGATACAAGCGGAAAATTATTGTGAAATACTCGTGATGTATAGATGTGTATATAAGTATTGAAAATTTCGAATATCGATATTAAGTGTAGCGTTTTTCTAGGGTTCAGTACGCGTTAAAGAGATCGTTTGAAGAAAATCGCATTTAAAAAAAAAAAAAATCCAAATTTTATCAATAAGTTTCTATTTATATATAAAAAAACTTTTTTGTGCATGCGTTAGGTAGAAAATTATATAATAAAATTCGTCAACACGTTTCAAATCAAAGAAAAAAAAAAATTTGTAGTTCCCTTTGAATAGCCATTTGATGGCTTATACGTTCTACGTAAAATAATTTTAAAATATAGAAATCGTTTAATGTGTCATAGAGTGCAAAAGAAAAATGGAAAAAAATACGAATTTATCCAAGTATTCGTAGATTTTATTATTAGTTTTCGTATATTATATCCATGGCGGTAATTTTTTCTTTGAAGTGTTTTTTCTCGGCCGTAACTATATTATCGCGCACTACGCGTTCTGAAGATGAATTCTGTAACGGGTCCGAAACGTCAAGAATAAAAAGAATAAGCAACACGAATTCATCCGAGAAATATAATAAAATTTTGGAGAAAATAAAATTGAAAAATTGTACACTTCATTACGCGCGTAAAATTGTATCGCAAACTTTCACGAGCAAAAAAAAGTATAACGTAGACATAAAAACTTTCGTCTTGTTTTGGTTTATCATCACGACGCGTTGTTAAAGTACGTGGCATAAAATGTTGCCGATGATTGTTGCGTGTCAAAATCAGTATACGATTCTTCGTGTCCAGGAAAATCATTTTGTCTTTTATTATAGCTAAAAACAAAAAAAAAAAAAAATGTGTATATGTGCCTTAAATTTACGTAGATAAAATTTCAAAAATCTTCAACAATAATAGTCGAACAGCTCATGGTCCAAAGTGAAAGCGAATAACTAATTATGTGTGTGTGAGAGAGAGTGAGAGTAATGACGCGACTAATTTGTGTGCGCCTCCTCCAGAAAGGATTGCTTCCGACCGACCCTCTTAACTGTATTAGGACGTGTCCCAGTATATACCCCTAACTCACTTAACTGATGGACTGCGCGTTATTCGCTTCGCTGTGCCCGGCTTTGACCTCCTGTAAAAATAACGAGTAACCGCCATTCATCCGGCGGGGCTGGTTATAAATACCACGAAACAATACAACGCGCGCTCAATCATAGTGAGGTCAGTAGGCGGGGAAAAGGAGCAGGACGAATTAATTTTCTGACTCGAAAAAATTTTTTTTTTAACGCAAACCTCGGATGATCACTATAATTTATTATATAGTATAATATCCGTTGAAAAAAATTATGATTTCTCGCTTCTTTACCTTCAAGAGTCCGTACAGAGTACGCTGTGTTTTCGGGCGCCTGAAGTGTCTGCACAAAACGGACACACGACGCGCGTTGTATGAGGTGACACATTCACATTTTATAAAAAACTATATACGAAGAGAAAAGGAAATACGAACAAACGCGGATTCAAGTATGTGCGAACGCGCAGTGAAAAATACAAATAATTACACGTACCCCGCGGTTTTTGGATTTTCGATAAATATTTGAATAAAAACAATACATTTTCCATCGGCGCGAGAACAGAATTTTCTAGCGAATTCGTGTCAATTATTTAATGTGTTGAGCTGCAGGTAACGTTTTTTTCTTTTTCAAACAGGACGAGTATACTGTAAACCTGTTTTTGAATCGAATAAAGTGCATATGCACGTGTGCCCGACAATTTATGTTTTTAAGAACAATTTTATAGGTCCATTTTTTTTTCTTCTTTTGCGGCGGAGAGGAGGAAAAAATTATTGCGTCATTGAATGTGACGTTTTTTTCACTCGAACGGTCATCGTACGATTGAGGTTTTGAATTTAATAAATACACTATTTTTTTTTATTGTCAAAGCTTTTTAAACGCTGCGTGAGTTCGTATCGTATATTTAGCGATCAAAGTATTCCGATTTCGAAACATTCGTTTCGATTTTCCATTGCGCTTCGTGTGACAATTTAATCGACTCACATCTTAGACAGTGACACATTATAGGTACGTTGCCGGCCGCGTAAAACGTTTTTTAAAAGCGTTTCGCTCGGTAGCCGTCTTGTGTACATCAAAGTAACGTCTAGTTATCGATAAAAATGATTTCAATATCGAATTGTGTTAATTCAGTCGATCGATTCGGAAAATGTTCAACCGTCCGTTTTCGGCCGCACGCGAACGAATTTAATCGAAATTTTTCTATAATTCCAAATGATCTATCGGAACGCACACGATCGTCCAAAATCCTTTAGCGAAAAATCCCCGTCCTATAGATTTAACTTGATGCGTGACTCTTGACTTTGAATACTGGGTCAGGCGTAGACGGGCTGAAAATCCGAAAACCGGACTAGCTCGTCTCTAGTTTTAATCGCGCAGTAATCGACGGAGTAGATTTTTTCCAGACACTCGAAACAGTCGCGAAAAATTGTACTGACAGATTACTGAGCTTCAAAAAACAACGGCTTTTTAGCCGATGCGACGGGTGTGCGTTACGAAATCATATTTCCCACGTCAACCATGAAAATCTTGTGAAATCGCCTAAATATATATATATTTACGCGCTTTCGTTTTAAGTATCATTATTATCATTATCATTATCATTATCATTATCATTATCATTATCATTATTATTATTATTATTATTATTATTATTATTATTATTATTATTATTATTATTATTATTATTATTATTATTATTATTATTATTATTATTATTATTATTATTATTATTATTATTATTATTATTATTATTATTATTATTATTATTATTATTATTATTATTATTATTATTATTATTATTATTATTATTATTATTATTATTATTATTATTATTATTATTATTATTATTATTATTACTTTTGTATTGTATTCACACGTTTATGCGCGATTTGTTTTTCCTTCACGTCGATTAATTTATTATAATATATATACACGAGTATATACGTACATATGCAAGGATATTATAAATTGTAATTCACGGTTTTTTAATGCTGGCGTATTCCGACAATAAACGTGCATAATACTGTACATAGATGAAGTGTATAAGTATACGTAGTAAGCCGGTGTATTTTACGCACGAGTTTTGCATATATAAATGTTATCGACGATTCGAATGTGAAAAACTCGTGGTATCATAGTGATCATTTACAAATATGTTTTAATTTTTTTTTTTTCAAAAAAACCATTAAAAAATGGCGTTTTTCAAAACGAATTTGACGATCAGAGTATTTTAGTATGACGACACAAAACGCTCTGTTCAGAAAATGCTTGTATTGAAATGCAATTATCGCGTATTATTATAAAAAAAGAATTTTTTACATTGTTTTATAGTTGGAAAAAAGAATGAATTGTTTATAAATTGTCATATGGTACAGTAAAAAAATTATAATAAATTATATCGTTTTAAAACGCCGTTATAATTTCCAATTACATAAGGAAAAATAGTCAATAACTGATTATTATATTTTTATTAAGTGTGTGTCCTTTAAAACTTTAAAAACTCCTTATACTCCGGTGTAATTGTTAATTTTATATCCATTTTCTTGTATGACGACATCATCTTCAGTCGAGAATAACTTAGGCCAATGTCCCCATCCTTAATTTAAACATTTATTTACACTTTGCAATGGCATAGCTACAGTACCTCAATTCCAAAAATTTCAGAAATAGTTTTGAATTTGTAATTTGTGTAAGGTACCCGAATATGTATATAAATAGGTAATGAGCAGTGGATACTGTGGATGTCAACTCAAATGAGTCGCTTAAAAGAAAAAAAATGTTAAAATTTTTTGTTATCAATTTGAGTTCGAAAACAATTTTAAATCGTTTTATTAAAAAATAAAAAAAGGTTTTAAATGACGCCTTTATAGTAGATATCATTATAGGTATTTAATAAATGTGATAAATATTACATTGTGTCGAAGCTCGAATTATTTTTTGAGCTCTTACAAAACACAAAAATTGTCAATGTCTAAAACGAATATGTCGAAAATTTAATCGGTTTTTTTTTCTACAGTGTTCTGGTTGTTTAATCACGCTTAAGGAAACGAGTGGAAAAATTGGAAAACGTGTCAAATGAAATACCAACTGCATACAATTCGTAACCGAAACGTAATATGCATGACAACATCATCCGGGCACCACTGTTCTACACGAAAGAGTGTTTGCAGACGAAATATAAAATTAAAAAAACAAAAACAAAACGCGATCGTTGTGAGACCAATACGTTGTTTGCTTCACCCAGAGTCGAATATTGATTACATTAATGTGGTGACAACTGATATCATAAAGATGAACAACAGATTAAATATGTTAATTTTAGTGTTGATGAAAAAGAAAAAAGTCAATGCTTGCCAGTGTCCTCCAATTTTTTCGGTCATGGGTCCTTTCCTCTCGGTCCGTCACTTTCAAACTCTCTAGGTCTTGCCATATACCTTCTATATCCATCCATCTTTTTTTTGGCCTTCTTCTGGGTCTTCTCAGGCCATTCAATTGGCTGGCCTGACTTTGTTGTATCTCTTCGTTCCAGACCGCAGGAGTCTTTATCTCTTCACATGACTATTTGGTAATTTTTCTTATTTCCTATTTTTTCTTCTTTGCCAACGATTTAACTCCTTTTCAAACACGTGTCCACATATTATCCGTAACACTTTATTTTGACAAATGTCCTCGATTTTTGTTGAATTCGTGCTGTCAAAGGTAACAATTCCAATAATAACGATATAAAACTGAATTGAGTTTGTATGCATTCTAATAAGAAATAATAATATTATAATATAAAGTATTGTTCGCGGCGCTCCTTATTACATACATAATAATATATATACATTCACCGGTGTGCGTTGTTCAGCTGATAAATCTCTGTTCGCGGCGTGTTTCGTTAGTATTCCGTATTTAAATATAAAGTAATCCCATCGATTTCCATTCAAAGCTTGCTAACTGTATACACTGCACATTATTGTTTACGTACTTCTATATACAATATATACTGTTTCGCCGACGACGAAATACTTAATTGTAATACGGTCATTTTTAAAACACTTATTCGATTATGCTAATGATCCACGCGACGAATCTCCCGTTATATTAGTATGCAAGTCTCAAACTCTCAGTAGATGGACCAGTGGCAAATAATGCCTAACTGTAAGTGCACGAGACCCAATCTAGATGGATTTCGGTAAATTATATTGTCTTTATCGATTTTCGTTGGTAGGTAGGCAGCTGGTATATATACGCGCACAAATTGAGTCGACCGGTAATTTCACCGTCAATGAACGTAAAATATAAAATTTAATAGATTATAACTTAAGATTGTGTGCACTACGACAATATTAAAATGTCCAAAATTGGAAATGACCTACATAAAATTTATGAATAATATTCAAAAATGGTAATATTATTAGTCTTTCATTAATCGAATTTCTGAATTTCATTTGCGCCGATTTATCGATTTATCGATCAGAATAATAATGATTTTCGTGCACTTAATGATTTTGTTTTATTTGAATTCGTTGATTTCTACCATTTCACTCGTGTCAAAACGTGATAATGGTAAAACCGTGTCGACTGCATGCACGAACACGAAACAAATAAAAAATTTAGTCACTGTATAATATAATATTCAACATAATATATTTAAACAACGCATACGTGTTTGATGAGTTTATCTCTCTATCCGTCTCCCTACCCTCAATAGAAGGTTTTTTTATTTGGGAAGTTCAGAATTTATTAAAAATTCGGCATTCTCATTCACATTATTTTTTAAATTTTCATTTGTTCAATTCCATATTTTTAATTTTTCTAAATTCAGGAAAAATAATCGTTCGTGCTTTGCAGTATTTATGCGTACACAATATAATATAAAACAGCCTGTTTTTGACAATTTTTCCATTTTTTTTAACATAATCATTTATTAATATTGTTCGTATTTAATATACTTATTGTTATATTTTTAGTGCGTATATTTTGCAAAAAAAAAAAAATTAAAACAAATATATTAATAGGTATTTTATTTTATTTTATTTCCATGATTAGATACGATATGAAAATTGTTGCCAATATAATTATACACTAAAAAAAAAACGTTAAAAACTAACTTTACCTCTCTCAATGGAAGCAAAATCTTTTATAACATCATCCACGTCTAAGTTATTGCTGCATAGTCCCTTCTCAGTCGAAATCGTAACAAGACCTACTAAACGTTCCTGCGAAATGTGTGACCTCAAATAATTTCCAACGAGTTTTAATTTTGAGATACTTCTCGCTTCACCGTGGCAACCGTTATTACAGGAAGTGTTAATACGCTGTTCTTAAGACTGTAAAAACATTGCGAAACAGTTCAACTAGTATGTGTTTACATATGTTTTACGCGTGTTCAGGAGAATGTCAAAATCGCTCATTTATTCACTGTTTTGATAGCGGCGCTTTTATCGTATTATATTAAAGAAGTTATTCTTTAAAATTCTGTTTTTCTTTTTGTTTTCAATAATGAATTCATATCGAAACTCATAATTAAATTTTTTATTTGTGTTAGTCTAACTCGCCATTGATTTCTGTTAATGAAAATGAGTCTTCAATCTTTTAACGATTCGGCTTAACGTACAAAACATATTCAACCACGACATCGGAAAAACATTGAAGTAATTTCGTTGAATTCAATTGTTTTACTGATTCAGATAGGTCGAGTGATGTTGATCGCAACAATTTTGCTGACAATGTTAATGTCAAATAAAATTCCGTAAGATCAAGCAGCGCATTAAAATTTAAAACCTAAAAATTGCTTTAAAAAACCTGCATTGCTTCAGTAGGGGCGTCTAACACCAGTAGAACGTATTAAAATCTTCGTTTCTTGATATTTCTAAACGAGCTGAATGTAAATATACTTTTTCAAACTTGAAATCGTTAGAGTTGATACGTTTAAGCAGGACATCCCAACGATGAGTTGATGCGGATAAAAATATTTCTCGAATAACATCAAATTAATGTCGAGGCAATAACCGAAACTTAATTCAATGAATTAAGTAGAAAAAAAGTTCACCTAATTTGTTGCTTGAAATCCGTTAAGCGTTGACGCATATTTTACCATACACTTGGCCGGAAATATCATACGAATCAGTGGTGCCGCTAAAGTCGGTCCACGGCCTGAATATTTTTTTGGAAAAATGTCTTTCTGTGCATAACACCGGTTTCGTACGGAATATCTCAGCAGTATTCGAGCACCTATACACAACAACAAGTTCATAAATTACAATGTATTGACTAATTATTATTATATAAATATACCATTAAAAACCGTTTAGCCATGTGATATAAACTATAAATATTCTCCGAAAACGTTTTAGACCGATATCGAATTAAGACGTTACGGTAAATTACGTTACCTCAGACAAATCGCAAAGTGAAATAGCAAAAAAAAAATATATATATAATAACAGTAAACGATAATATTTATAATATTAATTTATTGACAGACTACATGAATATTATTCTTGATACCTATGAATTATTAATATCAATAAGTAATGTTTATTTATATCAGACTGTATTTCAATATAATGGCATTCCAGTTTTAGGGAGGTCTTACTACAAAAAAAAAAAACTGTTAAACCTCTACGAATTGTAAAGAAATAAAATATTATTGGGATTTGTCATAATAAGTTGAACGATCCGCGGTGGAAAATTATAAAGAATTCGAAGTTTGGCCCGTAAAATCAGTTTTTTTTTTAAAAAAAAGTGCAATTGTGTGTGTGTATTACGGAATAAGGGAAATCGGTATAGTGTGGACGACTCTGAATTAATCAGGGAAAGTGACGCTAAAATTAATTATGCAAATTCTTTTTTTTTTTTTTTGGTCACACATTTATGTATTATCCCGGTCGCAATAATGTAAATGAAGATTGAAAAAAGGTAAAATAATAATCCATAAAACAAAAAAAAAAACGCGAAAAATATTTTTAAAAATTTGTTACTTATATATGGATATTATTATTAAATAATAATTTATTACGTAATATATTAAATATCCTGTGAGAATTACGTATTCTAAAGGTTTTTTTTTAAATATTTTTAATTCGACACATGTAACGCCTAAAGAACAGAGTGAAAAATCGAAAAAAAAAACATTTACTAATTCGTGTTTGATTAAAATATATTTAAATAATTTTTATTTTTATTTTTTTTTGTAAATATTTCGCACGAGGAATAATCTTATATGTTTTTCGTGAAAAACGCGTTATACTTTTTCGTTAGTTTTCAATTTCAAAAACCGGGTTATGTGTTAGATACCTAAAAAAGAAAACCATGTTTTCCGGTATGAATACGACCGAGTTTTTGGCTGTATGTAGATTGCGTCAAAATTGCCCTCTTTTTAAAAATCTGTGTGTAAACCGAGGCAAAAAAAAATCAAAATTGACAATCCGCGATAAATTATTTTCATAGATCTTAGTGATCGTATAAAAATTAAAAACCGAAATTAATAATACAATGTTGTTTACACGTATAATCATTCAATTAAAATGTTGTAGTTTATTTTTGAAACATACTTTTTTTCCCACCTAATTCATATTTTGAAATTCGTCCATTTTCTTTTTTTTTTTTTGTCGTTGTCCGTTAATAAATTTGTATTTCTCGCGTTGTTGTTTTACCTCGTTATGCTGTTGTATTATACATTCTCCTGCACTTTAAATTTATACACATTGTGTCAAAACTCGAACGTCCTGCGTAGAAAGACATCTATACATTTATATTGTGATTATGGTACATACAGGGGCGTATACAAGGGGGGGATGTGGGGGTCAGATCCCCCCATGATCTTTTTTTTTATAAGGGTTTTTATAAGATTCCTTATTAAGGCCCATAGGTATAATTCCGTCCATTGGTCACCACGTACCTAAATCCGGCCCTGATCCCCCATTGAAAACTCCCCCATTGAAAAATCATGTATACGCCACTGGGTATATAACAGATAGTATGCGTCGCGGCTGCAAGAGGTGTCGTTTGAGTTGGTCAAAAGGGAGCCGCGTGTGGCAAAAAACAGGAAAACAAAATTATTATAATGTATTAGTGATAATGGTGATTTCAACGAATTTTATCGATTTACTGTATGCGAAACATATAAAACATTTTTTTTTTTTTATTACTTTTTAATAATTACGTATTTTGTACGAGATAAATAAATAAATTTACACACGAGTAATATAGGCATTATCATTTTTTTTTTTTATCGTTAATAATTTCGAAGCCGCCAAAATATTGCGAAGACGTAAAGGAGCCGTTAGACGAAAAAAAAGTTTGAATACCAGTTAATATATAAAGTAAATAAAATATTTAATTTTATTAGTATTGAAACTTTGTACATAAAAGCAATTATAGTTTTAAACGATCCGGTTAAATACAAAATAATAAATAAATAATATGCAATAAATTACAAAAGTTTAAATAATTCTTTACTTAATTCCCTCAAAATTCCTTTTAATACACCCATCACATTCTCTCGTCACAATCTCCTACTGTAGTCCTTACCAACTTTTTTCACAACTCCGGGCTGCTTATTTGAATAAAATAAATTCGAAACATAAAACATTTAATTCCAGTTTTTTATTATTATTATTATTATTATTATTATTATGATTTAATAATAATTACGTATTTCGTACGTGATAAATAAATAAATTTACACGCGAGTAATATAATTATCTTTTTCTCTGTCATTTTCGGAGCCGTCAAAATATTGCGAAGACGTAAAAGGAGCTTGGATACAAGGGCGCACCCAGGATTTTCTTTTGTGGTGGGGGCTAAATAAAATTATTTTAGATATTAATAAGATTTATTTAATATATATACAAAAATCCGATTAAAGCGATACATAATAAAATTACAAAAATATTAAGAGGCCAACCATTTGGGGGGGGGCTTAAGCCCGTTAGCCCCCCTCCTTGGGTGTGCCACTGCTTGGACACATTCATCAAAGAACGGGGGGGAAAAAAAAAGTTTGAACACCAGTGTATATAAAATAAATCGCCGCAGATCTCGTGTAACGTTTTTCGCCGCAGTTTACCCGAACGGCCAAGTTTTAGAATCGTTAAAAATCGCGTCAATGGAATCTATCGGAGTTCCCCCACACACACACACACGCACATAATAGTCGATTGTAAAATACACGGCGCGCGGTGAGCGTCGCCGGTCGAACTTCGCGGCGGTGGCGGCGGCGGTGGTCGAGGACACCGCGGCGGCGGCGGTAAAATGTCGCAACGCCGTTGTTCGATCAAGCGAGGGGTGCACGGCGGCCAACGGACCGAGTGAACGGTATAAGTGTGTGTGTGTGTGTGTATACCGGAGAGAGACACGGCGGCGGCGGCCGATAGAATTGCATAAAATCCGTCGGCCGATTTAAAACGGTATACGCGTACGACCCGGCCGGTTTGCGACACTGCAACGAGTTCGCGGAAAGGGGCGAGGACGCGTCGTCCGTCGCGGTCCAAGGGGCGCGCGCGCGCCAAACAGTCGTGCCGCCGCGGAGGGGGGGGGGCGGCACGTCGTTATTTAACCGGTGGCCCGGCCGCCGGTACGATCATTGCGAACGCACGTGCCGCGCCGACATGACGTACTACTACTACAACTACAACAACAACTACGGCCGCGAAATGAACGCTCAACGTGCGACGACGACGACGACGACGACGGCGGTGCTGTTGGCCGCGGTAACGTTGATGATGGCTGCCGCGGTCGGTACGGCGTCCACGGGCGGCGAAACGCCGGCGGCCGTGGCGGCGACGCCCGTGGCCGTTGCGGAACCGGTGGCGTCCGAGTCGAAAAAGGTGGCGGGCAAGACGACGTATCTGGACGGTTTCGCGCGCACCGGTTCGATGAAGGGCGACAAGGGATACGACGAGGACGACGTGTACGGCGGCAAGGACGGCGACAGTTACGGTTTCGGCACGCAGGTGTCGTACGGCAACAAGGCGGGCGACGGCGGCAACGGCGCGTACCACGAGACCGCGTCGTACGACGACCACGGCAAGTCCAATCCGAAATTCTCCGCGTGGCACTTTGAGGACAAGGACGGGCGGCCCACCAAACGGTACACGTACGACTCGCACGCGGCGAAGAACGACGCCGGCGGCGGCGGTAAGAAACAACGCGCGGGCGGCGACCCGTTGGCCGTCGAGGCCGAGGCCACCGAGTACGACAGCGTCGAGGCGTACGACGACCCGGAGGACGGCGGCGGCGGCGGCAACACGCACGCCGGCTACGAGACGGAAGAGGCCGAGCCGGAATACGGCGCCCTGTACGATTCGGCGGACGTGTACAACGACGCGGACGCGTACTATTGACCCGTTGACCGTTGACCGCACCGCCGCCGGAGAGGACTTATTATTTCCCCCCCTCCCCCCGTTGCCCCCTTTCGGCGGTATACATACGGTTTTTCTATTATTATTATTATTATTCGATTATCGCGTTAAACTTTTTGGTAGCAATTAATTTACCGGATAAATATTATTAATTTTGTTAACGTTTTTTTTTTTTTTTTGAAATCCGTACTCGTCATTTCTTGTAGTCCCCTCCCCCCCCCCACGGTTCCTTTTGTATACTCATAGAAAGTGCGAGCGCGATTGTTACTGTTGTTGTTGTTGTTGTTGTTGTTGTAGTTTTCTATAAAACGTTGTATTGTTTAATTTAAGTGTTGTTTTGAATAATAAAAAAAAAAAAAATTTATAAAAAAAAAAAATCACTTTTCCTATAATACGACGCCCGTAACAAGGCTGCTGTTATTTCTGTGTGTGTGTGTATCAATGTTTTCCACGATTAGAGTAAGATTGTGGATAATTCACATTTTATATTATATTATTATAAAATAATATAATATTGTTGGTATATACAACGGTGACACGTTAAATCGTATTATTATAGATTTCGCGTGTAATTTAAGTAAAATCAAGTGTAAAAATTTAATATGGGGCGAACAAATAATAATAACAATTATTCGGGAATCGATTTGATTTTAGAAAAAAAAAAAATGAAAAATTTATCCTTGTCGTTGCGTGTTTTTATGGCAGCAATCTCCGACGGTTCTTTTTTTTCTATTGGTTTTTTTTTTTTAATCGCATGACCGATTCCGCGCGACTATAATATCATCACAACGGTAATCGGTTTCGTAACCGTTCCTTAACCCGAAAACAAACGAAAATCGGTTTTAAATTGAAATTAAAATAACAAAAAAATCTGCGTCGGCCGATGTGATTATAAGCCGTAAACGACCGCGCGCGCGCACACAAAACCCGTCGTCGGTTTTAATTCGTTGAAAATATACAGACCGGTGCAGCGTGTAATACGCGCATAACTGCTGTAGTACAGATATAGTGATTTCCAAAAGAATAAAAAATGACAATATTATACTTTTGGAGTTCGGCGCGCGTGACATTGCGTGTGTTATGCGTTTTTTTTGGATATGTATATTTTTCAACGAAATTCTACGTCTAAGAAGACTGTTGAAAATGTCTTAACGTTTAATAGGAGAGGAGTGTAAAATTTTTTTTTTAATTTAGACGTTTTCAGAAAAAAAAAATTAATACACTTTGTCTATAGTTTTCGTACAAAATTAAAGTCATATATATATCTGACGTTGTGTCCGAATTTCAAGTCAAAAAACTCAAAATTACCTGTTTTATGCAAGAAAAAAACCTCAAAATCTAAAAACACCTATAAATAGCCTAGAATTCAATGAAACTTTTTGAAAATTTTTTTTTTTTGAAGTTTTATAGTACAAAGATACAATTTTGTTGAAAATTTCAAGACTACAGAATAATTATTTTCGAAATTATAGCGAAAAACCCATACGTGATATTGACGAAATCCCATTTTTAGCGGTTTTACTTAATTTTTCGGTAGTTTACCGCGTCGCGTTAAAAAACTATTGAGAAAATCGAAAAATGATCTATCTAAAGTACCAACACGATGCGAATTGCTGCCGAAAACAAACTGCAGTGACCGAAGACATCGGAGCACTCCTTCCGGTCGAAAATCTGTACACTGGATAGAAAAAAAAACACATCATTATATAAAACCAATACTTTTTCGCTCCGCTCAGAATCTAAAAATTGAATTATACGCCGTTTTATATAAACATATATATTTTTTTTTTAAAGAAATAAATGGCGTAATTTATATTACTATTACTTTAACTTTTTTTTTTCGATATAAAAGCGACTTTCATCACTGCATTTATTCACATGTTTCAACAACATTTTAAATATAATTTTGATATCAAATAAATAATAAAAACGTTAATTCTTTTCAGTGTTTTAAATAAAATTGTCGTTGAGAGTTGCGTGTTATATAATATTATATTGGCGTAAAAAATTCTAGAAAAATTCTAGTCCGGCAAAATGGCTGACACGTCACTATGCCGTTTTGTACGACATCGTACAAGTCGTTTTTAACAGGTTCTTATGTCAAATACACTACCTGATGTAGACATTTTTATTACAGTTTTTGTAGCTCATACGTTTTTCTTTGACTTAATTACGCTCGAGTTTAAATAAACAACATAGTTTTGTACTCGAATGTTGGAAACGTAAAAAAAAAAAAAGTAAATTTGATGTCACATAAAACACGGGTTTGTTTAACAGTTCTCTGACGTGAATCAATTCGGTTTCCTCGCTGGAAATAATCTATTTTTACTTATTATTTACGGAAAGAGTAACATTTTATCACACTAATGAGAATATACTTACAAGGGGTGGGAATTTACTGTGTTACGCGTGCGTGTACTTTTAGTACGACCGCGCGTATTAGAAGGACGAGTTTAACCAATACACAACTATTAAAGGAGTTTAGTCAGGACAACATTATTAATAATATAAGTTGTGTGTGTGTGTGTGTGTATTGAGTTAGATTAGGAAGACCGGTCTTAAGGCAAATTCACGCATCGCTTTGGTTAAGTACGGTTTTATACGATTACAAATTTGTAATACATTTGGAGTTGCGTAAACTTGGATCGAGTCAGGTAAATGGTATTTAAAACATTGTTTTCGCATTACACACTAAGAGCCGAAAATCGAGAATTATTCATTCAAAATTTTCAACTAATTTTACGTTTTACAATTTCGTGTTTACTCGTACGCGATTCAATGTGGCGATACATTCAATTTCGTATTTCTTGCAAAACGCAAAAGGTTTTTGTAATTGCAATCACCGACGACGACGGTTCGAATCGAATGATTTACATAATATTATATGGTAGGTAGTTTTACATTCGATAGTTTTGTGTGTGTGTGTGTTTTTTCTACACTACTAAATATAAGTTTAACACTTTTTTTTTAATTGAGCTGCTGATTTCGGTCTATTTAGAGCATATCATATCGCGCGCATTTCATAATATTTATATTACAATTTATTCTAGCTTATTATCACTTGCCTGTTCGTGTAATGAAGATATTTCCCGACTTTAAACTTCTCATTGAACTTGCTACTTTTGTACAATTCATTTCGTTATTTTTAATAAGTCTTGCTAGAATCGTGTCACAGTGTTTTGAAATATATATATCATTTTTATCTTCTTCGTTTAGAATTACGGTCAATAATGACGTCCATCTTATATTTTATTCGCGAGTTAAATTGTATTTTTAATTCCTATTTAATTATTTTCACTGCAAATAAGGATCAGTCGAATCATTCTTCTCTATTACATTACACTGGTATTGTATTTTTCATCATTTCTTTAGCACATTCCTGATTTATTTTTTACAGATATTAACTTTATTCATACACAAATACGTTTGTACAATATAAATCTGACATGTTTCACTTTATAAAACACAGTCGCGATTTCAAGGCAATATTTTGTTTTTTCGACATTACATTTAACATTCACATCCGTTTCAGAGAATTTTAAAACCAAAAATTGTCATTTTTGATAATCATCGCTGGTGTTATATCCAAACTAAAAAAATTATGGCTTGCTATATTTAATATTTAGGATATTTTCTGTTTAAACATTTTAATTATTCTCTCAACAATCACATAAAAGCATTAACGGCTACTTAGTATTAAGTTATTAATACTGCAGTCATCATAAGATATTGTACTGCTCGTTTTGGAATATTTTATATTAAAAACAAATAATAGAATAATTAAAATAAATGTGAAAATACGGTTTGACAATTTAGTAAAGTAAATCAAGAGGCCGTATAAACGAGCGACGTTCAGCTTCGAGAAGTCAGTCCGTCATACACACTGCAGGAGCGTGCATAGAAATCCAGGCCAGTTCGCACAAATGTCCACTCGGACACCGGCTCAATCCAAAATATAGCGGTTATTTCTAAGAGGATATATATTGAGAAGACAAACAATATAATATTTCTTGTCATTACTTAACACATCTTCTTTTACATATTCAGAAACGTGCATTGATTTCGTGGTTACAATATACCGGGTCAACTATATTCGCGATTTAGAAACATGATTCAATATCATATAGAAAATGGAGCCAAATAATTTCAATTTTACTTAAATCGAATAAGCTTTACTTTTTTTCTACAACAATTCAGAAATCCAATTCCGCACCAAGCGTTTGTAGAACTTCTCATCTTTCTCTGCACGTTTAAATCGTGTTCTTGAGTTGAGTGCGTTAGTAAGTGTGTTGTGCAACAACGAAGCTACATTTTTACCTATAATATTTTCTGCGTCCTCTTAACGAGTTGAAAATTAAAAAATAACGTGTAAGCTTCCGAACGCGATATACAAGTTGCTTTTTTTAAAACTTAACGTGTTGATTTCAAGTTACATTATTTTTACAAAAGTGTCGAAATTAAATCAACAACGATACAGTTAATGAAAAGTACTGTATCGAATTTTTTTATATAGTGTTTTGATGACATATACATAATCGTGATGAAATTTAAAGGCTATTAGGTATATACATTGAAAGGTCTTGCACAATTTTAAACTTTTTTTTTTTAATCGTCACAAGAAAACTTTTAATTTTAAAACACAAGTGAATTTTATTAATAAACTCGTATCGAGTGAATTTAACGAGTTACACATAAACTATTTGATAATAATATATTATACGCGTGTAAAAAGAAACGAAAACGTGTTATGGCGTTCGTTTAGGCGAAAAAAACGAGCGATATTATGTGTGTTCACCCGTTCAATTCCACAGGTGTCGGAGGCATGGAAACATAAAATCGATCACTTGGAAACATAAAATTAGGCTCGCGTTAGAATAATATACATACGCGACTAGATACGAATTCTTGGCTCAAACACTCAGACGCGGCTGACATATTTCGGACGCAGGGCCGGGGGTAGGGGTTCAAACCCCCTTGAACATCAGAAAAGTAGAAATTTCAATTTTTTTTTTTTTTTACGCACAACAGCATTGCAGATGTTACAGTAAAATGTATATGTTCATATTTAGATTTTACCAACATTTTGATGTTAAGTAGATTTGTTATTTATGAAAAATAAGTAACTAATAACAATGTGTATAATAACATTATGTATAAACGTTTAATTTGGTCTATTTTGCCATTATAAACATTGATAAACACGATTATAGATTTTTGTACCGATAAATCATTACGATACACGATTATAATGCACGAATCAAGATAGCACTGAACCCCCCACCATATAAAAATCCTATCTACGGCACTGTTCGGATGTAAGTATGTACTTCGTGGTGTTATATAATATTAATAAAGCCGCAATATATAATATGAGAGCAGCTGGTGACGATTTGCAAAATAATTCACTATACGTGCGATATTTTCGATTTTATAAGTTATAAAAAAAATAATAATAATAATAATTTTCTTTTTGACATTTTACGAGGAGAAAAAAATTCCTTTTTTTTAATAACGTTTTTTTATTTTATTTAATTTTTATACGAGAGACGCGTGCATTATTTTTTTTTTACAACGACCATAATATAATGACATCGTTATCGATTTACCGCATTTAAAGTCACGGACAGTCATTGTATTTTATATCGTTATTAATGATATATATACTTGTCACGAATGATCATTTGTTCAAAAATGTATGCAAAAAGGGTAACTTATTATTATTTTTTTTCAATTCGACACGCATTATAATTTAATGGAATACGATTATTAAGCCGACCGAGGACGCGCAAGTTCTATTATACGCTGCACTACATGTTTCATAAACATTTTTCAATGCAGTTATTAGTTCTTGGCGATTTCGTCCATAAAATGTAAAATATTGCGTATAAAGCAAAAATTAAAAAATAAAAATTGCGCGTGTTTTTGAAAGAGCCGCGTAGTTTTTCACTTGATACGTTTTCAACCGAATTGAAAAAAAAAAAAAAAACCGAGTAAATACGTAAGCAGTTCTGGTTTTTTGTTACACGATAGCAAAAAAAAAAAACCAAATGGCTGATAACATATACATATATCGAAATCAAATTTAATATGAAATTCAATTAAAATTTAAAAATCATTCAGTTCTGGAAAAGACGCGGTATTATTATTACTATTACCCGTGTTAATGTTTTCCGCTATTGTTTTATGAAAAATCAAAAACTCAAACCGTTTTAACTCGACCGATTTTTATTCGATTCAAATAATTTCTCTTTTATTTATTTATTTATTTATTTAACATATTTACGGGCGAGGCCCTTGTTTACAACATTATTGCAACATTATTTCTTTTAAAAGAATACAAGAAAAATGCAGTCCATTTCAAAATTTTCGTCGATTTTTTTTCAAATTTTAATTCGTCGAATTAGAATTTTCAAAAAAAAAAAAAAGTACATTGAATAAAATAATTACTGTTAATGGCCAAAAATATGCGTTTGTATTATCGTGCGCACATCGGTATTATGGACATACAACATGATATATGATTTATCTAAAAAAAAAAAAAAAATTAAAAAAACGAGTCTGCTAGTACTCGACACACGTTGATGTGTAAACGTCGCGCGAGCGGTAAAAATAGAAAGGAATTATTGTGATTGGGATTTGTGAATATTGGCATCTTTATTCAAAGTAATTTCGATAATAAATATTATTAGTCGTCACGACAACAGCTTACACATTACACGCAATTTATTACACGTAAAAAAAAAAAACCATTGGATTTTATCTAACGCCATTCAAACACAATAAGAACAGCGCATAAACGACCTAAATTGTATACGGTTTGGATAAAACAAATTTTTTTTATTATTCCACATAACTATGTGTATTGATCTAAGCGCTCTCTGCACAGGACGTACGAGCGTCATCGATTATTTTAAACCGACACGAATTAATATATTCGACAAATCGTATGTGTTTAATTACAGACGCATTGTGTCTCTGTATGTGTTTTCGTAATTCACAATGACATGGTCCCACGCAATTCATTTGTTTATAAAGTCTGAATTTAATAACGCAGTGCATAAAATACCTACGCATTTACGAACAACGTAATACGAGACAGAAATATATGCGTTATGTATTTTATTTGTACAGTCAATTTCAGTCCGATGAAAACGTCAGTATTTCGGTATGATATTTAAGGACGTATACATATATAATATATACGTCGAATTAAGTTGAATCGCTTCAAAGGAATCCTTCAAAAAAAAAAAAGGAAAGCGGAAAGGGCGTGTGCGATACAGAAAATCATATTAAAAACCGTTCGCCGTTTTTTTCCGCCTCCGTGTATCCAACGGAGGCGAGCGTTGATCGAATTTGTCGGGGAAACAAAATTATCGAAAAATATTCAAAGCCGACGACGCCAATGCGGCTCGTCGCGAGGTGTACTTGGATATAAATCAAACATAATCTCGAAAATACAGGATTGGCCGCCGTGGAAATGAATAATCGTATTATATTCGTTAAAAACTCGTAGGCGGACAAGAGGAAAAAATTTTAAATTTCGGTAGAAACGGGTCTGAATCAGTCCGGTCCATGGTCCGAATAAAAACGCGAATCAAACGCTTGGTGTGTAGTCCGAACGATTGATTTCGAAAAAAAATATTCCGTCCTGTTCAGATTAGTAATAATTTATTTCGGTTTTATCAAACAAATTATTTCAGTTCTGTCCGGCCCGGGTCCGGTCCTTTTTTTTTTTTTAATAATCGTTTGAACGAGCGTATTATTAGAAACGGGAATTTTATTCGTAGGACGACCGCGACGATGTCAACACAATTTACTACACGCGGTGTGTACGCGAGTATGAAACATTATTTAATTAATTTTGGTCCGTATATTATAATAAATAATTATAACAACAGGTTTTACGGTGACAATAATCGAAAAACAGTCGATTTTTTTTAGGGAAAATGAGAATTGCCCGACACGTGGTAGACAAAAATGAAAACCAAATATTTCAATCAATGCGATCGCGAATTGCCAATTGTAAAAATTAAAATGCGGTCGTTTAGGAATTCGGTCCGGTCTAATTCGGTCTTTAATACCAATACTATCGGTCCGGTCCGTCTGTGGTCTTTACTACATAAAATATCAGTCCGGTTCAGTCTAATAGCGAATTTGGTCCGATCCAGTTCGCTAAAAGTCTGTTGTCAAACAGCAGTTGGTCTGGTTCACTTCAATATAATATTACTTCATTTATTTGACAACGCCACCGCGGTCTGATTTCGGTTTAGGCCTTATCTTACTGGTCCGGTGCGTGAAATTGCGGACCGTGCGGATCACTGATCTATATGTAAAATGTACATAGATAAAAAGAAAAATATATTAATATTTTTACGAATATATATATGTAAAGTTTTTTTTTTTTTGCTACAATTCGCGATCCATAAAGTATAATATGTATATATACACACATAGGCATTAAGGAACAAGTATAATGTACACGCCTGTACAATATCTTTGTTGAAAAAAAAGATATAAATAATTATAAATGTAGATATTTAAATATTATTTATAATCATATTTTATTGTATATATAATTAGATACTATATGCCTTATATATATATATATATTATCCATTTAATGATTTTCATTTTTTTCCCCCGTCAATTTTGGTGTTTGACGAATGATATCAGAGAAATTCGATGAAAAAAAAAACATGGAAATAATTACGTCGCCGCGTTGAACTTATAGGGTCACACTGAACGAGTTTATAAAATAAAATTCTTATTTTTAAATAAAGTGTGTTCAGTTTTAGCGTTTTAAAACGTAAACGCTGTGTTAATTAATTAGGTGTGTTAAATACCAAAAAAAAAAGCAAACTTCATCGCCGTTTTTCTTGCGAAATTCTCATAAAAATATCGATATATCACATCACTCGTTCTTATTCTGGCGTGACGAGCGTCAAGAACGCGCGACAAGTGCAAAAAAGAAAAAACGATTTCGCGTATCGATTCGTACGAAAATTTTGCAAGAAAAATCAATTTCGAAGTGTAATAATTAAAAAAAAAAAATTTTAACGCTATTTTAAATTTATTTTAACGCGTTAATTCCACCGTAACTCGTATAATAATAGTAATAAGTGAATGGTCTGTACACGTGCATAAATACAGAGAATTTAAATCGTCCGAGTTCTTCGTGAATTACGAATTTTATTGAATTTAATTTGTGCACAATATACACACGCATTCCGCGGCTATACGTGCGCAATTTTCGATATGTTTTTACGGTTGTCTCATACAGCAGCAGTTCGAAAAGAAAGCAGAACAAAACGTTGAATTCTTATGAGATTAATATACACTTAATTTTTTCTTTTTTATTACTAAAACGATGAGAAAAATGTTTTATTAAACATCGGCCGCGGTACGAGATATCGCGGTGTACGTATCGTCTCTACCATTTTAACTAATTATTTCCCTTTTTAAAGTGGCCCAAAGGTAAAAAAAAAAAATCTCCGCGATCGTCTCGAAACGTATACGAAAAATTGGTCGAATAGTTCAAATATTTAAAAGGAAATTTTTTTATTTCAATAAAGATTTATTTTCTTTCGTTCGAGTAACGTACATAAAAAAAAAAGTTTATTATAATTAATAACATAACAGTAGGAACAAAAACAAAAAAAATAAAAATAAAACGATTATATGCGAAAGGAATAGAAATAAAAATTTTAAAACTATAAATCAATACTCGTGTAAATAACAAATTTATATATATATACATTGAAACCTCTGAATAGCTGACAATATTCTCGTTCACCGAAAATTTTCCCGCTATTCGGATGGGGGTAAATGTTTGAAATTCGTAAAGGGTATAAAGTTTTCTGCGAGTGCACGAACTCATCATGAACGTTTCCGTTGTTTTTGAAAGGAAGTTGAAAACTTTTTTTCGAGAACTACCCGTTTCGCTTTAACTCGGTCCACTCATCGCTTAGAAAACTAATCATGAACTCACATAAAACAGACGAAACATGTATTGGCATTCAAGGCATTGATATTTTCGTCATAATCGTCGTAATTCTTCGTAATCATATCGTTCGACAACGAGTTTATTGAACGAATCCGTTATCGTCAAACCTAATGCGAGCGCGTTTTATAGAATTATTTTACATTTAAAATTCGTACAGCTGTCCGCCATTCAGAGGTTTCCTCATTAAAAATAGTAGTGAAAATTTCTCTACTCCCCTCCCCCCAAAAAAAAAAAGTCCGCTACAGGGAGGTATCCGTTAAAGGAGGTTTTAATGTAAAACGAAAATCATATAAATATACCAAACCGAGCCAAAGTGTACAACGAGAAATAATTGGAAACGTATAGGAGTCGTCGTATTAAATGTGTTTATTTACTACCGGTTTCGACAAATAGTCATCGTTAGAGGTATTAAGCGAAAAAGATGAATACAACAAAGCAAATATAATACATATTATTATAAATATATATATATATTTTTTTAAATGTTTTTCAGACTCTGGGTATATTTAAAACGAGCTTATAAAATATAAACTTCACCGCTTGTTTAACGATTTATTTATTTATTATTATCAATATATTATATATTATTATATACATACATTTTTTTTTTTTTTTGCTACAATTCACGATCCATTAAGTGTAATATGTATATATAGGCATTAAGAAAAGAATAAATAAATAAAAAAAATATATATATTTATATATAATATAACGATATATATATATATATCGTACGTAGCCCATCACGCGAAAAATAAGGGATTTCTCTCGGTAATTTATAGATTCGTGGCCAGTATTTATTTTTCGACGCGGTCCATTGTCTTATTTCTTCGCTTCGTTTCGCTCAAGAACATCGAGCGTGTCCTTTCGTACTTCGATTGGGGCGATTAAATAATATACACACTGTCGTATATATTAAATATAATAAATAAATATGTATTACACGCGCGTTTAAGTTATCGCAGGGATAATATAGATCAGAGGTTCCCAACCTTTGTTATTACCGAGTACAACTAGACGCTTTTATAATCAATACGAGACAAAAAAAATTTTTTTAAATATGTCTTTTATTTTTTCAGGTAAATATTAATAATTAAATTACAATTTTTAAATTAAAATGTGAAATTCGTTTTCGTTTATTTTGTGCAGCGACATTAATATCGTGCTGAATGAAACTTATTTTCACTCGTAAATCATAATATTGAATATCGAGCCTACTTGTGTACGTATTTTTCAAGTAGAGAAGTTCAGAAAATCCACTCTCACACAAACAGAAGTAGTGCGAAATGGAATGAAACCATTGTAACGCTTGCATGAAAAGAAATGGGCATTCGATTTTTGTTGACATCCAAAATGAAACCGATGTTTTGTCTTATATTTAAGTGCGTCTTTCGTTGAGCTGTCACTATAATCGTATCAACGAACGATTTTGTTCATTTTAAAATTTAGACTCTAAATCGCTACGATTACCAACCCCGTGCCGTCGACGTTAATAAAATCAGCTAATAATGTCAAATAAACCAAATAATATTAAATGTTAATAATAATTATAATAATAAAATGGAAATAATATCGAAACGTTTTCTTCCCGTATCAGCTACGAACTTTCCAGACTGAGATCCGGTGATTTTGATTGTTAGATAGCGTGAGCCAGTCCGTTTTACGTGACTCTGTGATAAAATAAGGCGTTATAGGCATTTTCTGGGATAAATTGTTTTATGATACACCATAGTTTGTCCGAGAAATAAACCGATGAATCCGTATGCAATATGATAACTTTTGTTCCGTATACAAATATTGTCTGTATGGATATAAGATTCTGAGCGAAGCGAGGAAAGCTATTGATTTTACAATGGTGTTTATATTTTTTTCCTATGTACAAATTCTCGACTGTGTAGAAAGAATGTTCGGATGATCTCGTCACGCGTTACGTTCCGGTAACAAATTGCATATGCGTCTAGTCGGTACTTTATTCGAAACGTTTTTTCGATTTTCTCATTAGTTCCCATATGCGTAATATCCAAAACGACCCAAAAAAAAAAATTGAAAAAAAACTGTTAACTCAAAATATTTTTCAAACGCGGGGCATAAAAAAAAATATATACCAAAATAATAGTCCTAAGGTCTTGAAATTTATACACATACTCAGGTGACATTTTTTTAAACATATATCTTCCAATTTTTGGCTATTTAAAGCAATTATTAGATGTTGAGATGTTTCAAAGTCATAAAAAGGTAAATTTTGGTTTTAAGAGACAAGACACACTACAACATAAGTCCTACGTTATTTCGACTATATTCAAAAAAAATTTTGACCATTTTTTTTTTTTTATTACCACTTTAAGTTTTCCGACAAAGTGTATGTAATATATCCCTCAGAATCGTTTTATTGAAAATACAATAATTTACTAGGGTTTTTAAATTTACAGTAATAACAAAACTCTGAAACTCTAAAGTAATTCACATAAAAAGCATCCATAACACCTGCAACACGCCACACTTTTTTAAAAGTTATTTAAACATCATATAATCTAAAACAATCTTTTTTTTTTTTTTAATAAATTAGTGTAAGAAATTCGCGTTGTTCGTCGAGTTTCCACAATTTTTTCGGAATCTATGAAAACGGCAATCTCTGTTAATATTATAATGAAATACGAAACGGCCAGTAAAATGTCTACGACTAATTAAAATAAATAAATAAATTCATGTAAATTCTGTTTTGAGAAAATTACACACACACACACACAGTGCAGAGCTTCTGAAATTCATGACGTACAACGTATACAATATTCATAGGTTTCGCATACATTTGAACGATTCGTTTACGTATTTATGTAAATGTAATTAAAACATTTAAATACAATTAAAATTTTGTTTTGCTCATTCTGTCTATTTTCGACTCAACGTCTTTATATATACACCGCAGCACTAGACCTGACCGTACTCAATCTCGATTTTCCTCGTGCTTAATTCGGTATAATTATATCAGTTTTTTTTTTTTAACGATCGATTAAATATTGTTTTTCAGACAGATAATAATCATTCGTCCCGGACGGCATAGTTTACTCTCTGCAGGTTAGTTCCGTGTGGTAAATCCGCTCCCTGCAATTTAACTTTAGGTTTACACAAGGCCTCCGGAGTCATTTTCGCGATATCGACTATCGATGAATAACTAATTAACAACGTAAACATTGCCAGCGTAATAAGCAATAACTTTATTTAAAGTTCAGGACGTTCGTGAAGTTCGTCTACCCTCCAGTCGTCGTGCACTTGTCGGATTAAACTCCCAAGACAAATCGTGATCAATCGCAAATGTTCCGTTAATTGGAATATGGGTAATGGAGAAAACATTAATTATTTTTTATTTACAAAATACGATTCAAATATCGCAAATATGTATTATAAATACGCGCGTTTTCGTTCGTTTCGAATTTTCGCTCTTACCGCTGCAGTGTACGAGTTTTCGCGGTCAGTCGTCGAAAATGATTCGGGAAAAAAGTTAGAACTTGGATTGAGTTTTTGAAAACGATAATATACCAGCCGCATTACGATATACAGAGCGTACACCAATTGAATCGGTCATTTCAAAAACAACATAAGTCATCAAATTGAAATTTTATACAAACCACAAATAACTTCATAACTCCAGAAATTTAACTTTTTTTGTACTTTTATCTCTTTACACATTTATTTTTAAGGTTTATTACATTCATAATTTGTGGTTTAAAATTATTATTTTTAATTATTATTTTAGTGTATTTCACTAAAATAATATAAAACTTATTTGACTTGTGTTGTTTTTGAAATGACCTATTCAATTGTTATTTACTGCAGCGCGTGTAAACAGCAGAGCAGCAATTATCGGTTTTAACGTTCCAATATAATTATTATTGTCGCACAATATATATAATATAATATATGGATGATTAGACTTTAATGACCGAAACTCTAAATAATATCGTTATTATGCCGTCGGTGTGAAATAATAATAATTATTATTTCGGGCACTTTGTAACGAGCGCGCTAGTTTTTTACGCGATGGTCCGACCGCGACAGATAATAATAATTAGAATAATATTATAAGCGAACGATAGAAAAAAAAAATTACAAATTTACAAAACGTTTTTTTGGGGGATAGGGAGTTTTTATTTTATAACCGAACCGTGGGAATTTGTCATAATTTTGGGCATAAAACATTGCACGTATAACGGCGTACTTTCAATTTCTCACTGGTCGGATGGACGGTCAAATTAAAACGTAGGAATTTCGTGTCCGCTATAAACGATTTTATACAGAGTGTTTCTGAACTCAGTACACACACTCAGTGGGGTGACTCAATGACGAAAGTTTTAAAAAATTTTCTCCCGTCATTAAAACCTATGAGTTTTTACATTTTCATTCGTAGAATTTCGATATAAATGTAAAAACAAATACACCACGATGTTTCCTGCGAAATTCTCATACGAACCGATGTGTCACATCACTTTTGCTCATTTCTACCCGATTTTGACGTCACGACGACTTAGGGCGTAACGAGCGTCTCGTGGGCGCCAAAATTAAAAAAATTCAAAAATGTTATGAATAAAAATGTAAAAACTTAGGTTTTAATCATGGAAGAAAAATTTCAAAACTTTCGTCATTGGGTCGCTCCACTGAATGCGTGTACGAATTTACGGTACTGAGTTCAGGAACACCCGGTATAATGTTTTGAATTAAAATTTTTTTTTTTTGTGAGTAAAACGCGTATTTACGTATATTTTTTAGAAATTAAATATTAATAAATAACTCGTCGAGTAATACATAAGACTTGGTTATTTCGATATATTTATTGTAATTTAGAAAACAGAAAAAAATTTCAAACGTTTTTATTTTATAAGAGTACTTCTTCGGGTTTTATTGCGTTATTTTTTTTACCGATTATGAGCATCACAGCTAATAATCGTTGAGTCTTCTCTTTCCTGCAGTGGCGTCATTTGGTGGGGGGCAGGGTGGGCATTTGCCCCCCCCCCTTGTTAATTGTGGGCCGACATGATTTGTGCCGAGATGATGTTGAACAATAGTTATTCTAACCAAATCTGTAGTAATGACTATCGAGTTATGAGCAATAATAACAAATCGCGTGGCAATCAGTGGATTAAAATTAAATTACCAATAAAATTTAAAAGTATGCAGGTCATATAACCACAGATAATATTAATATTATCTGTGATATAACCACGATTAAAGGCGATTAATTCATGGTTACAGCTTACCACGGTTCTGGATTTTTTTCGATAAACACGGTTATCGTTACCTAAAGGCAGTGCGTAAATTATAAAGAATATACGATGTACGTTTGACGGTTGACGACGTACCTGTAAATCTGTATGACTGTATCGCGTACGGCATAAACGAATTTGTTTAGCCGTTCTTTAACGTTTCGAACGTATGTTTTATGTATACATAATTTGTGAGTGGCGAGCGTAAAAAAATAAAAATGAAAAAAGCTAAAGGTTGTGTGACCAAGACGGCGAGAAAGAGAGGAAAACAATTGAACAAGATGCTCAGAACATGTCACAAAACGTAATTTCTAACATGTTTAATGTCACGACAAGGGAAACTTCAAAATTTGAATTTCATAAGTACTATATATAGTCATTTATAATACATTTATTATAGTTGACAAAGTAATGATTTTCTCCCCCAAAAAAAAAAATAAAAATATCGGGCGATTCGCGCGTGCCCATGATAACGAAAATATCAAAATGATGTAAAACAGAAATCGTATTGAGCTAAATGTAAGTGGAAAATAGTTAAATGGGCCGGTTAAATATTTTGCCTCTACCTTTCGAAAACTGAAATGACGCCACTGAGCGGCACGCGGAAAAAAGATTTTTTTAATTAGCATATAACACCCTATTCAAATCGGATTATAAAAATATTTATAGTTTGCATAGAGAAAAACATAAAAGTTTCTATTAAACTTCCGCACAAATACGTGTTCGTTGAAATCCGCTCACATTTTTTTTCTCGTAAATAATCAAATCCACTCACAAAGTCAGGACAAAAAAATTTAATTTCTATTGGATTTCGTGCAAATTTAATTCAGTATAGTCATTATTGCGAATTATTACGAAAACATCGTATGTAAAGTTAAAACCCGATACGAAATATTATAATTATAATAATATAATAATAATAATAAAAAAATAATAAATACTAACGATTCCACATGCCCGTACTATCGGTCGCTAAGACAGCGTCAAACAAAACACCCGCGTATACAGACATAGCGCGTCAGCTGACCGTTATAAAACAGGAAAAGAATGTAGTCACCAGGTAGCGCTAATAGACAGAGTAGAGGGGGGCAGACAGAAGCTTATAAATAGAGGTCAGAAAACATCGGACCGCTCAGTGTAGTCACGGCGGGCAGGCGCGAGCAACGCAGTACCGCTATTTATATGCGCCTTTCTGCCACGCCCTTCTATGATGTGTCGCAGCGTTATCTGGTGAGTACGCATTTTTTCTATTTTATTTTTTATTTCGCTTAAGTTCCATGCACGCTGTTCTTCCATATTCTACATCTTCATTTCGTCACGGTACATTAATAGATATTTCTTCTTGGTTACTACTCGTCGTTAAACGTTTCCTAAGAAAAAATCTTTTAAAAATTAAGCACTATTTCCACGCAAAAAATCGTCTCAAGGAAAAAAATTATCAATTGTAATTGTAATCTCCGTATATTAAACAAGTAATAACAGATACAATTTTTAGTATATTAAACAAACAATTTTTTTTAAATTCTGTGTCTTATATAAAGTTTTGTTGACTACATCATCAACAGCGGCGCGGGGAAAAAAAGATTCTTTTAAGTAGCATATGACACCCGATTCAAATCGGATTATGTAAATATTTGTAGTTTGCATAGAGGAAAAATACAATTTTCTATTAATGATTCGCACAAATACGTGTTCGTTGAAATCCGCTCACTTTTTTTTCTCGTAAATAATAAAATTCACTCACAAAGTCAGAACGAAAAATTTTAATTAAAAAAAAATAAAAATTTAATAGCCATTGGCTTTCGCGCAAATTTAATTCAGAATAGTCGTATTTGCGAATTATAACGAAAACATCGTATGTAAAGTTAAAACCCGATACGAAATATTATAATTATAATAATATAATAAAAAAATAATAAATAATAACGATTTTATATGCGCGTAATATCGGTCGCTCAGACAGCGTCAAACAAAACACCCGCGTATACAGACATAGCGCGTCAGCTGACGTTATAAAACAGGAAAAGAATGTAAGTCATCAGATAGCGCTACTAAACAAAGTAGAGGGGGGCAGACAGAAGCTTATAAATAGAGGTCCGAAACCGTCGGACAGCTCAGTGTAGTCACGGCGGTCAGGCGTGAACAACCTAGTTCGTGCCTGTGTGTGTGTGTGTGTGTGTGTGTGTGTGTGTGTGTGTGTGTGTGTGTGTGTGTGTGTGTGTGTGTGTGTGTGTGTGTGTGTGTGTGTGTGTGTGTGTGTGTGTGTGTGTGTGTGTGTGTGTGTGTGTGTGTGTGTGTGTGTGTGTGTGATCGCCCCCTTCTCGCGGGATTTTGATATTTTTAAATTTAGTATTTAAAAAACTCGGCCGGTCGCATACAGTGTCAACGAGTAAACGTTAAACAAAAAGTAAAAGTGTAAAATATAAATAAGTGTATAACGAGGAAAGATGAATACATTCGTTCATTTCATTTCATTGAAATACGCGAAATAATATTAATAATAATATTGAAAAAAAATGAATAATAAAGATAGCGTCATTATTAGAATATGCGGATTTTTAGTCTAATACAAAACCGACGACTATTATGGTCTCTTCGGTTGAAATATATAATATTTATACAATTGCAGTGAATTCAGGAAAGTTTGTTGTGCCGCGTGCCGAAAATATATTATATTTCGAATAGTAATTCGTAAATATTTGTGTATTTGGAGAATTCGAGGTTCGTTTCACGATCACCCTGAACTATTTACCGTAGCGAATTTGTCTTTGGACAAGTCCCGAAGACGCGTCTTCGCGAACGCTCCGGGTATTCGATAATTTTTTTTTCTTTTTCCAAACCGAAACAAGTTTTGCTCATTTCAATACGGGTCATATGTGTGCGTAACGAAAAAAATGTCGAAATTGCTGTCGCGAACGCTGTAGCGGGGATGTCCGTTCGAGTGGAATTTATAAGAGGTTACGAATAACGATTTTCGAATTTTATTTTCTCTCAAAATATTGTTAAAATATTTGCTCGTAATAAATTTTGCGGAACATAAATACGAAAATTTTACTCGTCGTTAACGATTTTATGCGATTTTCCAGTAGTTCGTGCTCGATAAAACTACTGGAAATATCGAAAAACGAATAGATTAATACACGTAGTTTGCGCGCGCGAAATTGTTATACTGTGTTAAAGCTTTAGTGGATTGTTGATTTATTCAGAATATTGACATGTATATGTCTTTTGGCTGGGGTCATTCTATAAATCTGTGCGACACCGAGAGCGTTACCATGACGTCATGAACCCGGCTCTACTCACCACCCGGCCAGGTCCCCCCACTTCTATACCGTCGTTGCCAGTTACACTGGAACGGCGATGGCAACGCGATCTATATATATATATATATATATATATATATATATATAGATAGATATAGATAGATATAGATCTATAGATATGTCTATAGGTACGAGGAGACGAGGACTAAGCTATAGGTAACTTTATGTCACGTGTAAAAAATAAATGAAATATATACAAGACATATACACGTACCGATGTATATGCATGCAATGTAGACTGACAATTACTCCTTTGATACTCCTTTGATTTTCAGATACGTATACTCATGTCTTCGGTGTTTGGCTGACGTTTCGGACTTTCGGACTTATTACAGAGTCCATCTTCAGAGCGATAGTCATAACCTCGGACCAGTAAATATCGCTCTGTAGATGGACTCTGCAATAAGTCCGAAACGTCAGCCAAAAACTGAAGACACGGATAATGGATATATCTGAAAATATTCTGAATAAATTATTATAATTTTAATAAAAATTCCCTCGCGTTCGGAACACGTGAACGGTTCGTGGAATCGTTTAATTTCGTATTGCTTTACGCCTGTACAAAGTGTTAAAAGTATAGAGAACATTAAAAATAATTGTACCCGCTGTACGCCTAAAAACAAGAGATGGTACGTTTTGAAAATAATGCTAAAATATCCAAAAAGTAAGAAAACAAAATTTGAAAATAATATTTTGAGCTAAATAAAACGGTGGACAACCGCGGAGGCTTCCTTAAATGCAGACCAAACACGCTGGTGAAATATGATTGTGACGGTGAATTCCAGATCAGGGAATTCGGATAAAATGGAAATTTTATTTTATACACTAGAATTTTGTTATTATTTTTTTTTTATATATATATTAAATATCTGGCGATTATACGTCACGTCGACGGATCTACGAAATTAATAAAGGAATTTGATTATATTTTTTTGTTTAAAACGTTTTAACAGCGCAATATTGTAAAACAATGAATTTAATTCGTGTGTTTTGAATATATAGATATATTGCAGTGTATATACGTCGTTATTATTTGAATAATTTCACCAAAAAAAAAGAAAAGTACAAACGGAATTTTTACAAAAAAAAAAACACTCAAATACGAAATAATATGTACGCTTTTCGAGCGCTCGAGTGTTTTTTTTAGAAAAACTTTTGACATTTTTTAATTTACGATTCATATATTATTATTTAAACATATAAAATACGAAATACGATTATTCGAGGTTCACTGTAATACAATATCCTCTTTAAAATATCGATAAAAAACAAATAATAGTTTCCCGGAGGAAATCGATAGAGTACAAAAATTACATATTATACTCTTTTTTTTTCCTCGTTAAATAAATAAACCCGAGGTTTTACGAGAAATACGTATCTATAAACCGGCACAACAACGAAACAAACTTAAATAACGATAATATATTTATTTAAAGAAAATAAAAAATAAATATATGCGAGCGTATATGGGTCAATAACATTTTTTTATTTTAATAAATACACATATTTCACTCGAACACGGTATAAATATATACATTTGGAATACATTCGGAGTCGCTGTGTTTTTCGTTCGAAATCATAGAGGCGAGTTGAAAATTCGACGAGGAAAATTATAATTTTTTTTTAATATACTCTCTATAACAGTGGTTCTTAACGGGAGCGGTACCGCTCCCTTATTGGAGGCATTTCGGTCTCTCCGGGGGGCGATAGTTTTGAAGGGGACCTTGAGGAGGTGGTGAGCTTTTTCAAACTCGGAGATTACAAATAATAGAATTTATTAATATTATACAACAACACTACGAATAATTGAACGTGAAATCAGTATAGTTGCAATTGCGCACGCTATAGGTACAACGTCATACGGCATGTTATCTAATCGGATTTTACGTGTCAATATGGAACGTCTTGTTTATAATAGTATATAGTAATAAAAAGGATTCAGCATTGTTGTTCAGCTTTTGACGAAACAAAGGTTGGACATTTGCAACAAAGGTGATCTGCGTTTAGTTTTGACCAATATCGAACCAGACACCGCCACATTAGCAGCTACTCATCAGGCTCAGGGCAGTCATTGATAGGTATAATTTTTATATTTTATAATTTTTTTTTTCATCATAGTTAAGTAAAATCTTTTTGTATAGTAAAGTAAAATTGTTTTGTTAAGCGATGTAAAATATAACCATTACTATCTTCTTAAAATAAGAGTTTTTAATTTAATTTAGTATGCTGATGAATAAATAAATATATATATTTATAGGAAGAAAATTTGATTTTTCACGAGGGGGGCGTTAGCAGTTATTTGTTACGATAAAGGGGCGCTGAACCAAAAAAAGGTTAAGAACCACTGCTCTATAAGAACGGATTGTGTAATTGTTTTCAGGACGGAGTCTCGCCAGAATGTCTCGAAAAATAAACTCAGACTTCACGGTTAGCGCACCGTGTTCGACAGAGAGATAATAATAACATATACGAGTATATAGGGTTTAAGTACGTTAATAATTAGTCGCATGCAAATTAATACTTACCGGTCCGCGTGTCGTTTTAACGCGTAATTACGTGTATCGTATAGCGTGCACCTCTTCATCCACAAAACGTTATTCTAAATACACACACGTGTGTATATATATAAATATATATATATATATATATATATAATTGTATTATAATTAACGCTGTATTGAGGTAATATTTACACGAAGAATTCGAAATGGGGAGTTTCGAGTCGGTTACGGAAACCGCCCTCGCCGCATGATAATATATACACGGACTCGTGACATTCCTTTACGTATATAGCGTTATGCGACTCCACGAATTTCAAATATGTGTGGAAAGGGTTTACGCGAAAGTCGATCGGAAGCGATGATGATTTGGGCCCGGATTTATACGCTCTCTGAAAACCTTAGGAATATTCGCTATAAAAATATGCGTTCATTTTCTGTTGTTTTTTTTTTTTTAGAAATACACCGTTTAAAATTTTAAAAATATTCCAAAAAGAAAATTCGATTTTCAAAAAAAAAAAAATTGTGATATTATTTTTATTATTTAAAAACGTTTACGTAAAAAAGTACATAACATGATTCGTTTTCTACGGCATTTTCGACATCCGAAAAGCGTATTTTCAACAAATTGCCAAAATCCGGATGTCTATATGTGTGTATACTTTTCAGTAACTTTCTGACTGGCGTAACCTATGACTGTGTTTGCGACTCTGTGCGTATTCGCATGCAATATCGTTAAATATAAAAAGATATATTTATTTATTTACATTTTAACGAAAGTTTTCCGCTATTTTCAAATCGATATCGAAACCGGTTTTTATTGATCGCGTTTAGATTTCTCGACAATTATTTATTGAATTAAAAAAAAAAAGTCAAAAACGATACTATTATTATATTCAGTCATTTTTTAAATGCTTTTGCACAACGTTTGTTTCTTTTTTTTTATTAATGTCGATTAACGAAGAAATCGGATACCAGGTCTTACGCCGTTGAAATTAATTTAAAAAAATAAAATAACGGAAGAGAACAATAATAATAAAAGGCTATAAATTCTAATGTGAAACGAAAGGAAAAAATACCCTTGAATAGGATCGCGTATTAAATATAAAATAAATGTAAATATCCGAGACTTGAAAAATCAAAGTTTTCTGCCGGTATAAAACAAATATTATATTATACTTTTTAAATATACTCTCGTATATAGCTGTATAAACGAGTAAACGTTATTAGAAACGTATTATTATTATTATTGCTGTGGAAATCGGAAAATATTTTTCAAAAAAAACTTTTTCTCGTCCCTGTTTTATTTACTTTTTTGCAATCCGGAAACACAACAACCATCTGCTGCTGCGTCCTGCCGCATTAGTACGAAAGCGTAAATCGATATGTTTTTTTTTATAAACAAAAATACAAAACAACATTTATATCGGTCGAACAAATCCACGTGTACCATGAGTGCAAATCAAACGAGTAAATATACAGCAAATCGAATATATTCAGTAAACGAAATCGAAATAACACACGTATTTCTAGTGCATTTCCATTTGAAATTCAGCTGGTTAAACTGCATAAATACGTTTTACAATAACGCCATTCCGTTGTAACTGCAGGCAAAGTTTGATGTTCCTTTGCTGTACTCCAGGGGGATTTCTTTGACTTTAGCCTAAGGTTTTGCCCCACAAACCGGTACATCGGGGAATATTTTCGGTTTTGTTAACGATTTCAAGCAGTGGGTCTTTCCTGCGTAAGGGTGGTGGCAAAATACAAGACTCCAGGTTTCGACCGTTCGACCACAGATTAGTTATTCAGATAGATCACACGGCCCGAGAACAAAAGAATTGCAAATACGCTCTTCTTATTAGCCCCCCTCCCCCAAATCAATGTAGGCACACACGACAATATAAATTATTGTGCTGATATTATACAATATTCTTGTACAACTTATTTATTATTTCAAATAAATATTATCATCATTATGGTTACGACATGCCGGTGAAAATTTAACGCAGATTAAGCACAAAGAGCGTGAGCATGACACGAGCGCCAAACCAGAATTCACAATTAATTTTATGTAAACAACACAAATATATTTTACTTCACTAGAGTATAATGTTTAAATTTTAGGTAAATATATTGTGCTATCATGCGGTTACACTGATATGGGGGTTTTTCGAATGACGTCATTTTTTTGTTTACATCGCCAGTGATCCATCTGTATTCATCTAATCTTATGATTCGACGGACGTTTATTTTTAACGCTACGCTGATTATCCTCATCGCCCGATTACGTACACCGCCGATTATCTATACGCTATTCAGTTGAAGAGTACACCGGAACGCGCACGTTGAATGAAAGCCGGAGCGATGCTAGACTCCCATGCGGCTAATAGCTGCTCTGTCATTGGCTGTTGCTGTCGGCAACAGTCGGCTCACGACGGTTTCCGCCAATCAGAATACCGATAGGACCTCGCCTGCGCGAACACGAACCAATTTTCGTCCGTCGCCCGGTACACTCTTAAACTGAATAGCATATAGACGTATTGAAATTTATTTTCCCGCACCCTTGTTATCCGAAAACTAAACGTTTCGCGTGTGGCATTGTTTCGCATACGCAAAATTTACGTATAATTTGCCCAATCTTATTGATCGCAACAATGAACTGGGTAAAATGCGATTCGGATACATCAAATATACGCGTGCAAAACATTGAACGATAATCGTGTTGAGAACAGTCGTATAGAAAATAAAGTTCATAGCATATTGCGTTATACTGTATTGCGCATAAATTATGATAATAAATAATGTCGGTACGTTATTTCATTACAACATAAATCGCAACATATCCGCGGTATATCGTATTTGTATATACAATGTATAATATATACGCTCGTATTGTGGACGTATGGAACGGAAGAGGATAACTATATAGTCGTCGGTCGTTATAAGAGCTGCACTCCATCAATCGATTCTAATTCCGGCGGAAGTGACATAACGGGTATTGTTGAAAAAAAATTTCTCTTTTAGATTCTCCCGTTATATTTTCGTACACAGTTGGGCCTAAACCCGCCGTCTTACTATTATAATACGGCTCGGCGAAAGATTTATACTTTACATATCGTTATTGCGAGTCTAATACGTTCGTGTACTTTTTGATATATGGTTTTGTTTCAAATTGCGCGCATCGTTAATATATACATACATACGCCATATCCTCACGTACACCTACATTATTATGTTTTCATTCTGTAATATATACAGATGTAATACGATGTAATATACGGTCGCGTAGGTACTTACGTCCGTCTATAAGCGCTCGTATTTTCGGAAAAAGAAAAATTTCACGATATTAAACAAAAACTTATATATTAAAGTACGCGGATAACGGGTATGATAATCATATACACATCACGTAAAGACAGGGGTGAAATTTTTGTTTAAGAAAAGTCATTCTGATTGATGGGGATGATATCCTGATTTGACGGGAATTTATTCCCTCCGAAGCAAATTTGAAAATTTGAATACCAAAAAGAAGCACTTTCGGTTTCGAGTCTTATTGTGGGGTATACATATACGTACCACAGTGAACGAATGAAAACCTAACGTACATTATGTTTTATTTACAATTTGATAATTTCATCACATGGAATTTTTATAAATTCATTTCAAATGTATTAGAAAAGTAAAATTATATGCGAACGAAATTAAAATATAGTTAAAATCGTTGTATAATTGGCTATAAATTTATAACAAAATTGCGATAAAATCGAAAAGAATTCCAAAACCCATAGACATTAAATTCGTATTTAAACGAAACAAATTTAAGACTTACTTGGCAAATGAACTGGAACAATATAGAAGACGATTTACAAATGCAATAACATCCGTTCCTTAGTAATAAATAATCATCAAAAAAATGTTAATAAACGCGTTAATTTTTTTTTAAAGAACGCCAACGTGAATGCGCTAGGTAAATACTAAATATGAACGTGAAAGTGAAAGAATTCGATATTTTTTAAGTAAACGTTTCGAACACTAGCTGGTCGTGTCTCTATATAATATGACCGCGCGTTGTGTTTACACGCGTACAATTGAAAACCAGCAGAATAGGCTGGAAAATTCGTTTTCAAAATATGTCTTCGTCGTTTTGTACGTTTCGATACGATTTACTTCGTCAAGCTAATTCGATAAAACGCGCTATTTATTCCCGTATATTTATATAAAGACGTTTTTGCCAAGCGTTGCCAATGTTGTTTGCGAAAATAATCATTTTACTCGTTGATAATTATATTATTATATATTTTGACGACGGAATACGGCTTCACATATTATTATAATACAATATACTAATTAATCGTTGATTTTTGACTTTAACTGTAATTTGCACGATGGCCAAACGAATAACGTTGTGATACAATGTAAAGACCGTTCGACCGGCCATTTATTTCATAAATGGAAATTACTTGTTATCTATATATGATAAGACTTATTATCAGTAGAGTAACGAATAACCTACCTATTTCATTCGGGGTAACAAGAGTTAACTGTTTGGAGTGAATAACATGACGTTTTCGAACGGTGGTCATAGAGTTAAGTCTATTATAGATTACAATACGCAGTTGACTATATAGTTAACTCGAGTTGAGTTTTCGAACGCATCCCATTATAATTTAAAACAGTTTATTTAAAAAAATAAATAATTCGTCGATACATAATATTATTATTAGATTTTCTACGGATTCGCACGTTTTTTTTAGTGCGTATCGGTTGTTTGTTATCGTTGTGTCCGGCTACGGTCTGGTCCATTCTCGATTAAACAGAACAAATTTTTATTTTTTTTTGCATATTTTTACAAGCTTTTAAGAATTAATTTTTTTTTAAAACGACTATAAAATCGTATTACAGACGGAGGCGTCATTTCAGTTTTTTTGTCGTGTGTGCTAAGTTTCAAGCAGACCGTACAAAAACAGATGTAGATACTCGTGTACATTATCCTGCTTTTAATTTTTTCCCATAGATCGTGAATCGCAATCAACATAAATAGTAATAACATCAATTTCAAAACTAAAATATAATAAATAATTGATTACTTTACCTGTGAAAACCAACGAGTAATGAAAAGCTTGAAAATGACAAATATAGCAAAAAAAAAAGAAGAAAAGCAGATAATATTTACATTTATATTTTATGTTTAAAACTATTGTACAAGCACAAATCTCTAAAAAAAAATTGAATTATATTTTAAATAAGCGGATACCGGCGATTTTTAAGTATAGCAAATACACTTACAGCTTTTCCTAGATTGATATTTTTAACTTCTTCTTTTTCAACGTTAAGTACCATTATCAAACCAGGCCAATTGGGACTATAATAAAAGAAAGGGATGCCCCCCTCCCCAAATGACTCTCATGGATAGAGAATCTTACGCGGTCGTTTAAATAAATATGCGCTCCGGTATGTTATGTGGAAAGGAGTTTTATAGTCAATATATAAATCCGTTCTATTTTCCACTCGCAATTTCTTCGTTTCTTAAAAATTCGAAGCAACATATCATATCATGACGGTGCGGAAAAAAATATTTGAAAAATTTAAGCCTAACAAACGTGTATATACGTAATACGTAACACGTATTTCGGACTTTTATGTAAAAACTGTGTTTAATCCTTAAGAGAATTTACAAAAATATCGTTTTAAAAAACATACCGAGTATTTTATTGAAAATTTTCTAAATCCACGTTGTTATCATTGCCAGTTTCGCATTCACGGTCGTATTATACGACGTACCGTATCGTACGCGTTATGTTTGATATTTTTTTTTTTTTACGTTACACCGAAAGAATACTGTTTCGAGAAAAGAAATTAAAAACGCAAATGTAATTTTAATTTAATTCTTGTATTATTGATATGTCACGGTCCTGTTTAACATTAATGAAAATATTAAATACCGGGATGAATGATTTAGTATGCCATGCAAATTGTTAGGAACACCATTGCGCATAGGCGACTGCAATGTATGTAGCCGCGTATATATTATAAGACAGCTTGACATTTTGTTGTAAAATGTTTAGTCAAACAACGATGACGAGGTAATAATAATATAATAACTATTCACATTATTCGTCCGCAGACAGGCCGTTGTCGTCGTTGTTTTCGTGTAAAAAATGACTTGTCTGTCCACGGCTATGTGGAAACTCAGTGGCGTATATATATATAGTAGTGACAGGGTTTAAAAACCCCATGAAATTTTTTCATGCATAAAATATATTTTATAATATTTATCATTTGTGTGCGTGTATTATTATTACTTTTTTTAAAAACTCTTATTATCGACAACCTGACGATGACCGATAAATTGTTATTAATGAATTTTCATTACATTGTCACGGCACATTGCATAAATATGAAAACTTTTTTATTCTGCCTAAAAAACTCGATTTCAAGAGAAAAATTTTTATTTAAGAAGTAAATATTAATTGAATAATTAAAAAAAATATATATAATATTAATTACATTTTTTCTTATTTATAATATATAACTAAAATGATTGTTTATAAACTCCTACAACCCCCGGAATAAATTCTTATATACGGCACTGTTTTAGTGGGTCGCGTGGTCCAATTAAGACGGTCGAAGGTATAATGATCGGAAAATCATATAAACGGAATTTTGATTCTTATAAACAAACGATCGAAATCAATGTATTTAATATAAAAACAATGAGCATCATGATTAACCGTATATAATTTATTACATTATAATAAAATATAACAAACCAATTTGTACACGTATCATATTTAAATACGCGTGTAACGACAAGTAATATATTCCGAGCGGCTATGTGTATTATTACGCTCTGATCGACCAATGACTTTCCCAGGAGCACGTGAAACGTATAACACGCGTATGACAAAGGAAGATAATTAAATGGAACTCGCGCGTATATTTTAATAGGAAATACAATTTTCATTCGTTTCGCGCGCGCGGTAAATTATTGCGAGCAACGTTTTATCGATCCAGCCCAACAAATTCGAACTTAATAAATATTATACACACGTACCCCGGCAATAAGAGAAAGACATGTTGAAGTTAAGTACACGCACGTACGGGATTAAAATCTTGTGTATACGTATACGTTGTACATACATTATCATAATATACGTTAGGTCCGGTCAGAATCATGCAATGTTCTATAGTCTCCCTACAGCTACAGAAAACGGCGGCGGCGATCGTGATTTTCACTTTCACGTATGTTTGTCTGGAATCAAATCTGAAAAGCTCCGTTTGAGACACATTTTTCTCGGTGGTGAAATTTCGAAAACTTTGCATCAACCTCGGTTTTGGATGACAATACAATAATCCATGGTCATTCTTGACCAAATTTGGTCTCAGGAATTCCAGGGTATGCAAGAAGATCATCTCCGAGGAATCGGACCCAGGCGCGGGTCCAGAAATCACAAAAGAGGGGGGGGACTGTACGATGATCAGCTACCTATTTCGGTAGTTATATATATAATTTTTAAGCAATGACTAGAGCCCAAGGGAGGGGGAGGCTAAAGCCCGTTTAGCCCCCTCTTGGATCCGCGCAGATCATCGGGGAAATCGTAGGCGTTAATAAAATTTGTTATGTCCATGGGATGTCACGGCCACTCAACGAATAGGCGACGCTTGGAAAAAGCTCGTGAAAATACCACGAGAAGAGTGGTAATAGAAATAAAAGTACCACCAACTGAAGACCATTAGTTTTACTTAAGACATCAAATTTTTACGCAAAATAAATTACAAGATTATCTGTAAGCGTTAACAGAGTTGTTTTATATCATTCAATTTCTTAACGAGTCATTAGATTTAAAAATATCGTATTTCTAAAACGTTCAATAATTAAAGATAATTTTAAAAATACCTAATTTCGAGGTAATATATTTTTATTAATTTTGGATAAAAATTCAAGACAATGACCGTAGTAGCCTTCGGAGTTCTTCCCCGAGCGAAGAAATTATTTTGATGAAAACCAAAGGAGTGTGTAGTAAGTAACTTTACTACAACTGCCACTGGACGCAGTTCGTATGCGGGTAAATAATAATAATAATAATATTGTCCCCTGAGCATTTCGATTTCGGAATTCTCCTAAAGTTTTGAGCCAAAAACTCGCCTGCGCAATATCCGTTGTATGGGCCGGGCGGTGCAGAGGATAACGACAGATGACCTGCAGCTTCAGCGGTATTCGTCGTCGACGGACACGTCAGAAACGCCGCTTACAATGGACCATTTGTGAAAATCAAACTGTGCTCGCGGCCGTGTCCGCGGGTGATGGTGTTATGACCCGTTTCGGGATCGTTTCCTTCGACGACCCGTCGTAAATCGTGAGAAATATACGACGCGTAGAGAAAAAACGGCTGGACAAAAAAAAAGTTCAGCTTTTTTTTATATATACTCGTATATATAGCGCCAAACACACATTTGCGCGAATTGCAGAAAACTACACGCGAAATACGAAGTGCCACATTTTCTGGAGACTTTTTTCTTTTTGTCGCCCGATTTATAGTTATACAGTTCGAAAACAACCGTCGATCATTTTCACTTCATCAATATTGAGGCGGATGATTTATTTTTTTTTTTTTAGAAAAATCGGGAAGTATTGTAAAGTGTAATTCGACAAAACGGGAAAAAAATATATGTAACTAATAGCATAGGAACGTGAACCAGGAAAGTAATAACGTTTATATAGAGGAAAATGATAAATATGACAAAGAAAATCGAGGAAAATATTTAGCGGGAAAATTAAATAATTTGATATTCAAAAATTTCGGAAAAACTTAAAGCTAGAAAATACGAAACGCGGGTAAGTCATATGTTGGAATTATAATATAATTATCAAAGTAAATGGAAATGTGGTCGTGGCAGAAGACGTTTAAGACCGAATGGACGGAACGAAAATCAAATGAAAGAGTTCTAGAAGAAATAGGCAGGTGAAGAAATCTAATGAATAATATATAACGAAAAGGCAAATAAAATTTTTTTGGCATGTTTTCCGTCAAAATGATTTTCTTAAAAATATATTTGAAGGAAGAATATTCGGACGACGACCGAGAATTGGCTATTTCCATGACATAGAAGACAAAATGAACTGCTCGTCTTACAAAAACCTAAATGAAGCCGCGAACGATATACACACGTGACTACTTCGACAAGACGTTGCCTTTAGAACATGATGATCGAAATAAAATCGTAAATTCATAAATATTAAAATAATAATTATGTATAAATAATGTATACGAAAAATCGCGTATATGTTACGCTCACATAATATTTTTTTCCATAGTATATTATTACAGTGTAATATTTTCTTACAATTTTTTAAACATTTCGAGGTTTGAAAACGGAAAGACTTTGTAAAAATTTCAAAAAAATTTACGCAAAATGTTCCAGATAACGTAACGAAACGGGGTGAGGGATGAATAATCCCCTCGTTATTTCTAAAGATTTACAGCACCTATGCGTACACTTGTTGTTTTCTATACAACGGTTAACAAAAAGTATAAAATTTGATTACGACGCGTATATTAATGATATTTTTGGTGTGCTACTCGAATTGTAGTTTTATAGTTCATTTTCTGCGTATAGTCGTTTAATAAAATTCGAATTAGACAATGACTTGCATACCCGAAACGCCTTTTACTCACTGGTTTAGTTGACTTAAACGTTAATCACTACGGCAGTCGGCTTAAGTCGTCGCTTAAAATAAATCATTGTGTAATACAGTTTAATCCGATTTAAATACGTTTTTGATTTCTCGTCGGGTTTGGTAATATTGCACCGAGTAGAGCTGTTCTATTTTCGAGTACAAACGAAATGTTACAACGTCAAAAGATCTCAATAAGCCGCAATTTTCGTGGGATTTATATTCCATTTTGTCCAAGATATCATTTTATTATCCTTGTAACGTTTTCCCAAAAAATTTCTCACAAAAGATTTTCGAAATACTTCCTCGGGTGTCACTTTTTTTTTTGTTAACATTTTGTGCGTAGAAAGTCAGAAAATTTTCCTTTTTTTTTCTAAATGAATGACACGCAGCAAAACGCCAAGAACTCCCATCACGTACAACCCTATTCACGAACTCTTTTTCAGTCCGAGCTTAAAGTTAAACAATTTAATTTGAGCCGGTGATACGGGTTTTCCTGAAAACAAGTCCGAAAAAATATTAAATAAAGTCCAGAAAAGGATTAATCTTTGGAGGCGCAGCCGGGCGGTTAATAGTTAATACCAAAAGCAGCATTAAAATATAAATATTTTTCTTCAGAAGGAGACGGAGTTTTTTTTTTTTTTGTTTTTTAACTATTTGCTCGATTATTATTATTATTATATACAGTCCACAGTGCGCTGTGTTCAACGACACGTGACGAAGGCATAACACTTTATAGACATATCAAATACTTCATCTCGATCTAACCTCAATAGTGAAACTACGAGCTTATTGTACACGATGATCTACCGTCTACGCACGAGGGAATCGGTACAATACGCACGGTTTTTTTTTTATGAATACCTACCTTTTCAGCGTTTACTTCAATTCTATAGGGAACACGACTGATTTAAACATTTAATAACCGCTTTTTTGTTCGTGAAAATAAGTCGTTCGAGATGATTCCCCGAGTCTATAGCGCACAAAAACCCTTGCGCATATTTTTAAGCCGAAAGTATTATTGCTGAAGGTTTAAAGAACCATCATTATTTCATACGATAATAATCGATAACGCTTATATAATATTTTCCCATAGTTTTGGAAAAAATTTGATACGGATTTTCGATTTATATAAGACGGGCAACGTTATTTTTTTTGGAATTTTTCATTCGAAGTGTGCATTTTTTTTTCAAGATTTTTGTAGAAAATTGTTAATTTAATCTATTTTTAAAACTATTCTCGTACCGTTGCTGTAGGTGAAATATGCAGGAATATGCAGGAGTCACTATTACATATTCACTAAAATTTCGTACTAATTTTTATGAATATCGCGCGTATTGTGCAAGTCCTTCGCTAGATCATCAGTGCTACGAAATAGCGTAAAAGCCCATCAAAATTGTAGAATATAAAATCCCGATTATTATCCGATACCGGTTACGGTCGAAGAATAAATGATCTTTATAAATTTTCCAATACTACTGTATAAAGATAAATGGGAGAAAACCGTAAATTTTCGTTAAATTCATTGTGTACAAGAGATGCCTTCAATCAGGCAATTGAAGTATACAATCAACAAATACGTCAGGTTTTTTTTTTTTGGAATGACAATGATCACGTTTTATCGACTGCAATTGAAAGTAAGATTGGCTATATAACGTAGTGACTAACACTTTGTGCCGTTTTATGCAGTCGTAAAAGCAATGTGTTTTTATTATTATTTATTTGTAATGTCTATTTTACACATAAAACGTATACGCGGCGCATTTTCGAGGAATTTTCATCGGGCGACAAAATAAAAAAATATATTTTCTCAAAATAAATATTCGATATTATGATTAACGAGTGTTTCGCGTTATTGTTGAGCATCAATCCGTTAACGCTCGTATTAAATGGCGCGTAACGTAACTAAAAAAAAATTATAGCACGCGTTAAAGAAAGAGAAGAAATTTCACGTCATGTACAATATTGAATTATTGTTATTATTCTTATAAATAATACTTGTATGACTGTTATTATCTCGTATTTTTCGTATAATTTTGAGAAAAATTTTTAATTGAAAAATGTGTAATATATTATTATTATTTGCATATGGCATAACCGGCTTAGTCAATCGAACAGAATGGAAAGAAAATGAATAAAATTGCGAAATACAACATACAACGATAAAAGAGTAAATAAAAACGATAATGAAAATTTATACGAGACAGACTAACTCGGTGACTTGTAATTTATAATATTTTATCTCCAGGTCCTCCAAACCGTATCACCGCCACCGCTTCGGTGAAGTTTCTTCAATCATCTGTCGGAACGAGTTTGCGAGCACGTATCGACAATGTGGTTTAACAAAATATTACAGGTATATCGTGACTCGGTAAACTACGTATAAATACGTTTTATATTATTATTGATATTATTTTATTATTGACTTGTCGTTTTTTTTTTTTTTAATATAATTTTTTTATTTATTTTTATAGAAATATAAACGTGACCCCCAGCCGGCACTCGAAAAACAAAACCAAAAAAAAAACTTTGGTCGTTATTGTTTCCCCCTTCTCCCTGTAAGTGCAATATAATATAATAAAATACTTATAACAAGTAGGAAAAACTAAGTATTTATATAAATAATACGAAAACTTCAGCGTCGCGTCTGTTGTGAGGCGCAGGTTATTATTTTCTTCTTGCAGTAGTGTTAAGAAAACCCACTCGGGTTTTTGCAAATTTTTTTTTTTTTTTTTTTGCTTTTCCGAAACATTTACATTTTTATGGATAACCTTGAGCTGCTGCGGTTTGCTGCGTGGTTATCGTCATATATATATATATATATGTAAATTAAACGTGACCGCGTTCAATTTCAAAATCCCATCCCGGTCGCTGTTCGTTCACGAAGATTGCATTAAACCGCCGCCGCGGTGTAGTGAAAAAAAACCATAAGAAAATACAAAACAAAACGAGCGTTATCGGTTTCTTTTTTTCAACGCATATTTTTTGCGCACCAATTAAACGTTTTTCTGTAAACGTTAAACCGTCGGAGCGTACGACCCGCGCGACCTGCGAATGACATTGTAACGCGTTGCACATTTTTTTCTTTTTTATTATTATTACATAAATCGGCAAATATAATAAACGACATAATAGAACACGTCGTCGTCGTGGCAAAAATCGTTAACCGGCATCGGGGTCTCCGTCTATTTCGGTAAGTATACACAGAAACGAACAGGGAAAATGTTCGAATTCGACGAGTAAAAAAAAGAAAAAAAACCAAAGCACGTGGTCTATGTACTGGATGAAAACGAACCGAAAAGAGCCGAAACGGTTTTGGAAATCGAAACCGTTTGAAATATTGGAACCGTGAGCCTCGTTAAGTTTTTTTCGGGAACCTGAACCGATTTTTTTTTCGCTTTCAATCGATTTTGGTTTATATAATATATTGTAAAATTTTAATAAACTAACATTAATCGAGGTTTTTTTTATTTTATCGACTTCAAATCGATAACGGTTTTTCACCGAGTCACGTGAATACTTTTTACCGTCTATCAATTCGTTTGAAAACTAGACATTTTCAATAATAACAATCAATAATACAGACGAATAATTTCGAGAAATTTTTAATTTATAATCCGATATAATTATTATATAAGTAACTTAAATTTGAACTGGCGATAAGTTAATTTTTACTTAAAAATGAATATTTTTTTCTGAGTATTAAAAAAAGAAAATTTAAAACTTAAAGTTTTAAAAACGCGAAGAACCGTGAATGAAACGAAAAACCCGTAAAGTCAATTATGTACGCGAGTCGAGCCTTAATCGTACGTAATCCAAGTATAAAAAAAAAATAAGAAAAAATTTATTACTCGTCTCGGATGGAGCACCGGGATAGAACCTTCTTCAAATGAGTACACCAAAGTTTTTATCGACTTTTGCACGGGTAAAAATTAACGGGAATAAACGTTTCGATATCTACACAAGACATTGAAATGATTTTATGTTGCTCACGTGAAAAACAAAAAAAAAAATAATTATAATGAAGCCTAAGGCGTGAAAACAGTCATTTTTTAGCAAATATTATTATTATTATTATTACTTTTACTGTTATTATTAGTATTATTGTGGTATATATTACAATTTGGTTTTACATGTTGTTGTTATTTTTTTAACGCTATTTCAAAAACGTTATATGGTACTTCATGCGTGGCACGTAAATATATATATATATATTAAAAATCGTTTTGCAATACAACACAACCAAATTGCAATGTATTACAGGTGGATACCGAAAATTCGATAAACCGAATTCGTTGTATAATATTTTACCATGACCCATCACGACCGTATAAAACAACAATAACAAGAATAATTAATAATACTAATAATAAACATAATAGTATTGATTATTATTTAATATATCGATCGAAATTTCGTAACGAGAAAACCGTTCAGAATGTCGTCGACTCGGAATGATTCAGCCACCGCACTGGGATGACTGCACACGACGCGCGTCACCTTGGATGCGGTGTCCAGTGGCGTAATTTTGATTTCTCTCTTGGGGGTGGGGGATGGGTTCAAAAAAATAAAACGTAGAAACTCGTAATCCACACTGTGTGAACGATTTTGTATAATATTTTGAATTTTCAAACGTCTATTTTGATCGAAGGGTTCAACGTGAACTTCTTCAATTGCGTTCTTTCCGCCAATCGTGAGCAAAGCTAAACCATTTTCAATAACTTTCAATAGCTAAGTCCGTCTTCCCCATTAAAAATAATAATCAATTTGGAATTAACGTTTATTTCAATAAAAACTACGAGTAAGTATTATTCTGCAATACCACTTTTGATGTCGAATTCCTCGAGTAAATCTTTCCATCAGTTTAATGAGGATCTTATCATTAAACGCTGTTTTGTATGATCGATAAAATCTTCGACGTAACCTGCGTTTTCTTTGAAATAGAGAATTTTAGTAATGTGTTTGTTGGCGACAACGCGTCCTCGCGTGTGTCGACAGACGACAGTAGCGTTAAACGTGTGCAGATAAATTGATTAATGCGCAATAATAATTCTAATTGATCTTCTGTTCCTAGGTAGAGAGGTTTAACTCGAATCCACACCTCCCTCGCAAATACGCCACTGGCTTTGTCTGTATAGTATAAATAATATGAAAAATAAAACAATAAAGATAATAACAACGCTGCTGTGAACGCTTATCCCGCGGGAGTCTCTCAATACAATATTATATATATTTTACATAAATAATACGTGTATTCTCGACGCGAACCACGCAGAACGCAGTGCGCTAGAGCGGTTGTTACGGAATCGGTGTATTTTTTAGTCGTATGTAGTGCTTGAATTGGAGAAGAACATAGTAACTCTTCTATTTTTTTTAACAATATTTCAGCGCCCATCTTCTAATTTTTTTTTTTGGTTGAAACTTTGGTCAGTTATAATTTTTATATAGTTTTATTGCACAAAAAAACAAGTTGTAATACCATCCGCGTTGTATTACATGAACGAATATGATATCAATTTGACGTTTTATAAAAGGCATACGACACAAAATATATGTCATCACTTCTAAACAAAGTGCTCTCATTTCTGAACACAGTCCTTTGTGTTAAACACTTTCTGTTCGATTATTTACGTTTACAGTTCGACGTGAATTTTAAAATGCCATAAATCCACTATAGGTTATAATCGCCTATTTTTAATATTATATTATCACTTATCAGTTATCACATTTCGTGATAACCAATAAGAACGTTAGAAACAAGGTAACCGTTTTGGTAACCCAACTAACATTTTGTTAACTCGACAAATAAAATTTAACAATAATAATGTAATGGTAAAACTTATATAATTTAACCAGTTGTTAAATTTAAACAAATTGATAACTAACGTGGTGTTTGAGTGTATTTAACAATAGTTGATGGAAATCGTCCGGCTAATAGTCTTAAAATTCAACTCGTAATTTTGTAGTACAAAATTATTTTAAAAATATCAAAAAAGTTAAAATTAAGTATGTCGATAGGTACCAAAATATCGAATTATTACTTTTGAATAAAAGAAATAAATTTCATCGGGCCGCTAAATTCTGGGTCCAAATGCCCGAAATCCCCATTTGGGGACCATGATCATTAGTTTTACTATTGGTCTTTGTGCGTCAGGTCGTTTACGGCTAATAAATGATACGTATACCCAGTCGGAAAAGCAATAATTCCTGCAGGTCTACGTCCGGCCGGTGGGGCTTCGTACGTGAGTTTTTCGACTTCGACGGCGAAACGTACACACACACACACATACGTATCGTTGTTTCAAAGCTAAAAGTTTATTGCGCACATTTTGTATGTGTTTCGGACAAGCAAGAGAGGATGAGAGGAAGAGAGAGAGAGAGAGTGAGGGAGAGAGAAAGAAAACAAAAATGTCCTGTTAACTACTTTAGGTAATCCTGAAATACTGCTAAGTTTACGGTCAATAGATAGACTATATATATATATACGCGGTATAGTGTGGGATGTCTCTTTTTCCTTCCAAGAGAATAAAGATGTTTTAATGGCTTTTTGATTTCGAAAAAGATAACGCGCGGTGTGTGCGCACCGCACGCTACAATCATTATTGCGTTATACGGCATTAACCAGTTAAGAGTCCAAATCCCGTTGATAAGTTAATGTTTTCAAAATGTATATGTTACTATATTTTAGATAGAGTGTTTGAATGCATCAATAGTATTGATCTGGGAAATTTCATCATAATTTTTTTCATACTTATTAAAAAAAAATATATATATATATCTTTTAATAAGTGATTTGAGTCTGAGACAATGCGCTACTTCACAGTCGGACTGGCAGATCGGTTGCTTTGCTTTTTTGCTTTGCTTTGAAGGAGTGGCTAACCGTTTCCTATTCCAGGCTTGCGCCTCTACTACGGGATGGAAGTGGGGGACTGTTAGTTATTTGGTCGGTCTGCCCAAGTTAATGGGTACGGTTTTGGTAAGCGTTTAGTTGTCGGTAGGGTGTGCGTTTTTCCAAGAAGGCGGATGTGTTTGTGGTCGGAAAAGGAATTTTTGTAGAACATCGTTTTGGATTGATTTTGAATTGATTCTTGAATGGATTTAAAGTTTGTGGCAGATCGGTGATGGCGAATACCATTTATACGCGAGTCGCTAACCGGCGGTAAAGTCGTTGGACCGACATACATACACACAAGGTTTTTTTTTTATTTAAACCACGATTGCTCGGGTTTATCGGTATAAAGGACAGAAAAAAAACAATTATAAATTTGAATATTGTAACGTTTATTTTATTTGGAAAAAAGCTCGAGCGGGCGTAAAAACACCGAGAAAGAAAAAGAAAAATTAAAAAAATCGAATAAAAAAAAAAATGCAATATATTTAATATGTAATAGATATCGATATACAATATGGTATTTGACAATACTTTCAAAAATAACCTCCGGAGTGGTGTGCCACGCTCGCGTGAACGGGGACCACAATTACGTTGACGTCGGTTCATTTTTTGACTACACGCAATTGTATATAAATGAAATTGAATATAGGAAATTTAAACGTTTAAAGAAGAAAAAAAATAGAGAATTTAATGTACCACCGGCCTTACACATAATAATTAATACGAATGGTCACCTTCGATGTTTCTCGCCCCTCGGTGAGGATTGCCTCGGGGAAATAACGGGTTGACTTCGCGTGACGAAGAAATTAAAAAATATTTTGAAAAATTCCAAAATAGGATAATTTAAAATAATACATTTAGTATGGTGGTAGCCCGTAGTTTAACGACAAAACAAAACGAGAGTTGCGAGCGGAAAAAAATACATTCTGCCCGATACACAATTTCAATATTCTTAATTAATTATAAAAATAAACTGATTATGCACGCCGATCCGGTGATAGCGGAGATGGGCATCATATAATATATAGTTGTCACCACAGTCATATAATTAATATTGCGCATTGGCTCAGGCTTAGCGGTATACGTTTAATTAGATAATAATACTTTTATAAAATTTTGTTACTTTGTAAAAGTGAAATTTTAACGTTTGAAATTAAAAAAAGGAAAATATGAAAAACTTTCGGGCCAACTTTTGAGTAAAAAAAAAAACTCCCCCATCAATATAATGCGAAGAGAACAAAGTCGAAGTAATAAAATTTAGTACCGTATTAAATTTGACGTTTTTAAATTTTAAGTTAATTTCGTCAAACTTTTGAGTTAATTGCGGTGTATTGTAGGCTTTTTTTTTTACCGTCTTGCTCGATTTATACCACGGAATCGATCGTTATACGATGGACTCGGAAAATTAAGCGTAAAACAACAACAGCTGACGTTCGTTCCGGCTTCGTTTTCTGGCCAAAACAACGTTTTTTTCAATCCCGATACAATCCAAATCGTTTTCAATATTATATCCGCATCCCCCCAGGTGGCCGAAAACGGATACCATTCCTTTTCGTCAAAATCCTCAGAGCCGCTTTCACGGTACGTATCACAGGCGAACATAAAACATTCAAGGCTATTATATTTTTCGGCATAATGGCGAGAGTTTAATATTATTATCTACCGGTGCTCATATTTTAATATGTTTTTTACATATTGTATTATCTGCAGCGGCGCGACGCAGAACCAGAATTTTTCAGACCAGAAACGAATTATACGACTATATTGACCGCAACCACTCGACTTACGTCGTATACTCCGGGAAAATAAATAAACATTAATATACAATTATTTTTTTACCCTATACAAAATATGTTTTTGCGTCAATTCTTCCATAATAATAGATTTACAAAATAATTTTTTTTATACGCTAAATAAAATTTCGCTATCTATATTTCTAAGTTTGACCGACTCGACTGTATATATTATAATCGCCTGCTCACTCGTACAAATTATGTCCTTGAGATGAGACGATCACCTCGGAAAATCTCTCTTTTGCACTGTCTGAGACGAAGGGAAAAAATGACCCCGCTCCGTTGTCGATCACGCGGCGTAAACACGTATTCGATTTGGGAATAATTTGTTATCGTAAAATATTTTCCTCGATTTTATGAATTCCTACGCAATATTGTTTTCTTTATATTAGATACTTTCCTCGTTTTCCCGCGTACAATTTGTTACTTGTCATTATTTTTCTACATTTCTTTTTCCTATTTTTAACTCATTCCTCCGCCAGTACTTTCTCGGTTTTTATAGCATCTCGATGCTGAATTTTTATACGTTTTTAAATGAATCGAAACGCGAAATCTCTGAGGTCGAACACAATAGATCGGAACGGTTAAGAACTTGAGCGGTCTAATATCATATCGCGCGCCGGCTTAAATTGACAGTCCGCTTATATATTGTTACTGTAAGACGCCCAAAGTACAGACAATTATTAAGAGATTTTTTTTACAATAAATTAAATAAATCTAGTCCATAATTTTTAAATTTATCGTAAAGCGGTGTTCATTTGTAACGTCCTATAAAACAATTGTCTTAGAAGCAATTTCAAAACCAATTTGCTCTACATCGGAATATCTTGTGTATTTTGAAATAAACTTTCGAAATTAGATGTTTTCAGTATGTTATTAGTTGCGTATGACGCGCAAACAAAGGTCCGATTTTTTTATATAAGATAATTTGATGTGCGCATATTCCATCGACGTCATTAGTTTTTTTTTACGTGTAAATTCCATTGGTATTTTTTATTTACCCGTAATAATGGACAATATTATATCGTTTTAGCCAACAAAAAAAAAACTTTTCGAGCAAAAAATAAAAACTTTTTATTTTCACCACACCGCTTTTGATTTCTCCAGTTCTAGCTCTCTGTTTTCGAAATTTTAAATATTATATCCAACGAAACTTTGCCTCGTCTTTCACTGATTTCGTTTCATTTCACGAACCATCAACGGAAGAACTACCAAGTACTACTAGCGTTTCGTATACCGTTATTCGTTGTGTCTGTCCTATAATTATTATGATTACTATCGCGATAAAATATTGATCGATCCGAGACCATAAAACGGCCGAAAGCTGTGCAACAGCAGCTCCAATAAGTGTATAAATAATTGTACGCAGCCTGCGATCAATACAAATACGCATGCAATCAAAAATAATAGTTTTGATCCGAAGAGATTACCAGCAGCGGTAGGGTTTTAATTTTAATTTTATACGTATAATAATTGTATGTTATCGGTGGAGTTTACACGTCACAGAATCCTTTGCCGGCGTGTAGCTGATATCGGCGCGATAATTTACAATCGATCTCCCATGATTTTGTAACAATATTATTTATTTATGAAAATATTTGTAATCTGCGTGTAAACCGAAAACGAAAAAAAAACAACCAAACACGCTTTTGCGATCACTACACACGTGTAAATCAGTGTTCGGAGTTTTTACATAAAAATTCAATTCGTTCAATTTCTTAAAAAAAAAAAATTGCAGACGTTCGTATGGCCGTTTTTTTTTTTAATTTATTAATCGCTAAACTGCGATAAAATTGATTTTTTTATTATTTTACGCATCAAACCTATATAAACGTGTAGAACCGCCCAATATTAAAATTATATAAAACACTTTAATATGAAATTGAGAGTAATGATTCGATAAAAAAGAAAATTGTACGACTCTAACTAAGCTCGACGACCTTTTAAAAGTCAAACCGATCCGTTCAAACGCACACTGCGCTGCTGCAAAGCTGCAATAAAGAATAATACGCGTATATTACTAAAAAGATTTGTCGGGCGAGTTTAGCCGTTTGGCCTTATGTTTTGTTCGACTACAATGTTATGTGTCGGAGAATTATTTCAATCATTTGAACTTGAATTCGAATATAAATAATACTTAAATCAAAATATCGAAACACGTTTCAAACGGGTGTCAACGGGTAACATGTATTAAATAAAAATATTGGCGCATTGCATTGAAAACGGTCAAATAAATTCGAACGGTGTGAAAATCGCCCGAATTCGTTGAAAATATAAACGCACGAATTACGAACGTCGTTCTTTCCGAACACTGACTGGGTAAAGTCATTCTCTAAATACACCGAAACGATTCGCTTTTTGTGAGATTTCGTCGGCGAGCCTGCAATGGACACAAGTCGGATAAATTCCCGTCGAGATAATATTATAACATATCGTCGAGAATTTTTTTTTTTTTATATTTTTTTTGCTTTTTAGAATAACACTAGCGCTAGAAACTCGCCTGAATCGTCTCGTTTTCGTATTCACGAGGACGCTCGCATAGGCCCGCTGTATGTATACGAGTTTTAAAACTTCAACGTACGGGCTAAGGGTCGTGGCTCTTCGTAAACTACATATTATATTATACAAAGTACGCTTCTTGATTATTATTATTATTATTATTTATTTATTTATTTTTTTTATTTATTGAAGTTTGAACCATAAGTTATACATCTCGACAATTATAATTATCATTATTATCATTATTATTGTTATCATTATTATTATTAAGCACTATACTATTTACTTACTATTTTATTTTGTTTATATTCATCTATATATTTTGATTCTTCTTTATAAGCTATGTACGAACGTATTGAACATGGTAAACTGTGTTGTAAGGCAACTCATAAAGTGAGCAGTCCGCTATATTTATATTTATATTAATAAAGTTATTTATATATATATATATATATATATATATATATATTATTATTATGTGTTTATATTTCTCGTGCAAAACTTATACCTTCTGTACACGTATATAAATTCCAACAGCAATCCGCGCGAACTCAGCTCCTCGTGCTCCGTACAAATACGCGTCCTAGTACCTAGTAATCGTGTCCTTTTTGCGCCTTACAGTAGTGTACAAAAAAAGCGAGAAGAGGGAAAAAAATAAAAAAGAGAAACCGCCCGAAAAACAACCATCGGATCATAACGCGCGCTCGTACCTATGTGTTCGTATATACTTTGGCCTAACAAGCAAGTATAACATTTTTTTTTCTAGAATTCTCATAGTTATCCGCACAATAAACCGCATATAAAATATACGAAGGATATTATTATTTTTTCTATATTCGAGACTTTATAGTTTTTTACGGTTATTAAGTTTATTCGTTTTATGTTCGAGAATTTATATATCGTGATATAAAGTAGTAGTAAACTAGTAAATTACGCGCGTAAACGCAACGAAGAATATTTCTTAAAAGTAAAACGGGGAAAAAAAATCATTGTGGAAAAACATTTGGATCGCGATTTCGTTATTTATTTTAAAATACATATATATTAACATTTTCTTAACAATATTAATACGTTTACAATGCGCGAGTAACAACGAAAAATCACGCAGTATGCGTATATAAAAATATATTACTGTTAGACGTTTTAATAAATTCTAATTAAAAGCTAAGCTCGAGTTGCAGGGAAGGCGAAACCAATTTTATACACAAACAAATAAATTAATAAAATTCAAAGAGCAAATTTACATTTGAAATTAAACAAACGAGAAATTCGATAACATTTTTTTTTAAATGTTAATTAAAAAAATTAATCTATTTTTGTTTAACTGTTCAATAAATTTATATTTTGAAAATTAATCATCGACGTACATTGAAACTCGTATAATATAATGTATATAACATAGCATAAAAAAAAAATTGCTAAAATAATAAAAACTCTATATAATAATAATAATAATAATAATAATAATAATAATAATAATAATAATAATAATAATAATAATAATAATAATAATAATAATAATAATAATAATAATAATAACCTAACCGCTCTATAAAAATGAAATTTTACACTCGTCGAACGATTTCAGTCGTTGCAGTTAAACACTATATGGAAATGAAAATACGTATTTGTCGAAAAAGAAAATAATAAATCGCTTTGAATTCCACGTAATTTAATTTTTTATTTTTCGAAACGCGTTTATATAATTAATGCATAGAAAATATATTCTTTAGGATTTCAACGAATTTTTCATTAACAGTTACATAAATAATATTTTTCAAAGATTCAATTTTTTTTTTCTTCAATTTAATTCACCTTTCACGGATTATATATAAACGGGAAATTTTTTTTCTCTCTCGGTGTTCTTTTTATTAGTAAGTAAAATAATGCAGAAGTTTTAGTACACAGAGTAAATGATAAAAATAAAATCATAAACTACAATTACACACGTAATGTAACGTTGTATTATTCCGAAAATCTCGGTCATTATTGACAAAACCAACTACGTTTCTGTGTACAGAGGATTACCATATACATAATATATCGATAAATCAAAAATATTTTCACGCGTATTCTCGTGAAAATCATTTAAAACGTGTTCCCGCCAAATCATTATTTAAACTATCGATAACAAAAAATAACGTATAAATTCTATATAAATATACGTATATTATTTTTTTTTTTTTTAGTTTTCGTTATTTCTCTGTTTTCTCTCCTATACACATTCATTATTACGTACGGTACACGAGTTACGAAATACACTGCAGCTGTAGCAATATGGAGAAACATAAATTACATTGTATATTAAGAGTCCGGACGAACATATTGTAAGGAAATAATAAATCCGGTAACTATAAATAATAAATTGCTTTATATATATATATATAAGTCGTTTCAATAATATCAAATGGAATTTTACAACGACAACGTTAAAACAAATGTGAAAACGTCGGTTGATTTTTACACGTTATACCGACACAACTATCGACACCAGTTTCACACAACGCGTTTTCAGTATTTTCAATAATTTTCGCGAATTTTTATTCGCACAAAAAGTCTCGCAGACTTATTGTAAATTCATTTCTTCGGATTGAAACCCAGTTGAAAACTGTTGTCCGTTTTCGATATGATTTCGGTTTTGTTTAGAGTCTGAAAATCGATTTTTAAAGACATCACGATTCGAACATTTCATTATCGGTTTAAAGATTTCGAAAATGTTGTTTTCGATTTTAATACGCGTATTGAATTCGTAACATTCAACGCTTCGTTTATGTTATTTAATTTTAATAATAATATTGATTTTTTATTAGATGTTTTTTTTTATAATGTTACATCAGTCGAGACGGACATTTGAAGATACGTAAATAACGCTAATAGTACTCGTACCCCGTGGCCGTACCGTCGTGTCCGAAATATTTACCCGATTTAATGGAATAAATACCGTTATCTTAGATATCGATATCAAAGAATTTTACTACTGGAAGAAAGAAAACGATCGTAGGCACGTTTCGGAGCGACGACAATAATCGAATGATATATTTTGTTTCGAAATCAAATTAATCGTAAAATAATTACTCTAAACTTACGTCCAAGTAATACCGGAGGCTATGTGAAACGATAATTGACTGAATTTCCGTCGTCGTGCGTAGCGTAAACTCGCCAAAAGACTAAAAGGCCATATTATAACGTGTACAGATGTTAACAGCGCTAATGGAGTTTATAAAATACGCCGGCGAAGACGGTCCAGTAAGCTCAGCCCGTCAAGCGGTCCGAAATATTCGCTACGGAGTTTGACACTCCGCGAGGACTTAAATCAATTATTATACGCGCGTTTCATTAAAGTCCTACACTGCTGTCGTCGGACCGGAACGCTGCGACATTACAGCTAGTGTAGTGGTCATCATCGATTGTTGCCGTCGCAGCAATTGACTCTGTGTTTTATTCCAACGATTCAGGTTTTTTGGGGGATGGGTTTCTAGTTATTTTTTCTATCTCACAAATTTCATACGGACATAAGTCCAATGGCTACACAATATCATATAATCTATTTATAAAGCAAAATCGACACGTTTTTTAAATTCACAAAGGGATCAAGTGAATAAATAAATCGGCTGATTTTGTTATATACGCGACTGATTGGTGAATTCGACATCGAACGCGCAGTGAATAAAGGTGAACAAAATAAATCATTTATCATCATATACATCATCAACACGGAACTGTCCAATTAAAATTATTGAGCAATTTATATACGAGAAAAATAAATCTAATTTTCGTATTTCTAAAGTTTCTAATTTGAAAATTTTGAATGATAGCACATACGACGCGTGTGGTTCTCTACATATTTCTTTCGGCTCTTCTATTCTCGTCGCTATTAATGGGTTAAATCGAGCTGGTCACAGTGTTTTATTCGTGATTTCACGGGGAAACGATTGACAGGCTTAAAATTATGAGAGAGTCATCAGACTATTCGAGTACATGATTAATATTTAACGTATCGGGAATTTTAAAATAACATCGTACAATATAATCTCAACAAACTTCAATTTATCTTCAGTAGGTAAGTTTTTTTATCGTGAAATTTTCTTTTTAATTGGTTAATTATTAATTTGACTATTGCGATTTATTTAATAGTTTTTTTTTAAAACTATAATATATGAGGTAGTATTTTATCGTGGTAATCTGTCGAGGTAGCTCGTGCTGAAATTTAATTTCTATAAAATAATTCCCACTGTTATATTTTATTTCGATCTGTTTTTCTTGTAATACCTTAACCGATAAATTTATAGGAAAACTCCACCGGTTTCGAGAATTTTATATTTTTAGACATTTACAAGGAAACTGGTTTGACTGTTTTCCAGGGGAGCTATAAAAACTGAGATAAGTGATGTTGACTCTTACGTGACTATAATACATACGCCCTCGCACCATTACGCGTTATGACAGCGGTTCATAACCGACTCGTTTCAGGGGTCCGTAAAGCTCGAATTTTCGATTATCCACGATGATTAATATAGTAAGGCTCTGAAAGTTCTAATACCATTTCCCCCCCCACATATACGTCTGCGAAAAAGCCTTTTCCGCTCCAGCGTACATTAATAATAATAAGTAATATAGAGACCGCTTGAAAAACACATAGATCTGCTGTCACAGCTGTCCAGTGTATTGAATCTGAAATATCAAAACTTGATAACAACACCGACGGCACTGACGTTTTAATTGGATGTTTTTTTTTTATTTATCATTTTTACTGCATTGGTTGTACACGCATACATATATAGTAGTTTGAAAAAGAAAAAAAACGCGTACGTAAGGAAATGTGGAAACGCGTTATTGAAATACGTGAAAAATCGAGTAATTAAAATGAATTTCATTCGTTCGCAAAACGATATCGGCGCGGCAAGCCCTTGAATTCCGCGCAAACAGGCGCTGAACAATGTAAAACTGATCCGAAAGTCCATCGTGACTCGGGCCGCATAAGCGAAGCCTGCCTTGATGTTCAAGGGGGTGCAAATATTTTTGGAGATCTATCCCGTCAAAAAAAAAAAAATTTCAAAAAAAAAAATTATATTCCTTTAAATAAACCCGACGCGTATTAAATAAAAAAATAATTATTATTTTTTTTTTAAACCTACAAATTATCAGGTTAACTATATCGTATAGGATACACAATAATTCAAATAAATATTATTATTTCGGTTTTTTATTTATACATGTATAATACTCATAATATTGTTAGTTATTACTCACAATAATGTCACGTAATAACGTGCTCAACCTTAATTCTAATAACTCTACGCGGCGCAGAAACGTCGTTGAGTTTTTCAATGGCGCATCGAGATAAACGGGTGTCGACTGCAGTGGCGTACTTAGACCTGAATTTTGGGCGGGGTTTTGATTTTTAAATAAATAAATTGGACGACACGAACGAAACGAGACATATCGTAAACTTTAATAGGTTAATCATTTTTATGAATTTTGATTTCCCCTCCGATGTCTTTAGCAAGTTGTTCAGTTGTTCTAAAATAAATCATGAAATTTGGACTGTTTTATATCGCTACGCACTTCCTTTATCAAAACACTTAGATTATTAGCGTACCGCGTACTTGTCGTAATTCCGTCCGTCACTGAGTTCGATGGATATAAAATAAAAATACCTACTAGCGCACGCAGTGCTAAGGTGATACGTGGAAACGACGATAATAACGATTGTCGATTACACATTAAAATAGGCAATAGCAGATGGTCATAATCAGGGCTCGGAAGTTCTAGCAAATGCATATTTTTATTGGTTCGTCCTAGAACATCCAAAGTAAGATACAAATATGTTTCACACTTCTCTGATGTCATACACGAAATTTTATTTTGCTATTTTTTGCATATTTACGGTTTTTACTGCTATTTTGCTAATTTTAGGTTTTTAGTGCTATTTTTGGGTATATTTTCACATAAATACATATTATAGGAGGTATTTTGCTAATTTGGAGTTATAAATGCTGTTAATGGGCATATTTAAGAAATAAACACATATTGTTGAAAACTAAATTACCTACCAAACAGCCGCCTACGAATATGTGAACGAAAACAAATTGTTTTAAGATTGTACGCATCCGGAATAAACGGCCTTAGACCGTTGTTATCGTCGATTAAATCGGACAATTCCGTTCATTTCCAATAATTTAGTTATTTTTAAAATTGTATCAAAATATGAACTGCAGTTATCGAATTCGTCGTATTTACGTAAGATACGGCGTTATCGCCGTACGTAAAGACCTATGATTTTATTTTAGTTTTCTTTTATTTTGCATATTTTCCAATTTTTAGTGCTATTTATAGCGCTTATATTAATGTTTTTATGTGCATATTTAAGCGCTAAAAATTAATTTTTTTAGTGCTATAACTTCTGAGCCCTGGTCATAATAATTACACCGTTCGTCTCTCATATCTACAACATTTTCTTCGAAATACTCAAATACCCATAGGTATCCACATAATAAGATAATTTTCAGCTGTATTGTTTAATACTTATAGAATTACATAAAACAATATTACACGGGTATTTTAAAACGCGAGCCTTGTTATTTTATTATGATGGTCAATTTGTTACACCCAAGCGCAATACAATTAATATTAGAGTATGTGCAATATATTTTGGTTTTCCGTTATAATTGACTGAAAATATACATCTCATAAGAAATCGATTCTACCTAAACATTTTCGGGGTGGGTTAGGGATGGGTTAGGTCTGCGTTTAGGGCGTGCCACCGTATACCCTGCACACACCATAGGCAGACGCAAACCTCATGATTAGCCATTAGAGTGCGAAAGAGGTCAGATTTGCGGGCCGACCAAAAGAAAAAAGTGAAATACTTTGATTTTTAAATTATTTATTAATAAACAAACGTTAACAATAAATTTGTGTAATAATATGGTTTTTTTTTTTTACAAATTACTAATAGCCAATGCGCCAGTTTAAATAAATATTACTATTTTTTTGAAAATAATTGCCTAATACGACATGTTTGATTAGGGCAGAGGTTCTCAAAGTGTGGGGCGCGACCCTCCAGGGGGGCGCAAAAGCTTTATAGGGGGGCGCACTTTGTGATGAAAAAAAACAAGCCCACCCATCACATTAAAACTGGCCTATTAATTAAAATATTTTATAAAAAATACATTTTATTTTAAAATAAATTTGTAATATTAATATTTATCAATATTTGTTGTTTGTTTTTAACATTTTTTTACTCTAAACATGACTATTAAAATTATTTTTATGAGGGGGGGGCTCAGGTCTGGGGTTAACTAAAAGGGGGGCCTGGCCTGAAAAGTTTGAGAACCTCTGGATTAGGGTATGCAGCTGCACGTCCGCCTACGATTTTATACATGGAGTCACAAGGGTTCCAGTGGCTTCAAAAAAAGTTGTTCACAGGGTGTTTGAGAACCATTGCAATACGTATTATATATTTTTATATAATAGTAAATACTCGCGGCCGTGCGAACACGGCCCCTACCACCGACCTTAAATCGAAAAAGTAATTTATGTCCGGACACGTGCGCGCGCCGAGTGCTTTTTTGACGATTAGCTGCAGTTCTCTCGGTGAGGTCGGAAAGCCATTACGCGGCGTACGGGGGCGCGCGCGTCTGCCAGCTATAAAATTACGCGCTACAGGGTGTGTCTTCAAGTCGTTGGGCGTTATTGTGTTAGAAACTCGAGACGATAAAACGCGCCTCGTATTAATGATATTGACGAGATAGTTTCTTAAATTTTACAAAAACCGATCGACCCGTTAATTATATTGTTTATTAGCTTTACACGACACATTATAATATTATATTGGATATTGATTTCAAAATAAACCCGTGTTGATTTCCATCAGCGTCCGGGGCGTGGATTTTACAACGTTACACTCGTGTCAACTGTGAATGTAAAGCGCTGCTCTCGAGTTATTCTATTATTTGGTCTTTACTATAGTGTCTAAAAGAAAACTGCGGCGGCGCGAATAAAAAAAACAATTTTAAACCGTAAAACGGAGGGTAACAAGAAAAAAGACGCACTTCTTTTTTCATATTTAAAAAAAAAAATCGTCATATAATATTATAGTAAAGAATATTGCGATAATGACAGCGTCCTAACCTTGATCGATTTTTTTATATTAATATAGAACATCTATTTGATGTACTCGCATAATTCATCACAACGGCTGTATTGATAAGTGTTTACGGTACGTACAATAATCGTTTGATGGGGTTAACGGATAAAATCTACAAAAACGTCATCCCTCTCCTTAGAAACGCGATCGAACACTGCGGGGCAGGCTTTACCGGTCTCGGAAGAACCCTAAAAACGAATCTAATCGTCTGGCGCATGTGCTGGAGTCGGGCCGGGTAAAAAAAAAAAAAAAAATGTTTCTTTTTTCCCGAACCGATAACACAGCGTGATGATGATACACCCGCTGTGATAAAAGCGCAACATAAACAGCCGTTATAAAGTAGCTCGGGACGACACACGCGTCGGTATATAGGTTTCACCGCCGTGAGTGTTTTAACGACTTGTCCGTCACTCGCGCGCGTTTATAATAATATAATTAGTTTATAAAACGGTCCACGTGTCTGCGGAACGGCATTAGTACCGGTAGTTCGAGTTTTTAAACGCGAACGAAAAGCTATTTCCGCACAAATCACAATGCCGTAGTGCTCGTACGCTGCAGTACGTTATGTTCTGTTACAGTACTCGAATATATTATCGCGTTTAAAACAGTTTTCGGAACGCGTTTAATATCGATTTCTCCCAAAAATTTCGGGTCAGCGCAAAATGAAAAAACTATCGCTCCACTTTTTTTTTAGTTCGTGACGGTGCCGCCCGAGGAAATCGAGGCCTCGAATAAAAATCGAGACTTACGAGTGCGATAGGTACGAAGGAAAAATGTTTGATAAAAAGGAGTAAACAATTCGGCGAGCCCTCGTGGTCCGTTATGGACGTCTATATAAATGAATAACTATTGTAGTTTAGAGTTTTGTCATGACTGTTTACATCCGAAAGCAACTGCGTTCCATATAAAACTATTCGGGGAGCGCAGCTTCGGTGTATTTAAACATATACTTTGTCCGGAAAATGTAAAAGTGGTAAATAAAAAAAAAAAAAAATTATGACTCAAGAATGTCAAGATTTTTTTTTTAAATATAGTTTGAGTGACGTAAGACCTGCGTGTTGTATAGAATTTTAAGTCATTACAACAAACAATTATCCCTTCTGTGGATTAAATAGCGCGACATTTAATAATCGTTACAAATAAACCAAATCGGAAGAAATTTTTTTCGTTATATTTATATATATAAATGCATATTGCAAAGATTCTGTGTAAATTTCAACACTCTAGGACCATAAGATTTTTTTGTTTTATATGTTTTATACTAAAGACGTTTTTTCAATACTTTACATATATATACAGGCGAGCTCCTCGCTTATACTTTCAGTTCGTTAAACATCGCTAGAGTATTGTTTTCAATATTGTAAATTCCGAAAAGACCTGTTGATAATATATCCTAAAATAACAACATCAGAAATGATTATGAAATTCGTTCCTATATTTTATAATAATATTAATGTTAATATTGTTGTTTTTGTTGTTGCCGATAAAATAAATTTGTTTACTTTTTTTAGTTCGATCGGAATTTATAATTAAACTTTTAATTAATTATTAAATCGAAAGCAATATCTGCGTCGACGGGTTAATATATAAAAAAAATACACGGATATAATATATAAGTGCCTGTTATCTCAAAATTCAAATTACGCGACTGTATTAGTTTTAAGCGAACGATTCAATTTGATTATTTCTTCGCAATTTGAAATACGTACACAGCGACAATGCTACAAAACTCTATTCGAGAAACCGTGTTCCGCGTAAGAATATTATATAAAAAATATAAATTCTACTGAAATTTATACTGCAATAGTGATTTATTATTATTATTTACTTGTACTTTTCCCTCTAAGGATGAATAATAACTTAAAATTATTTATATATATATATATATATATATACTATATAGTTATCAACTGCTCGTTATATAAATTTCAGTAGATCTTATTAAAAGGCGTATATTATTGCGATATTTTTCTGCGTAAAACGTTATGTTATACGAATTACACACAAAGTCGAAAAAGGTAACAAACTATATTTTAAATTAAAACTGTATAAAATTAAAGAGGTAGATGCGCGCGTATATATAAAAGAGAATTTTATATATTTAGATAATTGAAAACTACTCCACGGGAATTAATTAATTAACAGGATACGGTTTAACTTTTAAGTGTGAAAAGTTCATTGCTTCGGTATCGTATAATAAAGTAAAAAGTAAAACATTGTACCCTAGCGAAATATATTAATTTTTTTTTTTTTTGCTATACAATTTTTTGAGTCCGCCATCGCTGTTCTTTAGAACATTTTTCTATTCAGTATTTTCTACATTTTACAGTACAAATAATTATATAAATATAAATTATTATTATTATTATTATTGTATTACACATATGGCATTTAATATACAGAACCGATAAATTTATCGTATGCAGACAGTTTGCAGAACCGTTTTCACGCAACCCAGCAATAAAATTCATAATTAAATACACCGAGGTACAATATTAAATAAAATTTTAAATCAACCAATCGGAGAGCGTAATTGTATACAGGTGTTCAAACCAGGGCTCTCATTTGAAAAAAAAAAATGTTTAACGTTTTAACGTTTTTTATTGTTATTTACCTTTTGCGTTTATCGTTATGGTATATTTTAGCGTTATGGATTATTTGTGTTTAACGTAAAAGAAAGTTTTATCGTTATATAATAATTACGTTTTACGTTTATCGGTATTTTAACGTTATTTGGTTTAATATCGATTTTTTTTCCAAATAAATAAATTTATTCATATTCCATAGACTATAGCACGTTTTCAAATCTCATAAACGTAATGTACTTCATTAAACTTCATTGATTATAAAAGTCCTAAATTTTTATCCTTAATTTTTTGATTTTATATATTTTTTCAGTGAGAACCTTGGTTTATTCTTTACTTTATATTCCAATGCAGAATATTTTTCTTAAAATGTTGATTATATTACCAATAGAAACTTTTCTGACTAGCTGACATCTTCTCAGACACGTATCTTTGAATAATTTTTACGCATCCGTGTGAATCCAGCCTTATTATAGAACTATATTAAACCTACACCATAGGCTTATATTTTCCGTAGTAAATTGGAAAAAATATTAAAATAACGGTAATTCTATTTTTCGTTTTTCGATCTTTTGATATATAACGTTAATACATTATTTCGTTTAATGATATATTTTAATTTGTGATAGTTTAAAATTAGTGTTTATTGTTTTCCGTTACGTTTTTTGATATTCATTTCAATTGATATTTTGCAATTATAACGTTATAATCAAAACGTTATTATAACGTTTGCGAGCCCTGGTTCAAACGGACCCCAGAATGCTTATATGCCACCGGGCAAGTTTTGTAGATAATATTAATAATATTATCTATATACCTTTGGTCGCCATATGCATTCCGTAAGATACGAAAGTCATGGAGGATGCGACGGAATATAATTTTTTCCATGATATTTATCATATTTTATTAGTTATACTTTTAGATAACAGGTAAAAAAAAACAACGTGCTTATAGTGTCGACGTTAGCATTAAAATCACGGTTATTTTCGCATAATAAAGTCGGTTACAAAAATAGGAAAATATAAACGGAATGCATTTGGCGGCTCGCTGTAGGGGTCCACAAATCACAATACATAATACGAGTACACGAGAATTATGCGAGTTCCACGTATTGAGTTCAGTGATTATACGTAATACATAATTAACAAAGACCGTATTTCCGAACGCCATCACTACGTGGAGTCAACACCACACTTGAAACTTCTCACCGCCGCCGCTTAAAGTGGAGTAGCCAGTACGGAAGTCTCGTTCCTCTGCACCTAACCGCCCTGTGTGGCGTGTAGCGGAGCATCAAACGATAAGGGACGAGAGGGACGTCGTATTATATTGTAATATACGTTTTCGGGGTCCTTGTCACTCTCTCTCTCTCTCTCTCTCTCTCTGCCTCTCTTAATCCGAAAAGTTATACTGCCGCTCCAAAGTTTTCCGTGTCCCGTCGATATCGTTTCCGCCGTCGTCATCACGGTTCGCGTATACGTACACAATCGCATCGTTCACTTCCTCGCCACCGTCTCACGTCCCTTCGGTGGTATATTATTCCCATTAGACGTGGACGGGACACGTCCTTTGGCGGCGGCAGGCGAAATAATAAGACGGTCGACTTCACGATTCCGCCACAGCCGGAAAACCGACTGAAACGAAAACAACGAATATATAACGGGATAGTTACAACCTCGGACCAGTAACTGTCGTTCTGAAGATGGACTCTGCAATAAATCCGAAACGTCAGCCAAAAAAATGAAGACATGGATATATCTGAAAATATTCTGAATAAATCACATTCATAACAAATATAGTATTACTACGGTGCAGATAACTCTGAATAGCTTACACTGTCGGTCACCAAAATTCTGTCCACTATTCGAAAGTGGTTCACCATATGGAATGAGGTAAACTTCGTACTCAGGACGCGTAATCAATTAATATGCGTACCTATACGTTGTCAGGTACGGACAAGTTTCTCGAACGGTACTGTAACCGGTCACGAGTCACGGTAGTCACCTATTCTTAAATTGTGTTATGGTTACGAGACACTTTGGGAACGTGTAACTGGTTACAAGTTACAGTTAAAGTTACATTTAATGTTACAAGTCATTTATTATCTATGTTTCTTCGAGAAAATAAGGATAGTACATACTATTAAATATTTGTTTATACGAGGGTTTCGTTTTAAAAATATAAATAATACTTAACTAAATTACAAAAGTAATAAAATTCAAAATGTATTAATATATACCTACATTGGTTAAAAATATTACAGAACTTTCAATCAGTACTTACTAATTATATTAATATCGCATTAAATAGGTATCTCAATATTGAACAATTTTAAATTTACCATATAAACGATACCGATATGGTTCAATTCGAGCGCAGTTTTAAATACGTGTATCTTCTGTATAAAGTTACAATAAAAATTGTAACGAGTTATATTTTAAAGTTACTTGGAATAACTTAATTTTTATAAGTAACAACTTACAAAATGTGTAACTCAATTATTTAATTACGTAACCTTAATACATATAACTGATTACTACACAACACAGCGTATTTTATATAATTCGTGAAACATAATAAATTTAATTTCTATATATATATATAAATATAGAATCTTAAGATAAAGAGTATTGTGAAAATTAATGAAATATAATATACCTATATAAGAATTTTTGTATTATCTTCTACCGGTTTCGACATAAAGTCATAAGCGAGTGTTAAGTGAAAAATAAAAATACAACAACAGAAAAATATAAATAAGAACGAACAAAATTGTATAGAAAAAATTATGTACGTATATTACAATAAAAAGACATGGGGCGTAGATAAATAAAAAAAACAGCTAAGAAATTGTGTACACGCGAATAAAATTGTTAAAAAAACAAAAATGTGGCGTGCTATTAATACATATTAGGATATTAATATTATATTATACATTCTTTAAGAATCACATTTAAAAAAATTAAATAGATTACAAGGCCGAATATTATATAAAAATATTTTTATTTTTCTTATTTCGAATTGTTTTTCATACCTACAGACAATATGACCACCGACTGTGTTACCAAAAATGTCTGTACTTATTTCTTGTGCAGACGTATTTTACTTACCGGACGAAGTCAGTCGGAGAAATCGTTCACTTCCTTAAAATGTTTTGAGAATTACGTACACAACGTTATACGCGGCATTTTATTATTGTATAATATTTTAATTTTTACTTGAACGGTTTAAACGTTCGAATGAGATAACATCATCGGTCTTAATAACCTTAATAAGCCGGATCAGTACAGCTATAGTCCTTATTACATACACAAACGGCTGAAACGTCGAAAATTGCTATTTTCTCACATTGCAGCAGTCGCGTTTCAAACCGAATCCAATTTGTGTTCTGGCAAAACCTCAATGTTGCTAACACGGCAATTTCGCTCTTTATCCTCTTTTCGTAGCATAATCCATACGGATTCCCTCACGAGCGTATTGCTTTGGCAAAACGAGATGTTTATAAATCATTTCGCTTTTTTTTCCTTGGTCCTTGTGAAGATGGATAACGATAATATTCAAAAATGTACTCAAATAATTATCGAATTACGTAATAATTTTAAAATAAAATGTTTCTAAGTGTCTCTTTTATTGCTCTGTATTTTATTCATGTAATGCGCTTTTGAAATCGATAGGTGAGATATGATGAGTGACGACTCATCATAGCGATACGCGGCAGACAAGGTACCGAGTAGAATTTGACGATTCGTCCATGCACATTTATTTATCTTTCGTTTGTGATTTAATTACAGTATAGTAGGTGTTCTTAAATTGTCACTTCCGAACACAAAACTATAGAAAAACGAAAATGAGATATATTTCGGTTTTTATTTAAGTTATTTTTATATGTTACTTTTTTTTTATAAATATTATTTGTAAATAAAAGTGTTCGTTTTTTTTTTTTAATCCTATTACTGCGAGGCGAAAACATCTTTTTTTTTTTATTTCGTATATAATATATATAAATATAGCAAGTAGTATAGTAATATATTATATATATTAAGTAGGTGTGTTTGATAAAATAAATTAATAAATGAAATAAAAATGCAGTGTACAGCTATTATTGTTATATACTTGTGCTATTATAAGATAAAACTGCGTTTATATATAATACTATATGTACTCGGAAATAATGAGAATATAACTTTCATCTATATTATCATCACACTCGAGTACCCTTTAAAAAAAAAAAAAAATCCTTCTTTCTTATTTAAATCATCACGTTAATGGAAAAGTACTTTGAAATGTTTTTTTTATTATTATTATTTTTCTCGTAAAATCTTAGTAAAAAAAAAAAAAAAACTAATGTTTAAATGTTAGTATTAAATTTCCTTTTATACAGCTCTCACTGCAATCGTATATTGCACTGGCGAGAACGAAAGGTTTTGGCGCGCCAAAAGAATAAAATAAAATAACTTACCTCTTTTACGTTTTTATAAACGAAAAATTTAATTAATTTTAATGTAACGAATTTTTCAGTATTTTTGACGGTAAATCACACAAACTGACGATGACGAAGACGACGTGTAAACGGGACGTCGTACAGTTAAATATTATTACATTATTTTTAGATTTTTAGATTTTTGCATACACATATTATTATTTTTGACTAATCTAGCTCTGCGCTAAAATTATTTTTTTTTAATTTACAATTTAAATTTTTTAAAAAATAATCAAATTCATATGAAGTATTTTTCGCAAAATCTAAAATAATCATTTTATGAATCTATTAAAAAGAAAGAAAGACTTTTTTTTTGCGTGAAATGATTTTCTACGATTCATTAAAATATATGAAAACGTCAATTTATTTCAACAAAATAAATCTATATTATAAACTTCTAAATTATAACCTATCGCATTGCATAGCGAATGCAAAAAAAAAACTTTAAATGAAAAACGAATAAAATATATTTAAATAAAACAGATTACCGAAACGAGTTATTCGAATATTTAATTGTTTCGGATTTCTGTACTGTTTACCGTTATCGCGTACGCGTTGTAACGTGAAAATTAAAAACAATACACGAACGTGTGGAACCAAGTCTAGATTATTTAGAATCAGTTAGGGCCAATTTTCGCGTGTAATACGAAATTCATCGTGTGCAATGCGAAATTATAAATTATGTAATGCTTGATTTGAGATGGTTTTTATATTATATTTTAATTAATGATGAATTGAAAAAATAAAATGTACGAACATTTTTTTTTTCACTCATAAATAAATGTATGTATAAGGTTAAAACATACATATTGTATGATCTATGATTATTTTTAATTAAATAAAATTATCATTAGTTTTCTGAATAAATGTTTAAGCAAAAAACACTTTTTTAGAAATATCATTTCAAGTCAAGTGTAGTAAACGGGAATAAAAAGTAGAGAATCAAAGTGAATCGATGATGAATTTGTGCGCCGTTTTTTGTACTTAAAAGTGTGTAATAAGAAAAATGATTAAAAAAAATAAGCGCTGTTTAGAACGACGTCGTATTTTCCATAAATCGCACCCAGTATCGGTCGAACGATTGTACACAGATCGAGTGAAACGTTTCACGATGTCGATCGGTATCGGAAACCTATTCGGATCGTTTTCACGAAGTAGTTCTTGTGGCAACTGGAAAACCAGGTGAATACTTGCATTGTTACTGTTTTGAGGTGTTCGTCCATTGCCTATCTTACAATCTTATAGTAACGATGAATAGTGTGGATATCGATCTTTGAATTTCGAGAAATCTGAGTGTTTTTGTACAAATTCTTTATTTTCGATTAAACGTTTTGAAAATGCGTGTATATGTAGGACTAAAATATAGTGAATATATTGAAATGAATAGCTGAAAACTCGTATGAAACGCGTTTATCATTAAGTAATAAAAGACGACTGCGTTTAACGTAATTTACATTTAAACCGTCAAATTTAAATTGGAAAATGAATATACGCTTATATCGATTCGGATTGAACGCACGCATCGATTTTACAAAATATATAAAGTATACGATCAACGTCGCTTCGGAAATTATAAAACCGATTTATTCCAATAAATATTGACGTATTTGGGTTTGTGATGCATTCGCGGTACATGCGTACGGCGTTTGTTTGCACGTAATGCTTAGCGACATTAAAAAGTAAACTCTAAAGTTCACAGATTACTTTGTAAAACTCCGCGGCGTCTAGAGTTTTGAACGCAAAAAGTAATTCTCAAGTAATTGTTTTGCCAAAGTTGGTTATTCGCGTACACGTATGGCCGTTGTTGACTTTGAAAATAAAAACAGAAGATTGAAATACGGTTAATATAAAAACTTCCTATCGGCATTTATACATATTATTTTGCGGAGGATTAATAATAATAATAATAATAACGTATCGTTTAATGTTTATATTTGTATACGTGAAAGTTTTGTATTTTTGCCCGAAAACAAATTGAGAATCATCAACTTCTTTAACAATTTATACACCATGTGAATTATTCACCTCAATTATCGATTTCACATGGTTCGATTTTTAATGATCGAATTAAATTCTCTACGCTAAATCAGTTCATTTCCAAGATATGTATATCACTGTGGTAAATATTGGCGAGTCTCATCGTTTCATTTTACGATTTGTTCATTTGTGCGAGTCGTTTGACCGTTTTATATACGAATAAAGCCAAATCGATAATAATATACTCTCGTAGATAATAAGCGGACATTTTCATATTCAATCAGACGTACATTTATAAATGGTAAAAATTTTCAAACGCGGAAAACGAAGACACACGAGTAACTACTGGTAATCGAATTATTACCTATGCCGGCGTGTGATTGACGACCGTATTTTCGCGATAAAATATTCAAATATAGTCCGTCTTCAATAATAATATAATTTTTACGCGAATTCGTATTTAATTTAATTTCTTTTTTTTTTATCGCCGTGTACCGTGAAATAATTACAAAACGCCGAGAATCGGGCCGACTCAGCACATCTTAAATCTGACACTGCCCTAGGCATATTTTAGCGTCCCGTTGAAGTCTATACTACGGGGAATTAAAAATCAGACGTTCCGTTAAAATCATCTCTGAAAATATACGAAAGATACGGAGCAAACGTTTCCGTTTGAAAACGTTTTTATTATGAATCGTCTATACGTATTTTTGTAATGTATAGAATAATTCTGAAGTTTCTGTTTTCCTTTATATCGACTTTTTCGGCTCGAACGATAACGCGTTAGATAATATTTCGATTAATAAAGTCGATTTTTACGAATCTTTCATAACCATAAGCGACTTAAAATGTTTTGAAAAGCGTATTAATACACATACGTATGTATGCGACGCACATCCGTACGCGATTAATTTCAGTACCTGCGAGATAAGCCGAAAACGTTTATCATCACAAGCCTAACTGTTTTTATCTCTCAGTGATGAACGCATAATGTGCACCAATTACAGTATTAGCGGGCACACTATACGCTGCAGTGTTCAACGGCGCGGACGAGAGAAATATAAGTTATCTGACATTATTTCCTCGCGTTTCCCGCCTAATAAGGAATATTGTACGGAAACGTAATGCTTATTATTCACAAAAACTTTATAAACTCTACACCGCTTTTGAAGAGTTTTTCGTGGAAAATTGTATTTCGAATCATAAAAAACGTATTTGAGAACGCATTAATTTGTACACGGTGACGTGCGACGACCGGTAATACTTATATGAATATTTTTAAAGTACAGATAGCCAATTCGTATGGAAATCATAAAATTTTTAATTCATTCAGGAGTCGCAGTGAAAATATTCCTTAGTTTTTCATGGAATTTTCTCTTCGAACATCCTTGTGTGATGTACGCTACATTTTGGTTACTGTGGCCGCGGTCAAAGCTCGGATTATGAACACCGCTTCATTTGTACACGAGGCGCCTACAATCTACATCTCCCGTGTCCCGTGCGAACTGTCTGACTTAAGGTTGACCGCTTCCTGCGGGAGAGATTGTGGCCAGGTGCGGTTTCTCCGTGGGGTCTTTAAGGAAAGATAAATTTCCCACACCTGAAGTCCCTAATACATCATTTCAGCCACTTGTGCTAAATTGAATTTAGCGCTGTTGAGTAAAACAGCGGTTTCTCGTGGGTGTTTGCGGGATTTCAGCCCACGAGCAGTTTGTGGACCGCAGCAGAATTTATAAGTGAATCGGTAGAGTGGATGTTATTGCTGCATTTTATCTATTTTTTTAAGAGATAACAAAACTGCGGACATACAATGTTGTTAAGAACGCGTACGTCGTTCGCGAGGAGATAGATTTGATCTTTCTTGTGATGATGCGCATACCTCAATTTAGACAGGGGCGTATGTGACTTAACTTTATTGTGGCAGAGGTGAACCAAGAGTCACTCGATGAGGTGGGGGTGCTCTAAGGCTCAATCACCCCGAATGATTCATACACTTGTTTGTTTCAATATCCCAGTATTTTTTTGTTTCAATTAATATTTTATTAATTGTATTTCTTTGAACTCCCGCCTAAAAATAAAAACTAGGAGTGCCCTGGGAGTTGAAACAAAATATCTATAAACTATATAGGTCGTATGCTTAACAAGTACAGTTTTTTTTTATACAAATATAACAATTTATTTAATAATTTGTTACGAGTAGTATTATCAATAATAATTAACTCTCTCAATTTTTCTAAATTCAAAAAATTTAAGATTATTTTTTTCGTCTTTGCAAATATTTGTCAATTATTTGCTCAGTAGGTATATAAATGTGTCATTACACATGCAGCAAATCAAAACCACTTAAACAAGTCTGTTTTATCATAGAGTAATATTATTATAGATCATTTAGATTTCATCTGCATCGTGCCTATAACCTTAACACTGAATATATATATATATATATATTCTGTCTTTATTATGTTTCTATTGTACGGAAGAGATGACCAAAAAAAAACCAATTTAAACCTTGTCTTAATAAATAGATACCAAATACCTATATAAAGAAACAAGTTGATGGGACGGGGCGATCCCCTCCTCTCAAATGAGCCACTGGCTTTAGACAGGTGTCCACCTTCTTGACACGATCACTGTTTATCCAAGACTTGGGACACAGTATCCCGGAGCACAGAATTCACAGAAATTCGTTTGACGTGTTAGAATTGAAAAATTCGAATCGATCACTTTAACCACCAGCTCGTATCCCATCGAATGGTATTATTTTTACGTTCTCCGAAGACATAAATCACTACAATATCGGTTATTCGTTGCGGGCGAGCTGATGTATTATACGTTGTGTGTGTGTTTGTCCTAATTGCTCGTATTATATGGTTTTGTGACTCCTCCGTGTATGTACATTGTGCGAAAACAATGGACCGGAGACAGATTCGCGGAGGACTCGCGGCCGAAACGCGATAGACAGACGGGGGAGGAAATATTAATATTAATGCTGCGTATTGTTCTTAATCGTATAATAATATGAAATTCGAAATTGGTATTTAGATATACGCGTTATTATAATAATTATTGTATTACCGCTGTGTACATGGGCGCATAAATTGCCGCGGAAGAGTTAAGCCGATTGAATTCCCGGGGGAAACAAATTTAATTGTTTAAAAGGAAAATCGATACGAATACTCGCGAAATATCGACGCGAAACGCCGGAATCGTCAAGGTCGAGCCACGCGGACAGATTGATAATATAATAGTAATAAAAATAATAATAATAATAATAATAATAATAATAATAATAATAATAATAATAATAATAATAATAATAATAATAATAGGAGAGTCCGCGTAATACGACTATATTATATAATTACGAACGAGAGCTATAACCGGACGACCATAACCAGATTTATTGAGTGTAAGGTCGTGTGACAAATAAAAATAAGGGACATTTAAAATGAAATAAAATAAACGAGATATAATAAGTAAACCCAAATATAAATATAATCAAAAAAAAACAAAATAAATGCGTACTTTATTTACGGTTATTAAAATATACAAATAAAATATTTATACCGAAAACAATTGATGAAAAAAAAAAAAAAAAAACACGACGACGATGATGGTCGGTCAAATTTCTTTTTCTGTTGTTTTCGCGTACTTTTATGCTGAACTACATTGCATTCGAGTAATAATTATCTTTTAACGAAATATCGTAAAATTCATTACAAGAATAGTTTTCTAAAAAAATGTGATCATTGCTTTAATAGTCTCAAGTTTTCAACCAAAGAAAAAAAAAACGATTTTTTACCGTGTACAATACAATTTACCCGCTAAAATGATCTCAAAACAATAACCAAAAAAAAAAATACGTTTGCAAAGTACATCTTAAAACGGTGTTGGTTCGATGAAAATGGAATGCGTGTTTTACCGAGAGATTGCAGAGACATTTTTCGCATACGCATACACGAGTCCTTTGTACTCATTAAATACGAATGAGTTATAGTTTTGTGCGACCTACGAGCATTCTGGTTTAATATTATTTATTACAAAACGGAAATTAACGAAAATTATATAAATAACGATTGTAGACCGTAGCGAATATCGTGAAAATTGTAAAAAAATCTAAAGTACTGTAGTCCGATTGTTATACGAATAATTGTACGTGTAACTCGCCAAATTCACGAAACGCGCAAATACGTATATGCGCTCGTTTCGTGAAATGGACTGCGATAAATCCTGTTCGGTTCGTGTATATATATACCTACTGAGCGACAAGCCGACTGCGCATCTATCAAAACAGTGTCGGCTCATTTAAATACGTATAACGAGTGGCACGCGGACACGCGTAACACTCTAAATAAACGCATAAAATATTATGTGCCGTCTTGTAAAATTATTATCGACTGAAAATCATATCGTACAAGGAGCGGTTTACACGCCGCCGCCAATAGCGATTTCAACGCGCGTTTTAAACGAGTAAAAGTGGTATTGTATTTTGAGAAATACGGAAAAATCAATGGCGGTCCGTGGAAATAGATGTACGGATTTGGATGTTTTCTTTGAAAACAAAAATAATAAGCCGAGAAAATTGGATCGTGTCGGACCAGTTCGGATAAATTACAAATTGGCGAGTGAACGATATAATATTAGAAAAATTACACGTGGCACTCGTCATAGACGACACAAACGTTTTGCGCTTACTGCGATTTATTATATTACAAATATACACGCGCACAAGTGAATTTAAAATTTAACGCAGTAATTAATCGAAATAATCGATTTTAGGCCGGTTCGCGAAACGAGCGAATTCACAAGTAATCGCTAATACGCGAACTGGTCAATTTCACGTCTGGGGTGTACGGCGTATAATTATTTATATATATATTATATATAAATTATATTATTTACGCACGGTCAACGCGCTCAACAAGGTCGCGGGAAACTTTCTCGAAAATAGCGTGTAAATTATGATAATATTATTATTATAAATATTCGATATATTTTTTTTATTTCATCTTTATCACTGTACGCATAATAAAATGCATAAGGCTGCACAGTTCGTAAATTCCGAACGGAAACGTCGGCACTGTTTTTTTTTTTTTTCCAATATATATTTTCCCCTTAAATTTAGAAATACCTCGCGGCCACAAACATGTGACTATTAAACCATGTAATCGTTTTCGGGACGACGAAGGTTACAATATTGTAAAATACACGTATTTATAGTAGTAAAACGCGGTGTAACAGTACGACCTAACCTAAACGCGATGCGTTTTTAAACAGTTAAAAAAACGCGCGTGGTATATATATATATATATAAAACAATATATTGCGAAATCGAAACCGTACAGCCGTGCGCGCGGTTCGATTTAGAAGGTAAAATTAACACACGGTGACAAGACATTTTTTTTTTTTTTTTTAAGCGATTTACACCGGGTAGGCCGTATAGTGTAGTAAAATTTATAACGCTAAATTTACACGTTATTTTAATTATTATTAAAATATATATATATTTAAAAATCGTCACTTTTGAAATGATTAAAATTAAAAATTGCTGGTGTACAACAAAACTCTAGTAAGCAAAAATGTACGATTACAGAATTGAAATGTATCAAAAAAATAATAATAATAACGAGCCGCGAGGTGTTGTGCAGTGGCGCACATCTCTTTTGAAATATGTGGTTCAGATAGTTTAAAAGAACACCACTCACCCATCCACCCACCCACACGTTTTTAACATTCAATCCTTATTTATTTTGAATAAATTAATTACTATCTATTATAATTTGATAATATTCAAATTATATGACGTATAAAAATCATAATTTAGGACACACAAATCACGAGGAAGGCACCACCCCCTAATTTACCTGGTTCAATTGAACCACCTTGAACCCCCTTTGGGCGCCACTGGTGTTGTGGATATCGCTCAAGTGAATTACTTGGATAATGATTTTAGAGTTCTGTTTTTATTATAAATTTGAAAGCAATGATAAATCATTGCATTCGATAAAACGATTCTGATCGGAGCTTCGGTGTAATAAATAAACGAGAATGGATTAAGACGAAATTGCATTTTTAGCGTTTTATGTAATTTTCGGTAGTTTTTCCTGACTTTTGAAAAAAGTATTGAGAAAATCGAAAAACGACCTGTCTAAAGTACAGACTAGATGCAATTTTCAATCAGAAAAGGTGCTACGCGAAAATATCGGAACACTCTTTCTGGTAGAATTTTTGGGTACAGGCATAAAAAAACACACACATCATTGTAAAACCAATACATTCCTCGCTCCGCTCAGAATCTAAAACAGAAGAAAAAACCTTTTTTTATCCGAAGCCTGTCTTGTTTATAATACGTACGGGCCGTTGTAAATCGTCAGAGGAATTAAACACAACGTTTATACGAATGTTTCATTATCATTATTTCGATGTAAACGACACGAACGTTTTTTTTTCTCTGTTCAAAAAGTTCTTTTCATAAGATCCCCGCGTTTGCTATACAGTCTCTTGCAACTTACACTCCGTACACTTATGTCATTTTTATATTTCTTTCAATTTTAACGTTCATTCGATTAAACTCGTTATTTTAAGCTCTCTCGCCTCGACGAGTGAATAATAAAATATACGTGTCTCGATTTATATTGCGCACATATATAAATCAAACTCGTACACGATGTGGATATCTCTCGTCGTACATTTATATACCTTTTTCACTTTGACGACGGTCTAAAAATAAATGTCACGTCTTTTTTTTTTCAATTACATTTTCGTCTGATTGATTATTAATGGAATTTATTGGCCGGGACGAAATTGTTCTAGGAAATCGTAAGAAATTCGAATGGAAACTCAAATAAGAGAGCATATTGGGGGTAGGGTCGGGATGCTGCAGGAGATGACACAAGAATTCAAGTGAGTGTATACGCTATGAAAATGTGTACGACGTAAAATTAAATGGAAATCAATCGAACGGCAGAGAAAATTGCGTAGTTCGGTAGGTAGGTATCGACGAAAATGTGACGTTCAAACGCCGTTGTTGAACGGACTTGGACAATGCACCGCGAACGATATCGGATTACTTATTGGAATGAAAAAAATATTTGCGAGCGTTTTTTTTCTTCAAATATTCTTATTGCTGCGTATCTGTTTTATTATTTAGTAAGAGTATAACGCGAAACCGATGGAATTTGTTTTTAGGAAGGGCGTGACGCGTATATATGAATTATATAAAACTACGTAATATACATGAATAAAAGTTAAATGTCATTCAAGGGCATAAAAAATAAATAAATAAATAATTACTCCCACGAAAATTCCCGTACCATATATTACATCGGAATAATAAGACGTGTCAACAGTAGAAGAAAAATCAACTATTGTATTGTATTATATCATTTTTATAATTTAATCTTTAGGCAAAAAAGAAATCTCAATTTTCATTGCTCTATGTTTAGAAATCCTGTAAGAATCTGCAGCACATTCACTACTCGAAAGGTCCTTGCACCATTTAAATGTATAATTGTAAAGGTTCGTTCTCTATAGCCACATATTAATACACATAATAATTCCTCCGAGAACGAACGTTTAATGATAGCTACAGGAACGGGGTGGACGGTCTGGAAACGGAATTTTCTAGATGTCCTGGGATAATCTAAACTTAGTCGCATAATATAATCCGTTAATTCCAAGAGTTGAACAAATCCGATCATCAATCACACTACAAGTCGGTATATATGTATATGTAGTTTCAAAAGTGTAGAATTGTTTGTAATTTCTTGGCGTCACGCATATTACGTATACGCGCGTATTTTTGTCGGACTGTTTTAGTAATAAACAGTATTTTGAAATAAGAGTAAAATATATATATATATATTTCATTATTTTTAGGTTTTCGGTAGTGCGAGTAGATCGAAGAAATGAATGAGTAAGGGGCAGTCACAGTAAGACTGGCACATATTGTGGAGAAAATAAGGAAGAATAGGTTGAGATGGTTCGGACACGTTATGCGATAAGATGATTCAGAGGCTGTGAGAGGTGTTACCGAACGTAAAAAAGAAAAGAGGACCGTTGAAGAAATACGGATAGACGGAATCGAGAGTTTAGATTTAATGATAGATGGTGTATGTGTGTAAAAAAAGGTGGGAAATCTAGCTTTAAGGAAGATTAGGGTTGGATGCTGATCCCGTGTAGCAGCAGTCAGTGTAAGGCGAAGAAAAAGAGTACATCGAACCGGATCAATAGTGAGTGTTTAAATAGAGATGAAATAAGTTACGCCTTTTAATGCTGTAAAACGCATTCGGTCGCGAGAACGAAAGATAAATAACGCGCGCAACAGATCACTGTGTATATATATATATATGTACATCCGAAGTTTTTTTTTAGAGTTTTCTGCAAATAGGAAAAATTCGATTATTTCGTACTCGGAAATTGGACGTTTATCTTAACGGATAAATTTCAATTAACACGTAATTATATTATGTGCCGTATAAAATAGTGAAAAAAGTTTATCTCCTTATCGTGTGTACTATATATTTTATGTTGTCTATATATATATATATATATATATATATATACGAGAGTAGTATATAAGCGTAGTGTACATTATAAATCGAATAAGGATAGTGAACAAATTTCCTTTCTTTTTTTTTCAGTTTCCAATTGTTTATTATATTACAAAGCACGATCAGACACAAAAACGATTTATAAAAAGGTGGAAAAAATATAGAATTTTTTTTTGTTCATAATTTAGGATATTATATACTGTACTTTTTTAATGCCTTTCGAGAACGGGCTTATTGTCATATTTCAGTTTTGAAAAGATAAGGGTTTTATTTTATTTTTTTAAATTTTACGTAGAAAATTAATCGTGCACTTTTTTTTCCATATTAATCTTTGTTTCGCCGTTTGATAATACAGAAATGCAGAATAAATTATATAAAACGAGTATTGTTAACGGCGTTTTTTCACGAATAATTTTTTAATGCTATTTTTCATAAACTTTATTTAAATTTCACAATTTATTTCTATAAAACACTCGTAAATATTATTAAATAATAATTTTTATATTCGAAAAAGATAATTCCCCGTTATAACCCCGGAAAATTATCCAATTCGTCGACATTACAATTTAACCTATTTATATGTATATATATTACTGTACGCAAGTTTATATTTAAATTCATACAAACTGTAGATGTTGATCAGCGCTTTGTTTTTCTTTAATTTTTTTGTTCAAAACTAGGATTCAGTGCGTCGATGATTGTGTATAAAAAAAATAATGTTTCTCCTTACAATATTATATAGTAAAACAAACAAAAAATGATTGCAATTATTTTTATAAATTAAAATACCAAAACAAATACACACGTTGTACAAGAGTAATTATTTATATATAAAAAAAAAAACGTAAAATTGTCCGTTTACAGGTAAATTATATTTTTACATTATTCTCCGAAGACGTTTCAAAATATTCGATTATTCGATGCGTTTACACTCGTTATATAAAAATTAATATAACGCAGGATAACCGCTATATTTATCTATTAAATTCCACACATTTTTTTAAATATCTATAAACTCGACTGCGATCAACAGTATCCGAAAACTTGGAATATTTCCTTAAGTTACGAGTAGAAACAAATGTCTGTTTTTTCGACAAAACGATTAGGATACGGTAGGTAATCGGATTATAAACAAACGTTTAACCGTTTTTATTTTATGTTTTTGCGTGTGTAAGTTCTTTTTTTTCCATTTTACAACATTTCGATTTACATTTATTATGTGTACAGGACTTTGAGCAAAGTCGACGGAAAAAAAACGATATATTTAATCCGCACACACGCGATATTTTGCATAAATCACAAAATGTACATCGGATTGTATTTTGCTTTTTTTTTCGAGTTACTCCGTCTCAGATGTGCGGACGTCAGGGCGGATTTAGAAGGTCTGACGAACGTTCAGACTAGACGCTTTTTTTCGTCTCGTTTTGCCGGTCTTATTGTATTAATATATATATATATTATAATGCGACCAACGATATTTTATTATTATAATATTACGAAACGTTTTAGTTTTATAAAAAAAAAATCTGTTCCATCGACTCGCGCGTTATTATATAAATCTTTATGTACCAGCTACAACGCGCAAATCGTATTTAATAATCCGCGCGATTATCGCGAAACGAAATGAAACAATAATATACTGACTGAAATAGTCTGTGATTTTCAATCTCCAATCCCTTCGGTAAACGTAAAAACGCTTAACACAGATCATTCACACATTACTATGTACTAAATATCTTGCAACTTTTCTATAAATCCAATAAAATAGTTGTATAAACTTCAATGTTTCGAAAAATCACTTATTATAATAAAGTGGAATATTTTACATTTTTTTCTTGTAAAACGCGCATTGTGATCTTTTGATTTTGTCTGGTTTTATTGGGTTTACAAAATGTATAACAATGCAAAAAAGATTACGTGCGTAATTAAACTACAGTGTTGGTCATAGCCGAGCCAAGGATTGTACGGATAGACGAGAGCAAAATATTAATCAATAACATTACTCGTGCGATTCAAACCGTTATTTAGCTGATACAATAATCAACGAACAGGACGACTACTATTACTTATATCGACGATGCGTTTAAAACGAATAAGAGTTGACACTGTAATAGAATTTTTACACTTCGACGATATACGAAAAACACGCGACGAGCGAAGAGAAGCAAGTTTTTTTTTTATAGTAAAACAGTAGAGCGAGTCTATTGGCTCATTACACATACGCATTGGTTAAAGTGGGGAGGGGAGTATGAGGGAATACCATCTCTCCACTTTTTTTTAATCAGCATATTCCATTCCTTACTTATTTTGTTTCAAATTATTCATCCCTTTTGGATTTAAAAAAAAAATTTTTTTTCTAATTTGTCGTTGTTATATTGCCTAGTTTTTTCAGAAAAAAATCTTTATATCATTTTTTTTTCTTTAAAAGAACTATTTCGTTTTCTAAAATGTTAACATTCAGTAATTCAAAAAGTCACTTACAATAGTAAGAAATATAGTTTTACCATCACGTATAATAAGGCCGGTGTTAGAGCCATTTGTTAAAAGGAGACTTTTTTTTTTGCATTTTTTTCAACAATATGGACCGTTTACAAATTTGCCCCCCCCCCCTTTCAAAACTTGAGAGATCACGACACTGCTTCCATCCCTCCGCTTAATTCGATTAATCCGATTCGACCATTGCATATACGCGTATCTGATCAGCGAATTCAATGAAGTCTAATACAACGTGTTTGGTAGGCAGAACACCGAACTTCAGTATAATACCGTGGTAACATATAATAAATAATAATCAAAACTTTAATAACCGATTAGTTTAATACCGGGCAATCGTTATAAGCGTTTTACCGCTGAAAAACACTAATATAAGAGTGCGTATAAATATGATTTCGCGATGTCAAGAAACCTGTGGTACGAGTTTTCGCCACGTACGCGCGCAGAAAACTTAGAAATAATAAATGTCGTTCGGCACGCCGTCAGTTATGATTTCGTACATAAATTATCTGGAAAAAAAAACACACTAACTTTACACGAGAAAAGTAGAATTCAACGACGACAACCGTATAAACGCGATAATAAAATTAAACTAAAAATCGAATAAATCAAACGAAATAAAACCGTTAAATTTCGATAGAGTCCGAAGCGTCGAAAAATATAATTTCTCGTTAACACTTACAATGAATCAGATCCGCCACGGCGTACATAGTATTTTTAAAAAAAACTGTCCGATTACTGCAGCGTAATCGTTCCGCTCGGATTACAAAATATGAATCTCCAAAAAAACTACAAATAAAACGATCAAAAAAGTAATACAGGAGAAAACGTTTATATTTTATTTTCTGAAAATCGATTTTAACGCCTATTCCGTCTGTTAATTGTGCGCAAAAAAAAACCAGTCGGAGGTCATATACAAACGAATTTTTCTCTTTTTCGTTTTTTTTTTACCTTGTATTTTAAACAATCGCCTATAATTTCGGGGGAACGCGCGTACCATATAAAATATTATTCGTCGCGATTCATATTTCGTTTACGAATAGACAACGCGAACACTGCAAATACCGTAAACATTTAAACAATCAAATGTGATATCGGATAAATATAAACACACACTAAATACACGCGTGACAGAACGACTTTGCCATTGAGATTATAATATTATTGCGCGATACCGGCACCGGGTATTAGGCAATTCGATAATCGATTTTATTTTCAATAATTTTTTTTTTTTTGAAAATAATTCCTCTATAGCCACTGTGCACGATATCGAATATGTTTTACTCAAAGTAAAAAAAAATAATAATAATAATAATAATAATCGATTTATTACGTACTATATTTTATGATAACAATTTTTTTTTCTATTGCTGAAAAAATATAGACAAATTGTCACGTGTGGTTACGCCAGTGACTTCTATTCGGAAAATATTTTACCCGAAAATCGCGATATTTTCCTCTTCGAATTCGGCGATATGATTTTTTTTGAAACTCTAACAAAAAAAAAAATCAGTCCGAATAATATTAAAAAAAAAAAATTTTTATGTGAAAGGTCTAATGCGGCGGATGAGAACGACCGTTGGCATGGCGACGCGTCGCCACACCAGTGTTGCCAGATATAAAAAAACATAAATGTTCACACAATACGTTCAAAATGTGGGATGGGATGACACATTGATAAGAATTTAGTACTACCAACAATGAAAAGAAAAAGTATTCTCAACAAATAATTAAAAATTTAACTAAAACTATAAACCTAACTACCTCTTATTATATGGAACTTTTGTTTGTATCATGATTTAAGTATACCATGATTTTTATAATGAACGGTGTAATCATAGAATAAATTTAATTTAATTTATTGAACAAGAATAAATCTTAACTATATCAGGGGTTTATAATATAAATTACAAAATGTCTTTCTGTATATTTTCAAAAAATTGATGTTGATATTTAGAGCAACGTGAGGTTAGGTCCAAAACCCAACAGCTCGTTCTTATCAATTTGTCGGAGAACGGACCCCGACGGTCAAAATATTCGTATTTGCATAATGTATAATGTATATAACGTATACATTTATTACTTTATATTATATAGGTAACTATAATATATTAATATGTATTTAATTAATATAATTTGTATTTTACGTTATAAATACACCGTACTTTCACATGGAATTCGCATTATCTACTGCACTATTGACAGCAGTTGATAATAATTAAAAATTATTATTATTATAATTATAATATATAACATACGCTGAGCTCGTACACCAAGTCATCGGTATCACAGTAATACCGACAGAGGCAGCATCGAATATTACTATATATAGTATTACAGAAGTATCTGATTTAAAGAATTGAGCCGTCTCAATTTATAAGAAATGTTTTATTTAATTTTTAATTTCGGTATATAATTAATATGTACTTTTTAAATATAGAATAATTTTTCTTAAAAAAAATTTGAATATTTTCTTTCTGATTGTGCCATATTCATTTCCTTTAAAACCGTCCTTTCACGCGTATTTTCTATATAAAATAGTTTCGAAGTTTCACATCTGCCAGGCGTCTCGCGACGGCTCAGTTTTTTTTTTTGAAATATTCTCCCACTTCAGACTGACTTTTACCGCGAGAAACGGGTATTAGTGTTTATTTTTACAAATATGTAAAACCAGTAGTGTCCGCCTTTACTAAAACCGAAAATAATATAATATTACGACACGCTAGTTCATAATGAATTTCATTAGAACACAAGGAAACCTATTTACAGTCAACTTTTAAACGATTGTTTGAAAATTTACTATGTTCTCTGTACGTATAGTTCAAAAAGTTCTGGCCTTTGCCGCGGGCTCTTTCGGTCCGAAAATTCGGTCGTAAGCGGCTGTTATAACTATACACCGTTTTAGTTGAGTACAAATGGGATTTGTAAGCAACTTGTTCGAGACGAGTGGTCGTATATAGATGAGATTTTATTAGAAAGTCGTATTTATCGACAAATAGATTTAGTTTAAAAATTCAATTTTTTTTCTTCCATGAACTATGTGACGTGTTTTCGAAAAAAAAAACGCATTTTTTTCTAGCAAAACTATTTGATTTTTACACGAAAGCCTGTAACTCAATACACAAAATTACCACCAATACTAAAAGGCACTTATCATAACGCGTACGACTACATAGCTTCCGAATTTCATTCTCGTAGAAATCTACCGTCTTATTTGCGAACCACTGCGGCGCGGCCGTTTCACTGTCAACGCCGTGGCGCTGACACGTCTTGATTCTGTTCGAAAAGTGAATTGAGACTTTGGTGTAAAATTAAAATAGTCAAAAAAATTGCACTTGTTTTATATGAAAACGGTACTTGTACATTAAAAAATAATAATTGTTTTTGTTAATACAGTAAAAAAATTAAATATTTAACTATATGTATTTTAAAGGTAGCGAGCTCCGGGGTGTTGTGGATGTCGAATTATGTATTTCGATAAAGATTTAAGAGTTTCGTTATAACCGTATAACGTTGAAAACAATGCGATAAATTTTAATATATCATTACGTAATTTTAATTTTATAATTTTCCACAAAAAAATATAATACACTTATTGTCATAAAAGTGTTTACGATTGTTATTAACGGTTTTCAAAATTTTTTTAATATGTTTTTATAGAGTAACGCGTTACGTATGACATCGTATTCATTTTTTAAGCCTTATTGAGACCCGCAAAAATTACCTCTTTTTAATATTATTCAAGTACCTAAAAAAAATCTACGATTGCTGTAAATAAAACTCAAAATTGAAAGTAATTTTTTGAAAAAAAATTTGTTTCCTCTAATACAATATAAAGTCACGTATTCGGTGAATATTTCGCATTTCCATAACCGCGTTAGTTTCAAAACTACGAACAAATACCGACAATCGATATCGACGAAATCGCGTTTTCACCCCGTTTTTATACGTAATTTTTCTGTACTTTTTTCCTGACGCTTCAGAAGAAAAAAAAAGTATTGAAAAAAATCGAAAAACGACGTCTTTATAAAGTGCCGACTAGATGAACTACTTCGCTACCAGAAACACACTACGAGTGTAAAGAACGGAGCACTCATTTTGATAGAATTTTTCGGGTAGAGACATAACAAAAAAAAAAAACATGCTCGGAATTCGCGTATTATTAAAACGTTTTCGTCGTTATATATTTCCGTGTAGATTTTATTTCACTTCCCCTTCCCTCCCCCCGCGTTCCTTTCTGTCGGCGAGGGATACGCGTAAAAAAACGATATAAACTTCCAACACAGGATTTAAATGCCACGCGGTAATTAATTAATTCGAGACTTTTGATAATAATAATTATATTCGAAAACATAAATTATTATAATATTATACGCTCCTACAACGGCGGCATTATCCTTATCGAGCATTTGTTTTTTCCTGATAAGAATTTTGCGCTTCCTGCGTAGGTACCTATGTGCATAACGTTACGAACCGTGTCGGTATAATAATTCGTTTTATATAAGCTAACTAATAATAACTTTTCAACGTGAAATGTACGTACATAAATTAATATTCATAAAAAAAAAGTTTAAAAAAAAAGTAAAAATAATATTTTCGATAAAGAGCAGACCCCGTTTAAATAAAAAAATTTTTTTAGAAAAAAAGAAACAGACTTCAAAAAAATGCACTAAAAAGTGTGAAAATAATCAATAACCTTTTTGAAATCGGCGACGAATTCCAAACAACATTACGTTGCAGAAACGCATTTTATTAATCTGATATAAATATCGCAATAAATTAATATATTAATGAAATTCGTTTCTGCGATGCATAATGTTGTTTGAAATTCGGCGTCGAATTCAAAAAAGTTATCGATTGTTTAAAAGTTTTTAGTGTACATTTTGAATTCGGTTTCTTTTTTTCCAAAAAAATTTTATTTCATCCCTTTTAGTCATAGTATTTATAGTAGTCATATCGTTATTCCTGTTCCTACACTTGGCTGAGTGGTTAGGTATAGGATACCAGGCCAATCCTTATGAAAACGGAAAATATGAAAAATAAAAATACAAAAAACCGTATTACTGGCCGAATACTAGGACGAACCTGAAAGTATATACATTCAAATAAAAAAAATTTTCCAAATCGGTTCATAAATGACGGAGTTATTAGGTGACCAACATTAGAAATGAAAAATGCAACCGAACTGAGAACGTCCTCCTTTTTTGAAGACGATTAAAAAAAAACTGCGGTCTTAATAAAGATTTTCCCGCGGCTTGTGATCACGTTTTTAAATTTTCATGCCTTATATGCAGGGTCTTAATATTAATTTAATTGATTAAATATTATTCTATTAAAAGTCGTTTGAGATCACTTATGGGCCAAGATCTTCTTGAAGCGTTAATACTCCTAAACTGCGAAGTTGATGCTGTTTCGTGAATGGGACTATGACTCTATTATTATTGACGAATTGGCAAAGTCTCCTAACGAATTAAAACGTATAATATTATTGTATATTGCAATTTAATTCGCCTAAATAATGTATTAAAACGTATTGTTCGTATTAAAATTAATATCTTTATATATATATACACCTTGATTTTACTATAACGTATTGAAATCATATTATGCGATATGAACGTTGTACCTTTAGTCGAAGAAGTCTTTTTATTTAAATAAAAAAGTAAGATTCATTTGGTTTCTTATTATATTTTATTTGATAAAATAGGTAATAATCTATATACGTATGTCTCTTAAATTATATTATGGTATATAATGAACGAGCGTAGCGAGCAAATTTTTTTCGGTTTGGCGGGCCTTTAAAACTAATTTGCACGGTAGGACTTTTTTAACCAGTCCGATCCTGCTTATAGGTACAATTTTACAACGAATCATCGTAAATTCACATCTGCAGCACGGGAAATTGCGTAAAAAAAAAATATTCTCACATATCATTATTTTGGATTCGGAAAACGTTGTAGCGCCGTTGCAAGTGCTCGAAATTTTTTTTTTTTTTGTCTCCGGCCACGGTAGCTGTAAATCGTACCACAATCGGTGTTAATGAAACGACACGCTTTTTTTTTATTTGTTCTTGTCGCTAAGCGCGAACGAAATCTATAACGAAATAAAAATAAAACGTGTAGAAATGAAAATTGTCGTTTTAGTTTTTTCGTGTTGCAATCGCGTCGTGAATAATAATAATTAACGAAACACGGTCGACTGCATTTATTTCAAGTCATTTTTTTTCCTTTCTGTTTGCGTTTCAAAAACTTCCGATTTTATTGTTTTTACTTATTGGTAATTCAATCGGTAATTTCGAATTTTCAAACACCGAACAATTCAGCGCTATAGGATTTTTAAAAATTTCAAAAATCTACGGTTATTTTAGAAGGTTTTTCTGGTAAAACGACTTTTTCTCCCGTGTTCGAAAATCTACAAATATACCGGACGTGGTATTACAAATCGTTTTATAAGAAAAAACCGGGGCAAAACAACTGTTGTATGTAGAAATGTATTATTTACATTTGACTTTTTAGCGAAAAATCGTTTTATTTTTTTTTTTTTGTAATATTTTTACAACGTTCGAATAATCGGAGAACGGTTTTGTACTTCTGTGCGTCCGGAGCACACTCGCAAATCATTATTTTTTTGTAATAGATAGCCAGCAAATCGTACGATATACTTGGCCTGTTGTATCGTTTTCTAGTCGGAACACTTTACTTCTCGAAAAACGTATTCATATAATTTTTTTAATTATTTTTCGCAGAAATTTCGTTTGAAAGATTATTTTTTTTTTTTGCGTTGATTTTATTATGAAAACTCGTATATTATAGTCAGTTCGAACGCTACTATTCGGTTTTTTTTTTTGTAATTTTTTCTAATAAAAACGATATGATTTCATAGCGCCTCCTTATAATATTACAAGAACGAATCGGGTAGGGCCTACGAAGCAGTCACTGCAGTATTGTACCCGCCAAAAACGGTTTGTTGGCCCCGGTACAAATTGTGTGACGTTCAGACCGCGCGCCGTGGGACTCTGGCGCAGCAGAAAACGACTGTAAAACAAAGATATTATATGTGATACCGGATTAAACGGTACAGCTTCCCAGCTTCCCGTACCCGCAACGATACACTGGACTTTTATGTGTGGAAGATTGGTTAGCGGCGTTCACTAAATCTCACGACGAAAATGCCATTTTTTTTCTTTATTTTTTTTTTTTTTTTTTTGGCAACGTTTTCGAAAATATCGCGAACACTACACGTTCGGTTCGAAGAAATCGCGCGAAAGGATTTATCGATTTTTCAAAGCTGTAAATATTAGGTCGATCACGAATCGAGTGCACTCGTTTCGGTTAGGTTTTCGCAGTGTACAACGCGTATAAATTTATCGGTATTTTATATGTGCTCAACAACGGGCAATTTAACGGATTCCGAAATGGAAATTAATTTTAAGCGCTGCACTTGTACGTTACAAGAGGAGCACGGTTCACGTCCCATTAATTTTACGTCGCAAAAGCGTCTCGCGCGCGAGTCTGAGAGCACATTACACACTTGAAATATCGATAGTCAAAAGGAATATTGTAAGTGAAAATTTAGACATTTTTATTATTTTTTTTTTTTTAGAATAAATTACGTTTTACAAAATGCGTTTAATATACATTAATATTCGAATACGATTTTACAAAAACAAAAAAAAAATGCTACTTAAAACAAAAAAAGAAAAATAATAATGACGTGACGACAAAAAATTTGTAAACCGTGTAAAATCAAAAAAAAAAAGTACCTATTACTTGCTGCTAATTTATATTATTATTATTATTATTATTATTATTATTATTATTATTATTATTATTATTATTATTATTATTATTATTATTATTATGCTGAAAGTGTAAATTAAACAAATTCGAAATTTTTTATCCTTCGGTATAGAGAATTATGACGCTTATAAAAAGTAAAAAAAAAAAAAATGTTTAAAAAACGTAATTTTAGGAAGAGTGTCGCTTACAACAATTTTGCATTGTAAACCGTGGATACCAATTTACATATTATAGGTAAATGTTTTTATTATTGTATTGTAACGTAAATAACAATATTTTTTTACGCTTTTCGTCTTTTTCCGGCGTCTCTGATATAATTTTATGAATTACTATTACACAGAGTAAAAAAAAAAAAAAATCAAACAATTCGCCTTAATATAATAAAACAATATTATAATTTATATATTCCACTGTTGTTACATAATTAAACCATTCAAATATTATTACTGACTCGCTGCAGTAGCTATATGAACGCTAAATCATTGGTGCGTATTTATGAGTCAAGGCGTTACGCGCGATATACGTAAACACACAATTTTATAATTTTTTTGATAACAAAAAATTTCTCAAATTTCGTACATCACTGTATAGTTAAATACGTACACTTATTTATTATTTTTTTATTGAGTTTAATTGATTAGACACGTCGTCTCGAAACTAGGACTTTTATGTAAACACTAAAATGATAATAATAAACGAATATCAGTGTTATAAGCCTATGACATCAAAAAGTGTTACCACTCCTAATCAATTTATGTACAACAGTATTGGAACATATAAGTGCATAAAGAAGAAAAATATAATATTAAACGTAAAAACTCTATGGATCATTAACAAATATACTTCTTATAATACCGTTATTACCGCGTGTAGTTTTTATCAATGAATAATGATAAAATCATCGTAATACGTGTGAAAAATTATTTAAAAATAATTTAACATAAAAAAAAAATATGAAAATGTAACGTATATAATATAAACTTATAAAAAAAAAAACACGGTGTTTTGGAATAAAAATATTTAAATAATTTTATTTAAATTTAAACCTATTTTGTGTGCGTTATAATTCATTTTGTAAAGTTCTTGAAATCCGGATTATACGTTGTAAGAGCAGTGCTCTTAACTTTTTTTTCTGCTGCTAAGTCTTTACATATTTTCGATTCTGTACGCGAATCTCTTGTTGCTGACCATATACATGTATACTAAACATTTTTTTGAACTAAAACATACGTCTAGAAATGTTTTATTTTCTCTAAAAATTAGTACTAAAACTCCGATTTTCTAAATCGTACGCCCAAATCACATTTACGTATTGAAGCGAACAATTAATATAGTTGAATGTCTTCCGAAACGATTCGTGTAATTATATATTTATGAGAATACTCCGTATCGCAATATTAGATGTGTCCTTAGGCGTCGTACACTTTTTGAGACTATTACAACTGTACCAACACAACTCGACGGTCCAGGCGAAGCGCAGTTCGAAACGGATCGCGGGTGATGCGAAGGAGCGCGGAAACGAATCGGCCGGGCACGTGTGCGAATCTTTCGAAAGTGTTTTATTCTTCAACGAAGCAGATCTCAATGAAATCTCCAACACCAATTTTATTGGCAAAAAATCGTCCGCAGACTCTTCGCTTAACTTTTTAACTCGACGGATTGCTCAAGGTTAGGTTTTAATAGCTTAATTTAAAAATTACACAGGCATTTGTTGTCTCCGTCTGTCGTACGGGCACTGGGCAGTATAGCAAAACGTCATTTCGCAATTCAAATGCCGTGTAATTTTAAAAGAAAACAGAAACACAATTGTACCGTAGTTTAAAACAATTAGAAACTATGCTATATGTTTTGTTGAAAACCGATTATTGAAAAACATAATGTCAAATTAATAATATGGCACAGAAAACTAGTGTATTTGTTAAATGATCAATTGCATAAAATATAAAACATTATTTTGAAAATCGAATTCCAACAAAACATTGAAAAAGTTCTCATCTTTTAAATGGTATATAATTTACGTATTAATGTTTGTTGAAGACTTCGAATTACGAAAGTACTATTTCGCTATATTGCCCGTAAGGCAGACAGAGACAGCAAATGCATGTGTAGCGTTCTCTTATTTTCTCTGGCGTTAACGTCAATTCACGGAGGCGGGTATGCGACGTCATCGAATCGATCCGTTTCGAATTTTTCAACATATTTCGTCTATAAACACATACAAGACGAACACAACTGTATAGAATCGATATAGAAAGAGGCAGGACTGACTCCAGGTTGTGATTTTACATAAATCTTTTAAAAACGTATTTTTTTTTTTTTTATAAGTAAACGATATTTGTAATAAAATCATTTTGAAAAACCGCAAAATCAAAAGAGTCGATTATAAAAATAAAAAACTTCACCGAATTTTGAACATTAATTTTAAAAAATGCGACGATCGACTCAATTCTAGCGAGTCAAATAAAACTCCCACGAAATCTTCGACTATATTCCAGCACTGGTCAAACGGTTCATACCGAGTTCGGGAGAAACGATCACATACCAATCCGCACTTATCCATATACACTATATCCGGACAATAAAAATACCCGCAGAGGCGGACTGTGAATAGGGTCCAGCCCACTATTCTGCTCATTCAATCGGCCAAAATACATGAGTTGGTTATCTTTTTTTTTTCAAACAAATATCATACCGTTAGCATTTATATCCGTTGGCATTAAACATTCGGAAAAATGTCGGAATCGTAACATTTTCATATCACCGAAAACGAATTAATGACCGTTAATTATACCGTGCACCTATATATGTTTTAAAATAAATAAAATTTGTATCGCTTGAAACAATAATACAGGACCTAACATTTCTTTAAACGTAAATAATAGTAGTAGTAAAAAATTGACTATACGAATATCGGCCCTATATGATACGCCGTCGGCCCATTGTAGCACAGTAGCACAGTGGCCCAGTGTCGCCTCCGGATACCCGCGGCAGAAGCAGTCTGTCCGTGTGCTCAGCTGTTTCAACGCTGACCACCTACCAAACTCACCTAACCTACAATAACAATCGTTAACCGCGTGTTGCCGGCGATATAACGCAATCTCCTTGCCGGGGCCCGATTCTCGAGTTTTCGTGATAATTAATCAAATACGATAATTATCAATTTATATATCACGCACGATAACGTTTTATCGAATGTACCAATCGAATGTAAAACGATATTAAAACGTCGTATGTGATAATTTATCGACATTTGACAATTTATTAAATGTTTACCGGTCTTATCAACGTATTATCAGTATATTTTAAAAGTAACTATTATTTTTAAGATATATATACGCATAAGATATTACAGTTTCTATTGAATTATAAAATTATTCTTTATTAATATTCATAAAATAGAGACGAAAGCTAAAACGAAAGGCTACGACTTGTCTATAGTATTTCACAAAAACAACACTTATTTTTAATTATTTTAACACTAATTACAACCAGATATAGAAGATGGAACTGCTGGAAGTTTATCCGCTGTCCCTACGCCCTTCGGTCTTCGGACGTGATAGTGCATTAAGTAAATTTTGGTATACCGGTACTTATCGGTATTCCGGTATACCGGTTCGTATCGGTATTTTACGGTATACCGTTTCAAACAGGTATTGAAATCAATTCCGTACGTCTTTCGGTATTCATTTTCAATACCGTCAGCCCTACAATATAGTAATGACATGATAATAGCACAGATTAAATTAACGATCGTTGAATCTATGATAAAATAGCGTGTGATAATCGTTTATCACCGGTAAAATACCATGGGATAATTTATCGTTTGCATTATCAAAATAAATTATCAAAAAAATAATTCCAGAATACGAAAAAACGGTATTTTCGATATTCGTGTTATAATTCATAAATATCACGCGTGATAACACAATCACAATCGTTCAAGAATAGGGCCCCTGGTGTACGAAAAAACGGGGCGAAATTATCGACGGCCGCGCGTTATTATTATCACAGATAAGATAAAACCAGATGGTTCACTCTTTAAAATTTCCTATTCAGCCCATGTAATTCACAAAAATGTAAACAAACTAAAACCCTCCTGAGATCAGTGTCATCACTGAGAGGGAAAAAACAATTTTTTTATGAGTTCCTTAAATGTACAGCACTGATTTTTACTGTTTACTATGCGTTCCGCTATTGTACTAACGCCCGCCGCCTATACTCGTTCAGTCGTTCACTTGCAATTTATGTTTTTTTCCGACCTACACGTTTAAAATGCATTATAGCAAGTACAGCAAGCATTTAAAATTTTTTAACATCAATATTTTAACACATATTATGGATACAATAATAATATTATTGTAGAAAAATATGTACAGTAATTTAATTTATCGTATGTGCACATACTGATCTCAGGAGGGTCGAATTATCAGTAAATCAAAGAGTGAACCATCTGGTTTTATCTTATCTGTATTATTATTATTATTATTATTATTATTATTATTATTTTATTCGTCTGGTGTTTCTCGCTCGCGGTCGCCACCGGTTTTCGTGCGGCGGCGGCGGCGGCGGCGGAGCGGGGCCGCCGCAGAAATGGCTGATTGGCTCCGGCGGCGTCAACGCGCTGCGTATAATAACCTACACGCCGGGTTAACGAGCGTGAAAGCGTAACTGGCACGGAGCATCCGAGACGCGCGGCGCGTTGTCGCAAGCGTTATAAATACTAACGGTGCGCACAGTCGGATCGTCAGTTGTGATCGGTCGGTCGTCGATCGCGTGTGCGCAACCGAATACGTAAATAATCGTTTCGATATAAAAAAAACAGCGGATTCGTATCGAAAATCAAAATAAAAAAAAAACCTACCGAAATTTGACAAAAAAAAAACAAAAAATCCGTGTCCCAGTCTCGTGCGCGGAGTGTTTTCGATAGTGTCGCGTATAGTGCGCAGCGGTACGCGAGTGCAGCCTGTGCTTGAGCAGCAGCTGCAGTAGGAGGCGGCGCGCGTCCCGCAAACGGTCCGAGAATGGGGCCCGACCGCGCGCTGTTGGCGTACTTCGCGCTGTGCCTGGCGATGTTCTCGCGGGCCGGTTATTCGCGCGAAGTGCCGTCGTCCGGCGGCGTGGACGACGCGATGACCGCGGCGGCGGCGGCGGCGCCGATCGATTACAAAGTGCCGCCGTCGTTACAGGACGTCGCGTCGCAGCTGCAAAACTCGACGTCGGCCATTGTGGCCGCGGCGTCTTCGCTGTCGTCCGCCGTTTCGGCGGCGGCGCCGGTACCGGATCAGGCGGCGGCCGCGTCGCACAAGAAGAAGAAGAAGAAAAAGTCGTCGAAGAAATCGTCCAAGGGCGGCGGTTCGAAGAAAAAGTCGGACAAACACTCGAAGAAGGGCCACAAGAGCGACAAGGGGTACAAGACGAAGCACCACCACGACAAGGGCGAGAAGGGCAAGCACGGCAAGGAGTCGCACGCGGGCCATTACAAAAAGGAGAACGGGCACAAGAAGAAGAAGCACGACGAGGCGGAGAAGTACGGTCACCATCACAAGGCGGAGAAGGGCCACAAGGCGGCCAAGTTCGGCGAGAAGAAGGGCCACAAGAAGGGGCACAAGACCAAGGGTTACCACAACAAGTTCCACAAGGACGAGTACCACAAGGAGCACAAGTTCTACGACGATTTCCACAAGGGCGGCAAGCACAAGAAACACGGGCAGCACCACGCGAAGCACGCGAGCAAGAAGGGCAAGCACAAGAAGGGCGGCCACCACAAGTCCGCGCACCACGTGGACAAGTACGGCAAGAAGGGGCACAAGGAGAAGGGCCACTACGACAAGGAGCACAAGGGGCACAAGGGCAAGAAGGGACACGACGAGCATCACGCGCACAAAGAGCACTACGGCAAAAAGGGCGGGCACAAGCACTTCAAGAAGTACGGTTTCAGCAAGAAGAAGAAGCAGGGTTGAGTCGGTCCGGCGGCGTCTCGCGCGCTGTCGCCTCGCCGCACCACTGCAGACGTACTGATCCGACGGAACACGGCTATAATAATACAACGCGATACGGTTACACAACCGAGCTATTCTTATAATATACCGTTATTATTATTATTATTATTATTATTACATTATTCCGTTTGAATACGCGCGTATTTTGTTATTTATTATTTTGTGTGTTGTCCCACACACACACATTTATATAATAATTAATATTAATATAATAACGAATAACGAATAATAATATGAAAAAATATATATTTATCAAGTAAATATAGACGGCGAATTTTTTTCTCCCCCCCCCCTCACTCTCTCTCTCTCTCTCACTCTCTCTCTCTCTGTCGTTATAACCGATCGTTTTGGATTTTTATTCAAAATTTTCTATCGCCGTGATAATATTATTACGTATACCAACGGGTTTCGTATCGCGATTTGACGTAATTACGTAATTTCGTTAAATATTCGCGTGGAAAAAAAACACCAACAAAGAGTAGATAAAAAAAAAAAAAACCTTATAAAATCTCGGCATGACTGCCGTCGCGGCTGACGAGCGGGAGGTCATATCATAACGATTCGACTCCGTGACGAAGAAAATCAATCAAACTTTCCGACGACGAAATATTACGAAAATGAGCAAATAAAACTCGTTCCGACCGGTCGTCCAGTGTAAAATCGGTCGTGTGCATAGCCGTCCCAAAGGAGGCAGGGCCAATTGGGCAAGTGCCCTAGGGCGTCCGAAGTATTGTGAATGCAGGGGCGTCAAATACTATTAAAATATATAAAATTATATAATTAGATATTACGTTAGTTGTTAAATTTTTTTTTTTTTTTGTGGGGGCGTCAAATTCTATTGCCCTAGGGCATTATTGGTGGTTAGGACGGCACTGGTCGGTGTGTTGTTTATTGGCACTAAAAAATTTCACTACTACGCCATATTATATTTCCGAAATGTGAAATCTGTCGAAAACGAGACGTTTTTCAATATTATTCGTTCGTCGACGAGCGAAAATTCGGTGTCTACTACACGGGCTTGACGAAGAAATCGTTTTCGTTCGATTGAAAAAAAAGCGTTTATCCACTAAACACTTTTGAATAAAAAGCCGTTGCTTACTACACGTTTATAAAATTTTCGTATCGCGTAAATCGCAAAAAAAAAATATATATTCCACTATATAACTGTTACACCCGTTTTTGTAGGAGGACATTCTTATTGTTCGTTTAGCGTGTATAAAACGCGACTTTTAAATATTACGGACAGAGTTTAAACCTCTTACTGTGTCGTAAATAATTAGTGAGAGACGATTAATAATATATTATAGGAATACAGAAAATACATTTGGAAAAAATTTTGTTTGTTTTTTTATTATAATCTGTGCGGTGAAAGACGTCAAATATATATTTTCAAAACTATTATATAATAATTATTATATATATATATATATATATAATTAACGTTAAAAAAATCTAAAAACAAAAAATTATTTTTCCTAAAACGAGTATAAAAACAAAATTTTTACATAATTTATTCGATTGTTTTTTTTTTTTAATTTTCACACTCAAAAAAGTATAATATATGGCTATTTACTTTTGGCGCTTCAAAATGATAAAAAAACAAAAAAAATTCTTTAATTTTAAATTCAATACGGTCCTCGTTAAATTAAGTATTACAATATATTATATATATATATTATAATGATTTCGTGTAAAATATATGTTTTATTTTTTTTCTGTAAAAGACGTTAATATCGATGAAAATACAGAGTGTAGAAAAAAAAAAACCTGAAAAATCGAAAGCGAAATAAAGTTTGGGAATCGATTGTTATTCTCGCGCATAGCGAATGGCCGAGGCTTATGACAGGACAAGCGCAAAAATATTAAAAATAATACTTGAATTAAACGTAACCAGCTACGTATTATTAAACGATTTGCGGAGCAGCGGGGGCGATGTCGAAAGTATTATTATATTATATATAACTGTATAAGAACGAGTATTAAGTTTTATACACAATACACCGTTATTAACAATATAACGTGGTACATTTATATACTCGTTTATACGCTACGCTTATAATATTATAGTGCAATAATATTTGACTCCTTAAGCCGATTTCGTCCGGGAAAATATTACGTATTTTAAATCTATTTTCGTTTTTTTTTTTCTTCTCGTTTAAATTCGTGACTTATTTTGCGTCTGGAGTTCTTCATTTTTTTTTCAAGTCATCCCCCAGAGATTCGATTTATTTTGTGCCTGTGATACAGTCGTTTTATTTTCGTTCCTCCGAAATCATTGTACAGTCCGCGGGAATACACTTTTTTTATTTTGCCTAATAAAAATATTATATTATACGGGTACGACAACGATGACGGTTAGCCGTCGGGGAATATTACATATTATAAAATACAATATGAGAGACACACACACAACACTCGGGAAAATCTGTCGTATCGATTATGTGTAATATATATTATATTATATTATATTATAGCGTTTTCGAGCAATCTACGAAGAACACGAAGAAGATGGCGACGAAATAGAATACTTGCGGAATCTTGCTCAAAACATATACATATAAATACATACATTTTATTTAATTTATTTTCAAAGAACTTTTTATCGTTAAAGAGTTGATCTATTTTTTTTTTTTAATAAATTTTTATTTTTTATTATTTTTTTTTTTTTAATTTTGTGCGAAATGCTGTCCGTGTGAAAAAAAGTTCAGCGAAAAAATCACCGTGTTCCGATGAAAACTTCACCGCCCATAGTAAATAAAACTACGAATATTATTCGCATAATATAGGTACGCGTGTATACCATTTTTCACTAATACAATTTGATAACTCGAAATTTCCGTGATTCGACGTAAAAATGTTTTTTCTCTCATAATCCGCATGGAGAATTTGTCAAATAACTCACCGACTGTAGGGCACGATTCGTTACGTGAAAGTAACGCGTGCAAATAATATCTGTGCACTCATTCTAAATAAAATAAAATACACTTCATTTTTTTTTAAAAATGTAAATTTTTCGCTTCGTTCTGAATACAAAAATAATTTAAAACCTTTTACGACAGAAGGTTTTAAATACTATTGAAATATCGACGATTTAATCGTCTAGACGTCGGGTATAAAGAAAAAGCGCATGACCACAATTTGTTTAGGTTTTTTTTTTTACAATTTTATAAACAATTTTCCGTAATTATTTCTCGCGTCTGAGAAAACTATATTGGGAAAATGGAAAACGCGTATCGAATAAAGTACAAACTAATTATTAATGACGAAACCGTGAGATAACTTTAACGCGAGAAACATAAAAAAAAAATGTTGTTCACAGACCAAAAATACAATATATTCGTTTCTTCTTTTAGAATCAATAAAACATTTTTAATATTCGAACGATGTAAAAAAAAAAAGTCGAAAATCCTATACTTCCTGAAAAAAAAATAATAATAGTAATAATAATAGTTATAATAATAGTAATAATAATAATAATAATAATAATAATAATAATAATAATAATAATAATAATAATAATAATAATAATAATAATAATAATGTCGTAATACTCGTAATGCTAAAATCGGAAATAAAGAAGAGAAAAAACCATACCCTATCGTCTCGTGATTATATCTCGGAAATTTTATTATTTAAATTCTATTACATTTTTCAAAATATATATATATATATATATGGCATTTACGTTTTTTGTTTTCCCCGATGTGTCTTCGGCTGAATATTATTCGAATTTGATATTCTTTTTTCTTCAAAGGACACTACACAAGCAGCTATTTTCTCGAATCCTGCGTGCATGAACGCCCGCCGTTCTCCTCAGCCCGTTGCGTGCGAAAATTATAATAATAAACCGGCGTAGTTTGCATATTATACAACACACTCGCGTTTGTAATTTATAATAATTATACCTACGTGTCACGATCGTTGAATAACATAATACATATAATTAATATACACACAAAGCGTCTTACAGGAGGCGCCCGTTATTTAAACGCCCGTTTCGTTTAACAAAAATACAACCCCACAGACCCGACGACGCCGATACAATGTCGTTTCGACTCGTCGTCGATAGAATTACGTTTATATAATTCGCGGTTGTCCAGGTGTCCGATGACTTTTTTGCTGGTTTTAAAAATGTAAAATTGCTCGTTAAAAAATTTTACATTTCCGGAATCGGTCGTATAATTGCCGCTTATGATTTCCTTGACCGGCAACGAGTCTGTCCGCCGACATCCTCGTCGTTGTCGGTCGACGAATTTTCGTTTTTAGAGTGTCCCTTGACTCTAACCACGGTAGACCGACAACCAGATGGATATTATACAAAAGATAATAAAGATATGGATGGGCCACGCCTATACCTAATATACATAAAGTGTTGTGAATCCGAAGAGAACACTGGATACCACAGTGGTTACACATGGTTTTAATAATATGGTTAATTGGTAATTGATAAATGATTATTTTTTTTTAAAATAATAAATAAATTTTAATGAAATAAAGCTTTATATTTTATAATAATATATTATAAATAACATAAGTAAAGTATCAACTAAATAAAAAACTCCGTAGGAAATAAAACGAAACACAAACAGGTAAGAAACAAGAATCTGTAACTGATAAGAACTGTTGACTTGTGATTACTGGCTACCACTGTTGTATACCATACAGTAACCATGTTGGTAACTTGCTCTCTCTTCGAGCACGCTTGACTACTATAGCGCGGCCAATCCATATCTTTATTATCTATGATTATATACTGTAGAAAAAGATAAGAGATTGACAGATGGAAATGCAACAATCAGACTGGAGTTTGAACAGAGAAAAACGGAGAGGCTTACCGTAGCGGCAGCGCAGGTCTTCGATGGACCGTTGTTGAGCTGTTGATGATGATGATGATGATGAAAATCTTTAACTTAGCTATATATATATATATATATATTCAAATTTAATACTACTAATTTTTTTTTTTTAACTCGATGGAAAAATTTTAAAAAAGTAATTGTTAATTATTCGAACGTTTTGGCCGAGCAATTGATTATTTTTTTTTCGAAAACGACACGGACTCGGCAATTCGCAGCAGCACAATTTCGTTAGGTACATTTCTATACAGAAAGACATCGAGAAACTCTTTATAACGGACGCTTATACGGAGCGTTTGAAAATGTCGACAATATTTATTGGAATTATTGTGCGATAACTCGACGCGTAAGACGTCTTATTAAGAGCCAATAAAAAAGATTTCAGACACGAACCCGCAATGTAACCCATTCATTATCGTTTTATATCCCCCAATTTTAATATCAGTCCACACACATCGTTTGTTTATTATTATTATTTTTTTTGTCTACCAATTTTTAGAATAAAAATTACGTGTATCTCGTGAATTCGCGCGTGTATTAATAATAAACGCAATATTGCCACGTGCGCGCGGCGGATTATGCGAGGAAAAATTTAAATTTAAAAAACACATCTTCAAACGTTTGCCGGCACGCGTTGAAATTATAATTGAAATATTTAATTGCGTTTCGCGCAAGTATGATGCTTTGAAACTGTTGTATTATTTTTAATACCTATTACACGCGTTTCGCGTTATATATCCGGAATAATATTCTGCTATACGCCGCTGGAATATTTTAATCGCGTTATATATTATTAAAAAAAAAAAAATCATCGCTCGCATCGCATGCGCACAGCGTACACGTTTATAAACGTACAGGGTGTCATGCGGATATCTGACGAATTCGCTATATTGTAATATTCGAATTTTAAAAAATTTCCGTTTTTTTTTTTTTACTTATTTAATATACATATTTTTTTTTTTATACTAATACTAGCTAAATTATCCGGCTTTGCCCGTGCGCAGTTTTGAACGAAAACTTGTTCATATATATATATATATAATACAGGAAATTTTAGGATTCTAGGCGTTAAACAGTTACCGTGGTGACCATTTAAATTGTTATCAAAAAATAATTTATAATTAAAAATGAAAATTGGTTAAGTAGTTACGGAGTTTATCGAGGACAAACACCGTGCATGTTTTTTAATAACAATTTAAATGGTCACCGCGGTAACTGTTTAACGCCTAGAATCCTAACATTTCCCGTATTAGCTACCGCTCTCGGGAGGGGTAGGAGAGTGACGAATATTTTACGACCTATTCTCATACCTACCAAATGTACAAAAAAAAATTTCACTAAAATCTGTCGAGTCGTTTCGGAGGAGTGCGACCACTGATCACACCGTGACACGAGATTTTTATATATTAGATTTTAATTATTATTTTACGTGTAAATATTCGATTCGTAAAAAAATGTAACCGAACCGCAAAATGTACGCTTACATTTATTTTTATTTTTATTTTTTTTAAAGAACGCGAACCCGAACGAATTCAGTGTTTATAAGTGAACGTTCCCAAACGCTGCTCTGTAAATATTTTACGAATACATTATATATTTAATGCGCAGTGTATTATAATAATATATAGGTATATGTACACTCGAATACAGCGTATTGGTTTTCCTTGAGCACCGCACCAGATGAATATTTAAAAAAGCTCGTAACATAATATTTATATTTACATAAGTTTCAATTACAACGCGAAAATAATAATAATAATAATAATATTACGAAAACTTAATTTCAGACAAACCAATCCTTTTACGCGCGAGCTCATTCGTCTGTCTGCTTATTATATATATATATATATATATATATATGTATATGTAAATATATAATAATAATAATAATAATATGCGCATACGGCTAAACGGATCAATATTAAACCTTTTTTTCGGAAAATGACACAAAGGCGTATATGTAATAATAATAATAATTATTATAATTATAACACTGTAAAATTCTATACCGTATAGAGGCATAGACAACGGTCGGACGTGATTATTTTCGCGTAATAATCAACGATTTATCAAATCTGTCAAGTTTTAATCCAGTTTTTAGCCGCGGCGTCGTATTCGAGTCGTTTTTTTTCCTGTGACGTTTTTTTATTTGTCGTCATTAAATTCGATTACATACACGCGTATACGAGATAGATGCGACGTGTTGCGATATTAAAACGCGAGAATGGCGAAAAATTCACGAATCCGGCTTGAATGAATAATATGAATATACTACATATATTATATTTTGTACAATATGCTGTACACGCACGAACAAAAAAAAAACACATTGTGTATTATATATTGTTTCCGACGAAAGAGTTAAAAAAATATTTCCCCTATAATTATTGTAAAATCGCGATACTAATACGTATCACTCGCGTTGAATCATTTTCATTGACTTATTTCTTCAAATTTAAGCGGCCTGCTTATGGAGGATGGACTTGCAGGTTCATGATTAAACAACCCCAAAAGGCGAATTAAAACTATTAATGCGCGTTGGCCGGTTTATTTGAACACGTTTAACGCTATTGTCGACACGTATTGCTGACAGCGGCGAACGCGTATTACCTCCCGGTTCTCTATGCGTTTTAAAGAAAACGCTGGTTATGATGAAGATTTGATCAATCTCAGAAGAGATCGTTTGGTGAAGATCTGCGGAAAACTAGAAACGCCTACTGATAGTAAATATTTATTAATTTTTATTAAATGAAAAACCGGATTTACCGAAAGAACGCATTAAAAACCCGGAAAAGTTCTCACTGAAATCTCCAATAGAAATGTAGAAGCGATTCTAAATTCAAAATATTTTATTTAAATATAGCGAGGACGGAGTTTCTGTATTTTTTTTTTTTTTTTGTCAAACCAACCCTTCTTTGGGAAGAGAAAAATTGAAAGTACGCCATTAATGTACGAACGAGGCCTTTCAAAAAATTCAAAACTATTTCTCCGTTTTAATTTAAATCCTGCAGCCTTCTACTATTTCGCATTGTCTGTACATACACTTTAGAGAGAGTGCTTTAAAAAGTAGTTTAAATTTCGGATATAGAACAATATTATTTCGAAATCCGTATGTTTTTTTTTTTTAAAGATTAATACAGTTGATTTAATTTTACTGTTCACACAGAATCCAATATACTTACGACAACATCGACACGTTTATTAAAACCAAATCGAACGGATAATATTTAAATAATCCGTTATCGTACAACGAATTAATACTGTTCGTGAGGTGAAATAACAATATTTTAGATTAAAAAACGAACGTTTCGTGTACGTGTGTTGAAGTAAAATAATATAATAAGGGAAAAGACAAATTTTTCAAAAAACCTACTCGTTTAGTAGCATAACTAACATCTTACGGTAGACAATTTTTTCCTTCGGAATTTTCCACTTTAAAACAGAACTTATTTCTCCAAAAATCGTTTTTAGATTTCGTGTTTCGCACTCGGAACGCGCGACACTGCGGCACTCATTGCGCGGCACTTGAGCAGCGCGCAGTAGTCGTATTGACGTTTTTTTAGTTTTTTTTTTTGTACCTTATGAGCGAGTGAAGTAATGCGGTCGCTTTTTACATCGTACACGAACGTTATCGCCGTTAATTTCCGGCGTTTAAAGCTATTTTACTGGTAGAAAACAAAATGTATAAACACTACATAAGAAGTTTCGAAACGATAGAATTGAAAATCCTGATTTTTGTTCGAAAAGAAATTCGATATAAAAAAATATATTTATATATTATATTATTTCTGATGTCGACGTCAAACGGCGATCAAAAAAAATATATAATACGATTCGATTAAATTATAAAGACTTGCCGGGGAAAAAAACGGTCTACAACGTAATTTCGAAGAAGAATTAATTCTCGATTATTTTTTAAATCGAAAATAATTCTTTTTTTTTATTTTCTGTTAACTATATAATGGACTTTTCGCATTGTATATAATATTATAATAAATAATTATATTTTTTCCGCGTATCGTACGCGACGACAAGAACGATTTTCAACGTTATTACATCAAATATAATACGTTCGATCGATTACGAATCCTACGAAATCTCGTAAATTATTATTATAAAAAAAAATATATATATATATATATATTAATACTCGAATTATATAATATGTTTATTAATGTTTTCCCAACGCGATTATTCCATATTTAAACGGCGTACTCGAATTTTTTAGTGACATTATTTTAAATATACTGGTTTTAAATTTTTTTTTTTTTTGGACGCGTACGGACGAAAATAAAAAAGGATTTTATAATCCTCTCACCACTTATACGAAAAATTGATGCCTTCGAGCATTTTTATTTTCATACAATTATACCCGTTATATTATACGGTTTTTATGGAACTACAAAAAAAAAAAGTTTTAATTTTCCGTAAAGTTTTTTTTTCTTCTAAAATTCGAATCGACAAAGTGTGTACACTTTAAAAACAAACGCCCGTTAAAATCAAATGTGAAATAAATGGGAGATGGCCGCGGGTCGTTGTGGATAATTGCTTTATTGAATTGCTTTGATATAGATTTTAGAGTTTTCTTATTATATTATTATATAAATATTACGATAAATCCGTTGCATTCAATAAAACTCTTCAGATCGGAGATTCTGTGTGTTATCATTCATTAATACGTACATAAAGTGCGTATAGATTGTATAATATTTACGATTAATCATACATTAAATTTTCGTGTATTTCGCGTAAAAAATACGCTTTGTAGAAAAATTTTGAAGGTAAAAAAAAACATTTTTTAGAATACAGGTTGGAGTGATTTAGGACCTATGGCGTATACAATTAATTAATCAGCTAGACACTTGAAATTCACACCTAACCCAACTCTGCACTATACGTAAAAGGAACAAAAATGATTTTCAAAAAAAAATTCTTCCTATTTCGGTCTATTTGTATTACTTCATGTTGATATAATATGGGTAAGTTTTGGTTTAAAGGACATTTAAATGGGAAGAATTGTTTTTTTTTAAATGGTTTTTTCCCCTTTTACGCAGAGTTAGGTTAGGTGTGAATTTCAAGTGTCCAGAGTAATTATTTTCGAAATATCGGAGAAATAAAATAAAGAATTTTGACGAGATCGAGTTTTCGCAGTTTTCAACGAAATTTTTCGGACAGGTGTTGAAAAACTATTGAAAAATGATCTTCGTAAAGTATACGGCTCCAGCTAAAATTCGTTACCGGTAAACGGTTAAGAGTCGAAAAACAAATCTACTATAGAACAGTAAAAACATAAATCCCCCGATCGGCTAACGAGTGTAAAACACAACAACAATAACGCGGTAACGAATGTTGTATGGTTAATATAATATTTAGTATATTATAATGTCGAACAGAAGAAAAACGGGTTTTGCGAAAGGTGAAATAATTCTAGCGTGCGATTGCGAAGGCGATGCTGCTCGGAGGATATTTGCAGAGATCTCGCGAGTAAAACGGTCCGTATACGCGTACAAATAACGAACGGAATAAAAAGTATTTAAAAAAATAAGTAAATAAATAAAAAAGAAACAGCGCGACCCAGACAACACTGTTTATCGTTTTCATTTGTTTTTTCCCCACCGCTCGCATTTAAACATTTTTTTTTCTCTTTTCTGCCGATTTTTTTTCAAATGCGTACCATGTGTATGATATAATATTAAACGAAATCCGTTCGGTGTATTTTAAAACGCGTTACGCTAACGAACGTTACCACCGCGTGCAATGATCAAAAAAAAAACGAATAATTTTTCTGGCGATCCGTACATTTTACAACAGAAACATGCACAAAACTGTACTGTTTTTGACGTGTGAAACATTTAATGCGCCTGGGTGAGACCAGGCGCGTAGCCAGCGGTTGACCGTGCTTATACTTATGTCTTATAAAGGTAAAGATTCATCATAAATCGCGATGTACACATATTTATCATAAAAAAATATACACGAATATTATGATAATAATAGAGCCAGGATCCGGCTTCTCATTACACCGTTTTGATGCAGCGCGTACGTTAGAGTAAACGTTTAAAACTTCATAAATCTTGATGAACTACCGAAATCGACGAAAACTTACAATATCAAACGAACTATCCGAACGTTATCACGCTTATCAGTTCTGTGATAACAAATAAAACCGCTCTAATCCAGTACATGTTGAGTTTGAACAATAAGTTCAATATTTCTTTCGTAGTTTGGACTTATGTACACATTTGAGTTTTGAATTAAATATTTAAACGTTTTCTTATAAATCATTATCTATTCACTTATAATGTGTATGTATGATTGTCCAATAAAGTACGTATACGTGAAGTCATTAATTTTATGTGTATAATTTTGTCAATTAATTTTGAGTAACAATCCCATTTTGAAATTCATAGCTACGCGCCTGGATGAGACCGGCTGTTGTTGACGTAAAAAGTTTTTTTTATATTGTGTCGTCAGATATAAAAACATAAATGTTCAGACAATACGTTCAAAATGTTCGTATTTTCATAATGTACACTTCGATGTGAATTTTGCAAAAGATGAATCAATGCCATTGACTACGTTCCTTCGAGAAGGATTTCAACTGTAAATTAACAACAGTCCAAGAGAATATATACTACCAGACAATACGGAACAACAATAGATGCAGTATACATACCGTCGACCAATTGTCACAGTAATACCACCAGAGGCAGCATCGAATATTATTATTACAGAAGTAACTGATTGAAAGAATAATTCAGTCGTCTCAATTTTGTTTAAGAAATGTTTTATTTGAAAAATGATCCGTCAAACAGTTACTTCTGTAATACGTAGCAATATAATATTCGATGCTGCCTCTGACGGTATTACTGTCATATAACATTATCCGGTAGTAAATTATTTTTTAATTTTGTCATTTAATTAATATGTATTTAAAAAAAAAATCAGAATATTTTGTTTTCGATTATGCCATATTTATTTCCTTTAATCAAATTTCATGCATATTTTCTATACAAAATAGTTTCGATGTTTCACATCTGCCAGACGTCTCGCTACGGCTCAGTTTTTAATTTTTTTAAATTATATTGTCTCATTTAACAGTAAAAATGATCTTTACTCGTCAATGACAACGAACGTTAGTCACACCGGACTTTCTATTGTAAATAATTTACTTGAAGCGAAAAACGTGTTTCGTTATCTTGTTATAGCGTTGGCGCGGTATAGTAAAGAAATCAGTTTGGAAAATAAATATTATTTTTATACGCAATGTCTGTTTGAAAACAGCTGCTGCGAGTCATTACGATAGTGGGGGAGGGAAAGGATGCCGTTTATTCTTTTCCGTTATTGAATAATATTGGATTTTATAATATTTATGCGCGTTACCGGAGTAAAGTCAGAACTGTATTCGGTACAAATCAATATACGTTTTTAAAACGAGTGTGTTTTAAATGAGAAATCGAAGGAAAAAACATTCGAAAGGTGAAAAATATTTGGTAAACAACGAGTAATTTAAAAATGTATAAATATAAGAAAAGCATGTATTATAGAACGTCAGATTAATCGATTATGGTCCTATTTATATATTACTGCAGGATGAACGTGAATTAAACGTCTCGCGGAATAATTTGTTTAACGATTTAAAAGCCCCTTTATTGATCGAAAAGTTATTTTACAATTTTTCCTTACTGTACGTTATTATAACGGATACCTTGTACGTTTTCTCGAAAGATTATTATTCTCCCAAAAGACCATTTAGCAAAAACCAAAATCCCGATTCCGTTTCCCCCTAAGACTTTTTTTTCACGAACGGTATTTGCCGCGAAAACGATTTTTTTTTTCAAATACCAAATAATATACATCTTCTTCTGATTGTAATTATGCAATAAATATCAGCTATTTTCGTAATTACTTTATATTATTTGTTCCTCCTTTTTTAAAATATCAAAGTGTTCCTAACGATTTAATATAGTCGTTAAAATTCAAAGATTGAACTATTATAAATAATATACAACTGTACAACGGTCGTTTAGGATGTATGTGTATATTTAAATATATAAACATAATTCATAAAAAAAGGTAACGAGCCGCGGGGTGTTGTGAATGTCGTTTGAGTGAATTACTTGGATGAAGATTTTCGAGTGTATTTTTCTCGTTATAAATTTGAAAGCAATGATAAATCATCGCATTCGGTAAAACGATTCTGAGCGGAATATTTTAGATACAGAACAAAACTAACTCTCTTTATGAATTAAATATCTCAAAACCTATAATAGCTATAAATAGTCCAAAATTGAAAGTTTTTGAATTTTTTTTCCTTAATATAATAAACAGTTACATATTTCAAATCTCTATACACCCATTAGTTTCAAAATCACGAAGAAATAACGATAATCAATTTTTTTTTCAGGCGCTTTTGAGAAAATCGAAAAATGACTTCTCTAAAGTACCAACTAGATGCAATGTTCTACCGGAAAATAGTGGTACACGTAAAGATCGGAGCACTCTTTCTTATAGAATTTTCGGGTACAGACATAAAAAAAAGCTTTGTAAAACCGTTCAGAATCTAAAATTATGTCAACACAAAATTTAAAAAAAAAATGCCAACGGCACGTAGTGTTCCCAAGCGGTCACCCATCCAAGTACTAACTACGCCCGACGTTGCTTAACTTCAGTGATCGGACGAGAACTGGTGTATTCAACGTGGTATGGTCGTTGGCGTTGAGCTGTGGTTATTTCCAGAAATTTAAACGAGACCTTTTTCGTTTACAATATTGTTTAATAAATAATCTATTATATTTTAAGATTCGCTGTGATTTAAAATTTAAATAAATAAATGTATAAAATTTAAATCACAATAAACGATAAAAAAAAAAATTATTGAATTTTGAACAGGACAACGTCTGCCGGGACACCTAGTGTAGAATAATTAAATAATTTAACGAATGTGTGTACGATACGATAAACGGAAGAAAAAGAAACAGACGTCTACGATTAGATCCCATAATGCAGAGGTTCTCAAACTTTTCAGGCCAGGCCCCCCTCCACTTTGGTCAACCCCAGACGTGAGCCCCCCTCATAAAAATAATTTTAATAGTCATGTTTAAGAGTACCAAAAAATTAAAAACAAACAACAAATATAGGCTAATATTGATATTCAAATTACAAATTAATTTTAAAATAAAATGTATTTATTTTAAAAAGTTTTAATCAATCGGCCACTTTTAATGTGATGGGTGGGTATACAGGACGCGATTATTATAATTACGCAAATTTCACAAATCTTTTTCTGTCCTACCAATACAATGTTGATTTTTTTAATTTTTTTGTGCCCCCCCCCCTATAAAGCTTTCGCGGCCCCCCGAAGGGTCACGCCCCACACTTTGAGAACCTCAGCCATAACGTCATTATTACTAATTGCCGACAATTTTGATCTCTTGGCCAATTCTCATTTAATCTACGCATCGAGTTATCAAAGTTTTGTGAAAAACACACGATTTATTAGCATACAGCAGGTACGATGAGATTACTAGTTTTTTTTTTAAGAAATTTTGAGTACGATGGCGATTAACTACAGTTATTATTTGAGATTAGACGTTTCGGATCTTTACTGAGGCTATGTAGAGTCGTTTAAGCATACTTCTCTTGCCGGGGGAACTGAAGTTATTAGACGGAAACGAATATTACCATAAATTGAATTCGTTATTGCAGTAGTTGTTGTTCGTTTGTTATTGGAAGTCATTCGTATTATGAAACATGTTTGTGAAAAAAAAACACATCATTTGTAAAACCAATAGATTACTCGCTCCGCTCTGAATCTAAAATAAAATCGTTTTTTAAAACTGTTCAACAAATAGTAAAAAAAAAAAAAAATAGTTTCATTATACAAATTGAAAAAAAAATGAATATTATACGAATTAAGAACAAGAATATTGAAAAAAAAATAAAACATTTTATTATAAGTACAAAAAAAAAAAAAAAACGGGATTGTCGCGGACGACATCCGAAAGATGGGAAAACATGAGCAATAGCAATGGTATCCTTGCTCGAAAATTTTCACTCCACAAGCGGAAATGTCTAAACGCCGTATAAGATGTCTTCACATATAAAAAAAAAAAAAATTAATTGTAATCATAACGTTGTGAGCTGTTGTCCTCAAATAATCCAGCAATCGTCGTTCTTCCTCTTATATGCGGTACCAAGATGACCAGCTATTACTTGGTCTTCACATATAAAAAAAAAAATTAATTGTAATCATAACGTTGTGAGCTGTTGTCCTCAAATAATCCAGCATTCTATCGTGGCACAAGGACATATATAATATTTAATAATATCAATCTTAGAATAGAATTCCTTATTAACATAATAATTTAATACATAACAATTTTTTTTGTGTGTGTGGCCTCGCAAAATCTAACGATAGATGGTGCTGGTTTTTTTTAGAGAGAGAGAGATCGCCCGGGCAAGATGATCGTCGTCATAAATCCTGCAAATGGCCGGGTGTATAATGTCGACATTACCCGAAATTAAACGTTGTACTCGTGACGTATTATAATATCGTGCAGATTATATTCAGATTATCTGCATATAATATTATTATATCTGCTATAATATACGAAGGGTTTAATATTTCTTTTTCCCCCCCGAAACTGCGAACGAAACGGATACAAACGACTGTATGACATATTATTACACTCTATACGCGCATAAACGACGCGATTGTTTTCTTTTTTTTTTCGCAAAACTCTTTTATTTTTATTTTTACTCGTTCGCGTATTATTAGATACGCGCTTTTCGTCCGGATACGTTTGTATATAAATTTTTTTTTTTTTCAAATATATTATAGTGTAGATATGGTCGTATGGCGACGCGTTGATGTGGAAATCGAAAAATTATTGTAATATTCGAGAACAACGGTGTAAATACAAAATAAATGTCCGCGATAACGTTCGCGGTACATTATAAAATCGAAAGGATTTTTTTTTTTTTTTTATATATAATACATAAATTTCAAACGAGCAGTTTTCACCGCGGCTTATAAATATATACATTTATTATTTTATTGTAACGCAAAAAAAAAAAAAATGTTCACACGTTGTAACGTTTATCACGTTCATATATTACATATATTGCTTTTACATCCCTTATTTTTTATCGGAATGAAAAAAAAGAAACGTAACCGTTTCGACTATATAAACCGATAGAATACTGCGCGCAACAAAAGCATTTGTAGTTATGAGATCAAATTTTGAAATGCCTTATAAATAACAATTTCACATAATATTCAATCATCCGCAATGAAATATGATTATAGTATTATATTCTTTTCGAACGATATAGATAAAGAGAATGACTATAATCCTGCAGTATTGTCGGCGTTTAATTCGTGTGAAAATTCGGTTCGTTATTTATGTATACATGCAGTGCATGTCTTTCTGTAGCGGTTTGTTTCTAGCGATTTCGTTATAGAAAATTTAAAAAAAAAATTTCCTCATTTTTTTTTTTTTATAAGCAGCTAATGCTAATTTTTTTCGCTCGTTGAATTTTCGTTTTTATATTTCAAATGTTTTTTTTGTGCCATTAACGTACACATATGTTCACGCGTAAACGATACGCGTAATACTGTTGCGATTTTCAGTTGTGGATTTTCTAGTGAATACGATTTTTCTCAAAGCACGTCGCGTTAATATCGTTAATCGATTCGTCGTGTGAACGCGTACACCTTTTAAAATAATATCATGCTCTGTTAAAAAATTCGTCCGGATTAGAGCATTTTAATAGTGTTTTAATCCAGTGAAGGACATTAAATAGTGTTTAAGTGAATAACTTTTTTTTAAAAAAAACTCCGTATGGAGTCTCTAAACTCGTATAATTCATACGGGAAATTGCGATTTGGGTTTAGCGTAAATATTCGTTTAGGGTGCTTGCGCGCGACCTGTATTATTTCAGCTCAAATACGTACGTTACTGGAAAAACTCTCACGCCTTGTAGAATGATCGGATTTCGATTTTTTTTTTTTTTTGGAAGGAGGAAAACACTTTGCATTGCACGTTGGACTTTGATTATCAAACATTTATTTCTAAAACTACAATAAGAGTTATTGTATGTTAAGTATAATAAGGGTTCGTACGTGAACCAAATTACACAATTTTTTTTTATATATTATAGTTTTTTAGCAGGGTACTCTAAAATCGAAGTCCAACGCGCCCGGTAGGAAGTCTTCCGTTTTCCAACAACAACAAAATTATCCGAAATCTATAGAACATACTCTAGGACAACTATATAGAAGGCGTGAGAGTTTTTCCTTGAGTAGAGCATATAAAATCGAATACAAAAGCTTACTATAATTGTCTATATTTCGCCCATTATTCACTATAGACACGTACCCTCAAATCTCTTATTAAAACCCCTCAAATTAGGACCCTTAAGGCCTTAAATCTCGCGGTCATAACGATATATTATAATATAATTTCGTCGAAAAACGCAAAATTTATACATATTATATACGTAAACGCATGAAAACAAAAATTATCCTGCGTCCCCTCGAATTAAAAGTCATTCGTCGTACATATAACGTGTACCTACAATAAGTTTCGCGGTGTTTGAATAATATTTTAAAATCGAATTATTTTTCCGTTGTCGTATTCAGACCGCTTTAAAGTAAATAATATTTCTTTCTTTTTCTCTTCTTTTCCTATTCGCGAGAAAAATTCTTTTGTCGCGGTTGTACATTATATCGTATAAATATAAGCCTATAAATAATACACCCACGTCATCGCAGTATGTATTATTTATAGGAATTTATTATTATTTAACGGTTTGATAACTCGAAAACAAACGGAAATTTTCTGCTCGCACAAAACAAAACGTGGAAAATAAAAAGAGAAGAATTCCGTCGGAAGCAACTCGTGCCAATGCGTATATTTTTAATATTATATAGATATACGATTATATATATATATATAAATATATTATATTTATATATAACAAAAGATGTTTTTGACGACTCGCGTTTAGGAGTTTATTTGATTTCTTTTTTTTTTTCTTTTTTTGCTTTCTTGAAGACAAACTTTTGCGAGAAACAAAATATTCGTGTTCACGAACGGATTCCCGGTTGATTCGCGTTCAAACGTCGTCGCACGAACGTCTTATTATTGCGTTTAAAAGAATATTATACTTTTTCACGATTGAATTTCATTCCAAAACAATAACAATACTACAAATGCCATACTACGTATAATATGTGTACGGAAAAGTTTTTATTCTCGTTTTGCTCTAGCGTCCGGAAACCAAGGCGTTTTCAGTCAAACGGAAATTCGTGCAGAATTCAAAATCGTTTCGTTAATATTTCTTTCTAATAACAAAGTATACGAAAAATAGCCGCGCGCGTATTAGTCGTAAAACGACGAAAATTCAAACGAAATCGACAATATATCGACGACAAAACGAGTTATTCAGAAAAAAATCGTCTACAAAACGTTCGAATTCCGTTGAAATTACTAATATAAAAAAAAAATTATTGTACGTTTTCGAAACGCCCATCATTTAAATTAGCCGAAAATCGAATTGGTTTCTTTTTTTTTTTTGCGATCGTTCGGTATATCCTTTGGTTTACGAAAACTTCTGAGATTAACGTGTAGAATAAAGTGTAAAATCCGATACCGAAAACCGTGATTGAAGTGAATACCCGGATTCGTATCGAGAAATCACACATCGTTTTTATGAAAATCATAAATTTCTTTTACTGTAAAGTAGTCGTTTTTTTTTGAACGAGTCCAATAAGTAAGCGGTTCAATAGATCTTCTCGTCCGTCAATTAAAATGATAATATTTTATATTATTATCTATTTTATTTTTTTGTAAATTTCCTCTCCTCCTTTCACGTCATTAAATTTTCCGTGAAACGAAAATAAAAAAAAACGATTGTTACGAATACGAATCGACGTGTTTTTTTCTTTCAAGTATATAATAGCGCCAGATAGACGTAAATCTATAGAACACTATAATATCGCTCAGACAAATGCGAGGAATTTCACCGAGGTCGTGTACAATTTTTTTCCAAAAAAAGACGTACTTTAATTCGCGATAAGAACCGTGTTATTTCGATCGCACATCAAAGCATCGATCATGGACCATCGCGACTGAACGTACCGACACGTCGATTTGGAAAACCACGAAAAAATCACTGTGCCGAATCGACTGTGTATTATTTTTAACCAAAGGATTTATGTGCACCAAAAACCCTTGAAATACGCTTTTAAAATTAATATAATATATTTCGCCGGTATGAAAATCATTGTTTTTTCGCCCCTTTTTAAAAAGTATGTTTGTTCGGACAAAAAAAAAACCTTTTTTCCTCCATCACGGCGGGTGAAAAGGGCGCGTTTTGTCGTATGACGTTTATTTTTAATTTTCGGCGAATACCGTTATTAAAATTTCTGTTACCGTACTATACGCAACAGCTGTTTAATTAAAAAAAAAAAGCCAGTCACTCTTTATCACTCTTTATAATGCGTTATAGAGTTATTAAATTATTGGGAAAACAAATTCATTTACGCGATATTTCCAATATTTTTTTTTAAAAAGCGACACGTAAACAATGATCGTATCATTTACGAACAAGCATATTAAAAAATCGAAATGATACGCATTGCGTCGTATTACGACATTTACATAAATTAAATTTGAAAATCCAAGTTTCTTACAGTAATACTTGGCATTAACGAAGTAAATAAGTTAGAAGTTAAACTGTGACTCAACTCCTTAACGGGTCAATCTTGGTTCGATATATTAACTCGACTCATTTTCCCCTTGTATTAACGTCGAATTTAACGCATTTTTCTTTCTTTCTGTTTCCACAAAAGAGTTTAATTTTTAATTTTCATTGCCAACAAGTTTTGGTACGTAAACGTAATTCAACACGTCCGAGACGAGAGTAAGCGAGTACGATGTATACCGCTTACAATACGCGTGTAAAGACCAACGACTTTAGATTTCATATAAATGGTTTAAAAACGTGTTTTTGTAAAATAATGAATAGTTTTTTCGTAAAAAAAAAACGAACGGACAGTAATAATAATAATAAAAATTTCTTAAATCGATATTTTATTAACTTTCAACTCGATCGATATATTTTAATTTTTAATTAACTCTGACTTTTTATTCAGTTAAAATTTGAAACGTGACGTATTTGGTCACTTTAATACGTGCAGCGTGTAACCAAAAAAGGACGCTTTTTTCGCCGTTTCCTTGCCATTCGGTTGGCAGCCATAATTCTCGTTACCGTCTACTGCCAACACTCCGGTTGGCGGTTTGTTAGTGTGCGATTGGTTTCAGACCATCATCATCAGCACTGCTGCGCGACAACGGTTCGCCTCGTCTCGGAAACGACTGGCGAGCAAAGTCTCGTACCGTGTATGACTTTTCCCGTGTCGAATCGCGCAACAGTCCGTAGGACAAAAAAACGCTTGAATCGTCAACGATTCGAAAGAAGAAATTCGACGAGATCTGCAGAGACCTCTTCGCGCGGTCGTTCGTACTGTTCACCAAGTCCGCGGAATTTTTTTGGAAAAACGTTGTAAATTTTTGTGGTGTTCTCGGAGAAGAAGAAGAAGAAAAAAACCCCCGTTTTGGACACTCTACAATATTAACGTATCGACAAAATTTCAAAGTATTCGCAAAAAAAAACAAAAAACCGGGCAGAACCCGATTGCGACGAGTCGCAAGACAGTCGTCTTAGAAATCGTCTCGGACACGATAGGTTGTGAACGGCCGGCGTACTGCGGGGGACGGCGACCCGCCTGCGATGAGGTCCCGGGGGTCGGAAACACTGTCGCGGATGAGCAGCCATGAATGTCCGCGTACAGCCGCGGCGCGCGCGCTCCGCGAAGGCTGAAAACGACGACGGGTTCCGGCCGTTGGAGTTTCGATTTTGCGCGCGACAGGACGGCCGTCGGTTTTGGGGAGGGAGGAGACCGCGCCGCCGACATATATACCGCCGGCGCGGGCCCCACAGTCGCACTATCTCGCACAGCAGCATCACGGAAACGCGGCCGCCATCATGCACGGCCGTTCGCACGCGTTCGCGTGCCTCCTGTTGTCGTTGAACTTTGTCGGCCGGTACTACGAGGCGTCCGGTCACGCGTTGACCGCGGTCGACGACCCGGGAGGACGGTACGGTTCGCCGTTGTCGTCTTCGCCGTTGTCGCCGTCGTCGTCGTCGTCGTTGTCGGCGACGGCCGGCGCCGGCGCGGTCGGCCTGGTCGGGCGGCCGTCGGACCAGGACACGGCCGCGTCGCACAAGAAGAAGAAGAAGAAGAAAAAGTCGAAAAAGTTCAAAAAGGGCGGCGGCGGCAGCCACAAGGAGGACCATTTCAGCAAGAAGGGCAAGAAGGGCGACAAGGGGTACAAGTCGAAGCACACGAACCACCACGGCAAGAAGGGGCACCACAAGAAGGCGGACAAGAAGAAGCACTTCGCGGAGAAGGGCGGCCACAAGAAGAAGCACCACGACGAGGGCGGTTACTACGCGGACCACCACAAGGGCGAGAAGGGCGAGAAGGGGCACAAGTTCGCGGACAAGGGCGCGTACAAGAAGGGCCACAGCACCAAGGGCAAGCACGAGGTGCACAAGCTGAACGAGTTCAAGAAGAACAAGAAGTTCTACGACGAGCACCACGACTCGAAGCACCACAAAAAGAAGGGCGGCTATCATCACGAGCACGGGCACAAGCACGGCAAAAAGTACAAGAAGGGGCACAAGCACTCCGGGCACCATCACGACCACAAGGGCAAGAAGGGCAAGCACCATCACGGCAAGCACTACAAGGAGAACAAGGGCCACAAGAAGGCGGCCGGGCACGACGAGAAGTACGGGCACAAGAAGGACTACGCGAAAAAGGGCGGCCACGACGAGCACAAGAAATGGAAGTTCAGCAAGAAGAAGTCTTCTTGAGCGGCCCGACGACGTACGTTACGATTAATATATAAGTACGATTAGTTTTATTCCATACAAATCATACCTACTACGGCGCGATGCGACTGAACGGATTTTCGTCAAACAGCCCCGTCCCTCCCACCCTCCTTCGTCGTCACCGTCAAAAGCGCCGAAACAAACGTACTATTAAAACGTATATAAATGTTTATTTTTTTTTTTTACTCGAATCTCGGTAGTCTGTGCGCGCTACACGCGTTTCGTTTTCTTTTGAAATTTCTTAGGAATAAAAAAAATTATCCTCCGCCCCGCCACCGCCAAAAAAAACGGTCGCTCGAGATCCGAAAATTCGCGTTCGCTTCGTCCAAATACATAATAGTAGGCAATAATATTCGTTCATCCAGTCGGTGATCATCGTAAAAACCACACTCGTCACAAAAAAAAAAAAAACCTAATTTTTTTTCCTTTTGGGCTAACAGTGTGTAAAGGTCGTGACGAAAGACGCTCTTAAAATGAATCCACTGGCGAAACCTTGGAAAAAAATCTCAAAACTCGCGTGTTTTTTTTACGACACGCGTTGACACTCACAGAAAATGCTCGTTTCAGCGAAATATTTAGTCAAAATTCGTGAACGCGATCTTAGACAATCGTCAAAAATGATGATGATTTTTCATCCAGTCATGCTCCGTCTCCGTCCGCACATTTCTAATAATGTCGAGACTTTCGATTCGTTTTTCCCCCCTTTTCAATCCGTTCGAGTGTTTCGCACGTGCCGTGTGCAGTTACGATGGCCGCGGGAAACTGTCGAAAATTATAATATATAAAAAAAAAAAAAATACGTATTTATTTTCTATTCCCCGACCTACACGAATATACGTGTGGTAGTATCGCGTGTTCGTTTATACGCCTTAAACCGTGTTATTGTTAATTTATTAATATAATATATTATAAAATATGTTTATATATATATATATATATATTACTATTTTGTATTTCGGACGAAAACGAATATATTATATATACGTGTGTATTAAATTATATAATATAGAAACGAAAACGTTACACTCGATATTTTTGAATTTATTTATTTATTTCTATTTTTTCTGAGTACTGTCAATTTTTCCTTCGACCCAGAACACGAGTTGGATTTCGCGTGCAATCGAATTTGCGACAAAAAAAAAATTTGTAGGCGAAATCCGACGCGAGTTTCTTTTGATATTTCGGAATTTTTTTTTTTTTTGGGGGGAAGGGTCTTCTTTCCCTTTTCCCATTTTTTTTTTTTAACGAAAACGTTTACGAATATTGTACACGTATCACTTTGACGACTTTGCTTCGGAGTAAAATAAATGTGAACATAAAGAGGAAAAATGGCGTGTTTTTTTTTTACATTTTTTTTTCTCTCGACGCGAAGGAAACGTTAAAAACGGGTCTCGAATAATCGTAAGATCAACACCGGTGTAGAACACGGTAATAAATGTGCGTAGAGAACACGAACGGAAAATCGTTGTGGACTTATATTCGGCGCTATGGTGAAACGCCACGTTTTCCTCGCCGTTGCAGCTGGAAGGATTTCGCGCGATTAATAGTAGCTGGTACCTATATAACAAAAATCATTAGTTAATAATCGTTTACACGCTGTGACGCGCGACCGCGGTTTATACGCCCGGTAAATAATAAATTATACAAAGTCCTCCCTTCCTCCTCCCCCATACACACACAGAGTCGTTGTAAAAACCAAATAAACGTAGACAAAAAAAAAAAAATACTAACGAAAAAAAATTGCCAACGCATAAATTATACGGCCGAGTGCGGAGCGAAACGGAGGAAATTCTCGTATTAGATAACAGTAATTAGTAATATAGCGAAATAAGTTGACACATATTATTCGCATTTATCGACAGAGACGGCGGTTTTCTTTTACTTTTCCTTTTTTTTTTTTATCACCACACGCTGCACATTACAAATACAGGTACGTCGTTTCCAACGTTTACACTACGCTAAATAATAATTAGACCGAATTACCGGTGACGGTTCACGAGTCTGTCTTTAAGGTCAGGCCCCGTGCTGCAGGCAGCCGTTATTACGATCGCATTTGAGATTCTGGTCGATTGTTATTATTATTATTGAAACGTGGTCGTCGATCGACCGATTCTCCGCCCGCGTTTTACTTATTAGAGTCTAACGATAATCACGAGCTTTCAGTTATTTTGCACCCCAAAATACATTTTTTTTGTCAATTGATTCCTTCAAGGATTTCCAGGAGAACGTTAAATAAAATCCGAGTTTTTTTTTTGTAATCGTTAAAGTTTGAGAAATATTTGTCATTGGGATCCTGACGGATGAATATCTATAGGGATACGTGCAAAATCGATGCCCAACACTGCAGTTAACAGATGGCTCCGAACAGGGGCGGGTTTTACTGCTCGCCAAGGGAGGACGAATTTTGGCATGGAGAGAAACATGCAGTACCTACGACCAATGATATTTTATAGCAATTAATTGGTACACATAATAATTCTTAAAATTGTTATCAATTCTGTTTTATAACATACCGAAAATGATCCGGCATTTCTGTTGTCATACGTCTTGTACCTATCATCGCCGAAAAATTAATGCAATACATTAAATGAACGAAAACATATAATATATAATATATATGTATTATCTATGCTTGATAAGTCAGACGGCCTGTGATACCGGTAGTGATTACTGATTACGTGACGTATCAGGCGGTGGTCGCCGGACGGTGGCTTTAACATGACTGTCAAAACCACAAGCAGCTGCTGGACATTCCAACAGTTAAGAAAAAAAACACTTATTAGACTTTTTTTTTATTATTATTATGTAAACGATAGCAATTCTGATTTGGAACGTGGATTTTGACTTAAATTTTATATTTAAACATAATGAGAAGGGAGGCGTCCCAAGGGAGGCGATCACCCTTTCGCCCTCTCCTTTAAACCCTCCCCGAATTCCGAATGGAACTCGGCGTTGAACCGTGTTCGGAGCTAAAGAAAAAAGTGGAAATTAACAGAATTTTATAAAATCAATCGTTAAGGGAAGTGGCAAAATTCCATGCGGACGTACGGTACAGAATCATCGCTAAATCCACCTCGAGTTCGGTTTGTTTAGATTTTATTTTTTTGAGAGAACATCGAAATTCGGACAAAATCCTCCCATTTCTTTCCGCGAACGGCCACAGCTGATGATACACTTGCCTATATCATATCATACGTATCTCTCTAATTCGAGCACAACTGAAAACAAACGTCTAACGCGGTCGACCCTTTAATGTTTATTTTTATACATCCGTTACGGTCGTACCACCGATACGTAGAAAGAAAAGGACTCGTGTCATCTCGCTGGAAGGATGTGAAAAGCAATTTTCATTTCAGTGAAAATTGTCAATTACGCCGATTGTATGATTACTGCGTACTCGTCACGCGATTCGACGTAATAGTACTCTTGTACACACATGTCTCGTACATTCGTACTAGTGTTTTCTGGTTTTTTTTTGTCGCAATCACAAAGATACTTATCACGAGACGGACTGTCTCGAAGAATAATCCACGTCGAAAATAATCAAGCCCCATTCGCGTTTTGGAAAAATAGTTTTTTTTATTTAAATAATTCGAATAATATTACGAGCCATCTCGTCTCGCGGCGATGTATTATGTTTATTATGTTTTCATATTCGTTCGTTCGTTTTTTACTTTTCATTTTTTTATTTTACGCCACCGAATAATGCAATATTATTTGTATGCGGTATATATTGTTGTTACGAAGTCGGTCGACATGCTAATCTTACAACAACTACTACCCGCAAATTATGTAATATACAGTGGTCGGAATGGATCAAAATAAGTGAGAGGATGGAAGCAGTGTCGTCATTTCGAATTGGGAGGAGCAAAGTTGTGAACGGTCCATATTGTTGAAAAGTAAGCTCTAACACCGGCCCTATTAATACCTTGATGGTGAAAACTATATTTTTTATGTTTGTGATTAAGCGACGTTTAGATTCTACTGAATGTTAACATTTTAGAAAACGAAATAGTTCTTACAAAGAATAAAAAAAATTGTTTAAAGATATTTTTCTAAAAAAAATTATGTAACATAACAACTACAAATTTTTAAAAAAAATTTCAAATCCAGGAGGGATGAACAGTTTTAAACAAAATGAGTGGAAGGATAGAATAAGCTAACTAAAAGAAGTGGAGGGATGGCATCCCCCCATATCACTCCCACTTTGAACACTGATAATATAATAGGTACAATGTTGTAATCTGATAATTTTTTCGAATGGTTTTTTTAAAAAATTTGAAATCCGAAAGATTCGAAGGGAGGGGGGAGTGGGAAACATTTTATTTTTAAGCCAAACCTTGTCTGTTTTCGAGTTGACTGGATCGCCAACACTTGACGATAAATCCGAAAATTACTACAGATAAAATAACACTGGAGACGAAACGAGTTTTTACCGAAGAAAATTCACGAAAGCGACAATTTATAAGCCAATTGATACGGCAACGATACTGCACATTCGTAATACGCGTCTATTATTCTACAAAAGAAAATAAACTGTTGTAGAACGTTTTATTTACTTTAGGAGTTCGGGAAGGACTTAAAATTTTTCATACCGTTTTAGAATATTAAAAGCTAGACAAAACCACTAAAAATAAATTTTGAAAAACATACAATTGAAATCTTTAGTATTTTTTTTTTTTTTTGTTATATGAATAGATGTTTGCAATTTAAACTAAAACTGCGTTTAAGAACGTTAAAAATTTTACGTTTTTACACATTTGTTTCTGTAGTTAAAATAATATAAACAATTAGGAAAAATTTAAATCAAATAGCGAAAAGTATATTTATAACGTACAAAGCACTTTAAATAAACGCTTAATTAAAGAATTATTTTTAAAATAACCTTGACGTTTTCAAAGAACCACTCAAAAATGTTTGTAAAATAAAACGTATAATTGTGATATGAAATATTCATTTTTAAACTCGTTGATATATTTTAGTCGGATTTGGAATGCAAAATTCTAGAGAACGCAGAAAAAAAAAAGAGTACATTCCTGTAAAATCCCGGCTCTAATGTTGACTGTAAATAATTTGAAATTTATTGTATTTTTACAAGTGCGAATTCTGATGGTGGGTAATAACTGTAATAAATTATGAAATATCTACGTCATATTATTAACGTGATAACGAATGGCTGTCATTTTGTGTCCGTATATTTTGAAATTTATTGGTTTTTGAATAAATATCGAATTTTTTTTTTCTCTATTTTTATTTGTCTATGCTACGATTTTATTGTCATACCGGCAAAAAAAAAAATGTGTCGTTAAAATGTTATTTAAATTCTAAACATTTTGATTCTTTCAAATCTTCAACACTGACGTTTAACAACGATTTATCTTGTTTGTCAATCGTACACGGTTATCACTCAAATTGTGGTCACATTTGGGCAAAAAAAATATAATCAAGTAATGCCACACTATTATTAATAAGTAATTAAATATATTATGGTAAACGGGTGTTTTGTATTTAAACAGGTCGTTATATGAATGATTTTTTCTGTTTTTATAGAAAATCGTTACAATAATTACAGTTACTAACTATAGTAATGTTAAAAATTAAAAGGAAAAAAATTTTAAATCCCAGAGCTATAAAATATCTGCAAAGTATTATTTTCGAAAAATAAATAAATTTCACCACCTTATCGTTCCAAATGCCTTTTTGTAACATATGATAATATTGTTGTATAAATTCGACGTATCACATGTCGCTCGTAATTTCCTATAATAATTCGTTATTCGTTTTTTTTTCTTTTTGGTAAAGAAAAATGTGTGGGCGTACGAGCGTTTCTCCGGATCGTATATTTGTCAAAATTGGTAATAAATTCTTACGGGAAAGTTTGGAATGCCATGTTTCAGTTGGAATAGTATAAAACACGAAAACGCATTTAAATTTGCTCTAAACTTACCATATACACGCACAACACACCCTTTGTTGTTCGCGACATTTTACACACCACTATCATCCCCATTTATGATTATAATATTATAGTAATAATTAATAGTGTTGTTAACGTGTACGGGCTGCGTATGAGAATAAGGGGAAAAAAATCAAGTTTCGAACAAATCATTCGGCTTTAAAAATAGCACATTTTTTGACGAATCTCGCGAGATCTTCTCGTCGTTTTATTTTAGTATTTTTTTTCAAATATAAATTTAATCGTAACGTGTCTAAGTTTTTTTTTTTTTTTTCCTAAGTTGAGTTGGGTTTAAATTTAAACGGACTTCGCACTAAACTCAAGTGAAACACGAATTTTCGGAAATCATATGTACATAATACGCGCTAAATAATGCGCGACTTAAAGCGGATTACACTTTGTTGAAGTTGTATTTGATGTTTGCAGATTTCGGAATGTGTGTGGCGGCGCGTGTTGTTGTCGTGGACCATTCAAACGTTCCGTAAGAAATAAATAAAATAATTCCCATGTTAATCTTTACGTGTGTTATATTTTGAACAAAAATACAAAAATTCGCCGCAGCGTCTAAAACGAACACGTTGACAATTTCAAAGCAGTATTTTTTTTGCAATTTTTGTGTTGTTTTAAATTCAGGAGACTAATGGAAAAACGCGAAAGAACGTTTTCTATAGCATCTCCAAATCGTCCGTATTTAAGAGTCCGTAAACACTTCCCATACGAAAAACAGTTGCGCGGACCAAATAACAAAAAAAACAAAAAAAATTCGTACGTCGGAAAAAATACATTCATCGCTTCGCTTAAGTCTAGAAGACATTTTTGAAATTCGTAAAAAATTGTATAACATTAAAACGTATAACAACATGGTAGGTAAACGTATTTTTTTTTTTTTACATATTTTCTCCGTGCGAACCAAAATTAAGATTCCGACGCCGCGAGTATTCAAAGTATTCCATTATTTAATCGAAAATTAATATACGATACATAATTATTATAATATAATATCATTTCAAAGGTGTTGTTGTGCATAATATGGAGTTACGGCGAAAATTCATCGTTTTCGGAATTACGCTTTTCAGAATTTGTTTTTCGCACTCACGTTGCTGTTGTCGACTGAAAATTCCGAATTATTACACGCGTATATAACGACGCGTTCCTCGTCGACGTTTCTCGTTTTGGTCGGTACAAATCCGTTTCGCGCATTTCCATTATACAGAGTACCTACTGCGCAATGGGTTGAAAAGACACACCAGTTTGTTGCTCGATTAAAGTTCGTAACGCGTATAGTTTTACATCGCCTGCAGAAGCCACGGACACGTGGTCCGTAAATCAACGGGTGTTACGAATCCAAATCCATACTTGACGAGGATAACTTTCCTTCGCTGGCTGGCAACGAGACGGCTGACTCTCTCGCTGTTATCACGAAAAAGAATCTCTGGTGTCCAATAGGTAAAATTCCTGTTACTGATTTTCGTACCCTCTTCGAAGTAAAACGCGAACAAGCACGGAAAAGCAAATAGGCAACATTAGCAGCCAATATTATGCTACGTGGTATGTATTTACAACACCGACGGTTCCTTCTAATAAGTGATTCCTTGATTTATCTTTATCTAGATTTCTCATCATACAGTTCTCCCGACTCCGCGATTTGGCCATAATTTATTACCGACGCATGCATACCATTTGTCTTTAAATCGCTCCCCTCCCTCTGTACATACCATTATTACGGGTATGGTGCGATTTTAATCACATCTTTATGGATTGTCCTTCTCTCGTTTCTCCTCGTCCTATTCCAATTTCCATCCGTTAACAACGTTTCTCCAATAACATTCTTAATTCTCATTCCACTCGTGCAATTTTAGCAGTTTTCAAATTTATAACGACTGCTGAATTTAAAACGATCTCTCGATAATTCTAGTTTAATATTATTTATTGCATTCGTTTCTGTTCGTGTTTATTTCGTATAATTTGTATGTAATTAATTTTTTTAATTTTATTTTGACGTTTATGTGTCCGTATATAACTGTTGAACTGTATTAACTGCCGTTATAAGCTAATAAAAAGAAACATTCCTTCGCGTAATGCAATCTTAGAAAGTTTTATCGTCGATTCAAAAAAAAAAAACTGATAGTTTTAACAGCTTGCGTAATGTTCTTGAAAAACGTGTAAGAACTCCAGAAATCATCGAACGTGTGACTCCAGTAATTGGTCAGAGTTTACGACGCTCGGAGAAGCGTCACGCTGTGTCTTTGGACTTATCTAACACAAATATTCGCAAAGAATTCTTAAATAATTGTGTACAACTTCTTCCATACAAAGTACGAATTGTGCAAAAAAACTTCTTCGGAATGATTTACGTAGGCCAATTGAATTTTGTAACGTGTTACAGCTACAGTAGCTGTTGTTGCAGATGAAAATCGTGAAATTCTGTCAAATTTGATTTTGTGAGATGTAGCACGTTTTGATTCAATCAAAATTATTGTTTTTTGGCTTCAGAACATCACAAATACGAACATAATAATAGTTAGAAGATAACGTTAAATGGAAAAGCCATCGATATGATGAATACACTACAGAGAAAATAATGCACAGTATATGAACGGCCGACTTAACAGAAAAAAAACGGCAATGAGGTCGTCATTTATGTAACATACCTAACTGTTAAAAGTTCAGATTTTGCTTGTAAGAATATTAAAACTCGCATCCTATTTTCGAATAAAATCGTAGTCTGCGTTGTTATTCGCCTGAGATAGTTGGTTTATGAACTTAGGTACGGAAACTCGTCACAATCCAACTGTCACACCCCATATTTTTACTTTGCATAGTTTCGGATGAAACACACATACAGCCGATCGTCTCGTATATCATTTGCTCACGGTCTCAATTTCTATATACTCGGAAAAACAATAATATTACAGGTTCCTCGGACAATTATATCACTCGTATTGATATAAATATTTTTTTGCTTATTCCAGACCTCGTAGGTGGTCCATCGTCGCTTCCATTACGTCTCTCCATGACTCCCCGTTCTTAGCCAGTTGTTTTCCATCTATATTATTCACAGGAGGTCTGTCCCGACTCGATCAATGACCCGACCGATGTCTTGATCGTCCTCTCGGTCTTTTTGCGTCTGATTTCCGACATTTGTGACTTCACGTAATATTTGGCTTTCGCTTTCCAAACGTGTCCGGTCCAGCTTATCCTTTTGCTTTTGAGAATTCCTACTGTAACTGGCTCATTGAACGTTGCTTCATACGTGTTGTCCTGCTCATTTCTTTTGGGATCATAGATTTTACGTAAGGTTTTCCATTCGAAGAACATTTAACTTTTTTCATCCGACTGTGTCGACGCTGCACACGCATACAGAACTATAGTTCTAATGAGCATTTTATATAGTCTATAGGTAATATATATATAGATATATATATCACTCATATAGGTATTTACAATTATATAATATTATTTAATTCAATTTTAATTTATATATCGGCCGTAGCCGTGTATAATATAATATATGAATATATCTCCCACGCAGATTTTAGCATTTCTACGTATAATTATACCTCGTATCTATCATGCGCGGCACCCCATAGCCAACATATCGCGCGTCTATTGCAAACTATTTGCATAAATTAACCGTCGGGACGGATGGGTGTGCGCGCGAGCCACCGAATCGGAGTTGGAAATCTTGTGATTCCGCGGAGCTTATATATATTTTAAATCCCCGGGCAACGCGAACTTTGTTAATGGTAAACATGCCCCGCCGATTTGTGCGACGCGAGTATGTTGTACAAACATATTCTTATCCGCATATTATATACGAGACTCGTGTGTAGAATATACACACCGCTAGGGGTCACACTCTATGTTGACCGGTGGTGGTGCAGAGAAGATCGAATTATGAACAAAGTCAAACGATGATTTTGTCTTATTATAATAGAAATGTTGTTTTCGGTCGCCGAGAAAAAATTGTTTAACTAAAACGATGCCACAGAACGCGCGAATTGTTGCGAGCGACACTGTATTTTCAAAATTGCGTGTTTTTTATTACTTTTAAAAAATTGTTTAGTTATTTTTATCTACTCAAACATCTACTGCTGTATGATATACAAGTTCGGGGTCTGCGGAAAAATTTAACCTGTCAAGAATTCAAATCTTCCGATCAAAAACTCTCCTATTTATTATATTGATACCCCTTAATACTACGCAACCAACCTGAAAACTTGATTCCGATTTGCACACTGTAAAAAGAACAGTCAGTCGCTTGTATCATCCCAAAAGCATCCTAATCCTACAGGCGAAAAATTAGCCGCAAGAACTATGCCTGAAAACCCACACCGGCGTTACCGTAAACTTTTAAACTAAATGAGTGACTTCTTTCTCGTGTAATTTACAGCCAACACATACGCTTATTTTACATTGTGTGTTGTATAGATTGTGTATTTCTATATAATCAATAAACTCTGTTGGTTTTATACTCAATCAAAATCTTTACGTTTAAAATTTAACACTCAGTCACCCGCAGGTAATGTCTTGCACACTACATTTTGGGACGTCGAAGGACTTGTGTACACTGAATTTATACCAAAAAAATCAATACTGTTTCAGTTCAGAAATATATTTTGTGACAATCTCCAAAAACTAAAAACACATATTCTATATTCAACGCATCAAATGTCTTATGTATCGTAATAATACGAGATCTCATTGCAGAAAAATAAACTTTCGAAAAAATTGATCGAATGAAATTCGAAGTTTTACCGCACCCGCTCTCCAGTCAATACCTATCATAGCTCCAATATTCGAAAGATTTCCATATTTTTTTCCCTAGATGAAAGAAAGTATTCGGGGAACTAAATTTCAATCCACGAAGAAGTGCAATTCGCAGTTTTGACTCGATTACGAGATCAAAGTAAGTAGTTCTAAACGGATCCGCACACGTGGATCAATCGTTTGGAAAAAAATGTATATCGGTAAACACGTCGAAAAATAATATATCGAGTTATAAAAATATACTTTTCTATTATTTACAATTCGTTTCGTTTATTTTATATAGAAGTGGAGGCGTCGTACTTATCAGCCCGCCGTCGTATTTCCGTGGAGCAATAACGTTTTTTTATCATTTTTGTCTCCTACGATTGCCTGAAAACGATGACGAATCGGTGAAGTTGTTGACATACTCAGTCGCAATCACGTGTATAAAATATGTATAAGTAAGTATGCACCTACCTTGTTCAAACGAGTGACACGCGCTTCGTGCAAAGCCGAACGAGACGAATCGAAGACACCGTAAACGTGGTTGGAACCAGGTGTTTTGGATTGCTTTTTTTCGTCGATGGAATAACGTTTGAAATTCAAAGCGACTGGACTCTGCAGTGTTAATCAACTAACATAAACATTTACTGACAAGCACATATTTTTATTTTGTACATGTGTGTAGGTGTTTGTGTATGAAACACTATAAACATTGAAGTGTATACTTAAGCACACACACACACATAATATAATCCATAAAAGTTTGAAAAGTTTTCATAAGCCATTAATAAATTATTTTTAAAAGCGTGCCAATAATGCGCATATTTTGTATATTAATTCACTTACATATTATGTTGTGTGTATTATAAGCAAAACTATGTGGCGTATTTCGAAAAGTTTTAACACGAGTGTCCAATTTTTGTTCTTACATATTTTTCCTCGACTTATCTTACTGTAAATTATTATCAGTTATTTCCAACGAAATTGAATATTTTATACCGCGTATTCATGCTGAATAAACGAAACGCAAAAACGTAGTGTGTCGAGGAGATTGTGATTTAGAAGCGATGACTTTTGTCTTTGACACGAAACGTAGTGTTTGAAAAATTCGATATAAAAAAGCAAGAGAAACACGTTGTTTTTTTTTGATGGGGGAATGAACTTTATTATCCCACACATACTTTTTCGAACGACTTGTTTAAACGATCTTCTTATTTTATATTCTTTTCAAAAGTAATTTTTGTCAAACTCGGTGAAAATAATCATTTACGACGTGGTGGCACCATCTGATTTGACGAAAATTGTCTCCGAGCCAAACTTTTCAATTTGACATTTCACCCGCAATAAGCAGTAATGTAAATTACTAAACTTTTCGATCCTTTCCTCTCCCCCCCCCCCTCTTCGTAAAGTAATTCAAATGTTTCCTATTTCTAACGGGTACCGATCGATCGATAGCGATTCGATAAGAAATCTGAAAACACAACTGAATTCATCAGAGGACGGATTCCTATTTTGTTTTTGCCGCATAAATCACATAGAAATTAATTGGACAAGTTTCAAATTCAAAAAAAAAAAAAATGTCAATGTTAAATTTTCGACGATCTAATTAAAATGAAAAAAATTATTAAATCGTTTAAAAAGATAAATTCATCACACGTTCGACAATATATAATATTCTGTTTAAACACGCGTGAGAGAATGTGAGAGCAGTCTTTATTTTGAAAACTAATTTTGAAACAGTATGTGTGTTTATTCCACGCTTTTCGTAGGAAGGGTGTTTTGTATTGTACTTCTAACTGATCTAAAGTGATCAAATTGTAGTGTACAATATATTATTACCTTCTCCGACGAATAAAAATACGACATTTTATTTTGTATAAATTATTCGAACCGGTATTTAGAAGTATTTTTCACGTTCGAAGTATATTTTAAATACATTTAAAACAAAGTATTTAAAAACTTTTTTTCGAATACGTTAAATCGATATTTGTTATTCTTTTAATAATAGAGAGAAAAAAAATGGTATAATACTAATTACCGTAATTATTATTACTACAAAATAGTTTGTAACCAAAATAAGCAAGTAAATAAAACAGATTTTGCGGTTTAACCAGTAAACAATGATGCTTTTGCTTGTGAAATTTAAACTTTGAAAGTTGTCAAAGTATATTTGAAGGGTTTTCTGCATTTACGTTTATAAGAACGCTCCTACGCGATTTTACCAATATACAAACAAATAACGTTTAACCATAAATGTAATCTAAAATTAAAATTATTATCCGTTTCCATTGTGCAGTTCGTTTTCAAATTTAAAAATATTCGAACACTCCGTTCGAACAATTATTGTTTACCGGTTTATTCAAATGCGAATTTTGAAAATAAAAATATTCTTTAATAAAACTCAAGCACGTGTCTATTTGTATCTAATAAACCATTGCACTGTTCAAATTTTCGAATAAGCCCGAATATGTCTACGCACACCTATTAAACATAAATATAATTAGCCGGAACTTTAAGTGAAACTCGGCAAAAGTTTAAACGATCGCGCGGCGAAAAGACAACTGCAGATCGTCAAGTGGGGACGTTCAATTAATAATAATAATTTGTATAATTTAATTATTATTATTTATTTATTTTTATTACGAGCCACCCAACGCTACAGCTAATTATAACCACACAACAATCAAAAACTAAAAAATATATGTACATATTATATGCATTATATGTAAAAATTCATTCAATGTCTGTGCATATGATACTTTTTAGGAATATGTACGAATGAATGAAAGAAAAACCACGGTTAATATACATTTTTGTTTAACTTTAATATAAAAAAAAAAATATATTTGAATTGATTGAATCGAAACGTTTTGAAATTTCAGTTTAATTTACTACATTTCTACTACACCAATATATTAATACGTGTATTGGTAAGTAAAAAAAAAAAAAGATAAAATTCCGTTTTGTTTCAAAGAGAGAAATAAAAATATACACTCTTTAATGCGCGTATCGGCGAACATAAAATATATTATACAACTAATCGCGTGTAATTTTGCTTTTGACACGTAGGAAAACGTTAAATAATATATTTTGCAGTACACGTTTGTTACAATGACAAAAATAGTAATAATTATTATTCATTGATATATATATATATATAAAGGGACATTTTTCTCGAAATATAATTTAATTATAACGATTCAAAAGTGTTCGTTCAATTTCAAAAATTGTTGATATTTATTTTTAAAAAATGACAATTGTTATAAATACGATATTAAACTTTTCGGTTTCGTCCATTTGAGTTTGAAAAAAAACGTACTTTTCTTTATAAGCGTAGGATTTTTCGTTGTAATTGCGTAACGAAATTAAATCGATATAAAAAATTAAAATACAATTAATTTCGGTGCATTTATAGGATGAAAGAAAAAATATCGTTTTCGACGAACTGAATTTATTTATTTATTTTACAAATCTGATTAAAACAAAAACGATTATTTCATTTACATAAAAGTAATTATACGATGCAAAAATAAATATCAAAAACTTACCTAAGTGTATTTTAAGTATCGTGAAAATATTTTTTAAAAAAAACCACATACCGAAACTTTTGGGATACGACTAAAATATTCGAAAACGTAATTCGCAATTAATATACTCGTATACTCTTTTTTTTTTTTTTTTTAAACAGTTTTTTGTTCGTCTAAAAAGCACCGCCGCCGTAGCGTACATTAATATTGAATTAAAATGAGCTCTTGAAATTATACACTTACTGTATTGTAATATTATTACTGCCCCGCTAGAATGCGTGCCATTTTATACAAAAACGTCAAACTTCCAGGCATGATGCCTAAAACATAAAGCGCGAAGGCGTCAAACGCAAAACGTGAAGATTGAAGCGTAAGCGTTAGGCGTCCAGCTTAGATCGTTAGACGCCAGACGCCCAAGCGTCAAGCGTAAACGTCAGGCGTCAAGCGTCCGGCACGAAGCGTGAAGCGTATAGCGCCAGACGTGAAACGTTAAGTGTGATGCGTGAAACGTAAAGCGTCTGGCATGATGCTTGAAACGTAATACGTCAGGCATCAAGCGTGAAACGACAAGTGTCAAGCGCCAAACTTAAGGCATGACGCGTGAAACGTCAGACACGAAGCTTAAAGTGTCGGGCTTCAATCGTTAAGCGTCAAGCGTTTGGTATTATAAAATTATAAAACGTTTTATAACACGTGATTGCCTTTCAATTAAAATACAATACAAAATTCGTGCCATAAATCATTATGTTAAACAAATTTTTTTATCATGAACAAAATAATTTCAATGAAAAATTATCTCATCAGAGATTTTGAATCGGGGCGATTTACAATCATCCGCCTAAATCGTTGAAATATTAAAAAACACATTTAAATGTTTATTACTGTAGTGTATATAAATAAATACTAGTTTTGCAGTAAAACGCATTTATAGAAATCCGATTACGTCTAAATCAATTAAGACGAAATAATCGCGAATTCCTTAAATTTCGAACGTTTTTAATCAGTTATAAAAAAAAGGTTATATGTCTAAATTGCAAAAAAAAAACATATATATATATACCGGGAACTCTGAATATTCCGTACGTCGAGAAAACTTCATCCCAAACGTTCATTTTCATAAACGTAATATCGGATGACAGGCCTGTTCGGAAAAGACAGGTAAAAAAAAAAAATGTACGACCGACGTCCAATCACCTCAAGCCACGGATCAATTTATTATATTATAATGAACAATATTTATGACTCTGCCGAAAACGTAAAAACGGACAGACTATACACGTCCGAATCGGTGTTGTATTTTTTTTACGACAGACATCCCCGTTTCGGTTACAAACGGGATTATATCATAAAACCTTAAATAACCATATCAATTTATCTTCTTACCGTCGATATCGTTCGAGAGAGTCGGAACTTGAAAGTAACTCTCGGTTTGCTGCTGCATATGAAAACACTTGGCGCGGTAAATAATTTGGAAAATTCGAGTTTTGCCCACGTAAGTCCGTTTGGTCCGCGCGAAACTTTCAAAGCGAATTTTTTTCGAGTAAGTACAGAAAATTCGTTAGAAGTAAAAGAAAAAAAATAAAACAATTTCTCTCTCCGGAGCTGCTAAACGACAACATGCATAAACGAGGGGAACGGTTAGGAAGATTTATAAGTAGAACTTGAGATATGGAGAAATCCTGAGGATCGTTCTCGTGCCGCGGGCGTAATTCGGCTCCGAGGTACACAAATATAATAAGAGACGTGTATTAATATTTTTTTTTTTTTTAAATACTATAATATAACAAATACGTCTTCCGGATCATCATGATCGTCGTCGTCGTCGTCGTCAGACTCTCGCCTATATATTATATATTATACGCCACCTGTACCCGAGCGAAAAGCTCTCCCTGTCTCTGGTCGTCGCGTAATTTATTATTTCATTTCTCTCTCTCTCTCTCTCTCTCTCTCTCTCTGAGGGCTGGTTATTATTGTTATTATTATATGGATAAAGAAGAAAAGAATCCCAATAAAACATGTTCGTATTATATATCAGGGACATTGGCTCATACGATTTTCCCACGTTACACATAGCACTTGTGTCGTATTTATCATACGCATTAAATTCCTTTTTAATTCGTCCCGCTCTAAAGTTATAAACTATTATTATACAAAAATAATATTCAGGGTCGGATATAAGGGATTCCGAGTAATTTTAGAGCTCCCACCTTTCTGTAGTATTACATTCTCTAATTTAAAATACCCATATACGCGCTTCAATGACAGAAGCAGGGGCGTATTTTAAATTTTGGCGGCCCGTGGCAATTTTTTAAGTCCGCCCCTTTTATGTGGTGGAGAGGAAGGGGTATTACCAAATAAAAATTATAAAAACCTTACTTGTAAGTTGTATTTTATATAGATTTTATATACTAATATAATCTAATTTAATACGCACTATATAAAACTATTGAATAATATTATTATAAAAATTCATATTGGATTATTATATATAATAATATATTATAGGTATATTAGATTATTCATTATTCAGACAGAATTTTCCACGGTAAACATCGTTCTTCCACTAAATTTCACCCAAAAATCGGCAATATCGAATTTATTATGAAAAAAACATTTTACTTAATTATTTAACTATATCTAAACACAAAAAAGAACTTCATACAAATTTATTATGCCCCCCTTAAAGTTTCACCAGGAGGGTCAATCGCCCACCCTGGTCCCCATAAATTCGTGCCTGAACAGAAGATCGACTTCGACCAGTTCGCTCCGATGAACTCCGAGCGTGATATTTTAAGAAAACTCGATTTTCAAGATGTGTAATAGACATTGTTATTCGTACGAAAATCAATAAAAAGTTCCAATAATTTCGAATTATCTTTCTTGCGTTAATTTCCAAGTCGTTTTAAGCTCCGTCTTACAAACATTTTCCAGTTAATTTTAAATAAGAACTAAAGATATTATATCCGAGTGTACCGCAGACAGGCGATATATACTACTCGGACGCACGTACGTCTGCAGACATCGACGCCTGAATTGCTCAAAATTGTTTTCAAATGGACTAGAACTACCATTTCAATGTCCTAAAATAACAACAAAAACCGAAATTTCATGACTTAATGAATTCACTTTATTTTTCTCTTCAAATTCTCGACGAATATAAATTAGAAAACGATTTTAATTTGAAAAATTTCCGATAAACATTTACGGTTTGAAAATTCTATTAAATACACGGAAAAAAAAATATCAATAATCTTAAGGAAATAATATTGAACGTAAGCGAATCACGCGATTTTATGGGTATAAACAGTGGCGCACACTGAACTGAACACTGATGGGTCTAACAATAATTTGCACACCTTGCCACCGCCCAATATACAACCAGTAGACACCCAATGACAACCTTGCATGCTCTATAGTATTAATTATGATTAAAAATATATTATTTAAATTTTTAGCTCCATAACACCAGCATCACCCCACCCACCCTTTTGAATTGGGATAGAAAATCGAAGAACTATAAGCGTTTTAGAAACGTGTAAATAAAGTACGTATAAAAATTTAAATAAGGCTTTTTAAAAAAGTAGCGTTTTTGCCGCCCGTCGACTACTGGTCCTCGAATCATTAGACCGCGGTGTGTATTTGAAAAGCAATATCGTCAAATATTATGCAAAAAATTGAAATCCGCGCGTCAATCGTATAGAACAAAACGCATTATCGAAAAACGTCGTAGTATTTTCCATGTAAATCGTTACTCGTAAAGTCGTTTTAATAGCGTAATATAAAAACTTTCGATTTTTTTTTTTCGCCCCGAAAATAATAATATACATATTTTTATCTGTGCGCGCGTTTTTTGACAGAAGCGTTTTTAATAAGATATTATTATCATAACACGGTTATAATATAGTTTAAGTCTCTTATAAAAGTATATTCGACGTGGACATATTTTTTTGTTTTTACGAGAAGAAGTTTTTCCGTTTTAATGATATTAAACGAAATATAAGATTCGACGGAAAACATAGTAAACATACCGAATTTGGTATTCGGGCGATTAAAAATACGTATTAAATAACGTCGAAATGGACCAATATAAAAAGTTCGTAGTACGCGCAGTGTAGATAAAATTTATTTTTTTTTTTTGGACTCGCTTGTGCCTTATTAGAGTATATTTAATATCATATAAAGTTAACGTCGATCAAATCATTATTAAAACGTAAGAAACATCTGTCCTCCCGTGTCTCGCTAAAAAAAAAAAACGTTTCAATTTCTGTGCGAAACGACATGTAGCTGGTTTTACAATAATGCGTTTTTGTTCGGTATAAAACATTTTTTTTTATTTATAAGTATTAAAAGCGTTTCGGGAAGTTTCGCGTTCCTCTTATACAGCTACCAGCTGTATGAATCGATTGAAAATTGAATGCAGACGGTGTTCTACAACAGGGATATTTATATGCGCGTATAAATCCGTAGTGGTTTTGGATTTCTTACCGGTTTCCTAGAAAATTATACGGAAAAACTTCGAGAACGCTTCGAAAAGTTAATATATGCGGAAGTTAACGAACTAAGGGGCTTTTTGTTTTGCGGAGTTTTTTTTTTTGGCTCTAGATTCAAAATGATTTCGCTTTTATCGTACTGCGTAACAGAATAAGTGATCAGAATAAAAACGACTACATAAATTAAGCGGTCACAAATGAAAAAAAAAAAGTCAAAGTATCTACACTGCGTGCAGATTGCCGGTACGTCTCTATATGGACGTGTGTTGTGGCTACTGAATTCAGTCGACGTAGGAATGTCAAAATAGCAACGGTATCGTTCATGACGTCATCATGGTAACATTCTCGGTGTCGGACAAATTCTCGGAACGATCCCCAGCCATAAGACGTATCCATGTCAAAATACGAGAAACACGCGTGAAAACGGAGACTTTTCGAGGCGATAAACGATTAAATATTTATATTTAAAACTATTATCGGTGTGTGTTTTTTTTTTGTTTGACTAAACAACATAATATAGAGTTTAACGTGCTGAGCGAAAAGACGAGGTTTTTATTTTTATGTGTGAAAACAGTGAAATGGTCGTCGTTATTTATTTTGTCTGAGTGCACTTTTTTTTGTCAAGGAGGAGAGTGCTCGGACGATCTTTGGCGCGCGCGTTACCATCCGGTAACGAATGGTAACTCGCGAAAATATGGTCAAAAATCCGGTAATTTCGTCCCGTAAGCAAGCGCTAATGACTCCTATGGTCGAGTTGCGTCCCGGTAATTACTCAACGTAATATCAACATGTATGAGAACATTGAGAACCTCGGGCTGGTAGTACATATTACAAGGACCCTACACGCGTATGACTTAAAAACTGTATTTTTTAAATGCTATAACGTTTTAAGAATTAAAGTTATGTAATTAAGAAAGAACTCTAATATTGCGTAGATAATGTTGTAATTTATATTACGTATAAATACCATTATACTGCCAGTCGAAGACTGGATCAAGTGTGATGAGAAAAACTGTTATGTCTAATCACTTGAAATTTAATGATCGGGAAGCAACTCGACCGTTCATTTTAATGACCAGAACGCAACTCGACCGTTTTTCTCCACACGGGACGCAACTCGACATTTGCGAAATTTTCGACATCATATTCGTTTCGGATACGGGACATTTTTGTACTTTAAATCTGAAAAGGTCGAAGGAAATAGGAGTGAGGATCTCAAACTTAAGTAAGTTCTTAAAATCAAAATTTTTTTCAAAGGAGGCTAAAACTAGACTATACACGGCAATAATAAGGTCGACGCTCACCTATGGCTGTGAAGCTTGGACTACCACCAGCACAACCGAAAGAAGGCTTAGGACTTTTGAAAACAAAATTTGGAGGACAATATGTGGACCAACTTATGATAGCATCAATACAACTTGGAGAAGAAAATATAATAAAGAACTACAAGACGAATTGGGAATTGCATCAGTTATCAGCTTTATAAGAGGGCAAAGGATCCAATGGTTAGGACACGCGATGCGGAGAAGCGAGGATGATATAAGTAGAACAATACTAAATTGGAAACCAATGGGAAAAAGACCTCGAGGGAGACCCAGGAAAAGGTGGCTGGATGTGGTGGAAGAAGATCTTGAAAGATTGGGAGTACAGGAATGGAGGGAAGTAGTCCAGGACCGTGAAAAGTGGAGAGATATTGTGATGGCGGCCAAAACTCTTAGAGAGTACTAAGTGCCAGTGGAAGAAGAAGAAGAAGAAGAAGAAAGCTGAAAAACATTTTAACAACATTTGTAGTTATTTATCGCTCGATGTCGAAATACTGGAATCGCAACGATTAACATTCAAATTCGAAATAATAATACAGTATTCCGAAAATTAGAAACCGAAACAAAGTAACTAAAAACGCGTTAATAGAGAAAACACCGAATTTTATGTATAAAATGAAATCGCTATGGACGGTAACAAGTGTAAGAACGGGGAATTAATTCAATGTTTTTACTTCGGACGCAGTGAATATAATATAGTCGTTTTGTCGTTGTATAGTAATGGCTCGAGCGCAGCGATTTCGTACGGAAGAATTTCTGGACAATATTTTGTCGTCGGCTACTGTGAAACGTACAAAAAAAAACTCCGTTCACGACAAAGGGTTTATACCCAAAGGTTTTGTACATTATTCAAAATTATTCACGGATAATTTTCGAAAAACCGTATTACTTTGAAAATGCTTTCCGCCGCCGGCACCGAGAAAAACGAAATATCCTACGTTTGAAGCAATTGTATTTACGGTAATTTAATTTGCGAAATCCGCGGACATCCTTGTAATTCGTTTGCGAACGTGCGTTTATACATGCCGTTTCCGGATACTTAAATATATCATTCGCGCGCGTGCACATATACGTATATTTACGGAGTTTTTGTACATTTAATTCGAGTTTGAGTATTTTTTATTTCTATTTTTTTTTTTTTTTACCTCTGACAACGTAACAACGCCAACGATTCGAGCGAACACAAACAACGACGGTGGTCGTTTTACGCCCGTCATCCTGACACAATAATCTGTAAGGGTTCGCCTACCGCGTTAAAACTAATATGATTATTCTCCTTCAACGGTAATTAATAATACAGTATTTTTATTATTATTATTATTATTATTATTATTATTATTATTATTATTATTATTATTATTATTATTATTATTATTATTATTATTATTATTATTATTATTATTATTATTATTATTGTTGTTGTTGTTGTTGTTGTTAATCGTTATGTTGTGTCGGTTATAATAATTGATCCGTCGGTAAGTACGTTGTAGTTTTAATTGGAGTCCATGAACGGGTTTTGAACGAAAATCTCTCCAACTGCAATCGAATTATCCTGCCGACTATTAATAACGTTATACGTTATAATTATTACCAGGACTAGGATTTATATGTGTATTAGTACGTTTTTTTTTTCTCGCAACGTCAACAAATTACGTCAACGTCGAAGTACGGAATTGTGTATTTTTTTTTTTTTACGCATTTTTCCACGTGTTGAATAAAAACGAAATAATTCAAACTGATCGAGGACTCAAAAAAAAAAATCGTTAAAGTCGAAAACCAGAATATTATTACGTCCTCTGAATCGCCGCGCTGCCGTTGATAACGTCATATTACATTGCGATAGTGTCGTTTTAATATTACTGCGTTTCTATCGGGTTCCGTGCAGTCAATTTCAACGAAATTTCCGAGAGACAACACGTTTAATAACACGTTTTCTAAGTATACAGGACGGTCTTTTCAAACTCGGTGACGTTTCGTCGAAAAAGCTTAATCGTATTACCGGACTAGAAATTTCACTTAATTTCGCGTAACAACTACTACTCGTATATATAAGTTTTAATTAAAATTTTACACGAATCCGTTTCCGAATTTAATTTCTGCAAACTCTTTTAACTATATATATATATAATATTTTTTTTTTTTTTTCAGTAGAAATAAGTATTATAATATGTACTTAACCATTGGAAATACGCGATAACGTTATTCGAACGTTTTCGACGGAACGCCCATTCTACTGACCTATATACATTATGGCATTTGCATATTTTTTTTCCGGCGCCTAATAACGTACACTTTTTTTTTCGTTTTTAATCAAATACATATTATATTAAGAATTCTTTTTATCGAATCCGCCCGCGTATAATAACGCAATATATTGTAATTATATATTGTGCACCGCGCTATTACGCATTATAATACACGTAACGTATAATTTAAACGACACCGAAAAAACGAATAAATACTCGCTAAAACCACCCGAACTAAAAAAAAAAAAAACTTCCTCGCAATAAAACTAAAATAATACACGTACAATATAACACACGATATGTTTACTGATCGGAAGCTGCGAATAATATTGTGCTGTTGACAGTGGCGTATTTGAGACTTCACCTCAGGGGGGCGATGGTAAAAGAACTTCCCCCTTCCCACCAATAAAAAAAATTATATGTAGGAATATAATTATTGAACAAAACACATTTTATTTATTCAGATAATTTTTGATAACTATAGTGTTACCAACATTTTCATAAAAAATACTTGTAACTTATAACACAGAAAAATATAAAATAATATAATTTTTTTAAATCTCTTGGGGGGGCGATTGCCCTATCGCCCCCCTCAAATACGCCACTGGCTGTTGATTTGCTTGCCCGAATTCTTTCCACCTTATACGCGTATGAGATTTTATTGCGAAAAATTTGAACGAAGAGACGATAATTATTGTTTCGACGGTGCTCATTCCAACTGTCGGCGAATACTCATATAGTCGTGACCGCACATATACGATTTAAGATGACTTTCGCGCCGTCGACGTTACTACAGGAACAGAAACTGTGGATTTTTTCTACAATTTTAGACCAAAAAAGCTAGAAAAAAACGCGAAAACTTATAGTGAATTGAATTGAAATTCCCTTTGTTCATCGGCCTCTCTTTACATTATTGTTGAAATTGGTTGTTGATATTTTAATCAAAATTATGTTAAAAAAAACGTTGTTTCAAATTAAAAAAACGTAACGTTTTATCAAAAACCGAATTCCGAAAAAACCTAAAACGACTTTTATCACAATTTTAAATTAAATTTTTTTTTTTTTAAATTATTACTTACACGTCGTCGTATTTTATACGCATAAAATAAATTATATTCTTTCGGACTGTTGACATAATATTGTATAATATCGGCACAATAATTTATATCGTCGCGTGTGCCTACATTGATTTGTGTCCACCAATCAGAATAGCGTATTCGCGCAATTCTATTGTACTCGGGCGGAGTGATCGTCCATCGGTATTCATCTAATCCGTGTCAATGCCTTTTGCTGTACGCGCAGTGTTGCCCGATTGCATTTCGAAAACCGAAGCGAATACGCGAATTGTTATTTTTTCGTCTCATTTCGTTGTGCTGTTAGATAGTTTTTATCGATCGTTTCGTGCTATTATTGATCGCGTGTCGACACGTTTTTTATGTGCGCTTTGTAGATCGCCGCCGCGAGAACTGTAGCGCCTCCTAATCGACATTTTCCTTTTTTTAAGTGCGCGTATATTGTAAAAAAAACGAGACAGTAAAAAGTTTGTTCGGTCGTCGTTGACGTTAAAAATTTGTTTTGCGCCTTAAATTTTATACGTCGAATTTAACGAGGACCGGGCTAAGGTTTTTTTTTATATTTTTTATAAATTAATAATCGAATCGATCAGCCCCGCACCGCGACGATGATAAACCGCGCGTATTGTCGCGTTGTTCACACTTCTTCCTCGCATTATTTATTCAATAGGAGGGGAGAGGCAAATATAACGCAATAATAATACTTTGCTGAGCGAAACAAATATGTGAATTTTCCATTACGAAAACGAGTTTTCGCCTTTTTTTTGCAAATATTACTATAATTTTTCGCCTTGTAAATAGGTACTACAGCTTGGACTCGACTCATTTACGCCTAATAGTGACATGTGCAAGGTGAGACGTGGTCGTCCACTGAAGGAGGCGATGACAAGCTTCTATTATTTACGAGATGTTTAGGAAAACATACGGACCTGTGAGAAACGAATTATCTGGAGAGTACGAATAGAGGAGAAAGCACACCAACATGTAATCTCTATACAATAAACGAAATGTTAAATGTTTTTTTGAAAGTCAAGCGCCTAGAATGGGCGGGTCGTGTATGCTGAGAGGAGCATAATCTGAAAGGTACTGAGCAATAAACCATCTGGCGAGCGTCCTAGGGGAAGACATCGGCAACGGTGGCAAGATAGAGTGAATGCAGACATAAGAATGGTAGACGGAGCTGCGAAACTCGAATCTGCAATTGACCGTAATAAACGGAGGGGCTGAATAGAAGTTACAAACGGCATTAATGGCTAGAAAAGCAACAATAAAAAAAAAACTATTAATGTCTACCCTTTTTTTTTTTACGTGATTACATATATTTTCGATGTGGTCATTCCTCTTATTCGACTACAATGCGTTGTAGTCTCAAAACGAAGCTGTTTACAGTAGCACTCGGGAATTTACTTCTTCACAGTCGTTTACTGAATGAGGATTTTTTCTTTTTTTCATGTCTTTAAGAAGCGCCTATAAAATTTTGTTTAAAAAGTCGCAAGGCTTAAGAATTAAGATCGACAGAATATATGGTGGCCAAGGCCGTCAATTTTTCTGAACGTCTATTGGACACTCGATAATTCCGTACTGTACGTGGCGCATTTTTCCGTATACTAATCTAATATCAATATTTTAAATGAAGGAATTCTTTACTAAAATAAACTACAGGTATTAAGAACCTTCGCTGCAGAAATACGATAACATTAATTGACTATGAACTATACAGATTTTTAAAAGTGTATATTTTTTTTCTAACGGCTGTGTGTATACGAGAATTTTTCGATTTTTTGTTTTTATATATCGTATCCCCGTACTTACTCTAAGCAACTTCGTCTTCACATCTTATCTATAGGTCTGTAGAAAACATTCGTTTTTGTTTTCTTTTATTACATACACTCGTGTGAAACGTAAATAATATTCCCAGCCGTTTACGAAAAAATGTCTACACAATGCAGTGTACTTTCGTTTCGATGAAAATTACTTCTCGTCGCGTAAATTACAATATTACATTATTTCGCGTTCGGATATTAAATATTGTATTTAATATATATATTTTATATCTCTACTGATATTGCTATAGTCGCGTTTTCATTTTTCATTCACGAATAATTTGATTAGGACGCGTGCGATGTAAAAAAAAATAATACTAAATAATACGCAGCAGGCGAATACGCACAGTATTATTTTACTCACCGTGACTTCACATTCTCGTGTCTGATTTAAGTAATAATATTTATCGACAACGTGTGTGTCGACCAGCCGAATAAAGTTAAAAAATGTAAGTCGATATTTCAACTAATATTTACTTAATTATTCGTGTGTGTACTGTGTCCAGAGGATCGGCAACTGTTTATTTTTCGCGCCGTATTTTACCCAAAAGCTAGCCGAGAATTCGCGCGAAAATGGTCAAATTCGATACCAATATTAACAGTAACACTCGCATTGAGTGTATAAAGTAAGTTTTTTTATCTTCGCGGACTAATACTAAATTAAATTTTAAATTTATATATACAATTTACAAAATCCTATTCATTTCTGTCAAAATCAGCTCGTTTTTTTTATCATTTTTGTAAGAAATTAAAACGATCAAAGATATGTATACATTTTTTAAAAAATGTTTCTTTAAATTTTACATTAACTGAGCTAAATTATATAAAACCCGGTTTTTTATTTTTAACTTTAACTACAATTAAAGTAAGTTGATTGACTTCTGACTAGAGTTGGTCTTAACTCTAGTCAGACCGTATACTCTTATTGACTTCTCTGTTGTTTAGGTGAAATGCTGTTGTCATGGTTTTAGACGGGTTTGGTCTAAGCTTCCATCTCTGGCGAATATGTTAGTAGCCTACACGAGACTCCCCTGCACGCGCTAATCACCACAACTAATAGCGCGACGATAACTGCCAACACCTTGTCGACAAGCGACCTGCATCGGGTTACCGTTCGCACGCCTACTATGAACGCAGTACCAAAGTGGTGTGAAATGAAATTACTAATTATTATCTGCTTCTCGTGGAGTAAAAAAATTATTTTATATCTTTAATAACTGAAGTCGGCATTATTTTGTACAATACAAAGATCATACGACTGTATTATCAAAATAATATAATACGAAATAAGCAATTTAGCCTCGTTAAAACCCTTAGCGTACCCGTTTTGTCCCACGTACCCCTATTTATTTGTACTAATCTACCTAAATGAACAAATATTGTTGTTTGAGTTTACTTTTATAATTATTGTTGTATACACTATTTCTATATTTTGTTGGAGAAACAATAACTTTGTTACGTATTTCGTGTACGAAATTGAAAATACATTATCGGACCGTGTCCCGTCAGACAGAGTGGATTGTAAGTATTATAGCGATTTTAAGACTACCGTCTTATATTGTCATAATAATACTTTGAGCTTTTCGTAGTTCGTGCGGCATATATAAGATTTCGTTTCGCGATAGCGAAGTTGAAAATCGCGTTTGAGTTGTAAGCTACGCGGTCCATATAGCGAAGCTGTCGATATGAATTAACCGTTATGTCTAATATAAAATAAAACAGACTGTAAGTATCTCAAACAATAGCGTGGAACGTCTATCAGAAATGTCTCGCGAATTAAAATGATATCTAACACGCATTTTCAAAGAAAAAATAATATGTTTATATAAATTATAATAGTTATATAAAGTTCTAAAGTCAACAGAGAAAAGCGTTTTGAATACCGTTGATTCTAATACAGTCATAGACCGCCGTCTATTCTAAAAAAAAATAAAGACATTACATAAATTACTGATTGTTTAAATAATTTCTGTGATGAATAATGTTAATTAAGAGTAAATAACTAAAATTATACTTTTTCAATTGATACAGTAGTTTGAAAAACGTTTCTGTCGTTTTTATAAGTATATCGTAGATTACGAATTACGCTAAAAACGAGGTATTTCTGATACGTGAATAGTACAGTTTTAAGTCATTTTATTACCAATTATCGGGCTACTTCGAGCAAAATCTCCCGGGCCGCTCCAAAGCAGCCAGTCCACCACTGGACTCGACGATAGTATTTGGTATCGTATATTAACATCGAGATCCCCAATAGAAACACGGTTTATCTCCGATTGCTTCTGAAGTTTGCCCTTTAACGAAGACGAGGATGATGAAGATGATGAGTTAGCCATAATCTATAAATTGGTAAAATCAAAAGTTTATATTAATATAATTTGAAAGCATTGATAAATCATTGTATTCTATAAAACGATTCTGAGTGGTGCTTTAAAAAAACTTTAATATAGTACAAAAACTTTAACGTTAATATAGTACAAAATTACATATTTGTTAAATATTTTTTTAGACAATTTTAAACAATTTGAAAAATTACCTCTCTACAGTACTAACTAGATTAAATTTGCTATGAGAAAATGATTAAGCGTGTAAAAATCGAAACAATCCTGTTAGAATTTTTGTGTACGGACATTACTGTAAAACCTATACATTTCTCGCTCCGCTCAGAATCAACATTTTATGTACATAATTGAAGGCAATATTTATATTTTATTGCGAAAACTTACTGTCAATAATGAATGGTGATTGAAATGACAGCAATTGTAGTGGAAGAACTTGTAAAAGCAGCAACAGCGTTACAACAACTTAAACGTATTGATCGTGTGGTACAGTGTGTGAACAGATGGACACTATGCCGTATACAAATCTATGTTCAGTTTATATAGGTACCGTTGAACGTTGGCCTCGTAACTATTTTTGGCTATTATCACCCGGATATATATATGTTAAAATCAATTAAATCAGTGTTATGCAGTTAGCCGACGAAATTATTAGGTTAATTACTTTAAGAATATTATTAACGTCAAACCCCTTTAAAGACTATTACATACCCGGAACTATATACAGTGTCAACAAACGGCTATTTGTAATATTATTATTACCACTGAGTAAGAATGTATTATTACAGTTACAAATCACTTACAAATCACTTACAACGATTATTATACATACACACACACAACAAAAAAATATACCAACGATGAAGACAATTAGTAAAAATACTATTTACTATTTAATTATCAAGTCTCTTCGTCAATCATTCCGATTTATTTTTACACAACAATTTTATACATGAATAAATAAATGAACAGCGGTTATTGTAATATAATGTTTTATTAAAATCGTATATTAGTTATAGACAATATAATTACATATACTACACGTATACTTACAAAAAGTTATACAGTTTTCAACATCGAAAGTAGACGGTTTATGAATGAGCAGTGGTAAATCTTGAAAATCATACATTATAGGTAGAGCTGATGATGATGGTGTTAGTAATGATGATGATTGTGGTGGTGGTGATGCTGGTGTTGGTTGAGGTGACGGTAGCGGAAGTGGTGGTGGTGGTGGTGGCGGTAGTGGTGGTGGTGGTAAACTATATTCTATAGGCTCATCTTTTACGCGAGAATGCTAAAAAATAATTCAATATTAATATTTATAATAAATAGATATTTAATATTATTACCATAGTGACGTGATTCCCGCAGACATCTTCTCCATACCACCGACTCGCTAATTGATTGTTAGCCTTCGTTACGATTTCGTTAATGAAACTGATTTCGTTTTCTACGATTACGTGATTATTGATAATTTCGAGACGAATGTTAAATATAAACTTTTCTAATCCACTTATATTTGTTGGAATATGCCTATGGGCATACTGTTTTCTAGGTAGTTTATAATTCCGTTCGTCTGCCTAATAAGCATAGGACAAATTATGTTAGTTTTTCGGATTATACAGTCTGAAATACAGTATTCGAGTTTTGAAGTGTTAATAAATTTTCCAGATTAAATTGTACATAACACTCCGGTCGAACGCGAGATTTAAACAAAACCATATTTTCCCCTTGTAAACTGTTTTCATTAGTATTGTTGTTTTGTCTTCTAGAACCATACGTTCTCTGGTTTTAACCCTGAGACCGGCGTTGAGAACAGTATAGAAATGATATGTCTCATTAACGTGAATATTCGACGTAGAAAATCGGTGTCGATATCGATGTAACGTGTTGACGATACCATACGTAACACGGTATTAAACCGAGCGTTATCCGGATCGTTCCCAATGTTTAAAAACTTACGTTTTTTGAAATTTAAAACAAAATTTGTGCAATCGATTAAGTCATTAGGTGGTGACAACGTTGGTAACGACGAGGGTGGTACAGCTGTTGAAAACTTGTACTTTTTCGACGGTATTTCGGAAACATCAACAGCCATATTCAAATTATTATCAGAATACGAGTCCATTATTGTATTACGTTTAACGAACGCGCGTAAGCGAACGACCTGCGGTAAATGCTTCTAGACACATATTAGCTAATTTGTTGTTCTCAACCCCCTTTTATACCTGTGGCCAGTGTTAATTGTGTATTAATAGCGTTATGATAGAACTCGTAAACAATATACAATATACCAATTACAACACTGTCATAAAAACAAACAAATATTATACATTATAATATTTTGTTTAATATTAAAACGGTATTAATTCCATGTCTTTGACAATCGGTGTGAGATATAAATTTCCCAAATTTAACAAGACAGCTACTTAATACAAGGTGGTTACCAAGGATGTAGTGGAGGATATACAGTGTATACCCATTTCTCAATTTTTCGTTAAAGGCTATAACTAAACTGTACCTGTGTATTAATACTTCAATTATTATTCATGGTCTACTAACATATTCGCAGTACTCATTTAAATCTTATAAAATCCCTCAAGCTTCAGCGTATACCACTAAAAAAATGTACGATTTCGTTATTGGTGGTTACACTTGCTTGTTGAGGAGTGAAACGAATACACCATATACAGTTTATTTATCAAAGTCAATAAACGTCTTGATTACTGCGGTTGAGACATGTATAAAAAAACCTTATATACTTTAAGTATACGGGCAAAGAATAAAAAAATTTTTTAAATTTAGTTTATTTGAATTTAACTAAATAACAACACATTAATAGAATATACTATTATTACATATACATATATATATTATACATTGTGTTAGTGGTTTCTTCTCCTTTTACGACCGGTTGTAATATTAGTGGTAATTAGTAATAACTAATAAGATACGTACATTATATAAATATAGATATATGTCGAGTTCATAACATAAATAATAATAATTGCATATTAATTATATAGTAACAAATGAATACATAGCAAATATTGTTATTACATAATTTTGAAATATACTATACTGTACATGTTATTTATAATATTTAACGAGTTAGAAATTATTATTATACCATTTTTTTAACGCGAATACTTTATGCAGTGTACAATGTTTTGGGTTTAAGTTTTTATGGAATATACAGCATGGAAAGGCATCTTCTATCGTAGTACACAGTTGATCTATTCGTGGGCAATCAAACTCTTCTAGATCTATGATATTAACTTGTGGAATAAACTCCTCGATCAATGTCTGCTTTTGTTTTCCCTTTACATAAATCCGTTCAAATTTCAGAGAATTCAAGACCCTTCCGATCTCATCGAATTCTACGTCTCCATAATCAAGCGATAGATGGTGGTAGTGTCTCTCCAACCATTTGTTCACACTACGACTTTTCGCGTTTTGAGTATTGCTCGAGTGTTTAAAGATCCAATGCTGTACTGCCCAACTGTCTGTATCGATTACGGACAATTCTTTTATTAAATATTTATTGTTAAACGCGAGAACACATTCAACATCTATAATTCCAGATATCATGTTAAACACGTGATATAAAATTTGGAAACACCAACTTTATACGTTCAATTGATGTGTTTATGTAGATAACTACAAAGATATAAAAAATAGAAATTTTACACGTTATTGTTAAGCACTAGAAAAGTTTTTATTATCCTTTACGAAAACTTCCACAGAGTTGACATGTGAATTTGCTCGTAGTACTTCTCTCTCCGTGTGATGTAAACGACTTTGTAATTTAATTACAGTATCATTAAGGGTTGATAGTGATGTATTGATTTTATTCTCGATTTCACGTGCGTGATTATCAAATGATTCGGTTTTATTACGAGATTCTCAATATTTTTTCGATTTTCATCGATCAATTTACTGTGTACTTTCAAATTATTTTCAAACACTTTATTCCCGTCCGAAACTAATTTATTTAGTTTACTAGCTGAAGAACTACCGAACACGTCCATGGATAAACATCAACTGATTTTTATATTTTAAGATCTGTCTTATTTATCCAACTATTATGCGAACTGTCAAATCCGAGCCATTTAACAAATACACGACTTCCTCTGGTGCGGATAACTTTCTCAACTAGATAATCATCAGAATGATTTGTTTTGCATATTTCCTCAGCATAAAATCCACCGGCAATACGCCCCCCAGTATAATCTTGTAAAACAAATGTCGTCGGCAACGTTTTATTTATTTTTATAATAGTAAAATCTCAGTAGACCAATTAGGCAGATATCCTTTAGTGAAAACACCTTTATGTGTACTGATACGAACTTTATCACCGACACTAAATTTGATTTTAACCGGTTTTATCTCACGACGTTTTATTTTTACTGACGACGGGTTCGCATCGGCTTGCATCGGTGACATACCGATTGTTCTGTGTTTAGAATTGTTGTAATTATTTATCAACTCAGGTAAAATTGATACCCACTCATGTGACCCTCTAGCAGTAAATTGTCTAAACATTTTCTCTTTTAAAGTACGGTTAAATCGTTCGACAACACATGCTTTCGTTGTACTGTACGTGGAATAAATTTTGATATCACACTTTTTAATTAAATTCTTGAAATGTTTATTATAAAATTCTTTTCCACGGTCTACATGCAGTAGATTCGGTCGTCTATCAGTAAATATTTTACCGGCACCCAGAGTGACTTCTTCACCTTTTTTAGATTTTAACGGTATAACCCATGCGAATTTAGTAAAACAATCGATAATACATAATATAAATCTATATTTCTTGTTTTCTCTAGAATACGATGACATATCGATAAGATCTGCTTGAAATAAATCGTTTTATAATTAACATTCACCCGTCGTCTTGCGTAATTTTTCCTAGACGGTTTGTGAAGTTCGAGAGCTATATCGTGTTTAGACATTTGGAATTCTTCGTAAGAGTTTAGCTTCGACCAATTCTTCGCAAATCGTAATTATTTCATTACGTACACCCGTATTCCCCGCCACGAGAGACGAATACAATAAACGTAATCTATCGACCAACTCATTAGCATCATTCCAATAGACTAGACCGTGTGTTTTCTGTAATCGCATATTAATACCTTTTCCCTCAACAACGCCGCCGCCGCAGACAACGGGAGAAAACAGTTTCGATATTAGTTCGTATTTCTTTCCTCTACTCATTTTATCTGTCTACCAAATTTCGTTTTATGTGCCAATGTTTTATTTAATATTTCTTTGTACGTAATCAAATCATTTTCCGTATACTTATTTGGAACTTTGGCGAATAATAAACTAACGAGACCTGAGGTTAACGGATAAGACACAGACCCATCTTCATCACCCTCGATATGTAACTCGTTCTCGGTAAATTTAATTTTTTTTCCACCTAAAACAATATTTCCATTACAAAGTTTTTCGGACCGTACGTTTTATCCAGTCCGCTAGATGTTTGTGATTTAAACGCATTATATACGTTAATTGAATTAAAATTACTGCCATTTTCTGAATTCACAGACGTGGTATAGTTCACCGACTTAATTTCTGATGGCGTGGACGAGTTCAATTGTTGTTGTTGCTGTATTTTGTTAAGTGGATCTATAATAGAACTAAACGTATTGTTTATAAACGTTTCAGTCTCGAAATTCCCTTGTTTCAGAGCATTATATTTTCTTTTATATTTTCTCTCGCTTGAATAATATTCACAAGTAACGACTTCTTACCCTCACTCATGATTACAGATAAATGACATATATATATATATATATATATATATTCCACAGTAATATTTATATTATATAACGACGTATGTATCGAACCCAAATCTGTAACGACCGTTGTCGCGTTCATCTTCTCTGCTAATCACAACGAATTCAAATCTCCCTCTCCGCCAACATGTAGTGCAAAATTCTTTAAATTCAGAATACTTTATATCACTGGAACAGTGTTCATCGTAAACATGCTTTAAATTCAACTCATCTTGTTTGAATAAAACAATTAAATTAGCATTGTCTCGAATTAACTGTTTTGGTACACGTGAATAGGATTGAGCCAAGTAACATACATCTATACAATTATGTCTTCCGCGTGAAAAATACGAACGCACTATGTTCTGATTCTCACATATAATATCGTCAAATATAAAAACCGAGTTCGGTAACGCTTTTCCGGAGCTATCACAGTTTCATTGTCGTGGAATTTAAATAAATTTATATCATGCACCTCGTTTAAAATATTCTCAAGCATAACATATTTTTCTTGATCTAAAGTTTTCGAGTATATATATACATTATGAAATTTAATTCCGTTTTCATGCGTTAACAACGTGAAAATCAGATTTGTTTTTCCACAACCAGACGGTCCGATGATCAACGCGCGTATCGTGTTCGGAAAAAGTATTCCATGTCTTGACTCTTTTCCAAATGAAGAAGGGGGGTCAGTATTTTCAACCTTAAGTTTTTTCACTTGACCGATAAATCGCATTATTTATATTTATATACACGTGTTAATTTGGTAAGTTGATCATATAATGTCATCACGTCGGAAGAGGAGGTGTAATAGTGGTACCGGTTTATTGAACACACTAATAAATAGATTACCGGTTGAACTTCATCTACCCGGTTATCAGTTCTGCGGACCTGGGACAAATTTGAAAAAAAGATTAGCTCAAGGACAGAGAGGAATAAATGGATTAGATTCTGCTTGTAGAAGACACGACATCGTTTACGATAAGAGTGATTCTTTATCAGATCGTAGTAAAGCGGACTACGAATTAGAAAACCGTGCGTGGAGAGAGTAGTTGCGAAAACGCAAATCTGAAGGAAAAAGCTGCTGCGTGGTTAGTCACTACGGGTATGAAGGTCAAACGTAAAATCGGTGGTGGGTGCGGATTTAAAATATTGTCGGTGTGGCTAAAAGGCGATAAAAAAATCGATGAATGCGTGTCGCCCGTTCGAAACGTCGAACATGAACAAATTAATTAAAACGGCTATTAACGCTGTTAGAAAATACGTTCGAGAAAACAAGATTAATAATAAACCTAGGGTGATCCGAGTTCCCAAGACTGGCGGTGCTTTACCGCTAATCCCGATATTCGCCGGGCTCTCCGCTTTAGGTACACTAGTCGGTGGAGTTGCTAACGTGGTGAAAACAATTAAAGATATTAAATCGAATAATGGAACGTCAATCCACTTAGGAAATGGGTTGTTTTACATCCTTACAAGGGAGGTGGTTCGTATAAAATCATGAATTCAAAAGAAATGGGATTACGCATGAAGAATAAAAAAAACAAGAAAATGAAATCAAAAAACTAATATTACCCGATCGTGCTCTGTTCGACTTTGAAATTAGAAAATATGCAAAACTGATGAAAATACCTCACTTTAGAGGAGTGTTTTGTATAGATAGGTTGCCTGTTGCACCTAAGTTCGAAGAAGCAGCGGTAGTTAATCTGGACTTTGAAAAAGTTCTGGTACGCATTGGGTTTGTTTTAAAAAATCGGAAAGTTAGTTTATTATTACGATAGTTTCGGAAACCTTCCGCCTCCGTTACAACTGCAAAATATTTAGCCGGTTGCGATATCGAATATAATTACGAACGACAACAGTCGTTTGGCACTTTAATTGCGGACAATTATGTTTGAAATTTTTATCCGAATAATATGTCGTTTCAAACTCTCTCATTAAGCGGTAACTCGTCTGAGTTAGAATGTAATTTTTTCCCCCCCTTAGAAGTAGGTGATAAATCGGAGATTGGCCTCTTAAGCTTACAAACTTATAACTGTATACCTAATATAGAACCGGGTTGTAACACTTTAGGTTTTATCAACGACGATGGTGATACTATTTTAGTTAAAATTCCTACGGGGTGTTATGAAATAATTACGTTAGAAGCAAAAATACAAGAAATATTGCAAGAAATCGGTGGTGTACCATTTTTCTATTTAATTTCGTCTAATAGTTCGTTGAAATGTATATTGCATTGTAGTAACACAATTGCGTTGAATGTTGAGAACAGTATCGCGCTGTTATTAGGTTTTACCCCCGGTTTTACGATTCCTCGTACTCTGGAAGCCAATTATAAACATGAATCCGATACCACGGTGAAAATTATGAACGTAAATTGTATAAAAGTTGAATGTAATTTAGTATTAGGATCATTCAATAACGGTGAGCAGTCACACTCGATACACGAATTTTATCCGGTGGTTCCGCCTGGCTTCAAGATTATCGAAATACCAGAATTTTGTATTTTATACAAACTCAAAACGAACACAATAGATTACATACGAGTGTCGTTGAAAGATCAAAACGATAAATTAGTTAATTTTCGTGGTGAAACAGTAAACGTCCGTCTGTTAGTTAAAAATGGGGCTTAAATTTAATATAAATAAATATGTAGTCAGTGCCGATATCGCTCCCATCAAAGACGTGGGTAGCGTGAAACGTACACCTGTAACACGAGCTAACCGCGAGAGAAAAAAACAGAATATTAAAAATACGCTGAGCAGAGAAAATCGAGAATTTCTACGTCTAATAGTTGCTGGTGGTGTAGTTAGTGGTAATTAGTAAAATATGGACAAGTCATTTTTAGACGTAAACGCGCCCTATGTAAACGAGTCGCCCATTCAAGAGATGTTTATACACTCTTACCTTCCGTTTTCCACCACCGCTCTAAACAACGGTGATGAGATACGGATCTCCATACAGAACAGAGATTCATACACGCTTCCAAGCGAGAGTTATATATATATAGAGGGAAAAATAATAAAACCTGACGATATGAGAACCGAAGTATATATCGCACATAATGGGTTAGCAAGTTTTTTTCACGAGATGAAATACGAAATAAACTCTATAGAAATACAGAGAGTGAAAAAACCTGGGGTTAGTAGTATAATGAAAGGATACTGTTCGTATTCACCGGGAGATGTGAACGTTTTGCAAAACGCAGCTTGGGATGATGTGAATAACAATAAAGATTTCATAAAGACGGTTCTTTCAGCGGATGTATTCCGTTAAAACATGTTTTCGGGTTCTGTGAAGATTACAACCGAATTTTAATTAATTGTAGTCAACAATTAATATTGAATCGAACTATGGACGATTTGAGGTCACTGAAATTCGTTGAAGTAGTGGGTGAATCCGTTGCCGCTGAATCGAGTAAAACTAAAATGAAACAAGTCAAGGTGGTATTAACGAAAGTGTTATGGAAAGTTCCAGTGGTAAGGTGAATGACCGTGAGAGATTGAAACTTTTGAAGATAATCGATAGCAAAAAAATGATAAATTGTGCGTTTAGAAATTGGGAACTGTGTGAATATCCCAACGTTCCGCAAACGAAAAAACACTCATGGATGGTGAAGACTTGCTCGCAACTGGAAAAACCTAGATGTTTGATAATCGCGTTTATCATCAAACAGACTGGAACTATATCAGAGGGATACAGCGCCGATTACGATACGTGTTCATTGACAAACGTTAAAGCGTATTTGAATTCGATCGAATATCCATACGAGAACTTTAACGAGAGTTTTGAAAAAAATTTATTTACAATGTTCTATCAAAATTATGTAGATTTTCAAAAATACTATTATGAACGCCCGAACGCTCAACCTTATCTCACCAGGGAAAAATATAAAGAGCTGGGTCCGTTTATCTGTATAGACTGTTCACGTCAAAACGATGATGCTAAAACATCTACCGTCGATCTTAGAATTGAATTTGAAACAGAAAATAACTTCCCTTCCGACGGTGCGGCGTACTGTTTGATCATTCACGATCGAGTTATTCAATACAACCCGTTCACAGGGGATGTTAGAAAAATATAATGTAATGTAAAATTATGTTTTTTTATATTAATATAAAGAAGAGTAAATAGAGTAAACGTTTTTTATCCATTACGCAGTCTCATTTTTAATAAGATCCATCGTGATATATTATCATTTTTGATAAGAGCCGTCGTGATATCTTATCATTTTTGATAAGAGCCGCCGTGATATATTATCATTTTTGATAAGAGCCGCCGTGATACCTTATCATTTTTTATAAGAGCCGCCGTGATATCTTATCACTTTTGATAAGAGCCGCCGTGCGCAGCGGCTCTTATCATAAGCGATAAATGATAAGACTTATCCGCTACTATCACGGCGGCTCTTATCACAAGTGTGATAAGAGATAAGGTGTAACGGCTCTTATCAAACGGCTCAGCGGCTCTTATCTTGTGCCAGAAACGCTCATTTCATCCTACTCACGTCGTATTTTCGAGAGTCCTCGCCAGTGGCGTATACAGGGGAGGGAGGGTATTTCGGGTATATGACAACCCCCTCTGTCCGTATCGTACTTTAAAAATATTTAAATAAAAACTATAAGGTCTATGACAAGGCGGATTTATCGATCCTAGTCTATGATTTTAATGCACATGGAAATCGAAACCATTATGATTGATGATAACTGTTATCAATCAATCGATTAGTTAATATTTGTCGCATGAGATCGCGCCACAAGTTCCAAGCAACAACCACTTCCTAACCTCGAATGCCGTTTATCAATATTTAACATAAATATCAAACATGGTTATACATATGACACACCCCATTAAAATACGTCTCTGGTCCACGCCACACTTTGTTGGACACGTTTTTTTTTTTTAAATACACGTCCTCCTCGTCTGTATACAATACATAATTCGTATGGGATGACGAAAACTGCAAAAAAATACGAACGCGTATAAAAGCGTGTAAAACAGAAAAAGAAATTGGGAAATTCATATAACGATTCGGTATGGAATAAAAAAATAATCCAGTTAGTAAAATATTAACAGTGTCATACTATAATTTTGTAATTCGCGTTTTATCTCCGGTCGTGTATCTCGGCCGAGTACGCGGAGAATGCAAATTAACCGAATAATTCGTACGGATCGTCGTACGCGGTCGTTTGTGACATATATTTTTTATCACACGGGAATCCGCCAAGATTTCAAACAATTAATGTCTGTGGTTTTTCTTTTCGTCGTTTAATCCTTTTAAGAAATATTTACAGACTGCTTTGACATTTAAAAAATGTCGATATCCATTATATAACGCGCGTTGAATTTTTTCTCTACACGATCTTACGAACTAAAATAAACGGATACATATTTTACACTTCAATATTCCGGAATCATCGTTTTCGCCTTATTATAATATAGGAGTCGCGTTTCGCTGGAAACAATATTATAATAATACGTTTATACGGATATTGGATATAGTGTGCAGTTTGTGTACAGTGATAAAAAAATAACGTGTTGTCACTACCGGGCTCGAAAACGGTCTGATAATGCGTCTTCGAGAATTCTGCATGATTACGGCGTACGTCTGCAATTCATACTACCAGGGGCACAATTTCACTGAAAAAACTGGGGGCGCTGAAGCCCCTGGATTTTTCATATGTTACTATTTATAGAGTTACCGATATCTGCAACCCTTCAATGACCATTAAACAATTACATATTTAAGTAATGGCTACGATTCTCTGTAAAGTATATTATTATTTAATTATAGCAATTACACATTCATTGATAAACGTATAATTAAACCGTAATCAACTTTAATTTTAAATTTAAATTTGAGTTTACATTTTATTACTTATTATAATAACAACATCCTCCTTTCACTTTGAGCAAAAATATTTTATTACTTCGATAAATATCAATTTGATTGGTAAGGTCTTTTTCAATAACGATGATAATCTGTGATAAAACCAAAATAGTACTTACTTTGAATGTTGTCACACTGCGATGGTTTCGCCGAACGTCGAACAGTCGGAACGATTTTATCGCCAGTCGCCACACTAATCAAATTGATATATTATTTTATCAATAGCATATTATTATATAATAAATTTATAAAAATCATCTGAATTTAAATTGTTTTCTTTGATTTTTTTTGACCAGTCTGTAAGACAACATATTTTCAGTCATCACACGATTATTCATTTTTAAATAATATCATAGAACAAAACTGTTGTTATGTATGTATTGTGTACACAATAACTACTAAAACTTAAATAAATACGAAAAAAAATTGGGGGTGCTAATTTCAAGAATGGGGGTGCTAAGCACACCCAAGGCCCCCCCCCAAATTGCGCCTATGCATACTACCGTGTTTTAAATTTATCCGTTTCGTCGACAGATGCGATATTATTCGATAACTACGAAATTTACCACAGTTTCGAAAATCGATAATTGATATAATGCAGCGAAAAAGCGAAGGCGAAAGAAAAAATTAACAACAAAAATGATCCGCATATAGAGACATAGCCGACGAAGAAGAAAAAAAGTCATCCTCTATAGGTATATGTGATCGCGCGAAAAGACGTTTTTCTCGATAGGAAACGTCCGCTGCAGCGAACTAGAAAACTTTTCAGATGAATAAAGCCAGTACGACCAGAATTAATAATGTAATATTTCATATTATATACGCGTGCATATTATGTTGTACAGCGCGTTGTGATTCTCGTGCCTATTTATTTCCATTCCAGTGTGTGTATATTGTAAACGTCGCATAATATTCGAGCGTATCGTACAATACAACGCGGTCATTAATGGAGTCCAAATAAATAAATCCTTTTTGTCCCGGAGAAAAAGGAGAAAAATGGATTATTATAAAATATTCGAGTTGAGACGCACAGAAGTCCGCCACGAATGCGCGTCTTATCGGTTTTCAGTTGTTTTTATTATACAATATATAATATCCGGTCATCTTATTATTTCGAGTTAATAATACGTGAATAGCGAAATATTATTATAGGCATGAGTTTTTGTATTTACTTATAAACGTTTTTTTTCACCATTCGGGAGACTTACCAAAAAGAAATCGTCTAAAAACGTTTCCGATTCATTAATAATTCAGTAATATAATTTAAAACATTTTTTTTTGTTGTTATTCGATTTATTTCGTACGTACGAATTACGAAGACGAAGAGAAAAAAAACGAAAGAACCTATGGCATTTCCCGAGTACTTATTACACTAAATAATATTAAAAATAATTATAGGCGCACAGGCTTAAAATATATAATCGATAAAAATGTTCGTTCTTCGTGAAAACGGTAATAACGATTTCAATACGCATTTCGAAAGCTGAATTTCGATATCAGCGAAATACAATAAAACACTATACGCGTTATTATATTGTTGAATAAATAATAATTTACGGTTCACGGAATCAAAATAATAACGGTTTCAATCGGAATGTAAAATACTTATAATTGTTTTGTCTGCGTTTTCTCTGACGTAAATAATATAATAACGTTCATTTAACGTGAACCGATGATTAAACAGAAGTCAGAACTAACAAATACGCCGTGGATTTTTGGTGCCAATAAACTTAAAAATATTTTTTCACGTAATATTGAGAACGTATAAAATACCCACGAATCGAATATATATATATATAAAGGAATGTCATAATACATATTACATTATACCTATGTCATAAATCTGAAAATACGAAATATCGGTACTCTATAACGAAGTGTTTCAATTAGAATTTCTAATGGAAAATATAAGTAATTTAATTGTACACCTTATATATATATATACGCGTATACTGCGCAGCGACTATAAATAACTCCGCTGAAAATTATTATCGCAATAACTATACAAGTCAGAAGAAAAAGGAAAAATGTTTATACATCCAGCGCAGAGACGCATCTGCAACGGTAGTAACTTACTTCGGTTTATCTCTCTCCCTCGCTTAATATTACATATACTTAATTTTATAAACTTTTCACAAATCCGTTTTATTCACTTAACCTTAATAACAATAAAAAAAAGACCGAAGACGTTATTTTAAATTACGTTTTTTAATATATCTGTTACACCACAGACGGTAAGCTGGCAAGTATATGAAATGGAAAAAATATGCTCGTTTCACGTTAAACGGACTAGGATAAATGATAGCCCCCAGTTCGTGTACTATAGTACGGGCAACACGGAACAGAGCACACAGAGTGAAGCTCCATTTCCCCCCCTCCCTTGAACATAATATATAAGACTAAAATAATTAGTGCTCGACCGACGATCAGCGCGTACGGTACACGCTGACAGTGCGCGCTGATCACCGATCGTGATCGAGCGTTTAGTGCTTAGCTGACGACAAACTCGGTCGGTCGTGTACAGTGTAAAAGAGTAAATGTGTAAACGAGTGTACAACGAGGAAAGATGAATCCTTACGTACATTCCATTGAAATACGCGGAATAATATTATTATTAATAATAATAATAAAAATTGCATACGCTCGGTCAGCGTCAAACTAAACATTCGTATATACCGACATAGCGCGTCAGCCGACCGTAATAAAACGGGAAAAGAAAGTAGTTACCAGATAGCGCTACGACACAACATAGAGGGAGTGGCAGAAAGGCGCTTATAAATAGCGGTCCGAAACCATCGGACCGCTCAGTGTAGTCGCGGCTGTCAGACGGGAACAACGTAGTTCGCGTTTGACTGCGTGTGTGTGTGTGTGTGTGTGTGTGTGTGTGTGTGTGTGTGTGTGTGATGTTCGAGAGTGACAGCTATTTATATGCGCCTTTCTGCCACGCCCTCTATGTTGTGTCGTAACGCTATCTGGTAAATACTTTCTTTTCCCGTTTTATTTTTATTTGGTTTACATTCTATGCACGCAGTTTTTCCTTTTTCTACGTCTGCATTTCATCTCGGTACATTAATAGATCTTTCTTCTTGCTTGTTATTCGTCGATGTGAATATTTCATTGACAGTGGGGGTTGGCTCCATTTTCGTTATCCTCCCTTGAATATCATGTATAACCGCAACCGACGCAGCCTAATACTTATTAATATATAATTATATTTGTACGTGTATTTGCTTCAGAAACGTAATTAAGGGGGATGAAGAGGATTGATTCCCCCTAGAGTCTATTTTTTTTTTCGATTGTGTATAAAACAATAACTGTCACCTATTGCAGAAGTCAGAGTTTATGCACATATATTATACAGAACGCGGTATATTACTATCGCTATCTACTCGACTACTCATATACATTAAATTTAATTGAATTACCCGGTTTTACCCGTGTACAGTATTTTAACGAAAATGTAATTATTTATGAAGAAGAAAACCGTGAAATTATTAAAATGCCTCGCCGAAAAACCGTAAAATTTAAATAAAATACATCTCCTCCCCTACCGTTCTCAGACAAAAAAAATTCTTTAAAAATCGGCGACGAAAAAATGTTTATCCTCCCTCCACCAGAAAAAATGTCTAATTGCGCCACTGGTTTGCTTGCCGATAATTGAATAAAGCAATAAAAAGAACGTCTCGCCCTTCCCCAATCGTGGTCTAATAATAATATAAATAATTCGAAGAGAACGTCTAAATCGGATGGTACGTATACTTCGTATACTATTATCGTCTTGTTTTTGTTTTGCTTTCGCTTTTCTGCTGCTGATACGTACGGGTGTACGCTTCTAAAAGCGTGTATCGAATTTCGGAACGGTGAACGAATACTTGCCGGAGACGAAAAATGAAAAAAATTATATCATATTTATAATTATATAAATATACACTATCAAGGATGCAGCGACGTCGGAAGGACGAGGACAAATGTTGCGTGAGGTATATAATAATAATAATAATAATAACGGAGTAAGTAAATGTACTCTCTCCGGCTATTGTCAACCATACGCATATACGTGTAGAGCCGTTCAACGAAATGTGAACCGTGTATAATGGGAGACGTCTTAAATAACAATTTAAAAATTCGAACTAGGTTAATACACCGTCTTTACGTTATTATTTATTTGTATTTTCACCGCGAAACCTTGACGTATAGATACACTCGCCGTATTATACAGATACATAAAATGTAAATAGGAATAGGTAATTTTATACTCTATTTTTCGGACCCTTAACAAAAATCACACAAACACACGGTATTTAGCAATATTTCACGGTGATCGGTGTGGGAATCGGTACGGGGTAAAGGATAAAACAATTTATTTTTCACAAATGAACAATACACATTGGTTCCATTACACCCATATCACGTATACTCTTAATACGACATTATTTCGAATTACAAAAATATAATGTAAACGAAAGTTCTATACGTAATTTTTCGTTATTTACAATATTCCTTCGAAATCTTCAAAAAAAAAAAAACTATTTGGATTTTATGGTAAAAAATTAATAAAGCGTATCTCATATAAATATCAGATGAGTGAACGTCATATTTAATACGGTTGAAATATAATAATCTTTCTACGAATTATATAAATATTTAATGTGAAAAGTTGTACGCTGCAGAACTCGGGCAATATACCGCACCGATTCCGATGAAATTTTCACAGATGCGTGTTGCTTCTGATCTCCCGAGTGTTTTTAGAATATTTTATAATTAACGCAATTAGACGAAACATCAACAAAAGTGGTTTTGCGACCGTAAACAAGTGTGTCAAAATTCAAAATGTCTTTTAAATTACCCGGTATAATTTATAATTCATATACGTCAGGAAGAATTATCCGCTAAGACCGGCTGTGCGGCGGCCGAGAGACAATTCTGGTAGTATGTGGGGACCGTGAAAATGGCTTATTGTCATCGATAGTCTTCCCGCTACGCCTCCGAAAGAATTGGAATAATATCTCCAAAACATCGGATGGCTTGGTGCAGACCCATCCAGTGGCAGATTCAAGGCCCCCCTTGGTTGTTATATTATATTCGTAGTTAATGATTGTAAGTCGTCGTTATAGTGGTCGTTGCGATAATGTTGACTGTAATCTTATCTGTAATTTATAGTTTATGTTCATTGTTCAATAACTTATACTATTATTTACTTGAAGGCCTTACATCAAATCCTAAATATTGTACTTAAAGAATTATACATTTTGGGCCCCCAAAAAAAATCTTAGATCCGCCACTGGATCCATCGTATTAATGGGAGCCTTCCTGGACCGCGAGACGCGGTTTAGTCGAACGTTGCGTTACGAGCCGTCGGCCCTCTGGGTCATGGTACGGAGGGATCGACCTCCGAGTTTTGCTACTGGTAACTACCCGTGAACTTACACAGTGGACGACAATGCCCTTTAGTTCGACACACGGCTGTTCGTCTGAACAACTATACGATCACGCTCGCGCGTCTTCTCGTGAAATCATTCCCTAAGCAATAGTACACGGAGAGGAGCGTGTACGGACTTGATGATCTGATCCGATCAAACGATAGAATACTTCTCACCGATCAATACGCCTAGTTATTCAAACCCTATATAACCTCATGTCTAAGTGGAGTTTTAGATTCATATTGCAATTTGCTCATTTCATCGCAAAACATGGCAACGCTCATAACACAAAAGTTGAGAAACTCGGATTCTTTCAGCTATTTTTGCTATTATCGAACTATCTTTTGTGTTCCATTCTGCATTGAAATCAATACATTACATTATACGAGAGAGTCCTGGGTCCAACTTTAGTTTTCGGTGGCTCAGTGCTGATTCAGAACCGCTGGTCAAGAAAATACGATATTAAATTAAATTAATTGATCACAGAACCAATTGATTTATTGCACCTTACAATTCGCTAACAGTCTTACGGATAACATTGAATTGAGTCCCAAATATTGAATTGAGTCCCGCAAATACTTTTGGGTTATCGGAGTTGAGTCCGACCAATATTGTTAGGTTACTCGAGTTGAGTCCCTTTTTTCGTGTGCATCGCACTGAGCGATGACGTCACACTCCGTACAGCGCGAACGATACCTGTGCGGCTTGTCTTTACGCGACGGCCGACGGGCGGTCTTATATTCGAAAAATAAAACAAAATATGAAAAAACTTAATAGAGTAGTACTTTAATCTATTGATATCAATACTTTTTATAATATTAATATTATTTTATACAAATAATAAATTAAATGAATATTATTGTTATAATTTTTCCCTGATATTTTTGTATGGGGTGCGGTCGCACCGTCGTACATAGGTACGAGCCGCCACTGGGTAGTTATGACATTTTATCTATACGGACTCAGTTCAAAGATATTAAGATAATAAGCTGGACTCAATTCAAACACATAAAAGTAGCATGGACTCAATTCAATTTCACCGCGGTCTTGCAGCCTTTTCGAACACATAATTACGAGTAAAAAGTTTAACCATTCGCTTACATGAATTATTATTAATCGTCTTCCATACGTATGACCAGAGAACGCATTTTAAATCTCGTTTTGACACGATTTTTTATTGCATTTAAATCCTAGCTCTAGTTATAAACAATTATATCAAAGGCTCATTATTAAGAATATGAAAATTAAATAAATTCGCGTAGTCTGCCGCTGAAGTCGTAGAACCGTCTCCATCCGTGCAGATCGGCACAATACCTTGCGTTATCCTATATACTCGTATATATATATATATACGTAAATATACAGCGAATTAAATTCGTATACTTATAAGTGAGTTTAAGTGAGTTAATGCGACGGAAAATCCTGGCATCGCACCAAATGTATATATATAAAAGGACGACCGTATAAAAACGTCAATCGCGAAAGGAATAAGCTATACAGGGACACGAAGACCGCGGGCGGTGTCCTCCGAGGCAATGAACGATTTATTATAATAAATAATATATAAAGGCCCTTTAACGGAATATGTGTGTGTGTGTGTGTGAAGAGGACTAGAGAAAAATCGAAAGTTTACCCGCGACTACTCTACACATAAATGTGCCAAAATTTTACGCATCGTCTAACTCTTTATTCTTTGATTTGATTTTATTTTTCGTCTTTTATAACGCGTACGCCTATATTATATTAAATAGTTTTAAGGAATTCATTTACAAGAAAATATATACGTATATTATTATAATATTATTCGGACGATATATATATACATTTTTTTTTGTTTTATATAGAGAATCCAAATTTTTTATTTTATTTAGAACTTTTAGTAGACACTATTAAGTTCGACAATTAATTGAAAGCACAAAAATAAATATATAGCACAAAAAAAAAGGAAAAAAAACTAATTATAATAATAACAACAATATGATGATAATATAGAGTAATCATAATACGTAACAAAATTAATAACAAATTCGATGATTTAATACATGCATAAAAAAATACAATAAAACAAAATATATATAAATCCAAATTTACAATATTCGATTTACTTGTTTCGTCCAAAACAACAAAAAAAAACTCGTTTAATTTTTGATCCGCCAGCGTTTTGAATCCATTTTTTTCATTTTCATTGACGCGCTCGTTAAACATATATATATATATATGTATCACGTCTAAACTAAATAATTTATGTTTTCATTTTCAATTAATAAAATTTTAAGTTCCCCCCCCCCCGTTAAAACCTTATTCGGTATAGAAAACCACTTCCGTGCGAGAATTACAAAACTGAAAGCGACGTTCAAACACATTCGGAGACACGTTCTAATTTCACGGAAACTCGATTGAATTCCAAAATACTGATACGTTTTTTTTTTTTTTTTTGTATTTGGAGAGTATATATAATTATGTAAATTTTTTTTTTATTATAAGAGCGCGCGTGAAAACACGTCGAGTACGATCGTTCGTATGATAATTCGATTCCGTGCTGTTGTACACTGCAGATTGAATATCGTGTTTAGAACGGGGCGCATTATGAGAATAACGATTATGTAACGTTTATCGAGACAAGTTTTTTTTTTTTTAATTTGCACCGTTCAATTTGATACAATAAAACGATTTTTAATTGTATTCGTGTTCGTTTTTTTTTTTTTATACTCCTTGCCCGCGGTATATATTTCAGCACAATGAATTCGGTTAACCTCTAAAATAATAGTAATATTCCATAAAACCATGACGAAATAATTATCGGAAAAAAACCGTTCGAGTCACAAATGATTATGTTTTTATGTGATAAAGTCAAAATTTTACTGTAAGTAATATTGTAGTTTTCTTTTTGTTTTTTATAGGTATCGTGCGATCACGGGTTCTCGTACATAATATACGCTAGGTACTGGTCGACTGACACGGATCAACCCGAACCGTAAGCATACATATTTTTTTGATTAAAAATAATTATTTCGAGTCGGAAAAAAACTAAAATCGCCTTACGGTTCAACGCGTGTGATACATCGCATACTTAAGTCGTGCTCGGAAATTGGAATGTAATTAATAATATTATTAAAGTAAAGTGATTTTCCGATGTTCATTGGCCGATCCCGTTAATATACGTTACTATACGAAATTCTACTTCATCTCTGAAATCTTATCAAGGAAATTAATTCGTTGAGTTAATAATACGGTCGTTTTGAGAAGGTTTGAAAAAAAAAACCAATAAACTTCTCAAAAACACGAGAAGAACATATTATTATTGGTCGATCAAATCGCGTTGCCGCGAACATGATTTCTGAACAGGCGCCCAATGATGTAATGGACATCTTAATATACAGTATAAAACGCGTTAATTATTGCGAACGAATACACGAGTGAACATCAATTATTATGATTTACTTTAATTTCGCGAAAACTGTATCTATTAATTAAGTACGACAATACGCGTCTCGTGAGTTTCACATTTAAAAAATTCCCCATTTTTTCCCCCAAATTAAAAAATTTAATTTTTACCTAAATAAATTACAGCGAATAGGTTCTCTTACGTAAAATATACTATTTTCAAAGCATATCGCGCCGATAATCGGCAAAATAACTACAAGTTCTCTTCACATAATATTTATGCGTGTAATACCATTTTTCGGTAGCGGATCTTATCTATAGTTGGTACTTTTACACGTATCTCGAATTTCTCAATAGTTTTATGACGCGTATATATATATATATATAAGTATACGTAATGTAACAGATTACAGGAAATTTTCAAACACTTGTCAAAAATAAACATAAAAAAACACGTTAAAATGTTCACATAATTCAATGAAAATTTATTACAAACTTAAACGTGACATAGTAACACACGGTGACAGTCGTAAAGTATTTGAGTAAAAGTATCCAAATACGTTTATGCTACTCAAGTTACGTATTTTAAATACTTTTAAAAAGAGTATTTGCAAGTAGTGTTATAAATAATTTTCTAGAGTATCTGTATTTAAAATCAAATATGTTTTTAAATCTTTCTCGGTGACATGAACTATGATGAAACTTTTGTCATTTTTCATAATAATTATTTATGATGAGTTGGCGAACTATTTTGGTCGTGGGTATCGTTGTCCACTGATGTGATTTTTCCGTTCTTCAAGTCGATGTATAGGTAATCCCGATTAGACCGATTAGACTGTTACCCCAGGTCGCGACAGGTCGAAGTCCATTGTTAATGATCAACGTATATATTTTTATATAACAAAACAAATAATATATGAAATTATATTTTTGTAATTTTTCTTTCCCGTATGTTACTCCATACTCGTGTGTGCCGTGAGTTGTGTCGTCTGTGTAAAATATAATTATAAGTCACACAAAAAGTTATAGGTAGTGTTAACGTGTTTTGGTCCAAGGTAGTAGGTAAGTGATTTTAGTTTTAAGAGACCAATCATTAATAAAACTAATGTTAAACAAAATTTAATTACAAGTATTTGAAAGTATACGTAAATACTTTTACTAAATATCTGTATTTTTTACTCAAATACTTTTCTCATTAAGTATTTAAATATTTTTGAAAACAAGTACCTGTATCTTTATTTGAATACTTTTAAAAAGTATCTTTTACAACACACACACACATAACGAAGAGAAATGCAAAAAAAAAATAATAATAATAATAAGAATTTCGCAAATGTATATTATATTTTCTTCTGGCGTTGAAAACAAAAACAAAAAAAAAAAACGTTCGTTATACCGCACACGTTCACCGCGGTATAAACGCGCGTATTCAGATTTCTAGACCGTCGCGAATTCAAGGATTTCGGGTGGCACCCGCGGGTAACCGTGCCGCGGTCTGAAACAAGCGCATTAAACGCCAACTATACTACTAGCTACGCGATATATTACCGAACGAAATCTTCGGGGATATCATACGAAAGAATATAATATACGAATATAGTATACTTTATATTTTATACGGGAAAAAAAAAAAAAACGTTATTTTCGTTTTATAATAGTATAGGAAAATGTTTTATTCCCTTTTTCGAACGCGCGCGCGTTCGGCCATCCCCGAATAAACTCGTATAGCGTCTCGTCGCGTATTCTCCAAGGACATCGAGAGGAGGGTTGAGGAGAGGGAGATCCGTCGGAGAGGGGTCGTTCTTTCGGTATATATACGCCAGGCCGGTGCACCGTCGGCAACACACGGATTTCCGCGATAGTTTCGTACGGTATTTAATAAAAAAAAAAACAGAGAGTGTGTAAAATAAGGAGTATATCGAAAACGGTAAAAAAAAAAACGTTTTTATCCCGGCAAAAATGTGGTCCCGCGTTATGGCCGTAGTAGTGTTCTCGACGTGTTTTTTACAAGCGTGCCGCGGCGACGGCAGGGACGACGAGGTCCGACAGAACGGGCAGGACACGTCGGCTTCGGGGTACATATACAGGATGGACGGAGAGAACCCGCCGGTGTTCATCAAGCTCGGAGACGGTAAAAACGAACATTTCGACGCTATAATGGAAAGTGAGTGAACAACGTAAAGAAAAGCACATTATCACTACAATACAATACGCTACGGTTCTTCTTGTTCGTCTGGTTCTAAGGCCTCTCAAGACCATCCCGTTTCGCATCCAATCATCCATCCGTTGCTCTTTCTTTCCGATTCAACCCTCTGCCTAATGGTTCTACGTCGTTTCTAATTTTTAATCTCCCCACCTTGTTTCGGGTCTTTCCGGCGGTCTTTTCCCGCACGGATTTTGTTCCATCACGGCTTTTATTATTTCGCACTGGCTCCTCCAAGCGTGTCCAGCCCACTGAAGTCTTCGCTCTTTCTTATTTCATCAATTATACTGGTACTCTGGAATAAAGACTCTGTTTTTTCTCCTTCTGCATTCTCCACTAGCACAATCCTTAACCGGCCCGAAGATTTTCCTTTCCAATATTAAAAAAAAATTTTTCCTCCGGTTTTCTTAGCGGCCGCGTACATAATATATGTATTTAACCAATGATAATATTTATAAAAAATTTAAGAAAATGTGTTAATCGTTTCATGTACGATAATATGAACTGTAAAGAAAATTAAAAAAAAGAAATATATGATGCACGGAGTAGTCGTTTAACGATTGTTAAAACCTCCCCTCGTGTCTATAAAACTGCAATATTCTAATCTAGACGCGACGTGCGTCGTCGGCCGGATACGTATATTTTATTATCTAATCAAATAAAACATTTTTTCAAATTTAGTTTAGTGTTTGTGCTTATTATGAAAATGTTTTGCTCGTATCGTATTTGTACTTATCGATGCGTGTTTCAGGTTATTTTATAGTATTGTTATCACTGAGTATTAATTTATTAATTTAGGATAATATCAATTATCAAAAGATACCTCAGGAACTCTACATAGTAATAAAAAGTTAACGCTGAAATAACACTGAAATCGAACGAGTTTATACGTATAAATACTCGGGAACACGAATAAACATCAACAATATAAAAGAAATAAAATATGAAGTGGAAATCGCAAGAGCGGCTTTCTTAAACACAAGGAAAAGTTTTCCAGCCAGGATTAGAATATTACGAACGACAACGTTGAAATATTACGTGTTTTCGATCCTTTTGTATGGAACGGAGGCCTGGATACTCAATAGAACAGATGTCGAAAAGATTCGAGCATTTGTAATGTGGTGCTACCGTATGATTTTAAATATATCGTGGCCGGTAGATAAAGTCGCAAATCAAGAAGTGTTGGGAAGAACGGGTGAACGAACAAGAAGTTATGAAATACTATCGAATCGAGGAAATCGCAGTACTTTGGACACGTGTTACGAGGAGAAAAATATCAACTATTAAATCTTAATTTGCGTGAAAAAACGTGTGGTAAAAGAGGAAGAGGAAGGCAACTTAGATGACGAGTTGGTTGCAAAATCTGACAGAGTGCAGGTTCGAGTGTAGTGCCAGGGATATATTTAAAGATGCCAAAAACCGACAACACATGACCATGATGATTACCAACCTTCGACAGAAAAGGAACACCGAGAAGAATATTAATTTATTAAGAAATACAATATTTTCAATTAAAAACAATACGTTTTCAAAAGGTAACGTAGACGTCATTTAGTAATGTAGCGCTTAATAATTATAACAACGTAATATTCAAAGCGTTATACGAATTATACACTAGGCCAGGCACGTATACGGGGGAAGGTTTTGGTGGTTCAAACGGCCCGAAATATTTTTAAGTACCTATTCTGCTTTCACATATTATTTTAGTAAATTTTATTCGACTAGTGATAAATCGTGTAAAATTATTTGCGCGATAATCATTTGTGACTGCACGTCCCGCATATCTACACGTACATTATTTTCGTGTATTAATGGTGATTAGCCACACGGAGCGTTGTTGTCAAAACATGCGTTATTCTACGAAAGTCAATTTCCGTGAACACTACGTCGAGTTTGATAACGCAACATACAACCATCATTATCGATTATTATCATATTAATATACCTAATATAATATAATGTTTATGACGAATACGGTAATCTTTATTTAGTTGGCGTGTGTATTCCTTATTCGGTAGTTTCACAGTGCGTACACAAATCCATTGGCCACTTTGTCTACGATGTCTTGTGATTTTTTTTTTTTTGCCAAATGTACATGGCCGTTTAACCATTTTGGCCACGCTACCAGTTACAACTGCTACAGCTGAACGTCCTTTCTCTACACTTCGACGTCTCAAAACGTATCTAAGGAACAACACGAATTATTTTTCATAAATATTATTATAAAGTTGTGTCTTTTGGCTAAACCCCCTCGAAATAATTTCTCGTGTACGTGCCTGCACTTTTATGCACAAATTAACCAAAACATAATATTATATAGAATTAATCTGCTTTTTCAGTTTTTTAATAACGTTCATTAAAATTAGTAACCATATATTACGTGCGATTCGGAGAACAAAAAACACAGATTTGACGTGTGTTAATTTTAATTTAGCCCCTGTGTGAATGATATACCTCGTGCAATTTTTCTGAATTTCGGGAGATTAAGCACCCCCGCAAAACTTTTGATTTTTCGCGCTTTTGCCAGCACATACCTAATGTCGAACGGAGGCGAAGCATCCAAATTTTTTTATTTTTTCTAATGTCGCCCAGTGAAAATGCCTTAGAAGTCTGTAAAAATAAATGGTCTCCCCGACGCTATTATCTGCAAGAACCGCAGAGATTACATCGCTTGCCATTGTTGCGGCGACTTTACACGCGAATTCGTCGTAAATATCCTTTTAGTTTTTCTAATTTTTTTTTTTTTTCATTACCATGTACGATTAAATCGCATACACAGCTCTTTCGACGAAAACGAAAATAGTTTGGCTATTGTACCGGCGAGACGATTCAACGCGAATCGCGTTGTAAAACCGTTTCTTGCATTTCACACAGAAAATCCACGTTAGTCGAGATTGAAAAATGTGAGATTACAAAAGTGACGAGGGCAAATATATCCTCAAATATATTGTATATGTCGTATATGAATAATGCATGCAATTCGTTAGGCGACTTAAGTATTATTTACAAAATTAAAGAAAGAAAACGAAAAAAGTGTAACGACAGTGTTAGCAGGCGAAAGATTTATATTATATACGTTACTACTTTAATTTAATTTTTCCACTTCGGTCTAAACGTCGTAATTCGTTATAAAAAATAAAAAAAAGAAGCTGTGCCATTCGCGTTTCGTCGTCCCGGTAAAATATAATTATTTTACGACGTATTCGAAATATTGTTTCCAAAAAAAAAAAAAAAATTCATCAATAATAATGAATATTATAAAATATTACTGGAGCGTTGCGGATTTGACGAATATAGGACATGTGCCACCTGCAGGGCCCTTGTCAACCCGCCTCCAACGGAACGTTTCATTAAATTGGGTAAATCGAAATTTCGACCCAATTACCGAAAGAAATTTTAATTTAAAGTTAAAATACGCTATAAAAATTAAATGTTACTCAAATAAAAACGCACTAACGATCCGTTTTGTACCCAGACAATTTATATTACATAATACAAAATATCGCGATTTTAAATCTTTTTTTCATCACATCTATTATATACAACAAATATTTTCAATTTTGTGTGACTCGGAAGTAATTTCAGGTTATTTATAATTCTTTCGATGTCTTTCTGTTTTTTTAAACTAATCGATTTTTATAGTAAAAAATAACGGATATGAATTAATGTGCTATTCGATACGGTTCGAGGACAGTGTTAAAATATATATGATATTTCCCACAAAGCGACAATGATATTCATATTGCGCATCCCTGTGACAGCTACGATCCCGTCTCGATTGCTCTTTCGAATCAAACGTTCTTTGAAAAGAGTAAAAAAATTACGATTTAAAGGAATGGATTCAAGAACAGACTGTTTTTCACGTGGACAACGTTTCACGTAAACGTATCGAGAACTAAAAACGCTAAAACTCCTCTCACTCACTGATCGCTCAACGAAAAATGTCCGGATGTGTTTTTCGCAGGAGCACTGACCGAAATCGTCATAATTAATTACTGGTATATAATAACTCGGCTGTAGTTTAATAACTAGAATAACTTATAATTGTATTTTATAGAGAATTATGACAAATTTACGGTCAGACATTGGTCATTAAGATTTAATTAGTTTCAAAATAATAAAAAAAATACACGTTTCACTACATAAAAACGTTGTGAATTCTGTATACTCTAAACTTTACTCGAATGATTAAAAGTCATAACTTTCAAACGGGACTAAAATAATTACACTCGTAATAATATTCCTATCTACATAAAAGAACTCTGGGATTTTCAAAGCTGAATATTTTATAAAACAAAAAAATTCAAAGTCAGTAAAAAGTGAATACACGGTTTTGAAAGTAAGGTCAGTTTTTTTTTTTTTGCAATTCAGTACATTTTAATACGTGCACCGCTTATATATAGCACGACACCATATCCAAACAATAATAATCGACTTCTTTTCGCGTTCTGGCCAGAGTTACTGCGATGATAACGGAATGATAACGTTTACCACGGAAGAGTTAATAGTTTAGATGGTTCACGTCTTGAACATTCTCCATATAAACCATGCGTTTCACAGAAAAAAAATCCAAGGAAATAAGTTACTAAAGTCCAGACTTCTCGGAGTCCGAATCGATTGTTCAATACTTATAGCACAAGACCAACACGTCGGATGTTCGTAACGCTGCTGACATTTGCTGGAATACACTGAAAACGCCTTGAATAAAGTCTACTGATTTTAAAGTAATTCATTAATCTCTTAATCAAACGCCGTTTTCTTAAGAACTTATGAATTTTTTTACACCCCCAAATTTCTTTAATAACTACCCTGTATAATATAAATAACCTGCAGCACTCGCTCGTGTATGTGACGCAGGTGACAAATACAACGCGCGTATATATATATAGGCGATTCGTCTCGACCTTTGAGGGGCGCGTTCGATTAGTTTGTACGGGTCGGCGAGTTACAGGAGAAATAGGAAACGACCGTGTTAAGCCGTAAAAGGGCGCGTTAACACGGTAGTAATTAGCCGTCGGGCGAAGTGTTTTTCCAGACGATCCTTGTCCTTTGATAAGAAGTAGTTTCCTTTGTGTCACCGCCACAACCGTCGCGGTTGTTTTATCGCTCGACTCGCATTATACGCGCGTATATTATAATTTATAATATATTATACGCACTCGCGACGGTCGGGTTAGGTGGGTGAGTGGGTGCTGGGTGGATGGTGTTCGAGGAGACGCCTTACGCCTCGGCAGCAAGTACATTGCTCGTGATAATAAAATATTAATATATATATATTTTTTTTTTTTTTTGTGGATGACGTGTAATACGTTTATGAAAAAAAAGCCCAGAAGAAATGAATAGGATGCTTGAAGAGTGCAGGAGATCAGCGTTTGAGGGGAAAGGACTAATTTAGTTATGTAGGAGTAAAACGCAGTGACAATTGTGTATGATCTTGGAGGTAACTATCAGGGAATTCCATGGGGCGAGGCATGTGTTGAAGATGAGTGAGGTCGATAGATTCGTATAGGATCGGGATAGTACAAGGAAGATATGAAAAGTAGGACATAGTAGATAGAAGCGTTTTGGTGTTGTGTGTGACGAGTGGATGCCAATTTAATATTGAAAGGTAAATTTTATAAAAGACAGTAGCAATGTTATATGGTTTGGAATGTTGGGCAGTGGACAGGAAATCGGAACAGAGGCGACGAGTGTGGCGGAAACGATAACGCTAAGACACGTATGTGTGGAGTAACTAGGAAGGATATAAATGTATACGTAACAAGTAGTATGAATAAAAGTGACATCTGTTGTTAAGAAAATAGGTTGAGATGGATCCGTTATCATCTCGAAGAAATATACTCGAAGTAATATTAGATAATTCTTGTATAGCCGAGACGCCGAATAGAACTGTTTTTCCGAATATATCTCTCGACGTAATATATTAATTAAGTACGAGTGTTCGACTACTCTTTCATAAAGAGCACTGGAAATTTTCGCGAATATACAAAATTCAAATTCTGAATTTAAACTCGATCTCAGAAATTTATGTGTATTTTGCCAAATGTACATGGCCGTTTAACCATTTTGGCCACGCTACCAGTTACAACTGCTACAGCTGAACGTCCTTTCTCTACACTTCGACGTCTCAAAACGTATCTAAGGAACAACACGAATTATTTTTCATAAATATTATTATAAAGTTGTGTCTTTTGGCTAAACCCCCTCGAAATAATTTCTCGTGTACGTGCCTGCACTTTTATGCACAAATTAACCAAAACATAATATTATATAGAATTAATCTGCTTTTTCAGTTTTTTAATAACGTTCATTAAAATTAGTAACCATATATTACGTGCGATTCGGAGAACAAAAAACACAGATTTGACGTGTGTTAATTTTAATTTAGCCCTGTGTGAATGATATACCTCGTGCAATTTTTCTGAATTTCGGAGATTAAGCACCCCGCAAAACTTTTGATTTTCGCGCTTTTGCCAGCACATACCTAATGTCGAACGGAGGCGAAGCATCCAAATTTTTTATTTTTCTAATGTCGCCCAGTGAAAATGCCTTAGAAGTCTGTAAAAATAAATGGTCTCCCCGACGCTATTATCTGCAAGAACCGCAGAGATTACATCGCTTGCCATTGTTGCGGCGACTTTACACGCGAATTCGTCGTAAATATCCTTTTAGTTTTTCTAATTTTTTTTTTTTTTCATTACCATGTACGATTAAATCGCATACACAGCTCTTTCGACGAAAACGAAAATAGTTTGGCTATTGTACCGGCGAGACGATTCAACGCGAATCGCGTTGTAAAACCGTTTCTTGCATTTCACACAGAAAATCCACGTTAGTCGAGATTGAAAAATGTGAGATTACAAAAGTGACGAGGGCAAATATATCCTCAAATATATTGTATATGTCGTATATGAATAATGCATGCAATTCGTTAGGCGACTTAAGTATTATTTACAAAATTAAAGAAAGAAAACGAAAAAAGTGTAACGACAGTGTTAGCAGGCGAAAGATTTATATTATATACGTTACTACTTTAATTTAATTTTTCCACTTCGGTCTAAACGTCGTAATTCGTTATAAAAAAAAAAAGCTGTGCCATTCGCGTTTCGTCGTCCCGGTAAAATATAATTATTTTACGACGTATTCGAAATATTGTTTCCAAAAAAAAAAATTCATCAATAATTATGAATATTATAAAATATTACTGGAGCGTTGCGGATTTGACGAATATAGGACATGTGCCACCTGCAGGGCCCTTGTCAACCCGCCTCCAACGGAACGTTTCATTAAATTGGGTAAATCGAAATTTCGACCCAATTACCGAAAGAAATTTTAATTTAAAGTTAAAATACGCTATAAAAATTAAATGTTACTCAAATAAAACGCACTAACGATCCGTTTTGTACCCAGACAATTTATATTACATAATACAAAATATCGCGATTTTAAATCTTTTTTTCATCACATCTATTATATACAACAAATATTTTCAATTTTGTGTGACTCGGAAGTAATTTCAGGTTATTTATAATTCTTTCGATGTCTTTCTGTTTTTTTAAACTAATCGATTTTTATAGTAAAAAATAACGGATATGAATTAATGTGCTATTCGATACGGTTCGAGGACAGTGTTAAAATATATATGATATTTCCCACAAAGCGACAGTGATATTCATATTGCGCATCCCTGTGACAGCTACGATCCCGTCTCGATTGCTCTTTCGAATCAAACGTTCTTTGAAAAGAGTAAAAAAATTACGATTTATAGGAATGGATTCAAGAACAGACTGTTTTTCACGTGGACAACGTTTCACGTAAACGTATCGAGAACTAAAAACGCTAAAACTCGTCTCACTCACTGATCGCTCAGCGAAAAATGTCCGGATGTGTTTTTCGCAGGAGCACTGACCGAAATCGTCATAATTAATTACTGGTATATAATAACTCGGCTGTAGTTTAATAACTAGAATAACTTATAATTGTATTTTATAGAGAATTATGACAAATTTACGGTCAGACATTGGTCATTAAGATTTAATTAGTTTCAAAATAATAAAAAAAATACACGTTTCACTACATAAAAACGTTGTGAATTCTGTATACTCTAAACTTTACTCGAATGATTAAAAGTCATAACTTTCAAACGGGACTAAAATAATTACACTCGTAATAATATTCCTATCTACATAAAAGAACTCTGGGATTTTCAAAGCTGAATATTTTATAAAACAAAAAAATTCAAAGTCAGTAAAAAGTGAATACACGGTTTTGAAAGTAAGGTCAGTTTTTTTTTTTTTGCAATTCAGTACATTTTAATACGTGCACCGCTTATATATAGCACGACACCATATGCAAACAATAATAATCGACTTCTTTTCGCGTTCTGGCCAGAGTTACTGCGATGATAACGGAATGATAACGTTTACCACGGAAGAGTTAATAGTTTAGATGGTTCACGTCTTGAACATTCTCCATATAAACCATGCGTTTCACAGAAAAAAAATCCAAGGAAATAAGTTACTAAAGTCCAGACTTCTCGGAGTCCGAATCGATTGTTCAATACTTATAGCACAAGACCAACACGTCGGATGTTCGTAACGCTGCTGACATTTGCTGGAATACACTGAAAACGCCTTGAATAAAGTCTACTGATTTTAAAGTAATTCATTAATCTCTTAATCAAACGCCGTTTTCTTAAGAACTTATGAATTTTTACACCCCCAAATTTCTTTAATAACTACCCTGTATAATATAAATAACCTGCAGCACTCGCTCGTGTATGTGACGCAGGTGACAAATACAACGCGCGTATATATATATAGGCGATTCGTCTCGACCTTTGAGGGGCGCGTTCGATTAGTTTGTACGGGTCGGCGAGTTACAGGGGAAATAGGAAACGACCGTGTTAAGCCGTAAAAGGGCGCGTTAACACGGTAGTAATTAGCCGTCGGGCGAAGTGTTTTTCCAGACGATCCTTGTCCTTTGATAAGAAGTAGTTTCCTTTGTGTCACCGCCACAACCGTCGCGGTTGTTTTATCGCTCGACTCGCATTATACGCGCGTATATTATAATTTATAATATATTATACGCACTCGCGACGGTCGGGTTAGGTGGGTGAGTGGGTGCTGGGTGGATGGTGTTCGAGGAGACGCCTTACGCCTCGGCAGCAAGTACATTGCTCGTGATAATAAAATATTAATAGTATATATATATTTATTTTTTTTTTTTTGTGGATGACGTGTAATACGTTTATGAAAAAAAAGCCCAGAAGAAATGAATAGGATGCTTGAAGAGTGCAGGAGATCAGCGTTTGAGGGGAAAGGACTAATTTAGTTATGTAGGAGTAAAACGCAGTGACAATTGTGTATGATCTTGGAGGTAACTATCAGGGAATTCCATGGGGCGAGGCATGTGTTGAAAATGAGTGAGGTCGATAGATTCGTATAGGATCGGGATAGTACAAGGAAGATATGAAAAGTAGGACATAGTAGATAGAAGCGTTTTGGTGTTGTGTGTGACGAGTGGATGCCAATTTAATATTGAAAGGTAAATTTTATAAAAGACAGTAGCAATGTTATATGGTTTGGAATGTTGGGCAATGGACAGGAAATCGGAACAGAGGCGACGAGTGTGGCGGAAACGATAACGCTAAGACACGTATGTGTGGAGTAACTAGGAAGGATATAAATGTATACGTAACAAGTAGTATGAATAAAAGTGACATCTGTTGTTAAGAAAATAGGTTGAGATTGATCCGTTATCATCTCGAAGAAATATTAGATAATTCTTGTATAGCCGAGACGCCGAATAGAACTGTTTTTCCGAATATATCTCTCGACGTAATATATTAATTGCCAATAAGTACGAGTGTTCGACTACTCTTTCATAAAGAGCACTGGAAATTTTCGCGAATATACAAAATTCAAATTCTGAATTTAAACTCGATCTCAGAAATTTATGTGTATATATATATAAATACATCATATATCAATTACAAAAATATATATATATATATAATGATAATGGTTATAATTAATAATAAAATATATTATACACAACGTGTACCGGTCGAACGACCATTTGACATATGTAATTTTCCGGTCGCGATTGCCGCAGTGGTTTTACACTGCTCGACTGAGGCGCAGGCGTTTTTCACGAGGATTAATAACATTAAAAAAAAATACCGAAATTCCCTTGCAGTGCGGTTAGGTTAGGGTCGTAGTGTATTACACACGCAAAATTAGGCGAGTTCACGATTTCCTTTAACATCGCTAAAATCGAGCTAATCGATTTTTATTTCTTTCTAATGAGAGAACGATTAGCTTATAACAAACACCTGAAGCGACAAGAGTATACACGTATGGAAGGAGAAAATGAAAGGGCGTCATAATACACAGCTATATGATAGGACCCAAAAGGAAGCTTAGAAGACACTGAATAGAATACGAACACCGAAACAGGAAGGACAACTGGTAGTACGATGCGTGCAATGCGCAAGATGCAAATCATCCGTTTGAATGCTGACTACTACCGACCACAAGTTTGTAGAAAAGAAGGATTTATGACGACAACTGATGTCTCGGACAAGGCGATACAAATCGCTACTTGCTGGAGTGAGAAGGGAATACGAAGCTGAAGACCGACACGAAAGAAGAAGAAGATCTATTTTAAGCGAGTTAAAGTTAATAATTCGAATATATCGATTAAGTGAGCGGACAGATTTTCGTCCAGAACAAAAACGATACGGAAAACATCGTACTGCAGCGGTTTTCCGATCTCTTTGACCGCGGCGTTACTTCTTTTTTTTTGTCTTTGAACAATGATCATTAATTGCCGTCGTCGTCAAATGACAATGCATTTGTCGGATTTTCATTTTTCCTTTCTGGTTGAACTTGAATTACTTGTGTACTTCGCCGCGGTCCGACGAACGTCCTCGGAATACGGATCGATGTTTTGTCGGCGTGTCTCGCGGCCTGCGCGCAGCCGTTTCGCCGCGTTATACGACCCGAATCGATTAACAATATATACTCATACCTACGTGTAATAATAATTATGATATTTTCACGTCTCTTGTCGCGTTTATTGTTCTGTTTTTTGTTCCCCCAGACGTGTTAATTTATATTGTAATACCGCAATTAAGATTTCGATAAATTTTCCGAATCGCGACGAATTTTCGGTGACAAAGCGGTCGCGCAATCGCCGCCGTGTCGTAGGTCACGCGACGAAATTATTTGTTTATTTCCATGTATTGATTTAGACTGCAACGGTTCCCAACCCATGGACCGCGGCGGAAGCTGGTCCAGGTTGTAAGCCGTGAGAGTCGACAACCTGCTGCTCTTTAGGATACTCGCATCAACGTCGAGATTTTCGTATTGTATTATAAACGTCTAAAATTTGAAAATATCCTGATCTGCAAGTGAAAAAGACTCGCTGACTGAACTATCGCGTCACCTGCAGACTTTATAAAATCGTTTTTTTTTGTTCAAAATCACATCAATGGTCCCGTTCTGGATAAGTATTCGGCAAAACTATCCAGCAATCGTGCAAAATTGCACTGAGGCACTCGACTACTCATCTGTGTGAACGAGCCTTTTCAACTCTACTATATATTTAAAAAATAAATACAGGAACAAATTGAACGTTGACAGTGATTTGAGGCTAAAAATATATCCAGTTTTAATCCCGATATTGATTCTCTCGTAATAAGGGACGAACAACGCGAAAAATCCTCTTGAGTTTTTATTTTTTTAACTTTGACCACTCGTTTTTGAATACAATATAAAGTTTTTTTCTTTATAAAAAAAATATGTTTTAATTCTTTTCGTACATTATGTTTTTCTAATTTCTGACATTTTTTTTTTTTACACTAGGCGCATTCCATGTTATAGTTAACTGGCAGTGGCGCCGGGTCGTATACATTTAAGTGAAGCGAAATCGAATTATTTGCACATCCAGCCATCCACCTATCAATTCATTTAGATTAGGAACTCGTAACTTAGGTTTGCTTGTTGTTTTTCTTTTTTTCTTTTTGTAATGTAAAAACAAAAACACACGTATCAATAAGACCATCCAACCCTTTTATTACACGAAGCGATCGTTCCAGTTCACGTATAGATTCGGCGCCACTGCTGGTTAACGGGTCTACGGTAGATCCGAACGATCAATCATGGACATGGACTCTATGATTCGTTACATGGCTCTATATACGTTTAACGCGCGGTATAATAATGCAATAATATTATACGTTTACAAAATTCCAGAATTTCAAAATCGATTCCCGCGATTTCGATATTATCGCGTGTGTGAATTAAAGCGAACGAGTACTGTTGTATTGGCTAATTATTATTATCACTACACGTCGCGTAAGGCGCGGTTTTGGCCGGTTATAGGTGTCCGTATCGGCCGATTTTTATTCGTTTTTTATTTTCACTATATGTCTGTACATTTGTTTCGTCTCGCTTCGCACACACCGCGCAATCGATCTCTAGGCGGCCGGGGGTAGTAACTGCAGTGTCTCGTTATATTATCGTTGTTATTACGAATGTGTATATATTATTGTATTATTATATTATATATATAATAATAATAGTAATATATATTATTGTAATAAATAATAACATATTTATCGGTATGACGGCGATTCGCGAATAGCGCGCAGTGATTTATTCGTTTAAATAGCGTTAAGAAACCCGTTTAAAATACGATATAATATAGAATATAAAACGAATAATATTTCGCAGCTTGCCGTGTAATGGGGTCTTTCAGCAATTTTCAAATGTGTTTTCCATAATTGTGTAGGTAAGCCCGAGTGAAAAAATATAAAAATATTTTGAATTTTGGTTAATTTTTTTAGGACTTATAATTTTTTAAAATTGTCCATTTCAAAACGATCCGTTTTGGCGCGAAATCAAAAATGTTTTACCATTAACCAGGTATGACAGGTTACCGATTGATACCACCATAGATAACACTTTAGTATCGATGGATATTAATAGTTTCGTGATAAGAATATAATATTTATTTTCAAAATCTTATTTTCGATTTGCTGTTCATATTATCAATCTCAGATCCATGATAATACGTGATAAGACATTATCAGTTACCACAATGGTAACGCATAAAACCCGGTGTATGGTAAAACAATTGATTTCGCGCGCCGTCAAAACCAATCGTTTTGAATATTTATTAATTTATCGATTTTTGAAAGTAATTTGTGAAGGATTTAAACGTCAGAATAAAAAACGAAGATTATTTCCGAACTCTTCGTGTTTACTACAATAATATTAGTAAACTAAATTAACATTTTTTTTTTTTTTTGAAAGACCCCATATTCGGAAAACTAATTTTATCCGGTGTGTATTTACAACGGTATTTTGCGGTTTTTTTTTTAATAAATTACAATAAATATCGGTTATGACCGAGTTGTGGTTTCTATATATTATATGTACTACTTACAAACGCGATTTATAACGTATTGTATTTATTTACAATATGTATTTAGAGTGATTTTTAATTTTCGAGGTATTTCGCGTTTAAAAAACGTTTCATATCGGTATTGTTTTTTTTTTTTTATTTAATCAACTTCTCTATGGAAATCGTCTGTAAGCCGCTTTTCTACACTAAACACTTTATAGCTACGCCTATTTACAAAGTGTTATAAGTAAATAATATAAAGTGTGATTTGAACTCCATCGAGCCCCGTAGGCCTATCGTTTATTTCAGTTACTATTTTAAGAACGTTAAAATAATACGTCTAAAATTATACTGAACTGCAGGTTTCTAAAATAACGAACATGTATTAATTTTGCCGCGCGAAATTTAAAATTCAATTTTTAATTTCGAGCATCGGATAGACAGAAAGAATACAATTTCAGTGTACTTCTAAATCGAACAACTCGTAGTTTTCCTGTACTCGTCAAAACGTAAGAAAGAATTAAGTGACCAGTAAAAACAGTGTGTTGTTCATGTGCCGTGCGCGGTTTAATCATACGTCATACGACCGATTCCAGCCTCGTATAAAGTACAAAAAATCAAGAAACAATATTGTGCACTGTCAAAACAGAATTTCTGTAAAAAAAAAAAACAGAAGTTTTGTAAAACTTTTCGTATAACGAAAGATTTTTACTCGAAAACCAAAGAATAAACAATGTCACGTAGTACAGTAACGAACGTGTAGGGAGAGAAATTTCATTTTTATATTCGGTTTGTTTTAACCGTCGTTTCGAGGACGTCAAAGGACTAAAACAAGTCACATCGATTAAGTATATCGTACGCCTATTGATTTAAATTTTTTTCAATAAATTTTAATCCGGTACGTCAATAAATAAGTTTTTAATACTTTTTTTTTTCTTCGATAATCAGTTGCGCCGTTTATTTAATAGTCGTTATTAAACATATTTCATAGGAGACGAAGAATATATTATATAGTGGTCCGCGGCGGCGGTTGAAAAATTGGCAAAAGCTGTCCGAAGCTTGAGGTGAATTGGGAACCGTTGCAGGGTTATTATATATACCTCTGCTGGACAATAAATATTGCTATATTGTACGTGCAAACAACGAAATCCCGTTTGACGTGTTATACCAGCTATTTGTACGCATCATACGCATATGTTTTTCGTCGTTGTATAGATTATGAAATTTCAATATGTATATATACATATAGTAAATAAATCAATTAATTTTGACGGCATAAATAGTCATAAATAACGAGTTTAAACTTAAAAAGTGAAATCAATTTTGATTTGGTTACTTAACGTGTTAACTTCAAGTTACGCACGAATTTCGTGCCCTATATCGAGCCAAAAAAAAAAATCCGCGGTATTCGTCCGAAATATATGAAATATCCCGAAGGCGAAAATAATTAATTAAAAAAAAAATAATGAAATATATTAACTTAATTAATCTAAAGAAAAAATATGTTTATGCATGTTTAAAAAGAAAATTATGAACTTACCTGATTAAGAAAAAATAAATAAATCGATTATTTCACGAAAGTTATATAAGCTATAATTCCTTTAACCAAATTAACCTTGTCATTTGAATGATTACTATAAAAGTTTTAAGTGTATCGATAAAATTCTTTGAGCACAATCCCCTGCAGTACTTATTATTTATTTTTATGTATATAAAATTATTAATTTATTAATTATCAATTATATATAAATAAACCTTTAATTTTCATACATTTACAATAAATTTATATCATTTGCAAAACAAACTCTAGTTTCCTATGGTTTTTTTTTTGCGATTTTGTCGATTATTTCCTCAACATTCAACTAAATGCGTTATTACGGATCGCTCTCATTCAACCTACTCTAAAATTAAAACAATATTTAAATCAATTGTTAAATACGAAAAATATTTCGCAATGAGTAAATAGCGAGTATGATAATACCAACCCCTTCGTAGAATTTCTTAAATATGTTTTTAATCTTTTAAAACGCGAAAATTTGCGTTCAGGAGTTGGAGATTACAAACGTCATAGCAATCAATGTTTTCCAATCGAAAAATATTATTGTTTCTTACAACCTACTGATAAAGTTATTAAAATAAAACACAAGCATAACCACACACATGTATGTTTTAAAATAAAGCAGCCAAGGGAGGATTCTTCCGAATCTTCCCCCCTCCTCCTGTAAATACGCCACTGATATACGACACCGAACTTAAGACGGAAAATTTAAAACAAAAATTAGTAATACAATCGTTTCAATGTAATACACTACCTGCAGCTATCGTGCTCTGATTATAAATGTAATAATAATAATAATAATAATAATAATCGATGCCACTCTATAAAATTACGGTATACACGCGGTAATATAAGTTGAAGACGGAGAACTTTGCAGGATAATGTAGGTCGGATGGGTGCGAGTGGCGGATGAATACATCGTTTGTTCGAGTGGTAAAAGATATTTCGTTTAATACGTTATTATTGTATTTCCAGAAATCCTATTTCGCCAAATCGAAATCGTCTTCGGGATTAATATATTCGCGTAATGAAAACGGTATATCGCGTATAATGTAGACGAATCGGAGACGAAATATTATTATTATATAAGGACCCGGATGTTGATGTCGTAAAAAACGTATAAAAATGCATTAATTACCTAAAAAACACAAAAAACGCCTTAGAGACCTATAAAAAAATGCCCGTAAAAAAATTTAATTTATAATCTAAAAACCTTTAAAATTGTTTAAATTACTTAAAATATTTATTTATATTTTTTTAGTTATCACTTTATTAATTAAAATTTTATATGCACGCATAAAATCCGTGTTATTTTGAGTATATTAAATACATGGAGTTGAATAAGAAGAGAGAATTTTTAGTACTAGGTATGTGTATTGTATTTATACGAAGCGTTTTATATTTCTTATTTGCAGTATTTCTCAAACACTTTACGATGTAATATATATTTTAAAACTAAAATGTATGCACAAATGTTATATATTATAGGTGAAAAAAAAAGTAATAAAAATTAAATAGTAAACTAGTGATTTATCTGTCGATTATTGAAAATTAGTTTAAAAATAACCTAAAATTACAAAAAAATGACATTAAAATACTGAAAAAAATGCCCTAAAACATAAAAAAGTGAAAAATGCAAAATACATTTTTTTATATTTAGATTCGTATGTTATTTGAATCAAATGTATAGATAGCAAAGCATCCTAAGATGTTCTCAAAAAAAAAAATCAAAAATCATCAACATCCGGGCCCTAATTATTATCATATACGAATCGACGAATGAAAATAACGATAATAATATCCGTAATTTCCTTCTTTTTTCTTTTGTTCGTTTTTTTTTTTTTTATTAAAGTAATAGGACTAAAGCCTTCTCTCTCGTACAAATATATACATAGTTGAATGGATTTCAATTACGATTTACACAGAACGCATTCGCGAATGTCTACAAACAAAACGGATAAAAAAATAAAACGGTTAACAATAAGTGAATAATAATGAAAACTCCAGACTTTCGGCGACAAAATCTCTAAAATTCGAAGAACAAAACTCAAAAATTTTGATCATTTCAGATTAAGCTCACTGAGTATTTTTAAATCCACCGATTAAAAAAGAGATTTTTTTTCCTAAAATTTTCATCAACTCACTGAATATATATTGTCGTCGCTGTATCGTTATATATTTTTATTTGTAAATAATACTCGAATAAATTTGAAAATATCAACATATTTCAAAAAAAAAAAGGAAAATAATTTATACTTAAAAATCGATATAAACGGAAGTCGCGGATTTCTTTTAAAATTCTAATTAAAACTTTGTTAATTTGTACGTTTTTAAATATTTGTCTTTATAGGGGAGGGAAAAAGTAATTGAAACATTTATAATCGGAAATCGTTATTCATTTTCTTTATATATATATATTCTACTACACAAGCGAAGACTATATAATTATTAATAAGTAAATAATGTATTTAGTATATTTAATATATGAATAATCCGAAAGAAATTTAAAGTCTGATTTATCAACTATATATATCAGCGGTTCCCAACCTGTGGTAAGCGTACCACTATAGTGGTAAGCGAAGACCATTTTTTTTTTTTTTATATGATTTTCATTTTTTTTATTATTATTAACGTTCAATATATTATTTGGTTTATTTATTTTTTTTTTTTTTGTCGAAAAATGAGTATAGAAGTAGGCTCGATATTCAAAGTGATTTACGAGAGAAAATATATGTTCCTTTCGACCTGATCGATGTTATCGTACAAAACAAACAACATCAAATCACCACATTAAAATCGTAATTTAAACATTAAGGTTTACCAAAAATAAAGATATTTTTTACTTCGATGAATATCGTTAAAAAAAAAAACATACTTATTTTTTAGAAAATAATTTGTTTGATTCTCCTAATTCGGTTTTGGTAATCGTGCAGTATTTGATCGTGAAAGTGTCTATAGTGGTACTCGGTGATGAAAAAAAAATTCGTGAACCCCTGAACTACATACAGTTTCTATAACTGTAGTTATCAGTACTACAGTACTACAGTTTCTAGTAAGGACTCGATTGGCGACTACGTAAAAACAGGCTTTAAAAAAATAAATAAAAACGTTTCGTTTCTGTAACGGGATCGTGGTTTTACAGACTTCAAAAGGGAACACGGTTTCCGCGGCGGCGGCGGTGGCATACCGTCGTCGTCAGTGATGGCGGACGACGGATACGGTCCACTGCAGTCTCCGTACGACATACCGGTGTTGGGACAAGAGAAGACGGTCCGGTACAGCGGAGCCGTGGGCGGCGGATACAGATCGGCGTACGGCGACGCGGTCAAAGAAGACGACTTCCGGGGCGACCCGGACGGACGTGGTCGCGGTGTCGCGGGCTTGTTCGCGGACAACTTCGGCGACAACTTCGGTAACTTCGGTGCCGCCGATGACGACAACGACGGATTCGACTTCGGGCCCTCGCCGTTCAAGTACCATCACGACGTGTCGTCCGACGCGGCGGATGGCAACGAAGGCAACGAGTTCGACGATCAGGTTCGTATATACCTAACAGTAATAATATAGTCTTCTTCTTCTTCTATTTTGGTTTCGGCCAATCAAGACCATACCTCTAAATGAACATACTGCCATCTATCTCTATCTTCTGCTAGGTCCCGCCAATGACCGTTCGGTTCCACTGTTTCAGTATCTTTTTTTACGCAGTCTTCCCACCTTATAAGCGTGGTCTTCCGAAGAGGTCGCCTCCCTACTGCGTTTTTCTCGATTACTATTTTTATCAGTGACTCGTGTTTCCTCCGGGCATATATATATATAACCTGACATATCAATAATTTGTCGTCATCAACACATCAAAACCATAGACGTATGACATGAACACGTTGCGGTATTACCAAAGATGTTGTAAATGTGATAGAAACTCCTTGGTATAAACATTTGTCCGTTGATTATACGCGCCCTCTCTTCCACCTCGACCCATCCACGCCATACCACGCGTACCACTACGTGACCCGGCACGAGCCGATCAAAACCACCCGATCCGTGCACATTCCTTCGTGCGCGCGCATCACTATATTATCACTTATCAGTACCTAATCACCCCTGTAATCACTATACTCGTATTATCAAAAATAACGAAATAAACGTTTTGATTTTGTACTATTTATTTATTATTCATGGTTTGTACCTACATAATATATACATAAATATATATTCTATTTGTGACAACGAAATAATCTTCTGGATTTTGGATGGTAATGTGGCGCAGAAATGATTATATGAGTTTCATCAATTGCTCCAAGCACATTAAGAAAAATACTGGTTGAAAAAAATCCGTTTTTAATTTCCTCTGCTTTTTCTTCATTTGGCCAAGTGATAAAAGTTGGTACCAGTCTCCAACAACTCTTCTTATACACCATAATGCAGTTGTTTGTCCCACATCAAATTTTCTAAAAATTATCGAACATTAATTATTAATGTAACCGTAATTACATAACAAAAGTACCTGTACAAGTACTTCTACCTGAAGTGAGATTTGAATTTCTCATCATTAAATTGAGGTATGACAGTAAACTGTGCTTCATATATTCATTATAATCATCTTCGCTATCATCCGACGAAGATGAAAATAAAATATCACAGCATTCAAACTAATCATGATAAAAACAAGACGCTGGCAAATTAACAATATTTTTAAAAAAATAATCAAAACGGTTATTTCCTGTATTTTTGATAATACGAGCATAGTGATTACGGAGGTGATTACTGATAATATAGTGATGCGCGCGCACGGATGAATGTGCACGGATCGGGTGGTTTTGATCCGCTCGTGACCCGGCCATCTCACCGCCATATAAGAGACCTGAGTTGGAGAAAGAAAAATTTTTCTTGGAATAAACGATAACATATAATATTTCCGTTTACCGTGGAATTTCCGCAGATAAGTCTATCTCGACGTGAAAACGTCGTATGGAAGCACTCGTTTAACACGGTACGCACGTGTTGTCGAAATGAAATAGAAATCTATGGTTTGACGGCGAATAGGATCTAATAAGATCGTGTGAGGTTCAATGCGGAATGACAAGAAAACGAAAACGATGGACGGACTAGAGATTTCAAAGCGATTAAAACACTTGGATGAGCCGAATCGAAACCGCACCGTGTAACTTTTCACGGTCGCATAACCCAGCGTCGCGTCGACAGGCGTTTTAGAACAACGTATCCTTGTGATTTAGGATTTCAAATTTGTTTACCCTTTTCGCCCGTCACCGTCGTACAATATATACACAAACACATTATTACCGCTTTTGCATTTTTATAATACCATTTGTTGTTTTTCTCGTCCGGCCAAACTCCGCGGTGTTTATTATAGAGTATATAGTTTTTCCCGCAAACGCTTTAGAACAAAAGTTTAAAACTACCACAGGACTAGCAGATAAAGAATAAAAAACGTTTCGCTGTTGATTACTGTTTTTTTTTTTTCGAGAAATTCGTTTATCGTTTTTAAATATTTCAAATCGTTTTCCGATTATTATACGCAATGAACGAGTGCAAAACAATTCCACGCTAATCGTTTCGAACGAGCAAATCACATCGTTTCCCGAAAATTCGATAGAAAACAAATTGTACACAGATTATACGTACATTGCGTATAGCACACGTGATCGATGGATACCATTTGACGCTATTATTTATGCGGTGTGTATAATATTATCGGATATTTTCCCTATCGACACTGGCAGTTTAATAAATCACAAAACAATTTGCCGATTTTGATAATACTATTTATTTCGACATTATCGTAAAATCCTTCACCGCTGTAAAAGTATTTTATGAAAATGTGCGACGCACCGTCACAAAAAAAAAATTCTAAAAATTCACAATTTCAAAAACACTTTAAACGATTACATTTGTATTGTTATATACGGCCGCAATCGCGTTTTTAATATTTGTTTTTTTTTTTTGTTTTTTTTAACACCCTGTACACCGCACACCCCGTTCCGTAAAAAAAATTCTTGCGAATAGCGACGTGATTTATGGACGTATTTTTTTTTTTTTTTTATGTAAACCCGAAATCCGAGAGGGCTCGAAAGTTTGTTTTTATGTAATGATATACGCAATCAGTGCATTGATACATCGCGAATAATTCCAATATTATTATATTACGACGTACCTATGTGTTAAAGTAAAACTATCATACATATATACCCAAGAGTTTGATATCGGAATCCTAATAACGCGAACGTATTTTATGAACTTTAGAAAAAAAGAAAAAACGGCATTTAAAATTTTGGAGATTTGTTAGGAAATTTTGCGATTTTCTTTTTTTTTTTTTTTACTTACCTGACGGGCACCGTGATGACGAATATTCCTGTTAGCTTATTATAAGCCATAAATACAGTGGCGTGCTCAGATTTTTCCGCTATCAATGACATTCCATCGCGTTTCGTTAGGTTTAATTTTTGAAAATTGCGAAATAAATCATTATCATCCTGTTCGCAGAGTCGCTTTTCAAAAAAAAAATCTTATAAAGAGTTTTGTATGGAGTATAGCACTGTATGGGGCGGAAACACGGCCGATACTCAAAAGGGAAAGGAAATGGATTTGAAACGTTTGAAACACGGTGCTGGAGAAGGACACTGAGGATTCCTTGGACAGTGAAAGTTAAAAACGAAGGAGTGTATTTGAGAATGAACGGATCAAGAAAAGGAGGACAAAATGGATCGGACATATAATGAGAAGTAATGAACGGATAAAGACAATAATAAAAGGAAAAATAATGGGAAAAGCTGGAAGAGATAGACCAAGAATTCCGTTTATTAAACGTATCAATAGAAGACACAAGAAAAACCGCGTACAAAAAACTAAAAGTAGCTGTGATGGTTAAACGACGAGTGGAGGACCACCGAAGTCATTTAACCAATCTACATAAGAATTAATAAAAAAAAAGACACTTTATGAAATTCATAACCGTGCTCTGATTATTATTAACGGCTTACTTAAATTATCTACAAAGAAAATTAGCGAACGTTTTTTTTTATATTTTTAATGGAAATCTAAACGTTTGTTTTCACTGATCTCCCGTGGAAAATTGAAAATGGTATCAACTCCAAAGTCGCATAATATACTATTATGCTCGGTTTGTACTTATTATAATAAGATGTACTCAATACATCTGTATGGAAGAAAAAACAAAAACGATACGATACGTTGCATAATAATAATTTTGTTAACGCGTTTTCGAAATGCTCGTGAAATTTCCACTTCGACGGTACCATTTCGACGCAAAATTATATGTTTTTTTTTTCTTTTTCAATTAAATTACAATAATATCTAGAGTTTTTAAAGAAAAATCACAAAGAATTTGTGAAATGCCGTTCGGAATGAGGCTGGGTAAAGATACGAAAACGTAATGTATACTACCTCAACCGAACGATTAAAAAAATTCGTTGTAAAGTGCATAATAATATGACACTCTCGTTCCCACCGTGAGTATTTAATTATATTCCGATGTGTTTAGAGAAAATTTAAAACGTAACTTCGATTATATTTTTAACTACAAAACCAAGTAGCCATAATATACGGTATAATATTAAATTTAAAACAAAATTTGACGATATTCGTAGGCAGTTTATTAGTAATTCATATTCTACAAACACTCGGTTCGTGGTAACCGAAATTCGTAATTAAAACACTTGTGGAGTTTGAAGGCTGTGTGTTTTGTTCGCGCGGCGCATTTCAGACGCGCTACACAATAAAATACGCGTATTTCCAGTAGTCCAATCTTCATTCTGAAAACTAATTTATTTCGTTATGCTGTACTCTATTTGATATCATTTTTTTTTTTTAAGTAAAATCGCAATAGATGTTGTATTAAATAAATAAAAATAACAATCAGTTATACGTCCTATTCAAAACGTGACGCTTGCTTACAGAATAAAAGTTTAAAACGAAAAATTGAACTACAATAAGAGTTATTTTCGTTTAGTTTCGATCGTCTAATGGTATTACAATTACACGCGTTCCGTATTCACGAATATATTTTCGAGCGACATTATATTATCATCGACATCACCGATAACACGAGAATAAAACAGATCTAAAAAAATCTATTCGACAATTCAATATTATAATAAAAAAAATCGTTTGACTGATAAGGTTAGTGTACAACATTGATATTAATGTTTATACACGCAAATACGGGTTTAAACGAAAATTATTGCAACGATTGATTTTCTATAAAAGTGTTTTTTTTTTTTTAACACATTTTTCTCATTCGGATACTTTACAAAAGTATACTCTGTACAACACTATAGGTGGGCGCATACATATATTTTTTTTACTATTTAGATTTTACAATATATAATATAACAGTTCACTTTTTATTACGTGCGTGTAGTTTTCAACTTTTACTCGGAAGTCAAAAGTATATAATAGTCAAATAAATTTTTGTTCGCGTTTTTCACGTGAAATATATGAAAACTTTTTCTACATAATTCGTGTAAATTTATATTCTATAAATACGTTTTTTGATGAAATATTCGCGTTGTAAATATTTTTTTCTCTCTCTCTCTATTCATTCGAATATATACACCGAATGCGTTTCAAGCGTATAGGTATTCTGTTTGCACTCGATCACAGCGCGCGCATTCAGTGGCGCAACCAGGGGGGGGTTGGTGGTTACAACCCCCCCCCGAAATCTTTTTTTTTCATTACGTAAAATGTGGAAATCATGGACTAAATAATAAAATAGTTTGTTGCATATGTGTGATAATTATGGCTACTGAAAAAAGTTAAAATAATTTAATTAATTATTAAGTTATCTGCAGTGATAACTGATAACTGTATAAATTATAACCCCCGAAAATATTTCCTGGTTGCGCCACTGCGCGCATTAATAATTTCGTTTAACGAATACGCTTTTTGAATTTTCGAAATTATATTTTAGATTCTGTGCGGAACGAGGAATGTATCGGGCTATACAATGTTGTGTTTTTTTTCTTTTTATGTCAGTGCTCAAGAATTCTACCAAAAGGAGTGTTCCGATCTTTACAGTCATATGCCTTGTCTCCGATAGCAAATTGCATTCGGTCGGTACTTTAGAACGGTCATTTTTCGATTTTCTCAATACTCGTTTCGAGCGTACGATTAAAACTACCGAAAAATTATAGAAAAACGTGATTATCGTTATTTCTTTGTAATTTTGAATACTAATGGTTGTATAAACTTGAAATATTCATCAAATACTTTATATTATATTAAGGAAATAAAATTTTCAAAAACTCTCTTTTAATTTCGAACTGTTTATAGCAATTATATAGTTTCCGAGGTATTCAATTCATAAAAATGGTCTGTATTTGTTATTGCTAAAATAACTAATAACATAATGTTGTTAGTTATTGCTCATAATCGTTTTGTCGAATGCAATGATTTCGCGCATTGCTTTCAAATTTATAGTGATAACAATACAATCTAAAATCTTCTACTCCCTGGCCTCTACCCCAACTATTCGGGGTCGGCCACCTTTGTCCTAAACCTCCTCCACTTGACGCGATCTCCCACATCTTCCACGCACACACCAACAGTGTCCTCTTATCACATTCAACCGCATTCTTCTTCGGTCTTCCTTTTCCTCTTCTTTCTTCAACAACCGTTCTTACCGCTTCCGAATCTTCTGTTCTCGTAACACGACCGAACCACCTGAGTCTATTCTCTCTCGTCTTCTCCACGATCGACGCTGCTCCTATGTTCCTGCTTCCGTTCTAAAACCTTTATCCAAGTAATTCACTTAATCGTCATCCACAACACCCCGCGGCTCCTTATACGTTTTTAAATACTTGTCGTTTCGCATGTTTCCCGTAGAACTATTACGGATCGCCGTACACCCACAACGAGTACAAGTCGCCGGGCAAGTACCATTCGAAAGCGGGCGGCGGCGGCGCGGGCGGCGGGTTCAAAAGGCCGGGCACTACTTCACGCACGGTTCGTCGGCGGACAGCGGCTTCAAGAACCGGCACGAGTTCGACAAGGGCCACTCGGGCAAGTACGGCAAGGACGAACTGAAGGGCCACTACAAGAAGGCGGGCGGACACGCGGCCGGCCATTCGGACGCGGCCGACCACTACGGGTCGCACCACAGCGGCGCGCACGGGTCCAAGGGCCACAAGTTCGGCGAGTTCGAGAGCCACAAGAAGGGCCACAAGACGACCGGGTTCCACAACGTGTACCACAAGGACGAGTACAACAAGGAGCAGATGTTCTACGACGACGCGCACAAGTACGGCAAGCACGACAAGTACGGCGGCAATCACAAGGAGTACGCGAACAAGGACGGCGGGCACCGGCACGGCGGGCACCACGTGACCGGTTACGACGAGACGCACAAGACGGGCGCGGGCCAGTTCACCAAGGGCGGTTACCACGACGGCCACCGCGGCCACAGCGCCGAGTCCGGCCACAAGTCGCAACACGACCGCAAGGCCGATTACGACGCGCTGTCGGACAACAAGAAGTACGGCGAACACGAGTCCAGCGGCGGCGGCGGCGACGACTTCTACTAATAACGTGTATATGTCATAATATATTCGTCTCGTCTGCAGCGTTGTTGTGCGTCAGGCCTCCTAATGCGTTATTAACCGGTCACAAAGTCAAAAGTTAAGTATAGAAAAGTCAAAAATTAACTTTTTTTTTTTTTAAACTCGACGGACACGACTTTTCGTTTGATATTAATTTAAATAGTATATAAATAAATATTTAATTTATTAACGAAAATGTTACCGACGTTTGTGACGACGTTATCCTGGTGTAGAATAGTAAATCCTGCAGTGTGTAGATTATGGAGAACATATGTTTTTTTTTTGTCTATTTATAGTTTCGCATATATCATATCCGCTCCGTACAGTAATTAATTTTATTAATTTTTCCTGTTATTAAAGTGCCTTCTATATTATAATATAATGGATTCGTCGATGCGTATAATGTGTACTAAATAAAATTTATATGGACTGCACTAAATATATAATTTAGTTTGGAACGTCCGCCGTCTGCGATAATTGGAACGATCAATTCTACCAGAATTTCAATACGATAAGGTCGAAATCCACGGCGAACATAAATCTCCAGTAATTATATCCGCTGATTACAATATTATGAAACAATCGGCCAAAATCGTTTTTCAGAAAAACGTGCGTATACGTAATTAGTATTGAAAACACTTAAAGGTTGTGTATTGAAAAATCACTCAAAAAATACTAGGGGTAAGGACTCAGACTAGGATGGACTATGGAAACGACGAGGCTCTTATCGCCTGGTTACGCGAAAGACGTGTGCAGGAGGAAACATTACGGCTCGGACAAGAGCGCTATATTATTATCTGTACTATCGTATTTGAGAACCGTTATAATAGGTCGCCAAATAAAAAAAAAAAATTACCAACCTTATACAATTATAATATAAAAATACGTCAAAACGTGTAATGAGTAATGTTAACGTATAGTATTACGAAACACAACATTTATATTTTTTAATCTACATAGAAATTCTAACCTTCAAATTGTTGGAATATAAATATAAATTTTAAGTAAATTAACAATTTTTTTAATCCCATAAAATATATAACGAAATTTATTACAAATAAAGCGAAAAAAATTAAAATTAATAGTATGTATATTATAAATTAATTATGCAAATGTATATATATATATATTAAGTATGGAAAACCGTTAGGCAATTATTATTGAAGATTCCGGTTTTAAATTTATTTTTACTATAAATATTTTTAATTAATTAAATATATTCTCTAACAAAATGAATTAATTTAAAAAATTAATGAATGGATTTTGTTTAATACGACGTTTATTGTATAAAATCAAGCAATGAGAAAAAATATAATATTTTAAAATTTGATATCATTTTATAAACATTTTTTTCTTAAATTTGTAACCTATTTTATTATTGTATTTACTATATTATATAATATAATATATAATGAAAACGTATCGAATTTTTTTTTTTTTAATTATTGTTGTAACATATATATTATGTATCTAATGTGTATTTTTTAATATAATCGAAATATATAAACGGTTTTTTTTTTTTTATAAAATTATAGTTAATTTGTTATCGATCAAATGAATTCTCGTCGCCCGTCGCGAGTAAAATAATATTATTTGGTAAATAATAATTAATTGTTATACGAATTTAATAATGCTTGTAAATAAAATCTAATTTGCAATTAAGTAGTTTTAATAAATACCTTATACTTTTTTTTTTTTACACTGTGTGCATTATTTTCGTGAGCAGAATTTAATAATGAGCAATATTCCAATATTATTAAGTAAAATATCACACACAAATTTTACAATAGGCTCCAGTTTCATTTGTAGAAAATACTTTCAGCGATCAGACCACACACAAAATCCAGTTTCCAATCACAACTTTCTTTTACCGGGCAATAAGGATTTATCAATACGATCCAGACACCGCTTTTTTTATTCGGTCACTCTAACTTTTCTTTGCACCTCACCTTAAATAAACGAATAAAACATTTATAAATAAATTATCAACAATTTAGTTTATATAGCGCGAAAGAGTACACTATATTTTACAGACCTGACGTTTAATCGAAACGCATACTAGGCTATATAATATTCAAAATAACATTTTCATTTCAATAATAAATCCTTATTACAAATAATTTCACGCTACATATTCGTGCATTTTTTTTTTTTAATAAAGTTATTTTAGACAGCACTATATTTGCTATTGCCAGTACCTATATTATACATATTAAACCAAAAAAAAAAAATGTGATTTATCCTTTAATATTGTTATAATCAATTTATTTTACGATATTGTTCATAACGCAATAATTCCTCGTGTTTATTAGAGTGAATAGAAGAAAGAAAAAAAGAGGAAAAGGGGAAAAAAAATTTTGGATGGCCCATGGGGGGATCGAACCCACGACCTTCGCGTTATTAGCACGACGCTCTAACCAACTGAGCTAATGGGCCGCGGTGGTTACGGCGTCAATTTTCATAGCAGTTAGGTACACGCCGAAAAACGGAAAACCACTTGTTGATAACGTGTGTTATTGAATGCCAAAATATTTGTTTAGGTTTTTTTCGTCAATGGGTGAAGTCCGGTTTATAATACAATTGTTGTATTACAATATGGCGTAAAAATATTTTTTAAATAAAAATATTTAAGCCATGTTACCCTTTTTTTTTTTTACCGTATTTTGACTCTGATTTTTGGGTGAAAAGCGTTTTTTCTCCTATGTATGTGAACACTTTTTCGTATGGAACGGAATGTTCCACATTCATAATGTAATGCTTAATTTGAGATGGTTTTTAAATTTTTTTTTTTTAAATTAATGAGAAATTACAAAATAAAATGTATGAACATTTTTTTTTGTCTCGTCATAAAGTTAATGTACGTATAAGGTTAAAAAAACATAATATTGTATGATCTATGGTCATTTTTATTTAAATGCAATCATCCGTAGTTTTCTAAATAAATTTTCGTGTAAAAAAAATACACTTTCTAGAAATATTAAGTCAAGTGACAAGTATAGTCAAGTATATAGTAAGCAGAAGAAAAAGTAGTGATTTTAAGTGTACCGATGAGTTTGTGCGCTATTATTTGTACTTATACCTAAAAGCAGGGGCGCATTAAGTGGGGGGCAAAGTGTGCGTTTGCCCCGGGCGGCAATTTTTAGAGAGCGGCACACTGATCATGGACATTTGGAATTATATGTTTTAGTCTGTTGGAATTTTAATCTTACTGTAAATTTAGGGGCGGCAAATTATATTTGCCCCCCTCCCATCCCTAAATATTGATTCTTAATGCGCCCCTGCCTAAAAGCGTGTAATATACGAAAAATGACAATAAAACACCGCTTTCCCGTACCTATACTTTTTATACGTTTTACCATTTTCGCATTATAGTTTTCTTAAGACTATAAGGAAAAATATTATTTATTATTTTTAATAAACCGCCGTTTATTAAAGCCGTTCCATTACATTTCTCTGACTTCTGAAGGAGCTTTTATTCAAACAAACGACGATTATTGACTACAAATTTGATCATTTTAAAATATTGAAGTTGTAAAATTCACTGCTTATAAAATTTCTTGAAATATACTCAGTAGTTATTATTGTTTACTCGAACTCGTTTAAAAAAATAATAAATAATAAAAAAAACGCGATTTAAAAATCTAATTGCGAAGGAATGTCGTTTGCTTTTAAGACTTATAAATAAAAATAATATTGTTTTAATGAGTGAAAAAAAGGTAAAATTGTATTGATTTATTGTGAAAGAAAAAAACGTGAAATAAAAAATTTTTGGCCCATGGGGGGATCGAACCCACGACCTTCGCGTTATTAGCACGACGCTCTAACCAACTGAGCTAATGGGCCAATTGTTCAGCTGTACAGTTCTTATAGTATTTAACGCAATTCGAAATATTAATATAATTTGTTTTTTTTATACTAATATTTTGAAATCAAACGACGATCGATTTCTTATGAGTAAACGTTAACTATCAATCCAATAAATACCTCATAATCTGTAATAATCGTTTTATTTTCTTTCGGATTAGGAAATATTATAAATCGAAAGTGTAGATACAAAAATTATTTTGAAAAAAAAACATAATAAATCACTACTATCGTTTTGTTTATTCGAAATAATCGGCGTTATATTTTTTTATAATTTTATACTCACCGCAAGACGGAACAGAGGAACCTATTTTAGACATTGTTTTCGAATTCAAAATAATTAAAAAATCTCTATATACACTCATTCACTTGATCGTATCCACCGATCGACTCGATAAACAGGTACATTTTTAAATGTCGTTATAGTGAATTCTCCGATCAAATACTCGCTGGTTTTTTATTTTATATGATCACAAAACGTAGGTACGCCTTGTGCGCTTGTAATTTATTATATTATTTTATATTATAAAAAAATGCAAAACTATATTCACGATATTCGTTTTACTATATTTTACCAAGTAACATTTCAACCGCAAAACATTTTTAAATCGTTTTTTTGTAAACGCAACAATATATATATATATATATAGGTAGTTATTTAAAGTGTACATCTACAATTTTTGATTTACGGGCTAAACTATAAGCGCTGCTTCGTCGTGTAATCGCCTTATCTCCAACGAAAATTTCGCCCGTTTATTAATACCAAATTTTAGACTCGACGTAAAGCCGCGGATTTAATTAATTCTACTATCTCGTATATTATCACGCGCATTATTATTATTATTATTATTATTATACCTTCATAGTGTCCCGACAAATGTGTTACAGGGTCGTATACAGGGCTTAAACGAAGCGTTTCAGTTATTTTTACCTTAAGAACTTGTAACGTATATTGAAGTTTCGTTTTGTGGCAATGCGGATATTTTTATAGATTTGCACGCATGCACCTATATATGTACACAACTCACATTAAACATTAAAAAGTGACTGATTTCTTGAGAAATCCGTGTATTCCGTATTTGAAATCTAGTAAGTACATTAGATTTGAATAAATAAAATTATTGTTAAAATTAATCAATTGTGTTTGTAAACTGCAATAAATTAACCGAGTTATAGCGATTTCAAAGTTAAAAAAAAAATTTAAAACTGTTATTGTAACTTGGCCAATCATCAAAATTGCTTAAAAAAAAAAAAGTCTGTCTATCCGAATCCAGAGTCAGAAATAGAAGTTACCGCTTTTGAAAAAAAAATGCAAGTTGTAGCGCGCGCACGCGTGAAATTCTTAAATCTAAAATTATCCAATATTTTCATAAAATGAAATTTCAGTATGTTATATGTATTAGTTCTAATAGTATTGTTGAAAATATTCGAGAAAGAAATTATACACAAAACTTTTGAAAAGAAAAAAAATGTAAATTTGTGTTTTCCAATATAATAAAAAATATATACGAGTATATATATATATATCTTTCGTCTCCGAAAATTCTATTGGTGTTTTGGAACCACATGCGGACTAACCTGGTTTTATTTTACTCGTGAGCAGGGCCGTAGCAATACCCAATAGCGTCACTGACAATGAACGATCACCGTCATTCCTATGAAATATTTGTAGTAGAGTAATAAGATAAAAAGAGGGCTTTTTACAAATTTGTCAATTGAACTGTTCAAATAATTGCCAACCCAAATTTTTTTTTCTAAGTAAGACAGTACCCCCTCCCCGCCCCCTCTTGCTGACATTATAATCACCCGATTTGTTCTTTTATTACCTTAAAAAAATATCGTTAAAAAAAAAAAACGATTTTTGGCATAAATATCTACTTTTTTTAAATTTTTATTTATGACACGCATAATATAACATAGTACATTAAAATACATAAAAATATATAACTTGTGCAATAATTAAAAATAAATATACAATAATCGAAATATTTTTTTCGGAGGAAAAATTGTCATCGGTAGGTAAATTGAGGCGGACCCACATTGAAATTGCGCCTTTGGTATTATTTGCGCCCCTGCAGTGAAAAGCCCTCTTGCCAGTGCCTATAGATACGGCCCTGCTCTCAGTACTCGGTGTTTTCTTAGTTGTATATTGTTATAGAATCTCAACAATATTCGAATCCTAAATCACAGTGTTCTTGAATTTAATAAAAGTCGTTAGACTAAATTTATTAATATGACGTATATGTACTGCAGAACGGCCGACAACGAAAACCGGACGAGTCTACTAATAAATTACACTTGTAAACGCGTGAAGACAATAAATCTCTGTAACAAATAACTATTAAAAAGCGATTTTCCGAAAGAAAAAAAAACCAGTGGACTTCACTGTTTTCGTTACGGGGAGCCCATTCGATCGTTGAGTATATATTATGGATAATTCAAGCGAACAACTGCAACATTACAACGCGCGCGCGGTGACTGCTGTATGTAAATTTCCAAGCGATTTTAATTAAAAGTAAGTTTTATATAGAAAATTGGAAAATAGTGTTTTTTTTTTTTGTTAACTTCGCGAACAATATTGAATTAAACGGGTATACTAGGGAATAATGAAATTTCAAAAAAAAAAAAAGTACCGTGTTAAGTACCTACCTATATATATATATACACACACCGTAGGAAATACACTGGGCCGATTCAAGGCCCTCGTGTGATTCGATGTGCCATTTTAAAGTCGGGTTTTTTTTTTTGGAAAAAAAAATAAACGAATTAACATATTCAATTTGTTCGGCTCTCTTATATTATATATTTGTATATAACGGTAATTGGCTATAAAACATTCGAAAAACGAATAAAAATAAATAAACGAACGGACAATTGCGCGCACGGGGTCGTTTCGTACGTATATATATACCGGTCGTTGAATCAAGAATAATAGGTAAAAAAAAAAAAACCGAACGAACGAAAAAACGGCTCGGGGTCTGTTTTTCTCTGCAATGCGCGGCTTGCGAAGAGTCCCTTTTCCTGTACGGGCCGGTATCCTGGCCGTTCCCGCGGGACGAATTTATCGTCACTTTGGCCGATGATATATTTATCGTTATAAGCCGAGAATTATTATATACTCGTGCAACTGCAGTGTGTGCAGTGTGTTGTGTAAAACGCAATGCGAATATTATAATATTATGTAAAATATTTCGCGACCGTTTCTGTCGATCGATGGCCGAAAAACGCGAAGACGAAAGTTATTCCACACCGTATACAGCGCAAGGATTCTCAAACCGAGGGGCGCGCCCCCCGAAGGAGGCGTTACAGAATTCCAAGGGAGGCGTGAGGGTTTTTAAAAAACGAAGTTTTTGTGAAATTCGTACGTCTCCGTGTGACACGAAAAAAAAATGAAAGTCAATTTTTTTTTTAAATTTAATCAGATCTAAGACAAACAGCCGTTTACATATTGTATTAATCTTCATCTTTATATCCCGTGCGGCATTTTATATCCTCGCACTCACTCTGTCTCCCTCTCTCTACGTATATATGTAACCGCTGTTAATTCCAGTTTATATTTTAAGGCATCGCTGAATCGATCGCACATAATAAGGGATGAGACACGAATAAAGATTTTCTATTTAAACAGACTATAATATAAAGACGAGTATTGCAGTTAAAACGGTATACGTATACAGAGAGAAAGAGAGAATTTGTACAACACGTGCAAGCCGTTATAAATCTTATAAACTGCTATCTGCAGCTCTATGTAGAACGTTGGACTGATTCGATTGAGGGTATAATTTTTAATAAAAAGATGAAAATAATCGTGAACAGACTAAATATATATACACGCACACGTCATTACGAATATAAACGATTTTATACGATTGAAACGCGGAGATTTGACTATATATAATATTATAATATGTAAACCGCGATAATGGTAGTAATATCTGAATAATGGTATGTGGTTGACACGTGTTTATTGGAACGATGAGTATTTTTATCTTGTGTGTGTGGGTGTATAATACTAATCAAAACGCGTCGATGTAAAATCTAACAAACGAATCGTACACGTTACGTGTATATAATATAGAAAAAAAAAACTAAAAAAAAAATCCGAAGAAAAAAAATGGTTTTTTTTTTAGGTATTAAAATCGATTTTGACATATTATTATTTTTGTACAATCAAACTTACTATTGTCGACCATCGAGACGCGAGCGGTTTAATTTTTTCAAAATATCGCTTAAAAAAATTTACACGCTTTTCGGAGAGGAATAAGGAAGAAAAAAATCGAAATCCTCAGGACACTCTTTCTATTCGACTATTCGACTAGATGACCGTCAAAAAAAAAAAACGTTTATAACGACGGAATATTATTAGAATTCCGGTTTTTTTTTTTTTTATGTCCAGCACGAAAAATAATTGAAAACTCCATATATATATATATATATATATATATATACGCAACACACTGAATATTGCACACTGCAAATTGCGATTCTGAGTCGCAGGGAATTAAAGTATAATTAATTCAAAGAGACGTATCGCGTATATACATAGTCGGCGGCGAGACGGCGTGCGCCGCCGAATTGAAATTACTTTTTAAACAACGTAAAAACATAAATAAAAAACTAAAACCTGGGCCAAAAAAAAAAAATTAAATTTGTTATTATTTTTTTTTTTTTTTTTTTTCCATATTATACGCGTTTCGCACGTACGCCTTATAAACTTTCTCCGGGTTGTAATACTCGTCGCCGCGGCCCTCGCAGTGAAAACGGCGCGCTATAATATATTTAATCCGCTCTAAACTTTTTTTTCTTTTTTCTCTGCAATAAATGCGTTTAATTTGTTTTCGCACTGCGGCGGTGGCGCAAACTTATTACTTTTCATATATGCACACACACACACACAAACGATTTTATTATTATTATTATTATATTTTAATTAAATATATACGGTTTTCCGCGTGAGGTTTCCGCCGAGCAAAACACTCGGTCGTAAACACGCGTTATGGCGCAAAATCCGCGTGTAACAACAACACTTAAATTATTACGATATTCCTTGCAGTTTTTTTTTAAACGTTTTATTAGTTGCGCGCTTATAATAATATTTTATAATTTTATTACGGACTCGGCCGTTTGTGTAAAAATCAAATTGTTTACGACTTTCGTTCGTATTCGTTGTATAGAAACAGGTGATTTTCTTTGTTGAATAATAATGTTTAAATCTCGCGAAACGAATACGCGCTGGTGTGACGAAAAATGCCGAGCGTATGTGTATAAAGACCAGTGCTAGGCGAGTTACATTTATTTTAAACCAGTTCGAGTCGAGTCGATTGGACAAAACAACGAATTTGGTCAAGTCAAAAGTCACTTTTGGAAATCGAAATTTCGGAACTTCATTAACACAGTCACGAGTGTGTTGAAAACAAAAATACTCGAGATAGTTTTATCAGGGGTTTTATCGCTCGAGAATGGCACGAAAACGAGCTATTATAGTGTAAATTATGCCGTTTCTCGTAAACTAAACCGACCATCTAAATGTTATTAACACGCATGATTTTTTTTTTATCACAATAATAAGGATAGAACATAGGAAAATTTCCGAAAAACTTGATTATATGAATACCAGCTATATCACGACGTATTAAAGAAAATTCAATTTTTTTTCTATTATTTTAATCAAATAATTACGATGTTCTCGAAAAGTGGACGTTGAGAAAAAAATCGTTTTTTATTAGATACTTATCGATTTAGCGGGTTTAGCTTATCGAGAGTAAGTAACGCGTTACTGTGACGAAGTTAATTTTTTTTTTTTTGCATTACAATTCGTACACATAACAAACGAAATTACGTATCAATAACAATATTTATTATCACGTTTTGCGAACATTTTTCACTAAACTCTGCGCCACAACAATTCAAAAAGACAACATATATTTATAACAGCGTAAAAACAAAACAAAAAAATTATAATTTTCCAATTTATTTTTGGGAACAAAATGTAACAGTGAAATGTTGTAAGCTTATGTGTATACCGTTTCGGTAACGTGAAAATAACTACTAGTACAGTTTTAATCGGGTAACGAAAGAAAAAAAAGACTTTTATTGTGAAAGTAACGAGTAAAATATAGTTGTACAAAGTAATACTTACCCCGCACTCTGCAACACCGTATTACCGAATATCACTATATTATACAGCTGATACACGCCTGCTGTATTTTTTATTATTTCGCTGTTTTTCGACGTGAAAAATATGATTGAGACCTGCAGGAACGTTTAGAGTCTTCCCCTGGGATAATTTTGTTCTTTATTTCGCGTTATTTCGCTCGAAATCTTCTTAATAGTATTGAAGTATTGAACATTTTTTTTACTCGAACACTTGTAATTATTATAATCACACATCGACATGACCGCTATATATGGGTACGCATCGATTGTAACATTCTCGTCCGAGTTTAAAACCATTTCGAGACCCAAAACGGAGGTTTCCAACGTGTGCGGAAGACACGTTTGCAGCGAATGACAAAACAATTTTTGCATAATTAGAATTTTTTTTTTTCAAATAATTTATAAAACCAATCATGAATATGAATAAATAACCGTTTCTACCATCGTGTCGACGACGCAACGTCATGTCGTTGTACGCACAGAGTGTTGACTGTTGTTTCGAATGTATTAATAGTATTATTTACGAGTTTAAAATTCGAAAACTATAATAACACTGTCGCAGGAAACGGTATACGTTTCGTTTATACGTGGTTTCCCCCTAAATTCGCCCGAATCTGTGTGATTTTACGGACAGAATTATGAACTCATATATACTTAGCCAAAAAAATGATTAAATAATAATAACAATAATAAATCAGACCCATATTAAATATTTTCTCATCTAACTGTATATAAACATATATTGTGATATAACGAAACTGTAGAGTTTCTACAAACTATATACGAGTGTATATAATTTTATAATATTATTCGTGTATACACATATATATATATATATATGTATATATACTTATGGGATCTACGGGGATTTGACACGAGGTAAGTACGTTTCGAGGCGTACGCGCGCTCGAGTTTATAAAATTGAACGAAATTGAAACGGATGTCTTTTTCGGCATATTCGCGGCGCGCGCCCGAGTGATTTAACGTTTTGTTATAGCGCGCGAACGACACCCAAGAGGCTCATGTTTTATATTCGTACGTAATACATAACACACACGCGTACTCGCTATCGGTTAATATTCTATTTATTATTTAATAATAATAATAATAAATTAGAGAAATGCAGAAGGAGACAACAGGTGTAACAATAGGGGAGTGAAAAATTCGGGTGCTTGTGTTCGCAGACGATGAGTTAAACATTTTGGGAAGTTTGACACCAGAAGAGCGGCCCAACTCTTGGAACAATAGTAGGCGGTAAAATAGGATTAAAAATCAACAGGGAAAAAAACGAAGAGAACGCGATAACTAGAGAATGAAGACGATAATGATGAAGACGCGTTTTTTTGAAAAAGTAAATGAGTTTCAATGTCTAGGAAAGTAGGAACCATGCTGAGTGTCAAAAACGATCGGTCGAGAGACCAATTCGTTAGAGTATTCGGTAAGACTCTAAAAACGTATTCGTACCGGGGCGTTCAAAACTATAGTAGCGATACTGGTCCCGACCTAACCTGACCCAACCTAAGTTTGATTGAATTTCCGTTTGATAGCCCATACAATATAAGGAACATAGATACACTATATAGTGTATACACTCATTTTTTTATTATATACTAGAAGGTTTTCGTTGGAAATAGATGACGATGCGGATATATATACATATTATAATATAATATATTACCGGCAGAATATTATTATTATTCAATTTTCGAACAGCACATAATATATATATATATATATCATATATATATGTATATGTATATATTTAATAAGTATTTAATTTTAAGTACACTTATATATTAGCGTATATATAATTACAATTGTTATACTCCCCGTACATATAATGATAAAAGATAGCGTGTATATATATATATATATATATATATATATATATATAGGACTTAAAAGTAATCATCGTATAATATAATATATATGTATTATAAATAAATTTCCGATTTAAGTTGTGTCGATTATATGATATTATGCGAACATTTAATAACATGATATATACGTAATTGCCCATGAATTTTTTTTCTTTCTTTAAAATACCGACCGTCGTAAGTATTTGTATTAAAAAAATCTAAACGTGAGAAATATTATCAATTTCAATTATATATGTGTATACGTATCAATATTTATCATAAACGAGTGTATATCTAACAAGTATATTATAACGGTGTATTAAATATCTTCTTTTTATTTTCATTTCTATAAAATTTTTATTATTTAATATAATAATATGTGCGCGTAAATCGTAAATTATTACATATATATATATATATATATATATATATATATATATATATACAGCGATAGAAACGTTTGTATATGAACTGAAAATAAAATAAAATTATTCCTTTGAAATTTTTATTTATATATATATATATACATTTATATTACTATCGCTATCTATAACTCGCGTTTCTAAATACATATATATATATATATATATATATTTTATGTCGTCCGTTTTACAATTTCATCTCTACTATCGTATACACATACAAATATTAGAACCGTATTTTATCGTATACACGAAAAGACTTGCGGTTTGCGATAGCTATACAATATACTTTTTAAACTTGAATACACTTGTATATATTAAATATATAGTTAGACGTTAATATAAAACTAAAATGATATATACGAGTATGTAGGTATATTATTATTATTATTATTATCTTATATATTCGTAAATTTTGACGAGAGAAAAATAAGACCGAGTAGGCGTATGTATAAGTATATACTGTAATCGACGCGCGAAATATTTTAAGAAAATAAGTACGTATATTATATATAGTTAGCAGTCGCGAAACGGAAACGAATTTATTTTACATATATATTATATTATAAGTACATATATATATATATATATATATATAATAATGTTTTTTTGAGGCACCGAAGACGCTATATTATTATAACTTAAATATATATATATATATTATATATATTTTGAGGCACGCGCGCTTATAGCGATTATGTATAATATATTACGTATAGACTCCTCGAGTTAAAAAATAAAAATAAAATGTGAACATACTTAGATAAAAATAATTAAAATAAAATTACATCAAAAACAATGATAACGATATTTATATGTACACATAATAATATTATATGACTATACAAAATTACATAATATATAATAATAATATACGAGACTATACACACGTGTGTATATAGTATACGTGATATAACGATGATATATCGGGAACACAATTGGAAATTTAGAAGAAGAAAAAAAAATTGTTATTTGTTTTCGAAACGATTTTTTAAAAAAAAGGAAAAATTTTTTTGAAAATTCGAAAGAACGCGTGTAATATAGCTGGTACGCACAAGATTTTCCGTATAATATCCGTAACAGGTTTAGTAGTCGACTGGCACCGAAAACCGCGACGTTCGACGAGTTCGATTCGAGAGTGCAACGAAATTCGTGTTTTTTTTTTTTTTACACACCTGTCGTTCGTTTTACAATAATAAACGTACGGATTTTTAAATTTTTTAATTGTAAACTCGTTAAAAAAAACGTCGGTCAACCGCCCGTGCAGACGAAAAGTTTTCGAAATTTTAAGACACAGTAAAAGAGAAATACACACACACACAGCCGCATTTTTAGATCTTTTTCTGTCGAGTATACACTCCAATGTTTATAAACGAAAAACGATTTAAAATTATATCGTGTGTGTGTGTGTGTGTGTGTGTGTGTGTGTATAAAATATACTCGTAATATTATCGATAATAATAATATGTACACTATAATATACGGAAATTTAAATAACGACTCGTCTCGTTACTATAATAATACGCGTGCCGATTGAAAAAAAAAACGATTACGTATTATACAATATTATATTCGTTACGACTAAAATGTACAAAAGAAAACATTTTTTTTTTTTTTTTTAACTAAAATTACGCGTTAAATAAGTCGGATTAGAGACTAATAATAATAATAATAATATTTATTATTATCTTATACACGGAAGTCAATGTACACTTATAATATAATATAGTGGAAATACTGGCGGCGCGCTCGCGGGTGTAAACGCGTCTAGAAATCGATAAATTCCAAGTGAATTTTTATTTTATTTTCATACCCCGTTTTCAATCGACTCGGCAAAACGGGGGTTTAACGACGCGATGAGACACGTTTTACCCGTCCGAGAGCGCCGCTTCGGTACGTATGTATACCGAGGGTCCTGTTTTTACAGAGATTTTTTTTTTTTTTTTTGCGTTTACCGTCGACTGTTGACGTGACGTTTCGGCGATTACTTAATTTCGACATTTTTTTTTTTTAAGAAAAAAAAAAAAATTGTTTCGTGAAAATTGTCCGTCAGTGCTTCTCAAACTGGGGGCCGTGGCTATATTACTGGAGGGGGGGGGGAGGGGCTATGAAATATTTATTTCATTTAAACTATTTTGTTTAGGCCTTATAAGGTTTATGAAAAAATTTTGATTAAGGAGGCCTCGAGAGTTTTACATTAAATTTAGGGAGCCCCGTGACAAAAAAGTTTGAGACGCACTGGCGGCTTAGAGTATAAAAAAAAATGTGTATAAGAGAAAACGACGATATAGGTACGTTTACAAAGCGTATAATAATATGTGCTCTGCAAAAACATACCGAACGCGTTAATACAGAACGGAACAGAAATTTCGTACTCGATTTCGGAAACGTGGTCGGAACGAGAAAATGCCGAGAAATTTTTAAAATTTTTTGCTTTCGCCGTATTTTATGTGCGTTTTAGAGGACGCTACACGGACAAACGTGTTGGACGTGCCGCGAAAACACAGGAAACGTTCAAAAATCGAAACTTTTACGGAAAAAAAAAACCCGTTTCGCGGGAGAATAAACTCTGAAATAAGGACACGAAATTTTTACACAAAATTATTATCAATAACAGAGCTGCTTTTTTTTTTCTTAAATATCTTTAATTCTTAAGGAGTTTTGAGATTTAGAAAACAAAAACGGTAAAAATTGTATTGTTTTTTTTTTTGACGCTCTTGACTTTCTTAAGAAATAAAAAATATTTTAAAAAACGACTACGTTATCGCGTGATTGTGTAAAAAAAAAAAATCTTTTGTCTAATTTATACAAACGTAGCGTTCAGAATTCTTTCCCGAACGATTATGAAAACCGTACAGGAGCGTCTACGCGGAGAGAGAGAGAGAGAGAGATAGCTGAGCACTTATCAAGAACGTCGGGACGAAAGGAATGAGAAAAGAATTAAATATACCTACGGCCACGTCAACGCGTACAGTCGCCGGTAAACATCATTTGCCCAGGCCGAACTTCATGAAAATCAGTTCTTTGCCCTTGGACAGTATGTTGTCCACGCCGGGCTGTTGCTGCTGCTGCTGCTGCTGCTGCTGTTGTTGTTGGTGATGGTGCTGTTGTTGTTGTTGTTGCTGCTGCTGATGGTGCTGGTGGTGGAGATTGTTGTTGTTGTTGTTGTTCGCGGCCGCGGGATTGTTGTGATGATGTGTCAGGTCGTTGAGCTTTTGCATGAAACTCGACGTCGTCGTCGTCGGCTGCTGCTGCTGCTGCTGGTCGTGCTGCGACCTGCCCAGCCCGAAATCGGGCACCACTTGCGCCAGACCTTTGAACAGTTTGCCGGACGTGCTCTGAACGCCGGCCGACGACGACGACGACTGACCGACACCGAGGCCGGTGTCTCTACCATCTCTCCGGTTCTCGTACGGATCTCCTCTCTCCCTCGACGCCGCCGCCGCCGCCTCCGCCGCCGACATCTAAAAACGCCGAGACGACGCGCGTTAAAAAAAAAAACAGCAAAAAAAACGCCGTTTCTCGCCCGAATAACAAAAACGATCGCTTGCCGTTTTATTCGATTTATCGAAAATTATTCGCATAACGCGTGCAGTACGCCCATTTCGGCACGCAAACGAAACAAATAATTAACGATTTTATCGAAAAACAAAATCGTTTCGCCGCGAAAATCGCCCGTCCCGCGAATTCCGCCCCGAATATTTCCACCGAGAATTTTTTTTCTTCTCATCATTGTACGCGCCTATCAATTTTCAACCACTCTATAAGTTGTCCTTTAATCCGGTTCTGGACAGGGAATTTTTATGAGATTTATTTTTAAGAAAACTGAAAAAAAAAAATTTAACGATTTAAAAACTTTTTAAAAGTAACTAAAAATAAAAAATAAAAATTAGTCCCGTTTCGGCATCGCGTTCTGCGATATTTTACGCGTGATCGCGATATTTATCGAGAAAAAAAAAAAAAGGAAATTTTCTCCGCGTCTTATTATTATTTGTTCTTCTTTTATACCGGAATAATGTTTAATAAATAAAGCGAAAATCGAAAAATCACACACGTATGACTTATTTATATTATCGTGATTTAACGTATTTATACGTTACAGATAAAAATTTAAAACGATTTTTACTCGCGTATCACCGATGACATGATAGCGTAATAATCGTAAAAAATCTGTATATATGTATATACATGTATAAATAATAAATATACATATATATAAATAAATGTATACTTAAACATACTATATTGCCAATGAGTATATTTAAGTATACATTTATTTATATATATATATATATATATATATATATATATATATATATACAGATTTTTATTATTCACGAGTATTAATTTTATTTTATTTTTTACATATCCTTTTATTTTTTATTTTTATTTTATTTTTATTTTTAATTTTTAATTTTTAAAATTTTTCTATACTTTATTATGTAATAATCGTAATAAAACATTACTGTGGACCTGGATTTAAAAAAAAAATAGAAACCAAGACGAACATTATATTGATTTCCGATTGCATTTATCAATATCGTATAAGTAATTAGTTTCACGTTCTAATCACTTTTATTTTTTGCGCCGTAATTTACATCAAACCGAATTCGGTTGTGAACGTTTTCGGGGGGGGGGGGCGGAATTCATAAAATAATTCTGTAGAGAACTCGAACTCGGTATACGTCAAACGAAAAACTCGAATACAATAGCGAATCGCGTCGTTTTGAAAGTGCAAATTAATAATCGAATTAAAAATCGCGGTTAAAAAAAAAAAATTTATAATCTCTTATAAAAAAAATATATAATAATCAGATATAACAGTAAGACTAAAAAAAAATAAAAAATTGTTTCGTTTGCGGCGAAATGGGATACGACGAGTCGCAAAACTTAAATTCTAAACACACACATACACACATATGCACGCAAACGGGGCACAGGATTCACACGGAGTCAACGCGGTAGGAAGAATCGCCGTTTTTCGCCCAAAAGTGTACCTGTTTCCTGTTTTCCACTAAAATAAATGTCAATTATTTCATTTTGTTTTTGTACACGAAATTGTTGAAAATCGTTCGAATAAAATAATTCGTATTGTCATTAGGTTTTCGAAAAACGTTATTATGTAATATCACAAAAAAAAAAAAACACGAGAAAAATTGAACCGATAGAGATTCGAAAGTTTTTGATTTAAATGATTTGAGTTGAAATCATTTTATCATACACTTATATAATGAAAATTCGAGTTAAATATTTCGTTAATGGGGGAGAAAACATAAAAAACGTACAATTTCGGCGACGACGTGATGGCGTGCAGGGACGGTGGTGGTAAAAGTAAGTTTGGCCGTTCGTCGTGAAAAATCGATTCGGATTTTTTTTTTCAGAATATCGATTGGAATATTTCGCCAGGTCGAATGAAAAGTAAAAATAAAGCGTATTCTAGTCGTTGAACTTTAGCTCGCCTCTAACGTCCGAATTCAGATCTCGTTTTGTGTTTTAAAACGCTAGATTTAGCGTTTCAAATCGACTGATCGGAGTGTTTGCGAAAAAGAACTGCAGATGCCTCCACGACGAACGGCAAACTCGACAATATCACCGCTGACGAGTGAGGATCGCAGACGCGCGCACACATCACGCTGCACAGTCGAGGAACGTGTTTCTCGGAAAACGAGGGGGAAAACGTTGGAAGGAAAAAAATCCAAAGGATACCACGTAATATACGTGAGCGTTTTGGCGGTTCAGTGCGTCTCGAATATTATATTATTTGACCTGCTAAATTTCGAACACGTTTGGGCACTTAAACAGTTAAACGGATAGGTATTTAAATGTGCGATCGGCGGAAAATTCCTGGATAACGCGACACACACGAGCAGGACTTACACGGGGAATCATCAACACGTAACCCGTGTAAACGCATCGTCCCCCGCCCCTCTTACTTTTATGCAAAACATTGTTTTATATACAGAGCTACAAAAACGAACCGCGATCGTCTATCCGTTCTTCGTTCGCGCCAGTCGGCACTCGAATCTGAAAAAAATGTCCCGCGATTAGTCTGCGATTGTTTTTCGATTGAAAAATCAAAAAAATCAAAATAAATAAACGGTTCAATATAACACGCACGCGCGTAGAAACGGAGGCGCGTATAACGAAAAAATAATATTATAATATCTAATAGGTACACACAAATTAAATACAATATTTTAAAATACATTTACAAATAAACGTATATTATGTAACGTGCGATATCGTTCGAAGTCGATCGCCTCGCCGTGTTTCGGTTAAAGCAGTAGACTCGAAAGTGTACATATAATATTATGCCCAAACGTATTCCTTCCAAAAACACAACGTTTTACGCGAATAATTAATTCATAATATACATATTATATTATAATCCTACGTGATTATTATAATTAGGGAACGGATTTCGATTTCGAAAAAAAAAAAAACTATTCGAATATACATATATATATTTTTTTTTGTTTTTAACGTTTATAACGTGATCTACACCGAATCGTTCGTAATCGAAACGGGATCGCCTTCGATAAGGATTTGTTGAATTTTTTTACGTTTCTCCTGCATAATTCTTACGCATGTAGAACATTTTTCTATGCGAAAACTTTAAACGCGAAATATTTCAGTTTTTAGAAGACGGTCTGAACGCGTGTCAGAGTAGTGCCACGGTACGAATCGGTGTTTAAATACACCGACTCGCGGCAGACGTAACAGAAAGAAAATTTTGTCGAATTTAATTCGCCAATCGCTTCTGAAGGATTCCTTTTGGAAATTCTTGTACTTTAACGCCGATATTTTCGCGCTACTTTATAGGCGTAGTTTGAGTAAACACTACACAGCGCAATATAATCCGATAACAATAATGTAATAATACAGAATTCGAAAGTCACTATACACGTAATATATTATAATGTCCGGCCCCGAAAACCCCGGAAATCGACAGAAAATAAGTATTAAATGTTTCGACGTTCGTATACCCATCTGCTTGCGATATCAGTAGACGTGGTTAAAATATCGGCGAAACGGTTACAAATATTTTTTTTTTATTATATCGAAAATTTTCGAATAAAATTTCCGTCGATTTACTCGATATTTTACGGAAAAAATTCTTCGTTCTTCTCTCGACAAATTCACCCCCCACACACACAAAATCCCGCCGGTATTGAAAACCACATAGAAAAAAATATCTATTCGAATACAGAAATCCGTTCCCTGATTTTTGATATATAACGGGTACCTGTACGATTTAACGGGTTTTAACGATTTAAATCGATTTTACCGTATAGCACACAGAATTTAAAAATATATATATTTTATTTTATTATTTTTTTGGTGTGTGTATGTGTGTATTTATATTGTTTTCGTTGTTGTTGGTGTTGGTGTTGGTGTTGTCTGGTCGACAAGGATGCGAGTGTATTTTGTTGTTGTAAAACATACGTGTTGTACTGCAGAAGAAGACACAAATATATGTATATATATATATATATAGCTCACACGCACTCACCTGGTGATAATCGTATTGCGGAAGGCAGGCATCTATAGCGAACAGAACAAAGATAGAAAAACAAAAAGATAGAAAAACATACAGAAAACGTAATATAATTTGGTATGGATTGGTTTTTTTTTTTTTATGACCACGACAAAAAAATTAACTAAAACGCAGAACATGCGACATCTGCGTTTTCGTATATTATAATATAATATACAACATATTTACAGTGCTTGAAATCGGTGGAGAAATTATAATATGCTATTCGGTTTAACAGTGTACCGGGCGGCAGACGAAAATTGGTTCATTTCGCGCAGGCGAGGTTCTGTCGGTATTCTGATTGGCGGAAACCGTCGTCGTGAGCCGACTGCTGCCGACTGCTGCCGACAGCAACAGCCAATGACAGAACAGTTATTAGCCCGCCTGGGGGGGGGCAACAGCCAATAACAGAGTAGCTATTAGCCGCCTAGCGGATGTAGCATCGCTCCGGCTTTCACTCAACGTGCGCGTTCCGGTATACTCTTAAACTGAATAGCATATAGTAATGGAGGAAAGTAAAAATGCACAAAAAAAATAATAATAATAATAATAAATTTGCGCTCCGTAACACTCGAAATATCGTCTTGTAAACTCGTGGAATGCTTAGGTCTGCCACGACACGAACAAAAATTAATTCTCCTTCCCCCACCATTAAAATATATATTTTAATTTTGCCTCCAATGCGATTCGCGCAGTATCGCTGAACTGTAGAGAGTTCAAAACACTACTCGTTGAATGCGTATTACGACTACGAACAGTAGTCGGCGGAGCACTCGGTTTAAAAACCGGTTAAAAATCTTTTATAAAACGTAACGTAACGATAACGAGACGTGTACAATTTTTTTTCGCATGCTAATAGAAAAATTAATAATAGCGCTCTAGAATATTTAAAAAAAAAAAATAGAGATACCCAGTGTCTCCCGCATCGTTTCAAGCACCGAATCATAATATATATATATTATATTATTATACAGTTGGATGAGAGTAATTCGGATGAGTTCACAAAAACAAAATCGTCGAAAACGAAAACGTAACGACGACCTTAACGAAAAATAAAAATTAATATTAAAAATATTACTCGGTTATTTTTTTTTTTTAACAACGAACGGCGTTTGGTGGTCAAGTTTTCGTTTTCGACGTGATTATATTATATATTGGTATGTGCGGCGGGAAAATCAATTTACATGCTTGGAACACATTGAAGGTGGGTCATATCGTTGATAGAATTTTACAAATTTATTCAATTCAAATACACAAACCGAACCAGCGCATAATGTCGATCGTTTCTTTTTTTTTTTCATTTAAAAAAAAAACCGACAACACGGGGTGTACGATGCAGCTGACGAAGAATATATTTGAATTGAATGAAGTTTCGTAAAATAATATATATATATATATATAAGAACATAAATAATAATAAAAAACGTTTTAAGCACACATGGAGATCAATATTGTTCAACATGCATTTTTCTTTTTTTTTTTTTTTTAACGAAAAACAACAACGGTATAACGATTAACAATATTATTAAACGTAGGTGGAGCGTTAAGAAGAATTATTAATTTAATATCGGGTGAAAACGTTCGTGACGACGACACCGCGTAAATCTCGTAGATTTTTAACGATTTCGAATATGGAAATATTTTTCGATTTTTTTTTTTTGATAATACGAAAATGATTTTTTTTTTTACATACGCGCGATCAATCGGCCGTTAAAAGTCTTTAATATTCGCGTCCACTTCGGAACGTCGTCGAACACGACGTGAAATGAAATCCAACGGAAAACAATATTTGCTCCACCTATACGCTGTCGTTTAATCGATTTCATCTGATAAAATTTGAGTTTTGGAAATTTCGAATTACACTTTCAGCTGATTGTTTCCATTCGCCTTATATATTATATATATATACGCTTTTCCGTACGGTTCGCGCGAATAAATATTTTTTACCCCGTTATACATACGCGATTTTGATTGACGGCGAGAATTATTGATGTTAATGATACGAGTTGATATTGTGTTGGCGTGATAAATTTAAGACGTAACGTTTTGACAGGAGCTCTTCTCTAATACGTATTTATGCGGTAGGTACTTTTTTTTTTTTATCCCCAACTGTATTATTATTGCAGTATACCGACACGGCGTCCCCGGACGCGTAACTAAAAAAAATTTCTTTTAAGGTTAACGGGAAAATAATAGGTTTTATTCTTCCCCGCCGCCTTAAAACGCGTTTATAAAGCCCTCGTAAAAAAAAACACGAACGTTTGTCATTCTAATCGAGCGTAACAGAATATTATATCGATTAAATATAAGCAACGGAATTTCTTTTTTTTTTTTTTTTTAAACGTTTCCCCTCACTCGTTCAACCGCGAAAACGTGTATCGATTATTATTTTTCGGTTGACCGAGAGTTTTCCCGACGTTTTAATAAGCGAATTTTATAATAAAAAAAAAAAAGTGACTTTATTCCCGTCAACGCGTAGACGTAAATGTGTGTGCGTGTGTAGAGACTTTGCTCGATTAAGAAACTTTTACTAGCGCGCGCGCGGTATCTTTCGCTTCGGTCGACTGGAAAATTCGCGCGGCTTCGAATTAATTAATAACGCTTTTAAATACTGACACGAGCGTCTCGAAGGGAACGGGAAATGAAAATTTACAACGAAAGTGCAGACTCTGTATAATATCGATTTTTCGTATACACACATTGTGGGTATCGTATAAAATTTAAAATACCGACCAAGTAACGTCCTTTTACACGATTCAACTCGGTTTAATCGCGTTTTCCTGCGACGAACAGGTACGAGCTCGTATCCTGTCCGAACTCAAAATCGAATTTACGCGTTCCCAGTGCCGCAATTATACCGGGTGTCCTGCAAGGTGTGCATTGCACACCGGCTTCGCGCCAAATTTCCAAAACCAATTTAGGCCCCTAAATCGAACACCCGATATTTTACTACGCGATAACTGTAAGGCTAGGGACGGGGGCAACTCCAGAGACTGGGTTGGGCGGGGGCCTAAGTCATAATAAGCAAAAAAAAAAAAAAGGTCTTACTTTACCAATGGAAGAGAAACCGGGAGTTACGGTTTTAGTATAATAGACAATATAAATTTGTTCGGAAAAATTCAGGCTTGGGAGGGGACCGCGGCCCCTAGGGCCTCCCTCGGAGCCGTGCCTGCCTAGGGACTTATAGAAATTTGCACGTTCTTTTAATAATTATTCAGAACATAGGTTAGTGATATAGAAATTCGTTTCACATTACTGTATAGGAGATTATAGAATTTTTTTTTTCTGCATGTTTTGCACATTTAGCTCTTTTTCACGCGTTGGTGCATATTTTGTTAATATTTAAATTTTAAGAGCATATTTCACTGAATTCCATAATAATATTTAAAAAAAATTAGTTTTTAATTTATCTTAAAAATTGGTAAAAAAAAATATATATATACGTGTATTATGTATATCTGAAAGAGGATTCGATGTAATGAGTGGGCTGTGTATTTTACGCTGCTGCTCGATAATTTCTGTTTGAAATTATGAATCGCTGTGATTATTTTATCTTCACGCGGATTACACGAACTGCAGGGATATTTTAATCACTCGGTGTTAGGTTGTCTCGCGACGTTTTTTTTAAATACCATTAAGTAATATTAACAATATAAATCATTAATTTTTTAATTATTTATTAATTATTCTATATATATATATATATATAGGTACCTACATTAGACACTGTAATTTAAATGTATTGTTTTTGAATGCATATTTTGATAGCGTATTTTAGTGATTGTACATATTTTAAGGGCATATTTGGTGATTTTTCAGGTCATAAATGCATGCATACTTTAAAGTTTTTTAACGTATGAAGTCCCTTGCCCTGATGATAAGTATTTGACTTTGTAATAAAAGGTTAAAATTTGTATACCTTTATGATTGGCGTGTTAATAATTAATAATATGTATATACATTTGCACATTATTCAAGGTTATCGGATTCACCACGAATTAAATTTATTCAATAACCATTTTAGTAAGTGCGTAAACCATATGGTTTGTCTGAGGAGTTCAACTTCAAACATAAAACAATCTTTAATAGCGTAATTTAGTAGGAAATTTTAAATAAAATAAATTTAATAATTTCATGACCCAGTTACCTATTATTCAAACCCAGAACGCTATCACAAAAAAAAAGCTTTAAATGATTTAAAAATAAATATAAAGGACCAGAGGGGGGCAACCATTTCCCACTGTGAATAACATTAATTTATTCTACAATAAAGCTAGACCCCGTAATATGTAATTGCGGCACTGCACTTTCCGCATATTATTATACATATTTACGTAATTAGACTAGTTAGAAATATGTACACACACGCACGCACGTATACAACACGTAATGAAATCGACAGACTTGGGTGTAGTATTCGGGAATATTTTTACAAGAATTTCGTTTCATTTTTTTATGTATTTTATTTTTTAAAGCATTATTTCTCGAAAAAAAAATTATACATTATGAGTATTACGTCTTTTTTTTTTCTTAATTCAATTTTAATTTTTACGCAATACTTTCACGACGAATATAAAAATTGAAATATACACTTGAAAAAAAAAATGTTTTTTTTTCCGCTTATCACGAACGGATTAATATTCATTAGTGAATACGTAATAATCGTTCGGTACTCGGAATATTATTTTTTCGCGACTACTCGATTTGGTATTTTGGACGAAAAAATACTTTAAAAACGTTCTACCCAAGTCTGAAAATCATTACATATATACAACGCGTGTAGGTATGTCAACACCGATATAATAATATAGGTATACCTCTATATATATATATATATAATATATTTTATCGCGGTGTCGCTGCAAGAGTAAGAGAACGCTGCACGTTAAAACTAAACGTATTATTTTGTATAACGACAACACAACTGCATTATAACACTGTAATATAATAATGATAGATAACATTATCGAGGTGTCCACAACAAAAACATAACCAAAAATAATAAAAAATAATATAACAATAATAAATGTTCAAAAGCCATTGCAACAGGGTAACAAAAAAAAAAAATCCGTGACAAAAACCGGGCCGGAAAATATATATAACAACATGACAAAACAAAAAAACAAGCTGCTGAAGTGATCAGGCACAAAACAAAAAGAAAAATATACTCCGTTCCAAATAAGATGATGTGAACCGTGCGTGCGCAATCCCCGAATCGCGTTCGTTTCGGATCGGAACTGGATCGTCTACCGTCGGCGTGTTACCTGCAAAACGTACGTGGTCTCGGCCCAACGTATAAAAATATAACGATTTCCACTGGCACATTCGAAACGATTCATTTCGCCCGCGCTTATTATTGCTCACAAATATTTAGCAATCAACTAGACTTGTATAACTAACCCGAGATGGGGATATTTTTAATTCGAGTTCCGTCACGAGCTCGCGAGAAATCAGCTTAATAGCCAGCGAGGACTTTCGTTATGTAATGTAGTCGGAAATGTAACAAAATTGATTGGATATCTGAAGTAATAATAGTGATGACACGCGTGCACAAAACAAAAAACAAATAATAATAACACTTATATATCTACAGACCAATCGAAACGTCCGAATCGTGTACACACAGGTGCCGAGACCGTGTACGTTTTGATAATACGCGTACCGTGGTCGCTCCGCAACCGACTACGCCGACCGACGTGCGGCTATTGTGCGGCCACACCCGCCGCGCTCCAACACGAGCACATCTCATTCGGAACGGAGTACAGATTATATTATATAATAATATATTTCGTCTCGTTGTGTAAGTGTATATATATATGCATGTTTTTCCTAAAGATCTCGAGGTGTCTATAAATAATATATATATATTTTATATTATTATATATGTTTTTAACGCACGATAAAAAATAATTTTTTTCTCTTCTTTTTGGTTTATTAATTTTCACAACGATATAATGGATAACCCACCATCACGGCGTATTTTCAACAATACATACATGTATAAGATCCGACATCACAGGGACACACATTATTATTATCTCGAAAACAATGATAATAATATCTATATTTTGCACACTCGCGGGCCTATAGTGATTTTTTTATTATGTAAACTATATTATCATGTGTGTGCGTTGTTTTCGGCTCTCGAGCGCGGCCGACTTAATCAGGGGTGGACACTTCTGGGCGGCGGGCCGATAACAGAGAATCAGTCGCCATTTTATTTCAGGTAGTTTTTATCAAATTTACTTTGTGATAAGGTACATATATATCGTTTCATTCTGATTCCTGGACTTCTGTGATATTACTGTGCACTGTACTGCTGTATAAAATACCTAGTTTAATCAATAACGTATTTAATTTTTACAAGGTGGGTCACACTGCGTTACCTGAAATAAAATGGCCGACTGATTTTTGCCGCCGTCCTATACCACTCGTGTTATTTCTTATCAGTGTCCGTTCTGATTGTTTTATTCTGTGACTGAATGTCGTGGTTACATGGATAACGCGTTACAAATATCTCGCGTGTATATTTTTATCTCATCGATTACAAAATACGTGAGATAACGTTTCGCGTGGTTACGAGAATGGGGGGGGGATGATGTGGGGGGGTGGATAATAGGGGGGACGGTGTACCTTTACGTTTGGGCGGCTGATCGATGCCGCGAGGCGGAGGCGGTGGACCTCGAGCCCCCGGCCCGTGTCCCCTCATGTCCTGCTGTTGTTGTTGGTGCTGTTGTTGCTGCTGCTGGTGATGGTGGTGCTGCTGCTGTTGCAGCGATTGCCGTTGACCCTTGATGGGCTGTGGAGGCGGCCCGACGCCGTCTTCGGGACCGTACTCCGCGCCGCCGGCTTCCATCAAGAAGTTCGAAGGCACCAGGCCCCGGACTCCGTTACACTCGCCCCTGTAAAATCCGTCGTCGTCCATCTCGCCGTATATGAATATTGTCTGGCCCATTTTGAAATGCAGTTCCACTTGCTGCAAACCGAAATCGAAAATAATTTTTTTTTTTTAAACCCTCGCCTACCGTTATATAGTTAAGGGTAGAGTAAATTTTTTTTTTTTTTTTTGGTACCTATATAAGAATTTAAAAATAATACGATTTTAGTCCATATAATCGAGTCCACAAAACACTGAGTAGAAGCGATTCGGTTAGATGTATATGGTCGTATTTTTAAATTAAATTTTAATTTAAAAAAAAAAATCAAAAATCTACTCAACTACTCTTGTAACGAGTAAATTCGGCATATTTGATTCGAATCCTAAGGGCAGTGGCGTGTTTACAGGGAAGGAGATGGTTCGGGTTAACCTTAAAAATATTATTATACATTGGTCAATTTATATTAACACGTTTAACGATATTGTCGACATAAATCACATTACTCCAATTCTCTATTTAGAGAAAATGCGGTTATGTCTCACAAAACAGTATCGTGAAAATCTCCATGAAACTGGAAAGATTTACTTGAGGAATTCTACATCAGATTTATTGATATAGTTAATAATGCTTATTATTTATTTTTATTAAATAAAACATTAATTTTAAAATCGATTACTACGTTTAACAGTGAAGACTTAATGGTTTAGTTACACGCTCACAATTGGTGCGGAAAGAACGCCCGAAGAAGTTCTCGCACGAATTCTCCAATAAAAATAGAAGTTTTGAATTTTTATTATAATTTTCTGTTTTCTAAATACTAATAAATCTATCGAAATAACCGAGTTCTATTACGTGATGAGGAATTTATTACTATTTGATTTATACGTATATACTATATAATAAAGGTACCTATCCGTTTTATTAAATTTATTATTTAAAAATACTTCGATTCAAAATATATATTATATAAAATCGTTTATAGGGAGGACAAAGTTATTATGTTTTATTTTAACCTCCGTCCCGCACAGAGAAATTAAAAGTACGCCACTGCCTACCGGTTATATTATTGAATTTAATTATAAATTAATAACTCGGTTCGACCAACAAATATACTGTTATTATTATTATTATAATCCGTGATAAAAAAAATTATGGTACCTACTCGGATCATTATTGTACTTACGTCTCCGTCGACATTCGGTGAATTTTCCGTCGGGTCATAATCGTACAACGCCATCATTTTTTTCACAGGACCCGAATACGGATCGATCCATCGATCGTCCTTTCTACCCCTGGGATCCTGACTCTGTAAATAAGTTGAAAATTATCATACGGCCTATTCACAAATTCGACAGGAGTTTAAGTGTACATAAAAAGATTCGGAATTTTTTTTTTTGTGAAGTAAAATCACAAATCGTATATCGTCTACGTTTTCTTGCCGTTACGACGACTGAAACATAGATCAAAACAGAGCAAAGGGCAAAAATAAAAACAAAACAGAATGCCCTTTGCAAGTAACAAGCCCTTAATTGTTGTGCCGGATATAAGTAGAAATGAATATATTACGTAAGGTTTTTCAAAAATAAAACTACACGACAATACGACATACGTCGCGTTTTACCTTTTGCATGTCAGACAGTTCCATGACCATGTTATGAGGAACGTAACCGAATCGTCCTCTGCTTTCGCCCCAGTAGAAACCGTCCGGATCTTTATCGCCGTAGATCTGAAACGATCACGACACAAAAACGGCAAAGATAAATATTATAATATTTCGAACAACTGTGGCCAAACAGCAAACCTTAATGTGTTCTCCTTCCTTAAACGGTAATTCTTCGTCACAGACGTCCGGGTTGGGCGACATCGTAGTAGGATCGTAGTCGTAAATGGCCACTACCCACCTGGACCGTTTGTCCCTGGGCGCTTTCTGGTAAGCTGTTTGCCTGGGGTCCGCGCCTCGGCCCCTGTAAGCCCTCTGGTCGCCGGCGCCACTCGCGTGCTTCATCCGCGGCTCGATTTGCTTCTCGTTTTGGTAATACTGTTCTCTAATAAAACGAAAAAATACGAAACGTCATTACTAGAGCCAGGGACTTGTAGGAGTTTGCGTGTTTTTTTTTTATAATCATTTAAAACACAGCTTAGTAGAAATTTATTTCATAACACTATAGGGATTAATAGAAAAAAATGTTTCTTGTACACAATTTGCATATTTAGCTCTTTTTCACGGGTTAGTGCATATTTTATTTAAATTTTATAAGGGTATTTCACTATAAATATTAATTTTTAAAAAAAAATTGTAGTTAATTTATATTAATTGGTCGAAAAAAAATATATAATTTATATTTAAAAATATGAATAACCTGCGAGATTATTTTACCTTCACGTGGTTACACATATTATATTGTATAAAGGATCAATTTATTAATCTAGTACAGATACCATAGCTATAGTAGATACCGTCTTTTAAACGTTTTGGTTTTTATAATGCATAATATTTTGAGAGCATATTTTAGTGATTTTTTTTAGGGCATGCGTATTTTAAGATTTTTTAGGGCATGAAGTCCCTAGCCCTATAGTCATTATTGACTAATCGGCATCGCGGGTGGTTTCGCCGAGTCCCGAAACGTACCTCTCGTCGTAATGGTGACGCACGTGATGCGGAGGTTTAGACCTCGGGGTGGGCGCCGCAGGCCTGTGAGGATGTACCGCAGACGGCGCACGCCTTGCTGCTCCTCTACCGTTCTCCATGAATTCTTCTTCGCTGTAGTTTCCCTCGCCGGCGAAATCTTTCGTCACTTCTGTCCAAACGCACGCATTCGAAGTCAATGTGGTTATTTTACCGAACCGTCTAATACACGTACCTATCGATGGTATGCTGATCTGCCCCGGAAATATCTCCTTGTCGCTCAGGTTCTCGGTTTCCGTGTCCACGATCACCTGCCCGTAAGCGTTGCGTTGCGGTCTCATGTGACTCGGCACGGCCGACCCGTACTTCATCCGCTTGTCTTCTTCCTGTTGCTTAAACACGTTTTTAACGTTTACATCAATACACATAATATACTAAAAAAAAAAAATGTAATCGAAAATTTCTCACTCAAAGTAGGTACCTACCCCGGAGACGACAATTGCTGTTATATTGACACTTACTTTGTGATGATGGTGATGGTGATGATGAGGCGATTTGTTTTTTGCACCGGGAATCAAAACCGGATTGCTGTCAGAAGACTGGTTGTCTCTAGATTTCGTGCGCACAGTCACTTGTCTAGGATTGAGACTGAGCAGTTGAGTGATATCTATTAACGCGTGATCGCCTGTAAACCGCAACGAATCGATTAATAAAATCGTATATTTATTATTCGCGATTTATTTCATGTTGTAATACGTTATCGTTTCGTATGAACTTTTAAAACGTTTCGTCTTTAGGTATACAAACAATATTAGTAGTATAGTCGAAAATAATTTCCTATTCATTTAAAACCTAAATAATTAGAAAAATCAAATCTTCCAAAAAAATATTTCGAAATTTTGTTTTCAACAGTTATTTATTGAAAAAAAAAAAGAAAGAAATAAGTCCAAAAGTTTAATTTTAAATAAATTTAGGAGGAAACGTTATAAGAAAAAAATGAATTACCAAAATATACGATTTATACAAAATACCCACTATATACCATAGGTACTGTAATGAACTACTGGTTAAATAATATGTATTTTTAAAAAAACTTTACTAATTACTACTGTGAAAGGATGTACGTTTTTTTAACTACATACCTATTACAGATAGGTGCTCTTAAATAATTTCAAAACATGTCTGAACCCAGCTCTCTATTACAGTCATTTATTTATTTACACATCACCCTTGACTAATATTATTTTTGATCTTATTTAATTTTCACAAATATAATAATATTCGCCTATTCAAACTGTTTCCATCGTGGTATAAAAAAAAATATACACTTTATTATAATTTGTGTGTGTGTGTGTATAAATAAAAGTCGAGTAGGACTACTATATCGAGCCCAAAATATTAAGAATATAAAATCTAACCAGTAGGACTATCAATATCTGACACTTTTTTGCCATCAGCGTATACAGCGTAACCCGTTATATGACCGCGGTTGGACGGGTCACTGAGAGTGGTAGTAACTGGAAGCCACGTTACCAATAAGGTCCCGTCTTGTGGTCCTGATTCCACTTGTACTTCTGAAGGTGGATCAGGAAGTCCTACAAAAATAATTGCTAGTGAGTATTGCCACAAAGTAAACCCTTAAGTAAAATGTGAAAAAGATGTAAAGAAAAAAATGTTTTTTATTTCTTTGTAAAATATTTATTCGGTATTTTCAAAATTGAATTTTATATATTTTTTTGTAATTTTTTTTTTTTAATTACATATTTTTAGATTAGAAAAGTTTTAATACAAATATATTTTTAAACTATGATCAGTACTTTAAAGAGGACGGAAGTCAACAGATAAATTATACAATCCGAGTGTTTACATTTTTTTCTTTAAATAAATTAATCCACATTATGTTCCATAATGTAAAAAAATTATATTATACAGAAAATATAAAATGACGTGTTATCTACCTTTGCAGCCTGTATGCAAACATGCAAGCACGATACAATAAAGAAAAAACAAGCAAAGAATTAAAATTATACAAATACGTAAGTATATAATTTAAACACATTATTATAACAATATTATTAGAGTGATATGGTAGTTTAAAAACAGTAGTTCGCAGTCGAACGAATTAATTATTTGATATCTGCGCCGATTCGGTCAGCTTTTAATTTCGCAAAGCCAACGAAATGGTTTTATCGATGAAAAAAAAAATTAAAACAACGTATACGAATAACGCGTAGCAGCGATCGTAAATCTCATATCCGAACGTTAAATAGAATGTAGAAAAAATAATAATTGATTACCTTTAGGCAGCGTTTTAAAATTTATGTGCGTTGAAAATTTTTCCATAGAGCTAGTAGTCCTTTTTTGATCGAACGTTGGTGCGCGTAACGTCTTAGCACTAACTGTTACCCTGTACAGAGTATTGGGCACCAAACCTATAGACAGAACCCACGAACCAATATATACTCAAAAATATATTTAATTTTTAGATACAATTAAAAAATCATATTAATTATTTCACCATTAATAACCTAATCGTATACAATTTCGAAACAGCGTAATTTTTCTTAAAAAAAAATAAAATAAAATAAAAAAATCCATAAACCGCGTTTTATTTCTAATACACAAGGACAATGGTTTATAAATACTATTACGAACACAAAATTATTATAGAACGTGTTTTATCTCGTAGCCACGACAGTGTTTAGGAGTCAAGAGTGTTATTGTACCAAATAACCGATCTTCGCGTTACTATCTGGTTAATCATATTATTATAGTAAATACCTGTTTCAACCCCATATTTTTTTTTTAATTATTATTATTCACTCAACTGGTTTATAGGCGTTTTATACGTGTTGTAGATTTATGCCGTTAAATAAATAAAAAATAAGTACTAGTCAAGAACAATATGTATATTGTATAGCCGTATATTATGTTTTACAAACATCACTTGTGCAATTTTACCATTGCAGTGTTGAAAAACTCAAACGATCGATTCGTTCTAAATTTCGGGGGTATAATACTACTCGAAACACATTTCTAAATAATAAAAATAAAAATAAATGTTAAAAAATACCACTATATCGTTATACTTGGATTGTCATGTATATATAAATAATAATATGGTTTGAATGTACAACTGCACGATGATTATAATTTTCGTCTAAAAATAATATTGTACGGGTTTCTTTTATTTTATTATTGTAAATATCTATATAAACGAACACATGCCGTTATATTATGTACTCATCTACAATGACAATATGCATATACGGATATATACATATGTATCCACACAACCCTCGGAACGATTTATTACAAATTAAATCGATTAAAATACACGTACAATTATTTGTATGGTCTTGAGTTTAAATAAGTTTAACTATATACATATGTATAGAAAACAGATGCATATTATTTCGAGATGTCTACGTACTGATCAAAAGAAAACTGTTGAATTCACCTGTTATCGTGTGCTTGTATACACCCGGTTTGACAGTTCTGAGTTCGACGTTGTTCACGCATACCACGTGCTGAAAATTGCTATTGCTCGGCAACCACGATATGACGGCGGACGTGGACGTCACTTGGCTGGCCTTTACGTGCGACGGTCGCAATGGCAACTCCTTCTCCTTGCCAATGACCATGGTACAAGCCGCGTCTCTCGACGTCCTCCTGTTGGCCGTTACCGATCTCACGCTGATCCTGTGAGGCTGCAAAAAACGTACGCAATTATGCGCATAATTCACAACGAAGAAGTCATAGTAAAAAAAAAAAAAAAACCTAGTTAATCTATAAAACAAGGATCCTAGGAGGATTTTATCACTCCCAAAACATCTTTTTCTCTTTCCAACCCTAGTATTTTCAGAATCTCGTTCTGTTGTGTTTATTGTATTGCAGTATATGATCTAAGCCCTAAGGAGTATTGTTTATTATACATCCAAATCTATGTAAGTTATTTAAGACAGCAGTAATACTTTCAGCGATACGTGAACCCAGCTTCTCGAGTATAGTTCAAGTCTAAAATTGGATCAGTATAAGTAGGTACGCTTTAACAGAGATTCGGGGATTATTTCTCTCTAAATACTGTAGAAAAAAAATCGTACAGATATAATTTTTAAAAAACCTATCAAATTTTAAAAAATTCTGTCTTTAAGAAAAATTTAAAATAATTTTTCTTAACGTTACAATAATATAAATAGTTGTGTAAAAAAAATTACAAAAAAGAAAGGTGATTGAATTTGTCGGCAGGGAAAATGAAGACACGGGTCAGAATAATTTTAACACGTTCAAAAATACAGTTCTAGTTGCAACTACCACGAGTACACAGTATTAATTTTGCAAAAGGAACAAAATAAAAAATTATTTAACTCGATTCGTGTAGAGTTCAAAATATATACGTTTATGGTGGACTAAAAAGCCACGAAATCGCCCGCCTTGTATTTAAGTACAACAGATCAATAATTATTTCCAGTATAATACTCTAAAATCCTGTTTCCTTCGTCTCCGGAAAGTTGGTGTTTCGTTACAAATTTATAATCCATTTGATCCGCTTTACAAAATTATCACTAAAAAATTATTTTAACGCGCGCTAAGTAAGTACACTTACTTACAAATTATTACAATCCTATCGAATTTTAGGGAAACGTTCGTGTTTTCTGTCGTTATCGATTTAAAAAATATTGTTATTGTTTGAACGATTTATTCGGTTATGAATGCAATGGACGTAATCGTGTAAAAAACATTCGTGGAGACCATGACAAAACGTACTTATTGAATAATTCCCAATAAAATTAAATGTGCTTTTATTCGTTTTACCTTGTTCGAGTCGACTCCTTCGACTAAAGCTCTGGTCCGTTCTGTGGCCTTGATGGTCGTCTTTAAACTGCCGTCCACGTACACGTGATACGACTCCGGCAAACAACCTTCTTCTTGTGACGGCGCGTTCCATCCGATCAGCACGCTTTTGTTCAACTGCCTTTCCAACGTCAGCTGCTTCGGTGCCGGTACTAGCAGCGAGAAGAACATGTCTAACAGTGACGATGACCCGGAAAAATAATTTCCCCCCAAAACAAGACGCTATTACTCTACGCTAGCTCTACATGCACTAATCTAGAATATTCAGCCGCCACCATATACGAATATCGCTTTTTTTTTATAATCGTAAAACCACTATAACCCATCGTTCCTTTGTTGATTTTGTACGAGTACATTATTATAATATATCTATACTATTATCACTTAAAAAACTATTTTACCAAATTAATTATTATTATGATTTTCATCATTACAAAATATCTATTTGCTATTTATTCAAATGAATATTTTCAGTTCCAATAATAATTCGATCACATATTATATTATACGTAGTATTATTATAACTTGTAATATTTTGACACGACAATATTACTGATCGTATAAAAAATATCACTCACACGCCGTATCTAATGAACTATAAAGCTCTAATCGTATCTAGTACACCCTTCTTCCAAAATTCGAATAAAAATTATAAACACCGAAAATCCTACATTTCTAAAAAAAAAAAAAATTTTTAAGAAGTATAATTTATATTTTTATATTTCACACGTTCCTATAGCAAGCAATTTACACCTACGCCTAATAACAGACTCACGGCTATCGGAATTTATGTAATTTTTATTTTAAAAAAAAAATATATACGAATAAATAAGAAGCTGAGCAACTGAATTCAATTTATAAATCATTCATACCATCGTCATCGACGTTGTCGTCTTCTTGTAGTTCTTCTAACATATTATTGTACTCTTGTTGAGCCAGTCTTTTCATCTGTTCGTCTGTTTACAATTCAAACGAACAACATGTAAATAATCAATTTTTAACACGAATCATTAGCATTCGTCTTCACCTGGGAGCATGTACTCAATGTTTTGAGGAACTGTGGTCGTTGCACTATCATCACATTCTCTAAGTCTGACCACCATAGATTGATAAAAGTCTTCGAGATCTCTACCGTATAACTGCTGGACATAATTTGAAGGCACTAATCCTCGTCTTCCATCTAATAGCTCGCCGTCGAAAAATCCGTCCTATAAAAATTATCGAACGTCTGATATAATACTTCCTATTTTTCACATCCGGTATTTAAATCAAAAAAGTATTTTATTATTGTTATTTTTGTTATTATTGTTATTGTTGTTATTGTTATTATTGTTGCAATTGTTATTATTGTTATTATTATTATTTAAAAAGGCAACTCAAATAATTCCTAATTTTTAATTACAAAAACAAAACGATACGTTTAACAATAATTGTTTAAAATATGTTTTCACCAAAAGTAATTTGTATATTTGTCAAAAAATCAGTAAAGCGTGAAATTATAAACAAAATTAGCACATAGGTATTGAAAAAAAATCACTTTAAAAATTACATATTTATAATATTATTACAACGTACCTCATCTTTATTTCCCCACACTAAAATATAATCTCCGGCAGTAATTGGAAGCTCTTCTTCGAAATTTTCATTAGGTGAACAATAGAACGGATCGTATGTATATCTGTAATTAAAATATATAACACGTGTCAATCAATGCGTAACATATTTTGTTTATTTGTGCATACCTCGCGCAATAAACATAACACTGTCCTTTCCCAGGAATATCCAACATGTCTGGCATTCGTCTTTCCCCAATACGTTTCGTTGAATCCATACTCAACCCTAATGCGTCATTTATTATGTTATTTTGATCTAAAATACAAAAATTACATTATCATTATCTAAAATACATTAATCCTTATTAATTCATCATCATCATCTTCTTTCTCTTCACTTTTATCCCACTCAAACAGGGTTGGCTATTCTTGTATTTACCCTCCAAATCTCCCTACCCGTAACCATCTCATTAACTACTCTACAAACCTCAACCTCCAACTAATTTTTCTTTGGCCTACTTCTGCCTCGACTTCCTTCTACAACTAATTCACATACTTTCTTAACTAACACATATCCTTCTTCTTATCAACATACCCCTCAGCCTATTCCCTCTCACTGTTCTAACTAAAGGTATACGCAGGACCGGCAGTAGAGTCATTGGCGCCCTGGGCGAATAAACAAATATGCGCCCCTCCCCGTATAAATAGTAGTCGTTTTATTTTAAATTATAACATTACATCATTGAGGCGCCCCCTTTTCGACAAGCGCCCTGGGCGTAGGCCCAGGTCACCCACCCCTAACGCCGGCCCTGGGTATACGTTCCAAACTATCTCTTATATATTCATTCCGAATTCGATTTAACCTAATAACGTCACACATCCATCTTGACTATTTCATTTCTGCTACTACTATTTTCTTTTCATTACTTATATTCAACGCCCAACACACAGTTACACACATCATTGTAGGCCTATCTACAGTTTTGTAAACATTTTCCTGTTTATAATATTTTCCATTTTCACTGTTCCAGCGAACGCTTAATTTCACCATAAACTCCTCCGTTTCATCACAAACATTTTTTACATTGGTTTTCGCTTCATCATGCGTATCCTCTATTATTATCTTCACATACTCTAATGGAACCACTTTTTTCTTTAAAACAATAACCTCTCTTGAGACCCAATCATATATTTTCTCCAAATCCATGAAAACTATTGTCAAATCCCAAATAATTCATAAAAAAAAAATATATATATATATGTTTTTATTCCCTGAACCACTCACAGTCGATATCTTGTTGAGCGTTGATCATACTGGGAATTGCCGGCATAATCCGTCCTTTGGCCTGAAGTCTAGATTGCTGTCCAGTAGCCAATAAGACTGTTTCTAGTGCTGGAGTCGTACTGGTCAGTGGTCCTACGGTGGGCAATACTGATGTTCCAATGGTTAAGGGTTGATATGTCTGTGTAAGATGACCAGGGGCCATGCGATAAAGCTTGACATAGTAAAACGTGGTATTACAAACCAAAATATTTACAACAAGAACACAGGACATACCTCTGTATACGGATAATTCATATGTTGTGGTGCAGAATTCAGTGCGTAATTCGGCTCTTGTATCGAACTAGAAGCAGACGTGAGTATACCAGCAGTCGGCAAACCTAAAACGTACAAAAATAAACATTATTACGGATTGACGAAATTATATATTAATCGTATTTACGTGTGTATTCACAGGTATTAGATACGAAAAATAATAAAATACTAAATAATTTTTCGACTAGCAAATAAATTGGCCGAGACACGAACAGGAACTATATTAATGTTAAATCCACCGTTGACCAAACTCATGCATAATATTATGTTACATGATTTAACAAAACATATTTAATATACGTACACTATACAATAATATTCGAAACAATGTACGCTTAACCCGCTAGTTTGGTCGAAATATGCAGTGCGCACAATGTGGAAAAATTAATTCTATTAGCAAAAACGGAGCAAAGCACACGGACCGCACTTGTTTTATAAAAAATTTTTTTTTAACGTGTTCATTAAAATGCGTATATATACAACCTACGTATAATATCCATAATGCACGTGATGCAAATATACACCGTAAATACTTCGATCTAATTATGTATGTTAATGTGCTATTTAATATGAATATGATTATATGTAATATTTCAGTCTAGATAATTATAATTATAATAAAATAAATATTAATAAATATATTGTATGAATAAGCGTAAGTGCTAGTGGAAAAAAATAAAAATAAATAAATCTAAATAATATAGAAATATATTGAATACGTATTTCGGCAAATCGCCTATTACGCGTAATGCGCATTTGTCTAGATTATGTTTTTTTTTTTTAACGATAAATGATTGATTTTGAATTAAATTTGAATAACAGTAATAATAATAATCTAATAAACTACTCGCTTTGAACTATATCATTAATAATTATAAGGAATTCGTGTTTATTCTGTGTCCATGACTTACTGCGTTTTTTCAAGCACGACCGAAGCGGTGCCGTGTTTGAATCCGTTTTATCACTTTTTATTTTGACTTTATGCAGCGGTGCTGTTTGCCCAGGACCCCCGGCAACTGTTTTTTTTTTATTTATTTATATTTTTTTTTTATACATATATGCATTCAGGTTGTTCAATATATACGTGTAATCTGATGCGAAATTCAATTTTTTTTTGGTAATTCGAGTTTTAAAAAGTTTACAACAATTTATATATATATATATTAAACATCCTGTCATTTTTATATTTACATATTATATTATTTGAAAAAAGAAAACGAATGTTATTCTTACCAATAGTGGACCTCGTCTTATCGAGCTCAGCTAAAACCCGATTGTCTTGATCAATTTTTGCCATTATGCGATCGATTTCCGACGGTAATGTCGATGCTCTGGCGGCAATACTTGCAGTTCTGTTAGTGTTAATCGTGTCCAATACGTCTCCTATTTTTGTTTTAAACGCGATTATTATTATTATTATAATTACGACTATTGATTTTTTTCTTTTTTATATCTATAGAAAGCGAACAAATAATAATAATTATTATTATAATATACCTGCAGATTGTAATCTGTGTTGTCTTAGTTTATCGCTGGAATACATGTGTTCGAAAGACGCTGGTAAAGAAGAATGATTTAAAGAATTTGATCCTGTAAAATAATAATACGTATAAAACGTTAATTATTTTCGTACATTTACGAGTTGTAATAATTTCGATTAGTTATATTTCGTTTAAAACTGTTTTAACGCCGCGCGCCGATTTACTTAGATCTCCGCTGGACGTAGAAGATTCTGCCGGTGAATTTAACGCCAAATCTGTAGACATGTACGACGTTCTTAAAGTAGACTTTTTGAGATGTTCTAATTCTAACTGTAACTCTTCCTGTTTGACATTCTCCAGTTCCATCTTCTTTTCCAGCTCTCGAATCTTAGACTATAAAATTAAAATCCGAAATATAACACACGCGATTAAATTTATTTAAAAAAAAAAACCCCGTTCGATTCACTTGTAACGATTCAATGTGTTCACACAGTCTAGTTTTCTCCGCGTAATTGATATTTGACGGTTTATTCTGTAATTCGCGCTGTTTATCCTGAAGCTGAACAACGCATTCTTTGTGCTCTTTTTCCAACGCTCTTTTCTTGTCCGACGCATCTTGCATGAGCTACGGTTTCCAAAGAAAGAAAAAAAATTGTTAAAACGAAGGATATGAAAAAAAGACAACTTCTATTCGTCCGTATTCAAATAATACCGGACGCTAATAATAACACTCACCTTAAGGATTTCATCGATTTCTTGGTCGGCATTTGCCCGGGCTGATACAGAGTTCAGCCCGGAACCCTTTTTCACCTGAAAAATTAATATCGTAAAAAACTTGTAACAATAATACATATTAAAGTGCTAGTATATATATATTTAGTCTGTAACGAAAACGTTCACAACACAATATGTTATCTATATTCTGCACATAAATATTGACGGTGCGAGACAACAGTATCTGTATAAATTTTTCAACGGGTACGCAATGAACTGTGATTTCACGACTTTCGAGTAATTTTCGATAATAGTGTTTTACACGAATTATAATAAACTCTAAAACTATTTGTGTAACACACATATATATATATATATATATATATTAATATTATTTGTTTGGGATGCATAAGGGCGTAATTCTAAATGGGACATTTAACTAATGGAAATTACTGTAACTTATGGATATTGTGTGAACTGATTGCACTATGTATGTATGTGTGTGTGCAGTTTTGTGTAAGTTTGTTTTGTACGAGTATACAGACCTTTTGTAAGGTTTTAAAATTTCTACAAATTATTCTAACCGAAGAAAGTTTTTCAACAAAAAAAAAAAAAGTCTTATAAAAATATGTTACGAGTGTATTATGTATGTATACGTATGAGTTGCTCACATGTTGGAGTTGCAATACTTGTTTGTGTAGATCTGTATTTTGGATGGTTAGCTCGGTATTTTTTTCTAACACTCTGACTAGTTGATCCTCCTGTAACACAATAATATCGTCACATTTGAAAATAACGAAAAACTTTTTGACTCTTGCTATATTATGTAAATCGAGATGATAATAATACTCTTGAGAGCCTTTCTAAAACTGGGTCACCAACTATTTTTCACAAACCGTAATATATATTATCGTATTCTACAGGCTACGGCCGCAAACAATATTTCTATAAGTACTACTGCAAACGTGTTTTTGTAGCTGTTATTTGCGTTTGAAATTAATCATTTTTTAAAACTTACGAAATTTTCCATAACTTTATAATATACTCGCATATAAATCGGATAGTTAAAGAAATATTTTCAACCTTAAATTTTTAAAAAAAACTATTTCTTAACCTTGTTGGATGTATATTTTCTTACTTGATCCTATACGCGTATCGTATATACGCTATCCCATATATACGCTATCCTATATATATATATATATATACTCGTACGTCTGAATTATATATAATATATGTATAGTCTGAATTCGATTGAAAAAAGTAATTTTAGATGACAAAACGCGGTTTTTCGTAAGGAAAATTATTTTATTACGTATTTTTCTTGTACTGAACTCATAAAACTTAATTCAGAACAGACGCCAACCTATTATAATATACGCGGTACGCGTAAACGTACTTCATTTCGTACACGATTATAACCACACAAGAAACGTATTTAAATTGTCGTCTACGCGTAAAGCATACTAGCTGAATTACCCGGCTTTGCCAGCGAATAGTTTTGCCCGGTACGAGAGGTGTTAAGGTGTGAAATGTAATATTATCAACTATATATGTATTACCCGGCGTTGTCCGGGTTAGATTGTTCTGTTTTAAATATTATAAATATATTTTGTTTTAAATATTATATATAATCCCTAGAAACTTTTCAGCGTACAACATAGCAATCCCGTGCAACTTCGTTTGCACCAGTGTTTAGTATTTTACAATATTCTACTTGCTTAATCCATTTTAATCGTATTGAATTAAGATTGTTTAAAAAAATATATTTTATTTAATTACTTATTAAGTTAATTGTTATTATTACTTATTGTGTTAACTATAGCCTTTGCCCGCGGCCTCGCTGGCGCTAAGTTTTAGCTGCAAAGGTTTAAATACGTTATGTCATACTAATAGTTAGTAAAAACGTTATCTACAAAACTTCTTTGTGGACAATATTCTTCACTAATCTATTAGTAGGTGTCAAAACCACCAAGCTACTGGGCGAAATTACGCGCGAGCGAGCTGCATAGAATTGCCCAAGTGAGAAACCGTTTTCTCTCCAGTCTGTTCTCGCAAATTTGAATGTCTGCCCTTGAGACTTGTTTTTGGTCATTGAAAAGCAGGTACTTTGAGGGGAAATTGTAATCGTTTAAATTCGGTCGAAAGATCGTTTGGAATCAAAGGAATTCGAGGTACAAATACAGTTTCCCCTTGCGCACACCCAGTTAAAATCGTGGCTACGATACGTAGCCACAGATGAAATGGTCGGCGGCCCGTTTACGAAACACGGCAGCCGTCGGGATTATTCATTATCCGTATACCTAATTTGTGGTTTACGGTATTTTTCCCGTACAACCAGGTTTTTTTACAAATTTCAAATCCCTATTTAACCTTTTTAGAGGTGGAATTTTCAAAAACCCTTTCTTAACAGATGCCTGCGTGGCTACGTCATAATAGCCATCCGTACGCCAAATTTCAGCCCGATCCGTCCAGCGGTTTGAGCTGAGCATTGATAGGTCAGTCAGTCAGTCAGTCAGTCACGTTTTCCTTTCATACGTAATACATAGACATTATGTTTCGTCATTTGAAAATTTCAACTCCGAATAACGCTTTTGTCAAAATCACATAACACTCATTTCATCAACACGTGGTGTAAAAATCAATAGAGCGCAGAATATAGTAGATATTTCAATAGTGAAATTTAGGTGGGCGCGATACGGGGCAAAGCTATTTCTCTATTGATTTCCCAATCAACAGTTACTCGTATGTTATACATATACGTGCACATACGCATACCGACCATGTTGTACATACGCAAGTTATTCGTCGATTACCAACTTTAAACTCGGTCGTTTGAGATTCGCATAACGCATATATTATCGTACATCTACACACCGGTTTTGAAACTTTTTTCGTGTCCGGGGTCATTGGGATTTTTTTTCGAATTTTAATACAGTAAACTATATGAAAACGTAGTCACTGCTGTAAAAAAAAATAAAACGTGAAATACACTACTCTGCATACTATTGCAATGAGCCAGTGCAGGTGCCCGGAGGTTTTTAAAGAATTAGGGCGGACATTTTTTTTTCCTATTTAACTCGATCGATTTACTACCTACTAAAATATTCAGTGGCGTAACGAACCGCGTTTTTAAAAAGCAGACGCTTCTGGATTTTAGTAGGGTGGGTGCTGAAACTTGTTGGTAGGTATTTCCAATTTTTTTTTTTTATACAAATTGTCGTTTTGGTCTTCTCGAAGTAGTGTCTGTGAAACGTTTACAAACCGCGAAAAACGGGTAAAAATTAGAGCACTATTTCTACCCCCAAAAAAAAAGAGACCATGTAAAACTGAAATTGGTGCGACGGTACATTGTTTGCTTCTTTAGCTTTTTGAGTTCGCGACGCCACTGAAAATATTATATCCGTTATCAGGATTAATGATCGTATTTACGTCCCACCCCCCATTAAAAAATAATAATAATTAAGCCTATCCTTATATAAGGCGTGCGCTCCTCAAACCGTACGGTTTTTATGTATGCGTATCAAGTGGCGAGACAACGAGAAATTCGAGAAACCACCTATTTCGTTAATGAGAAGACGCGGTAGTTCGCTTGGGACTTTTATAATATGTGACACGTGCGACGCGCATACGAGCAGACCTCTCGACCCAGCCCCGTTCTCGTTTTTATTTTTTACGCGTACTAGCTTTTTACATATTAATGTCGAAGTGTGTTTGCAGACGACATTAAAAACAAGCCCCTTGGAACACGAATCAATATAAAATTTTGAATAAGAAAAAAAATTACGTTATATGTATATTTTATCATGATATTATACGACTTCTTTAATTACCGAAAATAATGGTGCGTTTACGAGTAGTGATATAAAATTATATTTTAAAATAATATTATTAGAAAACCGAAGACAAAAAAAATTCGTGAAAAAATACAAAACGGAATACAATAATACGTACGTTTATTCAAATATAATTAATAATATATTGAGTTTTAATAAAATATATATATATATATTACGACGCAAATCTATGTGTAAAACGAATTAAATTAATAATTCCCTTATTATATTTGAAATATATATAATCTGTAATAATTTTTTACGTACACTAAAGCTTAACGTAAACGACTGATGTAAATGTTTTCTTTTTAATTGAATCCCGAAATAAAAATAAAATTTTCTATTTATGTTTTATTAAATAAACAAAAATACGTGTATATTAATCGTTTGAAATACCCTCCGAGTTAAACTAACTGTTTTATAATCGTATTAAATTATTTTGACAAAATAACACTTTTCAATGCACTGTCGTCCTTCGCACAGTGATATTACTGAAATCAACTTTTTTTTTCTACATTCGCGATGAATACATTTACAAAATGGATAAGAGATACTACAGTGTTATATATTTTTCATTATAATTAACTACGAAAACAACCGCGGAACAAATAATTTTCAAAACGCGAATGAATACTTTTATAAATTATATTTTTGACGTGACTTTATAAAAACGAATTGTTTAGATGTCGAATTATTACGAGTGCCCTCAAAAAGTGTCTGAAAGAATTAAAAGTCCTTTGAAAACAGAGTTTAAATATCTATTACCGTACTTATTTTGTTAAGATTTAAGTATTTATATTTAAGCGGTACACAAATGACGCGCGCAGAGTACGATTTAAAATTAACGTTATTACGTATATAAAAATAAATATTCTGCCGTGACAAACGCGTATTGATCTGTATAACGTTGTTATGAAAAAAAAACTGCCGAATAGCTATAATAATGGAAAATTGTCAGATAACGAGAGATAATACGTCTGCAAGTCTTGTGCGTACAATATTCGTACCAATATATGCTTTCGCGAACAAGCGAGTGGATAAGCCGGGATTAAGGTCAACCACGGTATAATAATATATACATACACTTATTTATCTTTCGAGATGAGTACAGTAGTGACTTTATTATAAAATACGCGGTTAAGGGTTTATATACGGTAATACCAAAGAAACACAAAACGTTCTCATTTCTCTGTGGGAGAACATTTATGCGTGTTAGGAATCAGCAAATAGAAAAGGCGCGACAATATCCCGGTTACATTAATGATGATCGGGCCGGATACTCGCTGCAAATTAAATGCAGGATTGTGGAAACCATTCGGCAAAACGTCTAAGGTGCTTGAGTGTCACGTGATTTGTCACTCATTGCAAAATTCAGACTACTAAGGTGTTACGATTTTCCTGTTTTGTTATACGGAACCGAAGCTCGGACGTTAACGCAGAAACATCGAACAGGACAGTCGAGGCTTCGGCAACGCGGTTGTATCGTAGAATTCTAAATACCACGTGGACAGATCGTGTTTCCCTTTTTAAACACACTCGAACGGACGCGAAAGAAAAAAAGAATTACTGACAAAATCACGTAAATTAGAATATCTGGGATAACTACGATTCGAGGAAAAATAAAAAATTTTCACGAAGAAACGGATATCTTGGTAAAGAAAATCTCCGCGATCGGTTTGACGCAACGTCTAGTGAATTATTTCGTACATCGAATGACAAAAAAAAATCTATACATTATGATTTTCAACGTGCGTAAACGGATAGGAACTCCAAGAAGAAGAAAAAGAAGAAGGTGTTTCGGCATGATGATTACTACTAATCAGAGTGTACACTCGAATAACTGAACGTCCTACAAAATAACAATATAATACAGTGTGCAAAACACTTTGACGTTTCAGCACGTAATATCGTCGTGGTGGACATTAATCATTTCAGTTTTACAGCATACGTTAGAAAACATAACGATAAACTAAAACATTATCTTTGACCGAGTTTCGATTTGACGCGAGTTATACGTATTTCGTGTATTACGCGATTATTTACATAAGCAGTCGTACGTCATATAATCCTCGCCACACGCCTCATAATATATTCACACCTAATTTTGTCCCTTTGCAAAGACAAAATTGTTGTAATTTCATTTATAATGAGATTACTTGCTGTAATTTACACCGATATGAGTGCATTCGATTTAAAATATTCGACACGTACTGAAATTGTTCACCACAATAAACGGTCTCTCCCCGTTGTCGTCGTAAATTTCCCTGCAGTTACCTTCAACTCGTATATATATATATATATACATTATTTTATTTAAATTAGTGTTGTAATTAGCGTTCGAGCTAACGACAACGGTACGTTAAAATTTATAACGGTATTCGCGTATTACTCGTTTATAACAGATTTTCCAGAACGTCGAGTAGTAGAAATAACAATATATTTTATCGGTCTTTTTAAACCTTAACCATATTGTACGCAGGAGTAAAAAAAAGAGCTCGATAGAGTTTAAAATTTAAAAAATTTACCGCAAAAAAAAAAAAATCCCCGTTACTCTATTATACGGACGTCATTTTTCAAGAAACGATTTAACCGTGATAAACCCGTTCCGAATGGCAATCGAATTGTTCTACCGTATTCGCTTTTTAGAGTACCTACATACGAGTGTGTAATCTGATTGCGAGGGACGGTCGCGTTCGGACTCGGGGTGCGGTATACCGTGTTATAACCTCATAGTACATGTGATTTAATGCTAATTCCAGTGCGAACCAACAAGTTCAGCCGCGGGCACTAAATTGTGTCCACAGACAACGGACAATAAAGCAATTATTACCGTATAATATATTATACTGTCCGAAACTCGTAGAAAAACAGACTTTAGCGTGACCGGAAATAATCCGATCGAAGATATCTTGCGCGTTGTTGATAACAACAGCGTTCGATGTGAAATGTAACGTTATAATTATTAACGTTTCTCCACCTGATGCGTATTACCTACGCATTCAGCAGAAAACAAAATTTTAAACGCCGCAAAACGTGTATTTAATATTGATTTGATCGTAATAACTGAAGGAAAAAAACCATCTCAAATAATAATTCATTACGGAATAATCGATTTTTTTTTTTTGCTACTTTTGGTAACTGTTATTATTTGTATATCGTCAAAACATTTTTTTTTTCTTTACTTATTTGTCACGCTACATCGTGCAAATAATACATGTTGCGAATAAAATTTCGAACGATGTACACGCGCATAATAATATTCGTGTGTACATATTTTTTTTTAAGTCAAACGGAAAATATCGTCGAATATATGTGGTAATTTCTGTTTCTCATACGACGTTTAAAGTGGCAAAACTAACAATTGCAGTTGGTAGAATATATATTTACTTTACATTCGCGCACGACCGGAGAGAAAGGTCGACTTTGTATTAAAACGCTACAAGGGTTTGCTCTTTAAATGTTAAATATGGCGCTCTTCAATCTCACTTTACATTTTTCTTTTCTTTTGAACCTTTGGTACGCCATTTTCGAAGGAAAAAAAATGTCTTGAAATACGTCATCGACCCTAGACGTTCGGACGGCACACTTATATAAAGCCGGACTTTCGTCAAGAATAATCACTAATAATAACCAAAGCACGTTGAAAACTAATCTAATCGAACCGTCACCGTCGAACACTTCAAACGTCCCGAGTGTTTTCGGTCCGCTATAGCGCTTCGTGTTCGAGTCGTTCAAGCACACGACGGACGGTCAGTCAGCGATACGACAACAACAACGATCAAACGGCGAAAATATAATAATTCATCTGTACAGGATGCGCGGCAAAAGAAAAACACTCTGATCTCACAAGATTGTAGTTTGGCTGGAGGTACATTTAATAGTATTTTACACGGACAGAAAGCTTTATCGATGCAACTGTTATAATCATGGCTTGGTCGAGAGATCATCGTTGTCCAGGAGTTTCGCATTCGGTTCGGTCGACGTGATCCCGTTCACCCAACAGCAAAACCATATTCACGATTGGGTATCGAATTTTCGTTGTGTGCATTAAAAAGAAAATCGACGGGCTCCCCGACATCGGATAACAACAGAAAACGTGACCGCTGCTGCGAAAGATTCGGTCGAGCAATCTCCGCAGCAATTCTGCACCGCGGAAACACGCTGAAACCGATCGTATCCGATCGTTTTTCCTCTGCAGGGACTATCTCAAAGCCCGAGTGTATACCAACGTCTCCAGTAGGATCGTGAACTTCAAAAATTAAAGAAACAAACAGTGTACTAATAACCCCTCACCCCCATTACCAATTTTAGTTTTACAATGATGTTTTTTTTTCTGTAGACGATTTTTCGTGTAGTGCTCCAATTGTTACAAGTACACCCATTTCCCGGTGGTAGCAAATGTTCTACAGATACTACTTTGAGAGGACCAAAACAACGATTATTATCAAAATTTCGTGCACGAAATTGAGAATAACTAGAAAAGTAGACGGGGGAAGAAAAAGCAAAATCGGGGAATTTGTTTGGCTGCAGTGTTTTTCTCATCAATACTAGAGATTTTTTTTTGTTTTTTTTTGTTACACAACCTTAGGTTGGGACCCACCCAACTAAAATCCAGAAACAACTGCTTTTTAAAAACGCGGTTAGCTACGACGTCACTGCCAACATCGTCCCCGAACTTCAGAAGTCGATGAAATCAGGCGCGGATCCAAGGGGGCTAAGGGGCTTTAGCCCTCCCCCCTTGGGCTGTAGTAATTACTTAAAAATTATACACATAACTACCTAAATAGGTATAATTTTAGGTAGCTGATCATCGTATAGCCCCCCTTTTGTGATTTCTGGATCCGCGCCTGGATGAAGTCGTTGCCATCCCACTCAGAATCACCCGTATATAATAGACAACTGTCGAGAAAGGATCGATCAGTAACTACCGGAAAACGAGAGACGGAACTTTAGCAAAATAATTTTTTATACATGTACGATATATAAACGATCGAAACTGGTAATGAAAACTTACCAGTGCGAATGCCGTTGACGCGTCGTCGTCAGACAAGTCGCTGTTTACACGGGTCGTAGTAGTAGTAGTAGTAGTAGTGTTACTGTGTTCGCAATTTCGGCCGCACTGACGACGATCGGCATCCTAAAAATAAGAAGAAAAAAAAATTACATATTTTGAGCTTAATCGTTATTAATCGGTCGCTAATGGTCGTTAAATAGCGCGTTTAATTGTAATTATAAATTTTTTTTTTTTATGCAGCTTATACAAAAGAAGTATACTGCTGCGAGGTTAAGACAAATAAAAAGAGAGAAAAAAATTCTATGTAGGTCAAGCTGAAAATATAATTTTTCAAGCGCCGTCATCGTCGCCGCCGCCACCGCTCCGAGCGCATTCAGAAATATTGTTTCGCGTCGGCCTTTTATAATTCGGTAAATAAACGATCACAGGAAATAGCGATTTTTTTTTTTTTTTTTACATAATATAATTATTGTCTTGTGGAAACTTATCCGGATAAATTTACCAAAATGAATTAAAAATTTTTTTTTCACATTTTGTCATCTAGAGAGATGATTCGTCCGAAGTAATACAGTCTATATGATAAATTTACGTTTTTTTTTCTAGACGAATTTACTTACGTGCAGATAATTTTTTTTTTTTATCCTTCACTGAAATATTTGTTTGGGATTTCGATTTAATAAATAATTAATAATTATTTTTATCGTCCATTACGATCAATACGTCAATACGAAGTAACTTTTTTTCATAATATACGGACAATTATTACATTTATTCTAAAATTAATAAAATTAATATAAATTATTATTATTATTATTATTATTATTATTATTATTATTATTATTATTATTATTATTATTATTATTATTATTATTATTATTATTATTATTATTATTATTATTATTATTATTATTATTATTATTATTATTATTATTATTATTATTATTATTATTATTATTATTATTATTATTATTATTATTATTATTATTATTATTATTATTATTATTATTATTATTATTATTATTATTATTATTATTATTATTATTATTATTATTATTATTATTATTATTATTATTATTATTATTATTATTATTATTATTATTATTATTATTATTATTATTATTATTATTATTATTATTATTATTATTATTATTATTATTATTATTATTATTATTATTATTATTATTATTATTATTATTATTATTATTATTATTATTATTATTATTATTATTATTATTATTATTATTATTATTATTATTATTATTATTATTATTATTACTTATTATTATTATTATTATTATTATTACTTATTATTACTTATTATTATTATTATTATTATTATTATTATTATTATTATTATTATTATTATTATTACTTATAATTATTACTTATTGTTGTTATTATTATTATTATTACTTATTGTTATTACTTATTGTTATTAATTTCTAACCCGACCGTTTTGCCGAGATAACGTGATATTATATATTATTGATTCGCAGGGTCGCAAGACGTACACACGTTCGTTGCACACACGCACGCACAACAGAATGTCCGCATGCTCGCCGTATACCCGCGCGTATGTTGTCCGACCCATTTATTTTATTTTATTTTTTTCGCCCCGAGAGCGCACGCTGCTGTGTTTTATTGTCGTCTGCCAGTCGGAGAACGACAAAAATCGAATACGAAGCCGATACGTACTCTTATATAATAACATACCGAGCGTGTTAATAAAATATTGTCTTTATTGCGGAATAAATGCCAATAATTCGGTTCGAATTAATGGTGCTAAACGGTAGTATTCGCGTAGAGAAAGTACGACGAACGGTTCCGAGGGATTTTCAGTTCCCCGATAATAACTCGGTCGCCATATGCGTTTGTAAGTACTGTGCTCGATAATGAAGAGTGTATTATTCGTACCCAATGAACGATGTTCCCAAAAGCAAAATTCTAAAAATTACACGTGTTTAAGTGTAAAATATGACGCTATACGCAGCTGGGTGGCGTGTTTTTTTTTAACGAGGCGCACTTCTCCGCGAGAAATTATTCAATACACGCGTTCGAGATTAAAAAATATATAACGTACAACAAAACACGAATATGATAAACGTGACTAAATAAATTATATTAAAAATATTTTGAAGTCGACGTGTAATGACTTGAATAAAGAGACGTGAGTTATATTTGAACGATTAGGATAAACGTTGTAACACTAGAGGACGAATGCGAATTCGGTTAACGTATCTAACGGAGTAGCTGCTAAACAAGTCGGTGTTACGATTCATAATTTAAATCATAAATTTATTTTCGGGAGAACGACGCGTAGCGTGTTGAAAGCGGCTAGATGATAGAAGAGTTTCCAGAGTATATTCAGTGAATTAATTTTGAAATTCGTGCGAAGATATCGATATGATTACGGTGTAATTTAAATTTTAAAAAAAAAAATGTTAAGTCTTTTACCCCGAGGAGTCGTTTACTTTTATGTCATAGTTTGGAGTGTACAAATGTCGCGCGTTTTTGTTTTTTTTTTTCAAACGCAAAATAATTTAATTATAATAATATTGTCCGTTACTCATTGCGCATTACTGTTCGAGAAGAAATTTAATTTACCGAATTCGTTTGAAAACAACAATGTACCTACATACGTACGTATAATGTAGTCTCAACTCGTTTATGATTATAATATTTAAAAAAAAAAAAAAACTACAGGAACTACGACGGAATTATTACTCTTTTTTTTTTTGTAATTTTGACCTATGAAAAAAATTACTACGCATTATTAATTATCCGTGCACGTTTATATAGAAAAAAAAAAATTAAAATTAAAACTTAAATAATAACGTGAACTTCGACAACTGCAAAACTTCGAAAACGTATTTATTACTACATAGGTAGGTACCTATAATTTTTTTTTTCTTCTGTCAGGCCATCGATAATAATTACATTATACACTGAAACTTGTACAATACTTCGTTTTAATATACGCCAAGTTATAACCGTCAAAAAATAAACCGTAATAAATTAATTTATTAACTAATTAGTAAACTTTTTGAAGAAAAAAAAACCCTATAAGCCAGAGTCATTAAGCATTAATGGGGGGAGGGAGGGAATCAGTTACAATATATACATATGGGAAAAAAACGAAATCAATAAAACGCGGTGCTATCACGGAGCGTTAATATTAAAAAAAAAAAAAATACTTAATTATTTTTCGAGTGTAAATATTATGTTAGTTTTACACGGGTTCCAGTACGTTTCGAAGTGGAAAACAACAGTAAAACTTTACTATCCATAAGATTACGAATAACACATTTTTTGTTTTATGTACAGACGAATGTTCTGTTGTTAATTCACGCGTAACAATATTTTCGAATAAATAATACAACTGTTAAAATATATATATATATATATATATGGAAATTATCAAAAGAATTTCGAAGAAGCGAGGAAAACAATATAAAGAGACCAACATTTCCTGAACAAAGTACCGTATAAATCAAAACTCAATTCAAATCCGATAAAATATTTCGAGATCAAAATCACTTAAAAACCTTCCGCGCGTATACAGCGATTTAAATAAATAAAATAGTGACTCGATGACTACGATTTAAATTATGCAACCGAAAAACTACTGTTACAATTCGTAAATCTGTACGTTTATTACGAAAACTATAATGAATTCATCTATTTTTCGTTTTGCACAAAAAGATTTTCAATATAATATATGTATTTCTTACGCGAAATTTCGCGAATTCCAAGATTTAGTGCGCAGACACCGGTTTCCGGTTTGGCTTTTATTTTACTATTTTTAATCACCCACCCCCCTCAAAAAAAAAAATATATATATACGTGAATAGAAATAAAATGTATTATTAAGACTGGATACGCGGTACAAACGTTATGTGAAATATTACAATTATTTAAAGTATCAATCTTCTGATACTTTAAACCTTGAACTCTTCAATTACTTCATCAATAATGATAATATAGAGCTGATAATAGAGTAGACGCCACAGATTCATAACTGACTGACTGACTGCAGGCTTACCGTCCTCAGATAACACGGCAGTCACGACAATTTTTATGATAAAATTGATAAAAAAAATTTCTGATTTTCCAAAAAAAAATTAATTATTGGCTCTTTTTATCTAAGTGCCTAAGTAAGGTCTTGTGTAGTCGAGTTCTGAGAAAATCCAATTAAAATAATGTGCATATCGTCGAACGTTATGGTATCTGAAATATAATGATAAAAAATGAAAAAGTTAACCTCGCGCATTTTATCAAATAATTTTTAATACTTATTTATTCGTCACTTGCGAGTCTTAAAGCGAAACTTTTACTTCTCGAAGAAAAAATGTTATATAAATTACTTTGACAATAGTCGCTCACACACATAATACAATTAAAACACATATTAATTAGGATTAAGAATTCATAATTTGTGCAAAAATATTACGCAGATTATATTCTAAACTACGGAACTTTATTAAATTTATATCGCGTAAGTTTTTAGGGTGGTAAATAATAAATGAGTTGCCGTTACTACACTTTAACGTTAAATAAGAATTTATAATTTTGACGCCGCGCAGTAAAGTGCGTATACGCTCTTATATTACTAGCGCCATATTATTATAATCATCGTAAAGTCGAATTACTCTTTGACCGTTATAAATCCCGAAAGTTTTTCTCGTAAAACACATTTCAATCGATTATTCGGATTCATTTAATCGCTCGTTTTAAACCACAATATATTACCAATAAAAAAAAAAAAATACGCAAAATTCGAAACACAAATAAACCGATAAATTTTATTTAAACGATTTTAAATTTTATACGCAAAATATATGTACTACGAATAATTTTTAATAATTATTTAAAAAACAAGAAAAAAAATTATATAACTAATAATTACGATTTATGAACAAGTAATGTAAGTATGTAATTCAGTAACATATTGAAATATCTACTATTTATCTCAAAAAATCCGTATGCCTATATCCATATATAAACCGAAAATGATAAATGTTCAATGGAAATTTCGAGAATTCCTTTTATTTTCATTTACAATATAATTATAGATTATTGTTTTGGTAATACAATGAAAACCATATTTTTTTACATTAAAATCTAATCCTATTCGAAAAACAATATTATAAAATATCGAGACATTCGTCAATAATTAATCGTATATACTGTATAATAAAATTAACCTTAGATTCAAAATTCCGTAATACAGTAAAAAAAAAATATATAAATAATACTTTTTTTTAATTGAACGCGATTTATCCTACTGGATCTGATGTACTATTGATGTACATCAAACCATTTTAAAATTAACATTATTCCATATATAGTTCACTTATTTTAATTGTAAATACTCCAATACGATTCTTATAAAAACGTTTTACCGCCAAATATTAAACAAAATCCACTCACTGACCACGATACAAAATAGCTACGCTACATATACACGTTTTGTTCTCTGAATATAATATTTTGGACTCAATGAACCCTACCGGTAGTATTATAGTTTATTGAAAAACGTAAACGGGCAAATGGCTCCTATTACGATTTATCAATTTAGAGGAATTGATTGAGACCTAATCCTCTTTGACGTCTAAGGGCTATATATAGTTACGCCAATGTGGATTATGCGTTTAAGGCGTAATACCTCTCCTCTTTACAAACGAGGTGAAGACGTTTTTCTCTCCGATCATCCGTATCTTTCGTGCAACAACATTCTAAACGAGCGTGAAAACAAAACGAGTAATATCGATCGGACAGGATGCAATATGAAATTATCACAAAGAAAATTTCCATATAGAACCGACGGCACTCTAATCAATGGTCAAGACCGATTAGAAAAAGAAGAACTAAAAAAAAAAAAAAAAATCAAATACACGTGTCGGAAGTAATGAAAAACAGAAGAAGAAGAAGAAGAAGAAAATTTTACCGAACGCACTTATACAAAATATTTTATATCTGTGGTTTTTTTGTTTCACATGAAACTGCTATTGTATAAGTATATACGGCGCGATTAAAAAAATTCATTAAAAATTCAGTTTCTCCGCGTATATTATATTGTACGTGTGTGTGTGCGTAGAATCACTAACCTCAAACACAACGTTAGCGTATCGCTTAGAACAGTGGTTTTCACAAACCGTTGTGCCACGAGCGTTTGAATTTTTTTTTACCCGAAGTAATGAGATTCTTTAAATATATCAATTTGCATCTCGGTTTTAATTAGAACTCGTCGAAAAAAGGAACATTCGTTCATTTAAAAAAAACTTACCGAACGTTATAACATATGAAATTCAACGAGACGATCAGTCTGGATAAACGTTTCTGCAAAATATCCAAAAACATCTATAAAAAAAGCCGAGCAGCACCGACTATATTCTTGTGCCTTTCTCTTCAATCGTGTCTCTGCAATGAACAGATATATGTTCAGCGCTTGCCAATATTTAAAGGTTTGATGGTGTGTCGTGAGAATTTTGTGGAAAACAAGAGACCAAGTTTTTGTAGAATGTACGAGAATGTTGAAAACCACTGGTTTAAAGGGTCGCGCCTATATGGCGGGGCACGGAAGGGACGCGTTTTACGTTATTGCCCGTGATAAACCATCACGTTTGTCCGCGCGCAATCAACGCCATAGCTGGTTACTGCTGCAGTCGACGTCTAACTCCCCCACGTTCTACGGTCGTGTACGTAAGACAATATAAACGGTCCCCAGAGTATTATTATTTCACACACGAAATATATATATGAGAAAAAAAATGTTTATCAATTTTAAACGTTCGTCGAGTTGTAATACGCGCGCGTGTACTGCATTACACATAACATTATAAGATGCGGTGTGGTTAGGCAGAGTGTACGCATTTGAATCGATTCACGAAAAGAAGAAAAGACATACACAGTAGACGTTTTGAGAAAAAAAAACACACCCTTTTTTGATTTTCATACGCCTAAAACGCTGTATAAATGCATCGTTACGCGAGACACTTGAAACGCTATTTTGATTTAATAAATCGTGTTTGAAAAAAAAATTCTTTAAATTTTATCGGGTCCTTTTTTCAGGAGAACGTTGAAAAACCAAAACAGCTTTTTAAAGTAGTGACCCGGGATGCTAAAGCGCGATCGCACCCCGGGCCGTGGCCAAAGAATACGTACTATACAACAAAAAAAAAAAAAATTGTAAATACGAAATATATTTTCTATCGAGTAACGGTGGTCGTGACGCGGACGTGTGATCGAAATATTATGGATAAAATTGCTGAAAATTCATTTACTTTTGTAAAACACAGCTTCAATATTTTAATATATCAAATTACGTTCTACTAACTTGTTGAATATATTATATATTTATATAACTCATTATTGTCAATCGACTCGTGATTTTGTAATATAATTTTTTGTAAATACAGTTTTAAGTTGATCTTTTAAAAGACTAAATGACTTATTGTTTCGAGTAAAAATATTGTACTTATAAAAGTGGTTAATCTCAGTCGATTGTTCGTTATATTTTATCCTTAATAAACAATTTATAAAAGTTTCAACAACGGCAATATGTATAATACTTAAATAAACTTGTAAAACTTTACTCCTACCGTAGTTTAATGATGTACGTGAATCATTCTTCAAAACCGAATTTTATATATTTTTTTTTTTTTTTAAATTTAATGTGGGTGAGTGGACAAACCAGAAATGTTTAGGACGCATTGCCGCTGATTAGTGCGATTACACATTTATAACGTATACGGACGCTGCACCCCGAGGCTTTTCGTCCCAGTCCGACACCGGACTCAGGTGACGACGAGAAACGAGACGCCCGTTTTCGGCTCGGTACTGTTGTTCTGTTGTACACACAATGGTCGAAGTGGAGGGATATGGGATATATCTTTTAGTTGGCGTACTCCATCGCCCACCCCACTTATTTCGTTTAAAGTTATTATTCGTCTCTCTCGGATTTTTAAAAAAGCTGTTTTTTGTAGTTGTAAAGTGCGACCAACTATGTTGTAGAGCCGTTGGGCGGTGGACAAGAAAACAGAGCCGAGAATGAGCGTAGCAGAGATGAGAATGCTTAGACGGATGAGTGGGGGGACGGGGGACAAGAAAAGACAGAATAAGAAATGAATACGTGAGAGGAAGCACAGGAGTAGCGTCGATCGTGTGAGAGAGAGAGAGAGAGAGAATAGACTTGGGTGATTTGGTCGTGTTATATGAGAAGAGAGGATTCGGAAGCGGTCAAAACGGTTACGGAAATGGGTGTTGAAGGAAGAAGAAGTGATTGAATGCGATACGAGGACTGCTGGTGTGTGCGTGGAAGACGTGGGAGATCGCGTCAAGTGCACGAGGTTTAGAACAAAGGTGGCCGAACCCGAATAGTCGGAGTAGATGCGAGGGAGAGAAGAAAGTTATCTAATTTTTTTTTTTTCTTTTCTATAATTTTAACGTTCGGTGACGTCTAAACGTCACTTAAACGCGATCAAAAAATAAATAAAAATATAGTTCATCGTCCAACGTCAATAAGGCCGTTTTGTTAAAAAAAAAAAAAGACTACATTTTTTTCCTGCACGTTCACTACATTGACTTTCAACGTTCGAAACGACGACACTGCTTCCATCCCCCTCCCATCCCAGCCGACGCCGCGCGTTTCTTTCGACCGCCTTGGTCGAGAATACGGGTCACTGCAAGCACGTAGAGACGAAACCCGTTCGCGAAAAAAAAACACATTTATATGCGCCCGAAAAGCGCGAGAGACCTAACCGTTCTAGCACGAAACAATCCCCGTTCGCGTGTAAACGCGATAAATCCATAGCCGTCCCAAGGAAGGGGGAGTGAGTGGGCAAATGGGGCAAGTTCCCTAGGGCGTCCAAAGTATTATGAATGCATAGGGCGTCATAAAAAAATGAAAGACAAAAAGAAAAAATTTGTTGTTTTATTTTAGATATTTCCCTTGTATCTATATGATGATTTCGAGGACGAGTGTATTTACTATTAAAATATATAAAATGATGTAATTAGACATACTGCGTTAATTGTAAAATTTTTTTTTTTGGGGGCGGGGGCGTCAAAAATATTATTGCCCTAGGGCGTTATTGGTGGTTAGGACGGCACCGGATAAATCGTTTGGGGGGAAAAGAAAAAAACGAGATTTCTCGCCGCGACGCGACCGCGCGCACGCAGTGCCGTACGCTATAACCGCGGTTACAGCGTACGGCCGCTGCTGCACTACGGTGTACGCGGCGGCGTGACGGGGAACCCGCGGCCCGACAGCAATCGATAGCGTGCCCGTGGCGGCACACGCGGAACCACGCGAGCGGATACAACACGCCGCCTGCACCGCCTATTCGCGTTTTTTTTTTTTATCGCGATTGGAAATCGGAATGGTGTAGAAAACAAAAAAAAACGAAAAAGCCAAAAAAAGAAAGAAAAACAAAACGAAAACCGAGCGAAAAACTCCGTCGAGTGTTTTATTTTTAACGAATCCGAGAACAAAACAACAGACTTACACTGGCCGCGCGTTATGACGGTGGTTGTCGTGCAGGACGGTCCGTGGCGGCGGCGGCGGCGGCGGCGACCTGCGTGCGTTCGTGGTCGGTCGCTGTTATTGTAATATCGCGCGCGCACTGCACCGCTGTGTGCTCTGCTCCGCACCGGCCGATCGGAAAAACGCGAAAGCCGCCGCCGGAGAAATCGATTCGCGGACGGACATTCAACGCGCTCGTCGAAAACGCGCGACGACAATGTGTGTGTGTAAAAAAAAAAATTTTTTTTTTTTTTCTAAATTAGGAAAGAAAAATAATTCGAAATAATAATGATAATAATAAAAAAGGAAAGAGCGATTACACGATTACGCGGAACGCGCGCGCGGCTTGTTGCTCCGTGGCGAGCTTTACTGACGACACTGGGCTCCGAGAGACTTTTCAGGGAAACACCTAACCGCTGTCATTGGCCGGCGGCACGGGCGGCGCAGGGCGGTGCAGGGCGGCGGCGGCGGCAGGGCCCGTACGCATGATAATGTGGCGGCGCGCGCGGTGAAAACCGTGTGTGGGGTACGGTTTTTCGCGGCGCGCGCGATTCCGGCCCCGGTGCAACACTGCACAGGGCGGGGACGAAATCGATTTTCCGGCGGCGGCGGCGGCGGCGGCGACGACGACGACGACGACGTTCCGTTCCGCCGACATCGCCGTCGTCGTCCTCGTCCTCCTCCTCCTCCTCCTCCTCCTCGTTCTTTCCGATCGTCCGCGACGACGCCCGCGCACAGATAGCGTTGCGGATATATACGCGTTTTCTTTAAACGTCGAGACTTATCGCGCGGACATTAGGAATTTTCAAAAGGCGGGGAGGTTAGATTTTCGATATTCACGTAATCGGGGGATTTTACCGTTTTTTTTTATATATATATTAGATTTTAAGTAAAAATCAACAATCAATTTTCTTGTTACTATAATATACACGCGATGTTACAATATTATAACGCACAAAAAAAAACAACAAAAAGAAAGATAAGACAAAAATAATGATAAGAAAACGTGAAAGAGTTCAAATTAAACGACGAAACCGGCTGAATGGAAATATGAAATTACGAGGACAACGGATTCAGCGGATGTAGGACTGAGAATGTTAGAATGGGTGAGAGGAGTAATACGGAGATTGGACAATTTTTTTTTTTTAATAGTATAAAACGCTCTGTAATGAATGCGGGGCAATCGAAAATTAAATGAGAAAAATCGCATTTGTTTTCCTCGTCGTAGCGTGTACAGAGAGTTGTTTAAACCTAAATTAAAACCACGGAACGGGAACCGATTGTGCCCCAGCCTGAGGCGAGAAAGAATACAATTTGTGACCGGGAGAGAGGAAGATTGTTAGCCCATGGATACTTTGGAATGTTGGGGGATATTTGTTTGTACCAGGAGGCCAGGCGAGGAAAAGAAGAGGACCACTTATCCTGCCAGGCTTTATTTAAGGACTGATGAAGATGAGGAAGGATGTCATAGGAAGGAATTTTGAGGGAAGATCTGCAACGAGCGATTTTACATTAAACGTGTAATTTTTTTTTCTCTCCAAAACAGAAGTTTTCGAAAATCGGTCGGAAAGCTTATTAAAAAATGAATTTTTCGTGAAATTTACACACCTCTGTGCGCGCTGATCATCGGTCATGATCGAGCCTTTAGTGCTTAACTGACGATAAACTCGGTCGGTCGTGTACAGTGTAAATGTGAGTAAACGAGTAAACGTGTACACGAGTATACAACAAGGAAAGATGAATTCTTACGTTCATTTCATTTCATTGAAATACGCGAAATAATATTATTAATAATAATGAAAAAAATAAATAATAAAGATTGCATACGCGAGTACGAACGGTCAGCGTCAAACTAAACACCCGCATATACCGACATGACGCGTCAGCCGACCGTAATAAAACGGAAAAAGAAAGTTGTCACTAGATAGCGCTACGACACAACATAGAAGGCGTGGCAGAAAGGCGTTTATAAATAGCGATCCGAAACCATCGAACAGCTCAGTATAATCACGGCAATCAGGCATTAACAACGTAATTCGCATCTGACTGCGACGCGCGCGCGCACGAGTGTGTGTGTGTGTGTGTGTGTGTGTGTGTGTGTGTGTTTGAGACTGACCGCTATTTATATGCGCATTTCTGCCACGCCCTCTATGTTGTGTCATAGCGCTATCTGGTGGTTTTCCCGTTTTATTGTGCATTTCGTCTCAGTACATTAATAGATCTTTCCTCTTGGTTATTACTAGTCATTGTGGATATTTCATTGGCAGAGGAGGTTGGCTTTATATTCGCCCCCCCTTGAACATCATGTATAATCGCCACTGGGGCCCGTCATCAAATATCAAATTAAAATTAAAATAGATTTAAAAGAAAAACGAAGCAGAATCGTTTACGGACGCAGAAGAAGAGAAAGACGAACCTGATATCGAAAATCGCGATGATTGTTTGCCCGGAGTATTTTAGTATTTTATGAAATATGAATTAACTTCAAAATCAGGCTTATTCAATTCGATTTGTGTAGCAATGAAATATTGATAGATATACACACGAGTTTCATACGAACGCGAGTGTATTTTCTAAGCCGGAGATTTTAAAAACCAAATTCATGCTCTCAATGAATCACACACATCTTATCTGTCTGTATACGTGGGATAATACTTAATTCAGTTAATTAATAAACAATAAATAATTAACAAGTTTGGGTCTTCGAATCAAGAATTAAAGCACTACTGTTTTGATATAAAAATATATTTTAACATTTTTTACGAGTACATGGCGAATTATATTAATGTATAAGTTTTGTACAAATTAAGAAGGTTGTTTTTTTTTTTGTTTTAATATGATTTGACTTATTTAAAGTTTAGATAAATACGTTAAGTGGTCTTTTCCTTTCTAATCGTAATAATCGTATGAGTACGTTTATACCAACCAATTTACAAAAAAAAAAAAATGTTACATATTGTTAAAAATGATGCACACACAAACAGTCTAAAAATTATTTCTTTAAACAGGATTCGAGAAAATTTTTCCCTCTCGAAACTGTTTTTTTTTTTGAAAAATTTATAATAACTTTAAAAGTGATACCGAAATGGGTAACCATTTTTTTTATGACTTTTAAACTGTTATTTTTTTTATAAAAATTTCCTATTTGGAAACCTTTAAAAATCGGGTGTCCTTTTAATCGCATCATATTATATGATACGTCTCGCGCGTCTAAGTTTTATCTTTTTCTTTCGCATATTATTTATCTTTCTTTTTTTAGACTTCATAATTAAGTAAAAATGTTCTCCTAACCTAAATGTATTATACACTGCGGGTTATAAACGTTTTTTCCCCTTTTTTTGATTAATACGAATATTAAATGGGAACTAAGAACTTACAAGACACACGCAATAACCGAATCGAGTCGTTATAACACCGCACGTTTCCGTAGATACTTTACCGGTCGTCGCGACTCGTACAGCATAGCATGACTGCTGTAAAGCGAAATAATATTGTTTTTTTTTTTTTTTTACGGTAAAAAGAAGTTAATTTTTTATTTATATTATGTTTTTGTCAGAACGCGGCGGTCCGTGTTTTAATAAACGTTTTCGTGTTTACTTTTAAACATAAAAAACACTTGTTTCACATTGACGCAGCCATATTTCGAGTAAATGTATAATCTACGAGCACCTATACATCACATTAGTTTTCTACATTATAACACGCGTATGTTACCAGCTACGTGTAACGATATAACATAATATATATTTGCGTATAATGTATAGGTACTTAAATAAAAAAAAAACTACCTATATAACCCTGATGTAATGGAAGTAATATTATTATGTCTGTATAGTTTTACTAAATGTTCTGGATTCTGAGCGAAACGATGAAGCTATTGGTTTTACAATGACGTTTATTTTTAATTTTTTTTTTTTCTGATTACGAATTTTCGACTAGAAATAATTCTCGGATGATCTCGTCACGCGTAACACGTTCCGGTAACAAATTTTATCTAATCGGTACTTTATTCGAAACGTTTTTTTCTCTCTCTCAGTATATTTCCCTTATCCAAAACTACCCAAAAATCGGAAGGAAACTATTTTTTCGATAGTTTTTAAAAGAGGCATAAAAAAAAAATTACCAAAATAATGCGTCTTAGAGTTTTGAACATCACGTAAAATACGTGACTTTACACTGTATATACGTACAAAAAATTTCTTTTAATTTTACACTGTTCACGGCAATTTTTAAGATGTAAGACCGTTAAACTGTGAGGTGCAGTTAATTAATTGGTTTATTGAACAATTAGTTTAATCTATAATATCGTATTTTCTTGACCGGCGTTTCTGAATTGAACCGAGGACTCCCTCGTATAATGCAATATAGTGATTTCATACGTGCCCGACGCAGCACGGAATAGAAAAAAAAACAAATTCGATAATAGCGAAAATAACTGCAGGAAGAATCCGAGTTTCTCAACTTTGGTGTTATAAGAGTTGCCCTGGGGTTTTGCGATGAATTGAGCGAATTACTATATACGAATCTAAAAACGCCACTTAGACATGAGGTTATACGGGGTTTGAATAACTAGGCGTATTGATCGGTGAGAGGTATTCTATCGTTCGACCGGATCAAACCATCAAGTCCCCGTACACGCTTAGGTACTGTTGCTTAGGGAATGATTTCACGAGAAGACGTGCGAGCGTCATCGTAGTTGTGCAGACGAACGGCCGTGTGCCGAACTCAAGAGCGTCCACCGTGTACGTTCAGGGATCGTTAACCGAGCCAACAGTGGCGAAACGCGGAGGCCGATCCCTCCGTAACGAGACCAGTGGCGGTTTTTAGGGGGGGGCGATGGGGGCGATCGCCCCCCCCTGGACGTTACTTTTACACATGATATCTATATTTTAAATAAGTACACAAAAATTAATATTATTATGACAAAAGGTAAAAAAATTCAAAAACAATAGAATAAGTCATTTTCACTATCATTAATCCCAAAAAATTTTATTTTGAAATTTACATAGGTATTTATGCATAATTTGTCACATTTGTCTATATTTTATTTAATCAGTGAAGCTAATGCCCGATTCCGCAATTTGAGGAGTACTGGCGGTGCATTCGGGTTAAATTATTGGGGGGTCTAATTCGCCATAAGATAATATACTAAATTGCCATTGAAAAAATTTTTTTCTCGCTTCGCTCGATATGTGTCTACATATAAATACATTTAAATATAATAATAATTTTTCAAACCATTTTTGAGGGGCTAACTAAACTTTTAGGGGGCGAAGTCATCCAAGCCCCCCCATTTTCTACTAATGAACTAAACTACACTAGAGATATACATGTGAGAAGGGGTTTGATATTTTAAATCGCCCCCCCTAAAAGTTTCGTCAAAACCGCCACTGAACGAGACCGAGATTGTCCCCGGATCCGCGGTTCGCGTCTCAAATTTCGACAAAACCGCATCCCGCGGTCAGGAAGGCGCCCGTCGATATTAATGCGTCTGCCTCAGGCCGTCCGGTGTTTGAACCACCATCGATACGACAACGCGACAGCACGAGGATATTATTCCAAGTCTTTCTTCGGAGGCGCAGCGGGAACGCTACCGATGGCAATAAGCCGTTTTCACGGTCCCCACATACTCCCCGAAACGTCTCTCGGCCTGCACGCGTGCTCGGCGTCAGCGTTCGCAAGACCGTTATACCACAAAGATGGCATTTCAGCGACCACCACACGGCCCGCGTCCCGGCGCATAAACGAGGAAGTGAACGGAACACCCGTCGTCAGTTAGTTATGTTTTTGGGTTCAGCGGAATGCCGTTGGTATAAACGGACGCGTTTCAATAAAAAAAAAAAATTCAATGAAAAACCGTCGCCGCCGCGGTGTCTGTCGACTGCAACAGCGCGACCGGCGCGTGTATTCGGGCGAGGGAGACGCGCGCGCGTCACTCGGCCGCGGCGAGAGAACGACGCAAGCGCCCCGGCGACCGCGCCATTTCTGCCGGCGAACGCGCGACCGTCACGGGTATGGTCCGCGCGCGCGCGCCCGGTCGATAATATTCCGCCCGCGGCAATCGCGCGCGCACGACCACGACAATAAAATAATATAACATTCGATCGGCCGGCAATACAATAGTATATACACTATTATACCTACCTAGTTACCTACACTGCCGCGAACCTAACTTACCTGGTTTTAATCGGCGCGTTATTATCGTTTCCAAAAAAAAAAAAAAAAAAATTTCATTCGGCCGACAGTACTTTCTCGAAACGCTTTATTCAATGTAATATATTATTATATATGTGTATAAACAGCGTTGTACATAATTTTTTTTTTTTTTTGTTATATAGACGAAAATTAGTGCATCGGACAATTCTCTTTTGAACGGAGTTGAGAATTTTAAACACTTATACGTGCGAATATAAACCATAAAAATAATATGCATAACGAGATGATAAAGCTCAGAATAAGCAAAGCAAATCGAGGGTACCCATAGCCGTGCCAAGGGTGGGGGGGGCAAATGGGGCAAGTGCCCTAGAGCAGCGTTTCCCAAATAGTGGGTCGTGACTTACCCACTACCGGGCCACGAAAATATAATACCGGGTCGCAGACTTAATAAAATTCTCATAATAAATTTTGTTATTTATCATTTTGTTTGATAATTTGAACTTTTTAGCAAAAATAAATTCATCAATACGAATAACTATTATTTACAACAAAAATAACAATTATTGAGATTATCAACTAGACTTCATGAAAAACCCGTATGACATTCAAATGTGTTTTATTTTGCATTTTTTTACAAAACGATAAATGTGAAATATTATGGTGGGTCACGAAGGGAAAAAATATTAATTACCGGGCCAGCTCAAACAAGAGTTTGGGAAACGATGCCCTAGGGCGTCCAAAGTATTACGAATGCAGGGGGCGTCAAAAAAATGAATGACAAAAAGAAAACATTTATTGTTTTATTTTAGATATTAATTTCCCTTGTATCTATATGATTATTTCGAGGATGAGTGTATTTACTATTAAAATATACAAAATGATGTAATTAGATACTACGTTAGTTGTAACATTTTTTGGGGGTAGGCGTCAAATATTATTGCCCTAGGGCGTTATTGGTGGTTAGGACGGCACTGAGGATACCACGCGATGAGTAAAATGTTCACATCGAAACTCCTTTCACGAGACGCCGTCAACAAAAAAAAAAAACTGTACATTGCTTACTTACGTCCCGGTATCGTGTACGGATGTGAAACATGATCTACGACGCAGGGTGACGAGAATTAGCTCTCGACTTTTGAAAGGAAAATCCTTAGAAAAAAATATATGGGCCTCTGTGAAACCCCCAATACTGGTGTATACGAACGGAGAAAAAACGCAGACTTGAGCCGACTGTATAATGCACCTAATACGCAAAATTTTCTGACAGAAAAATGGTTAGAGTGGGCTGATCATGTATGGCGTGCAGTTGGTAGATCGATTAAACAGGTGCTCACTGGCATACCAAATAAAACGCGACTTGTGGGCAGACCACGTCAACGGCGGACGGACCGAGTGAAAGGCGACTCAAAGAGTTGAAGAAATGAAGCAAGTATTGAAGATGCAGAGGATCGAGAAGGCACTTTGGTAGAAGCTGCAAAGTGCTTGAATGGCGCGTGAAGCAAAAAAAAAAAAAATAGACGAAAATTAAACGAATGTTTGCCTCGACGATTAATAAATACGAGAAATAAAATAATTAATTGAACAAAAATAATAACGACAGAAAACCCTCGGAAAGGAAAAAAATTTAAAACGGAATGAACAAGGAAGACGTTGGTGGTTTGAAAGATACGGGGAAGAGTAAAAGGAATGTAACTGGAAGCGAATAAACTTGCAAGAAAGCGCCGCTTATGGGAAAGGAACAAGATCTTGTTCTGTAAATAAAATTGTTTTTTGTTTTATCATACGCCCACACATTTTTTTTTCTGATGGGGGACAAGTCCCTTGTCATCGTTTCCCCCTGAAATGAAGTTTCAAATACGTCACTGGCTCCCTCCATTAGAACTTCCAAGAAAACTTGTAATCATTTTAACTAGACTTCGCGTCGGTCACACGAAAAAAAAATTACGCACAGTCCGTTAATGACTAAAAATGATCCTCCGACGTGTAACTTTCTCGTGAAACTCAACTCGCCATTAAACACACACAATGTCGAACATAATATTATGCAGTCGTAACGGACTCAATGCTAATCTCCCAGACGGTGTATCGCGGGAGCTTCTCAACCGAAATACGTCTTCGTTAGTTGCCACTTCCAAGATTATTGTCAATAATATTCACGCCTTAAATAATCCACTGTAAACAACCGTTTTAACAGCCAATGGCCACTGTCGACGAGGCGTTATAAAAATAAATACACGTGTAGTGTTGAACGGCATCGTACACCGGTGTATACGAGCGAAGAAATAACGTGGACTCAAACAGACTGTACGCAGTATATCCGACTTTAGAAGATTTTCTAAGATCAAAAAAGGTCAAAACGGACCGGACGTATGCGGCGTGCGGAGGGTATTAGGTGAATAAAACGAGTACTCACTAACAAGCCAAATAAAAAACGATCAGTGCGAAGACCGTATCCGCGTTGAATGGACCGTATAAGAAACGACTTGAGAGGATTAAGAGACGGAGCGAGAATTATTGAAGACGCTGAAAATCGAGATTATCGGAGAACTTTGGTAGAAGCTGCAAAGGGATTGAATATAACTAGTGCATTTTCTTCTGAAACGCTTTTTATTTTACGAAATAATAATAAAAACACGGCCGAAATTGAAAAATTAACATGTAATTTGTCGTCAACATAACATTAGGGTAATTTGATTTTTAAGAAGAAGAAAAAACTTCTCAATACGCGGCCGTACGCCTGCCTACATAAGCCAACTGACCACGTACACCTTTCGTCAATTCCTTTTCGTACGACGACGTTATTTCGGTGATGCCTGGTGCCCGTGGCTTAAGTAAATTGTCAAAATAAAAAACGTAATTATTTTCGGCGAATCTTTTTTTTTTAACACATTTTTCGGCGTGTTAATGGTCATAAACGCCTTTCTGCAAAGGGCGTTTTTCGATATTTTTACGGCGTTAAAATCCGAGTCTTATTTACTCGTGCAGTTATCTCATGTCGTACAATAGTAAAAATATCGCGTTTAATATCGATAATGTCGTCATTCGTTACACCAGAATTTTTTTTTTTTTTGTATAATTAAAAAAAAAATGTCGAAAAACGTGTTTCGCCTATTTTACTGTAGCGCAGAAAATTCACCGACTTTTTTAAACGCTCGCACGCAGCCACCACCAGTCTGTTACGACCTACATACGTCATATTATACGCAATACATACCAGCTGAGGTGTACCACCACCAGCTACCGCTATTACGCCGCGTTTATGTACGTATATAATATACGTAATATACTTCAGAGCAGAGATTCGGTTAATTATTATTATTTCCGACGATTAAACGAGTATATATTATAATATAATTACTGCACGATAATAATAATATAATAACGTACGCCACACGAGCCGTTTTGAACGGATTCAAAACGCTGTTTACTATTATTCGTGTTTTATAACCGGTAAATTTCTTTTCTCTCATTTTTTCGCGACACCGTTAAATCGAAACGCTAAATAAAAATTTTTAAAAATATCATATAAATGCCCGTTACGGTCACGCGTCGTTTCTCCCCCATCCTTACCTATGCTGGATCCTCTTGGGCGCCCTTCATTGGTCGCTCACATTGGAAACGCATCGAATCCGTCCAGAACATCGGCATCCGTACGATAACGGGGTTACCTACTATCGTCAAAAATTCGATCCTTCATAAATCTACAAACTTCAAATCAATCCAGGAATCAATTCAAACTCAGTCCAAAACGATGTTCTACAAAAACTCCTTTTCCGACCACAAACACATCCGCCTTCTTGGAAAAACGCACTCCCTACCGACAACAAAACACTTACCAAAACCGTACCCATTAACCTGGGCAGACCGACCAACTAACTAACAGTCCCCCACTTCCATCCCCTAGTAGAGGCGCAAGCCTGGTATAGGAAAAGGCATAGCCATCCCTCCAAAGCAAAGCAAGCGCGTCGTTTCACTATAATATCCTATATCGTGCAGTCGTTCGTTTACTAATAACGCGAATGTATTTATTCGAATGGGGCTATACTCGTAGGCGTAGGGAAGAAAACGTACTGCACAATGGACCAAAAAAAAAGTTACGTTTTTCATCAGAAAAAATTTTACTGATTTTTCAAATTAATACATAAATAACGGACATTTATAATAAATAAAAAAAAAACAGCCGTTTTCTACGAAAAAACTCGTACAAAAATCATAGTATCAAATACATTATAAATTTAGATGGAAATTTCAATCGGAGGCCAGCGAAATTGTTAATAAGGCGAGACAAAAATAAATTGTACACGCGCAGACGCCGAAATGAAACGGTTCTCATTCCCTTTTCCAAATTAATGTATAATTATTATTGTTTATCAGTTTTTAATTGTTACGATTTTTTTTGTTATTTTTCACGTGAAATTTCGATACTTTTACGCTTTATTATTATTGCTCATACCGATGCCAACCCGTCGAGGGCGTTCTTCAGCAAATCCGTACGATATAAATTATCGAATTAAACGGAAAACGAGACGATTATTTCCGTTCGCCCATTTCGTCCTTACGATTTTATACTGATATTGTATACTGTTTTTGACTTCCTGTTCTTTTTTTTTTCAGTTTTTTCGAGAAAATTAAAAATATTACAATTGTGTCATATATGTTCGATAAAATTTGTAGATTCGTGTTTTTTATTATTATTATTATTATTTCGAATTTCGTTTTAAAAATAAACGAGTACAAAAGTGATAGCTCAGCGCAGGGAAACAGCGACGGCCCACTGTTGCCCCGCCTCGAATAAATAAAATAAATAAAAATTTATATTACCGTATAAAAAAAAACGCACGGTTTGCTTTTTATTTTTTTTCTCGCGTCTCAAAATGTCAGCTCGAAAATAAAACAATCCCGTGCAGTTGTTGTTATGTCATAATATATACACCGTGCTACGAGACGCATTTGCAGTATACGACACAACTATAAGGCGCAGTATAACACTATAAAGGCCGACAGCGTCTTACTGTATTTCAGCCGTTTTGAATATTAATTTAATGGGACGTATCGGTCATTTTTGAACCGATAAAAACCGGTTGAGTTCACTTTTATAATATAGTTATAAACCACATCCGTAAACGTTAAATTTAAAGATATATTTTATAATCACTTTTTCAGATGTCGTACGATATTTTCAAAATTCTTATTCCAAGACACGCGTATACACTTTCGGTAAGTATACGTAATTATACGTTTGTAGTCCTCCAGTTCATAATCGCTACACCTACGACGCCTCTGCGCCTATACACCGCTATTTTGGATCGGAAACCCAAAACCCCGTTCTAGACACGCCCTTGGTGGCCACAAATATTGATAATACGACGTGTATCAATCGACCGATAAAATCTACCGTTTGTACAAATACGAGGTGTGTGTCAAAAGTGAGTGTACTGAATTTCCCCTCGAATGAAACGGCATCGTTACGTTTTACGAGGATATATAAGCGCATTCGGAAAATAGTTAACTACCAAGCACAAACAGAATTAAACCCGTCGAGTTCAATAATCACTTTGCTACGGGCGTTACTACGTATACGTCACGTTTTAATACTACGCGCGAATCGAATTTCGTGTGAAACTAAAAAAAAAAATGCATCTAAAACGTTTAGACGTTTGACAAAAGCATATAATACGGAGAATCCACTATATCCGTGTATAATATTATGGCGTTTTAGATGGCACAAAGCGTTCAAAAAACGCCTAACCGATAACCGCGTCCGACGAAGGCGCGCGTGAGCGATGAATCAACGATAAAAACGACGATCATATTGTTTTTTGACAGCCGTTGAGAATTGTGCAAAATAATTTTACCTCCCGGACAGACTGTAAATAGGGTGTTTTTTTTTTACAAAGACTTCCTGGAATTGCTTTGAAAACGTGTGCGGCGAGTCCGAAGTGACATTGCAGACGACTGATACTATGACTGCAGCCCAGACCCAGGATTCTTTGTGATTTTTGTCTCTTCCCCGAGTTGACATTCGAGATACAATGACATCACAACGGGTCTGTCGAAAATATCAAAAGAGCACCTGATAGACGGACTATAAAAAAAACCTTGTGGAAAACGACTTTAAACATCAATATTATGGGGAAACGATGAAACGTGCACTTCCCACGGATCGCGTAGTTCGAATGATATTAATATTCGTCGTTTAATATTGTGTAGTAGAAAAATAACATCTCATTACCACCCGTACTCGATCGATTGGTCGATATACAATGTACGAAAGTTGTTATTCGTTATACACATTTACCTCGTCGTCCACGAACAGACTTTCCTCTTCGGAATATTCGTCGGTCCGTTTCACGGAACTGTCTATCCAGGAGTTCACCTTGTCCGCCACGTCCTTCGGACACTTGGACTCTGCCGACGCGACCTCCTCCTCCTCCTGCTCGTCCTGCTCGTCATCCGAATCGTTACCGACCGCAGTGGTCTGCGCTCCGGCCGCGTCCTCGTAACCCCGTCCCTGCCCGTCGTCGCGGGCCTCCACTTCTTCCGCGATCGCCGCCGCGTCGTTCGCCCGCTGCGTTCCGCCGTCGTTTCCGTTTCTCTGACCGTCTATCAACATCGTGTTGGTCGCGACCAGCGTAAACCGCAGTCCCGAGCTGACGTTGAACAGCCGCGGCGGTTTCTTCTTTTTCACCTTACACTTTTCGAACACGTTCCGGAACCCCTGGAACTTCTTCTCGATGTCTTCGACCGTGTCGTCTTCCAGCGGGTGGCCGTCGCCGCCGTGCAGCGGCGGGTGGCCGCCGCCGCCGCCGCCGTCGCCGTCGTCGTCGTCGTCGTCACCGTCGCGGCCTAACCGAGCGCCCGCTTGGTCCGCGTGCGCGGACGGCGCGTACGATTCCGCTCTGCCGTGCCGGTGCGCGTTTTGCTGGTGTTGCTGCTGCTGGTGTTGGTGCTTCCGGCGGCGTTTGCCATTGGACCGGTAGAAAACGCGGAACAACCGGGACTTCTGTTCGCGTTCCCGCACGTTTCCGGACCGCACGTCGTACACGCAGTTCGGCCTCGGCGGACTGATGCCCAACAACTTTGTCACGTAATACTTACAAGTGGCCGCCGTGTCCATTGCCAGCGTACCGCGGACGCCGCCGCATTATCGTCGACGATCGCCGAATTCCTTGTCGATTAAGAACCACCGCACCGCGACTGTACACCGACCGCCGCCGACACAAACAACGATGATTATTACTGTTAATTACTAATTATTATTACTCTGCCGCCGTTGTACACGCACCGTAGTCGTCGTGTGTGAAAACTATACGCATCGCGTACATAACGCGCGTATACGTGTGTACGTTTTGTACAGTGCACGTTTTGTGTGGTGTTGCGCGCGCGGATAAGGAGGCGTTCGAACCGAACATTTGTGCAAACAAATGCAGTGTGCCGACACGAGGGGAACACGTAAATAACAACGATGCGGTATGTGGTTAGGTACATATGCAATTGCGCCGCGGCGTACACTTTGGCGAAGGCTAAAAAGATATTATATCGTTTATATATATATATATATATAGAGGCCCTTAAATCGTTTCGGTATTCGCGCGGGCGAAAATCTATTAAATTTTCTGGAGGGGCTAACATTTTTAACATCAGTCATAATCGGCTGTCAAATGTCCAAAACACATACAGATTATGAGATTTTTGGGAGGCTTAGCCCCCCATTTCCGCCTACGGGTATTCGGTTCCGTCGTACGCAGCGCTTGAATTTGAAAAAAAAAAATTAGAATGGGGACGCAAAAGCGTAGAAAAAAAAAATGTGCGTCCTTAAAAATTTTAATGTCTTGAAAATTCGCGCGGCTTCGCTCCCCTTTCCCTCAGCCGTCGTTATATTTTTAATTAAATAAATCTATTGGATTTGCGATAAAAAAAAACGTCAGATCTATTTATTATTTTGGCGTCGATATAACAACATTTTTAAAGACGATTTTATTATTTTCATTAATATTCCGTCAAATCGTAAAAAGAGTCCTGACCGTCGCATTACGTTCTCAGCGTGCCATTATAAAAAAATTAGAAGGGGTACGCTTAAATATTAAAAAAAAAAAAAGAGGTACTCCGTCCCCGTCCCCCCAATTAAAGCACTGGTTATACGCGAGTATAAACGCGTAAAGTTACCTTTCAACAAGATCCAAAGATTATAATTGTATACAAAGTTTTAATTAGACACCCGCATTATACGCGTGTAACCATACTAAAACTGCAGATGATGAGAACAAATTGCAGGGCGTTTATGAAAGGAAAATCCTTCGGACCGAAAAAAACGAAGGAAGTGATTTTGAAGTCAGGGCAATTGAAGAGTCGAGAAGATTATAACGGAGAAGCCAATATTGTAGGAATCACGAAGAGTAACGGAATAAGATCGTGGCCGATCGCGTACGGAGATCTGAATAGGAATACTGACTGATGGGAAGCGTAACAAGATGGAGACCGAACATAAAACGGCCCGGAGGACGACCCAAGCAATAACGTCGGCCTGATAGAATTAAGGAAGACCTCGGGATGATTGAGGATGATAAATATATGAACTATAATTTTTTTTTGTATCTATTAATTTTCTAAATTTAAATGAATATAAATTTACTTCGAAAAAAAAATATTCGTTCTTATGACAAAATATTGATCCTCCCCCTCCCATGATCTCTAGCTCTAATTACGCCACTGTATTACTATACACATCACTTTAACGAAATCATATAATACTCTGTACACGCCTTTTATAGTAATTGAAGTTTTAAAATATTATATATATATATTGCAGAGCTTATATAGTCGAGGAATAATAATTTTAAAAAAAGAGTAGATTTTGAAATATTAATTTTTTTCTCTTTTTTTTTTTTGTTAAGTTTTACGGCTCTCTTTAGCCGCAATATCGTTTAAACCTATTTTTTCCGACAATTTTGATTCTGTACACGTATAATATAATAAAAAGGTTGTGCTCGGTCATACTACAACTATTCTAAAATCATTTTTACATATTATTAGTAGTGTTGTAGTATAGTTACTAAAAAAATCGACGCTAAAGTGTTTTTGAAGAAGTTCGCGATTTCACGTCTCTTAATACATGGACTCTAAATAGGCCCAGAACCTTTACACCATATTAAAAACAGCCCTGATCCCTGCAGCACACGCGATTATATATAGATTTTGAAAGTCCTGCGAAAACCGTGCGTGACGTATATCAAAATATTTGACTTCACAATGACTCTGCAGCATGTATACGCGTATTATCTGATATTATATGTTATACCTCCTATACTCAATTTTTGGGGAAAATTTTAATAAAACACCGTACGTTTTATACGAATACGAGTAGTATATTTTATAAATACTTTTTTTTAACGCTTTGTTATAAGCGCCAACATTATATTATAATATTATATACGCACGAAAATAGGAAATTATTTCGACTTCCAGTACGATATATATTTTATAAAAGTACTGCAGGTGACATTATCCTATATATTCGACAAGATATTGAAAAATAAATTTTTTTTCTTCGATTTTTCTATTATACGATTTATATTTTATATACCATAAAACCACCTGCAGTATAGGGTAATAAAATAATATTATTTTTAATACAAGAATATTAATAACACTTTTTTTTACGTTAATTTTTGCACCCATATTCCTGCACGATATGTTTATAAACTGATTAAACTCGATATTTAGGTACTATTAGGTACGTCATTTTGTTGTTTCAAAAAAAAATTGAACTTTTATAAAAAAATATATATATTTAAGTACCTATACACAATATCTTATATATATTCTCTCCGTATCGTTCGGAAAATCGATTATTACACGTATGCACAGCTATAACATTGTTCGCGTACCCAATAATAACGGTATAACAGCCATTGTTTCTTTTTTTTTCAAATTGAAAATTCAAATTTTAAACGCGTGTATCCTATTTTTATATACGATATATAATATTTATATTTACTTGCGTACATTATTTATAAATACAGGTATTATAATTTACAAGAAATAGCTGGTACGACAGTACCTACATATAAAATATAGACGACAAATCGCCGTACGATTTATTACGAATTTCAGTTAAACCGAAAACCCCGTTTATTCTTTCTACGTAAATTTTACGTTTTTGTAAAATCCATATTTTATACGATCAAATAATAATTTATCTCGAACGATACGAAATGTTTTAAGAATCAAACGGTTTTTAATGAAATTAATTCCTTACTACGGCTATTATAGGATGCGAAAGTGTGTTTGTCGTTACTTTTTCACACGCAAAATCTACAGGCCCGATTTGAATGATTCAACGGATTCCGATGCAGAATCCAAGGAGTGTAATATAAAGGCTCTTTTCTATCACGCTAAAACTAAATGCGGTCGATCATTAAATCGACATCCTATTACTGAAAACATGCGCTAATAATTATAGTAATAAACACCACGGGATTCGGGGCAATAAGCATCTCTTGAAAATCGGTAAAATCGTATAATCTTCAATATCACTCGTAGTGGAACAAAAAAAATTTTATTTGAATTCGCATATAACACACTATTCCAATCGGGTTACGCAAATATTTATAGTTTGCATGGAGGAAAAATGAAATTTTACATTAAACTTACACATAATTACGTGTTCGTTGAAATCCGCTCACTTTTTTTCTGTTAACAATTTAAATGACTCACAAAGTCAGGACGAACGAATTTAATTTTTTTTTTTTAAATCTGAATATTGCTATCGGTTTTCGCGCAAATTTAATACAGTATAATCGTTATTGCAAATTACAACGAAATCATCGTGTGTAAAATTAAAACCCGATTCAATACCTAGAACTCATCCTGCAGACAATCGACGTATTACTATACTATATGTTACACTCAGTCGAACATTAGAACGAATTAATCGCGTATTCGTCGAATATTCAAATTTTATTCGTTATAAATTTTCGTTGTAAACGTTTTCCACTGGATATTGGAACCATTCGTTTTATGTATAAAACAAATCTAAAATAATACTAATAATAATTACGTAAACGCATTTATATATTCCTTTCTGCAAGTGTACTGCACTAAATATTTTTAAAAATTTTTGTAGATTTATAAATGTATTACGTTTACACGCGAAGTCGAAAAGTAAACACTGCAGTGTTTATTACAATATTATTATATTCAAATAATTGTCGAAATTGTTTACATATGAAATAACAAAAATAAAAACGCGTACAGTTTAAGCCAATTTGTTCTCGTCAACGAATCGATCGAGAAATTCAGCAAGAATAATAATTTCACTCGAGTAGTTTTTTCACAGCGCATCAGCAGACCGAAATAAAACCGGAAAAGGAAGCAGTCACCAGATAGCGCTACGACACAACATGGAGGGGATAGCAGAAAAAGCTTATAAATAGAGGTCCGAAACTATCGGACCGCTCAGTGTAGTCACGGCGGGCAGGCGCGAACGACGTAGTACCGCTATTTATATGCGCCATTCTGCCACGCCCTTCTATGATGTGTCGTAGCGCTACCTGGTGAGTATACTTACTTTTTCTATTTTATAATATTGTTATTTCGTTTAAGTTCCATGCACGTTGTTCTTCCTTATTCTACGTCTTCGTTTCGTCTCGATAAATCAATTGATCTTTCTTTTCTTGGTTATTACTCGTCGTGGAACGTTTTCTACCAAAAAATACTTGTAAAAATTGGAGCACTATTTTCACGCGAAAAATAGTCTACAGGAAAAAAAACATCAATAATTGTAATTGTAATTCCCGTATATTAAACAAGTAATAACAGATACGTTTTTTAGTATATTAAACGAACATTTTTTTTTTTTAATTCTGGGTATTATATAAAGTACTATTAACTATATCATCAACAGCGTCACGGGGAAAAAAAAGGTTGTTTGAATTAGCATATAACACACTATTCCAATCGGGTTACGCAAATATTTATAGTTTGCATGGAGGAAAAATGAAATTTTACATTAAACTTACACATAAATACGTGTTCGTTGAAATCCGCTCACTTTTTTTCCCCGTAAATACACATAAAACACACGTGTGTTTTGTACGCGCCACGCGATTACAAAATCACATATCTGCACGAGGCGAAATATTATAAGAGTGATTATTATGACTACGGGAAAAGCAAAATGAGTCGTTTTAATTCCACACGTTTCGATAATACCATCGGTTCTGCTCTTTCAATTCAAAAGGCTGCATTACCCTTTAAAAATAGCATTTTTATAATGACGATCAATATAAGCTCAAAAGCGAACACTCAAAAGTTTCAAATGTGCGTTTAGAAAAAACATTTTCTCATTTTTTTTTTTTTGAGCTGAAGTTTTTTAAAAAAAATTATGTTGAATACATTTATTCGTTTTTTAATAATTTCCAAGTATTTTCGTGTGTGCCACATATTTTATGGGTAAATTTACTTAGGTACATTGCTACATTATTACTTATTAGTACAGGTATTTTCATCAAAATAAAAAACTATTTGTTAGTACGGTTAGTAATATGTATATTTAATAATGTATACATGTTGTTTATCAAAGTATGGAAACTGTAATCGATGACAGGTAAAACGAAAACACAAACTTAAGGTCAAACTGTATCAGAATGTGTCCGTGTGTGGTGCTCGATGACGGTAATTGGATAATATTATAAATTTTGTTGACAGCACAAAAAAATGTATTATTGGCCAATCATGACACACCGTAATAAAATATATAAATCACGAATAGTTGAATTTAATGTAATAGCAAATATTTGATTAAAACAGTTATAATGCAAATGCTTCGATTTTATACCATTTTCACAACTCTTTACTACAGGACAATATGTGGATATAACACTAAACTTACACAATTATTTAAACGCAGTACGTGAAAAATATTTCTACAATATTTATTTAACAGTATAAAATTTTTTTTTAAAAAAAATATACAAATACATTATATAAAAGTCAACATACAAAATGGACGGACACTGGTCAACTTATGGAGAACAATTTTAAAACTAAATTTTATTCTATTACACATCTTGTCCCGAAATAATAGACATCAAGACAAAATTATACAACGAAAGGCGTTCAAGCGCGTTTAAAAGAAATTTCTTTTAAAACTGATAGGTATAATAAAAACTAAAATAGATCTTAACGATGCTCAGCACCTCCCTAATGCCGCTAATAGTTTGGACAGATACAAAACTGATAGGTTTGGTACTTTGCATCATTACACGAATAAATCTAATAAACGATATGTATAAACCTATTGGTATAAGTGCTATAATTAAAATAATAATACAAAACTATTAAACAATAATCTGCGTTCACCAATACTGTTCTTCTGGCCATAATAATTATATCTATTTTATGGTAAACGTATAAAAATTGAGTATAAAAAAAATAAATAAATTATTGTGAACACTTATAAAAAATATATATGAAATCGATACTAGCCTAAGTACCTGTACGTTTTGTTTTTCAGATCAAATATAATGTACATTAAAAGTTGTTCAGTACATAAAATACATTAAAACACGATTAATCAATGATCAATATTTCGAACGAAAAAATAAATGCTTATCAAAACAATAAGCAAATTGGAAGATTTGGACAAAGTAGCCGAGTTACACCAGTAGTCGAAATAACATAAGCACCACGTAGTTGAATCGTAATGGTCTCTGAAAAATGTTTAAAATGATTAAAATCCAATACTTTTCAACAAAATAATTGTTAATTTACAAAAAAAGCATACCGCTTAATATCCAATTCGGGTATAGAGTTGTTCACGTAGTTGCCCAGTTTAACATCCTGAGAACTTTTTCTGCAACCCTCGTACTTGTCAGCCGGTATGTCTGTCCGAAAACCTTTAAACGAACTCAGACAATCACGTGTAATACGTTCTTCATCTGAAATTTAAAATGAAAAACACGTATTCTTAGTACAAATTTGTCTTATATAATTTGCTAAACATTTTAACCACGATAATTTAAGCCTTAAAGACAAACGCCTATACGTAATATAAATGAAATATTTAATATAACTTTTTACACGAGTATTACAAAATCAAAAACAATACAGTGACGTTGTTGTAGTAAACATGTTTATTTATCAAACCGATTTCAAATGAAAGTCATCGTCGGGTATATCGTGAAAAAGAAAAATAGACGATATTATTATTTCGTAATGATTTAAACGTCCAAAAATGATGACATACAATGTTCTAATAACGTTCACCCCAACGGCTAAAACAGTCTGCAGCAATAATAATAATAATAATAATTAAAAATTACGCGAAGAAAATTATTATCAATTCTAAATCCTTCGTAACTTATGGAATAAATTATTTAAACACATAAAACTGTCCAAGACTAAACATAAATTCTTTAAAAAAAAAAAAAAAAAAAACTGAAACTTGCGATAAACAGAAATTTATTTTGGTTCAGCCTTGGATTTAACAGTAGTATTACGACTTTTAGTTCTTAATGTTTCAAACTCGTACGATATCATACAAAATATATTTTCAACGCAAAATCGCACGCACTCCACAATAACCTATCCAACGCGCCGAATAAAAAAAAAAAAATGGCCACATTATTTTACCAATAATTTAGAGTGAAAACCAATATAATAATACGAATAAATGACAAAGGTATCGATATTTGTAACGACGAAAATAATATTACCTCCGACTCTCTCGATGACTTTTACACATATATCGTCTTCTTCGGGACAAATGATAGTTTTGTACCATAACCACTTGAATTCCCTGCCACAACCCGGATGTGTTGAAACGCATTGGTAACACACCACGAGCGATTCGGCTGTAAAAACGATCGGAAATAAAAAGTTTAGTGAAAAATAATAATAACAAACGGATCGAATTCGTTTTTGAACGGCGTATTAGGTACAACCACGACACCGCCGGGCCACTCCCCGCGACGGTTGAGTATACTCGCCTTGTAAGAATATCGCAGTGAACACGACTAACGAAAGCAAGACTTTCGCATTCGTCATTTTGAAATGACCGTCGACGTTTTTAAAAAAATATATAAACGACTTTTACCATTTAACGGTGTAAAAAACGAATTAAACGACGGAAAACAATAAAAACCAATTAAACGAAAACGATAATTCCACCGAGTACCGCCCGAACGTTGTCGACAGTAAGAAAAAAAAAAAAGTGGTGAAAAACGGCGATAAAATGTAAACAAAATACTCGGTTGTGATAATTCGCAGTGTGACCACTTGCGGCGCGACCGATAATTTTTTTCGTGCGGTGTACGGTAATAAAATAAATTTTTTATTCGAGTAAAGAAAGAGATGTCGCGACGCCCGCCGAGCAGACAAAATTATAACGTTACCTGTTATATTAGATGATTTTTTTTTATTAGATATTGTTAGACGATGGATATTTTGTTTCCTCGCCTTTTACACGCAAGTCCTTTGCCATACAACAACAAAATTCCATTCGTGCCTTTTGCTAATTCAAAAGCGTTCTCAAACGCCAACAATTTTACATGGATCGACGGATCGTTCATCTTCACTCCAACCTATAAACTCGTGTTTATATGTATTATAGGTTTGAGTCTGCAGGTTACAGCATCTCTCTATTTTCTCAATCATTCCTCATCCGCGCGATCTCCAAATACTTTTAGTACGACTTTATAGTATTGAGCTACTGTTCTTCATGACTTCCTGCGCACTATAATTTTTTTCGGTATACATTTTCCCCGAAATAGATTCTCTCGACTCCTCCAACGGTCCAGCTAGAACGTCGTACGCAATATTGTCTTCGTTCTCCATTAACCGCGAAGTCCTTGACTTGTACAGCGCAGTCAGTTCGTTCCGTCCGCAGCTCCTCTTAACCTCTTCCTGACGCGCCCTTTCAAATTTGTGTACACCCGCGTCTATCCTTGCAAACGTAATTTCTCACACGACGACACGCAATAGAAATAGTTTAAATACATATTTATTATAATTTTTGTTCGACGTAAATTGTATATTATAGCCAGTGGCGCACTTACGGATGGGCTTAGCCCTCCTAAATCATCTCAAGCCCCTTCTATTTTTATATTAAATACAATCGTTTCCCACAATGAATGATCGGTTAAAATAATAAAATGTACGTTATTCAACTACACGATGATACACATTTAATTAATATTACGGTGGGGCTCCCCCCCTCCCCAAATGTCTGAGCTAATTGCAGCGCCACTGATTACGGCCTCATCGGAATTAAACCTATATAGATGAAGAAGATATATACACACACAGTAAGTGAGTGTATATAATATATATATATATATATTTTTTTTTAGAAAAATAAAGTGATAATTAATAGGGGAGGTCCTTCAATATTTTGTAATTATTATATATACATGACTATCGTAGCCGATGAAGTTTTTATCGGCCTATAAAGAAAGGCAGCCCGTTTTCTTCGTGTCACACCCCACACCAAAATGTCTGCGCTCGCCTATATGCTTCTACTATACGAGTATATACATATAAATATACAATTATACTAAACTATATAAGTTATATTCACACAACTATTTACGTTCTATGATGAGTTCAGCAGTATATTATTATGTAAACGCAGCTTATCGATAACACATTATTGTAATAATAAAATTACGAACAAATACCTAATCTACTATATAGAGATCGGAAAGCGTGGAAAAGAGTTTCTAAAGAGAGAAAAAAATTTTTCCGCAAAACTCATTGTGTAATAATATTTCCCGATACACATTATATAACCTGATCGCTCGCTTATAAAAAAAAAAAAATCAACCCTGCAGCGTACTTTAGTTAGGCCAGCGCAGGGCGTGGTCGGGCGCGCGAACCGTTCTCCTGCGGGCCGCGGTGCAAGCGCGGTTTCAGTCCGCCGCCTCCGTTCGCGCGCGATTCGGCCCGGGCGCGCGCGCGCACCGCTCCAACTTCACCTGCCACACAGCGGTGTACGCGCGCACCGATTTTACACCGCGACACAGTATTCGGATAGTTATTTTTTTTTTTTTTTTTTATGGGTCGCGCGAGCCGGCGGCGGTTTTCAAAATTGCATGTAATAAAATTATATTCCGAAACTTTTAATATCTAATAATAATAATAAAAAAAAATACGGCGAAGAAAATTAAAAAACGAATCCCCGTAATAAAATAATAATCAAAAACAAAAAAATTTTTAATGTACGCTACGGAGCGTGCGCGAGTACGCTGCGGTCCGCCGGGGCCGGCGCCGCCGCCTGCAGCACCGCGGCCAAAATCGTAGGACAGGACGTCGTGCGTACCGAGATATTATGCCATTCGTACCCGAACGACATCGAATAATCTCGGTGAGTACCTATTTTACGAAATATTATTGAAATAAAATTCGTTTTTTACCGAAATTTTTACCGAAAATCTCAAAACGAACCACGAAACGTGTGGCGGGCGATGATATACATAAAAGTATAATAATTATATTCTAATACGAAAAGGGGAATTTTTTTTTTTTAGAACGGACCGAAATATGTTTTGACGAATTATTATTTATATTTTTGTACGCGTCGTTTGTCTGTTAAAAAAATCACAACGTCGTATCCGTTTTTTTTTTTTTTTATACATATTTTGAAATCCGTCGCGTCATTCAAGCCGCTATGTTTAAAAAAAAAAAACATCCGTTATGCTTATTGTAGATTGTATTAATTTTCTAAATAAAAAAATATTTTGAAATATTCGTATGTTAAAATGTTAACAAACACCAGCTGCAGCTGGTATAGTCGTATATATATATTACGACATATAATATATGTACATATATATTATACACTGCGGCAGTATTTTATCGAGAATTTAACAGTTTTCGCATAGAAATTATTGTATGATAATACAATAATTTGTTCGTAATCGTTCGTCAACGATTTTATTTTCTATAACTTCCTATAAAATTACTATATATATCGAATATTTAAAAAAAAATAATTACTTATTTTTGTTATTATATATATATATATATACAGTGGCGTATTTTCAACTTTTTTCTGGGGGGGGGTCCAAATTTTTTTTTTTTTTTGAAAATTCCAACAGGATATATTGATATAAGGTATTTAATAAAAAATACCTTTGGATAATCTTTTTTTTTTTTGATTCTGGGGGTCCAGTACTCCTGGACCCCCCCCCCGTAAATACGCCACTATATATATATATATATATATATATATATAAGATTCTTAATTCTTATGTTAACGATCATTATATTACTGATTGCAGAGTACTTTCTATGGACGTAAACGAAATTTTTCTATATATAAATGAACTGGTAACGAATAGAAAAAAAAATTTCGATACACGTATTCGAAATCGAAATAAGCATATGCAATCTTATACTATACTCGTATAGTAAAAAAAAAAAATGAAAATAATTTTATTATTTTTTTAAACAGTTGGAATTCCGTAAAATACGAATTAGCTACGCGTCAAATTGGAAAAAATTTAATAATTACCATAATTGATAAAACATTATATCCGAATTGAAAAGTTTCGATTAAAAATAACAAATTACTATTTGGGGATATTAAAAAAAAAAAAACATATGCCATACATTGATGCGAAAAATACTGCAAATAGACTTTTACAATGGCCTGTTATTGCGCGACTATTTATCTTTTTGGTATTAGTATTATAACAACTCTATTATCTTCGAAATTTTTCATTTTATTATTTTTGAAGACTGACAAAATCAAAGAGTTTTTTTTTCTGTTAATCGAATTTGAAAAGACAAAAGACTAAACTTTTTTTTTTTAAACTTTAGTGTTAATTGTTAAAATATTTTTATTAATAAACAATATAACTATAACGCTGACTTTAAGTGACTAATTAGTAATTACTTTTCATGACATAAAACCATATACGTATTTCAGAAATTATGATTTTTGATTTGTTATTGTGTTTGTGTGTAGGTATATATAATATATATATATTTATTTTTTGCTATAATATTTTTTTCTTTTTAATTTCCAGCAATATGTTCAAGATACAAAACTAAGAGAAGCGTTTCAATGGAAAGAAACCTGGAAATGTTTTATACTAACAATAATTATTGTCATATTCGTAACCGAAGTGCTTCGAAATTGGTCCAAAGTACGTATAAATAAATATTCAGGCGCTGTATTATCGCAGCCAATACTCGTTTACAGAAACTATATAAATTACCTATACCGATTAAATATTTATCATCAATATTCTAACATTGAATATACGCTTGTTTTCAGATCGATCTGTCGACAAACAGTTGGCTCGAGTACGTTTATTTTCTCCTGGGATTCCTATTTCTGTACATATTTTATATCATAGAATGCCATTATAGCGAGCTTGTATGGGATCTGGCAGAAACGGATCTCATGCCGATCTCGGCCATTTCGGAGTACATCGTCCGACTCAAAAGAGCAGAACCGCGCGTATGGTACGGTGTATTAAATAATATTAATTTAAAATGTTAAAACAATAGGTATAAATAATATTAGAAAACTAAAACGATATAATATAGTTGTACCTACACGGGGTCGGGACAGTGGCTTGTTTTAAGATTTTCTTTTTTCTCAGACGTTTTAAATAAAAACGGTAATTCTGATTATGTGTACTATACAGGTGGCAAGCGTCATGCTACCATTTTACAGAGCCGAAACCGCCGATACGAAATCCGAGACAAGTCACCAGGGTAAACATGCACGTGGCCCGGGCATCATTCGACCACCGGGAGTTCGGGTACACTGACATATCCAATTGTCTCGTGTTTCGCCAAAAAAATCCGTTGGTGAAAATCGAGTTCAGCAAAGGTATACGCGCGTGTCGTCATTATATATATTATTATTAGTGGTTTATTTTTCTATAAGCTTTTCTGTTTGTCGTTTGACGCGACATTTAACTGTATATATTGTAAACACAAAATTTCGAACTCTCGTACCTGTATGTTTGAAAAGTTCCCGAACTAAATTTCTGTAATCAATATGAATAGCCCTATCACACGTTAACAACGGAAGCACCACCATGTAATACAATGTCTAACGAGTATGTGTGCAAAATTTCAACACGTTTGATTCATTCTCGACTCATTTTTTTATCAATTATATTCAATACTGCATACGGTGTGTTCGTGCTACCTTGTATACGAGCTTGCAATATGGAACAAAGAACAACTTGTTTTCGACTTCAAAAATCGTTTGTAAAAACTGATATTCTACGATACAGCGAGCATTCTGTGATGAAGCTGCATCTCGTACTACAACATACTCATTGTGGAAACGGTTTCAAGACGGTCGAGAATCGTTAGATGACGACACGAAGTGAGAGGCCATCAACAGCTGCAGTTCATGACAAAAATGTTGCGAAGATGCATGCGCTACTGCTCGAACTACCGCATCTCAATACCTTCAGACCATAGCATAAGAGCTAAACATCGGTATAAAGACGCGATACGTACAATTCTAACTGAAAAATGAATCGCCGAAAGGTATTTGTTCTCGTTTCGTTCCGCACGCATTTCTTGAGCGACGAACAAATACAGACTTTCTTGCACCCCACACTCCGTTGAAACTGCCAACTGTGATCCGAATTTTTTTAAAACAGTTTCAACGGATGATGAAAATTGGTATTTCATGGTATGACCCTCAAACCAAACGGCGTCTTTCTACAAAAGATCTCTAAAGTCGAACGCCGTACACCGAATGCAGCTGAATGTAACTCGAGACTGAATATAGTGACCAAACATGTTGAAATTGTGTATAAATACTCGTTAGACTTTGTATTACATATATGGTGCTTTCTTTGTTCGAGCGATAGTGCTATTTATATTGATCACAGAAATTTAATTCGGGAATTTTTCAGACATATCGTTATAGGTATAGTTCGACTCTGAGCTGGTTAAAACGGTTTTATATACCTAATAATACTTAATGAAATTGAAATATCCTTCTGTATAATATAATTGTACATATATCTATTGACTATTGTTTCTATAAATAATATATGGTTACTACTGCAACATATTTAAAACCTTTTTGTACATATTTTTATACCAAAAGCGCTGTAATATTTTCTGCGATACATTCAAATGCACAAATTAACATTTTAAAATTAAAATGCACAAATTCCCAGCTATAGATTAGAATTCTATTATAAAGCAGCAGTATGCCAACGAAATTTATTAGCTAACCCGAAAAGTTTTTTTTTTTTTTAATTATCCTAAAATATCTACGCGTAAGTATATCGCGTATAATACGATATCGTCATATTAAAAATAAAAAAACCAAAACATTTAAAAATCACGCGTAACGCGCACTCACTATATATAGCTTGTCCATCGTGCGTATATATATATATATATATATATATATATGGTCTTTTAGGATTCGCTTTTGCCAGACCAAGGCACGCCGCAGAATTCGAAAGCGTTCGCAACGAGTTCTTTTCGGCACACGAACCGGTGGACGACCATATGGAGAAAAAAGAAGGTTTGGACTTGGCAGGCGTCGAGTTCGAAGATTACATATGCGCCGGCCGATTTCCACGGTTCGTAAATACCACGACTTACTGGATATGTTCGTTCATGTTACTGTCGTGGCCCTACAGGGTTTATGTCAATTACAACACGTCGTACGCAAATTATACGGTATGTAAATCGTGTATATTATAATTTATGTTCATGATAATTTGGTATGTACTGGGCGCAATATATCGTTAGGACTTAGGTCTTGGGAGACACTTGTATAGCGATAGTTGATACTATACGAACGAGTAATTTGATTAATATTTTTAATTGAAAGCGAGTATTTTTTCTCTTTGTCTTGCACAAACGAAACATAGTAAAATAAACATTTTCTACTTCCAACGTACCTACCGACCCAGTGATGCGATAATAAATTTGAAAACAGATACGAATTCATCGTAAGAATTTTACTACAGATCGACTTTCTCGCTTTTAAAAAAAAATGTCTGACCAAAAATCGAGTATAAGCAATTTTTGTTAGTTTAAATTTGTTCAATTACTTTTGGCGGGATTTGTGTGAAAAAATTTTTGAACGTTGGAAAGTCGATCTCGTGTAGACCTCACGAATAATTCAAATCCGTTTTCAAATTTCTCACCGCACCACTATGACTATATATAGGTATCGATCGGTACGCAGGAAGTAAGAAACGTCTATTTTATAATATGTTTTGTGTGTGCAAGACAAAGAGAGAAATACCCACTTCCAATCTTTTTAAAGTTTAGTCTTGGCTTAGAATTTAGAAATAACTCTCAACGACAGGCACGTAGCCAGGGAGAAAGCTCAAGGGGTTGAAGACCCCCCCCCCGAAATTTTACAAATCCTAGTAAAGTTGTGCTTTTATATGAAAAAGTCTTTTTAAATAAATTTCCATTACACCTAATGAAAGTGAATTTTTTATTATCAACAAACTTATCATTCTTTAATTATCACATATTTATAGTTACCAAAAACCTTTTGAACGTGCGCCGCCGTTATCATATTATAATACGATCGAGAAACCTTGAGGGATTGAACCCTGAAGTGATTTGCACGTTATGTTCAAAAAACCGCCCTAATTTAGAAAATAATTATACATTTATATATAAATGAATAAACACGCACGATTTTCATTTTTCTTTCATACTTTGAATTTTCAAAATTCATTCGAATCCATAATTGAATTTTAACCGATAGGTACCTACCTGTATATATTAATTAAGAGTTGATTTTATAAAAACAATTACGATATAAGCGACCTCTCTTTATCGGAGTTGTTCGTTTGCGCATCATTAACCTCACAGGTAAAAATATTGTGTGGTCGTTTGCGCACCGCATGATTTCACTGTAGAACAAGTAGTACGATGACACGATTACCTGATAAACCAATAACGCATATGGGATATGGGTTTTATTAGATATTTTTATAATCTAATAACCATAGGCGCAATTTGGGGGGTGCTTCGGGGTGCTTAGCACCACCAAATTTTTAATTGCATCATTGAATTTTTACTTCTTTTGAAATCTAGCACCCCCATAAATTTAATCCAAATTGCGCCTATGCTAATAACCAGGGCTCGGAAGTTATAGCACTAAAAAAATTAATTTTTAGCGCTTAAATATGCACATAAAAACATTAATATAAGCGCTATAAATAGCACTAAAAATTGGAAAATATGCAAAATAAAAGAAAACTAAAATAAAATCATAGGTCTTTACGTACGGCGATAACGCCGTATCTTACGTAAATACGACGAATTCGATAACTGCAGTTCATATTTTGATACAATTTTAAAAATAACTAAATTATTGGAAATGAACGGAATTGTCCGATTTAATCGACGATATCAACGGTCTACGGCCGTTTATTCCGGATGCGTACAATCTTATAACAATTTGTTTTCGTTCACATATTCGTAGGCGGCTGTTTGGTAGGTAATTTAATTTTTCAACAATATGTGTTTATTTCCTTAAATATGCCCATTAACAGCATTTATAACTCCAAATTAGCAAAATACTTCCTATAATATGTATTTATGTGAAAATATACCCAAAAATAGCACTAAAAACCTAAAATTAGCAAAATAGCAGTAAAAATTGTAAATATGCAAAAAATAGCAAAATAAAATTTCGTGTATGACATCAGAGAAGTGTGAAACATATTTGTATCTTACTTTGGATGTTCTAGGACGAACCAATAAAAATATGCATTTGCTAGAACTTCCGAGCCCTGCTAATAACTAATAAGTTTGTAATAACTGATAACTTGTAAGCATCGTGCTGTATGATATATTATTATGTAGTTTGTGGTTATTATTATCATTGCCTATATTATATTACATAAGTCGTTATTTGCCGTTATTACATATAGTCAACAATTTTCAACAAAGTTTCACAACGACTACATTGCATGTAATACAATCGAAAAGAGGTGTCTCAGCAATAATTGTACGCGAATATAAGTAGGTATACAAAATGTAATATTCTAAACACGAGTTTGGAATTATTTGGAAATGTCCGAAAATAACGATGTGTTTCGTTAATTTTTAACAATAGCTGTGCGCAAACAGCCTATAAAAAAGGTCATTCGTAACAATAGCAATGCGCAAACGGCCTACGCCCCACTTTATAATATCATTTATGGCCATTATTTTTCATGCAATAGTAATAATGGTAATAATTATATAGAGTTTCTGATAGATTTTATTTACTTTTTGACTTTTAATAGTTCCCGCCGAAAAGAATTCCCACGGCTACGGGCCTGCTCAACGATGATGTTATCCTCCCCCCCCAAAAAAAATATACGTCTAAATCAGTGGCGCACCCAAGGGGGTGCTAACGGGCTTAAGCCCCCCCCCCAAAAATGGTTGACCTCTTAATATTTTTGGAATTTTATTAGGTATATCACTTTAAATTTTCATATCAAAAACAAAATACAAAATAATCACCGAATTCATAAATTAATAATAATATTTTACTGGTATAATTTCACCGTAACTAAATCAAAACCCAAAATGCAAAAATTAATATTAAGGGGATTGAAAGCGGGTATTTTCTCTTTTTGTCTTACACACATGAAACATAGCAAAATTGACGTTTCGTACTTCCAACGTACCGATCGATCTATTGGTGCGATAAGAAATTTGAAAACGGATTTGAATTCCTCGTGAATTTTACTATAAAACGACTTTCTCACTTTTTTTCATAAACCCTTAAAAAAATTAATCGAACAAATTTAAAAAAAAAAATTGTTAATAATTCATTTTTGAAGGTCTTAAAAAAAAGAAATAAAAAAAGTGGGAAAGTCGTTTTGTAGTAAAATTCACGAGGAATTCAAATCTGTTTTCAAATTTCTTATCGCACCAATAGATCGATCGGTACGTTGGAAATACGAAACGTCTATTTTGCTATGTTTCATGTGTGTAAGACAAAGAGAGAAAATATCCGCTTTCAATCCCCTTAAGTTTTTCATAAACAAGTGTACTTTCGGATTTCTGCAGTATATATTAATCTTATTAATAATCTAAAAACAATTTTATTTAGCCCCCCAAAAAAAAAAAAAAAATCCTGGGTGCGCCCTTGGTCTAATAATACGCCCGTATGACGACATTTATCTGCCACCGCAACAGATCACCAAACTCTTCGGACACGTGCGCATGATACCCAGCTACTCGGAGGCGATGCTCGTGGACATGATGGCGCCGCCCGCTTACGCGGTCGACCACTGTCCGCGGTCGCCGTTCGACGTGGACTACGACGAGACGTCGCGGACCACGACCGTCTTCCGGACGTGCTCGCCCGACTACGTGCCCGCCAACGTGGTCCGGTACGTCGAGTCCGGTCCGAGCGCGTATCCGCCCACGTACGAGGAGGCGCTCGGGTATCCGCTGTTCGAGGTGCAGTCCGTCGCGGACGACGGCGGCGGCGGCCGGGCCGTGGCCCGTAACGCCAACAACGTGCGGCGCACCGCGGTCGCGGTGACCAGCTGCAGCGCGGGCAACAACCGCGGTACCGTCCGGAACCCTTCGGCCGTCACCTTCGAGACCAGCTTGTAGTGACGACCGCGCGCCATTTCACCGATTCCACTCTACGACCGAAATTTATTGCAGTCACTAAAAACGTTCGGGGTTTTTTTTATTTTTATTTCTTTTCTCTCGATAACCATCGCGACCCATGGCCGTGTGTATATTTATTGTCGTTGTAAAGGCGATTTTTTTTTTTGATTTTTCGCAGCATCCGCGCGGGTGATGAAATACAAAAATCAATGACTCGCGAGAAATTCGCGTTTAATAGTAAAATTCAAAATACTGTGACGAGACCCGCGGTCGTCGTTATATTGTATATTACCACCAGTGGCGTATTTGAGGGGGGCGATAGGGGCAATCGCCCCCCAGAGATTTAAAAAAATTATATTATTTTATATTATATTGGCTGAGATCAAAAATGGGGCAAGATCGCCTAACGGGTTTGGCATTGCTTAATATTCACCATACTATAACATTAAATGTAGATGATGTAATTGATACATTTGCTAATAGTAAAAAAAGAAATATAGACTTAGTTTTGTAAATTAAATAAATAAAATGTGTTTTGTTCAATAATTATATTCCTACATATAATTTTTTTTATTGGTGGGAAGGGGGGGAGTTCTTTTACCATCCCCCCCCCCCCTGAGGTGAAGTCTCAAATACGCCACTGATTACCACCACATCGATTTCGGACGACCTTTATCGAGAGAAAAAAAAAAACGTTAAAATAGCGATTGCCAAATGACGAGGACGGAGGGCGATGCTGATGACCTGACGACGCGGTCAAGTCACCCGCGTATATTCGCATATAGTATATATTATAATTAAATTACACAATAATTAACGAATTCGTTCCATATATAATACGCGGTTGTTGTTGACTCGTTCGTATAATATAATACGTATTTATGATGTCCATTAGATTTTAATTTTTTTGCTGGTTTTTATTGATGTTTATCCGTTCCTCGCGTCCTGTCGCGTTTGTCAATCGTATACGCTATAATATGACTCGGGGGAACGGCGCCGGGAATCGAAAAGGACGGGGAACCGTTGCATTAACGCGTGAACGTCTTCTTCTCCGGCTTATTGAAACGGAAAGTTAAAATCCTTGGCCGCTTCTCCTGCACATAGGTATCCTTTTCCACGGATCTCTCCGTTCGTTGTCGCGTCGACGTCGAAAGTGATATTATACTCGTCAAATCCCTTTTCATCGTTTCGATCCATCTCCGTCCAGGTCTCTAATCAATCATCACTTTCTTTACATAAGGTATCCTTCTGTCCGTCCATTCCGATCTTTTACCTATATGAACTTGCAAATATCTGGGACGTTATAGTTCTTTATTCTTTCGTAAGTTCCTGAACACACGTCGCACGCCGGTCCATAGATTTTCCTCTTCTTTTTTTAGTTAATAGCTCGTGTCTCGCACGCGTATGTTACCACAGGGCGGTTTGGATAACGTTTGAACGCACCGCTTATATTAATACCACAGATTAGAAGATGAATAAATAGAGAATAAATAAAATTCATTTAATCTGTGTTAATACAGCGTAGCGTTATTCTTAACCGTTTTCCATTCACGTCGTACCTATCAACACTGCTTCACGCACCCCCTACAATCGAAAAGATCAATTTACACACAGAACAGATGAGAAATTATGAAATATTTATTTATTATTAATTAGTGATACAATGTAATAATAATAAAAGTAATTATGCTGCGATTTAATGTAAACCTTGGGGTTGTATGGCTTCATTCAATTTTTTTTTTGTTATCAAACAGATGATAAATGAATCTGCTTTTATAATGTAGGTAAGTACCCCCGTTCGTGAAACTGCTGTTCAACGTACTTACCTACAATATAAAGTACAATATTGTAACCTGTTGTAGGCCGTTTAAACGATAGTTTTGAACATAATCACGGATCAAAAACAATATTATTTTACCGGTAAACTATAAATAAATCGCATTAATCAATAGGTTCAATAAAACATATTCGCAATACATAAATATAATTGTATATGTTGTATTTAAAAAAATCGATTTGACCCGAACATCTGATCGACAAAACATTGTTATTCTAATAATAACTTAAATGTCTAAAATTAACTGTGAACATGTCTGTTACATAAAGGAATGGTTTTATAAAATATTTATTTTACAATAATCATTATTTGTTTATAACAAATTGGAACCAACTTATGGTGTACTCGCAAATACAGAATTTGATAAATACATTCTCCGCGTAAGTATCTACAGAATAATTTGTTACAATCAATATGAATTAAAATGTAACAGTAACACGTTTGATAAACATTTTAGAAATTACATGCAATTTAAATAGTCAAGGTTTGATAAAACAATTAGTACTTATTCATTTATTTTGTTTGCAGCACTTTTTTTTTTTTAAATAATACATATACCTACAGACTCGTGTGATAATAAGTTTGTTTTTTTTTTTATAATAAGTTCTCAAAAATCACAAGTATATATCTGTGGCAAAAATACAACGAATTTTAAAACAAAATAAAAATACAAAACATTTTCGTAAAAATAATTTTTTTTTATACACATTAGATTTCGCTTGCCGTTTTGGCGGTTGCAAAAAAAAAAAAAAAAAATGAAATATAACTACCATAATTTTTTAATTTTAAATAATAGATTTTTACATTTTTATCACAAATGTCTTTCCTCAAATAGTTAATAATGTATTATATGTAATATTATTTAATAGTGGTTAATAAAATAATCTGTTTTTATAAGTAATATAATATATTTAATTAATACTTTTGTAAATTGTGCTACCTATGCTGTAAATGTTTTAATATAATTAAACAATATTGGCAGTCCATCGAGACCCAGGAGAATCGATGAAATCTCTCCAAATGAAATCTTCAATGAATTATTATAAAAATAAATGATAAACTCGTCTGTGCGCCATAGTTTCATAATTATATACAAAACATATTTAATAAGATTAAACAATAATAATTTAAATTTGAAAAATAATTATTATGGTTAAACTTTAAAATTGGCACAAAGTATTATTTTACAACATTAAAAATGTCATTGAAAACAGTTATAAGATCTTTTCAATATTTTTAACATGTTCATTTAGTAATAAATTATTAATAAAAAAATTAATAATTAAAAAGCATACTTTTAACACACACTGATCTTAACTGCAAATGCCTGGTCTACATATTATTAATAACATAAATTTATTTATAACATATGCATGAAGAATAAAATTAAAACAGATTATAAACACAATTGTAATTTAAATCATTGTAATAATATTAAAACACATAATTAAAGGGTCGACGGGAATAACGTGCTATGTTACAACTTTTTCCGATTTAATTTTTTTTTTCAGAATAACGTGCTATGAAGCTATCTCATTATATTTATAGAATCAGAAAATGATTATGTTTAAAGTTGAAAGAACGTGCTACGTGCTTGTTCGACAATAGCTCGTATTATAAAGAATATATTAAGTGGATTGTATTTTAACATTTCTTTTTTATATGATTACACACATTACATAAAGTCGTTGCTTTGAACGCGAGTAGATGACGAGTGTTCGATCGATGTACCTGAGGTAACCAATTTGGTCCGTACGAATATAATAGTAAAGATAACACCGTATCGACCAGTACTGTCCAAATAATATTTAAAAGAAATTATAATAAATTATTTGTTTTTATTTGATACTGTAAAATTTATGAATTGCTACATAGCACGTTATTCCAGCCGACCCTTCAATTATTACATTATTATTTATTATATGTCTTGACAGTTTGACCTGTCTAAAAATGTCTGGAAATATTCCTTACAAGTGTAATCACATGGGTATTTTTTGTTTACAATATAACAGGATCAACGCTTAATATAATTGGCAGACGACGATGTCTCTTTTTAATATACGGTTCAAGCACTTCACCGGGCAAGGAAAATATATCTTTCTTTTGATTGTTGTTGCTAGACATTTCGTATATTTCTGAATATGGAAGGGTTAACCTTTCGTACATTAATTTTTGTGCCATATTAGTTCGATCCTTAGACTGAGTTAATACTATTGTAAATTTGTATTGCTTTGCCTTTACTGCTGGCCCAATGTAATTCACCTGACTGTAAAACACAATAACAAACATTTCGTCAGCAATATTTATCTACAAAAATAATTGAAAAAAAAAATGTGTAATTAAAAATAAAACTATTCAATGTAAGTACACTTAATTATACAATAATAATATTACATAATATATACTGTAAATAAATGATAACCTTACATTTTCACACGTCTAGGTGGAATAGAGGCATGAGCAATAACTGCAAAATATTCACCATGAGCGATTAAAAACCACTTGTATGTTTGGTTATTATTAGGCAGAAAAATATCAATGAACTAAAAAATTAAAATAAATACATAAATTAAAATTAAATTTTCTTTTTAAATAATTCACTATGCTGTACCTGGGTTTCACCATTCAGAATAGAAATGCTATGATTATTAAGCATATGGACTGGTAGTTCAGGATAATATCCTTTCCAGGCACAATTAGTGAAAAAACATTGGTAATGTCTGTAACAACATTCTTTTTCATGCAATTCTTTTTGACCAATAAACATTTGCTCCTTGCACCCCGTCAATGCATTTCTACAAGGAAACTTTACCAAATAACCAACCTAAAAAATAATACATTCGTGTTTTAATAAATACTTTATATAATCGTGTTATACTTTCATTGAAATAAATAAAATATTAAATACTTTTTCCATGTATAGATTGCGTTTGGAGTTGAAAGGATTTCTACATGTTGGACAATTTTCACACATGAGTACACATTTGTTACAAATTAAATGTCCAAATAAGCATTGAAAAATGGGAGGAACTATGTGTTCAAAACACACTGGACACTCAAATAAACGAATTAATTGATCATTAAGTTCATCATATGTTTGTGGATGTTCATCAGTTCGTACCAGAACTGTTTCTTCAACTGGTCTAGGTCTGTAACAGATAAAATAAAATAATATTTATAAACTTAAACAGTTATATTAAACATAATAAATATGATTTAAAAATTTAAAATGTTAATTAAATTCAAAAGTTGACAGTGGACACGTGTGAAATCAGTATTTTGACTGTTAACCGTATAACATCAGAGAGATCTAAGTCATGTTCAAAATCGGAGACCGGTAGTCCATCATTCATTTCTCTTCGAAAAACGTACAAAAATCATGAGTACACCATAACCGCAAAAATTTTAATTGCTTATAAAAAAAAAAAACGGTTTACAAAGGTTCTAGGACCTCAATGTGGCGAATTTTAAGATCATTACATTTCAAATATAAAAAAGTGTAATGACAGTCGACAATTCCTCTTGGAACGTAGTGACATCAATGCCATGCGCATACAATTTATGAGAAAAATGTATAACCTCCACCCAGGTAGTGACACTCGGCCTATTGTTTACTTTAACAAAATGTCGGTCGATCAAAACGCGCAAAATACAGAACAATTAAAGATACCTATTGGAAAAGGAGGTCTACTGCTTATCTGCCATGCCGGTTCAAGTTCATTCAGATTTGTTAGTGATACAAAATTGATATTAAGTTGTAAATCGAATGAATTGACCCAAATGATTTCAACTATATTGAAAGAATGGTTTACTAAAAATGTGTTAAACAATTTGAAAGAACCTTGTGTTATTATGAAGGATAATACTTCGTACCATTCTGGTTATTACATTAATTATCTGAAAGCTACTGCCAATAAATCAATTATTCAACAACGATTTAAAGAAAATCGAATAGCCTTTTCTCCACTGGAAATATTAAGCAAATTACGGAAACGTGTTAAATTGTTATCCAAAGAAAAACTTTATGAACTTGATGAGACAGCAGTCGACACGAAGTTGTGTGTCTACTACCAAACCACAGAGCTCATATGAGACAATGTAAAAGACGAAATCGTTAAAAATAACACTGCATTTAAATTTGACCATGTCGTAAAATTGTTACAGTGTTTTAGATTCTATAACTGTTGACAATCGGAGGAAATGTACAGCCTACTGTCATAAACTGCAAGAAAACGATTTTATTAAATAATGACTAAGAGACATTTTGGAATCTATAACACTGAGAATTGATTCTGATAGCAGTAGCAATAATGAGGATAACAGTGATTGTTTTTATTATAATATATTTTAAAAATATGTTTTGTTCTCACTATTTTAATTTCTTAAAATGGTGTATATTATTTAATTTTTTTGTATTTAGAAATCAATAAAATGCAAAAAAAACGTTCACAAGTCACGTTGCAATTAAATGACTTGTAATGAAATGTACTATAAAACTGAACGTTTTAAAATATGCATTAATACAAGTCACTTACTCGTGAACCATAACAACCACATTATGACTGCTTTCATCATCAACCAATGATGATACTGGTGCTGCAGGTGTACTATTATTTGCACTTGTTGTTGGTGTATCTGCTGCTGTATTTAACGGAGAATCTGCCCGTGGACTAAAAGGCATAGGTGACATAATAAATGGCACAACTCGTATTCTTGGCGTTTCATTCGATACATCTAAACCATCTCTGTTTTCTTCATCTGCAACAGAGTTCTGGTTTTCAGAAACAGAAAAACTCATTGACCTATCATCACCAGAGTCAGTATCATTTTGAGATGACGATAAACTTGACATATTTTCCAAACGATGGCTGTATATTGAGGAAAACAAATTGTGTATTAATGAAATGTTATGAAAATTTTTAACCTATCTTTTTTTTTTTTAAACTCACTAGGATTCATCAAAATCTGGGGTTTCAAGTTCCATATCTTGTTCAAGTATTTCAGGAAGTTCTTGTTCTGGAGTTTGAGATCTCTCAAGGGGCTAAAAAAAAAAATTAATTAATATAAATGATCAAGAATTAAATATAAATATATTTATAATTTAGTTGGTTTTTGATTATATTTGCTAACAAGTTAGCTAGTGACTTAAGTATGCCCAGCAAAAACAAACCATGTACTTAAATTATTTATACATATTAAATGAACATAACATTCCAATACTAAAGTTTTACAATCTAAATTTAATAATATATATATATATATATATATATATATATATATATATTTATTTAAAAACTCTTACAGGATCATTAAAATTGCGATTGGTTGAAGAAAAACGAACACGTCTGTTATGTGTTCTGGTATTAGAAGGATTATTTTCTAAATTGTTTCTTATAAAAAAAGGATGTCCTGTAAATCGCCTTGATCGTCTTCCAGATCTAGAGTTCCTTGGATGCTGTGGAGCATTTACAAGCGTATTAAACTGGTCCATGAGTCTTCTCTGATCAATGGTATTTCTGACGTTATAACTCAAAAAAGATTCGTCATCACTTTCATCATCGACTGGTATACTAATTGGATTTAAGAGCTGAGTAGCTGCACCTGTTCAAATTGAATACATAAGTTAAAAAAAAAAAATTATATGAAAATACATATCCCTTATTTTTATATTTTTAATTTACTTATCATTCAGACGTAATTACTATCAAGTAATCAAGTATTGTTTTTTATATTTTTAAGCATTTCAATAAAAATACAAAATAATTTTCCTTTATGATTGTACTAGGTACTCCATAATACAGTAAAAACTATCTAACAGACTCTCAAAAAAACTAAAATCTTCTATAAAATATATGCCCATATACATAGTCTAATATTTATGGGTCACTTAAATGGCTTAGGTCAGGGGTGTCCAACTGGTAGATATTGATGCGGCCCTCACTTCAATTTAAAAACCATCAATTAATTGTATATAATATATTAATATTACGAGAAAAAATTTATTTTAGGAATATAAATCTACAAAATAGCAAAGTCGTTGATATAAATTATAAATTATTGTTAGACTAATCAAATAAACTTTAATAGTGTTTTATCTTTATTGGGTCCGATAGCAATAACGACTTATTAAAATGTATGTGGCCCAATCTTCACAAAAGGTTAGACACCCCTGGCTTAGGTGATACATAGTTATGAGACACATAACGGTACGTGTAACTGACCCTTAAATTTTAATTTCATAGTTGAAATTAATTTTACGGGCTACTTTATGTAACAATCATCCTGTAATCATGACTGTGCAATGCAACTTATCAACAAATGTATCACTTAGAACTATTTAGGGTGTTACTTAAAATGACTATGCATATGGGCAATAAAGTTTTACATTCACGTATAGCACACAGAAATATATATATATATATATGAATGCTATATTCAATCTTACTGTTTGTTAAAGTGTTTGTTTGAACGTTAGTTGGTGAACTATTCAATGGAATTTGTCCAGCTGCTGTTATCTGATGAGTTTCTGGGTCCGTAATAGTAAATCTAACAAATGGCGATCGATTTCTAACAGTATCTCCATTTGATGTATCTAAAAACCATTGCTGTTTTAAATACTTTTTCTTTATATAAAATATGAAATATGTATAATATATCAGAATATAATGAAAAGAGCATTTATTTATTTCACTTATATATTTGTTAATCTACCTGTTTATTTACATTTTATAACCACTGTTTTACCTATATTGTTAGTTTATACGTATTTTTTTATATTAAATTTGTACCTATGTATAGTGTGCCAAACACAAGAGAAAAAAATTATATGAGCTAGTATTGGAAGAAGGATTATCAAAATACTAGTTACATATGTTAAAGCCTACACATTGGCTCACAATGAAGTTTAAATTTATTAATTTTAATCTATCCACTGAATTGAAATTTTTACAGTCATAATACAATAATTGATTAATAAACGATTTAAAACAAGCAATCAAATAATTTGGAAATAACTTACTTCCTCCAACTCGTGTTTCAATATAATTAGGATAATCCCTTGACCTACGAAATTGCTCATTTTGATCCATATTATTTGTATCTAAAATAAATTAAATAGGTACACAATTTGGCTAAAAATAATCAGATACATTAAAATTATAAACAAGATGTACCTGTTAACATTGGAGGCATCGAAATGGGATGATGAGTACTGAAAATCCGACTAGGTCTTTCCATACGGTTAATTTCTTCAAAATCAAGCTGAAATTAATGACAGGTTAGCTTATTCAAACACAGTATTTTGGTTTAATGTGCTTATAAGATATTTTTTTTCCGTTAGAACAACAGTTTTTAAGTTCTAAATGTTATTTAACTTCCATAGAAATACAAACAATAAATTTTTAATTAAAAAAAATTAAAATAACTTGGGTCATAAAATAGTTTATAATTTAATATAGGTAGGTATAATAATTATGACTATATATAACTAGTCATATATATATATTTTTTAAATAATAAATACGATTAAGACTTGATGTGGTAAATTTTGTAATTTCCATATTATACGTGATCGTTTTTATTATTATTATAATTATTGCGCGATATGGTTAAAATAGTCTACGTAATTACGGTTGTAAGAGTGGCGACAACAGTACACGAGGTAGTTGACAAACGCGTATAATAAATTATTTGCAGTCCGTGTTTGAATACATATTTTACTTTAAATATATAACTTTCCTCATACAACCGCTGCCACGTCTAACTCGTCTTACATCGGTTAGACAATATTTTATAGCGTGTAGAATTCGAGTCTATATTGTATACCAGTGGCGTGCCCTGGGGGGAGGGGAGTTGATAGGGGTCAAACCCCCCATAATAATATTTATATAATTTGATATTAATTATTATACATCATAATTATCAATCATAGTTCATAATCTCAAAAGTGAAAATGCAATTGAAACATTTATTCATTGTGACGAAAATGTTTTCACGACAGTTCATAAATTATTAAAATATCTTATTACCCTTCCTGTAACCACATCATCAGGAGAAAGATCGTTTTCTACTTTAAAGAGTTTAAAAACGTACCTTAGGAACACAACATCGGAAAATAGATTGAATGATTTGGAATATACACCAAAAAATTTAAGTTACACCTGACGGTGTTTTAAACTTGTTATCATCTAAAGCCAGAAAATTGAACTTTAGGCTAGATTAATTTTGTTTTTTTTTTTTTTGTATATAATCAGGTGTAATTTTAATTTCTTGATGTATATTTAAAAGCACTGTTGTGTTCCTAAGGTATGTTTTTAAACGCTAAACCAATTTTTTTATCATTATATATGTAATACATAGCTATAATAAAGTTTTTATTTATAAGTTCAATTTTATAAATTAAAAAAAAAAAAGTTTTAATATGCTAATAATATTATTTTTACAACTTCGACATTGTACTTGTGTACCCAATATTATGTTAAGAGGAAAACAAAAAAAAATATATTTTAATAGGGACAAATGGAGTGTACATGTTTTAGGTAGCCAACACGGTAAATGAAACTCTGAACCCCCCATTTCAAAATCCTTGGCACGCCACTGTTGTATATTATTAAAAAAAAAAAAAAAACGCAGCTGCAAACTTTGAGTAAATTCGTAAGTGCAATCGTACGGATAAGTTTTTACGGAATTTTATTTTTTTTTTCTTGTAAGTGAAAATTAATACACTATAAGAAGTGAACAATCGTAATTACAAAACAATATTGAACGGATATTGTACGTAACACGACCGTGCAGGGGAACGACGAGACGGGCGGTCAATTCGGGATCGACGCAACCGCAACAGATGTTCGCGGTTTTAACGCGGGTGCCTTTGGCGCACTCGTCAAGTGCGCGCATCACAACAAGCAGAACACAGAACGACGGCAAAACGCAATAATATTTACCAAGTTATTTAAACGATTGGAAAAAAGACGTATGTTCACCGATTCGTTTTCGTTGGCAGACATTTTCATACGACCAGGACTTGCACGTCAAAACTACATCACACCGATGACGCGACGTCGGTACCGATGCTCCGTCACAACACGGGACTATACGCGTAAAACCGAGAATAAACCTGGCGTACCGGACTCTCAGATTCCCGTAGGCTTTTTCTTAAATCCGTAAAACGAAACTCCGGGACGCGCAGCAACGAAATACGACCGCGTTCGACACCATACGCGGACGGCACGAAACGAACGACGTTTATTAACAAGTGTGTGCGCGTATGTGTAAAAAAACTACAAAAAAAACGGACTGCCTATATGCCCAACAACGTCGGACCGCGGCGGAACACAATAATGGCAAACGACAACACGGAACGCCGCTGCAGCGGAACAGCAATGACATCGGTACGTCGGTCGGTTGGTCGTAGATCGCGGTCGCGCGTACCACGGTATTGTACAATCGTGTTTTGTTGAGACCAATAACGAGACCGTGGTAAGGCGTATAAACGGAGCGGGGAGTTTATAAAATGTGCGCGCGCGTGTGTGTGTGTGTGTGTACGGTTAGATTTTGGCGGGCTTTGTTGGAAAAATCGAAATATGGACAAAAAGCTATCGCGCCCGTCTACAATATAATATAATTATTATATATTTTAACGCGCGATTTTAACGTATATAATAGCCGAATAGTCATTTCCTACAGCAATAATATTCAACAATTCAACGGTATTACGTATTATTTATTAATAATTATTATACATATTATAATAAATGATCCCGTAATAATTAATATATATAGCGTATACGAAATTGTTTGGAGTGTTAAATAACCGAAAAATTAATTTAAAGAATACACGTTAACGTTTTTAATAATTCACGAATTACGCTCGTTAAAAGAAAATATAGGTATATATATAATAATAAAATATAATATTAATTATTGGATGTACTGGCTATATATATATATATATTGATATACCCTAATAGCACAAGGAGTCCTAGCTAGGGAGATCCTACGGAGTGTTTTTTTCACTCCAGGGATGCTCCTCCAATGATCCGAATAGCCTATCCTATGGAGCTCCAAAGTGGGACTCTTCGGGAACATACAACTCGGACTCCAGGTTAGTTCGCCTAATAATATAAGTAAGTATATGTAAGTATATTACTGAATACGTTACTAAGTACCCAATCAAATTAACTAATATATTAATATAATATGATTTATAATCATATAATATTAATACGTAAATTAACATTGAATTATAATGAGCCAATTTAGTACTCCCTTGGAGTTCCAGTAAACTCCAATTCAGTATTCCTAATTGAGGGTCTGGGTGCAAGAAGGGCATTTTTGCGGAAACGCCCTTTTTGTTTAAAATGCATTTTTGGATTCAGCGAACTGTATACTATATGTGTATAAAATTTTAGTTCAATATCTTACGAATAGCGAGCAATAGAAGCGTTTACGTGAATCCGTTTTTTTATATAAGTATATATATTTTTTTCTTTCATTCTTTTTTTGTTCTTCGTGTTATATACGTCAATATGTCTATTGTATTTATCAAGGACTTGCCCCGTTCGGGGTATAGTAATGCGGAAGCAGATCCCCCACTGTTGTCGGTTCAAAATTGGGGGAAAAAAAGAAAAAGGGCTTTCCCCGTAATATGTATATTAATAAATAAATAAATATGCGCGCCCGGCCCACCGAGAAAACTCCCGAATTCCCGGCAGCCCAATCCGCCCCTGCAGATTGGTACCAATTTGGGTTCATTTGCTCGATTTTGAAGGCACCATAATAAATAACCGAAAAAATTTAAATAATATTGCACATTTTTTCCAGTGGCAAAACCCACAGGTTTGTGAATGTATGAACCTACTAATAATAACAATAATATCGTGTATCTAGTTTGACGTGTTTCAAATTTATAGGTAAGTAAAGAAAGTTTATTTCCTATATACCTAATATTAATATATATATATGTAAATTCTTCATTGTAAAATACCAACTGCAGTGTTGGTTCTAACAGTACTTTAGTGTTCTTAAAAATAAAGTTATGGGCTAGTCGGTCGATTTGTTGAATACCTACGTACTACGCAGTAACGTAGGTATACAAGTAATGTCACACAATGAGTTTTTAAAAAATAAAATAAAAATATACTTGTTCGCGTAGGATATCATGTAAACCCGCCAACTCGAGTCATTCTCTCATTGCGGCATAATGAAAATAATTTATCCAAAAAAATAAATCTAAACAGATACGTTGCACGCAAATTGCAAATACATTGTTATTTGTGTCTTGTATATTTTCGTTTTTTAGATTTAATTCGTTTTAACAAAAACTCCCCCCATGCATGATCACTAAAATTCGCGGTAATGAAACGATAGAGTAAAAAACCACGGGACACATATAAAATATTTTATATCTGTGCATAGAACATTCTGATATTGTTCTGTGATAAAGACGGACTATCTTAACGTGATATCACGGAATAAAACAATGATAGATAAATGATTTATTTAACAAATGATAATGTCCTGATTGTGCGTCCTATTGCCATGTGGTGGCTCTGTTACTCCAGTAACTGGTAAGTGGCAACAGCCGAGTGCCGAATAGCATCTACGGAAACCGTTAAGTGTTAATAGACTTTTATAGAATGAATAAAATATGTTGATAATTCGGAAGTAGTCGGTATTATATTTGTGATTTTTGTAAGTGTATTGGTAAATTAGATTATTCTTATTTAATTGTAATATGTGATGTATGTTAATATTTATTTTAGATAATCGTTGGTAATAATAAATACTTACGATGGATATTGGTACAGCATTTTCAAGTATGCGCCAAGAAAATTGTTTGATTGAAAACCAAGTAAGCAACGATAACAATACGCTATTCGATAAAAACTTACATAGAATCAATGAGAAATTGAAATTTGTTAACCAATATTATACTCCTAAATATGAGACACCAGTTGAAAATCACTCTGAAGCTGTACAAAACGTAGAATCCAATAAATCACCCGATGAAAATGAAAATGACTCGATAAATTTCTATTCTGAATTTTACAAAATTACAATGAATGAAATTGAATCTATGAGAAAATCTCAAGTACGGAAATTGTTGAACAAAAAAGCTAGTATTTGGGAAAATAAAAGAAAAGAATGCTCTAGTACACCAACAAATAAAAACGAAGAATTAATGTGTTCAATTCGTAAGAGACTTACTATTGATAGAAATTATGTTAAAGAACTACTAAACAGTAATAACGATGAACACGAGACTAGATTACGCGAAGACCAAATTCTGTTCGATCAGAAAACAAAAAATTTTAAATTTATCTTTGCTCTAAATAGTGCGAATAATCTGTTGTATGAAACAAAACAATTATTGAGTGAAAGTAATATGAAACCATATTTACTTAGTGATCAAATTCAAAAATGCACAATTTTCGAAGCTGATATAAAAACGTTTGAAAATATGTCTCAAAATTGTTCTAATGAACACAATCTGTTGGCTCTTAATGAACTCGTACAACGTATTCAAGTATTCAATGAGCAGTGTGTGAAGACTGTACTAGAAAACCAACGAATTGAAACCGTTTCACCCAAAACCGATGACCATATGAATGAAAAGAATGAAACACCTATTGAAAATTTCACGTTTAAAGTTAATGAATATAACGGACATGATCACAGTTTTAAAAGTGATAATAATGCTAAAATAAATCACATGTGTGAAGAAGGAATACAAAATTTTACATTTAAAATTGATGAACACCCTGAAGTTAAATCAGATGAATACAACACGTTTAAGTTTAAGATTGATGAAGAGGTTGCCGATAACAGTGTATCCTATAATATTGAAGATGATTATAAAAAATTTCTAGAAAATCATCTTTGTATACAGAAACATTTAAAAAGTATTGAAAATTTATATTCTTCATTTCTTCATCAAGATAATTTAAAACCTCTGCGCCAAGAATTAATAAAATCAATTAATACACCAGTTAATAGTATATCTTCAGTCTCATCGTGGCATATGAAAGACAAATTTGATAAACTCGATGCATTACTGAAATGTAAAACTGTGAAAACTGGTAATTCGACAGTTTCAGCAAATAGTCATCAAGATGCATTGATATTTTGTAAAGATACACTGGCAAAAAAAATTATAAATATTGGAGAACACGTAGCTAGTGTCAAAATAGAAGCTGCTTTTGAAGTAGCATCAATTGTTAATGAACTTTGGCAAGTCCATCCAGATTTCGGTTTATTATTATACGCTAGATTTAAACAAAAATGTCCTTGTCTTATTCCGTATAACGCTGCGAAAACAAGTGAAGAAACTGATGAGGAATATTATAAATCATTAGGTTATAATTATATAGATGGAGTTGTTGAAAAACAGGATAAATATGTAAAAAGAATGACCGGTATCATACGATTATTTGCAGCAATCATAGTTACTGAAACTAAGAGTGGTAAAGCATTATGTATTTCACAAGCCTGGATGATAATTGCAGCCACAGTAAATTTAATTCCTCAATTAGATATCACAGCTGTTTTGTTGCATGAAATGTTAGTAATTACTGGTCACGATCTTAAACAAGTTTATGGAAAACAATTCATTAAAATGTTACGATACATAGATACCACCTACGTAAAAAAGATTGAAGAAGTTACACCAGTTGGTTGTGGTGGTCCAGTTCAAAGATTAAAAACATTCATCTCCAAAATCATTCAGATAGGTTATATTGATAAACCTAAAGGTATAATACCTTACAGATTTTGGTAAACAAAAATAACTGTTGATCGGTGGACAATTTTTTAAAAATTTCATCGCCTATCGCCCATGTTTGTATACCTAACTTCGTGATTAAAACATATTTAAATTTCCATTTTAAAATGTATTTATTAAAATTAATTTTGATAATCATATTAATAAATTGATTTGAAATACAAATATTATATTTTTATTATAGAATAATTATAAACCCTTTAGAGTACATTTAAGAACCGATTACTAAATAGTTTTATGTCTTTAAATTTATCGATTTTTATTTTTTTGTACAAACGTACAATTGATTATATTCTACCTATTAATAGTAAGGTTTTTGATAATAGAAACAAATTTTTATTTTTTGTGAAAATAATGTATGTAACTTGTGCCAGTAAACTATGTCAATGAGGTACTTAGAGACCTCTGTTATAATTTACGAGTGTTAATGTTTTGTAATATTTATATCTTAAATAATTGTTTTCGTATAATTTCTTAGTTTAAAAAATAAAAAATAAATAAATAAAATAGCTTACGAAACTATCAAGTATTATGTACAAACACCAAAATTTAATTAAGATGTAAAAACTATTTTTAACTGCTGTAATTTATCAAATACGAAAAATATAAATTGTGTTTTATATACTTATACATTTGTTTTAAAATTACTTTTACAGCCGTACATATGTAATATATGTGTGTGTACTCTACCTAAAATTTTATAAAACTAAAGAGTTCTATGTGGTTTTTTTACATATTACACTTGTATAATTGGTCAAATTAACCATGATATGCTTAGTAGTTAGTAATGATATAAAAGGTACTTCGTTCTATTGCATTTTAACACAAATATTGATTGTTGTAAATTACAACTAGGAAGTAATAATATTCAGAATTGTATATTATTTCTTGTTATTTACTTTTGTATTCCATAAATTGTATAGGTGATAATAGTAAGTTTTTAAATTATTTTGTTTATATAATAATTGATAATTAATTATTAAAACATAATGTGAAAACGAAACTTCTAGTAATTATAAAAATATATGTAATTAAAATTAAAAGTAAAAGTAAATATATATAATAAAATATAGACAAAATTAAAAAGTAAAAATAAATTAATAAAAAATAAAAGGATATGTAAAAAATTAAAATGAATACTCGTGAATAATAAAAAAAATCTGTATATGTATATATATAAACAATAAATATACATACATATAAATAAATGTATACTTAAATATACTATACTGCCAATGAGTATTGCGTAAAAAATGAAAAAAAAAAAGTATAATGTTGTATAAATAAGTTTATTTTTGAAATAAATAAACGTTTCTATAATAATTTTTTCATGGAAAAAAATAATAATCTCGTGATTTATCACGGGCACGATGTTGTAGACGATATTTCGTGTCGTCGCGGAACCGACGGCGGCGCGCGAACGCGTTGTGCACAAACGAATACGCCGTCGGCACGGGCACTATAGCCACTATAACAGAACCTCACATTTTGTAGTGTACAAAACGTCCAGTGTTCGAATTATAATAAATTGACGTTGAACGCGCGTTTTTCTTCGTTTACTTTTTGCCGTGCCGAGTCGTCCGTACGACCGTTTCGTCGTTCTCTGTATAGAAAAAAGTAAGTACGAGAGTTTGTTTCATTGGCGTTGTTTGACCGGTCGTTTTTATAATTCGGCCGTTCGACGCGAAACGTATCGAGAAATCGTTTTCGTTGCCGGAACGCGCACGTGTTAACGTTAAGAAACGTTATTGCCCGCGTCGTATGCGGTTTTCGTCCAAATCGGTCGTTTTTAAAGCCGGCCCGTTTCCCGGCACCGGCAAATCGCTTAATACAATCATTTATAGCAGCGGTTCTTAACCTTTTGTAGAACACGGACCCCCGATAAAAGATTTTTAGAAATCGCGGACCCCCTACCAATTTTTTGTCGATATAAGATATATTTTATAATTTTATATGAAAAAAATTAATGATAATTCAAAAATATTGTAATGATGCACTCGTGTCACGTATTGACTTATGTTAAGGCTGTCGCGGACCCCCGACATGAGTATTGCGGACCCCCAGGGGGCCGCGGACCACAGGTTAAGAACCGCTGATTTATAGCGTTTTACCGAGTTGCCGCGTTCGAATAAACTCCGAAATTCGTGTTTTTATTAACGAAAAAAAGGTGTTATCCGAATACCGGTGCCCGAGCTCGTGACGGGATCGTATCGGTTGATACCCGTTCGAACGAGGTGCGTTTCGATTATTTTCCGTTGCGCCGTAGATGACTCATGTTGGGGAAAAATCTTTAACGAAAATATTACGCCATACGTTCAATATTGTTTTATTGTGTATTATTAAATCGTATTGTTTTTTTTTTCTTAGGATGGACGACCAAAACATCGCTTCTAGACGTTAACCCTAAGGCATACCCTTTGGCCGATCAACAATTGACAACGAAAATTCTGAACTTGGTCCAACAAGCCATGAACTACAAACAGTTGCGCAAAGGAGCCAACGAAGGTTAATAATTCTATATTTGTATGACAGAGTGAAAATACGATTTAACAACGCGTTTTTATTCGACACCAGTGTTAAGCCGCTTACTCTTTATCTTTCAGCCACTAAGACCTTGAACAGAGGTATATCCGAGTTTATCGTATGTGCCGCGGACGCAGAACCTTTAGAAATATTGTTACACTTGCCGCTCTTATGCGAAGACAAAAACGTGCCGTACGTTTTTATCAGATCAAAACAAGGTTTGTGCTACAGTGTGCGAGTATATCGTCGCGTCGTGTAATGTCGTACGATTTTGTTTTACAGCGTTGGGTCGAGCGTGCGGCGTTTCAAGGCCTGTCATAGCGTGTTCCATTACCAGCGACGAAGGTTCACAACTACGGCCACAAATACAACAGGTTCAGATCGAAATCGAGAGACTATTGGTTTAATTTTGTACACATATTTACATTTTATTATAATACTGATTTTAAAATAATAATTATTAAGTTGATATGTTTTCTTTCATTGTTGTATCTAATATTACTGTGTATTACCGATATATTTGCACTGTGCAGTGGCGTGTGGTATATTATGTGTAAAACTAACAGGTATTACTTGAAATGGCAAGATATTTTTGTACACAAGTGTGCTTTCTTTAAGATATTGCCTATTATATGAAAACACCCATTTTTTACATATTTAATCCTTGATTTGTTATTTGTAAATTTATTATTGATACACTACACCAGGGGTCACCAACTAATTTTTATGGAGGTCCGTTTGAAACTTACCAAACATTCCGCGGTCCCAAACAGTTTAATGACATTTACACATTTTTTAAATTTGTTTTTGTATTAATTGATTTATTTATTATAATGGTAATTGAAAAAAAGACGATTATATAAGAAAACATTTCATTTTTAATGTGAAAAATTACATTTTTTAGTTCTTACAAGTTCCTTAATGTTCTGTGTGAAGTTGGCGCAACTGATTTGCATTAACTCTTCAAGATGATCATCCCTCATGATTATTTTCAATTGCTTAAATATTTTTTTTGTCATAATATTTTACATGACACTTATAGTTTTTATATTTATATTATACACATTTAAAAACTATTCCAGTTAAGGGCCTGTAAAAATAGTGTTCGTCGTCCTGGTGATTCCTGTACTACACTAACTATACCTCAGCCCACGAAAGAACGTACCTGCCTAAAGATAGTTACCTAATCAATCTGTCTTGTTGCATTTATAATTATTACCATTTAATGTCAATAATTCTTGAATGTATGTAATAACATCTTGTGAACTGGAGTCCATATAACATGTAGTTTTATTTATTATAATTAATCCGTTTTTTCCTTTTTGACCAGTCGTGCTTACCCTGCGTGATGTGGCCACACGCCACTGATGGACGTAAGAAATTGATTGATAGTTTATGATAACATTAGTAAGTCGACAAACCTTATGGTGTAGGTTCCTATTTTTGTACTGGTGTTTTCAGTGAATCGCTATAAACTGGTTATACTGTATTAATCATAAAATAGCGATTAGTTTTAGTTATATCAGTACATAACTTATACAAATAAAATACCAGTATATTTTTATTTAATTGATAATAAATTATTTTATTAAATAATAGTATAATATGAGGTTTACAATTTACAAATAATAAACGCGAACAATCGATAACAAATAACACAGAAACAAATTGAATCGTCAATTTGAACACCATGCTTTGGCAAATATTCTGTAAAATTTCAATTTAAATATCTATAAAAAAATATATTTTAAATAAAATAAATGGCTTTGAAATACAAGATTGACAAGAATTACATTGGCTTTTATTTGTATTCGTTTCAAACAAATGTTTTGTACTAGTTGAAAAAGAAAAGTCGATTTGACATTCAACGTATGACAACAGTTAATATAAATTATAAACTCAAATTTTTTTTAACTACTATTTCAATATTATAAGGCCTTGTATTTTCATATACAGTGAATATTTATATATTATATATATATATTTTTGGTTTTAGCGTACAAATTATTTATATATTAATAGGTAATACACTGAAAATGATTAGAATCATTCGAATAGATTAAAAAATTAATGTACTTAACAAGCTATAATACATTTGTCGGGAGAATTATTTTTAAAACCTGTAAAAACGTATTATTATCAGCACTATAAGACTTGGTAATACTAGTAAATTAAATAACGATATAATAATTATATAAAATTTTTTTAATACAAACGAATACTTATTATAATAAAAAATAAGTTACAACAATGAATTTCCTACAGTTCCGATATTACAAAACATATTAACGTATTTCTTACAAATTTCTTTTTGAACGATAAACGGATAAATTGTGATAATAGTATATTTGGAGGTTTTTATCTTATTATATAATATGCAGAACACAAAAAGCAGAGTTATAGTTTACCTGGAGTAAATTTATTTTCGATTATCGTTTATAGTGCATAACTCGTGGAAATGGGGTGAAATCTTCACATAAGTTCTTAAAAAAAATTATATTAATACAACGTTTTCAATTGGGGGAGAGGAAAAAATAGTGCCCTCTTTAATATATCTGTAATTGCTTTCGATGACTAGACATTGCTAGTCTCTGTTCCCAAGCCACTCGAGACGAAACGAGTTACACTTTAAACGCGTCTTTCCACATGACCCTTAGTCTATTTAAATTTATTGACCATAATTAAAAAACAAAAACAAAATGGAGTGTAAAGAGGATTAATACACTCGAGTAACATATTTGTATTTGGTAGTGGGGAGTTTTACAGAATGTGGAAACATTATTGCGAATAATATATTCTGTAATATAATGTTTTTGATCTCCATAAACTATAAGAATTGTCGAATTTTAGTAAATAAACTCCTTCGCCGGGATATAAATGACTTCCGGCATATACTTCTTTATGACAGTCTCTTCGGTACACCGGTATTATTATTGACAATGGTGGTCGATTCAGCTGATTGCTCTTTTTTAGGTCTTTTATTGTAACGCCATTTTGTTCTAATTCATGAAGAATATCTAAACAGAAATCGCCATAAATATGTTTTTAAACAGTCGCTAAGATATTTTGATAAAAAAAAATTCCACAATTTCAATTTAGGACTATTTGTTACAGTAAAGTGTCATTAAACACATTCAAATTCAGTGTGTACGTATTTATACCTTGATTGATATTACCATCATCATCATCTTCTAAGTCATCACAATCATCATCTTCACTTTCAGAAACATGCACAGAAACTTGACTGGTACTAGGTTTGACCCATTCAAAGTAAACACCAAAACCTATGTCGTGACCATCTGTTGCAAATTCCCAAAATACACAGTTGCCGCCTTCAGCTGTAGGAACTCTAACCTGTAACACGAAATAACATTGTGTTATTAGTTATTACTGATTTACTATTCTCCGCATCACGAGAGAGCGTACACGAACGAGTGACTAGCAAAACGAGTAGCTGCCCACATAATTTTGCTGGCCGCCTACTTGCGGCATTCTTTCATGGCGCGGAGTGTAGTTGGAACTTTAATTACAATTTAATTTAGAATTTGAGAGAATGTTCAAAAATTATTTTTTAATTAGATGATACTGTACAACGTTCGATGTTCTTAGAATCGGATGTATTATGTGAGCAGCAATGCAGTTATTTAAACAATGTACGCCTATCGACCGAGATCAAAAATAATTATACAGTTTTTTTTTAACACTTACAGTAACCGTTTCTCCGTAATTGACTTTGATGACTGCTTCTCCGCCTTCACGTTGTAAATTTGCTTTAAATTCGTCAATGTCTTTTCTTGTCCACATTGAAGCAGGAAACAATGTCTGAACAGAGCCTGAAATGAAAAAAATATATAAACGAACGCGTTTATTATAATGCGTCTGGATTGTGTTTTATCAAAACACGTACATTCTCCAGAAAGGCAACGGCCATTTTCACACTGTTCATTACAAACGCTCTCTTGCTCGATTACTCGATCGTCAGGAACAGTTACCGAATTTGTGGGTATTTCCAATTCTTTACCGGGTTCATAGTTTTGTTGTAACTGTTGCATATACTGGTGATAATGCTGTTCTTGTAATTGTCGTACCAGTACGGCTTGCTACGGACAAATTAGAATTTATCGTAATTGTAGTTATAATAAAAATGTTGCAAAAAAATTAAATAAATTATATGATAAATATGGCTAACTTCATCTGGACTGTTTGGAAATTGGTTTTGGGCATAAGTCAAAAACTGACTATAAGTTTGTTTATTCAACGCTTCTTGAATGAGTTGTCTAAAACGTTAATAAATCAATTACGATTGACGAATAACTAATAGAAACGCACAAATTACTTGGTATTTTCTTGTCTACATTTTTCTTCTTCTTCTTTTTGTTTCAATTCCATCGATGCAAGCTGTTTTTCTAGTTCTTCTTGTTCTTTTTTCATATTTTCTTCGCTGAAATATATTTAAAAAAGAACGTTAAATCGTTAATTTTTAGTAAAATTTCTGTTTTAAAAATTAAAAAATATATATTCTTGTTATTTAATAATAACGATAATTACGTTATTCGTTTTTGTTCAATCAAATCGGCTTTATACGCTTCGACGGTGTGTTTGAATAAAACACATTCTTTATTAACCAATTTGACGAAATTAATCATCGAGTTTTCCGTTGACATATCACCCAGCGCTTGCCAAGCTAACCTATAAAACGCAATATTATAACGTAATAACATTATCGAAAGTACAGTGGACGATTTCCGTTTACCTTCGATCTCTTCCGATAACATCGAATACGCCCAAAGGCGGCAATTTCGACTCGTCCAACTTTCCGTGGCTTACTTGACGCGTGTACGCAACGAGTTTTAGTTTATCGTCGTACGTAAAATGTATGGCTTTACCTTCTTTTTCTATACAAAAACAACGCGCAACAATAAAAGCGAGTATTAATTACGATTAAAAATTTTCAATCCATTCCAATAAAACAGAAAGCAATACAGTTTATAAGAATAAATAAATATCGTTTAGCATCGGACACGTATTTGGGAAGAAACATTCTGCGCGGATACAAATCGTACGTAATTAAAATTAGTTGGAATACGAAGGGAGAGGAGAACGCGCAGAGCACTCGGAAATCTACGATTTCAAAGCAACATCGATTTAACAACAAATTATTGCGTGTATCCGAGCAAATACGGAAACGTTAACACGAATAGTGACTTTTAAAATTTCGCATAAACGTTTCGAGACAAATACAATTTTCTACACGGCAAACGAGAGTCGTTCGACTGAATTTCAAAAAAAAAAAAAATGTTTTTATCGACTAGAAAAAAGGGAGGAATTACTATTTTCTTTTCGCGTTAAACGTACCCTTGAAAAACTTTAGCGCCAACGTATACAATTCTTTCAGCGGCAAGTTCCATTTTTCCACGATATCCTCTTCTTTGGTATTATTGCACATCGTGACGGACCGGACGACCTGACCCGTCGATTTCGTTCGTCGAGCCGAATACGGTCTGCAAAAGATGTTCACACCGAACGGCCGTTCCTACCGCGGTACGTGCTACATAAACGGTATAATCGTGAACGTCCGCGATCGGCTTCGAAAATTTGATTTATTATCTCATAATAACGCACTTAATCTGTGACTACTCGTTTTTTTTGTTACACGGTCGCGCGGTGCACTTAATTCATCATCGCGCTTGTGCGCACACGCGGCGACACGATTTTTTTTCTCGCCGTATCACCCGCAGACACACGTTTTCGGTTATCACCTGCAGACTGCAGAGAATTTTAGCGCGACGCTAAAATCGCGCGTGACGATAAAAAAAAAAAAACGAATTACATTTTTTTTTTTTACAAAATTTCAACGAAAAACAAGCTTTTCGCAATTTAACGCGTTAATTTCTAACAAATACGTTTTAGAATACAATAAAAAAAAAAAATCATATTAGCGCGAATAAAATTAAATACTTAGCCGGGGCAATTTTTATGTATATTGTTTAGACTACAATAATAAAAATTAAAAACGCTATAATACAGTAAGAAAAGCTTAATGTTTTTAACGTTAAAATTCGGCAATAAAAACATAAATAATAATGTGGCATTTCTACGTTTTCCGTTAGTAATTCTGTTGGCCAATTTCAATTTTATTCCTTCTCACCCCTACCTTAAATCCTAAATTAAACGTTGAAAAGGTCTGCTATAAAATGTACTGATTTCGTATCTAAAGGATTTCTAGAGTCGGAGTCTATAAACACTCAATAAAAACCCTACCCATCTTCGTTCGTCTACTCTCGAAGGATGAATCCGTTCTCCTCTGCATTCTACAATCTACAGCCACTGATTCCACGAGTTCAACGCGCGTTTCTACATCCTTATTTATATTATATCCATTTTTCTTAATATTCCACGTCCTCCGCACGATTATTGTACTCCAGTCCTTCGAAATATGAATTTATATAATTTGGCCGATTCGTAGACGCTCTGTTAATCTCTCTATATCCTTCCCGCTCTTGTATGATTTGATTGACTTTAATAAACTTCAGGATTCCAACCGGACAGATAAGATTCGATTTTTCTTTCGCTATTCTTTTTTGATTACTTATATTAAATGCTGCTACACCACGTCTCACGCGTCATCTACTCTACTCGTTAAACGGGCCATCATTATTTTATTTTGTTGTTTAAATACTATATTTAATATTACTATACATATTATATTATGTTAAAAATGTTTACTCTTTATATTGCTTCAATAAGTTATCTATTGTATTGTAGTAGGTACTATATTAAATAAATAAAATATATAGATAAATAATAATTTGAAACCACACAGTTAGAATATAAGTAAAACTATATAGGAAAATATTAGAAATAAATGAAATGAACAAAAGAAGCAATAAGGAATATTGTCGGTACAGAACAGAATGTAGTAGGTACTGTTTATTTTTAAAATAAATTACTGATTGAACTTTTGAAGACGTAAGAAGAGGCGTGCAGACGACACGAAAGGAGAAGTGAACAGAAGTTTTACTTTCTCATCTAACGTCTCTTACTCTATAGTTTATATGATAATTTTACTACTCAATTACAAATTATGACTCCTTTACAAACCTTACTTCATTTATCCTATCCTAGTGGCTAGTACTCACTGGCAACTACTGGCCAGTGGCCACTGCCCACTACCCTACGGCCTACATAATTTCTATATCATCTATGGACTATGGATCTATGAACCGAATTCATGAACAAATCACAGATTAATAGCGTACTCTATCAACCATAAATGATATTGACATATTAATATCAAGTAGACTATCAACTAGGTATTTTACGTTATCATTTATCAGCTGATCGGTGTGTGTTTTTGTTATCTAACATTGTTGAACAATGGATAATAACAATAAAATTCATCAATACGCTTAAAAGTTCGTACTTTGTAATATTATTATTTATTATTAATCATATTTATAGTTCAATGTTCAACACAGCGTATACATTACCATATGGAGTATGATTTCCTTGTTGCGGAAATTGATAAATGCCGTTTAAAATAAATAACCACTAGGTTGTTCGTAGGAAGAGGTATATTAAAACGTATTTAGTTCAGCTTTAATTGTAAATCCGATACGCCCAGTATTGTTCTAATCGTGAAAAATAATTTAAATTTAAATATTCCTAATAGGTATTCACCAAAATGAAGACCGTTGTTCAACGATTGATCGTACTAACCGTCTTCGGTTGTTGTGTGGCAGATCCTTTAGTACGATATCAGCCCGAACAAATACATTTATCACTGGGCGGTAAGTAGAGAAATTTATATAATAATAATAATAATAATTACCAAAAAGAACGAGAAACTAGAATAACTGTATTAGAAACCGAATGTCGTAGAAGCCATCAGAAAAAAGACTACAATTGGTAGGGCACGCCTGGAGAAGTCAAAACATATAACTTCGTATAGTGCTGTAAAAAACTCAATGAGGTGGAAACATGTAGTCAAGAAAGATATGGAAGAACTAGGAAGTGGATCGAATTTGGAAAGCACGAGCGTCAAGTAGAGATGGATGGAATGGTCCTAGAGGCCACTGTGTACCCCAAAAAAGAAGACGAAAAATATTTATTCTTTAGTCGCATATGTAACCTTGTATCTGTGTTTAGTTTTAAAATATTGTCAGACACTGAAACTGGATAAAGACAATACCTATAAAAAAAAAAAAAAATACAAAAATCTGTAGATTCTATATGAATGTTGCCAAAGTACTTTTAAATACAATTTTAAAACGGTAGAAAATTATAATATAAATTAGGTAGGTATATTATTTTATAAAATAGAATAGAAACATATGTTGTATAACATGGATTTTTAATGTACGAACATATAAAATGTTCTGTATTTTTTTCAAAACGTTTATGAAATTGATTTCTAAATGATTTTGTACTTAAATTAAATAAGTTTTTTTGTTATAGTTTTAAAAATGTCTTGATAAATATTTAAAGTTGTTATTTATTGTATTGTTTACTAGAATCTGAAAGCGAATTAGTTGTTACTTGGACCACATGGAATAACACAGATGAATCGGTTGTTAAATATGGAATTAACGGACCAATTCTTAAGGCTTTTGGATCTTCTACGTTGTTCGTAGATGGTGGTGATCTCCATCGTTCGGAATATATACATCGTGTGAGGCTTACCGGATTACAGCCGTCTAGTCAATATGGTAAATATATTATATAAAATATTTAAGTGTTTTCAGTAACTGTTAAACACATTTTTATATCAATTTAGTCTATTATTGTGGAAGTAATCGAGGCTGGTCTGATCGGTTTTGGTTTAAAACCGTACCTAGTAATACCAATTGGTCACCTAGTCTTGCTTTTTTCGGTGATTTGGGTAATGTAAATGCTCAATCTCTTCCTAGATTACAGGAAGAAACTCAGCGAGGACTTTATGATATGATACTTCATATCGGTGATTTTGCTTATGATATGGATAGTGTGAGTATAACCGTAGGAAACACTGTTAAAATATTAACTTGGCAAACAATTTCTTACAATATTTTAAATAGCTCATCAATGATTTTGACAAAATCATTTTTTAAATACCTAATCGTTTACTCCCGTTTTTTTTTATTTTCATGATTTACGTTTATTATTATTATAACTTATAAATCGTATTACTTTATATAATATCTGTAAACATACTTTGATAATTGGTTTTTTAATGCAAAATTGACATTGTTATTATTGCATAATTCATATCATAATATGTCAGTAATGTAAATTATGTTTTCTAAAAGATAATAATTAATTATATATTTGACTTATACATTCCTCTATAATTGATCTATATTACAATATAATAACAAATGTTTTATTAATTTTTTTAAAATTTATTTATGTGTTTTATATAGTTTTATAGAACAGTAATTTAATTGTCATTTTTATAATGTTGATTTGCAGGACAATGCTAAAGTTGGTGATGAATTTATGCGTCAGTTGGAACCTGTTGCTTCATATATACCATACATGACTTGTCCTGGCAATCACGAACAGAAATAGTTAGTTTTGAACGAAATAATAACACATGATGTTTCAAAAGATATTAATAATAATTAATAAATATCGTTTTATTATTTTTCAGTAATTTTAGCAACTATAAAGCTCGATTTAGTATGCCCGGTGGCTATGAGAACATGATGTATAGTTTTAATTTAGGACCAGCTCATTTCATTAGTATCTCTACAGAGTTTTATTATTTTCTTTACTATGGAATTAAACCAGTTGTATTGCAATACGAATGGCTTGTTAATGATCTAAAAGTAAATGTTCTATATGTTATAGGTATTTTTCAAAATTCGTATAACTGTATGATATGAATTATTTTTTATTTATTTTTAGGAAGCGAATAAACCGGAAAATCGTCAACAGAGACCCTGGATTATTGTTTATGGTCATAGACCAATGTATTGTTCAGACGACGATAATGACGATTGTAGATATCATGAAACAATCACTAGAGTTGGTCTTCCATTTGTTCATTGGTAATCTTAATGATCATTAATCATCATTAATTACATTATAGAAGAATATTACCATTTATTATTACAAACACAAATACATGTATAATTGTATTTTTTTATTGAAAGCTTTACTCATATGATATTTTATAACAATTTTTTTTTAGGTTTGGACTAGAAGATCTGTTTCGTGATAACGGAGTTGACTTATGTCTCTGGGGACATGAACACACGTATGAAAGAATGTGGCCAGTGTATGACCATAAAGTTTATAATGGCTCTTATTTAGAACCATACACGAATCCTGGAGCACCAGTTCACATAACATCTGGTTCAGCTGTTAGTAGCTAATTTGATTACTTGCATTATTAAAATGTTATTTTCCAAAAATGTATGAATGATAAACGATTGTTTTTTTTAGGGTTGCCAAGAAAGGACAGACAATTTTATTCCAAATCCTCCTGATTGGTCAGCAATTAGAAGTAGTGACTATGGTTATGGCCGTATGAAGATCTATAACAGTTCACATTTATATGTCGAACAAGTGTCCGATGATAAGGTACGGTTGCAATTTAAAATTTATATTTTACAACGTATTTATATATAAATATGTATATATGTGTGTATATAAAAAAAAGTTAAATTTAGCCAAAACACGTATTGAATTGAATAAATCACAATAATGGTTTAACTAAAATTTAACAAATTTGTTTAGGACGGTGAAGTGATAGATCATATATGGCTCATCAAGGATCATCATATGCCTTATGGCAAACCGAGTGTAAAATAATTATTAATTATTATTATTTAAGTCGTATTGTTTTGTTCAAACTTAAATAATACGATATATATATCTGTGTTTAAAAAATTATTTACTCCTATATCATTATACAGATATTTAAATTGTTCAATTAATTGTTTCTACGATTATTATTGTAAAAAGCTATTAAATAATTGAAACAAACACGATAAAAACATAAACATTATAATATATTATCTAGTCTTTAATTGAATGCGTATTTTATTTAAATATATATTTTAATTTTAATCCTTGAACTAGTGGCACAGTACGTTTGTAATATAATATTTCCAATTTGCCATATGTACAATTCAAATCTAAAAAAGTACAAGCTTATATTTATTTACTAATTATTTTACAGTGTGTAAACTAAAATAAATTGTTGAATTACATTTTTAACTGATTGTTATCGTTTATTGGTCTACAATATTTTTGTTTTTAATAGTAAAAATAAACCAAACACAATGGTCATCTGAAGCGTTGAAGGTAATGTTTGGTTAATCGTCGATAGTTAAAAAAAAAAAAACATTATTTTATTTAACTCGTATATAATATATCGTATAATAATTGTGTGGACTACGACGTATTCAGTATACCATAACTGTGTTCAAATTACAGCTCGCACATTTAGTAATTTTAGTTTAAATGGATTGAATCTAAAGGTAAAATTATCTGTTTTGTGTATAAAGTAAATGATGTAAATTTTTTATTTACGCTGTAAACATAATGTGTGTTGTGTGTCATAACTAGGCTTGTATAATGCTCCATAACTGTTCTTAATTTTAGACAAATTCAGACCCTTTCCAAGTATGATTTAATTGTGGACAATTTTGTTTAGTTGTTTAATTCAAAGTTCAATAATTATCGCACAGTTTTAGGAGAAAAAAACAAGACTTTTGTAAAAAGATAATTCATTTTCAAAAGCAAAATAATAACTATTAGATATATAAGTATTTGTAATAATTATTGTTGTGGATCGATTTGGAGAGACGTTACTTTCTGCTATAGATTCCGGAACGAATAGAGTTTTACTGTATATTTTATGGTGTATACATGTAATATGGCCACAACGGCCATTTTTACAAAGAAAATATGATGACGACGAAGCGTCTGCGAGAAAAATGAAAACTGAATAACTCGAATAATAATAAAAAAAAAAAAAAGTTAATTTTCGTTTAAATAATCTTAAGCTTGTAGACATAATATTATGTTAATCTAACGATTAATCCAAAAAATGTATGAAATGGGGTGGATACTTTTAATACTTGCGCAATAAAATATTGCCGTAATACACCATAATAATTTGTATAGCATATTATAAACGTAATTTGGGTATATTGCATAAGACACACTTGTTATACACAGAAAATACCGTAGTGAAAGATTATTATTATTATTATTTTTTTTATTATTATATTTTGTAATATCGTGCTACGTTACAAATTGAAAAATCAAAAAAGAATTGGGTAATGTAGCAAAATAGTTCGACAGTGTAGGTGTGAACCGTTAAGTTAGTTATATAATGATCGATTGGTGTTGTTTGAAAAAATGTTCTCCTTTAAACCGAAAAATAAATAAAATAATCAGATTTCGACCATTAACCATCAAACTGGATTTTGAGTTAAAAATACGTACAAATTACCTACATTTTTTTTCTTTTTGATGTAGGTACGCGATCAAAATGATGTTGGGGTTCGAAAGTTCAAATTTTAGAGCTTCTTTTTCGTTTCACCCATTTTTTTCACATAACTTTTTTTTTTTTTTTTAATTGTGAAAATTATTTTCATTTCTAAAAATTGTATTTTTGTGTTTAAAACGATGGTGCGATCAGAATTTTATGAACTTCGTTTCGATATTGTAACGATTTAATGTGTTCGGATTTGTTATGAAGTACTTGTATAACATATTAAAAGTAATAATTCGTTTGTCAACATCTGATTGCAATACCGTTTTCAGCGTTATACCTACAATACAAATGTGAACGAAATATTGTTTCGAGAAAATTTTATCGCGAAAATATAATTTTTGGAAAAATCAAGTATGTATTATCATTTTTTTCGCTCTGTATAACTCCCATCATCAGCATCTATAAAGGCTAGGCCTTGTCGTTTTCGCCAACCTCTTCGATCATTTGCGGCCTTCTTCAGGTCTGTGTAGGAAGTAAGACTGTAATCTTCCAACGTGTCTTTGAAGAAGCAGGTTCTTGGTCTTCCTCTGCTTCTTTTCCCCACGATTCTTCCTTTAAAGATGATACATATTTAGAAACGTGTCGTGTCGGATGATGTGACCTATAACTTCCAAAGTAAAAAAAAAAGCAAAACAAAAAAAAAATTGTTTCAAAAACGAGGTTTAAATTCAGGACTTGAAAACGTACATTTCGAATAATGGTGGCAAAAATATTGGAACATTTCGCTAGGTTGCAACGCGTTAAAGCTATAAACGAAAACGCCAAAAATGTTGAACAAATTACGTCGCCGATTATTTCTTGGCTTTACAATTCTGTAAGAATTTCGGCCGCCACCGTTACCGTTCTCCAGTCATCACGATCCTGGACTCCCAATCCGTCACTTCGAATGTTCCCAAATATCCTTTCTTATTCCATCCGTCCGTCGCTTTCTAGGCCTATCTCTTGGTCATTTTCCCGTCGGTTGCCACTCGATTGCTGCTCTCGTACTAGTAGTGGTTTCTGTTTTTCGCGTAGTATGACCAAGCCACTTGAGTCTTTGACACTTAATGTAGCTTGTTAACAGTGGAACTTCAGCGATTTCGGCCCTTAGTTCAATATTTTTCCTTCTGCGCCATACGTTTAGCTCACCATCAAACACTGGACCACAAATTGATGGACCACAAAAGCCGATTATTCGTTTAATTTAATTAAATTTTTTTTTTTTTGGCATTTAACTGGGTCGTTTTAAAACGATTCGGTATTATTATGCGCGTGTTTTGTGAAATACTATACGTTTATTTTGGACGGAAGATTGTTTTATTAAAATTAAAATTTTTAAATTTGTGTGCAGCGGGAGTGCGAGACTGCAGATTATACGATTCTCATTAAATCCGTTCGCGTAGATATTTATAGAAATAAGAATATATTATACACTATTAATTATTTATTTTCGTAAGGAATGCGTTTGAAACGGCGATTGAACGATGTAACGTTTTAAATGTAAATTTCCTCGTATAAATTGACTCGGGGGAACAAATTATTTTAAATATTTTCAATTATAATAATATTATTATTTTTTTTTTAAGAATATCGTAGACAAATTACCAACTAACTCTAATCTATTATATCCTACAGTTTTTCTCCGATTTACAGTTATTTTTATTTTCGTTATTTATTATAGTGTATTGTGGACGCGCGCGGTCGTATTGGAGTCAATGGCTATTTTTTTTTTTTTCTATACCCATTATGCATATATTTTCTCCGATAAAATTCTGGCAAACATTACGCATACACACGTATGTTAAGGTTATATAGCGGTTGTAACTTTCATATTATTACGAGTCGTAAATTGTTTTGTGACAATATATATTCATTTGATAGGTATGGGTACCTGTTTATATGTATTATATAAAACGACGTAAATATTATTTCTGTAGTTTATTTTTAAGAAAAAAAAAACGTATAAAATATGCGTAATGGAATAAACGAGTTGTATAGACACGGGTTCGCGTTCTTTGAGATATCGTATAATAATCGAGTATTTATATTAGTGTATATATATAATGTATATTATATTATGACGTCGCGATGCTAATGCGTGACGTTCGCGCCTATATGACCGGGGGAAAGAATTCGTTGTTTTTCGTATAAGTTTTTAAATGTTTTAGGAGTTAAAATGGGTCCCTTTTAAATAATAATAATAATAATAATAATAAGTGTGGAATTTGCAGTCTGCGTGAAAATAGTCGACGATAGAAAACAATGTTATTGGCGGTTTTTCGTTGCTTCGCTGTATAATATTTTATATTATAAAAAATATACGATATTTTGTTTGTTTTTGGTTTCACTTGTTTACCAGTGGTGTAATCATAGGATAATCCCCCTTTGGCCTTATTTTATTTTTTTTATTTGGATGGAATTTTGAAACAAAATACAAGTGTTTCTGAACAGATTTGTACGATCAGATGATCGATGTCATCTAGCAGTGCAAACAAATTTGGTCAAAAAACGAACCGCGTGAAAGACTCGCGTTTACGGTACCGTGTCAACAGACGGCGAATATCTCGAGAACGAGGAACGGTTTTGGAGACGACGGCGAGCGACTTCGTTCACATTATAATAATTGATTAAATTCATTAAGTCTATACGCTGGCAGTTCATAAAAATGTGCCGCCGACACATCTCGAGGATACATCTCAACGAAATGGTGTTCTGAAGCCAAAAATAATAGGTCTGAAATATGAACTATAATTTTTTTGTAGAAATCTATCAATCGTCTTATTTAAATAAAAAAATTGATATTTGTTCTTATAAAAAAATATTAATGCCCCCCCTCCCATGAATCAACCCTAATTACGCCACTGATACATACTGCTGGATTCCACGCTGACTCAACTCGTGCCCAGGAGCTCATTATAATAATGCAACATTATATAATACATTATTAATACATATATATATATATATACACGTATTGTAGATTGGAATGCACTTTTATGGACAAAAAACGTATTAAAACAATACGAACACTGATTACATAATATAAATAATAATAATGACAATCCTAATAGTGTATATATAAAAAGACATTTTAATGTTCGCCAGAAGATTCTATAATACTCGTATATAGTAACCGTTATAAAATATACTTTTTAAATAATTTAATTGGAAGATCTAAAATATTAGAAGGTATTCTGTTACATATAATTTAGTATCCGCAATTATATTTCAAAGCTTTTATTTTCAGGTTTATTTAGTAAAAAAAAAAAAAAAAAATGTTTATGCATAAATACACATGTATTATATACACGTATTAATTAAACCCGATGAGTATTATAAAAGTATGAGAATATTTATTAAATTTGTTTATTATTACTACGGGTTACGATTGAAAGTCACCGTGTGCCATGTATAAAGTATTTTTTTGTTCACAATGACTTAATCGAAACGGTGTAGTAAACGAACAAATTTAATACTAAAAATCATATATATATATATATATATTTTATTGCGCTCGTTGGTTTTAGTATTAATTTATAGTTGTTTATCTTATTTTATCATCCAAAATAATATTATCGAATATGCATTTATATGCATCCATTAATAGGGTTGGATGATTCCATCAAAGCTATATAAATATATAACAAGATTTAGTTAGCTCGAGTACCTGCTTTATTTAAATTTCTAAACACATAAAATCATTTTCCTATTCGTTGTTTTTTTTTTTTTACTACAATAGAGTTGATTTTTCGTTATATATCGCCGCTACGCATTTCAATTCCGGAATATTTAAAATGTATCTAATATCTAATATTACGTAGTCGGAGCCGATTTACAAGGTGAATGATATAAAATTGTGTACAATGATCACAGTGGATTTTAAGATGTTTTGTTTAAAACATTATTATTTATACATAGGATATAGTTTACTCGTATAGTTGCCTTTTTCTCGTTTAACATAATATTATACAAAATATTACACCGTGTCGGCGGCTTTTCTCTTTTATTCGAATAGAACGCGTTTGCGTTGTTTAAACCGTCTAAACGAACGGAAAATCAGAAGTCAAGAAATCGTCATTAGTATAGTTTAATGGTTCGAGCCGGGAAAAATAATTACATATTTTCACATTCCGTTCTAAAATCCATTTCAGATTATCGCATGGCGCGTGATTGTACACGTTTTATATACCTATAGGTACTCGTCGAGAAACGAGAGCGATGTATTATAAATTTGACGTTGAAATTATATTAGATTTGACGCTCTAAAAGAATTCCCGATTTTCTGTACGTACTCCTTTACCTAGGTTTTTTTTTTGTCATTATTATTTTTTAGTTTCGCGTATTTTTTATTATTTATACAATTAATATTTTTTTATACACTCGTTATAATCGTTATTAAATACGCAATCGTGTATATATATATATATTATTATATAACAATATTTTGTCCTTATGTCCACTATATTGAATTGTGTTTAATTCTTGTCGCTGACTTCCAGTCGAAGGCTGTGACCCAACCTTCCCATTTTTTATTTTTATTATATTCCATCTCCGTCGTATTACTTCAGAGAGACGAGCAAACGCACTGAGGCAATAGTGACACATATTTAATATCTCGTATGCGGTTATTTTATTTTATACCTACGTATGTATCAAACAATTAGATCCTTAGAAAAAGGAGTGAGGTAATAACCTGCAGGGTTTTAATACGTTTCAATATAAATTTTATTTTCATAATATTCTTCATCCAAAGTAATTTAATTCATTTTTCTTTGGTTATTGCATTAATATTTAAATTTTTAAGATAATTAAATAAAGGACTGTTCGCAAAAGTAAGTGTAACAATAATTATAATAATGTAAAGTAAAAAAAGATATTAGGCGATTTCGTAGTACGTTAAGTGTTTGAATTTCAAAAGAAAACGGAATATTTCAAAATGAAATAAAGTCGTTAAACAAAATATGTACAATTCGATTTTTTCATTGGCATTTTTTTTTTGCGCTTCTTAACTCTGTGTATATGCCCAATGCATAGCCAAAGACGGCTGGTGCACGCGACCGACTTGGACGCCTAGACCTCCTGCAGTGCGAAGACCGTACAGCTTTTTTCCTCTCTTACGTGTTCCTTTTTTCTTCGTCTCGTGCCCGGAGCTCCGTCTTGTGTTCGGTATAGCAGGACCACCGTCGTCCACCACCATGCGAGCACCTTCTTGGACGGTGACGCAGTATGTCAATGTCCATGTCTCAGTGTCAGCTTTCAGTTAATCGGGTATTCTTGTTTCGGGCGTTTTTCGATGAACAACGCGTTGTTGTCAACCCTATTTGATGTGTTCCGCGACAATGGAAAAAAACAAAAAAAAATAAATCTAAAAATTGAAAAAGCCTCGCGGAAAACATCGCAACGATTAACGTAAGACGTTCGAAACGAGAATATCCGAAAACGGACACTGAAACGCACACACAAAAAAAAACGTAGGTATATTTTTCCTAATCTAAATAACTCACTTGTCTCCTTCAGAAAATCTCATTTTTTCCGCAGCCCATTCGATGCGTACACACCGTCCGCGTTTTTTTCTCTCGCATATGCCGAATTCCTCATTCTTCGCGTTATATTCCACCTCTATAGTTTTCAAACCTTCCACGGTCCCGGGGTTAGAAATTAAGTAACTATCAAAAAAAAAAAAAAAAAAAATACAACAATACAAAAAACGAACAAATTACACAGAGAAAATTATGATAATATTACGATAAAAAGACAGATAGTTAAAAAAAAAAAAAGAATCAAAACAATAAATTAAAAACGACTTGTTATTATTTAGCGTATGGTATTTTTGGTTACATGCATTAGGTTAGTAGTTGAGTTATAATGATTAATATTGCTAATGTATAATTGGTATTTAGATTTTAAGTTTTAGTTTCTCCAGCCATTTAATAAATGTAGGAGGGGTTGTGAAACAGTGGATTCTAGGTCCTCGATAGGCGTGGATTGGACATACAAAAGCTATGTGGTAAATGGTCAGATAAATGGTTAAATAAATAAATAATTAAAAACGGCAAAGAAATTACGTGTATAACGAATTAATTTATTTAAAAAAAAAAAAAGATAGAAAAAATACGCACTGTGGAGTGTTATTACGTTTTCTCGCTGCAGTATTTATAGTACAATAAATAGATTTTTATATTATTATCATTACTTGTACAGGCTTTTCTTCTCTTTTCGCGGCGTGCGGTCGTTCTATTGCTTTGAGACGACTCTTGTGTTTGCTTATGGTTTCTACCAGATCCATCATAGTAATTCCCTCCCTGTCAATTTGCATGCCCAATTCTATCTTTTGAACAGCACTGTACACGTTACTGGAACGGAATACAAGAAAAACGCATTACACGGCGCGACGACCGCGTGTAAAAGAAAAAAAAAATTCGTATTTTTTTGTATTATTATTGAAAAAAAAAATATATATGTATGTACATAGCGTACCGAGGCACGTCGAATTCTTTCAGTTTCTTTTTTACAATATTAATATTCGTTCTTTTTTCGTCTATTTCTTTTTTCAGGCTTTCTATGGTGTGGATCAGCGTTTGTTTATCTGCGTCCTTCTGCAGTTTTAGACTGTAAATAATCGTTATTATTTTTTTTTTTTAAAAAACCGACACAAATAATATTTTGTGATTAAGAGGAGGACGTCTCACGCAAACGTGTTGACATACAATAACGCTCGCAAGAGACAGCGTATACACGGTATTCCATCACACACCGACTCAATAATATTGGACACCCGACCGATAAACCGATTCATGAGCGATTTCATCGTTCTCATCACCGCGAAAATTATTATTTAATACTAATTTTATTTATATCGTTTTCAATACTGCGCGTCTGCTGTATTATGTGCAAATTAGAAATGGATTTAGAAACTTATAGAAAGTACGTGGGAGTAACGCGGATGTTCGGCGGAATTCATATTTTAGTTATTGCAAAAATCAGGCGGCCAAAACAATCGTACATTTACTGAAATTGAATGAACCGAATTTTTTTTTTTTTAATTTCTATAACGTTTAAAAATCTACTCCCGTCAAACATTTGTACAGAACTTCGCGTCATTGAATCGCCGCGATTCCGAGTCCAGCGTAGTATTGAGAGAAAATTAGAATTCTCGTTTTTCTGCGCGTAGCCTCTTAATACAGTGTTGTATAGAACGATATAGACCAGCTCGGGCTCGGGTTAGGCGAATGAGAACTCAATTGTTATTACTTGTTTTGCGCGATATTCTCTTGGTCGTGTGCGTTCTTGCCGTTTCCCGTGATCGTTTTTTCGCTGGCCGGCACGTCTTTGAATGTCGTTCTCGTTTTTGTCAACTCCGTCGACGACGGCGAGACTTCGACGTTAACCGACTGGAAATTTAACATCGCGCGTATTCTACTCGGTTTTCAAGATCATTAGACTGTATTACACGTAACTATTATTTTACCGCGTGAAACACGAATGCGTATTTATTGTAATACATACGACGCGCATAAAAACAATTTTTACATTAAACGTATAATCAGTCATGTCATAGATACAAAAATTCACTTAGAGCACGATATTTAAACGTAAACTCGTTTATATTCGTCAATATCCGAGACGCAATAGTGACGCACGCCGTTCGTGGTTCGTCGACATAACTCGTAGACAGAAACTCATTACGGTACATACCAAACACAAGTATTTCAGAATCACCTATTTATAAAATACTACGAACTGATTATTAAAAATAATTCACCGGGACGCAGCGGCGAGTCCGAATCTCAACATTTCCGAATACAATGATTGTTACAATCAGTGCTGTCCTAACCACCAATAACGCCCTAGGGCAATAATATTTGACGCCCCCCAAAAAAAAAATTTACAACTAACGTAATATCTAATTACGTAATTTTATATATTTTAATAGTAAGTACACTCATCCTCGAAATCATCATATAATCTACAAGGGAAATTAATATCTAAAATACGAGTAAAACAACAAATTTTTTCTTTTTATCATTCATTTTTTTGACGCCCCCTGCATTCATAATACTTTGGACGCCCTAGGGCACTTGCCCCATTTGCCCCCCTTGGGACGGCTATGGTTACAATATTATTGATAACGCACCAAAGCTACTTGGGATATAATTAATGACTTCACTGCGTAGCGCCACACATAAGTGTTCGAAAACGCGTGAGTTTTATCCGATTTCGTCAAGGGGGGTCTGCGCCTTCACGTTCCGAAATAAACACCGGGGTTAAGTAATATATATATCACCGATAATATACTGCGCGTTCAAGCGGTTCTCCTCCTCCGCCTAGACGCTAGTGGAAAACGGATTTTTCTTTGCGAGTTCACTGCACATTTACGTTGGAAAAAGAAAACCATTTAAGTCCCCTCTAAGTCAGATCTAAGTCCCCCACCCCCGAATATAATATATTCAATTTAATAATCACCCGCGTTTGCATGTGGCGAGAATCGACGTTATCGCGTTCGCGCGGCTCTTCGTCGACTCCAGCGCAGCAAATCGGTTCGACGACAACTGATGACAACGGCCCGTTCGAGTCTTCTGCAGACTTCTGCATCGATCGATCCGCGTCCAGTACGGCCGGCGGATCGCACCGTTCAGCACCGGTCGTCTCTTCTGCCGCCACGGGCCGCAACTCGGTCGACTTCACACTCTTGAAACACTCCGGGTGCCAGATTTTCTTACACTCTGTAAAACGTATAATATGTGAAAATTGAAGCCCGAATTGTAATCTAAAAGCGATTTTTCAAGTATTTTTTTTTTTGTACGTCTAAAACTTTTTTCGCGTTAATCGTTATTCAATATACCGGGGGGAAGAGTAGAATTTTCAAGAGATATATTATACATTACTGGACTGGACTCGAGTTTCGGGCGGTACGAAAACTCCTTGCTGCACCGTTCCCGTGTACACGCCACTGGTGTAGGGACTTACGTCGACATTTCGTCATCAGGATCCACGGCCACTTCTTCAGACGACGACATCCTCCACACTTGGCAGTCAGTTTGCCGAGTGTTCGGGATGACGTGACGTCGTCGTGGCTACACCGTATCGTCGCGGAACGTTATAGCGAAACGATAACGCGCTGAAAACATTTCGACCGAAACAATTAGTGTACATATTATAATAAGTATTAACGTGTACAGCCAGACACGTAGCCAGGGGACTCGAAGGGTTTTGCGAATCCTAGCAGAGTTGTGCTTTCCTATACGAGAAAGTCTTTTGAATAATACTCGTATACATTGCCGTTATAACGAATTGTTTATTGTCAGCGAGCTTATCGGTCTTTAATTTTTACGCTTATTTGCGCCGAAAACATTTTGAATATACCGCCGTATCTCGTATAATGAGTAGTCGAGAAACCTTGAGAGATTGAACTCTATATAATTCGCACGTTATGTTAAAAAAAAAACAGATTTGGAATAATATTATACACGAATAAACGTAAAGTCAGCGAGAGACTCGATTTACTTCTTGACTTTTATGCTTCACCCGAAAAAAATTCCTGGCTACGGACCCGTGTACGGTGTACGTGTATGCATTGTATCGTATTGTACTTGCCTGTGGTTCGAAGTTGTTTTGGATTTTTTTTTTTTGGTTTTGATGTGTGCCATTAGAGTGTCAAATGCACACTGAACGGTGTTTATTATTTCGTCGGTATCCAGTGTATTATTATTTTCGTTCTCCATCGTCAAAGGGACGTTTAACAACAGCGGTAGTTAAAATATTATATGATTTCTGCCATTACATTATTGTGTTGATCAACGAATACGTTTCGATTGAACACTCGCGAAATTCGAAAAAAATCGCTATAAACCATTTTATAATATTAGATTACGATGATCTCCGGTTCGAAATAGTTTTTTATTTTATTTTTTGTATGATAACTATCGTATTTATAAGAAATAACGCTTGTTAAATGTGTAACTTGTAAATTGACTCGTTTAGGGGGACGAACGAAGCGAGACGATATATTATTATTCTTATTTATTCTAATACACGTATCCTGTCCGGTTTTTTTATTGTCTATCGATTAATAATTATAAGAGAACGCAATATTTAAAAAAAAAAAATGAAAATATTAATACCCGGAAACGGTTAATAATGGAAAATAGTAAATACAAAACACGTGTAATTTGTCGCAATTCAAGCGTTAAGTAGTTGGATATCGCCGTCGACAGTTAAAAAGTAATTAAAATTTGTTGTTGGTTTTTTTTTTTTTTTGTTATCGCTTATGTAAATATTTTTACGTATACGCATATACAAATATAATATGTAAAACTAAATTTATTTATATTGTATATACGGGTTATTATTATATGCTCTCGCGTATATATATATATATATATATATATATGTTAAGTAGCTGATAATTAATATATATTTAAATTTCGGCTCTTATATATTAGCATAGCTCTTGACATCACGTTCGTATATATTGTGTATATATTGTTATTAGCAGTTAGCTGTACTATACATTTCGCTGTTGTTTTATATTTTTTTTCTTTTTACCGAATATAGGCCACCAAAAACTCTGCACTTGCAGCGCGATTATTTCTTTTACAGGCTGCTTCTAATAATAAAATAGTATAAAGAAAAAAAAAAGGAATGAAAAGGATACGCGGAAGAAACGGAATTAATAAAAACTATAAATTATTAATACTCGTTAATAATAAATTTGTGTATACGAGTATATATATATATATAAGCATATAAAAGCATATATAAGTATATACAAGTATTTAAACATTCGCCAGAAGATTTCCAGTAACAATTATATAAAACATATACTTTTTAAATAATTCAATATTGGAAAATCTGAAATACGAGGAGGTATTTTGTTACGTATAACTCGGTATCCGCAATTATATTCCAAATTTTCAGGCATATATTTCAATATACCGGCGCCATATATATTTTTAGTTCATCTCGCAGATAGAATAGATTTTTTTTTATCGGGAATCATAATTTTTCAGCACGTTTGTAATTCTAAAATAATAATAAAAACAATTTTTATACATAAATAAATATATATATATATACACCTATTAATTAAACACACCCAATGAGTAATAATAATAATAATAAAAAAACATAAAGAGTTGTTGTATTTACATACTATTCCGGTTTCGACTAAAAGTCATCGTTTGCTGCAGGTATATAAAGTGATTTTTTTTCACTATATATTCGTATACGACGAAGATTTTTAGTCGAAACGGTCGTATAAATAAACAAATTAATAATGCAATAACTCTTATATGTGTTTTTCTTTATTTTACGTATAATTATTATATATTCACACATACACGTAGACAAATTATTAATTCTAATATAGTATCGGATTTTGTGTAAAGTAAAAAAAAAAATTAATTTGTAATGTGTTATCGTGCTATATAAAACATGTATTCTATTAGCTGCACAGGTTCTTTGAGTTTTTCGTATTCAAATATTATAATAATACGTAATCTTGTATATAAATAAACGTCAATAAATTCGCGAAATTTATATGATTTTTTTTATACGTTACTAGCTGTCTCCGTACACTTTAATGAAAATCGTAGGTGTGTAGCGTCATCCTCAATGAGGACTCCTCATAACAGGTACTACTTATTCGTCATCGCACGATAATATTCTATCGAAGACTCTTTTTCACTGTTAGTAAGTTAGTGTTCTAGCAATTTCGTCCAAATCCGAAATGAACTGGTTTCTTATCTAAAAAAATTCAGAACAATCTTTTTCAAAATATTCTTCAAACGTTGTTTTTATCATTTTACAACGGTGTTTTATGTTTTTTTTTATGAGATCGTATTTCCACTCGAAGTTCGTGGAAATTCATACGCGTTTTTATTTATTTGTTTTAATTTTCCGCGTACCGCCGTGCAGTATTCCGCGTACCACAATTCGAGAACCGCTGATCTGGATAACAGTTCAGGCCTTAGGAGTTTAATAACACTGCAGAAACAACGTCTATTTCCACTTTTAATTCGTTCGTTTATTTCTGCGTGAACGTCGTTCCTATTACTGTTGCTATATTGACGCCCCCCAAGTATCTGAACTCGTATCGACCGTTTGCGCGAATCCGTAATCGACTACTCCTATAATATTATGATCTATATATTAGAATTATCGCGGAGAAAATAATTTTCATTACTTTTTTTCAAAAAAAAAAAAAAAAAATTTCCGCTACAATATTAGAGAATCGTTGCAATATTCTATGTGTCGAGGCCGTTGGGGGCCTGGCAAAAAAAAAAAAAAACCTCCTCTTAAATCCGGTCCTGGCAACCGGTATAAAAAATAAGAAAATCCACCGACTCGGGAGTCTGACGGGTCCACGGTCACGCGACCAGTACTAACCCCGTAAACTATACAATATCGCGACGCGTAACGTGCGGTCCACGTGCGCTCGCAGCGTTCCGGTCGCTCGCTACTTCGGCGGCGGCGGCGGCGGCCCTCTCGGGTGAGGGGAGGGGGGAGGGGAGGGAACCGTCCGCGCTCCCCGACGACGTGGAAGCTGACGGTGGACCCGCCGCCGTTTTTGATCAATAAAACGACGGCAGCAGCAGCAGCAGCAGCAGCAGCGCCGCCCGTTTATTTTCCGTATAAATGCCCTCGCGTACGCATAAGACCGCCGCCGCCGCCGCCGTTTGTTCGCCTGTACGCGCGCGCTCGTCCGTCGTCGTTTTCCCGGCGGCCATACACACACACACACACACACTTCTGGAGAGATAATATACGTGCGCGTCTGTGCGTGCGTGTGTGTGTGTGTGTGTTGCGCGGTCCGTACATATACGCGTCGCCGCCGCCGCCGCCGCCGCCGCCGCCAGACCGACAATAAAAACGCCTATGTAATAACGTCGCGAGGTATATTTTTTTATTATTATTATTATTATTTTTTTTATTTTTGTCTATTTTAATATTTAATAAAATATTATATAAAAAAAAAAATCGTCGGTCGTCGTCGTCGTTGGAAAATTTCGCGCTCGCGGGGCGTTTATCGCGTATAAGTGCGCGCGCGTTCGGAGACGGTGCGGTTAATAACATAACAGCTCTATATAGCACTATATATAGATAATATATATAGAGTATTTGTAATAATAATACACCGTCGGCCGCCGCACTGGGATTCACACAGGGCCTGCAAGTAAGTAGTACCTACATACAGGGCCGGATTAAGCACGGAGCCTAGGAGCCCGGGCTCCAGACCCTGAAACATTGAAGGCCCCGAAGGGGCCTTTTATCTCAGACCAAGTTCAAAATATTTAAGTTTAGATTTTATTTTGGCATTTTCGTATTATTATTTGTATTACGCGGTGTACTAGCATTCGCCACACAAATCATTCTGTTTATACATAATATACGTAATGATATATGAAATTGAAAATTGATTAATATTAAAGATTTTTAAAGATATTTCTGTATACAATCAATTAATTTGACGCTTATTTTCATGTTTTTAAGTGCTACAAGTGCCGAACCCTAGTTATAAGTATTCTAAGGACTAAGGGCCCTACTTTGGACTACTAGGCTCCAGGCCCGGTAAACTCTTAATCCGGTCCTGCCTACATATAATTAAAATATCCCCTTCGGGGACCAAAGAAAAAAAAACGTTAACAATTATATTATAGTTGTAACAATGACGTGTGTGCGTGTTTTTTTTACGTATATGTCTGCACCCGAAAATTCTACCGGAAGTAGTGTTCCGGTATTTATTACGCGTAACCCTATTTTCCGGTAGTTGGTACTTTAAGACGACGACGCTATACTGAAAGTAAAACACGTGCAATTTACCGTGACTTTGTGTAAAAGCTGTGTGTAAGAAACAAACGTGCCGTGTGCTATCATCACCTATCGGTAATACTATAGGAATTTTCTTTATCGATTCTTGGAGTTTGTGCAGATTGAAAAGTATATACTATGATGATAATATATTATACTCGCATATCGTGTCTGTCTGTTCAGCCGTGTGTTTAATAATATTATTTCTATAGTATAAACTAAATAATTTTAAATCTTTTTTTTTTTTTTGGTCCTGAGGGGGGGGGGGTTTAACACGAAAACCCTCCCTGTAAGTATGCCTGTATATAATCGAGTAATATTACTTGAAATATTACACAATCGCGTATATATAGTCTTATAATTCTCATATTGCGTTATACATAATAATTATACGCATAGTCTTATTTAAAACACGTTTTTTTCCGCGCTTTGTCTTTGGCAAAAGTCATAATATACAGTTCGGTATGTATCTTTTCAATTATTTCTGTTTTCTCATGCGAAATTGAAGCGTTATTATGCTTAAAATTAACGAAGCGAGAGACACCGCCGAAAGGATCCGACGTCACAAGCTAATTTCACGTTTGTAATAAAATAAACGGTGGTTTCCTCAAGACTTCCAGAGGAGAGCCCACGTGTAAAAGTAATTCGATCATTTCAGTATTTGAATAAAGTTTTTCCATTTTCGACGGGGTACAGTTTTAAACGAACAGCGTACAATTTATCCGAAACTCTGTAACGTATATACGAAAAGAAAACGTTTTATTCGATTTTAATCTTTACGTTGTATTTTATATGACGTAGACCAGTGGCGTAATTAAGAATGTTATATGGGGGGAGGGGGGATAAAATTTAGCATATTTGGGTACTCCATAATATTGTAACAAACCTTTCAAAGTCAATATCGATATTATGTAATAATAAAAATTGATAAAGTATATCAGTGATCGGTATACTCGTCGGATTTTATACTTTTATTTTCTTTAATAAAAACGACATATTTTATAAAAAAAAAAAATTTCTTATTTTCTTCGTTTCTAGGCTAATTTAATGAGTACTTTATCTGTTTTGACTCCAACATCTGAATAATAATGGGTAAACCTTTCTTCCTTGACCTAACTCAACCGCACCACCATAACAATTTGTATACAGTTACTAGTCGATAAACTGAGTAATATTATGAATAATTATGGTAAATATAATAACAAGTGTTGTCAGCACAAAAACGATTTTACGCCATTTATTTAAGGTCGTCAAATTATATTTAATTTATTTTACATAATATATCTTATAATACATACGTGTGATGAGAGGGCTCGGATTTCATATAATAGCATTTGTTAATTAATTATTAATGAATATACAGATGAAAATAGCGGAGTAATGACTATATATATAAATTTGTTTTATGCACAGAGGATTTCTCGCCTCCCACAAGTATAAAATTCAGATTTTTAACGCTATTTTCTCCAGTTTCGGTAATATTTTTATTTATTATAATTATTTCTTTGTTTTTTTTTTGCTAATACGCGTAGGATTTAGAATTATTTTGATAAATTCCTCGTGATACGCTTTAGAAGGTAAGAAAATTGTTCACATTGCCATTTCGTATTATAATCGAATTTTTAGGTATTTAATAATTATTCCGGTAGTTGGTACTTTAAGACGACGACGCTATACTGAAAGTAAAACACGTGCAATTTACCGTGACTTTGTGTAAAAGCTGTGTGTAAGAAACAAACGTGCCGTGTGCTATCATCACCTATCGGTAATACTATAGGAATTTTCTTTATCGATTCTTGGAGTTTGTGCAGATTGAAAAGTATAGGTATACTATGATAATATATTATACTCGCATATCGTGTCTGTCTGTTCAGCCGTGTGTTTAATAATATTATTTCTATAGTATAAACTAAATAATTTTAAATCTTTTTTTTTTTGGTCCTGGGGGGGGGTTTAACACGAAAACCCTCCCTGTAAGTATGCCTGTATATAATCGAGTAATATTACTTGAAATATTACACAATCGCGTATATATAGTCTTATAATTCTCATATTGCGTTATAATTATATATACATAATAATTATACGCATAGTCTTATTTAAAACACGTTTTTTTCCGCGCTTTGTCTTTGGCAAAAGTCATAATATACAGTTCGGTATGTATCTTTTCAATTATTTCTGTTTTCTCATGCGAAATTGAAGCGTTATTATTATGCTTAAAATTAACGAAGCGAGAGACACCGCCGAAAGGATCCGACGTCACAAGCTAATTTCACGTTTGTAATAAAATAAACGGTGGTTTCCTCAAGACTTCCAGAGGAGAGCCCACGTGTAAAAGTAATTCGATCATTTCAGTATTTGAATAAAGTTTTTCCATTTTCGACGGGGTACAGTTTTAAACGAACAGCGTACAATTTATCCGAAACTCTGTAACGTATATACGAAAAGAAAACGTTTTATTCGATTTTAATCTTTACGTTGTATTTTATATGACGTAGACCAGTGGCGTAATTAAGAATGTTATATGGGGGGAGGGGGGATAAAATTTAGCATATTTGGGTACTCCATAATATTGTAACAAACCTTTCAAAGTCAATATCGATATTATGTAATAATAAAATTGATAAAGTATATCAGTGATCGGTATACTCGTCGGATTTTATACTTTTATTTTCTTTAATAAAAACGACATATTTTATAAAAAAAAATTTCTTATTTTCTTCGTTTCTAGGCTAATTTAATGAGTACTTTATCTGTTTTGACTCAACATCTGAATAATAATGGGTAAACCTTTCTTCCTTGACCTAACTCAACCGCACCACCATAACAATTTGTATACAGTTACTAGTCGATAAACTGAGTAATATTATGAATAATTATGGTAAATATAATAACAAGTGTTGTCAGCACAAAAACGATTTTACGCCATTTATTTAAGGTCGTCAAATTATATTTAATTTATTTTACATAATATATCTTATAGTACATACGTGTGATGAGAGGGCTCGGATTTCATATAATAGCATTTGTTAATTAATTATTAATGAATATACAGATGAAAATAGCGGAGTAATGACTATATATATAAATTTGTTTTATGCACAGAGGATTTCTCGCCTCCCACAAGTATAAAATTCAGATTTTTAACGCTATTTTCTCCAGTTTCGGTAATATTTTTATTTATTATAATTATTTCTTTGTTTTTTTTTTGCTAATACGCGTAGGATTTAGAATTATTTTGATAAATTCCTCGTGATACGCTTTAGAAGGTAAGAAAAATTGTTCACATTGCCATTTCGTATTATAATCGAATTTTTAGGTATTTAATAATTATACTGCGCGATATGTTGGCATTGTGCGCGGACCTTTATTGATAATTATTCATGAATATAAAACAACTTTTTTTTTTACTATTTTTACTGTTTTAAGTGCGCTTTTTAACAATTTTCAGCGCATATTATAATACTTTATAGTGCTGTAAAATCCGAGCCCTGAAGTCGCAACTCACGAGCGACGCGTTTTCATCAACGCGAGCGTCGACGATACTTTTATACAATGCAAGCCCAATGTCAAACTAATAAATCTAGAAAGAATAAGAGTGAAATTCTGAAAAATTCTTAATTTTTCCCCGAGAAGTTACAATAATTATGGTAGCAAATAATCTTCTCCAGGATGTTATTATATTATAGAAAATGGGCTATAATAATATTCGCTATTTAGGTATTTAGCAGAGAAATTGAATAAATGACTTTTTATTTTTTACGTTATTGTAAATTTGAACGTGGCCCAGTTTAAAAACATTTTTCTTCGTAAATTTAGCGATTTTTTGGGATTTTTTTTCATTTAAAGAAATTAATATCGCATATTTTTGTCATCATTAGTAACAAAAATTGATAGCTGTAAAGAAAAAAAATACGTGATACTATGCTAATATATTTAGCAAGGTAGAACTATTATATAATAGGACCCACCTTGGCATGTATTGATATCTACTGACATATATTACCATGATAAGTACTTATCGTTATTCTTATGATGACGTGTGCCATGATATTAAATGATAATATAAACAAAGAAAAAATAGAGTATTAAAAAGAGTAATTTTAAAGTAAATGGAAAAAAATGCCTGAAAATCGCTATTCATGAAATTAGAAAGTTGATTCGTAAAATTTTGATAGAAAAGTAAAAGTTTTAAACTGGCCATTTTCAAATTTAACATAACTTAAGAAAATAAAAAGTTTTATTTCCTTATTATTTTTTTGCGGAGAAATTACAATTAGAGTAAATCATCCTAGGACGTATAAATAGCTATAAATAATTAAGTCCTGTAAACACTTTTTTGCATTTCACAAGTCTCTCCGCATGAGTCACGAGTTCGTCCTCTCATCTTATAAAATCGACATTTATATATATGGCTGGCGATAAAGTGATAAAGTGTACAAACTCCGATAGGGTTGTACACCTTAAATGTACCAAAAAAGTTCTTCTTGACCATGGTCTGATTCTTAAGTATAAGGTAGAAATTTCAGTTTTTGTGTGTTTTTTTAACAAAAAACGTGATTTTTCTCCTTAAACTGGCCATAGAAGAAAAACACAAAAACTGAAATTTCAATCTTATACTTGAAAATCGGACTATGATCAAGAAAATTTTTTTTTGTTGGAAATACACAAAAGATTATGAGATAATAAAATAATTCTAGGGTACTTACCTATTAATTTTAAAACATTTAAACAATATACTCACTTCATTTTTTTGTATTTAATATACGACCTGTATGTTCCCAAAATCGCTTTTCGAGTAAATTATAGAGAACGTCCACTTCTCTCGCTGTTGCCTGCCGGTAATCGCTGCTTGCCGAAATTCTCTGAAATATAAACCGTTTTGAACTGATTAATTAAAACGCGACTTAACGCGCGGTCTATGCTCACGTGTAATTATAATATTGTCGAATCGGTTTCTAAACGTTTTCCATTGACATCCAGATTATTTAGAAGCGGCAACCTTCTTCATGTGATTTAATGCGCTGCCCGCTTTAAACCAATCTATTTGTTGTTTGTTGAACGTATGGTTCAACATGATTTCATCACTGCTTCCATCAGCATGGCATAAAATGCACTTTAATGGCTTGCCCGGGGCGAATTGGTTAAGTCCGACCAATGATACTTGGTCGGTCGGTTGGACTTTATCGTAATCCTTCGTATCGGCAAATGTTAGCGCTAATAGTCCTTGCTTTTTCAAATTTGTTTCGTGGATACGTGCAAAAGATTTGACAATTATTGCACATCCTCCCAGATAACGCGGTTCCAAAGCAGCGTGTTCCCTACTACTTCCTTCGCCGTAGTTTTCGTCGCCAAACACTACCCATGACACTCCATTTGCTTTATACGCCCTGGCGGTGTCCGGTACTGTACCCCATTCTCCGGTTATTTGATTACGCACCTTATTCATTTCGTTATTTTCTGCATTTGTCGCCGTTAAGAACATATTATTGGAAATGTTGTCCAAGTGACCTCTGTATTTCAACCATGGGCCAGCGGCAGAAATGTGATCTGTCGTACATTTACCTTTCACCTTAATAAGGATAGTAAGACATTCCATATCTTTTCCGTCCCAAACTTTGAACGGTTCTAATAACTGCAGCCTTTTCGATTTAGGATCGACTTTTACACTCACTGACGAACCGTCAGCAGGTGGAGCTTGGTAAGTGTCTTGACCCGGATCAAATCCTTTAGCAGGTAATTCTTGACCAAACGGATTACTCAGTTTAAACTCTTTACCATCGGCTCCCTTGATAGTGTGTTTCGTGGGATCAAAGTCCAAACGCGCTTCAATTGCCAGTGCGGTAGTCATCTCCGGTGATGTGACAAATGCATGAGTCGCTGCATTCGCATCGTTACGGCCCGTGAAGTTTCTATTGTAAGAACTCACGATAGTGTTTTTCTCACCCTTTTTCACGTCTTTACGGTCCCATTGCCCAATACACGGACCACAGGCATTGGCCAAAACAGTACCTCCAAACTCTCTCAGAGTTTGTGCAATACCGTCTCTTTCAATAGTCGCTCTGACCTGTTCAGATCCTGGTGTTACGTTAAACGGTATTTTCGATTTCCGTCCGTGAGCCAAAGCCTCTTTTGCTATAGAAGCACACCTCGACATGTCTTCGTAACTGGAGTTTGTACAGCTCCCGATCAGACAAACCTTGATTTCGTTGGGCCAATTGTTTTTCTTGGCGTTCTCGCCGAGTTTGGAAATATGATGTGCGAGATCGGGCGTGAACGGTCCATTCACGTGTGGTTCCAATTTCGTCAAATCGATTTCTATTAACCGGTCGTAGCTACAGCCTGGATCGGGGGTCAATAACGACTTGCTGTACTTGGCGGCTTCCTCGGCAATGTCACCGCGTGATGTAGCCTTTAAATAATCAGCCATACGGCGATTAAAAGGGAATACCGATGTCGTAGCACCGATCTCAGCGCCCATATTGCAGATGGTGCCCATACCCGTACACGATATATTATCGACGCCTGGTCCGTGATATTCGATGATAGCGCCAGTACCTCCTTTGACGGTCAAAATATCTGCTACTTTCAGTATAACGTCTTTTGATGTGGTCCAACCGGACATTTTTCCACTAAGATGAACACCAATGATTTTCGGGCATTTGAGTTCCCACGGAATGCCAGCCATAACGTCAACAGCATCTGCGCCACCAACTCCAATACATAAGCCGCCAAGACCACCGCCATTGGGTGTATGTGAGTCAGTACCGATCACCAACGATCCCGGGAAAGCGTAATTTTCAAGAAAAATTTGATGAATAATTCCTGAACCGGGCTTCCAGAAACCAAGTCCGTACTTGGCACTGGACGTTCTTAAGAATTCGTATACTTCTTCATTCATATCCTTGGCTCTTTTCAAGTCCTCGACTCCGCCGACTTGAGCTTCAATCAAATGATCGCAATGAATGGTAGACGGTACTGCGACTTTCGGCAAGCCGGATGAAATAAATTGTAACATGGCCATTTGAGCGGTAGCGTCTTGCATAGCCACACGATCGGGCCTTAATTTCAAGTAATCCACACCGCGGTTAATTTCTTGTTCTTTTGGATTGTCCAAATGAGAGTACAACCCTTTTTCTGCCAAGGTCATTGGCCTTTTAAATCTGTCATTAATGATTTTCATCCGTTCATTCAATGTCTCGTACGGCAACGGTTTGTTGTCAAATTTACTCATATTGACGCGTAATATGGCCGGCGAAGGGCTACATCTTGTCTTCTGGAATATGCTAGTAGACACCATTCTTGTCATCGATCTTAATTTTCCGCATACTTTGCGAAAGAATGACATGACTATTACGGAAATTATTATTAAATTTAAAAATGTTAAGAGACTTAGTTTTACTGTATTGTAGAAATTACTAGCTGTATTGTACTAAATGATTTCGTCTAAAACCAAAATCGTTTTAACTAGAATAAAAGCGATTTCATATAGGTAACCATAACGATATAAGAATATATATATATATATATATATATATTCAATAATAGTAATAATTAATAATATTTATTTTTCCAGCCAGATATTTGCTATGTGATAAAATTCTTAACGTATCGAATTTTAGTTACCATAATTTTATGAATTTTGGTTCTAAAAGATTTTTGTAAATGTTTTCACGACGTCATATTTTCAACATTTTTTTTTTTTTTGCTCTCGAAATACGATTTTAATGTCTATACGATTACAAATATATTTAAAAATCTTTAATGAATTTTTTAAGTTTTAAAAGATAAATTTTGATTTATCAAAATATAAATTATATATATTATTGATTATAATATATATTATTAATTGATTAATTTTTCAAGATTAATTTGAACTTTTAACTCGTTAATGCTCAGCCTTGAGGTAATCTAACGTATCTAATATGATTGACGCAAGGTTAGTGCTCATTTTCACATTTTATTTAAAACGAGATAGTTGCCAGAAATTACAACTTATATTGAAAAAAAAAATTTACAAAATTAATGTATACATGTATATGCGCTCTAGAATATACTGACGGATTTGAAAATGTATGTACAACAACAAAATAGAAGACGAAGAACTATATATATATATATATATATATATATATATATATATATATAAATAAATAATAACAAAACTTTAAAACTTTTACCAAAAACAATTGGTTAGGTAAAAACCTAAAAAAACAATTTAAAAACTTTACGAAAAAAAATTATTTTAAACGTATTAGGAAAAAAAAATAAATAAAGGAAAATAAAACGAGGGTATATAAAAAAAATAGTAAACATACCGATTAATCAATAATCATCCTGCCCATCTGGACTATTGAAAGGAGAGATACTTTGAGGATCTATTCCTTGTTGGTGAATATATAATATTATATACATATATTTATGTATATTAATATTATATTATGTTATAAATTATATTATAATATTATATTATATTATAATATTATATTATTACAATATATTGTATTCATATATACAAGGCCGTGTTTAGGAATTTGTCGCTCTGAGGCAAAAAAAAAAAAAACCGCCCCCTGTTGCCCCCTAAATACGGTCCTATATATATATATATATATATATATATATATATATAAAAGAATTGGTTATTCAACGAGCGTCGTTGTCGTCGTTGACGTGTTTAGCCGAGAAAAAAAGACTTTTTCCGCATACGATCTCAACAATAATAAATAAGTTGGTCGGCATTTACATTACAGGCATAAGATTAATCTCGTTACGTTACAATTTGTTTTTGAAAATCCCACGTAGGGCATTATGTTAATGTTCCCGAGTTACTTGCAATGTCTGAAATTACTCTAACACTAATCATTGAGTCATTTAACGAGATATCCTAGCCATCACCGGGGGAACGGGGTATCTGTATGTGTTAGACTGTTAAATTTCCGCTGACATTTTCTTGAGTTTTAACGATTAGGTGTATTATAAAATTAGTTTAAGGTACATTATTGTCGTCACTGTTTTTTCTGGTGAAAACTTATATGTACATACTACATACTATTATAGCCATTTTTATTAGTGTAAATTGTATTTAAATTTGTATTAAAAAAATTGTCCAATAATTTTATATTTAACGTTCGTTTAGCTACCGTAGAATAGAATACGTATGAAACTCGTATAGCCATAATAAGCAATATTTCCAGCTCAAAAACAACGCTTTTTCACCGTTCGTTATTTGATATTTAAATGCAGTCGAGTAATTAGGAAAAAAAAAATTAAATCTGGCGGCTGACTCTGGTTCATTTTAAATTTTAAAGTAATTTTTCGAAAACTATTTATTTTTATATTTTTTCAGCTTTTCAGCCTCGCTTCTACAATATTATTCTCCTCTTTAAAGGTTTCATGAATTCATTTTCCTATAGGGTACCATTGTGCTTACGCAATATATGTAAGGAGGTCTTGTGATTTCAATTGGATTTTTCGATTGCCATAAACTTGAACTTTGCCTTTATTAAAATAGGTCATATTATATTATAACGATCAAGTGCCACTATAAATACGAGTGCTGAGGTCTGAGTGAGTATTATATATATATATGTAGGAAGTACTAGGTAGTTATATATTCAATTGTACATTTATACACGTGACGTCGTTGTAATTTATGGAAGGATTGTTTCGAAAATACTTAATATTTGACTACTACATGAAAATGGTTTTTATTAGTCATATTTTCATAAGTCAGTCATGGATGGATTTCGATTGTTTCGCGGTTTCAGAGTTGTTTGTTAAAACGCATTTTTTTCTTCTATAATTTCAAAAATTTTCCCATCATTATATTCAACTTTAATTTTGTTTACGATTCTCTCCGCTACGAACATTTTATTCTATTTTGATTTTCTTGCTAGTGTATTATGATTATTATTATTACTTAATATTCACTCAATTTAGACTTTTATAATGTTAGGTAACTAATGTATTATTATTTTATTACACGCGTTTTCTGATACAATAGACAATAGTAGAATAAATATCAGTATCTAACCGTTAATAAATATCTTAAAATTCTGTAATTTTATCATCGTTAATTTTTATTAGAATTATTTAACTGTAAACGGCCGGTTTACTGTAATTTTAGCATTTCACCCAGATGCGCCTATTTTCTGTAAAAAGAAAAACGTCGCGTTCAATATTAAAAATATTTAAAATAACGAAAACAAAAATCAATATAGACATTTAAATTTCGAAAAAGAGATAAATATTTTCATAACGTTTCGAGAGCTTTGTAATTTGAATAAGCCGCAAAAAATACTGCGGTTATTTAACAATTTTCAATATTTTCTGAGGCCTATTCAAATTTCAAGGCTCTTGAAACATTATATTTATCTCTTTTTTGACATTTAAATGTTTTATTGATTTTTGTTTTTCATTATTTTTAACATTTTTTAAAGATTTAAAGTCATATTGTAATTAAAAATGTTTAATACTTTCGGTATTCTCACAGTAGCTTGAAACGTTTTTATTAAACCTTAAAATAAAAATAAATCGTTTAATTATTAAATAGTAATAATCAATATTGATATATTGGAATTATGTAATAAAATTACCTAATTAATATTAATTAAGAATATCAACCGCTACAGTTAGAAGGTTAAGAATATTATAAAATATCACAAAATTATTTATTTGAAAACGATTTGGTATGAATTACTTATTTAAATAATTATGTAAGTATTACTATAATCATTATTTTTTTTGTATTTATGTTTTAGCGATAATTCGGTATAGGCTATGCCCCAAATAGATTCGAGCTATGATCAACAACATGGCTGAGAATTCCGATTCAGATTGCGAGAGTGACAACGAAGAGGAGGAAGAACTCCAATCTATAAAAACATATTTATTATCAGGGTCGTGTTTTACACACCCTGAGTTGATATTAATATAATTCACAACATGGATCTCAGTGGATACGTACTCATACTTAAAGAAACTGAAGATAACAAAGCCAAGCTTCTAGGTAAATATAATAAAGTTTTTAAATTTGTACAAATACGATAAAAAAAAAATCATATCTATTTAAAAGTAATGCGCGATATCGTTATGAAATCAATATCATAAATAAAATTTTAAACGCTTATAAAAAAAAAAAAAAATTTACTCTGTATAATAGGTTTCTAGTTGGAGTAAGTATAATCAGCCAAGTTTTCATTTCGATATGAAATTTTAGTGTCAAAATTACAAATTTTATTAAATGAAACGCACGTAAAAATAATGTCATCGAAAAAAATTATAAAATTTTATCGTTTTTAAACTTTCAAATATTTTACGTTTAAATAATTCGTTTATTAATTATTAACAAATCCGGATGAACTATACTGTACATTTCCGTTCGAATAATACGCCACCCGAATACTTTGCACAAAATTTGTTTTTCAGTATTGTTTAGAGTAAAAAAAAAAAAAATTGTTTTTACGATACGCTAATGATTTGTCACGTTTATTTATATAAATTAATAATTGAATTTTTTTTTTATCGCTTAAGGCTCAAAAGTCGACCGCGCGGACTTCGAAACCGGTGATGAAATATTCGCAATTAACGGACAACAGATTGCAGAAATGACTCGCGACGATTTATTGTCTTATCTTTACCAGGTGAGTCAAAAAAAAAAAACAATAAAATTGCGTTGAAACGTGATAAACGTTAAAAATTTATTGAAATTAAATTCGTGTTACAGTGCATCGTTACGAGAACCATTTGCATGAATTTAAAACCTCGAGTCAAAAAAGGTTGGTAAATTTTTAATACGTCTTATAACACCACTCTTATGACGTGTATACGAACAATTCCCGGTTGTCTCTACCGATTTATGTAAATTGCGTCCGTTTCTCACGCGTAGCATTAGGACAGTGTTTCCCAATCCGGGGCGCGCCCCTAGGGGGCGTGTGAACATTGCTGGGAAGGCGCTCAAGCAGTCACTACGAAATAAAATTTTATTTATTAAATTATTTTAATCTTACAATGTAGGAAAAAATGAAAAATTAGGTAATCATTTTTTTCAATTTATATGGGGGGGCATAGGCGGAAATCCATTAAATTTTTTGGGGGAGCTAACATTTTTAACATAATCAGTTAAATATCCAAAATACATACAAATTATAAGATATTTTGGGGGCTTAGCCCCCCTAAGCCCCTCCTCCCATTTCCGCCTTTGGGGGAGGGTTACGAGATTTTTGAAAATCTATAAAGGGGGCGTAGGATAGAAGAAGTTGGGAACCGCTGCATTAGGACGATGTGTGCTTTCATCGTTATGTTTTTGTCAGGACGTACAGAGCAATCAAATAAATGGCCGCGTATAATTTACTATTATAGACACAGAAAATTCGTAAAAAAAAAAACGTTTATATATTGCTCGCGTATAACATTTAGCAAAAATTTATAAAATATACGAGCACGTGTAATATCATAAACTACGTATACCGTGTCTCTACGACTCTGCGGTATATAAGGTGTCCTACAAAACGGCCTATTATTATTATTTTTTTTTATGTTCAAAATGATTTGGTAAAATCGTGATTGGATTACTCTGTACGATTTTAAATTGGTATAAATCCTCGCGGGACATCCGACGTAATAAAAACTGTATTATTATTATGCGCTCTATCGTGTGTGTGTGTGTAGTGTTAGTCGTACACGCTTTCCTAGTGCGAATAACTCGTCTTTATATCAACCCTTTTTGGGACTGGAGAGGGAAAATCGGTTCGGGAGAAAAATAAATCACGATTTTCATCCCGGTCGTCCTCACGGGTCTCAAACGGTTTATTGTAGAGACTGGGACGGAAAGTATAAGTGGAACAAGAAAGACACGAACAAGTAATCTCATACAGATCGCTTAACCGTTTTGTTTTTTCTTTCATTTTATCCGATAATTTTTCGCGTTACATAATATTGTGGCCGTATATTTTGTTGACTGTATTTATGACACGGTTCACCAGGTAGGTAGGTACGTAAAAAACCACAGAACAGTTAATTATTACGATATTAATAGGTACCTATAATTTTTATTTTACCCGTTTCTACGCATTTTCATCATGTCCTTCGAAAAATTATCACGCATTTACACGCACTCGAATGAAAAAAGACACCGTTGTCACACGAGCTCTCGAGTCAAAAAAAAAACGGCTCACAAATACACCAAGCTACTGTCATACATTCTGGCACGTCCTACGCTCGACTCGTACAGTGTGCCGGCTATAATATTTCCGTACCGTTGTGGCAAAAGCTGTCGAGTTCTTTTCTAATGGCTGCAGGCGATGATAAATGTAGCTAATCACGTTTTATTGTTACGATTTTATATAGCCACACATTTTGACGCAATAAAATTTCCACTCTTTTCTTCACAAAAGCATATATAGGTGTATGTAATGTCACGGGCGTATTCGCGGGGGTTTCATGAGGTATAACACCACCCCCCACCAATCGGCCGTATTTTTTTTTTGCAACCAATTCGTATTATATTTATAAGGATTATGAATATTCGTTGTCTTATTTACAATTACAACCTTACTACAATATAATAGAATAGTGGAGCCCAAAGTCCAAAACAGAATCACGTATTTTCCGGGAGGAAAAAATTACGCGTATTATTTCTTCCAAGTCCGTTTTACCGTCTAAATACCCGGTATGAATGATGCTTAAAACGCGTTTTCGTTATTGAATTAGTTGTTACTTGTTTACTGAACGTTATCAAAAGTAGACCCGGTCAACGGACTTGCAGTGTTAGCGGTTCACGGAGGAGTTCCATTATTAACAGCTGAGAAAGTGGTAGATGATCTGATGAAAAAAAAAAGTCGAGAAAATTAGATTTTTGTATTGTAAAAAATAAAAATTGTATAGAATATTGTATTATTATTGTTTCTTTTTTTTTATTGAAATTATTATATATGTCGTGATCAGGGGGACGTGGGCCCAGAGCCTGCCGCATATTTTTCTAGAAATTATCCAAACCCCCCGCTCCCTCTTTGACAATTCCTGAGAACGCCACTGCAAAAGCATATATTATAATATGTATTGTCGAAATCGACTTCCGGGCACCTTGCCACGGTGGCGATTATATCAAAGTCTTGAGGGGGACGAACTCGAACTCAATGGTGAGCTCAAGACCTCCCCTCCCCGATCATTGATTTCAACCTCTCCTCGCATTATCAGTATTAGAAGTTTACGACTCAAATCGATTACGGATATTTTAGATATTTCAATCGAAAAAAACGTCCACTTCCGTTGACACTTTTTCAGCGGGCCCGTATTCAAATCCCGCCCTTTTTCAAAAGTCTAGGATAGGTCATTCACCGTTTATAATACGTGTTTAGGTGTCGAATTATACTGAAATATATTCCCCCAGATGTCCGTCACCGACTTGCCGCAACGGGCGTACTGCGGATTTCGTACGTACTCTATCGGGGGGGGGGGACGTGTGTCCGAAGAGAAACTTCACTGCGTTCGGGAAGAATTTAGAAAAAAAAAAACAAAAAAATTAAATTAAAATTACTATCGGATAAGTGCGCAGAGATATTGTCCAGTCCCCGCGACGTTCGAGAATACCGAAGACGTTTTCTAAAATATACATTGAGACGTCTCGTATGCTTTCGCTGCAGCGCGTACGCGTTCGTATACCACCGCTGCGCGTCGTGTAAAAAATGTACTACACAGTAATTTCCGCGTAAAAGTCTCTTTGAGAATAGAGCAAGTGTGAAAAAAAAAATGAAATAACTCTCTCGCGTGTGTTTTGTACGCACAAGCGGTGATCGCGGTGCAGTTTTTTTGTCGTTTTTTTTTTTTTTTTTATTCCACGGTAGTTTCTACCGTCGTCTGTGGTCGACGGTTGTCGTTTCTGGTCGGTTACCGACCTCGAGAGTGTGATCGTACAACAGGTATACGAGCGCTCGCGTCAGGTAACACCAATAACAGGTCTGCTTTTTTAGTCTGCCTACATACACCCAGTGGTTTTTACTCGCGCCGCTAACGTTTCGCTGACGCGCGCGCGCGCGTTCTTATTCCGTTGGGCATCTCGTGTACTTTTATTCGGTGTGTGTGTGTGTATACGGATAAACGTTATCGCGTTCTTCGGTTTGCGCGTGAGGTGGTGTGCTTTGCCCCGGTTTTTTTGTTTAAATGTGATTTACTCGAGTAAAAAACGAAAAAAAAAAAAAAGTAAGTACGCTGTCGCCGTATTAACGCGTCGTATTATTATTATTATTATATTTTCTAAGTACTTGTTGTAAATTAAACGAGCCGGGCGGGCCGTTTCGTTTTGAGCAGCGGCGGTTTGAAAAACGCCCGAGTTTCGTTGTTTAGCATTAATATACTCTCATTGAAAACGCTCGTATTTTATTATATTAAAGAATGGCGCACTCGAGAAACAATTCGGTTTTGGGTTGGCGTGGGTGGGAGGATAAAATGTTTTAACGCGATACCGCCACTCTAGAGTTGGTGGTGGTGGTGGTGTTTTTTTTTTTTTTTTAACTACAGTCTCTCGAAAAGTCTTTTTTTAAAAAAAAATGAAATATTAACGAGAACGTTTTTAAAGTTATTCGATTATAACGTACTTTTATAAGTTTTGTCTCTCCTTTAATACTGGTGGGCAAAAGCGTCTTTTAATCTTTTTTTTTCTTTTCTATACGCACTTAAGAGTTAACACACACACACACACGCATAGAAGTCCTTCACAAATAAAATGTACCGTTTTATTTTACATAAAATACGCGCGTATTGCCTACTGTATAATGGAATAATTATTGAAATAAGTAAGAGACGAATATATATATATAAAAAAAATTTTATTATGTACTATTACTTTATACATTGCACGCCGCGTGTTGAACGTTTTCATTGAACCCGTATTTTATTCAATAAATTTTGATTTAAAGATACGCGTTGTGTGTAAAAAAAAAAACACGTATATCAGGATTTAAAGTTCGTTAAAGCGATATTAATTATTTAAAAAAAAAAAAAAAACCTGTAGCCTTGTGACGTATAATAATATTAATTATTATCGAGTGTAAAAAAAATTATCGAATTACTGCAACAATATTAATGAACGTATATCGTGTATACTTTAATAATTCCGGCAAAACGAAACCCACGGGAGTACCTACCTCCGGTAAATTATTTTTATTGTGTACGCTTATAATCTTTTTAAAGTCTTGTGTTCAAAATATTTGCTCGTGTACGCTTATACTTCGGGTCAGTTTATTCGGATTTTCTTCGGTAAGGTGTTACCTTGGCCTCGATGACGTCAATACTTTGAAAGGATTCGCGCGTGATTATAATACGTATAATACTGAAACCAAGTTTTGTCTGAAAATATTAAATTTTTTCCACAAACGTTTAATAGCGACAACGATAAAGTATATTTTACAATACGATACTTGTATAATCGAAATTGAATACTGTAAAATTTTTCCAAATATTGTATTTAATTAAAAAAAAAGAATCGATTCGTTTCAAAAACATTGCACGTTGCCAAATACAAAGTTTCTCGTTTCAAAGTTCAACAGTCTCCCAGACATACATTATAATGGTCGGTAAACCACTGACCGCAATAATAGGATATGAAATTCATCGACACGTGACTGCAGAGAACCGTGTGTGTGTGTGTGTGTGTGTTTTACACGTTTTATACGTCCAGTTTTTTTTTTTTAATAACGCGTTATTCGGCCGGCGTTAACTCCTTCTATACAGGAGTGGATTTCGGATGTTTTGATTATGCTCGGTTGCCAAGGGAATGCCATCGATTCTCACCGCGTTTATACGTATATATTATTATATATTATATGGTGTGCGTATACGGACATCCGGCTTCCGGGCCTCGACTTCCACGGCGAACACGTCGGCTATTCTAATAAATAATAATATTATTCGGATTTTAAATAAAGTTTACAAGCGGACCAGATATCCGGAACAATAAGCGTACAGGACATCGTTCTCAGCCAGGGGGGGGGGTTCGTGGGGTTTAAACCCCCCCCATGACCTCACTAACCGATGTAGTTTTGTGCGTTCGTGCTTATAAATAATATAATTCACAAGAGCAATTTTCTAAAAAAAAATTTTTTAAGAAGAGAAAAAATAAACAAATATTTTTTTACAATCTATTTTCAATTTTATGTCAACAAAAATTTTCAACCCCCCCCTCATTGAAAATTCCTGAATACGCCTCTTTCGTTCGTCCGAGCTGCTGCAGGTTCCTCCTCCTCCTCCTTATTCATTTTCGTTCGCGGCGTATACGTCGTCCGTACACCCGAGATTGAAATATTGTATGTTTTCACGACAATCGCTTTGAGGCACCGCGAATATCTGACTGTAATATAAACCGTACGCGAATTTCGATTGATCGGTTTCACGTTTAAACCGTGTTAAAAAAAACACCATTCAGATATCGTCGAATAACGTATTTTATAAAACTCTAAAATTAATTTTTCGACATTTAATAAATAAAACATACCGAAACGATAATACTGGGTAACGTGTACAAATATTTACATAAATTCTTCTGTTTCTCGGAATTCAACACAATATAGATACAGATTCGTATTCGATATAAAGGCGAACACTCGTAAAAAACCGAGTCTAAAACGACGGATACAAATAATTATAATATATATATGTATGTATACCGTTTTAATAAGCCGTAATCGTTTTGTGCATACTCGCCGTTATTATTACGATATAATATACAACACATTACACATGCACTGAAAACGTTTAAATTGTTCCGGTATCCGGAGTCGGTGTTAAAGAATTCTGCAGTAGTTTAGTAGCAGTTTTTTTTTATATAGTTTATATATAAATATTTTTTTTTTTATAAATGTGTGTGTGTGTGTGTGTGTGTAATAATAATACTCGCAGATAAATATAAGTACGACACGAGAGACTCGGAGAGAGAGAGAGAGAGAGAGAGAGAGGGAGTGAAAAAGAATGCGTGGAACCGGTCAGTCGGGTTTGCCTTTGGTGCTGTTGTTAACCTCGGATCTCAAACGCGGAGCAGTGCCACACTGCAGTGGTGAATAAAACGAGTTTGTCTCGGGGAAAAAAAAAAAAATATATATGGTCGATCTTCGCATTCGGAGAGTACTTATCCTTAATTTTTATACGGATAATGTTGCAATTGCTTATTATTAAATATATTCGGAAGTTCTGATATTGCGCCTAGTTAAATTTGATTAAAAAAAAAAAAAAATTTACAACGAGTAAAATCAACAAAACTCGCAAATACGCGTGTAGCTCCGAATGTGTTTTATTACGATTTTTATTTTAAGAAAATTACGGTTTTTTTTTCCATGTAAATCGTGTGTTGAATTCATTACAACAGCGAATGTTAGCTTACGAAATTAAATAATTCACTAAATTAAACGTGTAATATAATATTTTTGTGTAACGATATTGACCGGTCCGCGCGGGTCATAAACTCATAAATCAGTTAACCTGTAGATAATTGTTCATGAATATTATACCTGCAGTATATTTGCACTCTCGACTATCATTTGTCTTTGGATTTTTTTTTATGTCATTATAACGCGTTTAAATTTTATTTCGAGTGCCCCGAGTTTAACGCGCGAATAAAGTTTTAATTTACATTGGAAAATAATAATAACATTACACGAATATATTCACTGTCATCCGACACGCTTTACTCCGAGGTTTTATTGTGGGACTTGAGCGTTATAAAACAAAAACAATATTACTCCGAGAATTTATTACTTCTTACCGAATGTGCGCTATACGGTTATAATATTTCGTTTATGGAAACCCGTGTTCGTCTTGTAGGATTTTATTTTAAATTCTGTTTTATTAGTTGTGTTTAGTTTTATTATCGAAAAAAAAATTATAAATAAAGGCCATTGATTAAAAAAAAAAAAAATGAGAAATAAAATACTTATTGCGTTTCAGTCATGGCGTTTATTTATTTTACACGTTTTAATTATTTATGTACATTAATAATACATTATTAGTGTAATTTTTTATTTTTTATTTTTATATATATTTAAACGATATTATATTCTACGCAGCGAGTTTCACGAGCGCGTGCTTACAATATTAATAATAGTACTTATTTATGTATATATATATTTTTTTTTGTATATACGCTATTATAGCATGTTGTTAACGATTTACAAAAAATGAGTAATACTGTATTTTGTCGCACACATTTTTTGTACTTATTTACATATTATAAGCATATATTTTTGGAGGAGTGAAATTGACATTTCCGCTTTTATCGATTTCTTTTCGTTTTATGCAAATACATTTTGTAACGTGTTAATTATTAATAATATTCCGGACCAAGCGCGTTTGAGAACATTTTCGTTAGTCCGGGAAACCGGAAAGTTTTTGTTTCGCTTGCACGCGAATTCGATTTTTCATTTTCCGCGTTACCGAAAAGTTTTATTATAATATATTTTTCGGCGTTATTATTATGTAATTTCGATAAGAAATATTTTACACGTTTACGAAAAACAAAATCGAACAATTCTGTTTGATATTCAATTTTACGCGTTTTACTGCAGTAATCCTTTATTGCAGGACACGTCGCACGCCTTTGATCCGCAGCAATACTATACAGTGTTTGAAGTCAAAGGGGGAGGGGAGTACGTATACGTCTCTCTAATCCAGAGACGGATCCAGGACAAAATAACGGGGGTGGGGGGCGATTTTAAAATACATTGAATTACGTTTTAAATAACACCAAAACTTGATTCTATTAATCATTTCTTAATAATTATAACATCACTATTTTAGACCATTCGCGTAGACTTGATCTAACCTAAATACTTGATGTCCAGTAATATTAAAATAAATAATTATTATAAATCAAAATACGATTTTCAAAAATTATTTATAAACGAACATTCGCAATCATGATTATCTACATACAGCCAATGAAGGGGTTTTACACTTACCTGGTTTGTACACAACGGTTACCTAAAGTCTATGACGGTAAGACCACAGAACAAGACCGTGGTTATGAAAAGAATAAAGAAAGTAAGAAATTTCTTATGATTTTCATACTTTCTACGGGTTTGGCGGGGAATCCGGTAATTTAAACTGCGCTAAAGTAAATGCAAGTTAGTAATTTTCAAACCGGAACTTGACAAGATTATACAACTATATAAATTTAGACATGGACTCCAGACAACAACCAGACATCAAGTGGTTTTTTTTAGCGAACGGGGGAGCTATTGCCCCGAACGCCACTGCCCTAAACTCCCCCGTAAACACGCCACTGTTCCGTATCATAGTATAAAGAAAAAAAAACGATTGAAAATTGAACGCGAGACTTGGTATTTTTCTTGGTTCGCAATTTGTAAATATAATAATTATACGTATTTAAAGTGTTTTTCACAATAATTCGCGTTAAAAGCAGAGGATATCGCGTACGGATTGACCGAGTTTTTTAAAACGCGAATTAATAAAATATACTTTTAAAACGTGGCAGACGCCGACGGGTAATAACAATACAGTTTTGTTCTGCGACTGCAAGAGGTCGTCATTAAAACGGGACTGTTTGGTAAAAATGTGCTCGAGTTTTGCATTTTGTCAACCGATTCACCTCGAAAGTAACGCTGTGTAGCTGCTAAATCGTAAACCGTTGACAGTAACTGCACGCGGAATAAAATTCGATACCCTGGACCGAAACAAATCGCCCGGCTCAATTATTATATCCGTTAGTGTAGTACCTATTTTTTTTTTTCACGTCTGTTTTGCTCCTCTCGGAAAGAATCCGATTATACGTTACAGATACATTCGAGTGAAAAACTATTGGTCCAGAACTAAAAATGTTTTTACGCACTATATATATATATATATATGTATTTCACACGAGCACCGTCAATTATACCGTCAATTTTTATAACAATTTTTTTTTTTTTAAATATATGTTTTCGAGTGAAAATCATTCAAATGCGCTCGAGTCTTTTGATCCTGAAATTAAGTCGTGATCGGTTAATTTATGAGTTACAACCATAAATGTCTACGGGAGATCGACCACGTCACTTTTGTATATAATATATGCGGTGTATCGTTTCGTCGTGTAGGTACACTGTTTTTTTTTTTTAATATCGAATTTTCGGCGTATTATATTCGAACAGACAACTCTGAAATACATTGTAAATTTTTCCAATAACGTGTATTATAGTGTTTGTTATATAAACAATAAATATATACATATATATCGTATAAATAACGACAACGTAATTATTTAGAAACTATATTTAGATATTTCGATACGAATATAAAACGTTATTTAATTTTTATCTTAATCGGTTCGATTGTCAAATGGAACCTAATATTTAAATCGTCATTCAACAATAATAATATAATACTATATAATAATAATAATAATAATCCGCCAATTAAATAATTTTTCGTCGAATAATATTATTATTGCACGTGTTTTGGTTCGATGTGTGCATGCGCTTACGAAACACGCTGAATATAATATAAATACAATATTTTTTAATATCTGTGATAATCATTTATACTTTCAAAAAAAAAAATGTAAGGTCGCGCACGTAGTCGATAATACAGTAAAAACGCGTTTTACGCAGTCTTGAATACCTACTGTCGCGTTGATAATATATACGGCGGTTTTTATTTTTTTATATATAAACATATTTAATAAGTGCGTGTGAATTTAAACGCGAATCCAAGTTTATTACGCTCAACTATATATTATAATGTTCGAGAAAATAACGTAATTTATAATACCGGATTATTTATAATATTATTAGTAGAAAAAAAAAATTGTTAAAAAAATATCTATTACGCGTATTAGATTTCAGAAATTATTATTATAACGACGATGCAAGGTCATTTTATTCTCTACGCGATTATTCTGCGACGCGTTCACTTTGGCGTTGTTATACACTTATTCTTCTTATCGTAAGCCGCGTTTCAAATACGTCGTCGATCACCATCCGCCGGATAATTATATTCACTTTAACATTTCCAAATGGACCGTGCGAAATCATCATCTTGAGATCCACACACGAATTTTGCAAATCGATTGAATTTTTTCCCGAGTTTTTAAAATACCGATCGCGATCACGCGTTTACGCCCCGCGCAGGTTCGAAAGGCCGAATGGGCTACAGCCCAGCCCCTCCTTTGCCCACAGTTTTGTAATTATTCAACGGTAAGCACCGAATAAAACTCCCTTAAACATCTATACTGTTGTACCCTTGTCAGACCTACTCCTGAGTAGACGACTCTCAGTCGTTAGGTCGAAATTCTTGAATCTCGCCAGCATACATATACTAAAAATACCTCGTCTTACGCATAATTACAATCTTGTTCTCACAAAACTAAATCTACCATCTATCGTCACTCCCTAAACCTCTCTTCTTCTCTCCATAATAACCATATCTCTGGTATTACTGATTCTCATTGCTATAAAAAATTTCAACGTCCCCTCTCGCTTTACCCGGTTTAAAACACAATATTCTATACTCAACATTCCTCCTTAAAAATGAGCCTATAAACCTATAAGCCTAAATAATGAGCCTAAACTGGATCAAGTCAGCCCTTCTATTTTTGTTCTAACTCTGTACATATAGCTCTGTTCGTATTTGTCAGTATTAGATTAAGCGCCAGTTGTAAATTGTGAATATTCTTTACCTGGGCGCAAGCCTGTTATGCAGTTATAAATAAATAAAATAAAATTGAATTCCCTAAAAATACGTACGTGATATTTAGACATATTATTATTTTTAAGTTTAAATCATTTTAAGCGTTCATCGTCTTTGGTAAATGTAAAACGTTTCGAATATTATGATTTACGTGTTTCGGAAAATAAATAAAATAAGTTTCACCGCTATATTTCTTGTTTATATCGGACTAAACTTAAATTAAAGTCAACGAACGTTATCTATCTTTACAAAAAAAAAAACAAATTGCTATTGCTATTGCCGCGATTTCTACCTCAGACTTCTCCCACATTCAAAACATCTCCAAGAAACGCCGCACATCCTACGGCCAAAAGAGAAACCGTCCAATCAAATTCTAACTCCACCAGCAACAAAACATCCATCCAACTCAACTTAACTGTATCACCAATAAATTAATAATAATCTAATAATTGTAAATTTAATGACAAATCACAACGTCAACATTCACGGAACATCGACCCCTATGGAAAAAGCTCAAACTTCTTACAAAGTAATCACCACAAAGCAAAGCGAAAAGAAAGCTACGAACGTGATTATTTTCAAATAAACGTTATTTATTTTCAAAACTCGTAGGCACACTAAAATATACGTAATACGGGTATTTACGCACGAAGCCAAAAAAATATTTTCTCGGGTGGCCCTAGTACGACATTTTTCTTATTTGTACATAATTTATGTAAAAACATTTTTTTTTTTTACGCGTACAATGAAACATAAACTCTTCGAATACGTATACTTATTTTTAAAACGGATTGAAATTAAAGTATTATTTTTCTAGTACACCGTATAGATAGAATTGTCGTGTTACAAAATAAAATTCTAGGTACCTCCTATACTAAAAAAGAAAAAATAAGTTTTTTGCTAAAATAAATTTAGTCTGAAAATAATATTCTTCGCGGTATTTCTGTATTCGTATGGATATAAATAAAAGTTTGGGCGCTCATTAAAGAATGAAAAGCGTAATTTAAAGATTTTTCAGCAAAACGACAATTTTATTGTCATTCTAATCAATAGACGACGAAAAAAAATCGTTAATTTCCTTATGCACCCTCCCCCACCATCACGCGTCTCTTGCTCACCACTTTGTTACCAATGTCCAATGGCAAACATCCCGACGCCAGTCCATTATATCCACGGACTAAGATATACAGGCCTGGTATCGATACGGTCTGGGCCGGGTGGTAGAGCCACGTTCTTCAAATGATTCCGATGGTACGTGAGAGTTTTTAACACGATCCATCGGTGTCAGTTCATACTTCGGATCGGTATACTTATTAGTTATTTGAATCGCTTATTACAGAAACCCCATAAATCCAAATTGGAATTTTCGAGCGTCATTTTCCTTCATATATTACTCTGTAGCGTTTATATAAAACATTAAAAAAAAAATGTGTTCATAGGTAGCGCTGATTACCGGTAACATTTGCGGTACATTGACAAAGTATTCGGATACCCCAGTCCCGTATATTAGTCCGTGATTACATCACAGATTAGACGAATTCATCTAATCTGTGATTGTACCGTAGTTCGTGGCGCAATCTAATGACATGCTAATGATAACAATTATGTGAATCGAGATAACGTTGCTACGAAATTTAAACGGCGGTAAATTTGAATAGACCGAATCACGACGAAACAGCAGCCGGGCGTACAGCAACGTACGAGTACAGTGTGCTCCCGGGACTCGGATTCGGGTTTTTAGGGACTCGATTCAGCCTTTACGTTTCGGCCGCGTCGTCGTCGGCCAGCGGAGGAGCAGCAGCAGCAGAAGAGTTTCGTGCTAGCATTTCTTCACGAACTCCTTCCCTCTTCGGGAACCTTGAAGACGTGCACGACGCGTCCTGCCGCAGCAGCTGATGCTGTTGCGGCGATGGAAAATATTATTATTATTATACCGTCACGAAAGAAACAATGTACCGCGCTCGCGTATACCTACCACCTATGTCTACCTACGCGCAGCGCACACGTGTGCGTATACCTGTACGAGTATTATATTAGAGTCGAGGAACAATAATAATAATAATAATAATAATATATTTTATCCGTCGGTCGGTCGGCCGGGGCGGGGACTCGCAGTGGTTGAGCTCACGTAATGCGATGTTGCCGTCGTCGCCGGTACGTAGTATTATGTATGCGTGCGACCGGTTGCCCTTGACATCGAGCAAAGCGCGTTTTTTTTCGGTCCATCACGCGACTAACGCTGCTGCTGCAGTCTTCCTACTCCCGCGCGCCGCCGACGAGAGAAAAATCGTAAGCGCGCGGCCGGTCGCCACCGGTCTCCGCCGACGAAAAAGAAAAAACGAAAAAACAGAGGCGCGTACTACTCGTGGTGGTGCGCTTTCCATCGCCGCACAAATATTTTATTCCAAACGATCCGTACGGTTTTCTAGAAAAGATTTTTTTTTAAAAAATCGTATTTATTTTTTTTTTTTGAGGCTTTTACGCGCTAGTCGACAGCGCCCGTTAAACTCGTTTATTTGTGGTCACACAATTCGTATTTGTTTCTAATAAATAGCCGTTCGGTACGCCCAACGTTGTCCGGATTAAGACTCTTTTGAAAATCTAATCCTAAGTCACAGAATTATCGTTTTTTATTTTTCGCTATTTTTTTAGAATGTTCTTATATGTACGAAGTTAGGTTAGTACAGTGCCGGATCTTCAAAAACCGTTTTTTTTTTTTTTTGTACTACCCACAAATGGTTCGGATTTATTATTCTGTAGACTGTTTTTTTTTTTTTGTGATAATTGATAGGTATTTCATTCGTTCGAGACATCATGTTCTCTACCTCAAGGTGGTGATTTCTTTTTGTAGAATATGGGATACGCATTAATGACGTTTTTGGTTTTGAACTGAATTAATCACGGGATTAAAAGTTTATTGGTCTATTTTTGAATCGTTCTTTTGTGGACGAGCGTGTGTTTATTCGCTCGACGTGGGGATGGTAGGAGTTTGAGACGCTTTCCTTTGTTTTGTTTAGTTTTGCGTAAGAAATTACGGGCGTAATGTACGATTTTCGTGTGTGGACTTTGAGATTGAGAGGAAAAATGCTTGCGTTGTTAATCAGTGGACAAAGAGAGTGTTTGACGAGTTTGGCTTTGTCGATTACTCGTTTTACGTGATTGGAGAAAAAGATTCCTGTCCATTTGATTCCTAGGTTTTTAACTGATGGTGGCCATCTGATTGCGTTGTTGTTGTTGTTAATTTTGACGTTTTCGGAGTTAATTGACGACTTGTTGGAGAATAGTATAACGGAGGATTTTTTAGCATTAATGGTTATTTTTCAGTCGTCAAACCAACGTTGTACCAGATCAATTTGTTTCTGGAGTTCGATGATTACTGACTCGTGGGTATTGCTTGCTGCGTACAAGGTGTCATCGGCGAAGACCGCAGCTTTGATATTTTGATCTTGAGGCATGTCATCGATGTATAAGGAGAATAGGTGGGGAGAAAGGCAGGAGCCTTGAGGAGCTCCTGCTTGCATAGCTCTGGATGCGGATTTTTTGCCTTCTATTTTTGTATGGAAGGTTCCGTTTGTTATGAATTACTTGACGATGTTGATGAGCTGGTTGGGTGTGTTGGTGTTAACTAATTTATATAAATATATAAGGTCTTTACTTGATCGATATCTTTCGGAAATAAAATTGTAGGAAATTGTCCATCGTCGAGTGACAACAATTGTCTTCTTATGACTCTATAGCCATTTGATTTTGTCGAGATAAATTTTAGCATCTATCCGCTATTTTCAGTTGTTTTTTTGCATGATGCGTGGACAGACACGAAGCATGTATATATATATATATATATATATATATATATATATGCGATACATTTAATAAAAGAATAATATTTGGAATTCCGTTAATGATACGATCTGTATAAATTATATTCTGTTTGGTTTTCCTCGGTCACACGAACGAAAGCTGCAAACTAAGCGAGAAACAACAATATTTTCATACTCCATAGCCTCTCGCGTAAAAATGCTAAAATCCACTTGTATTTCAACTCATAATTGGGCTTTAACAATAGTTAACAGAGTATAATAGGTTACACGGTTGACTTACGCGGACCGCGTTGAAAACTCTCTCTCTCTCTCTCTCTCTCCCAATTATTTTCAAATTATACGCGAGGTCGGTCTGTGATTTTTCCTTTGCACGAACACCGTGTTTCTTCAAATTACCGTTTATACCATCGACGGATGTTCCGAGCAGTTATTATCGATTCACATTTGTAAAATCACGACACACACACACACGAAATGCTTTTTGTGTTGTCCGGTCGACAGCATTTGCGGAGACTGACTTAAACAAGAATAATATTCATTGAATGTATAAAATTGACATTATAAAACTTGAGTTTCGCCTCTATTAATTCGTGTATAATTCGAAGAGATTGAGTTCATGATCGATCGTTTTGTAATTATTTTTATAACAATAAATCGACACAAAATCAAATTTCAAATCATTCTTACGCTAGTCGTAGTGCTGTAATCAGACTATAGTTGAGATCTGTGTGCAGCAAGGTTGGCGTTACGATTTGCGAGGTCCTTTTCTCGTAAAATTGATAACGACTATCCTGCCTTTTTTTAATGCTCTTTATTTTAAATTTTTATCTGATTTCCATGTATTTTATGTGAGACTAAGTATATCATACTCTGCGCGAATTCTTTTCCTGTAGCAATTATTGTAGATAGCTCGATTAGTCTTTTTCGAGAAATTGTGTTCCTTAAGTAGTTTTTGATAATTTTCAGTTCGGAGAAGCTTTTTTCGGCAAATTCTGAGGTAATTGCAGGTACGGTTAATAAAATTCTAAGAGAAATCTCAGTGTTAGTAAATACACCGGGCTTCATTTTTAATTTAAACCCAGTGCTTGTATTATATTATTTTTCAATCGAATTCCGGAAAACTAACAACTCTTCATTATTAAACCCAGAAGCAACTATATCGCACGAATCATTTAAATAGTTCTGCAAGTCCAAGCAATCTTTCGTCAGATCTTCATAGAGCTATTATTCGATCTACCTAATACTACTGTAACATCAGAGAGAAGGCGGTCTCGACAAGAAGGACATTTTGGCAAAACGCATCGCGGGTACGCGATTATATTACCGGAAAATTTTCTGAAAATATTATTTGTTCCTAGTTGTTTCCTGCGTGTTAGGACATTAGCGTTCTTTCTAATTTTTATAATGTCTGCTCCTCCACCTAACACCGGCCGTGGCCGTGTGCAAAACTAAAGTTTCGATTCTCTTCATAAACGTTATTTCATTGACCATTATAAGACGTATGATAAAGATTGTATATAACGAAATTTATCACATAAGTTTGATACATTTTATAAGACATCGTTGCATAAAGTTATAAAATAGTATAAATACTCGATCGGCTACCTATCCTATTCTACTATACGATGTAAATAAATAATATGTCTAATATGACACTGCCCGGGACTCTACGGATGTAACTCTTATGAAACTTAATGCAGCCGTTTGGTCGTCACCTATATAGTTTACAATTCGTTTTTATATGTTATTATACACCAGTCCCATAGGTCGCACACATATTGTGTTACGAATAAATACGAACGAAACGATTTTTCCGTCGCTCTTGTAATGGATTATTATTATGATAATAGTAGTCGTAATAATGTATTCTATCCGCGGTAAATACGCTGCAGATCGGAAACTGGTGGACACATACCACTCGGACGATTTTGTATAGGCGTATTTAACGTGGGTGTAATGAACTCTCGTGTGAATCGAAGGTGTGGATTTTGTTACAACCCATTGATACTATACGTATATAGAATTTCGTTCTATTCGTTGTACGTATATTATTATAATACACGCCCGTTTTGATGAAAATATTGTAAATTATTCACTCGTATTTTGGTACTATGCGGATCTGTGCCTAAACGATATTGCAGTGTCTGCATGTGGCGTGTCCATGCAATGCGAACGAATTGCGCATTTTTTTTTTTTTATATATATATATATAGCAACTGAAACCCTTGAAAAACACGATATGTACTAGTTAGGACGTAATTAAATTTGTATTATTTAACCCATATAGAAGTATATATATTCGATTATGTTTTGTATCGATTCAATCGAGCAAATTCGACGTTGATTAGAACGTAGAAACATTCCGCTTCGTCCGAAAACATAATATATCGTTTTTAATAATCATTATTTATTTTTATTTTTTTCTAGTTATCGTTTTTATTACGTGTGAATATATTTCTAGTGAAATCTTGCGCGTATCGTACTCGTTTTTTGACAGTCTATTTTTCAATATATTTTCATATATATATATATATATATATATTTATGTTATAATCGGGATCACACTGAATTATTAGATATCTATTGCAATTTTCCACAATATCGTTTTACTGTAAATCGTGTAAATCGAATCGCTATAAGACGCATACAGATTGAAAATTCTATATTTTTTCGTTCAATAATGCTTCGTTATTTATACTCGAGTCGAATATATCAATAGGCTTCTTTTTCCAAAATGTTTAGTATTTGCAGTTTACGTATGGTGTTGTAGGTTAACGTTTTCAACTGTATTGATATATTTTCTGTTTTGTAAAATTTGGCCGGTATACATCTTGAACGTCGCGTATAAAAAAAATTAATAATTAAAAATTGGTTTATTATGAAAGTTGGCCCGTGATTATTTTTGATGCTATTTCACAGTTTTTGACGATTTTTTTTTGAAAAACTGATGGGAAAATGTTCGACACATTTCAGAATACCAAATAGCCACGATCGTTGAAACTTTAAGAAAAATATATAAACTCGCGTCATTGTAAAACAATTCGGGGAAATATTTCGTTGGAAATTTAAACTATTATGTAAATGTATACATTTGTATGTTTTTAATTGAGAATACATTTAGATCGATTTTTTATAAAAAAAAAATTACAATTATAATTATCGATTATTGTAATTTACAGGCACCTATTTAATTTTAATACGCGTAACTGTAATAGTTTTCGAGATTTTCAAAAGTACTTTTAATGTACACGCTTATTATTATTTTAATTCCGTTATTATATTAGGAGAAATTATTATTCACGAATTGTGCTCATGTTAAATCAATAAATTGTACACACTGCGCAGTGCGCATTTTACAACATTTCCATTATAACCCATCATTAGTTTCAGGATTTCCACCTACGCGGTTTTCAATAGGTTTACTTTTCCATTTCAAGGCCATTTTATTGACCGATTCGACTAGAAAAATAACGATACAGTACAACAGTGAACTGTTATTTGAATTTATCGCGATAATTACATTTTGAAATGCTCGCATTTAAAAATAGTCCGTTCTGTCTGATGACTTTTTTATCTGCGTATTATTTTCTCAAACATAAACGCGTATTGTGTAATAAAAGTAGAAAGAAAAAAACGACACGAGGAATCTAGTAATAGTATTCCTTTTATTTATTCGTTTCTTCAAATAAAAACGACTATGTTTTAAGGTTTTTTTTTTTGTTCTACAAAATTCTGATGCCGCGGACGATCTTACCGTGATAAACGTTGTAACCGTAATATTATTATTAAAAAAAAAATACGTTTTTTGTTTTATTAATTTTTAAAAAAAAACCCCTATACAACACGTTGAAATATTTCGTTTTTTTCGTGAGAAAATTTAATCGACCGTAAAAAAAAAAGAAAAAAATCAATAAATAAAATACAATTACAATATTTCGAATAGAAAATATATTTTATATTTTCTTGGAAGTGAATTAAATCTATGCATACTAGAAAAAAAAACAACGCGCAATAATTTTCGATAATTTATTATTTCTCTTCAGACGCAATTCGTATTCGCGTTTATAGGGAATAATAAAATATTTTGTTTCCTCATAAAATATATTATTTCGTTTTTTTTTTTCCAATGTTTCGAAACATATTTCATGAATTTCAATTACTTCAATCGAAAATCGTGTAAAATATTTGTGAATTAAAAAAAAATATATCATTCCAAGTATTAAAATTACAGTGACGCGTACATCAGAGCCGTAAGGATGTTTGAAACACTTTGAATCTTAATTTTTATTCTCTTCGATTTTACTATAAAAAAAAAAAGCCGACGGAATTAAATAGTTAACGTGACTCAGCAGAAATCGCGTGTTGTAGATAATAATATGCGATTTTCAAATGTTTTGATATACGTCACAGTTAAGATCTTGTGTAACAATATTGTTCATTAAAGACATATAATGATTCCGAGTTGTAAATCATATGTAGTCAATAACGAGTTTAAAATAGAGACCGCTGCATAAGAGAAATTTTTATAAATGAATTTTAAAAAATAGCGAGCCGCGGGGTGTTGTGGATATCGTTTGGATGAATTACTTGGATAAAGATTTTTAGAGTTTTGTTTTTATTATAAATTTGAAAGCAATGATAAATCATTGCGTTCGATAAAACGATTCTGAGCGGAGCTTCGGTGTAATACGCTTTGTCGAAAAATTTAGAAGAGTTATAAAAAGAAATTGTGACAGACGATTTGCAAGATTTTTTTTTTAATATAGTTAAAGTATAGGTATTTCAACATTTTTGTTGAAAATTTCAAGAAAATAGAACGATTATTTTCGAAATTATAGCGAAAAAACTACAAGTGATATTGACTACGAAATCCCATTTTTAGCGGTTTTTCGTAATTTTTCGGTAATTTATCGCGTCGCGTTAAAAAAACTATTGAGAAAATCGAAAAATGATCTCTCTATAAAGTACCGACTAGATGCGAATTGCTGCCGGAAACAAACTGTGATCGAAGAGATGGGGGAAAAAAAATAAACATCATTGTAAAACCACTAGATCCCTCGCCGCGCTCAGAATCTAAAAGATATCTACAAATAAACGAATGAGAATATTTCTATGTCTATTAATAGGTTTTTTTTAATTTTACAACTTTTGTCTCATTAATTATTTAATTTTGATGATGTTATCAAGTTAATGATACTTGAAAAATCTGAACGTCCAGTTACGATTTATTCGTAAATATTAATTGTATAGACCAGGGGTCTGCAACCTGCGGCTCGCGAGTTACATGCGGCTCTTTCGATCTGAAGTTGCTGCTCTCCAGTTCCATACGCAAAAATTAATTATTTTATTATCAAAAACAATATTTTATGATACAAAAAAATATATATATATATATTATTTTACACTTGAATATGTTTTGTGCTAAAAATATTTGTATTTTTTTTATATATATTAATACATGTTATTTCGTGTTTAAAGTCGTTTATTTTAAATCGATAATCAAATATATATATATATATATATATATATATATATATATATATATATATATATATATATATATATATAAGCAAATACGTAATATTGAAACGAACAATTTTAGTGGCTCTTAAAAACTGGGAAATTTTGTAAATTGTAACTTTTGGCTCTTCCTTCTCAAAAGGTTGCCGACCCCTGGTATAGACGTTTTCCTATTTATTTTACCAGCGATTATTATTATTATTATTATTATTATTATTATTATATTATATTTTAATAATAATTGAATATTCAACGTCTCGTTGAATTCGCCTGTAAAAATCGTAAACAAATCGTGATCGAAAATTCATATTTTTATTGACTTCCTGTAATAGGTCTACACTGCATATACACCGTCCCGTACACATAAATAATAATAATAATAATAATTTATGTGGACGAAGAGAATTCCTCGATTGGTGCGGTATAATATGTTTTTCGTGATTATCATATTGATCGCGCTCGGAAAATTACCTTGACCTTCGGAAATAAATTCGGTTTTACTAATCAAATTATCCATAGTTGACCGTACCGTATTTTTTACGCTTTTGTTTTGTTTCGAATCATCGTTTCCTTATATAAATATTTGTGATTTGCGTCAAAATATTTGTTAATTCAAAGTCGGCGGCGTGCCGATGATTGTACGTACTATACGTTTCGCAACACACACACACAGTCACACCCAAAATTGTGCAATGAAATTAGAATTAAAAATATAAACGCCGGAAGTTTTCCCATATATATATATATGTAGTTAATTCGATATTGTACTCCGTATATGTATTTTTTTTTTTTTAATAAGGTCAAGCACGGCATTAAAAGCAAAACTTTTTTGATTAAAAAAAAAATCATCTCGATATTGTAATTTAACGTTTGGACACCAGGATTACTTACTGTGATTTTTACCGATTTTTCGAAATTCGTTTTTTAATCCATTTTTTTTTTTTTGCGGAGGAATGTGATAGTAAATTTTCGTTAGACATATAAAACGTTACGGTTATTTCGAAACTAATCTACATAATCAAATACAAATTTCTGTTCGGTTACGAATATTATAAGGTTTTATTAAACATTTTTTTTTTTATAATAATTTATAAAATATATTATAGTCGGAATTACAACTGCGGTGTATCGCAACTCGTACACGTAACGTAGTTAAAACAATCGTTAGAAAGAAATCGGATGTGTTCAGAGAGAGAGAGAGAGACTTTGGAGAGTAGGTCATACGAAAACGTCAAATTTCTCCGTAACGATGACCGGTATCAATTTCTTTTTGATAACGCGCGCCGGGTAACGGAAACCGGTTTACTCGTCGAGTCGTACGCGAGTAATAATATACATGAGTGGGGTGGAAGGCTTAAAAATTTAATACTGTTAACTGTCGAGGAGCGTCTGAAACGATAATAATAATTATTATTACACGCGCGAACGACGACGCGAATTTGAATTTAACATTTTTGTTTCTTATCGTTATTAGTCGTGACGACCAGCATCGACTCGGCCGGTTCCGATCTAGGTCAGGTCCATGATGCCTTTTTCATCGGGATCGAAGACGAAGCCAAAGAACGGTTGGAACGGTTGGCTGCCAGTAAACGTATCACGCCAGTTGACATTACCAAATTGGCTCATCAGGTGAGTTTAAAAAAAAACTCCCTTATTATTACGCGTGTGTAACACGGATTTCGGTGTGTGGTATCGATTTGACGACGGACACACAAACCGATTATTGTAATATTTCAGACGCCGTCCATCACATCGTCCCCGTACAGATAGTAGAAGATCGATATACGCGCAGGTTAGGTTCAACTCGAAACGCTGACGTTTTCGATTAGGACGACACGTAATCGTAAATATTGTCATCATGAGTAATTTTACCGCGTAAAATAGTTCTCTACTTACATCGTCTCACCTGAGAGAAAATGAGTCAGTCGGTCGTTTTGTACGTTGTGTTACGACATTCTAATCGATACAGTTACAGACAAATTAGAGACACGCCTTTATTGAATACTAATTTTACCTTGTTTATCTACGCATCGTTTGCCCGGAAAAACGAGAGAAATACAATAATATGATCGTATTCGTAGAATTTACGAATAATTGCAGTCCAGCCCGTAAACGTGTTAATTATTAGTTGAGAAAAACACAATTTTCGGCGCTTATAATATCTAGTGGAATACTTTTATTGCGCACGTGTATTTCTTAGCTCCTCGAAAAAACCCATTTCAATCCAAGGTCACTAGACGGAAATATTTTGTAATATTACCGTTTGAGTGGAACACGCATCTTGTCGTTTAAACTTAAGATTGCTGTTGTAATTCAGTCAATTTTCGAGGTAGAAAAAAGTTTATTTATCAAAGTTGCTTAAAAAAATAGTTCTATCGAAATATGGTGTTGAAAATAGGTGTCGCCATTTTAAAAAATGCAAGTTTTTACACGCGCTCAATAAAAGGATTACAAATTTAAAATGATCACTAAATGTGTATCTTTTAGTATTCCCTATAGCTCCTCGAAAAATCCTCATTTCAATCCAAGGTTCTCAAGCTCAATCAAGGTCCTCAGCTTATCGGCCCATTAAGTGCCATCGCTGCCATCACAAAAAACCTCTAAATTTTTCTCTATCATATGCGACGTCAAAAGATGACTCTTTTTCTATATTTTTGATATCTTGAGCTACAACATCCACCCATCGGGCCCTTGGTCTTCCTAATGGACGTTTTTTATTTATTTTGTTAATTAAAACTTCTTTTATTACTTGTCCCGTCCACTCTCCAAGGTTACTGGACGGAAGTATTTCGTGTTACCATTTGAATGAAACACACTCTATAATATGTATTGGCGAAAACACGTGCCTTTCCAATTTTATTTCGTTTTTCTCCTATATCCCGTTTGAACGAAACGCGATTTTGTCGTTCAATACACTGTGAAACGGCTACTCGTATATGCAATTTTATATACACGAAAAATGTTTAGGTGGTATTCTCGTCGTGCACGGTATGAGAATAATTTTTTGTTTCCCGCGAATATATTATCTACAGCGATCATAATATAAGTAGTATTTAAAAAAAGTTTTTTTTAATATTCTATTTTGTAGTTGTTATAATACGTACTTTTCACAGTTATGATGCATCGTGTTCAACAATTTAGGGTTTACTGTGAAAATAAAACACGGTTTCTGATAAATAAAATCATTATTATTTCTAGTGACTTTATATAATATCATAGCGTGTAAAATATGTAAAATATCAATTCAAATATTAATAGAAACGAATAAAAGTACTAAGTAGACTATAGTAAACATCCGTATCTCGTATATTAATACATTAAAATACAATGTTTTTGATTTAATTTAAAAGCAATAGAAATGTACGGATACTTTGATTTGTATAAAAAAAAAAAAATTATCTATTGTTTTATTTTAAATTTATCCTTGTAATAATATATTTAATTCATTTATACGCGTAAATACGATAAAAACACAATTATGCAAAAAAATATATATATTTTCGTTATTTAAAATGTAAAATGATTATTATTTTCTTTAGTTATTAATTACGATATATTCAGACGATTGTACGCTATTATTTATAGGTATAATAAATACCAATTTATTTGTACCTATTACTGTATGTGCGTATAGAATCGATTTTAAACGCTTTATATATATATTTTTTTTTTTGAATTTTCAAAAATAAAATATTTCAGTACAGCTAAATGTTTAAACGTTTGTAAACGCGAAGTATTTCGACTAGTAAACGTGTGGTTTACTTTTATGGGAAACGATTTCCCACCGTGAAATACGAGTGCTGGTCAAAAACTTCAATTTGAAATCTGACACCGCGAAACGAGAAAACAAATTCGGGCCGTTTTTATACCGTCAAGATTTACGAGCCAGTTAATTAGACACGTTTCTGCGCGCTACACCAACAAAAAGGTTCAACTATATGGCGCCGAAACGTATACCCTTTAAAACGCCGTTCTCTTTTAGTTTCACATAATACATATATAGTAAATAATATTTTTTTCTATACACGATTCGATCGACTAGTGTTTGTTTGTACTACGGCGTTCGTGGTGTTCATTTCTAAGGCTAAAAACAATAAAACGAAATAACGTTTCGAAAATATTTATATAAAAAAAATATATATATATTTGTTCGTTAAATAATAATTGGTCGTGTATGTCGTAGAGGTATTTTATGTTTCTTAAAATGTTTTTAATATTCGTTTAATTATCATACATATTTTTAATAATGCACGCATTAGTATAGTTGTTAATTAAGAGAGGTTGTAAATACTTAGAATTTAAAAGCGAACATTTTTTCATTTGCTATATTTCATTACTCATTATATTGGTATTTAAATCAATGCGCGCGCGCGCGCGCGTAATATATTATATTAATTTCTTATTAATAAAACAATTTGACATATCTAAAGAATAAAAATGTAAATAATATTAATAATAATAATAGGTTTTAAGTAACACACAAAAACACACTTGCAGTGTACATTTTATAAATTATTTTATATATATATTTTAATCAGTTTTTTTTTACATTACAAATTATTACACGTATAACGAAATTATTCTTTAATTATTTCACAATCGAAACGATCTTCGTCGCACATATTATTTAGATTTAATTTAATTTCTAATTTTTTTTTGTATTTATTTAGTTGATGCGCCAGTTGCATCCGACAACTGAACTCAACGATTTTTTGGACAATAAGGTGCACAGAGACTGTGTGGGTTCTCCGCGCCCACCTGACAACGGTAATAATAAATCAACCGAACGACCAGATCCAAAATCGTCCAGAAGACCTAGTTCGCCGTTCAACAACGGTCTTACCGAGGTCCTTATCTGTAAAGATGGCACTGAGAGCAATAATAGACTGAAAGCAGTCGACGAGACCAACGAAACCCAAAGCAGGTGAGCGCGCACGTAATAACATATTATTATTTAAATCGAATTAAAAAAAAAATTGTAGAATTTTTGTGGTCAATCGAATTGGATTCATCGGTGATAGCAAAACACAATAACAGTAATACTCGTTTATTATTGTTTTTTTTTTATACTACATCGTTTATACGCTGTAATTGCGATTTAAAAGCTTTACGGATAGTGTTCAACCGAGAGTGGTTTTTTTCGTCTGCCTTCCCACAGACCCAAACGAAGGTATTATAAAAATAAAAATAAAACACGTACGAAACACACGCGGTTATTGTTATCCGTGTCATGTCAACTGGCCGATGAAACTTGTATATAGAAAGCTATAATATATGTTTAATATACGTTTAATAGCGTGTACTTATAAATTGCGCGTATATTCTTATGTACCTATATATATACGCGTGTATAGTGTCGGGCACGTAGTAAACAAATTGCTTTCTAAACGGTGTAATCGCAACAAAAGTATATTTTCGCTGTGTTTTTGAGATCACGCCGATTTCGTATTGAATTATGTGTTATCTGCAGTAGTGTGAATGTATTTACGCTTATTATGGAATTCTGCTATATCGGACAACGATCCAACGTTATCACGGCCGCCGACAGGTTATTAATATATTTTTTTTTTTTTTATGAAAACCGTATATTTTTAATAGCTGCTTTTTTGTCGTTTCTCTGGTCACGGCAGAAAAAAAAACACCCTGGATTACTAGATTTTTTAAAGGTATAATAGAGTTTTTATCCGCGTTATTATTCGTACTACAATATTGATACGATCAATATATTATGTTCCGAAAAACCGCAGTCGACAGAAATTATTCGCGTTTGCGCAATACTTTTTCCGATTATAATATATAAAATAATAAAAACCTTATTATATTATTTATTCGTTTCAAATATCGAAATACCAACGTAAACGTTACGAAGGGGAAAAAAACCCGAGTTAAAAAACGTGGCGATAAATAAAATGATTCGCGCGATTTACACGTGATACGTACTACACTTACTTGACAATATTTTTTTACTGATGCTATGTGTTATGCGTGGAATTACTTGTTGCAGTGTCGTATTTTTTATTTTATTTTTTTTTTATTGAGGCGATACGATAAAAGAAAGAAACGAGCGAAATGCGGTGAAAAATCATGAATGTTTTAGATCTTTGGCTATACAGTGATCCTGCAGTACGCGCGATATATAGTATTACACATTTTTTTTCCATTCCGTTCGTGGAATACTGCACTCGTCGTCAGATTATTATACGTACGGTATATACACGGCAGACCGGCCGTTTCGTGTAAAGCGTTTTTGAAAAACGATCGTCTTGGCGTCAAAACTGCAAACAGCGTGTCCAGGATCAAAATTCAGGCCAGGCCCCGCGGTTATAAGAACCAATGCGCGCACTCTTTTTTTTTGGGGGAATTTTAATATATATATATATTAAATGTACTTTGCACGGTCAATCGTAACGTATATGCTGATAATAACTGTTTATAATATTCATTTAACAAATCGAATTCTTTCAATTTTCATTGACTATCGTCATTGACAATAATTTGTATTATACACGAAAATTCTTGTTTTTAATATTGAAAAACGCGTATTTCGGTCGTGTTTAAGAGCGCCAAAATCAAGGTACGGCCGCGGGTAGGACACGTTTCCGGTCACCGAGTTTGGAAATTCGACGTTTATTTAGATTTTTTTTTTTTCTTCGGAGCGGATCGTATAATATATTCTATGACTTTTCGGTCTTTACGCTGTATTTGATATTTTAACATTCGACAGTATATAATATCGAAAAAAATTCGGCGCCGGTGGTGGTGGTGGGGGGCGGAGTGATGGTTTCCGTGGATCCGTCTCCTGCTCTCAGACACGTCCTTGGTTTCCAGACGATTGCGACCGGACGAGATTTCGTAGTGGATTCTGCAGACACCCGCGTGCGTTTAAAACGTTTGAAATTTATGATAAATCGACGCGTGTACGAGGTACGTACAGTTTTAAGACGTTTATTGTACAATTCTCTTGCGCGCGTAATGATAATGTTTTTTTTTTTTTTGTAAAACGTAGCGGGTCTACACGCACGGTAGGGAGAACTGATGCAGTGTTGCACGATTCCGCCGCCCACTATATATATATATATATATATATACAGTTGAAATAACGACTGTACACACGCGGCATTGTGTGTAACGTGTACGTATTATTACCGGCGATGTAGACAATGACGACGAGTTATGCGAGAACACGAAGGTTTTAAGGTTTTTTTTTTATTTTTCCCCACCGAAACTGACGGGATTTTCGGACTGGAGGGCTGTTTATTTTATTATTATTATTATTTTTTTTTACGGTCCACCTGTCTTTTATTTACACCACCACGGGTTACGGGCGCACAACAAAGAGAGGAGGTGTATATATATATATATATTTTTTTTTTTATACTCACTATTATAATGTACCTACACATTTCGGTGCGTCAATATTGTGTACAGTGTTTTTGGGCTTAATGAAAACCGTACACGCCGAGCGGTGTGTTTGAGTGTGTTTTTTGAGGCGACCGACGAGAGTCGTGTATACGTCGTCGTCGGCCGAATCTCAATAAAATAATAACGCGTCTTGTCCGAAGTCGATACTTCGGAAGGGCAGGACCGTGCGCAGGATTTCATAATGGGGGGGGGTTTGAAAAAGATATGTATAAAATAGAAATGTCTCGCATATGATTATGAACAACTTTTAAAGTAGGTACGCGACGCGTCGCGGTCGCGGTCATTATATTTTTTGTCAATAACGACTACGACGAAAACCGATAAACAGCAAACACGAAGATAACACAATAATAGTGGTGTGCTAATAAGTATTATACGATAATGCATTATTATTTATTACAAATAAGATTTTAAAATATTTTAAATATAATCGATCAAAATGAAAAACATGACTCATGTTTTTTCGGCAGTGGGGGGGGGTTTGAACATAATCATATACATTTCGAAATTAAACGGTAAACGAGACGATTTGTTCACTCGTTTCGTACGCTATTTTTTTTTTCCAATTTTTCGGGAAAATCAAAAAAAAAATGTATATATTTTTGATAAAATTTATAGTTTGGTGTTTTTTTTCTTCTAGTTTTTTTTTTGATTGTTTCGAATCGCGTTTTAAAAATAAAACATAACCGTACTATATATAGATCGTAATATATTTTCTCCATATATTATTATATTACGCTCTGTATATTATGTATAGTTAATTTGTGGTACGGGTTGAGTAATTTTTCGGGAAATTTCAACAACAGTACCTAACTATATTAAATATTTCAGATTACGTTTTGACAGATTTCAAAAAAAAAAAATCGGACAGTGATCTGTTCTTGTACATATATGTTCATATAGTCAAACAACAACACGGCTGATAAATTATGAGCACCGTGACAGTTGGATTTTTTTTATTATTATTATTTTTTTTTTTTAGCAAACAATTTCGACTCGGTCATACTAAACGGAGAGGAAAATTATTAATAAACGCAACTCTTCCCCTTGCCCTCTCCAGCTGTTCTACACACATACACACACACACGTGACATAACCAGTTATTGATTATTATAAAACCAGAACCATGTCATGTTTATTATTATTATTATTATTATTATTATACCTTATATTACATTGCGCGTTTGCAGTACACTGCGACGAAGAGAACACTATATAATATATAACATTATGAACGATATTACATTTCGCTTGTTTACGTTAAGACTTTTCAAGTTATATATATATATTATTATATGTCAATAATAATTGGACGAAACGAATTTATAACGTTACGCCCCTGCTCTGCACGGGTCACAACATACACGAGAATTTAGATTTTAATTTAACAACAACATCAACAACAACAACAACAATAATAATAATAATAATAATAATAATAATAATAATAATAATAATAATAATAATAATAATAATAATTATTAAAATAATAATAAAATTATTATTATTATTATTGACATGTGTACATGTCGTATGGCTGGAGTCATTCTATAAATTTGTGCGACACTGAGAGCGTTACCATGACGTCATGAACCCGGCTCTACTCACCACCCGGCCAAGTCACCCCACTTCTATACCGTCGTTGCCAGTTACATTGGAACGGCGATGGCAGCGCGATCTATATATATATATAGATATCTACATCTATAGGTAGGTTAGGTATGTCTATAGGTACGAGGAGACGAGGACTAAACTATGGGTAACTTTTTGTCACGTGTAAAAAATCAATGAGATATTTACGTATATTACGTGGTACAAGACATATACATGTACCGATGTATATGCATGCAGTGTAGATACATACTCCTTTGATTTATTATTATCATTCGATATACCCGTTTTGTATTTTTATCGATTTTATTTATTATTCATATTTGTTATTATACGTATCATAAACTACACGTACAGTCCGTATAAAATACACATTATTAACCAGGCGGTTTTAATAATCCTTACTTTGTACGACGTTTTAATATCTGCAATATCAAGCACAAAAATCGCATCGTACACGTCGCGAAACGTACACAACGCGATTTGTACAATAAATAAAATTATTTATTATTTGTATTAATTAATATAAATTTGTACGCGCTTCGCAAAGTACAAACGTTGCTCAACTAGTGTAAAAAGTATAAAGATTTTTTTTTTAAATTTTCAAACTCAACCGGGTCGTCGAATTGGTCGTTAACTAAAATATACGCATTGAATCGACTATTACCATCAGTGAATTTACTCAATAATCCATTTGGGATTACGGCCGGTGTCGAGTCGCGGCTGAGCGATAATCTCCGTGGTCTAATTTATGTCGAACTGCGGCTGGGCCTTTCCTCGGTTTACTGTCGAATTGCGGCTGAATGACTCGTATCAGAACGAATCACGGCTGTTATCGTTAACGTGTAGGTACCTACATAATATATTATTTCGTGTGCGTCTATTCCGAATAATGATGTACAAACCATCTCAAGATAAACATTGCCAGTCGGTCTTGCGTAAGTCTTGTTTTTAAATACTGCCAGTCTGAAGCCTGGGTAAAGTGTGACGGAAAAATGTCGTTATATTCGTTTGATGTCAATTAGTGATTGGAAAGTCACTTAGCCGCAATTCGACAGTAATTAGGAAAAAGGCCTGGCCGCAATTCGACACTGATTAAGAAATAAACGCTTATCGCTCAGCCGCAATTCGACAGACTTCCTTTTTTTCAGCCGCAATTCGACATTTGCGGTGATTATCGCGTTAGAGACGGGTGTGTGCGGATTATATTTTTATTCGAGTGAAATTTTATTTTATTTATTTTCCATCCATCGATTATACAAATAAATACTAGATATTTTATACTACAAACGAACATAACGCGTATAAAATAAATGCTATTTACGTTGATATTTACTACGTTTACATGCACATATTGGTTCGGATTAACTCAATTCGCATTTAGATATCGCGGATTGAGGTGCGTGTTTATATGCACAACTAAAAATCGAATTACTGTAATACACATCACAATCGATTTAAAATATTATCTTATTCCATGAGAAATGTACATGTTCCATAATAAAAATAATTATCATATTATACTAACTTAAGACTTATAATGAAAATTGTTCAATTACGCGACTATTTTTATAAATTTTTTGTGTTTTTATATTGTTCAGTTGTTCACTATGCATTCATGTATTAAATTGATTCATTTATTAACATTTAATAAAAAAATTAACAGATAACAGTTATCTTGATACCAAAATGTAATTCGGTTATAACAGTATTTACCGTTTATATGCATTTTATAATCCGGGAGTTATTTTCAATCCGCATTCCAAATGTGAATTAGCTAAACCGTTTTAATTCAAATCGGTTTTACTCAAACCGAATTAACACCTGTTTATATGCACCCAACTCCGGGAGTTCACTAATGCGTATTGGGTTAAATCCGTTCAAACGCTGCATGTAAACGTAGTAATTATAATAACTGTTGCTCCGATTATCCGAATTCGTTCACTTTCGTAGACGCGAATTTAAACTTTTGCGAAAGGAATGCAAAATGTGTTTATGTTACAATAGTCGATTTCCACGAATGTTTTAAAAAAAAGGAATCTACTTTTTTTTCTACCAGAAATCGGAAAAAAAGTACACAATCCAATGTGGTTATTAGCTAACCGCTAACGATGACCGTCATAAAACGATTGAAACTGTTGTATTATTTTTCTACAGCGGAAATATAAATCCTTCAAAAAAAAAAAAAAACGAATTACTGACAATAGTATAACCATTATTTTAATTTTAATTTTATAGTTGATTATTTGTGTTTTTTTTTTACGTTTGAAATCGGTGCTTTAGATTTGAAAAACGAAGCGGTTGGTTGTAACTTTTTAAATTTGATTGAATACATTTCCGAGGACTAGGGAGGCGAAAAAATTAATTTTTACTTATCCATTCTATACATTCTGTATACATTAACTTTTGACGTTGGACCGATTCGTTAATCTGACTTGATTCCTTCATCGAGTCGGTTGATTATTGATTTGCCCAATTTCAGTGAAGTGTTTGCGAATCCGAATTTCGTACGCAACATGAATATATTATATTTTGTATTGAGGCTAGAAAGCGTTAATAAAAAAAAAAAAATAATAATAATATCAGTGTATAATAAGTCGATTTTTTTCTGTAATCGTTAATTGTCGTGCAATTAAAAAACCTTTTTTCAACAATATATACGAAATCCAAAGTACTGTTTGTTACTCGTTCTGTATATATAATATGTATTACTCGTGTCCACGAATGCGTTTGGATAAAATATTTTGAAAATTCAAAATTTTAACTAATCGGTCCGGGGGAAACGGCGTACGTTCGACATAAAATTTATTTAATAAAATCAGTTAATGCGCGTTAAAACCGTTTAGTTAATAAAAAAAAAAAAATGTTTTTTTCTTCGTCTTTTGCGTTTGTAGAAATTAATTTTTTTCACACAAAAACAAAACGAAATTTACCCAGTTGACTCCAGCGGTATTCGAATTTAGCACTTGCAGGAAAATCGAGTTTTTGGCAGGTAAACTCAATTTTACCGAGTTTAAACTCGGCCGGTTTATATACGGACGTCATTTTTTTTATATAACGTATATCGTTTGAGATTTCTCGGATTCTGCAGTATTATACATCTTATACCATTAACGTACAAGGCGCGCGTTTCGGGTGTATAGTAGAAAACCATCTTATCGTTTATAAGACGGTTTTTTTTCTCCCCCTTCGTATACGCTCTCACCTGATCCTGCGGCGACGAGAAGGAAAGTGCGCAGGAAACGACGACGTGTACACAAACGTATGGAATACGTTTTATACGTGGTACGCGCGCGCGTGTGACTTGTCACAAAGGGTCAGGAATTCCACGGAGGACAGGTATTATTTTGTGTGCGCGCGTTTGTGTACCAACGTACGAGCACTGCAGGTGCGTTCACACTACCCGTCCCCTCTGCACATACCGCACCCCGTCGTCCATTGTGGTGCGTGCGCGCGTCGACGCGGTGGTGCTGCAGTAGGGGTCGTCGTCGGGTCGGTCTGCGCCGCACCGGACGCTGTCTTGGTCCTCGTCTTCGTTTTCGTCGGCGGCGGCGGCGGCGGCGGCGACGGCGGTGGCGGCAGGCGGCGAGCGGCGGTCGTTATAATAACGTAGAGAAGAAAACGCGGCGGCGGCGGCGGCGACGCACAGGTATAAATAGGTAGTACGACGCCGCCGAGTCCCTCTCCCCCGCGGCCCGCCAGCGCCGCCGACGACGCGGTCCGGTTCTCCCGACGACGACGCTGCACGTAGCGCGCGCGCCCGGCCGCCAGTCCGGTGTCCGTGTCGTCCGCGTTCGGTTCCGCGCGCTACGCACGTTGTTCGCCGCCGCCGCCGCCCGTTTGTGAACACTCGACGTCTTCGCAGCCTTTCCTCCTCCTCCTCCTCCACTACCTCCACTACCTCATCGTAGGTACCTGTTGCGTTCCCATTGCGCTCGGATAGTTTTTCAATTCGAACCATGAAACTGTTACCGTATTGGCACACGTGGTGAGTGTTTTTTTTAATTGTTTTTTTTTGTCGATTCGATAGAAAATTTTTATTTTTTTTGATATACGCGCATCTACTGATCCGCGCGGCGTCTCTCGTCTGCCGGTCGCATAAAATGGCCTCGAAATCCGCGGACGCCAATATTGTAATATTCGAAAAAAAACCGAATTCGAAATAGAGACGTTCACTGTTGTATAATAGCGTTTACTCTGATATATTATTTAGGCCCGACATCGTTTTTCTCGTCATCTCTTTTTTTTTTTTTATATATAATCGGTTTTAATGATATAATACATTACAATTGCCGATTGTGTGAAGATCTAACGCGGAAATATTCTAAAACGACGTTCTCATCCCTAGAAGAAAAAAAAAATACTGTTTTATACAAAACGCTTTTCACCACCGGGGCTTATCGTATAGAGCCGATGATTGTGGACGAATCTTTCGAGAAAATCGTAACTCGCATATTATTGCGAAGCGTTGCGCGCGACTTTTTATAAATCGTTACATTCGCTTATTGAAGAAATTTGAATTTCGTTCAAATTGAAAATAAAAAAATACAATTTTTTTTTTTTTACGCATTTATACGCACATTGGTAATTTGCATACGAGTGCTTTGACGTGGAATTGAGACTATGGAATTGAGTGTACTGCGCCTGTACACGGTACTGTTGTAGGTATCTGATATATTATATATAATATATGGTGCCGAACGACGATATAGTGTTATTATTATTATTATTATTCGTGCAGTATACAATGCCGGTGTTCGATATTTCGTTCCAAACGATTTCGAATGGTACTTAGATATACGCTCTGCGGTATGGCCCATATATTATATTTCGTCACTAAACTATAATATAATCTTACGAATTCTACGCTACGTTTATATATAATACACGCGTAGTAGAATTTATAATATTTCGCACGTTCTCTGATACATATTATGTTCGCGGATAAAATCCTGTCGAAAAAAAAGAAACAACGCGTTTATTTACAATAATACGGTTTTATTTATAGGCTATCGTGTTTATTATATATATATTATTATTGTCACTTATTTGTTTTTATTTCTACCGAACGACCGGACGCGACTGAGAAAAACTCGCGTAGTTTAAAATACAGCGTTACTAATATACGGACAAACGTTTTCGAAATATGTAACCAAAAAAAAAAAAAAAATTTAATAAATAAATTTAACGACAACGTTCGTCAAAATGTTAATAACCGTAACGAGAAATATATTTTTTGCAAATCGATTCAATCGGTAAATGTGATCTGAAAACGCGTATTTCTTTTTTACACAAATCTGGTGCCGAACGTCGTTTTATAGACCACTTTATCGGAAGAAAAACAAAAATGAATTCAATAGCGTTTACCCCTCCGCGCAGTATCGGACGTAACGTATTAAATTGTCTCTTCAAATATTGTTTTTAGGAATATTATTTATCGATAGCCACGTTTATAGTTCCTTACACACATTCTTCGTATGCGCGTTGGCTGTCTTTATTGAGCCGTTACTCTTGTAATTCTGTCATACCTTATAAGAGACTAGTGCGGATTCCACCAAAGCTTGTGAATACATTTTAGGAAGTTGTTTAACCGATGAGCACTGCAACTCCCATCGCTTTATTATGAGTTTCAGACAGTTGATTTATATAAAATAATCACGCACGGGCCGTACCTACGGACAAAAGAACGTTTTTTTGCGCATGTAGATGCTGCAGCTCATGCTGTAATAATAATAATAATCATTCGTCTCGCTTCTTCTGTATATTGTCTTGGAAGCGACAAAGAAGGGGTCATAGTACCGGGGGACATTTTTAACAATACGTAGATTCGGTGTAAAAAAAAATCTTCAGATTTTCGGTAAAAAAAAAAAAACAAATTGCTCGGACGCGGTTTTTACTGTTTATTTACTTTTTTTTTTTCTCATAAAGACGTCGCGGTCGAGTTTATAGTGAAAATATATTGCCCTCCCAAAACGTTTATTACTTGTGTGATACGAGAATAAAAAAAAAAAAAATAGTTCAAAACCGTCTACTCGTGTATAATATTATCCTTTTAAAAAGAACCGGTCGAATTTTTTTTTTTTTATTCGTTAACGGCCTAATAATTTTGTGCAAGTATACTGTTATCGTCGGTTTTTGATAATATCGTTTTCTCCTTTACTTTAATATATATATATATTATATTTTTTTATTCCGCTCGTAAAAGTCCAAAAGCCGAACGGAACGGAAGTCCTTTAAGTATTCTCATACCTATATATATATATATAATATAAGCGTAACACTCGCGATGCTGTAGTATATTGTGCGCGAGGGCTTCTCTTGTATAATTATGATTTTTTTTTTCTTTTCTTTTCGGAGTATTTTTTATCGAATAATATTGTTTTAGTCGTTATAAATAATAATGTGCAACTGGTCGCGTTCGCTGAAGCGACGACGTATATAATTATTGTAATACGAGCCGATTTCGTATGCGAAAAAAAAAATTGTTAATTTTCAAATTCGACGTGCCGAAAATTCTTCGTTCTTTCGCGTTTGAAATACGCGTCAACGAGTTATGTATTTTATTTTATAAAAAAAAAAAAAAATAATAAAATATTCAATACACGCGCGCGTCCAAGTCGAGAAATTATTTGTACGTCGCGTACGTATATACGAAGAGATATTTCGTCCGAAAGTGTTGTGTAAATAATGTTGAAAACTGGGGTAATCTATACATTAAATCGTTTTCGTGGCTACCGTAGTGTATGGTATTGTCGAAAAATATCTCGTTATACGAATATTATATAGGAAAAGGAAAATATTTTCGCTCAACGTTATTTTGACCAACGAATACGGCTATTCAATATTATCTCATCACAAACAATAACACGGGAATCTGTCATAACGTTAATTATTACGAGTAAATATACGCGGCGCGGCGGTAGTCGAGGCGTTTTAAATTTATGAGAAAATAAACACGAAATTAGGAATTTAACGAATTTTTTTTTATTTTATTTTTTTTCATATTCGTAAAACGTATCACGCGTTTTGTTAACAGCTGTCGCGTAGTGTATAATAACGCGTGATTACTCGTTTTAAATATAATCTATACTGTAATGGGATTCATATTGTTATTCGGTCCGAGGATTTTTTTTTTTTTTTACTCCCCTCGTTAAATAAAATACAAAACGTATCTCGGTTTTTTCTTCTTCTAATAATAATTATTAGGAAAAAAGTATATAAACGATAACTACGTACGTATATAAAACGTTTATTTTCCGTAGAGATTTTCTTTCTTTTTTTTTCGATTTATAGGTACGGAAATTGTATTGCTCGCGCGTATTCGATCGAAAAAATTTTAATTTATATACCGCGACGTGGTGTACGTATCAGGGGCGTATTTATGGGGGCTGATGGGGCTCCAGCCCCCGAAATTTCAGGAACTTTCTTTACTAATTCCTATACCCTATAGCTATAGGATGTAATATTTTAATAAATTCCTAATATGTAGTTGGTTATAATATGTTAAGAATTTTGGTAATTTGTCCTATTTTTAAGATTTAGTCTTGCATTTGAATTTAGAAATAATTCAACAATGATATTTACTCAATGCCTCAGCCCCCCCCAAAAAAATTTCTAAATACGCTCCTGGTACGTATGCTTTCTGCACGAAAGGATTGCCGTTTTTTTTTCTTTTGAAACATTTTTTTTTTTTTATATACTCTGTTTTTTTTCTTTCTTCGAACTATATGACGTTCCCGTTGCACACACGACGGTCTCGCGGCGTAACTAAAACGCGGTCTCAAGATTTTTCGCAAATATATTATGTATTTTAAACGTATTATTTTACAATATTATTATTATTATTATTATGTACCGTCGCCGCCGGTCGCTTTGCCCCGTTCGATTGTGTACGGTTTTTATTTTTACGAATTTCCTCGACACGCTCAATTATTGCTGTTGTTATTATTTTTAACGTAGTTCAAGGAGAAATATATTACATATACATTTATTATTCGCGATTACCTTGTCTGACACGAGGAGAAAAAAAAACAGTAGGATTTTCGATTGCGAGGCGCCCGAAACGATCGGAGTGTAGGCAACCGAAATGACGAGTGGAATATTCATCGATATTTTTCGTTTTTCAAAATATTATTTGACAATGATCGAAGGGAATCGTACCCGTTCGTCAAGGCCGTAGCCGGGGAGGGGGGAGATGAGGTTTTAGGGTTCAGATACCCTCCACATTTTTTCTTAAAATAAAATTTAATGATTTATACCAGTGATTCCCAACCTACGCCCCTCTTGTAAGTTTTAAAAACTCCCCCTCCCCATTTAAATTAGAATTTAGATGACTTTTTTTTTTAATGAGCCGTACAAATAAATTTTACAAAATATAACTATATAATATTATACGATTAATCAATAATTTCCTTTTTTTCATCTGCATTTTAAAAATAAAATATAAATCAACTTAATAATATTACTTTTAGATTCTTGGCGGAGCGAGGGATCTAGTGGTTTTACAATGGTGTTTATTTTTATTATTTTTTTCTGTCCTGTGTACAGATTTTCGATCAGAAGGAGTGTTCCGATCGCTTCGGTCACAGTTTGTTTCCGGCAGCAATTCGCACTTAGTCGGTACTTTAGAGAGATCATTTTTCGATTTTATCAATAGTAGTTTTTTAACGCGACGCGATAAACTACCGAAAATTTACGAAAAACCGTTAAAAATGGGATTTCGTCAATTTTTAGGCTATTTATAGGTATTTTTTAGATTTTGAGGTTTTTCATTCGTAAAACAGTTATAATTTTGAGTTTTTTGACTCGAAATTTGGACACAACGTCAGACACGTATTACTTTAATTTTGTACGAAAAATAGACAAAGTGTATTACACCGAAGCTCCGCTCAGAATCGTTTTATCGAATGCAGTGATTTATCATTGCTTTCAAATTTATAATAAAAACAAAACTCTAAAATCTTTATCCAAGTAATTCACATAAGCGATATGCACAACACCCCGGCGGCTCGCTATACCTTTTTTAATAAAATTTTATAAATATTTTTATATTTCCCCTTCCCTGGGGGGAATTCTCCGCCCCCGGTTGGGAACCACTGATATTTATACTCTATTATTAGGTTAGTTCTTTTTTTTTATTTCATATTTTTACTCTCAGCCTCTCCCCGAAAAAATGTTTTTTTTTTTTTGACGGCTACGGTGTTGCCGTTCGGTTTTTTTCTTCTATAAATAATATTATAATTTATATCTCGTTTTACGTTTGTTTTTCTCACGATTCGCGTAAAATACATTATAATAATAATTGCACGCAGTCGTCGTACGTCTCCGTCGGTGTAACTACTATATTACAATACTACTGTACAATAATTATATTTTAATAACGTTTTTTTTTTTTTTTTTGTCTTCTGCTAATTATAAATGCGACTTGGTAATAACGCACGAAGGAAATTCCGCATAAACACATTTTAACATACACACACACACATTTTTTTTTTTGATTTCTGAAGGCTACATTTTTACGCGTATGAAAAAAAAAATATATTTATATATGGTCACCCGATATTATCTTAACTGCGACGAATCGTAATAACACGCGGTTATAAACCGAGTAGTAGTAGTAATAGTAGTAGTTTAAAAACACAATATTATTCGACTATAACGCTGAAAACACTATAAGTACAAGAATTTCGTTTTTTTACTCGTGTCTTTCGGTCGCATTTTTTTTTTTTTTTACGACACGTAATAGCTGGCCGGTAATAAGTGTACACACATTCCGGACGACTACAAAAGTAAACAGTACACGTAATATTAATATTATATTAAAAAATATTCGGTTTGCGCCAATAGCTGACGCGTTTTTTTTCCCCTCGAAATTTATTATGGGGAAAAAAAAATCTTCGCAAGTCCGACCTACTCGAATCGCCTCTCCTGTACATAATAAGACTCGTGTAGCTCTTGTATTATGGCGGTCGCCCGACCACGCGCGTTGGCGTCTACGACTGCGAGTGTACAACGAATTTTTGTTTTTCTCGCCCCTCCCTCGAACGAGGATTTTTATCATTTATCACTCGAGACTGCGGCAATTTGTTTTTTTTTTCTACCGTATAACACACGACGTATAATATATTATTTTATAAAGTAAAAAAAAAACTCGCGATGGCGCCATGGCCGTCATTAGGGCGAACGCTCACGGAAGAGGTCGAAATCGTTTTACGACCGTTCTTATCTAATTTTTTTTTTTTAGTCTACGCCTCGGTGGTTTTCAGTGTGAAAAACTCTGCTGCAGCGTTTCATAAAACGTTCGCCGTGTCTTAAATTCGAATACTGTTTTCACGCACATATTAAGGTATAGAAAGGAAAAAAGGCGATTTTTTTTCTATCGAAAGTCGCCCGAGTCGAGAAAACGCATAAAAAAAACCCGTCGTAACACCACCGATTTGAAATAACGGCGCGTGTCATGTTCCTAAACGAAATTCATTTTATATTCCAAAGAGCCCGCAGAAGTGTCTTGATGATTTGGGTGCTCGTATTTCATTGGACAATGAGTACGTTTTTGTGCTCGACACGCGCGCGTTGGATGAACAGCATGATAAGTCGTTGGCGTTTCTTACGTTCCTTAAAGTGTACCGAAGACAATCTCTTTTCACCGAGGACACGTGCTAGTAAAAGAACGCAGTTGCGGGTGTTTTTTCGAAATCATGCAGGAGTTGTTTAATCTCTTTGAATTTCATTCGTTTCGTTCGGTCGGTTGTAAGCGAACAGGGAAATTCTCTGGTTTCGAAACCAATTGTTATAAACCGAATAGGTTTGTCGAAACGATCTCGGGTAATCACTACAGGCGCGATAAATCGTTTGAAATTAAAAAAAAAAAAACACTCTTGTTTTAACGCATCGGATAAAACAAATTGAAAACCACCGGTTTACAAAATATCTAATCCAAATACATTTTCGCGTACGGTTTTCGTCAAAATTACATCGAAATCGTATCGTAAATATTGTTTTCTTTAACTGTGATCATATTAAAAAAAAAAAGCGTTTGTATTTAACAACAAATAACGTTTAATAATTTACAGTTTTTTTTTTTACCCAAAACGATTAAACATATTTAATTTATTTTACCTACCTTATAGGTCTCGTCGCAGAAGTGGCAACGGATTGGTTCGCGTGGGCACCGAAGACGGTACGCTGGAAAAAAAGCGAGCCGTCGACGACGTGACAGGCGAAACGCTGGACATGATGGTCATGATGACTACGCTGGACAACGGGCCTCATCGCGAAATGGCCGTCGACGTCCCGGATTCATTCATTGCGCGCAACAAGACGCCGCCCAGATATCCGCCGCCGTCCAGGGCGAACCGCACGGCCGCTTCCGGGACACCACAGGTACAGATCGTACACACGTTATCGATATCGTTTTCGGTTAGGTCAGGTTAGGTTAGGACCTAAGTTAGGTCATAGTGTGCTCGGGGGGGAGGATATAAATTGTTATTATCTATATATATATACGTTTGGACAATCGTTTTGATTTTTAAAATCCGTGAAAATCCTAAAGACACTGCAGCACTAGAGGATAATATATTATATAGTTTTTCGAAATACGAATTCCTTTATAAAAATGTTCGAAACAAATACTTGCATTTTGATTTTTCTTTTTTTTTTTGTTAAACGATATAAAATACCCGCGTAAGATACGTTTGCAGGTTTCGGAACGCTTTACTAACTTCTAAACAAGTGCACCTGAAAAAAAAAAAATTACCGATTTACAAAACGCTATTCAGACCGATGCGAGCTTACGGCGTTCGACTCTGGTGATCAGCAAAACCTACCAATATCAATGAAATACAAAAGTTTCGATACGAAACCCTCAGACGAATTTGCACCCCACACTACGTGTCAAATCATGACATCACGCTTGTTTGTCACCGATGTCGCAAAAACCTATATACTGCAAAAGATTCAATCACAGAAATCCGATCATGACCACTATTTCGGATGAACCACCCTCGAACCCCAAACGGCTTGAGCGTAATATTGGTGTAGAGACGACCTACCGGCCAACTGAAACTCAATTTTCTCCCGAATTCACTTGGTGATTCCTCTTTCACGCGTGTTACAACTGTATAAAACAATAATAGCAGCCTCAACAAAATATCGTAAAATGTTAATTTACATTGAAATTGTATAAAAAAATTTCCAATGACAACGGTTTACGCGTTTCGTATCGTAGTCGGCGGTACAGAAAAATAAGTAACGATACCGGTCTGTCTGAGCCGTTCGCGGAACGGAATCCGTATTTTCGAGGGATCGTGTATAACGATATTTTTTTCTTTTCTTTTCTCCGTCAAAAGAAACGGCCACGAAACGTCAAACGTTTTTATAAATGTTTTCGCCGGAAGTCAGTTCGTTATGTTCTTTAAATGTCGACAATATATTGTATAGGTGAAATAGGATAAACGATTGTTTGTTATTATATAGACATTTTACTGCGATCGTACCCAATCATCGTTATCGACGGTTTTTATCGGGGCGAGGAGGATTTTCAGCGAACTATTGTCCTTTTGTTTTTTTTTTTTTTTTTTTAATACGCATTAATATAATATTCTATAACACGACGCTGTGACGCAGTTATTAACATAATCGATTGAACAGAATACAAATTGTAAATTGAAAAACTGTCGTTTTTATATTTTTATCGCATCGAATTTATTGCGCGTAATTTAAATTTCAAACCACGATGCGTCTCCTTATTCACTATACTCTGAATGCTTACATTTTAAAATTTATTCGAAAATCCGGTTGTTAATTAAAAAAACATATATATATATATGTAAATATAAGCACTGTATAGATTGCAGCAATATTGTTATTATTATGTTTAATTTCAAAATATTATTTCGTAACTTATTATGTGTTTTTAATAATAATATATTTATATAATCCGTGCACGTAACACGTATATAATAATATAAGCGAGATGGTTAAATATATAATAATAGCAAGTGCGTTACGACCATCTAGTATCGTGAAGACCGCGATGAGATGCAATGTTTTTTTTTTCAACGTTTTCGTTACTTTTTACACGGGGAAAAAAATGTAAAACAAAACGATATTCTAGTTTTAAATTAGGCCTATTAATAATATTGTTAATGATTAAAATAATATATATTTAATTGCGTTTATTTTTTCAATTAGAATGTTAATAATCGTATATAAACACGTTTATTGATCGCTGCGAGTAAATAATACATTCGCGTACTATAAGTCATTAGTGTGTTTTAAAGGTTATAGGAAATTAAAATATATGTAGATCTCGTATAAAAATTGTTTCTTAATTTTCGTATTCGTATCTGATCTGCGCTACATTTATATTAAAAAAAAAAAAAACCACTTTCCAGTATGTATTCGATTTATTAGAAATATTTATGATCGATAATAAAATTGTATTAATATTTTTATTCTCTATATACACTCGAAAGCGAAGAAACCGAATAATATAATGTTTTTTTGAGTACGATTGTAAGTATTAAAAAAAAAAACGAGAAAGATTTAAATTACATTTTTTTTTATTCGTTAATTTTCCTAAAATATTCGTATTTTCATTATTATAAAAAAAATGTACGAGGAAACGGTTCAAAAACGGCGAATGTTTTGATCACGTTCCGGAACATTACGTTTTGTGCACAATAATAAGTCTTATATTATTAAGTCTTTATGTAGGTAACTACTTATATTTGTTCGTCTATATAATTATCGAAATTACTATTCATTCGCTGCGTATAAAATATAATAAATAATTTTAGAATTAATTAAATTCGTTATTATTTATTTATTTTTATTTTTTGAAAGACTATATTTTTATAAATATATATATGTATATTAATTGAAACCTACAAAATATTCACTCCCTAGGCAATAAAAAAAAAAAAAAACGAAACCGAAACCTTCCTAGTATAGACGTATATAGTATCATAGTTAATCAATAGTATGTACGTTTATAGTTGAATATTTAATCGTTTAAACAATTCCATTTATATATATTGCGCGTATTCTAAAGTATTAAAAAACAATTTTTAACGAGCGAATTCGAGTTACCCCGACAATTTCCGTCTTAATAATTTTTTCTTCTATTTTTAATGTTACTGCGCGCGTAAATCGTGTTCGTACATTTTTTTTTTTTTTGGTTTATTCGAAAACTTATATATTTTTTCAGACGATTCTCGTTGCATTATAATTTTGTCAAAGTACAAAACACATTTAACTATTCGTATATGTAAAAAGGTAACGAGCCGCGAGACGTTGTATAAAAATTTCAGAGTTATATTACTATAAATTTGAAGGTTTAAATATAATTATAAAACACTTGGCTTTCGTCCGGTGACCGTGTCTCGATCAGTGCCCCAGGTATCCGCATGATGGTTGAAGTTCAGCACCGCCAGTCGACGTGACGACTCGGATGGGTGAGGGGGAACTTGGGTTGGTGTTGTCCACGAGTAGTTCCCCGAACCGGGCCCGGCCGGGAACCGCCGGAGAGCGCGCGCACCTGTGCGGCAAGAGAGAGTCGTCGCGATCCGGCGTTGATTTTTTTTTTTTATTAATTTCAAAAATCGGTTTAGTTTTTTTTCATAAAAAGTTTTTATTATTATATATATATATATATATATTACCTGTCGTTTTTATATTCAAATTTTGTGCGAAAATTAATTTAAAACTCACTATAAATTTGAAAATGTTTGCATTCGGTGTAATTTTGGTTATATAACAAAAACTAGTACTTTTTATGAATTAAATATATATATATATAAATTAAAATATTAATAATAAAAAATATATGTATATAAATAGTCCAAAATTAAAAGTTACTTTTTCATTTGATGAATATTTCAAGTTTCTATATAAAGTTATATTAGTTACGAAATAACGATAAGCGATTTCGACGAAATCGCGTTTTTATATGTAATTTTTCGAGCAAATATTTTCAGGCGCTTTTGAGAAAAATCGAAAATTGACCTCCGTATAAAACGTACCCCGACAAAATGCAATTCGTTACCAGAAAGAAACCGCGACTCTAAAGACTATCTTCTGGTAGAATTTTTGGGTACGGACATAAAAAAATTTTGTAAAATCAAAAAAATACGTAATAAAATAAATTCAGCGTCATTTTATTCGATACGAGATATGACGCGCAGAACAAATTCAGTTTTTTTTGGGCGTAAAAAAAAAAAAGCGTGAGAACCGTTCGTTTTTCTATTATTTATCGCAGCGAAATACGCCCGACGTTGTATATTTAGATTATTCCTGTATAGTGAAAACGTTAATTTCACGTGTCCATTACACATGGAATACCGTGTATTTCGAGAAACCGATCTTAGATTTCCGTGGATTTTTAACGTGAAACGAACAAACTATGACGAGTTCTATTAACGTTTCCCGATAATTTTATACGCGAAACATTATTATTATTTGTTAATAATAATATATCGACGCGTTACAATGTGCATCACACTACAGTATAATAATCGCGCCGCCTTTCTCCGCCAGATCGATCGGGTCAAAACCCCGACTGTATATTATTATTATTTAGCTCGGTCTACGAATTTATTGTATATTCGTAGTATTTAACCGAAGAATATTCACAGGTTATACGAAACGACTTTCTCGATTCGCCGCACGGTTTTTTTTTTCCGTCGATTTTTATTCGATAATTTTATTTTGTCCAGAACGGTTCGGCCGTGGTACCCGCCGCAGAGAGACACTCGGCTCCGCCACCGCCTCCGCCGCGGTCCGACGTGATCAAACAACAGCTTCACCAGGCCGCCAGCATTAACAACAACACGATCGTTACCATATCGTCCACGGAGCCGACCAAGGAGCAGTTGGAGAGCATCAAGAAGTACCAGGTAAAAAAAAAAAAAATACTAAACGCGCGCTCGAAAACGAGTCGATGACGTATAATCCGCTACAGATTCCGATAGAATTCCTCCGACGCCGTTTTCGTTTTCCTCGTGAACGTGTTGCGTGGAGAATATAAAACGTATAATATAATACACTTTATATATATACTAGCTGAATTACCCGGCTTCGCCCGAACGAAAACTTGTTCGTATATACATATATAATACGGGACACTTTAGGATTCTAGGCGTTAAACAGTTACCATGGTGACCATTTAAATTGTTATAAAAAAAATAATTGATAATTTAAAATAAAAATTGGTTAAGTAGTTACGGAGTAGTTTATCGAGGACGAACATCGTGCATGTTTTTTAGTGTAATAAATTATTTTTTAATAACAGTTTAAATGGTCACCATGGTAACTACTGTTTAACGCCCAGAATCCTAAAATGTACCGTATTTTTATCGTACATTTCCTAGGCGTTATTCATAACTAACCTAGGCATTATTTAAAATGTCCAAACGTCATTAGGCAAAGTAAAAAATAGATAATTTGGTATACAAATGTAAATGTTAAATATTATATTTAATTTTAATTATTAGTACACGTTAATGATGAATGACATTTAGAATTACAAATTACGTTAATTTTTAGGCAAATTATACTATTTGTTTTTACAAGAACATTTTTAAAAAAAACCTACTTGATTATTGACAGGAGCGTACTCAAGTGGGGGTTCGTGGGGTTTGAACCCCCTATGACCTCACTAACCGATGTAGTTTTGTGCGTTCCTGCTTATAAATAATAATATAATTCACAGGAGCAATTTTCTAAAAAAAAATTTTTTAAGAAGGGAAAAAATAAATAAATATTTTTTTTTACAATCTATTTTCAATTTTATGTCAACAAAATTTTCAACCCCTCGCCCCATTGAAAATTCCTGAGTACGCCTCTGATTATAGAATAAATATAATATATAATTATAGTGTATTATAAAATCAACGGTATTGCACATAAATATTTCTAATTACATATAAGTGATTGTTATATACATTTCCTGTTCATTTTCGGCACTGCGCATAATGCCTAATTATTCACATTGCCGGTAAACATATACACGCGCTTGAAACTCGAGAAAACGTTGTACGTAATCGTCGGTGTACGAATAAAATTGATACAGGAATTTTTTTCATTTTAGTTATACACGTAATTTCGTACGATAACAGTTGACCGTGCACCGGTGTAGCGTTTCATCATAAACGCGTGCGGTATCCAAAATAAAAAGAATTTTTTATTTTTTTTTTAAATAATCGCGCGGAATACGATATATTCAGCGCGTTTGAAATAATTTTTTTTTTTTACTTTTCAAAATTATTTATTTAAAAATATACTTACGTTTTACGTTCGTAATTTTTGGTTTTGACGTTTAAAAATTTAATACGATTTCAGGCGGCGTACTGTACAAAAAAAAAAGAAAATCTTGAAAACCGTTTGTCACAATTTACCCAAACTTTTTCGACAAAGTGGTGTGTATTTTATTTTATTTTTTTTGTGAAAAATTATACGTTCGTTCAAAACTAACGCGGTCCCGGAGTCTTGAAATTTTTCACCAAATGTGTAAACTGTACTCGCACTGTATATTGACGAAAACAATTTTTTACCTACCTAAGAGTTTGTCGCAAGAAATTATATTAATTCATTGTACTGTAATTATTGTTAATCGTAAATAATGTTCGCTGTACATTATTATTAATAATATGTAAAATATTACACCGAAAGTTCCGTTGAGAACCGTTTTGTCGCGTTGCTTTCGGATTTATATAACAGTAATAACAAAACTCTAAAATCTTTATTCGCAATCCAAAACGCCCCACGGCTCGTTACACTTCCTCCCCCTCCCGATTCGACCTCGACGACGTTATTATTTGTATGTCCTGCGCAACAACTGTGGCGCACCACCCAAGGGGAAAGGGTGGCTTAAGCCCGTCTCCCAATGTGGTTGACCGCTTAAAATTTTCGTAAATATTATTCGATACCGCGATGAATTTTCGTATCAAAAAAATTATTAACTATTGAATTTTTAAATGATAAAATATAAGTTTACAACATAAAAAAGTGCGCTTTCAGATTTCAGTATAGATATTAAATAAATCTTATTAATCGGCCCGGTGCCGGCTATTTATTAATTGATCACATATTGTATCGACGGCCTTTGGACAGTGTGTGTAAATGAATATTGGTCACCAAAATGACTTCACGGGAAAGGGATACTGTAAAGGGGCACACTGTATAATTAAGGTGTTTTAATACAATTTTTTTTTATTCCAAAGAAAATTTTGTAGTTAGGATTTTAATACTTATTTTGTGATATTAAATATATTTTCAGCCGTGTAGAATACTGTAAACTTAACACGAAATTAATGGGGGTTTTTTTTTTTTGGAAATAATAATTACAAACGGGTGGAAGACGTTATAGAGCCGTACGAAAGGTTATTGTGAGGCCTAAGGGCCCAAAATATTTGGGGGCCTTTAAATACTTAAATTACGATATATTCGTATAAACTATATATTTTTTTAACACATTATTATATTAGCTATTAGAAATTTATACTCTATTAATAAAAATTAAATTTGCCAATTTTTATCAGAATCGCTTTATTTTTTATTGTGATAATTTCGAGATGTTAATATTTTAAATATTCTTTTTTTTTATCATTCGAGATTTATTTGTTTTTTTTTTTTAAATATCTAAGTAAGAAAAAAAAATGAATATATGATGTTTTGTAAATGAATTGGGGGCCCTTAGAATTCGGTGGCCCTTGAGACGGCACTGAAGACGTATTTTAAAGTTCCGAGTTGAACGCGACCCGTAATCGCATTACACGTCCCCTTTAAGTTAAAAAAAAAAGAAGATAATTCAAATCGGTTGATTTGCACAAGCCGCGAGAGTTTTTCCTGTAAAGCCTAATTTTTTAGACATAAAACAGAACCGGCCACTTAATATCTAAAAAAAAAAATCCTTAGCGCGTCCTTGACTGCGTCTCCGCGAAATTCGCGTCGATCCTTCCCCCGGAACGATAGAGCAGGAGATGACGGTATAATACGGACTCGTTGATCATTATTATTATTATTATTATTATTATTATTTTGGGGGGGAACCACTGCGCAGCGGTATGGTATAACAACAACAACACACACATTGTATACCATACTACGCAGGTATCTCTCGCGCATACGATGACCTTCGCATTCCACACGGTATGTATCTACTCCATACACCGAACCGTTACCGGGGGCTATAATATAAAAACGATATATACAGGTACGCGCGCACTACCTACTGCAACCGATGATCGTAATACGTATTCGACTCGAACGTTCTTTTTACACGACATTATTATATTTATATAATAATATTTCCAGCGAATTTTTTGTGCGGACGTATGGAGTTTTTTATTTGTTGAAAAAAAAAAAAAAAAAATCCCATAACTCGACACGTATATCGACATTGACGTCCTTGGCGATCTGTTCGTTACGATATACCCGATTTGTGTTCGAATCAATGAAAATCTTCCGATATTTTTATTCGGAACTCGTTCAAGGGCGAGAACGTGTAAAATATTTTCCGTCGTTATACTGCGGCGCGGAATTATAATACGCGAACGGACGCGGGAAAAAAACGAACGGGTCGATAATAATAACATTTATCCGACGGTTTTCAAAAGTTTTCGAATAGAAATTCAAAAAAAAAAACAACGACAGATAAACCCGTTTTCGTACACCGCGTTTACGATGATATTAGATTAAAACGGTATTAAGAAAAAAAAATAAAACACTCGTCCGCCTCGCCGCGTCGTATTCGAGTCTTCTTCTCGACCACCTCAATTATTCGAACATTAGGCTCTCGGTTTTTGTATTATTCCGAATTCCCTTTGCCCGCCGGCTAACCGCTTTTTTTTTGTAACCGCTGTTTAATTATTTCGGTAAAGAAGTACAATATTTGTTTTTTTCGCTCGAACATTAACCGCGTGAAAAATTCGTCTGTGCAACGCCGCCGACGATTTGAAGGCGTTCGATTATTATTATTACACGGATTTCTTAAAAAAAAAAAAATTCGTCTTCGAATTCGTTATTGCGGGGCCGCTGCAGCGTTCTTTTCGCTGTTTTTTTACCCTCTGTCGTTTCCGAATCGAGTGGTCGCTTGTAAGAAATAATAAATTTTTTTTTTTCAAAATTTTTATGATTTTTCGCGGTCCAAAAAAAAAAAAAAAAGTCCGTGGACGTTCTTATGAGACGAAAAACGATTTTTTTTTACCGTATGCTCGTCTATTGTAATAGTCGAGAGATTGGTTATTAAAAGCGGTTTCTGCGCCAATTCGACTCGAGTCGCGGATCGTTTTTTCTCAGTGTTGTACCCGGTCCACTAATATACGAGTACATGCGTAGGAAATAGGCGTAATTATAATATTGATAACAGCGATATTGGCAGTAAATACCGGGTGAACGATATTTGAACGCTATTATTATTCGTTGACATTTTTACTGACTAATTTATTCTAAAAAAAAAATTCAATAGATTAATCGACGTGAATATTATTACGGCTCGCGTATTTCTTTGACCAGTCGTGCCGTTCTTGGAACGATGCTGTTGCTGTTTATAAGCGAACCGCACGTATAAAATTTCACTCTCTACACGTTTATTATACGTATAGCGACGTCGTTTATTTTGTAATTTTCGAGTTGACATTTTTGTCGAATTAAAAAAAAAAATTGATGTAAATTTGTCACGAAAAACGATGTCCGAACTCGGTCTCTTCGGTGAAACGCGTGTCGTTTTGGACAGAAGAAGTGATGCCCGGTTCGAATAATTTCTCGTAGGTATACATGTATGTAAACGAGAAAGCGCGCGCACGAATTCCTTCTCGAACGTGGGAAAAAAAAAAACCGTATCGCGGGTCCTGCGCAGGTTCCTCCCCGAAACCAATCGTTCGGAAATGGTTGCGGTCAATAGTAAATAATTATTATTTAGAATTATTGTCCGTTGTACGGCGTTTTCGCGAAGCGTGCTTCTGAGAATATGCCGTGCTTCGTCGTGAAACGAAATATTATTTATACGAGTCTCATAATAATCATAATAGTCTCATAATAATTCCGATGACTCAGTACTGCGCATAATTTATGTTTACGCGCGCAAAATAAACATCCAGATGATTGACAGGAGTAGGTTGCTGGTGAGATGTATCTGGTAACCCAAGTAAAGAGTCACCAATCAAAAAATGGCTTGGCGTCAGAGCTTGATAATCGTTTGGATCACATGATAAGGGCGTAAGAGGCCGCGAATTCAAAATAGCTTCAATCATTGTTAATAGTGTTGTCATTTCTTCAAACGTTAAGATTGTTGATCCCATAACCCTTTTCAAATGGTATTTGGTTGCTTTGACTGCAGCTTCTTGAAGTCCATTAAAATGCGGAGAACCAGGCGGCCCGAAATGCCACTGAATTCCTTGTACACTAACAACTGACTGGATTTTTTCTTGTGATGTTCTTGTTGATATTATACGTTCCATTTCCTTGAGACGACTGTTGGCTCCTACGAAGTTAGTTCCATTGTCTGTGTACACATGGCTTGGTCTGCCTCTTCGGGCTGTGAATCTACTAAAAGCACCTAAAAATGCTTCTGTAGACAATCTTGACACTAACTCTAAATGAACAGCTCGTACAGACAGACACACGAATACAGATACATAACATTTCTCAATGTGATTTCCTCTTTTTAATCGTTCCTTCAACTGAAATGGTCCACAAAAGTCAATGCCACAGTGAGTGAAGGCGCGTGACGGGTTGACTCTTGCAGCTGGAAGATTACCCATAACATAATTGGACTTCGATGGATTGACTCTTGAACACGTAACACATTGTCGTACTATATACCTTGTTGTACTTCGACCATTGATCGGCCAGTAACGCAGACGTAGAATTGACAGTAGGGTGTTTGGCCCTGCATGAAGTAAACGTTTATGTTCGGTTTCGATTAAGAGAGTAGTGAATTTGTGGTTAGCTGGTAGTAAATATGGGTGTTTTGTACAGCTTTTTACTATGGCATTTTGCAAACGTCCCCCAACACGCAGAAGTCCTCGGTCATCAATAAACGGACTCAGATGTCTTAAGTTGCCTCTATAACTAGTTGGTGACATTGATATGACAGCGAAATCATTTTCAAAACAGTGACGTTGTACGTTTGCTATAAGTGCTAATTCAGCATTTTGCAACTCTTTATGTGACAAAAACCCTGTGATTTTACAATTCTTTTGCTTTATATTATTGACGAATCGCAGCAACATAGCTGTTACTCTAATTAATTTGGTGGTGCTTGAATAACGTTTGAATATTTCCCATGGTTCTACTGTAGCAACCATAGTTTTACAAGAAATACTGACAGCTTCACATAACTCTTCGCTTCTCCAGGTTGGCTCGGACCAATGTTCTTCAGGACTAGTTAAAAACGATGGACCATGCCACCACCCACTATTCTCTTTGAGTGTATCAGGTGTACAACCTCGTGATATCAAGTCTGCTGGGTTGGCCTTTCCACTTACATGTCGCCATGAATTCACCTTGGTCAAATTTCGAATGACATTGACCCTGTTTGTCACAAAAACCAATTGTGGTCGCTGACTTACTATCCATGACAGCGTTACAATAGAATCTGAAAACAAATATTCATTATCAATGTTGATTTTGATAGCTTTCCGAACATGTTCTATCAATTTGGCCAACAGTACAGCAGCGCACAATTCCAGTCTGGGAATGGTTAACTTTTTGATAGGAGCAACTCTGGACTTTGAACATAGTAAATGAGATTTTACTTTATCTTGATTAATGCTTCGTAAGTAGATACATGCACCATAAGCCGACGTTGATGCGTCACAAAACCCAATTAACTGGTGTTTAGATTCGTTCAACTTTTGAAAAACACACCTCGGTATTTCTAAGACTTGGATACTCATCAATTTTTCAATGTATTGTGTCCAACTGGCCGCTATATCGTCCGGTACGGGCTCATCCCAACTAATTTTCCTCTGCCACATAGACTGTAACAAAATCTTAGCAGCAGTAATTATAGGTCCGACCAAACCTAAAGGGTCGAACAATCTAGAAATAGTGGATAATATTTGTCGTTTAGTCCACTGACAGCATGATTTTGTTGGTAATGCGTTGAACTGGAACGTGTCTGACGTTGAGCACCACACCAGTCCTAGTGTTCGAATGGTATCATCTGAGGCCACATGGTGTTTGTCGTTCTTGTTCCCATTCGCAATGCTTGACTTGAATTCTTCATTGTTAGATGTCCATTTGCGAAGGCGGAAACCACCTTGTTGTAGTAACTGATTCAACTGATTATACAGTTGTAATGCTTCTGTGACACTATTAACGCCTGTCATACAATCATCAACATAAAAATCGTTTAAAACAACCTGTGCAGCAATTTTATGTTCCTTGGTTGCGTCCCTTGCGAGTTGTTGCAATGACCTTATTGCCAGAAATGGAGCCGATGCCATGCCATATGTGACTGTATTCAGTTGATATGTTTCAATTGGTCCCTTTTGTCGCTCTCGCCATAACACACATTGGAACCGTCTATCATCAGGACAAATCAAAACTTGGCGGTACATTTTTTCTATATCTGCTAGTACTATTATAGGCCATTTCCGAAATCTCAAAAGTATGGAAAATAAATCATCCTGGACGGTTGGTCCTACTAAAAGTAATTCATTTAATGACTTACCATTGGTTGATCTTAATGACGCATCAAAGACTACACGGATTTTAGTAGTGTCACTATGGTCTTTAAATATAGCATGGTGAGGTAAGTAAACACAGTTGACTGTCGGTGAATTCAATTTTGACATGTGACCAAGAGTGATGTATTCAGTCATGAAAAGGCGATACTGCTGAATTTGTTGAGTCGTTAAACGCTTTTCTACTTGATGTAATCTTTGTAATGCTGCATCTCTTGTGTTGCCTAGTTCTGGATCAACCTTGAATGGTAATCGAACCACAAACCGTCCTTCACTGTTGCGTTTATAAGTCTCTGTAAAGTGTGTTTCACAGCTATATTCTTCTTCTTTCTTTTCATCTGTTATGGGTATTCCATCAATTTCCCAGAACCTGTTAACTTGGTCAGATAAGTTAGTAGTACAATGTAAACTAGTTGAATAATTAGGCAGCGAGTATGACTTGGGACCAGGTGTATAAACACCACTTACCACATAACCAAACACAGTATTTTGCAAAACAGGTTTATTTATACCTAGCTGTATCTGATTCTGCTTGATTAAATTCCAGAATAATTCTCCACCGATGAGTATGTCAATAGGTCCAGCTTTATTGAAATCTGGATCTGCTAGATTTACATGTACTGGAATGTTAAATAATGGTTTAGTTATAGACAATGTAGGTACATTATTTGTTATGTTAGGAACAACTAAAACAGAAACTTGAGCTGAAAACGTAGAATTAATATCACATATAGTCAATGTTGCCTTTGAATATGAATTTGTAACTTGTTGGTTGATACCGTTTATCATAACCCTTGTTCGACTTAATTGCAAATTTAACCGCTTACTGAGGTTTTCAGTTATGAAGTTGGACTGAGATCCTGAATCCAGTAACACTCTTGCTTGACATGACAGTTTTCCATTTACTGCCATTACTTGTGCAGTAGATAAAAATACTTGAGCTCCTTGTGACATTTGTGCACAATTTACAATTGTGGATGTAGGCGATTTGACAACCGGGTCCAATGCTGATGATATAACCGGTTCCTCGTTAACTTCTTTGTTGTTCGTCGTTGATTTGGCTTTAGATTTATGCAACATACTATGATGATTACCATTACAGACAGCACATTTACATTTCACACACTTCCAACTAGTATGGTTAGGTGCTAAACAATTAAAACATAATCGATTCACTCTTACTTTGTTAGTCCGATCTTGAACAGAAAGTGCACGAAACTTGTCACAACGGTATAAGGGATGTATGTCATCGCACATAAGACAACTGGTGTTTTGTGTTACAGCATACGATTGAATGGCTTGTGAAACATCACGTCGTCGCGGATAGTTACGCTGCTGTGATTCACGCTCAGGTCGATTGATCGCTAAAGTTTCCAATAACTCACTTTTTCTTGAGGAACTGTTTCAGTTGGTCAAACGTAGGTACTTTTGTAGCATCACAATATGACTCCCATTCACGTTGTAACATAAAATCAAATTTAGTACTAATTACATAAACGATTACAGAGCTCCAAGAATCTACAGGTTCACCCAGGTTACATAACGCTTCAATATTAACCAATAAGCCATCATACACTTGACGTGTACAAACATTTGAATTAGCCTTAGCGCCTGGTAAATTAAATATAGCATTTAAATGACTATTTACTATCAGTCTTTTATTTTCGAATCTATCCTTCAAATGCTGCCAAGCTATCAAATAATTTTCATTGGTAATCGGCAATGATTGTATCGTTTGTAATGCTGAACCAGTTAACGACGCACGTAGATGTTGCAGTTTTTCAACATTACTTACAGAGTCGTAAGAGCCGACTAATGATTCGAAACTATCCTTGAACGCCGTCCATGCATTATATGTTCCATCAAATTTGTGTATTTCTAATAATGGTAAATTGGGACGTCTTACCGTACCACAGTCCCCTTTGTGCCGACTTGATTCTGTAGTTGATTCGAAAATGGTGCTGTCATCTAAAAATGTTTTTATATCAGTCACCAGTGTAAAATACGATTGTTCAAAAGCCTCTCTTTCCATAATCTGTTCGGGATTGGTGTCAATAAGTTCAATTTCATCTTGTAACAATGAAAATTCGTTATAACACGGTTCAAACTTGGATAAACGTAAACTTAATTGCATTCGATCGGCAAGCGTCACTGACGAAAAGTATTTGCGTAAACTCGTCACCTTTCCCTTTATTAAACCACGTTTCTTATTTAATTCACTTAAGTTCGACATATTCCGTTTTCACAAACACCAAATTACACAAATTTATCACAATAATATACTGTATTATCTCCTACTAGCCGTTATCACAATATTCACGTTATTACGTTAATAACCGCAACCGTGGTATAACCTCATTTGTAATCGAAATTCACGACGAATTACTTGACCTTTGGATTTTCCACGTTTGAACCACGTATATATTTAACGGAGATATTAAAATCAGCCGATGCTCGGCGGAGACCGGCGCGGGAAAGGATCGAGTATAGTAGCGTGATTTTCGAGTGATTTTTCGGACGTTTTTTTTTTTTACTTCTTTCGAATACGTTTTTTTTTTATTTTAAGAGCAGAAATGCGTTGTCCATTTTTTTTTTATTGCATTTCTTTTTTACTTTCATCATAATATTCACTAGATACGACGTATAAAAATGATTTTCATAAAAAAAAAAACAATGATTGCGCTTCGCGCGCGAAAAACAACTCTATATACGCAATCGTACTCGTGTCAACAAATTTCTACGCGAAATAACGTGGACATTTTTTTTTTTTATAGAAATATCTCTTTAAATTCTTATTAAATAGTTTTTTAAAATCTACAATTTTTATCGTTTCGAACATTTTCTGTATTCTCGCGGTGGTACATTATTATATAACACGGGCGCACCGTTTCGTTTGCCCCCGTGACCTCTTAAGAATTTCGATTCGAAAAGTGTTTATACGACGTTGACAACCAGTTGAGATCTATTACATTTCGGTTATCTGTCGCGATCGGATCGTATAATTAAAAGACTTATATATGTCTGTACGGATCACAATATTGTTTGCTTGATGGTCATTGGCATCGGCAGAAAATTTATCGGGGGAAATTTACATTTATTAAACTGAGAAAGTTCGTTCATTGCAAATCACAAAACGCGCAGTACTTTCAAAAGAAGATATCGATAAGAATAACCGCGGTCCTCGTCCAGCAGTGCAACCTCTCCGACCGAAAGCAGCTAGCAAACGATCCATATTTTTGTGAATCATATCATTTTGGAGGTATTGTCACGTTTTTTTTTTCGCTGTAAATTGAAAAAAAAAAGTTACGAATCTGTTACTGAAATCAAAATGTCAAACGCTTATCGTTTGGGAGAACACTCCTGATGATTTTCATCGGAGCAATATTGGTTCACGCGGGAAACAACTCTGAATACTATACGCAGACGTACTTTAAACACGAAATTTTCACGCGATAATAAATTGAAGACCTATCAGAGAGAGAGAGAGATGAGTGTATTATTGTAACAAAAAAAGAAAAATTCAGGAAAGGGAAAAAACTGAATAGTAGAGTTCAGTGAGATCGGTTTATGCGCATGTTTGTCTAATGATAATTTCCCTTTCCTGAATTTTTTTTTTTTTTGTTACACGGAGTTAACGTATAAATGCGCATTTACGTAGAAAAACGATTTTTGAAAATATTGTAACATACACTGATCTCTGTGATAGGTCTTCAAATTACAATATTACTCTCTTTGCTATTGTTACACGGTCATTAAAAAAAATATCTTTAATTCTTAATAATAGTTATGAGCGTTTTATCATTTTTTTTTTTAAATCTCTTAACTTCTTAAGAATAAAATATATTAAAAAAACAAAACAAACGTCTCCGCCGTTGTAATTCGTTTTGTGTGTGTGTGAAAATTTGCTGTCTCAACTGCGCGTGGCGTTCACGTCTCTTTTCCCCCGTGAAACGTTTTCGATTCTTGAACGTTTTTTTCTGTGTTTTTCGAAGGACTGTCTCGAAGAGAGAGAGAGTTTTCTTCTACCTCGTAGCGTCCTATCAATCGTTCGGATCCCGTCGACATTTCGACAGTGTACTCTCCCACGGTATTCATGTACACATCTACGGGACTCGCGGGTAAATATAATATAAACGTCGTTATTGTTGCACAAGACATTTTCGTACGCGTTTTCGGGCCAACAAGACGTTATTTTCGCTCGCCTTTTATGCCGGGCACCCGGCGTGTATTGTAGTAACATTATTTACTCGCGCGATTAATATTATTATTACAGACGACTTGGCATTATGACTGTTTTTTTTTTTTTGGATGAAATTTTGGATTTATTTACCGGGATTTTGTACTTGTATATACGTAGTAAGTTGCAGGTGCGTACGACAACAGGTCCTAACAAACGCGTGATTTCAGTTTTTTTTTTCACACGCATTTCTTCTGCACGTATTGTGCATGTGAATCACGCGTATAGCAGATGTTTTAAACGCGTATACGAATTCCTCGGGGCGACGTTTATAGTGTATAATTTCTATAAATCGAAACGCGTACGTATAATATATAATGCGTAGAAATTATTATTATAATAATACACACACACATATATACATAGAGAGAATTTTCGGGCGTTATTCTCGGCGGGAGGGAGGAAGAAAAAACAAATTTCGTTATTTATTTCGTCGTCGCCGATGTGATGTTTTGAAAACTTCCGCGCGTATTCCCCGTAGACTCTCGTTATTGACCGTGTCTCCAATGTAAATATTAAACAAAACACACTCAGAAAAAAAAAAAACCGAGTTACACATTATGGCGCACAAAACCGCTTAGTTCGTCGTATGTCGTATTATTATTAAATATATAGTTATTATTACGACTGTGTAGAGTAATTTTGCGAGCATTCGAGATTACACGTACTCGAAGAGATAAACAAAAAAAAAATACACACAATAAAATATAAAAAAAAAATTGTTTTTTTTTTTTAAAACGGGCTTATTCTGGCTCATTACGGTCCGTGCCGTACATCCAAACGATTGTCCGTGCGTGCGTACACTAATATCGTATCTGCAATGGCTCGTCTCGGATTGGTAATTATATTATTTCACTTTAAATTTATAACGTTCAATATATATATATTTTAACGTTTTCGTCTGTCTGTTTCAATTATTAATTCATATATATTATTTAATTTAATTATTATTTCTCTCTCTCTCTCTCTCTTTTAAATTATTGCATTGTTTTTTTTTGGTAAAATTATCGGTTTTTCGCGTAACGAATTCAATTAGATATACACAATATGAGTGTGTATAAGACTGACGTGGTTCAGGGAATAATTAAATGCAAATTCAAAATATACAACATATAACTGATATATATTATCCGCTGCACAGAGAGCGGAGAGATTCGATCGTTCGCATTTTAATAATAAAAAAAAAGCGTCGATATTATTTTTTTTTTTCTGCGAGACGAACCTGCTCGGGTGTATAATCCCGTGGAAAACCTGCATCAGTGATACTCCTTCGTCATAATAATAATATTATGTAGGTGTGCGCGATGCCGCGCGACAACAATGATTTCTATTCAATTTCCAGATAGAATATATTATTGTTTCGCGATCGTAATAATACGTGTCGACACATCGGAATATTTCATTTATAATACAGCAGCGCAACCATGCTCCCCGGTCTACTGCGTGCTCTTCTAATCTTATCTTAAAACGAAGATAGTGACGCGTTATATTCGACGTGATTACCATACCGTACACACGAATACCTACCTGCGCGTGACCTGCGCACGAGTGACGAGAATATTACAACGCCGAGCTCGGTTTTATATTTAAATTCGGTACATATTTAGAAAAATATTTTATTCGGCGAACCGACGCGTGACAATCACGAGTACACGTAAAAAATATAATTAAACGCGATTTGAAAACGAAAAAAAAAAAAAAAATCCGAATACCCCTACTAAAATACACGCGTGTACAGTGAAAATAAAAATTATATAAATATAATATAAAAACAAAAATACAAAACGCGCAGTTATAATCTTTGATGATAATTTATATCTACGCGTTCGACGACGACTATATTATATATTATTATATAATATCTTCGTGTCGAACGGCTTATACGTGTATTATATGGTAGGTACGTGAAATATCGCGTAATAGCGTAATGCGATATAAACGAAATCCTTAAAAATATTATCGTTAATGCGCAGCGTAAACGACTTAAAAAAAAAAAAATTCGTTTTTTTCTCTTCTCGTACGCGTTATTATTTTTTAATTCGCGCGAATTTTCGTTTGCTCCATGACGACGACGACGACGACGACCTCTCGCGGTGTACTTAACCCAAAGTTTCTGCGGCCGATAATTTCCTAACGACTTTGTAATTATTTCACCGACCGACACGACGATGTACATACAATGTTTTGTGGTCGTCCGTCTATTATAGAACAAAATAAAATAAAATACACACAGGACGAATGCGAAATATCACGTTGTGTAGAACGTGCGTTACTCCTCCTCCTCCTCCCGATCGGATGTGTACGCCGTTCTGCGCGCGGCTTTATCATCCGGTGGTCCATCGGACCGTATAAACGTCGGGTTCCGCGGTTTTTTGGTTCTCGGTCAGTGTGGTGCCGTGTCCGAGTGACTGTGGAATAACCGCGCGATGGTGGTCGACGTCGTAATCCCGTCGTCTACGTTAGGGAAGAATCCTTGGCCGACGAACGTTTCGGTACCTTTATAAATATATATATAAAAAAAAGCGACGGATACCCGTTTTTTACGACTCGTTTAGAATAAGTTTTATTTATACCTGACCCGCCGACTCCCCTCGGTTTTTCGTGGGAAAAAATACAAAAAAAAAAAAATAATACGTTTTTCGTGTTTGTCGCAGGACGCGTTGCGGAAGCGGAAAGAAGACGAGGACAGGGTCGCTCAACAAAACGAATTTCTCAACCGGTCGTTGAGAGGATCGAAAAAGCTTCGGGAACTGGAACACGAACCGCCGGAAACCGGGATCGTGAACGATGGGTTTTCGTCGGAACACGACGATGACGACGAAGACGATGCCGACGACGACGACGAAGACACTGCAGGCACCGAAGAACCTCAGGATCCGTACGAGCCGATTTACAGGGTTGTCGGTGAGTCGGCGAGCACTGAAGAGTGGTGGTTTTTTTTTTTTTGTTGTCCTTTTGGTGGTTTTTAGTGGGAGCGTGAAGTGAAGTCAGGTTCTCGATGCCGGAAGGAACGTTTACGGGGATGTAGCGGGACTGCCAGCGGCGTAGATACGATTTTTTTCTGGATGGAGACTGTCTCGAAAGAAAAATATTTTATACATTATTTATTATGAGTAATTTTTTGAACGAAGGAATACCGCATAAAACAAAGTGAACTCGAGTACGTGTAAAAATTTCGTTATTGTACACGGTTTTTATGAAGAGCACTTTTTTTGAGAGGTATAATAATACACTTGAGAGAGATATACTCGATTCGGTTTAAGAAGGACTGTCGAATTTTCTCGTTCAGAGTATTATCGCGTATAATCTACAATCGAGTAAAAATAATAAAAATACCGATATTACTTATCAATTATTCATGTATATATTGTTTACATTTACACCAGGCGTGGATCCAATAATATCTTTTTGAGGGGGCCCATAAATATAAACCCAAAAACTAAGTACACACACACAGTAAAATGTATATTAAATACAGAATAATTTTTATTTTAGTTATTAATACCATCGATATAAAGTTATATTGAAAAACGTTAAATCTTCTCGATTTATCACACACGCAAACTCGTTCGGAATTACGTAACTGATTTTTCATTAATTCTTCACTTTTTTCTCTTTCGATCGATAACAGAGCTAGCGATATGTCGCATAGCGGCTATGCGATCGTTTTCCGGTCGTAGTTGATCTGTTGTATGTTTTTATTCTCCTCATTGTCGAAAAACTCCTTTCAACTGCAATTACTAAAATTCGTCTGTACACTTCTTCTAATTAACACGAAGAACGATGCTCCCATGTTTTTAATTAAGATGTATATTTTCATACACTTTGATTGTGAAACAAACATTTTTTTCCTCTAAATCACGTTGTACACTTTCAACTCCTCAAGAAATCGGTTGTCTGTAGAAATCCCTGGCAATTTTAAAATAAACGTAAAAAACTTATAATACAAATTTTAAAACAGTAACTCGGACTTAAAATCAAAATCATTGTTGTTGAAAATATTGGGTGGACCCCTGGATGCGCGCCTGAAATTTTGAACTTCATATACCCGTATGATTTTAGTAATATTCCTATAATTAATACGCGCTGAAATTGGCTAATTTATTTTCACAATCAACGAGAGATACGATTTCAATATTTTAAATAGTAAGAACAATTTTTTTGGGGGGGGTTAGCGAGGTGGGTGGAAACCCCTTACACCGTATGTACGCCATCGGTGACTGCATTGTGTTCCGGTCGGAAACAGCACATAATGGAATGCTGATGATGTCGCCCAGGCATTCAGGTCACGTCATACGTATAGGTACTACACGCAGCCACGAGCACGCCCCGTACAACAACCTGTCACTTATACTCGTGACGATATTATTATTATTGTTGTAACGTTAGTTCGGCGTGGCGTGTATATTCGTATGATACTACCTAGCCCGGCCCCCTCCGTATATGTAGTGGATCGAAACTTTTTTGTTTGTTTCTTGTCCGCCAGTCGTTTGTAGTCCGTGAACCGGTCGCGTAACAGAACGTTTCGATTTCTTATTGTTGTTTGTGTTGAACGCAGGATACGGCGAACTTATAGCTGCGCTCCAAAGGATACACTTGCAGTTGAAAAAGAACGGCATCTATATCGGCAATAAGTCTGATCCGGACGTCACCGTGATTCAATGTCTGTTACTGAACCCGGAGTTCGTCCGAGTGTTGTCCGTGCACAACAAAGTACAGCAGTTGTGGCCTCCGACCACGACCAAAAGGCCGGTGACTTTAGAGGCGCAAAACTTGGTCCGAGACGTGAGTTCGATTTTTTGTTTGTTTTTGGAATTACTCGCGCGGTTTATATTAATTACGAATACACGTGTGTATAGTGCTTGGAAAGCATACAGAACAGTGCCTTGTCTGAAGCGTCGGAACTCGCCAAACTGTTGTCCCAGTACGAGATCGAAGGCGTACTCTGGGCGCACGACACTATAGCTCAGGACGTGTTGCCGCAGGACGAGTCCGTCGCCGAAGTAACGGTCACGGTGCCCGCGGCGAATGATTCTTCGATGTATAACGCGGAACAACACCCGCCCAATATCACTATTATTAACATCGAGAAAACTAATGAACCTTTGGTACGTATTACATTACAACACAGTTGATTTAAAAACAGGTACTTATTTGTATTGATCAACGTGTTTTCGTGTGCAGGGTGCTACCGTGCGGAATGACGGTGACGCGGTGATCATCGGTCGGATAGTGAGAGGCGGTGCTGCCGAGAAGAGCGGACTCCTCCACGAGGGCGATGAAGTGTTAGAGGTGAACGGCGTAGAAATGCGTGGCAAATCCATAAACGATGTCTGTGATATCTTGTCAGTGATGACTGGACCTCTGACGTTCATGATCGTACCGAGTGCTAATCGGATTTCATACCAGAACTCGAACGGGAATCGAGAAAATTTCATTGTAAGTATTATATACCTTACCCGTTTAACTTCAGTTTATATATATATTAGGTACACGTTTTATCGAATATATTTCATTGGCATCTATTTTCAACTATTTGTATAAAAAAAAAATTCTACTCTCCGAATTCTCGGGACCGGTTTTTAAATTTATTCGGTTTTTTATCTCGCTTAATTGAAAATATATCGTAATTTATTAAATGCTAACGAACATAAATATACCTACGCAGTGTTGTCATTGTTTTTATTCGCAGATGCACATGAAAGCGCACTTCGATTATGATCCCGAAGATGACGGATATATTCCGTGCAGGGAGTTAGGAATTAGTTTTCAAAAGAGTGACATTTTACACGTAATATCACAAGAAGACGCTAACTGGTGGCAGGCGTTCAGAGAGGGCGAAGAAGATCAAACGTTGGCCGGTCTTATACCGAGCAAATCTTTCCAACATCAGCGCGAAGCCCTTAAACAGACTATAACCGGCGACAAGCCCGGAAAAGACAAACCCAAAAAACAAAATACGTTCCTTTGTGGCAAAAAGAACCTGAAGAAACGGAAAAAGAAGTCGCTGTATCAAGACGGTGGTTATCCTATTTATTCGTCTAACTCCGATGGTGAATTTCAACTACAAGTTCATATTTACTCCACTGAGTCTCCCCCGTAATATAATAATAACTGTTTTTTCTAGAATACGAAGCCGAAGAAATACTGACGTACGAAGAAGTGGCTTTATACTACCCACGAGCAAATCACAAAAGGCCAATTGTTTTGATCGGACCACCTAACATCGGCCGACACGAACTCAGACAAAGATTGATGGAAGATCGCGACAGGTTTGCGGCTGCCATTCCTCGTGAGTGATGTTAACGTTATATTATTGTCACACGTAAAAGTATTATTATTTTTTAAACGGATCGGGTGAATTTTAAAAATATTTTTAGATACTAGTCGAGCGAAAAAAGACGGCGAAATCGATGGTCAAGATTATCATTTCATCACAAGGGTTCAGTTTGAATCGGACATTTTATCAAGGAAGTTTGTCGAACACGGAGAATACGAAAAGGCCTATTATGGTAATGTCTACAATCCTCATAGCTCAGGGAGTTCTGTGAGAAATCCCAAAGACTCACAAAAGGAATCCTGGGGGTTTCTTCATAACCTCCTTGTGTCCGCGTTTTAAATCTCTCATTAGGAGTAACTCGGGAATAAGCACCAGTAGGATTCACCGAATACTTTTGTTAGGATTCATTTAATACTCCTAATAGAACTCATTCAATATTTCTAATAAGACTAATTTAATACCTCAAATAGTAATCAGTGGCCAGTATAAGTCGTAGCCATGTGCCAAATGATTATAGTAATCCGAAGTACATATTATTTACTAAATATTTAAGTATTAAAATAAGATTCAGTAGATTAAACACTATTCTGTAGCATTTTTTGGCTGCTTAAAACTTCACCAATCACCATTATATACTATAAAATATACATATTGAATGCATAGCTAAACTTAAATCCAGTACTTAGAAAGTATTATGTACCGACGTTCAGTATATCAACCATCCAAGTATAGTACGAATGTAATGTGTAATTAAAATTATATTCTAAATGTTTCAACAATCAAAATAATATTGCGACAGTTACATTGATAATAATATTATTTCTTATCGATCCTCTGATCGACCTGTAAAGTTACAGAACTAGTTAGAGCAGTTGGGAAGCCTCACACATTGTTCTACGGAACTCTTAATATAGAATTATTATTATTCTCAAAAGTTCCCAATAAAAGTCCCGAACACATTTTTTAGGATTTCTAAATTAGGACTACTATACTATAATTAGAGACACTTTTGGTGTGTCCCTGGGACTCCTAGCGCTACGAGAGAATAAACATCTGATTTTGATAGGTATATCGGTAATTTATTAACAATATTATAAATTCTAGGCACATCTCTGGACGCCATTAGGTCCGTGGTCAACTACAGTAAGATATGTGTGCTGAACCTACACCCACAATCTTTGAAAATCCTCAGGAGTTCCGATTTGAAGCCGTTCGTCGTGTTCGTGGCCCCGCCGTCCTTAGAGAAACTACGTCAGAAGAGACTGAAGAACGGCGAACCTTACAAAGTATTACGTCGTCGTGTAACATAATATTATACTGTTACTGTATATGTATATATATAAATATATATTTTCTGACTGTCGCGTTTGTCTGTCTAGGAGGAAGAACTGAAAGAGATCATCGAGAAGGCGAGAGAAATGGAAGACAAGTTTGGCCATTACTTCGACATGATCATCATCAATAACGATACGGAGAGGGCATATCATCAGTTATTGAACGAGATCAACAGTTTGGAAAGGGAACCGCAATGGGTGCCGGCCACTTGGGTAAAAACCGCGTCATAGCGGTTGGCGATATTATGATAGTATTTAGTTATTAATATATTATTAATACGTAATTTGTTATATTATTGTAAAAAAAAGAAAATAAGTTCACACGATGACTGATGAACATAAAAAAAAAAAACATTTACAAACAACAACGGTGCTTACCGACGACATTTCAATCGATTGTGTAGAATTAAACGTTCGGTAATAGGCGTATTAATGTAATTACACGAGAAAGAATTTATTGTACTCGTACGAGATTGATAATGATGTGTGTTTACGCAATTGTACAGATCAAAAAAAAAAAAAAAGAAAAGAAAAAACGAAGCGGAAAAAAGAGAAAGAAAAATGAAAAAGAAAAGAAAGTAATGTGATATAATTAATCTTATAGTAGTACAGTGTTATATTATATGTAAATGATGACAAATGAATAGCCATCGATTTTGCCATTTTAGTATGTAAAACTCCTAAACGAACGTTTTCCGTTATGTATTTCCCCTCCCACCCCCCGTTATACATATATAAAATATATATTGTGAAAAGTATTGAGTACGCAAATATAATTTGATATTATTATAATAATATGTATTCGGAGACTTCTCGTGAATTTTTATAAAACGACTGAGCCCCCACTCTTGTACGGTCCCTTTATGTTTAAGTAAGTAACCAACCCACCCGCCAACAACCGCCGATAAACCGTGTCCAAACGATTTGTTGTGTCAATACACTTGTTCAATTATATCTTTGTGATTTTATTTTTGTTTTCGTGTATACGAGGTGTATACAATAAAAAAAAAATAATAATTATATAAAAAAAAAAAACCATGTGATCATTAATAATAATTATTAATATAAATATAATTATCGCATCATTATTATAAAATAATATATTATATAATTTGCGATGAAAAAAAAAAGTATATATATATATATGATATATTATTATACCATTCCGTTTAGTAGGTACGCGTGAATAATTCGAAATTATAATATATATATATATATTTTTTTTATTTATTCAATTGATATTTGTTGAAAGATAATATTTTAACGAAACCGTACAGTGTAATATGCAGCCGATTAGTGGACGAGTAGACAATGGGTATTTTAGGATATTTAAATAACGATTTTTAAATCCTGAATTTACGCGCTTTAGGCGTGTGTAGACTACTCGGACGGGTATTAATATTATTGTGTACTTTTTAATTATTGACGAATAATAGGGATTTATTTATTTATTTTTGTCTTTAAATATTCTTTACCGGTATTACATACACATACATATATTGTTTCAACGGGGAACACAAGCTAGTATTATAATACCTGTTTTATTATTATTATTATTTGTACAAAATTTAACTCGCCCCTCCATTATTTTGTTTATTATTATTTTGTTGTTTTTTTTTTTTTAAATATTGATTTAAAAGTATATGTATAAAATATACTTGAATCAATATAATTATAAATTAATTGTATATTATTTATTATTTGTATACACAATTATTATTATTATTATTACCTATTATTATCATCATTATTATTATTTTAGAATCTATTAATAAATCCAGCTCAATATTAGATACTGTCTTTTACTCAGAATTATAGTATATATATATATATATAATATTCAGAACTGTTCCTCATTGAAAATGATTATTTTTTCCTTCTCGATTAACTGTATCATAATTATATTTATAGGATATTAAAAACACACACACACACACATATATATATATATATATATATATATGCGGATGAAAATCTTATGATGAATTGATAAAAAAAAAAAAAAAAAATCAAATGATAAATATCAATCTATTTTTGTAATAATTTATTATTAGTACCTATCCAGCAAAATTATGTTCAAAAAAAAAGAAAAAAGTCGAAACACAATAAATATGGTTGGAATATAGTCTGAAACGTTACATAATATTTTGTATAACTGTGTTGTGCGATGCGGTCTAGACATTTTTGTGAGCTTTCATTTATAAAATGATTAGTTTTTTTTTAAATTCTTAAAACGATTTCAATCACCACAAAAACATTTCAAAATAGTTTATTTATTTAAAAATAAAATTGTTTTTGTTAAACGTCAATACGTCTTTTCAGTTATGTATAATAATAGAATATATTGTAATTTATTATAATGTTATAAATATCGGGCATCGATCAATCAAAGTTAACTATTAAAACTCGAAATATAACTATTTGGATTTGACATTTAACCTTAATGTAGGTATACGTATTAATGTAATTTGTACAACACGTATCGATAGAGAAATGTATGTGACTTTCACTTTTGAATGACTGGCTATACAAGATTAGGCGCCCACCTTATCGTTTATAATGACTTGTGTCAATCTGTACCATAAAAATGTGGTGGAACGGTATCTAATGGCATTAGTCCACTAATTTGGTGAAATAATAAAAAAGAAGAAATACTTAATTCGGAAGTCATTTAAATAATAGGTACTGATAAAGTTTTTAATTTTCAATGATTATAATGAATAATTGCTATTAGATGTAGATCTTAAAAATTATTGGATTTTATTTTTTGTCACAAAATGATAAAGAAACTAAGAACGCATAATGGGTGTAAATCCTTTAATCTTAAAGCATTGCAGTCAGGGTCTGGCCATGGCTGCTAGGCCGGGAATGCGGCCGGGACCCCATCTTTTTTTTTTTTATACCAATTTTTTTGAACGCTATGTCTCCACCAGTTTTGAAATCTTTGCCTTGTATTGTATTTATAATGTATAAAAAAAATAATTCAAAAATTGATTTGAGAACAGCGGTTAGGTACGACCCGAAAAACGGAAAAAATAAATCTATTAAAGAAACACGGTAAAATTGTCAAATTTTAAATTGCTTTAACCTAAAAATTAAATCCACCTACCAAATTCTAACTTCACTATAGATTCTTTTATTAACCTGTATTGACTCTATATGGAAACAGAAGGCGCTAGTCCAAAAAAAAATAAAAAATAAATTTTTTTCATAAGTGGCCCGGAAAAATCTTATTATTTGCCCGGTAAGAATTTTAGAGTCACTCCGCTTAGTGGATCTGGGACACCCTATATAATGAATTGTTTTTTATTGATATGCGTTTTTTAACTTCATATTAAACCAAGATAAAAAGACCCAGGGGCCTTTGGTGTGCCAGGCCGACACTGATTGCAGTAGTTTTTAAATTAATCTAAAGAGAACTTTCATCATTGTGAACACTGATCAATAGGTATAAAGTACATTGGGTTCGAAGTCCTTGAGTAAAAATTGGTTGAAGTCCGGTGATGGATCCAAAAATGGGTCCAAAAGTGGCGGAGACATTTCGAGAAAATTACAATTTTTTTGATTTTGAAATGCTTAACATGTTTTCATTTTGTTACTTTTTATATTTTGAAAATAAAACCAACGAAACGTTACTGTAGCACGTGATAACGACCAGTGCAGCTTGAATTGGGAAATTCGTTCCAAAACGTGTTGTAAACTCATTGAGGGCTTTGCCAACCCTCTTCTCGCCAACCGACCATATACAACTCTCATAATAAATCGATAAAAAAAATTTTTTTTATTAAAAAAATATATATATATTTAAATACGTCCCGTGTCCATAAATAATAACAATTATACGAGTGATCAGTGCCGCTAATCTCGTTTTTAGACTGTTACTCATTTCACTTTCGTATCGTTTTATAACCAACTCGAAACGCGTTGACGATAATATTGAACAGAAGGTCCAAAACAACCGATTTGTGTATTACGGTCAGAAGTTGGAGCACTTCTTTCGGACGTAAACAGTTTTATTTTTTAAATCTTTCTTGGTTTCTGCGAAAAAAATTACAAAAAAAAAAACACAAAAGGCGTAAAAGTGACATTAAATGGCGAGAGTTACATTTAGACAAATTAGAAGAAGAACGCTGAAATATTTGTAGAAAAAAACTTCACTCAATAAAAACAACTTATTAGTTATAAGAGCTGCAGTTTTAGAGTCATTACTTAATACTATTCATTAGTTATTAGCAAAAAAGTTATTACTTATGACAATAAACATTCACTATACATATTATGCTATATTAATTGAACAACTTGGTATTAGTGTGTTATAATTTAAATTAATTTTAATTATAGAACAATTTACAAATGTACACAATTATAAGGCTAGAAACGATTTTGGAGAGCTTGAAACATTTGAGTTTTTCGTATTACCGTGACAATTCATTAAAATTTAAAATGTATTATTACTATTTACTTATAACATCCCCCTCCCCATTGAAAATTCCTGGACACGCCACTGACGTTAAGTATCTAATTGTCAACTATCATTGAGTTATCATCGCCTTGACTGTATAGGCGTTTAACTGTTTGTTACCCACAATTATTGTTCGGAACGTTTTCTAATAAACGAAATATTGTAATTTACGAAACGTCCGTACCTTATTGATTAGGTGTGTATTCGACAGCGAGTATCAAGACGAACAGAAACAATGACTATATTATTATTTACAAACATATATACCTACTTAAATAACGCACAAGTGGGTCCAGAATCGAGGTCGACGATTTTTATCAAGTATAAGACCTATATACTCGTACTCGTATAGTTTGTAGTAATTTTACTTTTACAATTACTACAATTTTGTGTATCGTTTTATGTCATGTCTTATAATTATTCATTAATAGGAACATGCGATTATTGGTCATCGTTTCTTTTACCAATAATTGTCAATGACAATAATATAGAAAAAAAAAAACTGTTCACGGTTGTTTCGCTGAAATTATTATTTTCATATTCAGGTACTCAGTGGTACTCAAATAAGAGACTAAAAACTGGTTTACGCGAACGTTAAACACCGGGGCTACAATCAAAATAAAATGATCAAATTTTGGTACCACATATAGAAGAGAACCTAATCTGTGTCGTAGCATTTTTATTATTTTTTTTTTTTTATAAAGTCTTATTAAATTAATTAATTAACTTTTATGATTTGTGTTTTTTTTTCTACACGTATAATACAAAATTGAAACAAGTTATGAAAAAATTAAAAACGCTGCGACATAGATTATTAAGTTCTCTTCTACGTAGTTTCAAAATTTGGTGTTTTTATTTTGATTGTAGCCCCGGTGTTTTATGTTCGCGCAAACTAGTTTTTACACAAAGTTTTACGGTAAATTGCATGTGTTTTACTTTCAGTATAGCATCCTCTTAAGGGGCCGGAGCGCAGCAGATTTCCCGGGGCGTCTAATTCAAGGCGTATACTTATTACACATATGACACAACTATCGAATAAAATAATAATACAATAAAAATAAAATTTTCGGGATTATTATTGTAATTTTAATAAAATATTTATATTTTTATGGTTTAACGAATTAATTGTGTCCTAATAATTACTCTCGGGCGCATTTAATTATAATTTTAAATTATTTTACCGAATTCTTCCGTCTTGAATTATTAGCATTCGCGAAATATAGAAATAAACTCCGCTGTTATTATAATTTAATTTTTACAAGTACCTAGTAAGTATGGTGTTATCCTGGTTCTAGTTTAAAAAAAAAAACGTTAAATAATTTAATTTTAAATATAAATTCCGGTCGCTGATTTGAGGTCCTCTTATGATGCGCACACCCTGCACTCGTCTCACTAAATAATAAATCAAGTACCGGCTGTTGTCATACAAAACACCGTGCTTTTTATGTTCACTCGTTCAACGAATCTTAGACATCGTTTGTACAGAACGGACGGACGGAGTAACTCGATAAGTATATTTTGTGGAAACGATAAATATGGGGAAAAAATGAAGTATATTTTCAACGTAGTGTAAAAAAAAATCTATTTATGCTAATATTATCTACGAACGGAGAAGGCGCGATGATGATAGTCGAGCAGAGACGTGACTGGATTTCCTCTACCGATCGGCGTTCAAACGATTTTCAAACAAAAAAAAAAAACATATTACGAATGGTTAGAGCGATATTACGTTATCATCGTTGCTTTGACGCAGACCGATTGATTGGAGTAAGTCGATTAATAATATACTATAGACGCGAGAAGCGTCCGAGAATGCGTCGAGCCACACGAAAGGCGTATTTTTAAGAGTATACAAAAAATAATAATAACAGTTTGGTTTTGCCTTCTACAAATCTCTCTTTTTATTTAAGTGCACGAAAAAAAAAAATGTATCATTCGATTATTTTAGTAAAATATATAATAACGATTTAAATTTCGTTATCGATTGAAATAGGACTCGAATAGTCGAAAGTATATTTTTATTAGGTATATATTTTGTTATTAAAAGTACGTTTCAAGAAATTTAGACATTTCACTTGTTACTGTACATCAAGGATTCCCAAACTGGAAGCGCGCCCCCCTCTAAGGAGGCTTTTTACAAAATCTCAGGGCAGGCGTGAAAGTTTTGAAAAAATAAAGCTTTTGTGAAATTTGCGCACCTCTGAGTGACAAAAAAAAATCATTAGATAGAAGTCAATTTACGTTAAAAATTTATACATTTTCGAATTTTTAAATTGTAGGATTACGCTTGTGAAAATGGTATTGGAATCTTGCAGCTCGGTACGTTTTCTTGAAGAAAATTGCGTGAGCTATTCAATGGAATTTTCGAATTCGCCATATAGTTCAGGAGATATGGCCAGTTAAAAGAGTAAAATCACGTTTTTCGAAAAAAAAAAAATTAAAATTTCTACCTCACACTTGAGAATCGGATCATTAGTCGAAACGAACATTTTTTTGTAGCGTACAATAACCATCTGAAGTTTGTGCACTTAATCACCAGTCGTCATGTATACCATATTTATATAAAAGGGGTTATGAACCTCAAAAGTTTGAGAACCCCTGCCGTATATTATGAACTAATTATACTTTCGAGTAAAAAATCGTATATATATATATTATGAAAGATTAATTGGACGTTTCACTGAAATTGAAGATTTATCCATAGGAAATCGAATCGTTGTATATAGAAGAAAAACATCTTGTTACGACAACATTTTCTGTATTGAAGCGATTTTCAAGGACAAAACACGTACGTTATATATGTTTTTTTTTTTTAGTTTACTTTCGATTATACTTGAAGGATTTACTCGTATATAAATCATATATTTTGAATACCGTTAAGTGAGTTTCAATGTTTCGCATAATATTTTCATTTCTTTACACGCGATATTATAACCATATAACTTTGGTAAGTATGTAGGTACACGCATAAAGTATTATGATTGCGCGCTTGTAATTAAACGAATTAGTCGCCATACGTTTTTTTAACACGACAATATCTTGATACTCTTCGTGGTGAACAATATAGAAATGCGACGGTTGATGATTTTTTTTTTTTATTATTATTATTGTTATTATACATATTTATTATTATTATTATTGAAACTAGGTCCAAGGAATACAATTTATACCTAATAAGTAATAACGGTTAAGTAAGTAATTCAAGGACTATACGAACTATACGCGTGAGCATAAGTAACGTAATTGCTATTTGAAATTGTTATTATTTTATTTATTTACTAATTACAAGAAAAAAAAAAATCATTGCCGTAGAAAGAAATATAATGCAATTCGCGCGTTAACCGTCGAATAACCTTCCTGCCAGCACCCGGACCAGATATCCTCCAGTGATTTTCAGCCGTCCTACGAACGAATGGTAATTTCTCAAAGTATTATGTAATTATTATATTCGCGTATGCATAAAATAATAATCGTTTCCTTTCCGAAACCCGTTTTTCCATTCGTTGTCCCGCGCAATGATTTGTAAACGCGACGACGGATTCCGTTCATTTCTGCAATTTCACCGCGATTTTCGCCTGTCGAAAAATACTTCCCCACGACTTCCGTCGTCGATCGCCATCTCCGTTGGATCGATCGATTTTTCATTTTTACCCTTAATTTTCCACGGGCGCGACTAGAGCTCAAATATTGGCGGTGCTGAAATGACGTAATGCCCACTAACCCTGCGTCGTACTGTATTAATTAAGATCCTTTTAGTACTTACAAATTATGATTTACTTTTTACTCTGATTGTTATAGAACTTTTTAATTTAAAAATCGCTTTGGGGGTGCTACAGCATAACCTCCTAGTTGCGTTACTGCTTAATTCTCGTGAAAATATACGAGCGCATATTTTCACGAAACGTTTTTAATTTTTCCTCTATTGGTTGTTGTCCGTCGATGTGTTTAAAATATCGTAAAACGTTTTTTTTTTCTTCGTTTACGTCAGTGGTTCCCAACCTCTTCTATTCTACGCCCCCTTTGTAGATTTTCAAAAATCTAGCGCCCCCCTCCTATAAATTGAAAAAATCGTTCACCTTTTTTTGTGTACTTTACAAATAAACTATACAATATTCGGAATGACTACTTTTTATTTCGATGATAATAATTATAAATATAAATAATAGTAAAAATGGAACAATCAAATAAGATAAAGAGAACCGGAAAATTAATTTCTTTTCTCTACGTTATAAAATAAAAATAATTTAATCAATAAAAACGGTATTTCGTAATAACTGCTTGCGCCTCCCCAGCAATGTGTATACGCCCCCCAGTTTGGGAACCAGTGGTTTACGTCAAACGTTTTTTATAATCGTTTTGGAGAATTCGGTTTTTTTTTCCTTTTTTTTTAAACGCTATTTTCCCACAATTATATAAAAAAAAAATCGAATACAGAATATACCTAATATAAACAAATTTCCACTCGAGAAAATCGACACTTACTTTGACCGATTTTTTTGTTTTTTTTGTCAGAATACATTACTCATTTTGTTGTTATTCGCGGCTGCTCAAGTGACTATTAAATATAGCATCTGGTTTCACTACGAGAACGCGTGTATTTATTACTATTAAACGTTCTAAGGCTTTTTACAGAGATTCTGAGCGGAACCTCGGTGTAACACGCTTTGTCGGGAAATTTAAAGAGAAAATTTACTTATGAAAACAAATTTCAAGACTCTAGGAAACGTTATTTCGGTAATTTTTTTTTGTGCCACGTTCCGAAAAAAAATACTATTGAGAAAATGGTATTTTTTTTTTATGCGATTTTTTTTTTTTGTCGTTTAGAATTGTGCACGAGGAGAAAATCGGTAAAAACGTTTCGAACAACTAAATGTGAAATACCGAAACGAGATCGCCCGAGCATTCTTTCTATAGTCGAATATATTATTTTGTACACAGAAAAATTAAATATCATTTTAAAACCAACAGCTTTCTCGTTACGGTAAAATAGGCTTTTAACAACGTTAACGCTCAACAACATCGTCTATAACTATTAAAATAATATTTGTTTAATATAATACACACGATATTACAACGAAAGTATACGACGTATGGCCTAGCCTGAGTGGAGGTCACTGACGAGTCCGATTCCCTTAACGATTCGAAAACAAATCCGTCATCTTTTCTTCTGTTTATACCTACACACACATTTATTCCGTTTGTTGCCTGGAAGACACATAATATATCCGACTCAACGGATCACCTTGGGCTACTCAAATACAGTACTGAGCCGTACAAAAACATAACGTACGCGCTGTCATAGCAGTGACTCATACGAAATACGTTTAAACGGATTTAGGTAGGTACTTAATAATACGGAATGGAAAACATTTTTATTTTTAATTTGATTGCGCAACGGGGCAACGTTTCTACGCGCCAAGTGCCGGCACACGAGAAAAATGTCGTTTCCATTAATTTGATTTGAAATATTATTGTTGTGAGACCTACTAGTTTATAATTACACTGTCGTTCATCCCGCAACGTAAATAGGTACGTACATTCAAGGATACAATGTTTTTTTTTGTTATCATATATTATGTCGACCGAATTAGTCGGAAATGCGTACTTTTATGTGTGTAATACGTATTGTCCGTACAGAGGTGTACGTAAATTTCTAGTCGCGTGGTTTATATCATTCGAATTCGAAAACAGTACATCCTAATGAAATGTATCTGTGTTGCTAATGGACTATGTTCTATAATATGTAATAACTTGTACCTAAATGGCGAAGAAATGTACAATTCTAATTAATTATTGAACTGTGTATTTATTATTCTTCAGTATAGTGTAACTCGTACTTCCAGGGTACCACATCGATTTTAAAGGCAATGTTCCAGTAACACGTATACTTCACTTATTATTGTGCAACACACGAGCGTTTACAATACTGTTTGTCTTACTTAAACGCTGTATAATAAATTGATTTTTCAAAAAAGAAATCAAAGTATCTAAACTGCATGCAGGTACATGGATATGTCTAGTGACTACTGAATTTAGTCGACACAGGAATGTCGAAATAGCAACGGTTACATAGTAACTGTCGCATAGCAACGGTAACATAGTAACGGTAACGTAACAACGGTTACATAGCAACGGTTTCGTTCATGACGTCATCATGGTAACATTCTCGGTGTCGGAAAAATTTTCGGAAAGACACACAGCCATAAGAAATGTCTATATCAAAAAAAAAAATCACACGTTGATCGTGTTGTATTAAAAATAAAAATCATACTTAGTACTTAGTAGGTACCTAGTGTTTTTTTTTTTTACTATTATCATCTCTCGATCTCTGTAAATTTGATGGTTCGACTATTCGAAATTATTATATTTTAGAAAATTATGCAGGGCGGACGTTTTATTTTATAGCGTTTTAGTTACGAGTCAGGATATATTGTCATTATTAATTTTCTTATTTTTAAAATGTAAAAGTAGTAAAAAATAAAATCCTTCGAAAAAATATGGTAAATACAATATATTTCTATATTTTATTCCTACGTTTTTGAGAGAACTGGTATCATAATTTATAATATAGCTTAAATGAGTTTAAAAATACTTACCTCAATATATATATATTTTTTAAATTCATTGCCAAATATTTAATACGTTTTTTTTTTTTGAGGATTTGATTTAGGTTTTTGTTGTTTTTAACGCGTTTTTATTTTATGAATTATTTTGGAATTTTAAATGCATTTTTATAAGTGTTTTTTTTTCACGACGCATATTTTACAGCTCTATAGTAATATTTATACTTTTTTTTCGCGAGCTTTATATAATTTTTAATAACTATTTAAATTAATTCATTTCACGACGATATTATTTTTCGTTTTAATATTTTATATACATATAAATTATATATATATATATATTTGCTAGTGATCTATATAGAAATCAGACTGAAGACCGCATTCATATTTATTGTTTTTTAATAAATTTCAACAAATTTTATTCACAATTTTTTTTTTTATATATATACTCTTTTAGAATATTAAAAAATACACGCGATTATATTTGTGTGTGTGTGTGTGTGTGTGTGTGTGTGTGTGTGTGTATATATATATATTAGCGTATCGATTGGCCAATTTTGTTTATAGATTTCAAAAACGAGAATACATATTATATGCAATACTGTCACTAAAATAATTATCCCCGCCAATATTGTGCCCGTCCGACACGCTTAAGTATACGTTAGAGAAAATATAGAGTTTAAAATTTGTAATTTTAACGAAATCGTTTGTGTACACCGCGACCACACGTCAGAACTACAATGCGTTTCTTTAGTTTTACCTAAAACTCGATTGTTTTACTACGAGAATAGTTCACCGCGTGTGTTTGTTTTCAAAATAAATATGAATTTTTAAAAACTGATGTCGACTTTCGTGAATCGCTCTGTATATAGTCTCGGTGTCAATAAATAAATGTATATTTATCGTGAAATTTTCTAACGCGGATCATAATATACGCGCGTCGAGACCGGTTTGTCAGCAAAATATGTAATAAAATAATAATGCATAACCACCGACGACCGAGACAATTATTTTCACACACTTTATATCGCGATATGGAAATAACTGTTAAACAATATTATTCACTATAGTCGCAATGATCTCTGTTGCGACTATAGTGAATACATATCATACATATTCCTATTGTTTCAGAGAAATTATAATAATATGTTTTATTGTAAAACGTACATCTGTTGATTACATCCGACGACGTATGATAATATTATCGCGTACAAGATTCATAGAAAAAAAAGTTTTATTTCATACGTTTATGCGTATTATTATATAATCTGAGAATGAGAGCGACTAAGAAGTAAGGCGCTCAGTACTATTAGATTTTTGCACAAAAAGTAGTTTTATTAATCCGTAGGAATTAATCTAAAAGCATAGGAGCATAGGAGTAGCGTCGATCGCGGAGAAGACGAGAGAGGAGAATAGACTTGGGTGGTTTGGTCATGTTACGAGAAGAGAATTATTCGGAAGCGGTAACAACGGTTATGGAAATTAATGTCGAAGGAAAAAGAGGAAGAGAAAGACCGAAGAAGAAGCGGTTGAAAGCGATTGAGTGTATAATATGAGGATTGCTGGTGTGTGCGTGGAAGATGTGGGAGATCGCGTCAAGTGGAGGTTTAGGACGAAGATGGCCGATCCCGAATAGTTGGGATAGAGGCGAGGAAGAAGAAGAAGAAGAATTAATCTAAAAAAAAAAAAAAAAGATAAATTTGGAAATTAAGCTCGTATATAGAACGCTTTTCATAAACCGTTATAAAATAATTACGTATAAGAATCTAAAAAGTAGACGATTAAGCGTGTACACGAGAAGGCTGCAATTTTCGCTCTGATAAAATTCCTAGGCTGGTTCGATTTTAACTCTGTAAAACCATACGAGTCCCCGAAACGTCGTTTAGAAAACAGCTGAAGCGTTATTTTCGAAATACGAAAACCCGAGCGTAACAACTCGGTAAACCTGATTTTCATCTCCCTACAGTGTTGATTCTCGCTTGCTCAGTCTCGAAACGTTCAAGAAACTCTTGTGCGGCTCCGACTGGCTCAGTCCTTAAGCGAGCATCTTCGGTATCTGTCCGTCTCGCACACGATTCGCGACAACCCAGTCGATACCAGGCGAAATTACGGGACACAGTCCAATGTATCGTATTTACAATGAAGAGTTATTTACCGAGTAACGCACTTTTATTTTTTCACTTATCCAATGATTCCTTCTGTATACCGATTATAATTTAAAATTTGAAAATTTACGATAATTTATGGAAAAATTAAAAACTGTTTGCGGCCATAGAAGCCCTCAAGGATACCGGCCCACCGGGAAGTTTCCCGGCGTCCCGATGAGCCGATCCGGCACTGGGGCCACGGGGCGCGCACGCGAGACACACGCGCCGCGCACAAGTGGCGGTCGCGCCGTGAGCGCAGACCGGTATTGGCCCGGTGCGACCGACGACGAGGATATTATTGAGAATTTATTATAATAAGAATATCCACCAAAACAAGAGCCGTTCACTTTCACTGTACAAAAACGTTATAGGTACGCGAGTCGTCGTCGTCGTCGTCGTCGTCCGTCGGGCCGAACCGCAACAGTCAGTTCACCGGCGGACGGTCGCGTGCGCGCCACTCTCGACCTGCGAAAATATCTCCTGCGCAGAGTCCACATCGCGTCCGCGCGCGTGCCAGACGGTCCTTTTTTTTTTTTTCCATCACACACAACGACGGTTTTCACGTGAGTTATATAATTCAAAAAAAAAAATTTTTTTCCGTATTTTTTTATTAAATAAAAAAAAAAATTTTTTTTTGTTTTTTACGGTTTTATTATTTTCGCGAGCCTAATTTCACGAGCCACACTCGAATATTTTTATAATAATCGAACAGCAAGGCTGGGCATTAACGTGTTTAACGTTAAAATTAAGTAAAGATAATATGTACTTTATCTTATGTCATGATTTATGTTAATTTAATTTTAATTTTAGTTAATTAACGCGTTATTTTTTTTTTTTTCAAATTGACTTCAACTCGAAAAGATACTTTTTTTTTTTTAAAACGTAACGTTTTACGTTTACGTTTTACTTTTTACAAAATACTCAAGTTAAGTGTTATAACTCAGATATATTAGCGTTTTTATTTTATATAAATAGGATATTATACAATATATTTTAAGTTCTGAAAGTATATCGGCGGCTTTCTCTTTTTTTTTTTTTTTGATATTCAGAAAATTTTTAATTTTTAACTAAGTCGAGTTACATTTTTTTCAAAGTTAACTTTAAATTTATAAAGTCAACACGAAAAAAATATTGCTTTATTTTAACTTAATTATTTTAAATTGACTTAATGAGTTCAAAAAAAAAAAAAAATTGTTAACTCGTCGAACAGTAATTATTGCGTTTTTATAACAATTATTTGCAATTTGAAACGTTCGCGATTTATGTAGCGAAATCAACGAATCCTAACACATCACATACACGAATATTTAATTATAACTATCTCTGGCCACGGTTAAACTTAACCACTTAACGTTTGAAAAATAAATTGCGTTCAGAGTATTCGGTACTTTTTTTTTTCTCGACTAAACGACAAAATAAATTTTTACTCGTCTATAATATACGTATATATAATTTATACGATTGTCTCCTACTGTATAAAAAAAAAATGTTCCAAACATAACGCAACGCCTCATGAATATTACTCTGTACGTTTTAAAAGTATATAAAAACATAGTCACATTTATTATTATTATTATTATATACTGACCGATAATACGATTTCCTATACATATAGTTTCTCGCATTCGCATTACGTAATAATAACAAGAATTAAAAACGCGGCCAGTTTCGACTTTAAAATTATTTAAATTTTTTTACAATCGAAACTGACTTTTCCTATACCAATAATGAATCGTGTCGAGTGACACGCCATAACGCGTGTACACCGAAAATTATTATCGATATGCGTATCGAAAAATAAACGGTAAAAAAATACGTCGAAAGCGAATATACCGAAAAAACGACAAAAAAAAAAACAGCGTGCGCGGTTTTTTTTTCCTTGTCAATTTATTATATTTTTTTAATAGTAATAGGTACACGCGTTATAAAATAACGCGTTCATATATTTTTTACGATACCTTTGGTTTACTAATTGAAACTGGTACGTCGTCGTTTAAAATCTCGCGTTTTATTCCATCGTTTTCCAGCCATCAAGTAACACATCAAATTATATTTTTATAACACTACGAACAACGCTATAACGCGTTATTTAAATATTCCTAAAAAAATGTCTATAGTTTTTGCGCAGCGTTTAAAAAATATAATAAGAATTTTTCATAAAATGTTGCGCGCATAAATTATTAATGTTTTAAATATTTTTTAAACGTATTTTACGCAAATACGAATTTTCGTAAAATAACTCACGGTGCAGATTCACACCCGGCGCGTGATTATCGCCAGTCGCCCATTTTATTGATCTTTATAAAAACGTATTATAAATTTCTAAATAAGTGTAGTTCGAAAGGCATTCCCGATCGCCACCGGTCGAATGTTACAAAAATCGTGTATTTTCTATATAGCACATACCAATTTTTTAAGGATTCTTTTTTTTTTTTCGATTTCTCGAAATAGCTACATTCAGCGGATATATTTATCGGTTTATTAATCATCGAAATATTCGGTCAGTTCGTCGTGGACTGCAGCGATTTTTTTTCCTCTGGCTCTTTTTTTTTTTTGTTCGCCAAATTCGTCTGTAGGATTTCGCGGGCTGCTTTACGGCTTTTTTTTTTCAATTTAAATTCGCGATTTCTCGGGATATCGCGTATTAAATATTTTATCGCGACTATAAACTTCGTAGTGTAACAAACGAAAAAAAAAAAAATTATGACAAAAATTTGAAGAAAAAAAGAACCGTATATACGAAACCGATATGTGTATATCGCAATAGCCGCCGTGCCGCTGTTATATTCTCTGTCATCGTTTTTTCCCTTATTTTCTCATATATGTGAAAACATTTGAGCATTATACCTACAAATCCAAATCGGTTTTTTTTTTTTAATTATCGGTATGTACACCGATTACGAGACACACGAATTTTGATGAGATTCGAATAATCGTATTTTACACGCGTTTGGCATCGACCTATATAGCACGTATATTTTTTTCGACTCCCTCCAACCTTCCTTTAGTGAAAATATGTGTGTTTTTCGTTTTACAAGTTTCCGGAAAACGCGAGCGAATATAATATAAACGGTTAAATACGTCTGTTGAACAGGCATTATTATCGATATGCCACCTCGCGTTTTCTAATATTAATATATATATGCTTTCTACGACGCAAAGACGTTATATCATTTATATTTATATATACATTTTAAAAATATATTCATCTGCTGTTGTGAGAGACAAAAAAAAATCGTATTTTTTTTATATATATATAAATTAATTTAATTTGTCGCGCAAACGTTGCGGGGAAAATAACCAGATATTCGTGTGTAAAGTGAAAATCCAAAAAAAAAAAAAGACACAGTTATATAAGATGATAGTGAAAAGTCGTAGAAAAAAAAATACTCTGTATGTACACACCGGAGAAAAATGTTTATTGCTTATTATTGGTATAATTTTTCTTAATTAAATAACATTATTATTCGTAAAAAAAAAATATAATCTCCATTAGATCGATTTTTTTTTTTTATTATATTTTTCGTGACTACTACGTCTGTACACATAAGTCGTTGACGTTTTTTTTTTTTTTTTACTTACTTTCGTTTGAAATTACGTTTATAATTAATGTACTTATAGATAATTTTATTAATTATAATTATTTGACTTTTAATGTTCAGTACTTATTATTATATAAGAAAAAAAAAAAAACGTATCGAAGAAATTCCATTTGATTTTCACATCCTGTACGTTCGGTTGAACAGAAACGAATTTCTGTGCAATTGAGACGAGGGGGAGGGGGGAAATGTCGTATTTAATTTTTTGTTTTTTGCCGACGAAAGAACAAAACGTTATTATTCGAATATATCGAGTATTTTCTTAAACGCGAGCAGGTATTTAATTTATTTATGCGGAAAAAATGAGAAACAAATGGTCTTGTGAGTACAGGAAATATACGGTATCTCGTTTTAACGCCAAATCCGCGGTACGACAACGAACGGCAGTATTAATCGTTTTTTGAGAAGCGTATGTTACGTTAATAAAATATCGTTTTCGGAATATTTCGAGAAATAGTCTTTCCCAAATCTCCGGCGGACTTGAAACTCTTTCGACTGATTTATTTTTAAATGTCCTTATAATGGCATTAATTCTGTTGTTATAAAAGCGGGTGTGATCATCATCTACGTACTTACCAGCTAATTGACACGTCGGCGCGCTACGATCAATTGAATCGTCCAATTCATCGGAATAGACCTATTGCAGCAGTTCAAATGTAATACGACGCTTGTTTTAATCGTTTCGTGTGTACAATAATATAATAATGTCAAACGATATTACAGGTATATTTTAACGGGCGTTGTGCAATTCGCGAGTCCTCAAAGCGTAAATTTCACTTGTACGGTACGTCGAGATTATTGTCTTCGAATAATACACAAGTTATACATTTCTCGTAAAACGAATTTTAAACTTATTCCTCCGTGAAATCAAAACTCTAAAATGAGTTCAAAACGAGAACAATTGAGACGCCGTACTTATATAAGAGAAAAACCGCCTGCGCTCGATTATTCACATCGCGCTTTTTTAATTAAACGCTTTACAACACGATCGAAAATTCTTACGTTTTGTTGATACTGACGATCGGCTTTTCGTTGCTAATTTTCAAACGGTTTTCACGCGGTATTTTTTATAGTCGTGGGCGATTCGGAAACGAATTGATTAAAATTATTTTTTTTAAAAAAGTGGCAGCAAATTTTGATCGTCGCGACGGTCAGTATGTCGTGTAATTTGTTTACATTATCAATTCTGTTTCTGTACAATAACACGTTTATACGTAATACGAATTATGTACTTTAAAAAAAATAAATAAATAAATTGGATTAAAATTTATGTCAAGGTCCGTTCGAAAATTACATTCATAAACTGCGGTAAATGTATATTATTATTATTGATTATAAGATATAATTCACAGTCGATGGACGATAATTTGGTGTAACGGTTTAACACGCGCAATTATTCTATTCTAATACGGAAAATTAATATTAATTATTTATTATAAATAATATTATGTCTGTTAATTATATAGGACTATTCGAATTTTTATTTTTACCGGTTGTCGTTGAACGTGTAGATGTATCCTGCGTTATCGAAATATTGTTAAGGACGATTTTAACGTTTTTCGCATCACTTTTGAAGAGCCAATTTTTTTTTTATCAGTACGTTATCACCGCATCTCTCAAAACTGCGAATTTACACGGGAAAAAAAAAACAAATCAAACGTTTCGAAATATTTATAAATTACTCATTATAAGTTATTCGTTACTCATTACACCGCTTTTATGGGGTCGTTGCGAAATCCACTGGGATTTCAACGATTCTAATTTGTATTTTAACGGATTTCGCGATGGTTTTCACCGGATCTAAAGCGTTCGGACTTATTGCGCTGTTCACATACAAGGTCGTCGAAGTTTATATCAAAACATCTTTCCGTCGAATTGACTTTACACACGTTGCGGTCGGTCTGGTCTAGCAACGGCGTAACGCGCTATTATCCGAGCGTGATTATTTCGTACGTAACGTTCAAGGCTGGACGGTACGTACTCGACGAGTGTAAAAAGTTAGAAGTTTTTAAGTGTTATTTTTTCGAAAAAAAAAACCAAGCGAAAATTCATTTCGGACATAAATATTGTAACCTAACCTAACCCAACCTAAACGCTGTATTTTCGTATTTTTGACGGGGAAAAAAAACAGACGAATTTAATTTAAACGGAGTTATTTTTACTTTTTTTCTAAACTCGAGTTTTTTTCTTTTTCTTTACTCCTCCCGAAATGTAAATACTGAACGGGAATATTGTCGACGGTCACGGCGAAGAAAAAGACGTCCTACGGTAGAGAGTCCGGATCGATCGATTTCGCGTGAATTAGCGGAATATGTTTTTTTTTTTTAGCAATCATCTCGAAATCGTAATGAAGAAACGCTGAAATAAAATAATAGCTGCAACCTTGACCCGGTTGTCTGGGTTTCGTTACGTCACGACGGTAAACCGGTACCGGTCAACTAGTGGAACACGCTGCTTGCTGTCCTATCGGACATGGTCACACGCGCGCGCACATGCGTTTTATAGTAGTGTAGTTAGGACGTATCAAGGAATACGATTTTCTAGACTTCCAAAAAAAAAAATTGTATTTCCTCCGTTGCATGGGGAAAAAACGTTATTCTCCCGGTGTTTATATGTTTTTGAATTGTACCAGTCGTTGGCGATTATTAATTATCGGCGTTCCAATCCACTGTTAGATAATATTGAATATATAGTTATGGATACGAAATGAGGTAATACGAGCGTCCGTAGATATTTTTAAAGGGAGGGAAGAAAAACGATTTTTTTTTTTTGTTTTTATAAAGTAAACTCTATAATAAACTCTAATATAACACATTTTTTTTTTTTTTAGTATTCAATCCTTAGATTGGTTTACAATAAATGTTCTCTCCATGATTCTCTGTCCTGTGCCCTATCTTTGAGTTGTTTGTACGAATCGACTCTAGCATCTTTAATTAATTATTAATATATCACATATATAGGTCGAAAATGTACAAAAATATTATTTCAAGTATTCGTCTTTATTTATTGTTTTTCGTTGTAATCTGCGTGGTGGACGTTCTTCGCCGAATCGTGTCACTGCCTTTTCAATAAATTGATCTTGCTTCGGATTCATGACGTTCGACACGCGTTGTCCGCATTCGTTGTCTCACGTACGATATTAGCAGCTCCTTACTACGTAAGAAACCGTACAATTCTAGATTCCGCGGCACTCTCATCAATCAAAGGCTATATCCGGAAGATCTCCAAGACGATGTTTTACAGGAACCCCTTCTCATTCTATCAGCACCTTAGACGGCTTGGCCGCTGTACACCACACCAAATTTAAAAAAAAACGACGACGACGTCCGATCTCTAAATATCTAAACTTACCACTTATTTCCCATAACCTTTCACGGGCAAAAGCCCGGAAAAAAGGCAGAAAGCTATTTTTCAGCTGTCATTCTAGCAAAAGCAAAAAGCACTCGGTCTGTTTTCGCCCATCGTCGTTCGAAGCCAACGCGTCTGAAAGTTACTGAACGAACGTTTCTGCTGTACAGCTCGTATCTGGTAGGGACACATAAACAATTCAAAAGTAGCTACTACTGTATTCGAGAAAAACGTACACTTTATTTAACGAGTCAATCTACGACCTGGCGGTGCTGATTTTGCAAACAAATTGTACGAACTTCCTGCTTCACATCGTAGTTGATGAAGCCATGGAAGACAAATGGAATTGTCTCCGTCTTGCCTCTCTTTCTCGGGACGCCCGCGTCAGCTAAATTTGTAACTAGTTGTTTATTAGTAACGCTAACATTTGCATATCCAATTCACATAGTATACAAAGAGTAGGTACATTATCCAATGGTCTTTGGAATAAAGAATCGTTACGAAAATGGTTTTTTTATTTTTATTCGATGATGCTAATTTTGGAATGACCCCAGCCCAAAAACATATTCATGCTAAAAAAAATAAGATAAAATTTGTCGACGTAAGAAAAAAAAACACTGTAAGTTATTGCCTTGAACCCAATATTTGTATATAATATTATAAACATTATTGTTTTCTACTTTTTCAACACACTTGATCGTGATTGTCTTTGTTTCTAATTTTTTTTTATGTTTTGTATTAAACCATTGAAATATAAGAAAATTTATATGGCATTTTGTAATTTTTTGACATTCAAATATTGTAATTAATTAAATGTATTTTCAGTACATAACGACATTGACATTTGAAGAACATACTTCACTCACGCGTATAATCACATTGTATGAGTTCCTTTTTTTTTTTATTAATACGTACGACGATAGAACACATGTCATGATAAGACGCGGCGATTAAATCTTTATTATCCTGACAACCTGATTTTAAATTAACAGTTTTTTTAACGATTATTATATACATACGATACGAGTTTTCTAAAAATACGACCTTGAAAGCTATCGTTATTTCACGAGTCAATTAAATTTTTATTTTGGTCGACATTACATATACATATATTATAATACACTGAAATAAATATTATAATTTATGTATTATATTGTCGACGAAAACGTTTTTTAACGCAACAGTATTACAGAAAACGATGAGTCTCGCTAAACGAATATAATATTGTGTTAAATCAATCGTTTTACAGCGATAATAATATTAATATAATATAACGATTTATTTTGCAGAATGATCTGACAATAGACGTGAACATGAAAGAGCCATGGCCGGCCAGACGACAATCGCAAGTTTCCAAACATTACTATACCTGTTCGCGTTCGTCGCAATAGGTACGTGCTCGACGCGCATAAAATAACAATAATTTAAATACGTATAATAATATGACAGTCCGGGTAGCGACTGTGACGTTTTAAATTTTTATATTATACCGCTCATAAATGCGCAATACACTCATTTATACGTTTTTTACAGAAATTATTTTTCGTTTCTTTAAAAAAAATCTCTCTCCGTGTCACTTCTTTCGAACTACCTCTTACAACTCCGTGGTCGAGTTGACGCTTTTTAGTTGACCTCGACCGAAAGCTTATTGAGAAACATATTCGTTTGTATTGTAATCATGTCGAAATTTTTATTTATCCGATGGCCCCAGTTGAGTTCGATTCAAGACGAATTTTCCACGAGTGTTTATAACTCCCAAAAATCCTTCGGATGATATTGATTTAAGGTGGTACGCGTCAACGGGCGATCTCCTACAGATCGCTGTCAAACGGAAAGGAAACGTTTTGTTATTAAAGTATTTAATTACAATTGAAATAATTCAAGTGTTTTCTTGCAGTTATATATTCGGTACATTACGTGAAATTAAAAAAAAACAATAATAATTAACGCGATACAAGCGATTTGATCGTAAATTCAAATCGTATATAAAGCGTGCAGTAAGTTTCATTTGTGTCCTATCGATTAGTTATACGCTGTGTTTACCAATAAAACAATATTACACGTTTGTGCGTATTGTTTAAGAATACAAAAATAACGTAAAATTTTTCATACACATCAATGCGAATTATAAAAACCATGTATTTGAATATTTCATGCAACGTTTTCAATCGTTATTATAGATCGAAGGTATATATTAGAGTACAGAAAAAAATTACCACTGTTTTATTCGTTCGCTCTGTATAGTGTAAAACACATATCATCGCTTAACCGTTTGTGTCGAGCATTGATTTTTTTTCAATTTTCAAATTTGTTTTAAAGTGAAATTCTCCTAATTTTTTTTTTTTAGGTCAAATAGCCAAAAAAAATTGGTGGTCTTTACGTATCGCCATCGTGACAGTCGGAAACTCGCGTTCGCTTTTAAACTATTATTACTTTTTATGATTTGAAGCTGCAGTTCTTGTTCGCTGTTAGGCACTGTTAACCGCTTGTAGCGTGTCGTATATTATCTCCATCGACTCATGTGGGGCTCGTTTTTGGTTGACATTAATTCGCGTAAATCGTGAATTTAATTTAATTTGGCAAATTTAATTCTACGTACAGAAACCGCGGAGAATTCAGCGCGTTCGCAGAGTTATTTGAAAATAAATATTACGTACATTATATAATAATTTAATTAAAAAAAAAAGATTTGTCTGCAGTAAAAGTTCGTAACCGTTCTAAGAGACTCGTTAAAAACGTTGCGGTGAAAACGCGGCTGGTATTTTTCCTGGGTCTGGCGGAATAAAAAGGGAAAGGTAATATATGAACGATTCGTGTAGCGGAAACTGATGCCGCGGCAGTTATGCCCTCGCGAACACGAATTTCTGCACCGATGGTCTGCGGTATTCACGCATAATTTCGCGTTTCCGAATTGGTCGATATATCGAAAAAAAAAAAAAAAATCATATACTTTACCGATCCTCAAAAATCTTCGAACTCTTCTAACTGTGCAACGGTATACAGCTTATACGCTTTAGTAGATTTTTAAAGAACGGATCGATAGTCGCGAGGGTATTGAAAATGACAGTTCGAGACTGGAAATATGATATGTATAACGCGGTGTTTATTTTAAAGCACTTTTTAGGAGGGCGTATGAATTGATAATCCTCTCCTCCCTCGACTTCTCCCCTTCATCCAGGCCCGTATTTATGGGTGGTCAGGCTGGGCAATCGCCCTTCTTGGTGGAACTTTAGGAACGGTAAATTTGTATGAACTTCTATTTTTCGTATATAAATATATAGTTTAATAATTATGATTAATAATTTTAAGTAAAATGTGTTTTTTTTTAATATATTCAATATTGTCGATTTTTGGGTGAAATTTAATGGAAAAAACGATGTTTGCTGTGGGAAATCTATTTTTATACGAACACGGGATTTTTTTGATAACAATTACGACATCACACAGAATGCAACCCGCAGCCGGCGCAATTACTAATGTTAATTGTACATAATACATACGTTTATTTCACTCAAATTCATAATATTTGGTATGTGCGATACGAGTTCATTTATTAGGATATTTTTAATATTAATAATATTATTTAATAGTTTTATATTAGTATATAAAATAGAAATTAAGGTTTTTATAATTTTTATTTGTAACACCGTCTCCCTCTCCATTACATAAAAGAGGCGGAATTAAAAAATTGTCCCGGGGCACCAAAATTCTCAGTACGCCTTCATCCCTTCACCACCATCCTTTCATCCATTCCTATCATACCTCTCCTCAACCCGTAACTCGTCACCTCTCGCCACCGCCCCACCGTACTTTATCTTCTTATCATACTCTCCTCCTCCATTTTCCCATCCTCAAACATAAATGAAAAATAAGTATGCCTTAATCCGTATAAACTCTATATTTATATACATATATATTATTATTATTCAATTATAATTATAATTTCATCGAAATAATTAATAAATGTTACGATAATTCAAATCGTATCGTAATTAAAAATCTTAAAACTTCATTGAAATGTACGACTATACGCGTTTCTTAAATCAGCATTTTCCACATATCTAGAATCGCGCGACCGCCGTATCCACAAACGAACGTTGAAATGAACACTGTTTCCCACTCGTAGTGTCTTGATTTTTCTCGACCAGTTTTTCTGATGTATCCGCGACTGTTGCACTTCTTAAATATCCATTCGTTTTTCGAACGCGTTTTACACCGAGAAACCGCCGGTTTTACGCGTCCTTGTTCGTAGGACAAGGACCGAAAATATCGCCGTCGAAAATCCCACTACACTTCGGGGAGGGAAATATTTTTAATCTGCCAGTGTCGGTTTAGAGAAGATCCTTCATAGAAAAAAAAAAACGTTTTACAGGCGAAATATTGTGCCAGGGAAATAATGGAGAACGGGACGGAATTCGGGTGCCGGCGACCAGGGGCGGCCGTCTCGTAGCCGCAGCCGCCGACGGTCAGAAAAACGCGAACGCCATCGCGGGCAACCCGTCCAAACAGCTGGCGAACAAACAGCCGGCCAAGCCGCCGCAGAACGGCGTCGACCAACAGCCGAACGGGCAGCAGCCGAACGGGCCGATGTCGGTCAAAGAGCTGTTCAACTCTTCGTCTTGCGTAGAACCTCCGTTCACGTGTCCCCATCCGAGAATACAGTTTTTCTTGTACACCAGGTGAGTTCTCGTACGACGGTAGAGATGTTCGCATCGGTCAATTCTATCCCAGGAAAATATTAACACGATTCGGTTAGACGGTTTTTATTATTTTTTTTATAGTCACGGTTTGTTAATTTAAAAAAAAAAAAAAAACAAAGTAAAATATATAAAAAAAAATCCGTGGATGTCGCTCGAGTGACTCGTTGCTCGGAAAAAGATTTTAGTTTTTTTTTTTGTTATAATCAGTGCTCGAATTGGGAAAAAAATTAGAAGAGAGACGCGAAAGTGTAAAAAAAAAATGTGCGTCCCCGAAAATTTTTATGTCTTGAAAATTCGTGGGGGCTTCGCTCTCCTCCCCCTTACAGTCGTCTTTATATTTTTAATTAAATAAATCTATTGAATTTGTATTATAAACATCAAATCATTATTATTCTGGCGTCGAGAACAATATTTAAAGACAATTTTATTATTTTCATTAATTCAATAAAATCGTAAAAAGAGTCCTGACCGTTCCATTCCGTTCTCCAGCTAGGGTCCCATTATGAAAAATTAGAAGGGGTACGTTGAAATATTTTTAAAAAAAAGAAGAGGTATTCCGTCCTTTCGCGTCTCACCCAATTTAAAGCACTGATTATTACACTGTATACATTTGAAAGCAATGCGATAAATCATTTCAACATTTCAAGACATTAGGACCATTAGTTTTGAACAAAACGTAATTTTCTATAAAAATTGAAATACGCACTTTTTCGAAAAAGTTGAAGCGTTTATAAAAGAAAACGAACGATTTTCAAAATTAAAAAAAAATATATAGTTGAAGTATCGTACGTCTGACATTGTATATTACATTTTTAAGCTTTAAAACCAAATATTACCTTTTTTTTTAAAAAAATCAAATATCTCAAAATTTATAATTGCTACAAATAGCCTAAAATTAAAAGAAAATTTTGAAATTTTTTTTTCCCTAATACAATATAAAGTCACATTTACGATGTGTGTTTGATACAAACCGCCATTAATATGCTCGTATAGTCTAGAGACGAAAATGTTGGTGGAAAAAATTCGCCGTTTTCCAATGGCGAAAAAAAAAATACGATATTTTTCGTATATTTTATTCTCTATAGGAAATAGAAACAGTTGAAATCGATTCGACTCCTCGAATCCGAATTCACTGCGAGCGCGAGAACGCAATTTTTACATGCTCTTCAAATGTTTCTGTCTGTTTAATTTGATCGCACGAAACGATAAGACATAACGGCGTTTTTTTTTTTAGTAAATATTCAAAATACGTGAAACAAACGTTATTTGCCACAGTATACTACTACACTTCGTTGGGTACCACACTATACGGTCGACTTAAAAGCTTATAATATCGTTTATGTAACATCGCGATTACCGAGCGTGTTGTTTTCTAAAATGAAACAAAATATGATTTATTCCATTATCAAACACGGTTCGTAGGACCAGAGTGAGAGAGAGAGAGTAAAAAAATTATACATTAACATATTGTTTTTTTTTCTTTCATTCTTTAATATTCACCGGCGATGACTGCAGTATACTATGTATATATATATACATATACGATTTTTATATTACTATGAGTACTTTCTCCTGCAGTTTCGTTCATTCGTCGTCGAATAAAATATATATATATTACGTTCGTTTAATTAGACTCACGCAGACCAATCCGGATTTGTTGAACGTGACCGACCCGGAATCCCTGTACGCGTCTCATTTCAATCCGAAACACCCGGTGAAAATAATCATACACGGCTTCCAAGGCGGCAGAAATCTGTCCCCAAGTACTGATCTCCGGAATGGTAAGGCCTTGCAAACACTTTGTTATTATTGAAGTGAAACTTCTTTGAAGAGGGCACAACGATAAAAAATTCGTCACGAAATTATGCTCACAATCGTATGCTCACGACACCGTAAGGACGTAGTCCGCTCCTCACATTTTTACATTTTTGGTTACCTCATATATGACGGTTTTGTGTGTGTGTGTTTTATAGACGCAAAAGTTTCGCCTTTTTACGTTGCTTCTGACGGCGTTTACAGCGCGCGACCACGGCTTTAACAGCCTTCGTATGGTGATTCGTGTTTTTCTTCTAAAGAAGATGGTTAAGTTAGGTTAAGGGGAATTTACCCCCTTTCACGGATTTTTTTTTCGGTAAATGCCATTTTACGTGTCGATCCTTTTTATTTTTGTTTTGTTATTGCCGGATTCTTCTCTACATTGTACAATTATGTACATTGTACATTGGATTACAATTTTTTGGGGGTCCGAGCAAAGCCGAGGAACTTGTCAAGGGTTTTTAGCTTTGAGTTGTAATTCACGGGCGGCGGCAGTGTTAAAAAGCGCCTCCTTTCAACAGGTTACTGTCGCGGGGCTATTTTGGTCGACTCAAAGTCAATTGCTGTTTCGCCATTCCACGAATACAATATTCTATATTAGTCAAAACTTACGACTCATAACCCTCCGAAAGAAGTTTCACTTAATCCGCGCATGCTTGCCGCGCATGTGGCACAGATTTTTATTCTCATTGTTGTTGGGTGACTTTTTTTTCGTTTTGTTTTTCTACGCGCCGCAGCTTATTTCACCAGAGGCAACTACAACATAATCATCGTGGACTACTCGTCTTTGGCGCAAATACCGTGCCTGAGCCAAGTGGAATGGGCGCCCAGATTTTGCGGCATGTGCATCGCTCAGCTGGCCAACTACTTGGCCGAACATCCTCGCGGAGTTCCTCCGGACAAGCTGCACATGATGGGGTAACGTGACGTTTTAATGAATTGTGTACTAGTATACGTTATTCTTACGTTTTTATCCGACCGTGACGGCCGGGGAAATTAACGGGTTAATAGAAAGTTCGGCGTCGAGTCAAAACAGTATAACAAGAAACGACTTGGAAAATTATGTCGTTCTACTATATATTGTAGTGATGAAAACCGTGTGTATTCGCGTAGGTAACAATAACTCAAAAATACATCAGCTCGCGAGTAAAACTCAATAACACACTTTACCAATAACGCGTTTTCGTGTCAAATTTTCAAAAGTCAACATTATTATAATTTTTTTTGTTCTAACAAATTGTATTGTAACTCGAAGAACATATTACATTTTTTTCTCGATTTCGAAAAGTAATTATTATTTTCTCTTGAATTAACCAAGCGTCAACTAGTTTGAAATAAAAAGTAACTTGCCCGACCTTGGAAACGAGCAGTGTCGTGTACACGTATTATTATTATATATGTTTGTAATCGCTTACTAAACCGCACAGCTGGTTAAACGCATTTCAAATATTTAAACGAAAATACAGATGAGAAGAAAATTATTAATCGTTGAAAACACGTCTTGGTCTTTGTCGTTTAACCATATTTGCGGCATACGGTGACTCTCGCACATTAAATTATGATTCGTGTTAATTATTCGGTTTCTTTTACAAGGTAATAATCGATTACTTTTTCACAAGCAATCTTCAATCGATTTATGTCCCGTTGTCCCCCAGCCCTACGAGTAATATTTCCGATTTCGTGTTCGGCCTTACTATTTTTACTGTCACGGTGTTTTTTTAATAGTGCGAAGAACAACGCGAACTTTGCGTACATATTGCAGTGGCTACATCCGAATCGTACCTGAAAAAAAAACTGTCTGAATTTCATGTCTATACGCGTGTTTGTATAATAAATTTTATATTATACACTGTGTTCAGTCGTCGATTTTGTTGTACGGTACAAGCCGTCTAATTGTGATGCTCCATGACCAGTTTGTAAAAGATACACGATATACACTCTGCAATTCCTTTTCCAATATTTCCGTGTCAGTATAACGTTAATATCAGTGAATATTTCGAAAACAGTTATTAATCGAGAAAAATTCGTGACATTTTGTGTTTTATTTAAAAACACATTTTCCCCTTAAAAGGATTTCCAACGTATTTCAAACGAAAAATACCGAATCAAATATTTTACGAGTGATTCGTTTAGATTTCGAAATATAAAAGTTTTTTTTTTTTAAATTAACAACTTAGGTATATACAATGTATTATGTGTCAATACGAGTGTTCCAATGATTATATTTTTATGTGTCTCCGCTACGATAATAGTGAAAAATAAAAATTAAGTGTAATATGGTGCACAGAGGCATTCTTTCATGGGCCGTTTCGAAACAAACGATTATTACTATTAGTATATCATACACACAAACAGGTTTTACACAGACGGTGTTTCGCTTCGGATTAATTTTTAAGTAACGCGTTACTATACTATTGACGCATAATAATATAAAAAAAAGCATTGAAACCAGTGACTATACGGCCATAATTTAACAGTAAAAAAAAAAAAAAATCTCAAACACATTCAGATCTCTTTCAAGTTTGCTTGTAGCTCAGTGTCGTGATATCATTTAAGGCCGCTGCGATTCGAGTTTTAAGCTCGTTCGCGTCATTTAAGGGTGCCGTCACAAAAACTTTAGGTTCCACTTGGGTCCATAAAAAGAAAAATCCGCACACCGAGCGATTCGAGGAACGAAAGGATCGGCGAAGGACAGCGGCTTTAAACGACTATTGACACGTTGTAGAATGGCGTTTGCGAAGGATTATCTCAATAGCTATGGAAATTTTTTGTTAAAATGAAATCGAATTTATTAAAACTTTCACGGATTACAATATAAATTTTATTGTGTTTTTCGGAGACATGCACGTTGTCAATTTTTTCCTGACGTTAAAAAACCGTTTTCAGAGGCGTGTAGTTCCCGTCCGTCTGTACGGCCAGCGCACGGTCGCGGCAGACAGACGACAACTATAAGCCTTCGGACGGACGGTTCCTGCAATGGTTTTGTCAGGAGAAAATTGACAACGTTAATATCTCCGAAAAACACGAATAAAAATAAATTGAAATCGTTTTTTTTTTTTTTTGTTATAAATATATTGTCGAGACGGGGGAAACAAATCAAAAAGATTTAGACGATTAGACACACACACACGTATTCGATAAATAATAATAAACACGAATAATCGTGATAAATATACGCGCGCAGGTACAGCGTCGGAGCTCATATAGCCGGTCTCACGTCCAACTTCATCAAGTCGGGTAAAATCGGCCGGATCACCGGCCTGGACCCGACAATCATATTTTACATGAGCAACAACCGGTCCAGGATCTCGACCCAACGGACGCGCACTTCGTGGACGTCATACACACGGCGGCCGGCGTCCTCGGCCAATGGGGAGCCAGCGGTCACGCGGACTTTTACGTGAACGGCGGCACTTCGCAGCCCGGTTGCGCTAGCGACAGCCTCATACGTAAGTACCTATACGTAGCACTCAATACACGGAACCATAGACATATTAACATGTGGACTGCGCTTCGTTAGGAATTGGCGTCTTCATCATGTGATAACGAAAACTATTCCCTATGGAAAATGAAACAAGTGTAAAAATGTTTCATCCACGATATCAGTGATAATCAGTCATTAAGAACACTTAACATTCACAAAGTTTCTAAATGTGAACTGACTTCATTACTGATAGGTAATTTGGTAATATTTGGTAATAAAGCGGTTTATGAAATTTCATGGAAAAATTGAAATTTATCAAATTTTTTCTTCCAAAGGGAATAGTTTATCCTGCGGACGCAGTTATATAGGCAGGGGAGTAGGAAAGCGCAGTCCATATGTTAATATGTCTATGACACAAAACGACGTGCTTATAGTATCAATGTTAGCACCAAAAATCGATTATTTTTACATAACGAAGTTGGTAACAAAAACATGAAAAATAGAAACGGAATGCATGTGGCGGCTCACTACTATAGGGGTCCATTTTTCATATAACGAAATTACACAGAATGCGCGTTCCGTGTATTGAGTTCAGTGATACCTAGTCGTATTTTGTACGCAGTATAGAACTATAGTGAACAGTATGCAAAAACAGTAGAAATTATGCGGTCCGAGGCTGGACCGAACCGCCGACGAAGGTCAATGTTATATTGTAGAAGGGCGAATGCTCGAATTTCGAGTTTTTTTTTGTTAAATTTTTAAAAAAAATATATTATTTTCGTTGTCATTTAGCATAATTCAATCATAATCATAACCACATGTTGTTAAAACTGAATATAGACTTATAAAAAGCGCGCACGTGATACCAATATACTTTATACGATTTTTGCAGAAACGTTATCGTGCGATCACACCAAAGTGACGCCGTACTTTATCGAGTCGATCAATTCCAACGTCGGATTCTGGGCTCTGCCCTGTTCCAACAGATTTTATTTCAATCTGGGCCTTTGCGATCCGCCCGAGTCCGAGTACGTTTTGATGGGCGAGCACGTGACACACAAGTAAGCGGCGGCGGCGGCGGCGTGTAAATCGAATTCAATATTAAATTTGTTCTATAAAACTACAATACCTAGTTTCGATTTGAAACGTTTCCACCGTTTGACAACGGTTGTCGTAGGTAGTTAATATAGTATTTCGTTTGTTTTTTTTTTGCTGCACACAGAGCCCGAGGCGTTTACTATTTGACCACGAACGCGAAGAAACCGTACGCCAAAGGCTTCCCCAAACAGAGATCGTCGACGACGGCCACAAACTCGATTTTCGGATGATATAGTATAGTAATAGTGTATTAAAATTTTGCCACGCAACGGGCCTAGTCAGATAGATTTTCGTTTGTGATATCGCAAATATCTAAACCGTATGTACCAGGGGTTCCTCCCGACCGTTTTATCACCGAGTACCACTTAGGCACTTATGCGCCTTAATTCCAACACCAAATCAGGAGAGTCAAAAATTTTTTTTTTTCATATTCGTTTATTGTACGATATTCGTAAAAAGTAAATGTAAAAAAAAAAATCTTAATTTTTCGCTTAACATTTAAATTACGAGACATTTTTTTTAAATTGAATGTGAAATTCGTTGTTTTCTACGAGAACATAATCGATGTCGGGCTGAATGGAACTCATTTTCGCTCTCGTAAATCGGTTTGAACGCCCGAATCGAGAGCCATCCTTCCGTACTTATTTTTTCGAATACAGCAGCAGTTCAGAAAATCCACTCTCGCACACAAACAGCATTTATAGTAGCGTGACAAGTGCAGGAATTAAACGTTGTAATGCATGAGATGGTTATTCGATTTTTGTTGACATCCAAAAGAAACCAGTGTTTTGTCTTAGAACGCGGTCGTTTCATATTGACCTCTGTCTCTGATCATAATCAACGGACGATTTTTCGTCTTATAATACAATGAAAATTGTATCGAAAAATTTCTTCGCGTACCACCCTACGAGTTTTCCGCGTGCCACTAGTGGTACCACGGGTCGGGTACTACCGCTGGTATATGCTACCTATAGATGTATGAAATATTAAAATTTTCAAATTCGATTAAAAATTTTGTACGCACGGGGTGAACGTATATTTGTTGTGCGTGAGCTTTGCTATCGTTGTAAATATTATGTTATTATGTATTCGAATTGCTGTTCTCGTGTAAGATACATTTAATGATTATACGGCTCGGATGTTGTTCCGGGTGAAAATTTATGAAAATCAATTGTAGTATTGTGCAATAAAAAAAAGTTTAAAAATTGACCAAAAAAAAAACCATATTTCGCGCCTGGTCGAAACCGCACGGTGATCTTATTTATTGAAAGTCTAAAAATATACAAATAAATCATAAGAACGACGCGCGCTCTCGTATAATAATGATTTAGTTTTTTACATTCTGTGTATTTGTTGAGAGTTGTCGTTTGACGATATTTCAAATTTTCGCGGCGGAACTATTAAAAAAAAAAAACGTTAAATAACGAGAGAAACTTTGTGAGATAAAAATATTGTAAACGTGGAATGTCAAAAGTGTAAATAAAATTGCAAATCTTTGCGATGAGAACGTTTAGAGATTTCTAATAACTACTGCGGTACTTGCGCGAAACTAGTTCCGAACGGGTGGTATTTAGCGACAAATTCGAGAAAAAAATTTGCAGTTTCAACAACATCCGAGCATTATTTATATGTGTATGTATGTATATTATTATTATTTACCTGTATAGTGTACTAAGCTTTTAGATTTCGTTTTTTTTTTTATTTATTGTAGTATAAAACGAAAATATCTCGCGAAAATATGACTATAACAAAAAAAAAAAATTTTTTTTTTTCTTTTTCAAAATGTCAATTTAATCGGTTTAGAACTCGGAGCACTTATATACGACACATAATTGTATAAAATATACGTGTACGCGGTTTCCTATGTAACGACAACACGCGCGTTATTATATTGTACGTATATTTATAAGTATATTTTATTGCCATATAAATAATATTGTATTAAAATAATAATTATCGATTAAATAAAACGTTGATTGTGTACCTAACGAATCGCATCACTTATATTTTTATCTTATATTCGACGACTCGACACCGTTCTCGGTCCATCGTAGATATATATATATATTATATCGCGTATAATGATATATACTATATACATATTATATTGATCTATAAAATGTGTGGTTCATTTATATTGTATTCTTTAAACGACCATAGGTTTGGAAAAAAAATCGGATTTTCTCGCGTAAATCGCATAATTCTCGTAACGTTTAAACCGCCAAATGGGTTAAATTGATAAAATCCGAAATCACCGTCGTCTCGAGAAAGTAAATCTCCGTCGAAAAAAGAAAATAAGAAATTTAATTTCGATTTTACCTGCAGTAGTACGTGTAATACACAACTCACTCCTGTTAATACTCTACAGTCGCGTTTGGACAGATTTACGTGGGAGAAAGGGGTGAGGCGATTCGCCCTCTTTGCGCTTTTTTTTTTTGAATTATTATTCCTTCCGCACACACGGCATAGTACACTCTCGTAATGTAGTCACCGCGAGAAACGATGGAACGCCGCGATAATAAGAACAGTAATGTAATAGTAATGCAATTCAAGTGTAATTCTCAGATGCAAGGATGAGACTTTATTCTTCTACACGTTTTTGTATTAAAAAAAAAAAACTTTTAAGGCCTATTTCAGTTGTGAATAAAATTTAAAAATACTTGGTATGCCTATAAATACGACTTCAAACGCGACACAGCGATGACTGCACGACTGGAACAATTATATTATACCAGCTGATCCTGCACGGCGTTGCCCGTGACGAATTCAACGCCCGTGGATTTACCCCCTTTGAAACTCCATTAAAAGTCAGCACTAAGCTACATATATTTTTAATACAGTTATTTTGATCAAATATAAAACATAGCGGATACCCGGCGTGTTCTACTAGGCTAAAAAAAGAAATACATTTTGTTCATTTGTTGGAAAAAGGGAAGTTTTGTTTATTTATTAACTTTTTTATCTTGGTGCTAGCGATAAACGATATTTTGAGATTTTTCGGTAGGTGTGTAAACACGAAGATTTTTCGGCGTTCCAACTCTGAAACAAGCAACATACAATTGGCCGTGCGAAAAACAGGAATTTTGTAAGTTCAAACCAGCAACACTTAACGATTGGCCTTGAGTCTTGTTGATGGTTATAGCGAAAGCCAGACGCACTGGAAAGTGTATCGCTTGAAATCAAATGGCAAATCGATTGAAATCATTGGAATGCGTGTGGTATCAGCACATCTTCTCCTTTACCTTTGCCCCTGATGATTGTGGTTTCGATTAAATTCGGCGATAGACTTTTTCCGTTGCACAATTTCGGGGGATCTAAGTTGCGAATGAGCATCAACGGTGAACCAACTTTTAAAGTTAAGATGTGTGGTGGCATTCCAGATGGTTTCAAAGAGATAAGAAACTCTATTGGATATTTGACCGTTTGTTCCTCATCTATAACTGTGTCAATCGATTTCAAAAATCGACTTGATGAATGGACTCAATGTGCCTATTGCATTGTTTTAGTGGTCTTCGCATTATTGCCTTTGTAATGAAACCGGTTTGGGGCACATCGGTTGGATGTTTCTACAATTTTATTTTTTGGTAATTATCGTAACAAAGTTTTGTATTTAACAACATAATTTTAATTTATATTTTTCTCATTGAAATTAAATATTCGAAAAGAAATTAATTTTTTTATTTTTAGTAATACCTACATAACAGAAAAAAAAACAATAATCAATATTATTATATTTGATAACGTGTAATAACAAAATTTCAGTCATTCGTGCGGATGACTGAAACGTATTTATTATTGTCAGTATAATAAAACAAAACAAGAGTACCAATATAAACCATATTTATGGTTACCGACAAATAGAATACATCATTATTATTGTATTTTTCGGAAATGTCCATGTTTTACCAATAGCGTGCTGACGTTTCGGATCCATTGCATGATACGTCTTCAGAGAGGGTAGTTCCTGTAAAATCCGTTTGTTTTTTACTGCTATATTTGTGCTGTACAATCATATCCAATTAAAAACATAGCGTCACTGTTATAGTAATTGAATAAAACAATTTTTTAGAATTTAATTATGTTTATTTAGATATTGGGCTAATTTTTTTCAATAAGTTCATATTTATAATGTATTAAAACTAATTTTGTATTTCTTCTTTTTTCTTTGTGAAATTACGAAATTGAGTATTTAAATATTATGTTTTATATATGTACATAGTTAAGTCCTAAACGCGTCAAAAGATGATTTTACCTAAAAGGACGTATTGTAAAAATAATGAAATTGCAAAATAATTTAATGTATTTGTTACTCCTGAGCCGACAAAGAAACTTTTATTTCAACACGAACAATATATTATTGTACTATAGTATAAACAATTTTTAAAATGTGTGAAATAAAAAAAATAATTATACAACACATAATATCATCGATTAGAATTGTGTTGTCCCTATATTAGAATTATAGGTATTGTAAATAACCGATTACTTTATTATTAAATTAATTTATTCTAATAATACAATTTTATTTGGACCATTTTATTTCAATGAACAAAATATTCGTAGTTTTAACGTGCGCGTGGTTATTTTTATCATCCTGTTATATTTAACAATATTATTCGTATTAGTATGACAATTTATTTGTCGGCCTAGCAGGAGTAAAACAGATATCGATAAATTAATTTAAAATTTCATAATTTTTTTACCGTGATATTTTTTTCAGTGTACCCGTTCACTTCAGCCACACTTTTTGTTTCGTTCGTCGATTGTTGCTATGCAAACTAAAATCGTGATTATAGCAAATATTAAATATATATTTTGATAAATTTGTGTACATTAGACACAGTGGCACTCTATATTATTATACTATGTTCAAAAATATTTTAAGCACATATTTTTTTCGGTGTTTTTTTTTTAAAATTTTTCCTAAAAGTAGCGATACAACGTTTGCGGTCTATACACTATGTGTGAACGGACAAGTATTTCGACGACGCGTAAAATGTACACCCTAACGTCAACGAATATGATGCACCTGTGCAGTCGTCAATTGAAAATTAAAATCGTGTTTTGTGTAATTTTTGCCATAAACGTGTACTATTTTTTCACAACATACAAGTAAAATCTTCCGTTATTATTACCACTATTTATTTTTATATATATGGAATGATTAACAAGATATTATTTATATATATATATATTGTGATTTCACATTAAGCATAAATTATTAGACGTATACATTAAAAATCATGTATGAAAATGTCGAATAACAAACAGATCGTATTGGTATTGGTAGTTTACTGTGTAGGGGCGTCAAAACAGTTTTTCATTTGAGAAGTAAACATTTAATGCATGGCCCACGATTTTCTCCTTTCAATGTAAAGACATGTTGTGAAGTTGATTTAAAAGTGTTTACGGGTTAATTGCTCTCGATAACTGAAAAAAATAAATTCCAGCACACTATTAGTTTACTTTTATCTAGATTAATCTCATTTTTATTTTTACTCCTACACAGGTCTTCATTATTTCTTATTATAAATTAAAAATATACTATTATATACTCGTACTATTATAATATACTCGTATTAAGAAAATAGAAAGTCATAAAAGTACATGCTATAACTCTCCCCTTATATTCTATTGCATGCACGATTTTTCTTTTATTTAATTGCCTTAAATGCGCGGTTTTGCTCGACATCTCTACTACGTCGTATTGGGTAACTCCGGATCTTATACTAATTATTGTTCCACTGGACCCAACTATCATCCCACCAGTTGGTCAGCATTCGCCATTCAGCAGGCGGAAAAGGTGTTTCAGTTTGCAGCAATTCTTCTCCCCAGCGTCGTAGTCGAAGCTGATCAGGGGAATATACGCGACCACATAACTTCGTACAATCGAATGCTTATAGTGAAGCGACCCCGCGAATTCGATTTGAATAACGCAATTCGAGGCATCCAGTAATCAACCCGTACATGTTTCATCAAGCCCCGTATCATGTTGTGATTGACTCCAGGCATACGCGCGTACCAACTGAGAAAAACATAATGATGGCCCAGTTATTCGTAATGTGGTTTGGCGTTGTTCTCTCTGTAGTTTAGCTGTTTACTAATTTTCGGAGTGCGTTGTTTTTTGTTCGAACCTTCATTTTTGTTCTCTTATAGTTATAATATTGTTCCTTAAAAGCGGAAGTTTTGTTTTGTGTAACCATTTTTCAATGGTTTTCCAACCCACTCTACCTGAAGTTTCCTTTTTGCCTCACGGTTTTTAAGGTGGTAAAAAACACATTAATAAACATATAATTATTTGTCTCTTCTCTAAGGTGTTGGTTTTTCGTACATTACTCTGTTAATTCTTGGAGTGTTCCATAAAAAACGTTATTTATAACATACAAATATATGTTATAATACAATAAATATTAATAATAATATTAAATACAATAAAATAGTGTTTTTCGCTTTCCTGAATAATTTGTTTACCATCGCTTACAATAAATTGCATTTATCCATCAAGTTGTAATTTATTGTAGTTGACGTATTTTAAGACACGCCATTAAAAAAAAATGTATACATTGTCTGTGTGTGTGTGTGTGTGTGTGTGTGTGTGTGTGTGTGTGTGTGTGTATAATCTCTTTTTTTGATTTCTAGATCCCGGAACGAGACAATCAAGGTGAGTAACGAATTTTATAATCGATATTATTTATAATCTGTACGTTTCGCATAATGTGACTTGTCAGTCGCGCACCACGAATATCCTAAGGGACGAAGATTGGTGTGGCCGAATCAATTGCGATACGGAGACAGGATTAGACATCAAATGGTTTACGTGCCGAAGAATTACGCGTACGAAAAAACGCCGATCAAACGGATTTTACTCTATAACGGTCTTGGTGAATATTGGGAGGTACCCCGGCTAGACCAAGGGGAATTCATGAGTTGTCCCGTGAGCCAATGCACGTTGATGTTCAATCGGTCCTTTGGTTCAGAAGTCGACGCCGTACTATTTCGGCACACATACACACGTCCGTCGTTTCAAAGGCCACCGAATCAAGTAATAGAGACGTCTAATTATCATCATAATATATAAAATCAGGCACGCATATCCTGTAGAATCTGTTTGTGGAGGTTAGGGTTTTCAATCCAAGATCAGAGTCATCACTTTCATAAGACTATTTTCTAGATAATTTTTTTCAAAACACCATTAAAAATGTATACACTCTTATTACTGTTCCCTACGTCAAGAAACTCTTCGGCACTCTCACTTTTTTTTTTGGTTCACTGAAAACTCATTAAAAACTTCAATTGCAGCGGACAAAATGCAATCTTATATTTTTTATAGGAAAAGTAGCGTTGTAAATTATTACAAAATGCGTATAATAATATAATAATAATAATTATTATTATTATTAAATGGGCCGTTTCAGATTTGGATTATGTATCACACCGAAGCTCCGTTACATACGTTATATATGAAGGACCGTGACGTGTTCAACTGGACGGCGAATTACAGATGGGACAGCGACATACCGAATCCGTACGGGTACTTTATGGAACAAAATCCACTGTTGGTGTCCAGGGAGCCGAAAAACTACGCGGCGAACAAGAGCAAAAAAGTCGCGTGGTTCGTGTCGAACTGTTGGGCGAAAAATAATCGCATGGACTACGCGAAACAGTTATCCAAAAACATTTTGGTCGACATTTACGGCGAGTGTGGCAGTCTCCAGTGTCCCAGATCGAATCACTCTGAATGCGTTCGGATGCTGGAAACAGATTATAAGTTCTATTTGGCTTTCGAAAACTCCAACTGTCTGCACTACGTAACCGAGAAATTGTTCTCGACCGGTTTGGGGTGAGTGTTGTGGTAACATATTTTTTCTTTTTTTGACCGTAAACACTATCCATCATGATAGCTTTGATTTTGCGTACGTTTGACCACATAATTATATATTTTCCGGTAGAAAATCGTATCCAATTGATACATTCTCAATAGGTAGTTTTCTTTAGTGTACGCGTCGTACAACATAATAGGATCGTCGATAAGACTGTCGTCGATAGTTTTATTATTAGGTACTATACATTTGAAATATATATATATATATAATATATAAACGATTCTGTGCGGAAAAAATTTAAAAGTAGGCAACAGAAAAAATCGTGTCTTAGAATCATCATGATTTTTGAATATAGTCGAAGTAACGTAAGACCTATGCAGGATAAAATGTTCAGTTCTTTGAACCCAAAAATTATCTTTTTAATGTCTTAGTCAGCTTAACATCTTATAATTACTATAAATAGCCCAAAATTAGAAGAAATTTCTTTTTGAACATTTTTCACGTACATACTACACCCGTACAGTGCGAAGTTGCATTTTCGGTGTTGCAATTTCAAGACTCCAGGACCATTATTTCGGTAGTTTTTTTTTTTGCGCCTCCTTTACTAAAAGTATTGAGAAAATAGTTTCTCTCTTCCGATTTTCGGGTTGTTTTGAATTACGCACAAGTAGAACCCACTGAGAAAATCGAAACAAACAAGTGCTTCTCTCGTCGCTGCTCTCATTATCCAAAAACGATGCGTTGAACCCTCATTGCGTCTGAAGTGTTAACGTTTTGTTTTTCTCGTCGGTGTTGTTGTCGCGGTCTCTTCGCCTGCACAGCCACGACGTGTTGCCGATCGTCATGGGCCCGTCCCGGAGGGATTACGAGATGGTGGCGCCCAGACACTCGTTCATACACGTCGACGACTTCGAATCGCCGGAACTGTTGGCCGAGTACTTGCACAAACTCGACAGGGACGACACGCTGTACAACGAATACTTTCAATGGAAAGACACGGGCAAAGTGATCACCGATACGATGTTCTATTGTCGGTTGTGCGCGATGCTTCACGACACGGAACGCGCGCCCAAGCACTACGAAGACATAAACGAATGGTGGGGAGGCAAAAACGTGTGCGTTTAAACTACTTAACTCAATTGACAATTACTACGTGCGAAGTCGATATGCTGCACGTGTGTCGTGTTTCGATCGTTTTCGCTTTGTTACCGTTTTTTTCTTCACACATTTTTGTCGATTTCTAATGTTACGCACATCTATAATAATTATTATAACGTTTTATAATGAAAAACGTGAAATAAAAGTTTCAATACTGAATTCACACAAATAATATTATAATACATTGATACTATATAACGATTTTAACACAACGCGATACTATATAATATATATTATATAGTTACCGTTGGGGTTTAGAGCCTTAAAAATGTTATCTTGTTTTTTAAATTAATTTTTCGCGATCTAGTTATATGTACATTGTACACGAGTAGTTGAGATTTTGAAAACAGAAAATTCGGGTAATGATTATAAGCTTGTATTAACTATTTTTGTTATGGTCAATGGCGTATCCAGGATTTTTATTTGTGGAGGACTGAGGCTGATAATTAATTAATTTATATATGTTATAATAATTAATATCTATAGACGGTGCCTAGTAAAAAACTGATTATTTATTTATTTCAGGGGGGAGCTGCAGCCCCATCAGCCCTCCTCTGGCTACGCCACTGGTTGTGAATAAGCTTACAGAAAACGTTTGTATTATGAGATATTTTTTATTATTGAGATATTTAATTCGGATAAATACAGTCGACAAATTCAATCGTAATATGTAAATTAACAATGGTCGCGGCAAAACAACTTATGACCAAATTTTTAACAGACTGGCGACTATAATTTAAGGAAGTCTGTTACGCGTTTATTCTGTACACGCGCTGTGCAATCATTGAAAATATTATAATAAACAGCGTAACTGCTATACGTTAAAATATTAAATGAATATAAAACAATTTTTTTAAATTCAATTGTTTATTCAGATATGTTGCAGTTGATTTTTCGTTATATTCGTAATGCGCGAGTACTAAAACCATTGTTGTATTTTTTTTTTTTTTTGTTTAGTGTACATTAGGGTTGCCATAATTTCATCAAGTAAAACCGGGACAGACAGAAAAATAGTAAATAAATTTAGAATTAAATATTATTGAACTATATTCGCCATTGGATATGTATTAAAAAAACGACACAATAGGTTATTTAATTTTTGAGTCGGGAAATAATTTTGAATAAAGCGGTGTAGTACAGTCCAGTGAATTGTTTGTGCACATGACTTGTTTGTTGTTCTCGAATATTACGGTATTATTATTTTATATTTAGCCTATGGATTTATCAATTATTCGTTATCTTTAACATTAACATGTTGACTCTCGATTTCAATTATTATTTTTAAAAATAAAATTGTAGAAATTAAACAATTTTAATTTTTTCCTAAAACCGGGACATATAGGCGTCCCGAAAAATGTTTTCGGGACACCGGGACACAAAGTCAAAAACCGGTGACAGTCCCGGTTTTCCGGGACGTATGGCAACCCTAGTGTACATTATTATATCGCTGTGCACATTTTAACGCAAAGGATTGTGTTGTTAATTCCATTTTTCATTTTTTCATTTTTTTTTCTTTTGCAATAATAAATAACTTTTATTCAAGAAAATAATAATATATATATATTGTAAATTTATTTTCGTTGAATTTCATACGTTTGTAACTGTATATTATACCTATACATCCTATATTATCTCAGTTAGAATATCTGAATACGTACTACTACTTATATGCGGTTGTAAAATTAAGTATTAACACATTCGCTGCGTCGAAAAATCTATAATAGGTAACACGCGTACGACGTATCATAAAAATTGATGAAAATTCACGAGTAAACTTTGTGAACTCGAATGGAAACCACTCAGAATCGGGTATGGCCGAATTGTAGTGTTATCTTATCGTCGACCCCCAACTCGTAATACCTGACAACGTGTCGATGAGCCACCACCACTATTACTATAGTCATAGTCAGTCGCCAGTTGTTTTCTTACACATCGTGACGCCGCGCAAGTTGAATATTGTTTATTGTAAAACGATTAAGTGAAGTACCTACATAATAAATTGTTATTTGTAAAATTTTAAAAGTGTTAATAGTTGTCTCTTTATTAATGTATTGTTTATCGTAATAATTACATTCATTTCGTTAATGAGTCATTTTACCTACTTACCTGACAATACGTTTTGTAATACCACTATTACATTAACACTACTAACACACAATTACATTATTAACACAATATCATCAATTTGAGTTGTGTTAAATTGTTGTCTAAACAAACGTATTGTAAATAACACAGTAATTTATTGAATTAATTTATTCGAGTAATACAATTTAACCAGATCATTTTATTTCAATTAACAAAATACTTGTAGTCGTAATAATATAAACTGTGAGATTTGTTATTTTTACCATCCTATTATATTTAACAATATTACGTATTCATGTCAGAATTACAATTTCATTGTCGACCCAGAAATAACAAAAAATATCGTTAAATTAATTTAAATTTCATTATTTTTTACTCTTCGCTTCATCCACACCCTCTTTTGTTTGTTCGTCATCGTTTGTTATGTAAACTAAAATCGTCATTATTGGAAATATTAAATACATATAGTTAAATTTGTGTACATATAACACAGTCGCACGCATACATTATACTGCGTTTAAACATTTTTTTTTTTTTTTAATTGTTTAACCCGATGAGTGTTTCAGTGCGTAAAATATATACCGTATCGTCAACGAATATGATGCGTCTATGCAATTATCAATGTGTAATAGTTGCTAAGCCCCCCAAATGATGAATTGAGCCCCCTCAAATATTTCCAAATAAATTCACTATGTTAAAGTAGAGGATAAGGAATTGATTACGTACGTCGACGTTTCAGGACCGATTTTCGAATTCTTCTTTAATTTATATTGAAAAAGACATTTCTAAAGAACTTAATACGGAAGATACTTCAAATAAATTTGCCCTTTCAAATCATCGCATACAATTATAAGTATTATTACATAATAATGTATATTTTATTATAAGTACTTTTATAAATAAATAAAATATTTTTGAAATTAAGTGTATTTATTAAAAATTACCAGGTTCAAAATATATGAGGAAACATACGATTTTTTATAATAATGTATAAAAATATGTTTTATTAGGAAGTTGTGATTAGAGGTTTTAACTGGTCTTTTTTTTGTTGGGAATTTTAGCCCCCTCAAATTTAAAACCCAAATTGCGCCTATGTACTTAACTGACAATTACTATTAGCTACACTTTATTACATAAATGTAATATTATACTGTATAGTATTGTTTATGTAAATTATATAAGACTTTATTAACATTTTCTATTACGCAAGTGACTTCTGAACAGACTTTTTCAAAATTATAACAGGTTGATAATTAAAAATATAATAACTAAAACAATGTTAATTATAGTTCACTTTTTTATCTTATGAATTTTGCATAAAAAAAAAATGCATTCATTGTATTACATATATGTTATTATTATTTTTTTATTTCACACACGTTAAAACCGTTTATATAGAATTATAGAATGTATATCAGAAGACAATTTGGAATCCATTACTTTGATGGCTAGAGAGAAAAGCACTTTAAGTACCATAGATTGAAAAAACAGTGACAAACTGTTTAACTCAAAGAAGCAAAACACATCATAAACTTTTAATTTCATGACACTTTTACTATATTAAAAATATGACGAATTTATAAAAAAATAAATAAATAATTCCTATAGTATATTAAAAATGTTTGTGGACTTTATTAGTATTTTAGAGATACTTAAATGTTTTATTCTGTGTATCTATTATTATAATCTGTTGGTGTAACATATTATTTTAATTTTCAAAATACTCAATGATTATGGATTAAAATTAACACTCGGTACTGACATCAATTTTATTTTGTAATTCATAACCACAATATTTTAGTACTTATAGTATATTAAATAAAACGAGCTCAATACTAATTTATGAGTCTTTGGGCTACTCCAAGGAAAAGTTTCCGAGCCACTCTAAAGGAGACCCTGCTTGGGACTCTAATAATTTTATCGGTTTCGGTTTAAAAAATACGAAATTCGGGTTTTTTTTTATTATAAACTGATATTACTGTTACAAAGCAGCAGTTAGAAAATTTCTATTTTGTAAGAAAAAATATTATAAATTAAATTAGGATATATTCTGTTAACAAATTTAATCATATACATATGTAAATATACAATTGTCACAAAACAACTGATGGCTTGACAATGTACAACATGTACGCTTTTAAAATTATAAACAACTTCAGAATGTGTAATAGAAATAAGATTAACTCTGAAAGAGAAACAGCGCACGTATCTTTGTAAATATTCAATTGTTTTACATTAATTAGATGGTATGTTACTTAGAAGAGTAATTTAAGTATGTCGGCAAACTTCTAGTTTGCCATAATTAATTGAAACATTTACGTATCTGACTGTGTGTATACAATTCAAATATGTATCAAGGTGTAGTCGTGAAGCTTTAATTAATATTTTCACTGGGTCTATTTTACAATTTTCATACTAATATACGCGGACGTAATATATTTTATGGGTTAGTTATAATTCGTATATTTTACAAAAAAAAAAAAATTAATGATAATTATTATTAAGATCAGTAGCTTTTGTATCCCGTAGTTAAGACTACTTGTTGATATTCATCCATCTGTGATCTGTCCCACGGTAACGGTCCCCTGAAGCGAAAACGCAAAAGAAATATTGCTCTCGCTATCTGTATGATGGTGATAAGAAGACATAGTCCGTTCGTACTCAGTATCTGTAAATTATCCACATTATTTGTTGATTCGCTGAAAAATAAAGAAAGTTTAATATTTAAAATACCTTATACGTTAAGATTTTCTCTACTACAAATAAAACTATTTTACTGGGAATGTAATAAGTAGCATATTTTGGGGCAATATCCAAATGGTTTACATTAAAAACCATAAACGAATAGAAAAAAAAAAATGTTTTGAATGAATATCAGATATCTCCATTAATAGTCTTTGGTCACGTCGTCTGTATTAGTCATTTGGTACTCACCGAAATGACACAATATTACGGACGATACGTAGAAAACAGTATAGATCTCGTTGCTGTATTTGCTCTGATCGAAATACAGTATACGTAATGTACTATACGCTGTATACGATTATTGCACAGTGTATCCAATACACTAAATTCAATGGAACCGATGTAGCGATGTTATTATATCGCACGAGCCAAAAGGACGTCAATAATTTTTTTTTTTCCATTCGTTAATAATTTTGTCACAATATTTTTGAACGTTACTTGTTGACTTACTAGAATCAATAGGAATTATTGCTGCGCGAGTACGTACGAGACAAAGTACTTTGTTCAAAATCAACCGACGAAGTCGACATCGAATTATATACAGGACCATTTTGTTCTCTTGACTCGCTAGTACTCAGCATACAGACAAAAGCGAGGAGTTCGTTGTCCGATTCTAAAGGTCCGTCAATGACATAAACATTTTCTCCAATAAAACGGTCAGCTGAAATTATATTCAATTACTCGATTAAATGATTTATTCTCATACGTACATTTTACAAATCAGTAAACTCACTCGAGATTTTTCAAAACACTCGCCACAGTTTATAAAACATTTCTTTTTGTTTTAATATATCAGGCGGACGACTATTAGGTAAACCATTTATTACAATGGGTTTTTTTTTCTGGCACGTAGCATTCGGAAATGTGAACCACAAAAAAAAAGGTGTTTTTTTATTTGCAAACGCCATATTATTACTACCGTACATTTTTTAACAGTCTCGTCGCGGAAACACCTTATGTTCGCCACGTTCACGTTTACACATTTTAAAAACCGAAAAACACTAGATCGCCATGAATATTATTATTATTTACCAAATTACTGTAACTCAGAATAGTTACTTACTTTCAAAAACACAGCAACACATGCTACGCACACGCGACTAATTGTCTATAACTATAAAAAGTGATACCAGAGAACCATTAGTGATACGAAAGGAACGTAATTGATAACAAAAAAGTGATAACGTTGATAACCATGTTTATCGGAAAAAATACCCAGAATCGTGGTAAGTTGTAACCACGAATTGATCGTTGTTTAATTGTGGTTATAACCCGCATTCCTTTTTATTAAAATTTTAATCCGCTGTTTGCCACGCGATTTGTTATTACTGTATTAATCATTACCGTAGACCAGTGGCGGTTTTGACGAAACTTTTAGGGGGGGGCGATTTAAAATATCAAACCCCTCCTCACATGTGTATCTCTAGTGTAGTTTAGTACATTGGCAGACAATGGGGGGGGCTTGGGGGCTTCGCCCCCTAAAAGTTTAGTTAGCCCCCTCAAAAATGGTTTGAAAAATTATTATAATAATATTTAAATGTATTTATATATAGACATATATCGAGCGAAGCGAGAAAAAATTTTTTTCAATGGCAATTTAGTATACTGTCTTATAGCGACTTAAACCCTCCAATAATTTAACCCGATTTCCGCTAATGCACCGCTATTACTCCTCAAATTGCGGAATCGGGCATTAGCTTCACTGATTAAATAAAATATAGACAAATGTGACAAATTATGCATAAATATGTAAATTTCAAAATACAATTTTTCCAGATTTGTGATAGTGAAGATGACTTATGCTATTGTTTTTGAATTTTTTTACTTTTTGTCACAATAATATTAATTTTTGTGTGTTTATTTAAAATATAGATAATTTGAACTAACAAAAAAATTTAATTATGTGCTAAAGCATCTCAGCCATCAAACAATGAATTAAACTAAATATTATTATTATTATTATTATTATTATTATTATTATTATTTTATAATAATTAAAAACACAATTAGAGTAAAATATTTCGTAATGAAACTATTTTCGATATTTTACTAATATTATGACGTCACATACGAGCGACTATTTTTTATTGATGGGCTAAAAAGAATGTGATAATGAGCCGAGGGAGTTGTGGATGTTGCTAAGAGGGAATTACTTAAATAACGTTTCAAAATTTTGTTATTACTATACATTTGAAAGTAATTATACATTATTGCATTCAATAAATCGATTCTGAGTGGAGCTCCGGTGTAATATTGCACTTATTTGTCAAAAAATTTACAGTAGCGACTAATAAACAAAATAAATTGTGACTTATGATTTTCAAGATTTTTTGAATATAAAGTTGAAATAACGTAGGACTCATGTATACAATTTGCAGCCCTTAAAACAAAAAATTTCCTCATTTTACGACTTAAATAGCTCAACATCTAATAATTATTGCTAATAACAGCCCGGAATCGAATGACATTTTTACACACACACACACACACACACACACACACATATTCGGTGTAAATTTCAAGAATCTTGGACCATTATTTTAGTAATTTTTTGTACTGCTTTTAAAAACTATATTGAGATAGTATGGTTTTTTTTCAATTGTATGGGTTCATTTGATAATTACGCATAAAAGGAAACTATATTGAGAAAATTCAAAAACGTTTCAAATAAAATACAAACTAGATGACAATTTTCTACCGGAACTTAACACATAATGAGATCATTCGAGCATTCTTTCTAATAAAAATTAACATCCTTATTAAAACCAATAGCAATAGTAATTGTCTGAGTTTTATTACTATAGAGAAAAAAAATCAAATAGTTATTTGTATGCATACGTATTATGTGTAAAAGTAACGTCCAGGGGGGGGCGATCGCCCCCATCGCCCCCCTTAAAAACCGCCACTGCCGTAGACAGTGGCGGATCTAGGGGGATTGCCCCCGTTCGCTAAAAAAAAAACCACTTGATGTCTGGTTGTATCTGGAGTCCATATCTAAATTTATATGATTGTATAATCTTGTCAAGTTCCGGCTGGAAAATTACTAACATGCATTTACTTTGGTACAGTTAAAATTACTGGATTCTCCGTAGAAAGAATAAAAATCATGAGAAATTTCTTATTTTCTTACATTATTTCTTTATAACCACGGTCTTGTTCTGTGGTCTTACCGTCATAAACTATAGGTAACCATTGTGTACAAACCAGGTAAATGTAGAAACCCTTCATTGACTGTATGTAGATAATCATGATTACGAATGTTCGTACTTCGTTTATAAATCATTTTTTAAAGTCGTGTTTTGATTTACTCGATTTATAATAATTATTTATTTTAATATTACTGGACATCAAGTATTTAGGTTAGATTAAGTCAACGCGAATGGTCTAAAATAGTGATGACATAATTAAGAAATGATTAATAGAAACAAGTTTTGGTGTTATTTAAAATGTAATTTAATGTACCTATTTTAAAATCGCCCCCCCCCCGTTATTTTTCCTGGATCCGCCCCTGAATCTTGGATAGAATAAACTTATATTTACATTACATTAGCGCGAATCATGTCGGACCACCTTTAATAAGGGAGGGGGAAAATGCCCACTCTGTCCCCCGCCGAATGACGCCACTGGCAGTAGGTATCTAAATGAATGATGAAAATCAATGTTCAATGTTGATGGAATTTTGTAGAAATTGTCCGCGTATATTTGTATTTAATGAAAAATCATGTTGTTGTAATTAAAGATTAAATTTCGACACTTAAAATAATAATATTTTTGTAATTGTTCGACTTATTACCTACATCAGTGGTTCCCAAACTTTTTTTTCCATCGCGGCACATTATTATTAATCATATTATAAGTCGTGGCACACTCTGAATAAATATTATCTACTTTCCAAGTATAAGTGATTTAGGACACTAAAATAATATAATAATAAAAAAAAACTTGTCGCGGCACACCCTTTGGTAAACACTGACCTACATAAAATACGTAATAGGATCTAAGTACTTATGATATTGATATATTAAAGTCGAGAATTTATTTTGTAAAAAAAAATTTGTCATTTATTTTTTAAATTACGTTTTTCTGGAAAAAAAAGTCTGCAGACGCCCGTGCTGAGACAAGTCCGTTGCGTACTTCATGTCAGGCACATCCTGGTACGTTTGAACGGGCGCCTTTTTTCTTTCGTCACTATATAGTGCCTACAAAATGGTTTTCACACCGTTTTTTTCTTTTTCTCGTGTACGAGCGACGATGTAAAAATGTGTTCTTTTTAAAATAATAAAATTTACGTTTTATTTGATCAATTGTGTTTTTCGCGTGCCCGCGATCAACCACCAAGCTACTTATTAAACTTACGTGTGCCATTGTGATATTTTGTCTAAATGGAGAAGTGTAGTGGGAAGCGGAACAAGAAGTTTTCGAAATAATTACAGTCAAGCGTCTGTGAAAAACGCGCTTGAAGCCAATTAATTCCGGAACGACAATATATGGAATTTCAAGACGTACAATTACACACAGAACCGATAACAATACAATATGCCTTCGAATTTATGTCTGTTTCCTGCTGTACATATATAATAGAGAATACGCGTGAAACTCGTATATAATTCTATATCCTTTTATTTAATTATTTATCCTTTATTGTGCTCGGGTTCGACCTATACATTAGAATATGCAGGGTCCATTATATGGAATTAATTTACACACACTTTGTCATGTACAGAAAGACTTGAAAGAATACTAAGAAGATTTATACCTACGTTTTTCGTATCAGTTTCAAAAAAAAAAAAAGAATAACAGAAACATAATTAGACGTTGTCTACGATTAATAGAGTGTACAAATTAGTTTAAAACTTGATTCTCTTTCTGAAAACATCAGATACGTCTTTCTTACATAAACTTATAAATGGCATTATCTCTTGTTCCCCATTTCTCGAGCGAATTTCTTTTCATGTACTCACTCGTTATAATAAACACTCGTTCGTGTTCAACATTTTTTCGTAAGAACTCTGCACCGCACGAATTATGACCATAATAATCCGCTTGACAGACTTCTCACTCGAAGAAATTCATCAAATGTTGATTTCTTTTTTTAATAGTTTACCTTATCTTAAACATTATTACTCTAGATATCAATTGTGAATCTATTGTCGTAATTAAATGTATACTATTTTTTATATTACCTCGTTACTTTAGTATTAATTTGTATATATATATATATATTATCTGTCCTTGAGCCTTATTAGGCGTTAATTTAAATAGATAACGAGCTTAATATGTAATGACGAGCGTATATTTCACGACAAGAGTTTCGAGTAGTGGATTTTAGTAGTTTTTCGTTCGATAAACATCATTTTCGCGTCAATAAACTGTTTACTACAATTTGTTAAGCGCGCGTTAAACGTTTTTTTTTTTTTTTTTTTATAAAGAATAAAACAATATTGTATCGAGTTCAAGTAATCTTATTTGTACAACAACAACGTATAGGTACGTATTACAGTGGCGATTATACAAGATGTAAAGGGGGAAATGGAGCCAACCCCCTTCTGCCAATGAAATATCCACATCAACGAGTAATAAACAAGAAGAAAGATCTATTAATCTACCGAGACGAAATGCAGATGTAGAAAAAGAAAGAACAACGTTCATGAAACATAAATGAAATAACAATAAAACGGGGAAAAAAGTATTCACCAGATAGCGCTACGACACAACATACAGGGCGTGGCAGAAAGGCGCATATATGTAAATGGCAGTCAGTCTTGAACACACACACACACACACACACACACACACACACCGCAGTCAGAGGTGAATCACGTAGTTGTTCACGCCTGACCTCCGTGACTACACTGAGCGGTCCGATAGTTTCGGACCGCTATATAAGCGCCTTTCTGCCACGCCCTCTATGTTGTGTCATAGCGTTATCTGGTGATTATTTTATTTTCCCATTTTATTACCGTCAACTGACGCGTTATATCGGTATATGCGAATTGCGGGTGTTTAGTTTGATGTTGATCGAGCGACCGATCCTACGCGCGTATGCAATCTTTATTATTATTATTATTATTAATAATAATAATAATAATAATATTATTTCGTGTATTTCAATGAAATGAACGTAAGGATTCATCTTTCCTCGTTGTACACTCGTTTACACGTTTACTATTTATTTAACTTTTACTCGTTTACTCACATTTACACGTTAACTCGTTTACTCTGTACACGACCGACCGAGTTGTCGTCAACTAAGCACTAAACGCTCGATCACGACCGATGATCAGTGCGTACCGTACGCGCTGATCGTCGGTCGAGCACTAATTCCAGCCTTTCATATGATGTTCAAAGGGGAAGGAGGCAAAAAGGGAGCATAACCATAACATAATTGGACCGTTTTACATGACACAAGTCGGTGTTGTCAGGTCAAAGATATACTAAATTTAAAAATATCAAATCCCATGGGGGAGATCCACCTATTTCCCCCCTTATAACCGCCACTGGCGTATTACAAACGAATACTTCATTTTGAAGTACAGTAAATATTATTGTCAATCATCACATCATCCGCTGTGCGCTCTTTTGTGTGTCGACAACTCGCCATTCGTTGTTAAGGATTTCGCAGGGCCGAGCTGGGCAACGGCCCAGAGCTGCAATTTTTGTGCAAAAGTCCATAGGCAGCATTTCAAATCTACACTACACTACCTACTTTGATACAAAATTCAAATATGTATACGTCTTACCCATAGTTATTTTTAGAAATATTTAATAATACGAGTATTCGGATACGATATAATATTGTAGTGCGTATATAATAGTGCTAAAATACTCACATTAAGACATTAAGTATTCTAAATATAGCTTACATTTCCAAAAATATATTTTTTTCTTTAAGTAATATTAAAAGTATATATATTTGTGATACGCCTTAAACAGCAACTATTTGTTTCGATACTATTGTAAAAAATTTCGGTTGTTAATCATTTAAAAAAATATTATTGTAAGTAACATATTGCTCTGTACTTGAGGGCGTACTCAGCCCCGACTCATGACCGGTCGAGCGTCGATAGCGCGACAACGTCGAAGAATTATTTTAAAATTAATTTAACTAGAAAAAAAAAATGATCTTTACGATTTTCTGAAATTACCAAGCAGTAAATAATACGCATATTTTTCCACTATATTAATATTATTTGCCTATTCATTGTAAAATCCGTAAGAACCATAGAATATAATATTCGCATTTTCCGTTATAATATTATCATGAGACGAGACGAGCCCGTTGGAATACCACACCTTACTCGTGGAATTCTTCAAGAGGAATTATTATTATATAATATTTATACAAATTCGTTTTGTTAAATAGATAAATTTATATATTATTGCGTCATTCTTTTCAATAACACCGTATTTGGCATTCATTTTTAATGAATTTCAAACGCGTTTAAGCGTTTAGGTACCCAATACTCAATATTGAATGGTTGTATTGTCGCGCCATAATTAGGTATTGCTTTGAAGAATCGCGTTGATGAATATAAGAAAAAATAATTATGTAAGAGAAAATAATGACGTAAAAAAAAAAAAAAATCATAATTTTCAATCAGGTAAAAACTTTAAGCAGAGCTTTGTGCGCGCGGTTGTTTACACATATTATAATACGTCACGACGTCGCTGAGAAATTATTTACATAATATATTATTATGATACGTTTTTGTTGGTTTCTCTCGCATTTCCCGAGCTAAAAAAGTCAATACGTCATATAATATTATATAAAGGCGTATAAAGTGTTTATCGAGAATAATAACGAAATTGGCTTTTACGTCGCAAAAACGCACGTGTTACGTTCGTAAACTTAATTAAACGTAAGCGTATATATACGAGTATATACCTACCTATAATAATGTTGTGCTTTGAACGAAACGAAACGAGTCTTCATAAGTATACGTATATTATTATTATTTAATATATTATATAATTTTAAATCGTATACGTATATTGTCGATTTACGACAAGTCAATCGTTAAATAATTGTCGTTATTGATATCTCAATTGGATCGTGTTAATTTTATAATGTCAGTTAAAAAACAGTTCTTTTCTAAGCTTTTACATTAAGGCTTTTCGCTGCTTCTACCGAATTCCTCTACAGATCTCTGTTATCTGCATGCTCAGTTCTTGCCGTTTCATCTACTTGATTTAATACTTCTTTTACCCGGTTTAGCCAACGTTGACGCGGTCTTCCTCTGTGACGCGTTTTATTATTAGTTTAGAGACCAGAACTTGTCTCATTAGACTATCCTTATCTCGTCGTATGTGTCCGGCCCATTCCAGTCTTTTTGAGACAAGACATTTTTGGATATTTGGTTCGTTAAAGATTTTCTCAATATCTGCATTCGTTCTCCTTTCATATTGCCCTGTTCCTGTATTGTATATGGGACCGTATATTCTTCTAAGAACCTTCCTTTTAAAGGTTAGTAACTTTATCTCGTCCCCTTTGGTCGTCGATCACGTTTTACAACAATACATTACTATGGGCCGTAAATAGGAAATATATGGCTTCCTTTTAGTTTCTCTGCGGAGAGAAGCTTAGAACTAAATACTTTGTTCATTGAACAATATCCTCGATTTATCGCATTCAACCTCAATCTTACTTCATTGTGCATGCCATTCCTATTATTCAGGTCGACCCCCAAGTATTTAAAATTTTCTACTTTCTCAAATGTATATTCATCTACAATGATATTCTGCAAAATTTTTGGACGTCTACTCATGATCATATACTTTGTCTTGCTCTCAGTCAGTACGCGCAAAATATTAAATATTAGTATTAACCTTCGATTAGGTGTAGGTACAACGCTCGCGGTACGCTTTCTTTTTGTTGTCGATTTTTAAACGTTTTTCTTTTCTCTTTCAAACACTATTTATTGCCGTTATTACGTACACTAGGTTCGTACAAATCCGCCAACGTACGTTTCATTTCTGTCTGGCATTATTTCGTTTTTTTAGCAAATTAAATAAATATCGCCAACATATAATATATTTTATTATCCACGCGATTTATTATTTTACGGTTTATATTACGTGGTTTTCCAGAGCGTATAATAATTTACAACCCTAATAATTATGCGTATAATAAAAAAATGTTGGTGGAGTCGGAATAGAAATCCGTCATTGCCGTGGTATTAGAACGAAAAAAAAACGTTGATAATCATCTACAGACGATTCCTCGCACCTCATCTCTATAAACAACCATATTGATCGTGAATCGCGCCGGCACGTTTGTGGTTGAAATTTGTAGTCTTTGGCAGTGTTAAAAAAGAGAGCATTTAGAGGTGGAAATTAGTCGTTTAAATAATTAGTCTATAGCTTATTTTTACTCTAATGATAAATACAGAGGAAAACAATTTGTTAGCGTGACTTAATTGCGTGTACGAATGCGTGTAAAACGGAAACAGACACGGTACGGTACAGTATCCATAAAATACTGCAGGTGTTTGTTTTAAAAAGTTTGACTTAATTTAATAAAATTTCCGTTTTAAAGTTAAAAAGGAACATACGAGTACATTGTAAGACTGGTTGTGATGTACTCCTGTAAAACAAACAGGAATTTAAAAAAAAAAAAAAGATACACGGCTCACTTTATTACCTTATGAAGTATTTCTGGCATCGCGTACGGAAACCAGTGGACTACGCCTAATTGCCTATCCGGAAAGTCGTGTGAACGCCATCCGTAATACGAAGATAATATTATTATATTGTCCGAAGCATGAATTTCAGGCATGCCATAAGCGGACTAAAAGAAAAAAAAACGGAACGTAGTTCCAGTAGTTCAGTTTAAAATCTGAAAATTCGTTTGTGTCTGTTCCTATACGGGAAATTAATTTCAATTTTTATTTTCATTTCGTGATCGTAAAATAAAAATGTAAAATCACAGCGGTCGACACAACTGGTAAATAAGACAGTTCTAAACCACTTGCTGCATACCTAACAAAGAATATAATTTAGACATTAACAAAGGAAAGTTGCTTTTGAAAACTAGAAGATTGGATTATTGCGGAAGTACGTGTATTTTTGATACGTCTACGTCACTGCAGCTATTCGTTGCAGTCACGAATTTAAGGTATTTTCGATTGAACGTTTAGTGCAATCACGGAGAGAATCACGTACACTGATGATCATTTACAACTCATGCATTAAAACAACACGTACTCGCAAGCGGCAACCACTTATTTAGTTGCCTACATATACACGGTCAATTGATTATAAATATCCCGCTTCCAACCGCCTTAGCGTAAAAACAAAAATATTTAAACCTTACTAAAAAAATTTAAAAATATGTATATTTATTTTACGTATAATATTTTTTTCTCCGAGTAGAGACAAGTAATTGTATGAAGAATAAAAGGAACGTGCGTTTTTCGAGCGGAAAAAAAGTTTCAAATTTATCACCGTTGATGATTTCCATGTCAGTGATAACAATGCGGATCATGTAATTAATATATATATATATATACATATAAGTATGAAGCGCGATCTCGTAGAATTGAAGATGATTTATGTCACAGGCGTGTCCAGACCTCCATGGCTGGGGAGGCCAGTTATAAAATTTAAATTTTTTACTTACTACAGTGATCTATATTCTATATCGGTATTTGTGACTTTTTTTTGTTGCATGGCAATTATATAGCACCTGAAATTTTTTCACCCCGCAAAATTAAAGATTATCTTGATCTTAAAATTGGTTTCCTATGCTATTATAACTAATAAATAAGGCCGATCAACTAATGTGCTGGGTACTTAGTTACGTTTTATAAATATTTTATATTTATAGTTTTAACCACGGTAGATTATAAGCCAAGAAGTCAAGAATTAAGTCACTGGGGAGGCCGGTGCCCACCCTGCCTCCCCCGTAGACACGCCTATGATTTATGTTACCCCTTAAATATGTTTCGAATAGTAACCGTACGCGTTTTCTAAACTATTTATTTCCTCTAACAGCTTGCCAGTGGCGGCATTATGGGTATTTAAAATTGAGGCTTAGCAATACTGCAGATACCCTCGATTACGTATATACATTTTATATCGTTGCTGAATGTTCGCCAAATGGGAAAAAGGTATTAAATATTAATTGCCGCGGTCTTTGTGTACCTATATAGAATACGGATCCGAGTACAATATTTCGGATTACACGAATCGATTTGGTTAGGCTGCAGGAATACGTCTGCTGTAGAGGCTCACAACTATATTGTTATACGTTTTTAGACTGTTAGAGTCGAATGCGTTTTCGGTAATCGGAATGGTATAATATCGAAAAGGAAAGTAGCCATTGCAGATACGGATTTTATTATAGTTTTAAAAAAAGCTGACGAACGTTTGAAATGGACATAACCGTTTTAAGTAAAATATATAAGGTCCATGGGCGAACGCAGGAAAAAATTTGGGGGGGGGGTTTATGTAAAATTATTGGGTACTATATATACTCTTACATATACGGTCGCAGCTTAAATTTTAAATTTTCTTAAACATTTCGGAGGGGGTTCAAACCCCCAAAACCCCTACACGCGTTCGCCTCTGATAAGGTCGATTTACAATAATAATAAAAAAAAAAAGTGTAAATCTTTCGCAATTCACTATAGGAAAATAATATTTTAAAAAGGTAAAATTCCGTCTGTGTATTTAATTTCCATTTTATACAATTGTGTATACCTACATCATAATAAAACCAATAATTTCCTCGATAAAAATCTAAACATTTTTTTTTTTATTTCAATTTCATATGCGTTTGAATAGAGTTAATTAAAACGTAATAAATAAAACATCCCGGTCCAGTCGACCCGTTTTATAATTCGACGCGAATTACGACATTACGGTTTTGTGATATTATAAAAGCACGATTATTCTGTTCCGAAGATCAAATTGAAATTGAGTTAAACGTGTTTTTAAAATTTAATTAATAAACGACCGGTATTGAACAAGTGTACCATTCACCGTGTACGATAAATACATGACGTAACTCACATGTAAAAATTATGAAACGAGTACACGTCGCGTAATATCATTATTAGTTTATTTAGTTTTTTTTTTTTATATAATGATTTTTCGAGATTCTTACAAACGACGGGAATGTTTTTTTTATTCGCGTATGGAAGTTATGTTATATTAGCTATACGTGAGACGAGGGGTTCGACTTGAAAAAAAACGATTTATATAAGTACTTATATAACTTAAATATTATAAATTATTCGTTTGAAAAATACGATTTTCCGTGCAAATAAAAAAAATATCTACCTAAAGAAGAATTTTTTTTTTTGCGCTTTTTAAATCTAAAAAGAAAGGGAATAACTTTTATTATTTGTCAATTACATTTTTATGGTGTTCCGAACAAATCCGATTATACAAACCACGCGTATGTTGTGAAGTTTCGTCCCGGGAACGCGTAGAATTTCGTTGCACGCGCGCGGTGCTGTAATATTGTTAGTGAAAACTACAAGAAATACGTGAGTTCTGTATGAGAAAACGAATTAAAATGCAATAAGGTTTACGAAAAAATTTAAGGATTATTATAACAGGAATACGTAACCGGAGACGTCCGAATGTTTTTATAATATTTGCACCGATTAAGGTCGATTGATTAATTGACTAATAAACAATTCGATCGATAAATTCGATATTGTAATTACTTATATATATATACACGTAGATAAATTTAATTGATACGAGAAAAAACAAGCGTTATGGGCAATTAAACATTTAAAAACAAATATGATTTCATAATATTATCGTTTACTCGCCAATAGAATAATAATTTTTTTTTTTGTTTTTACAGAGTTTTGACATATAGCAATATATATATATATATGTATATAATATACTCATAATTAGTATATAATAATGTTATAATATATGTTTGCATACACGTTTTACTATGTACAAAAAAAAAAAAATCCTAAAACAATATTTAGATTAGTAAAAAAAAAAAAATCATTTTTATAAAACCGATTTTCTTTTAGACACAAATCAATTGAATTAGTTCGATAACGTATTGTAACTTATTGTAGCCGTGTAAATTAACATAAAAATTTATCGTTTTTCTTCTCTTAAACACTATAATCATATAAAGGAATACAATTATTTTTGATTAAGTCGTATTTTACATTAGAAAATGTAGAAAACAGTAGAAAAGTAATTTCGATGTACATTACATATACGTATGTTATTATTATTATTATTAGAATTATACAATATTATTAGAAAACTGTGACATCCGTACAAAGGCGTTATTTCCAGAAACCGTTCAATATAATATAGCGTATTTATATAAACATTTCAATGATATTCTACTTTTATTCAATAAACAATAATTAATAATGATAATATTAATAATAATAATAAATAATAATCAAAGTCGTGTTCCCGGGGTTTATATTTATTTTCAAAATGTCTATATATATATAAATAGCTTAACACGACATAATATAATATATAAATATGGATATTATTTTATAATTTGCGTATATCGAAAATATTACCTCCGCGCCCGACCCCGATACAATCAGTACGATATGCGAGTCTATTAAAAATCGAAAATAATAATAAATAAAATAATTCCATATTTTTTTTTAAAATTTATAGCAATACCAAACGTTTTGCGCCATATCACACACGTGTCTCATACAAAATTTAAATTATACAAAAACCACTTAAAAAAAAAAAAATAAAAAGCGTAAATAACGAGTAATTATATATATATAGTATTTCCCAAATATCAATATAGAGCGGCGCTATACTCTTTAATTTTTTTTTTTCCAAATAACATACACAATATTATAAATACTGTCAAAATCGAAGCGCATTAAATTTCCATTCAGCCTTACGAACCTAGTCGCGCGAACGATAAAAAAAAAAAATACGTTGCCGCAATAATAACAATAATATAATATTATATAATTATATATATATAACTCTTTCTCTCTTTAAATATATATATATATGTGTATTATATGGGTATGTAAACGTGAACGAAAAAAAAACACTACCGTACAATGGAAAACGTTTAAAACCGTTCAAAAATACCCTATCACCATCCTCCCACCCCCCAACCAAAAAATAAAAAAAATAAAAACGTTAACAAAAGCTCAAAATCGTTTTCAGTGCTATGTGTTTAAATTGCGTTACAATAATATCACGATGAAATTGTTTAATAACGCGCATATAAATTATATTAATATATTATGGTATATATATGTAAAGAAAAAACGTCTACAGTATAAGTTAAAGCCGTTTTCTCGGCAGCGCGTGATACACAAAAAAATTTTACGACCAAATAATAAGAAGCCGAAGAACAAAAAAAATTACATATATTACGCTCGAAGAACACACAAGTATAAAAAAAAAAAACACACACGTGAAACATACGCGTGTATAATATTATGTATAATAATATATGGAAAAATACCAGTGCAGTGCGTATTATCTACCGCCGGGAGCAATCATATTTTGTCACTACTTCCCTACCACAAAAAAAAAAGAAAAAACGTATTAAAAAAAAAAAAAGTCTCAGATATTTTCAGTATTCACCAACTGCAAAAGACGATTATTATATAAAATCTATTTTACGATTAATATAATATTCAATCAAAGTTATTTTAGACAATAATTAATATTAATAAATACCAAATTACACCAATTATTAATATTTATCGGTATTAATAATACCAATTATTATATCAAATACCTATATGATAATAATAATAATTATTATTGTAAATCATAATTTCGGGAACAATTTAGTTTTGTAGTCGCCCAGTTCCCCCGCCCCCCGTTTAATTTTTCCTGTTGCAAATCGAAAGCGCGCGAAAAGTTCTTCAATACACACGACCATCATATCAGTGGCGTATTTGAGACTTCATCTCAGAGGGGGCGATGGTAAAAAAACTCCCCCTTCCCACCAATAAAAAAAATTATATGTAAGAATATAATTATTGAACAAAACACATTTTATTTATTATCATTTTATTTATTTAATTTACAAAACTAAGTCTATATTTCTTTTTTTACTATTAGCAAATGTATCAATTACATCATCTACATTTAATGTTATAGTATGGTGAATATAAAGCAATGCCAAACCCGTTAGGTGATCTTGCCCCATTTTTGACCTCAGCCAATATAATATAAAATAATATAATTTTTTTAAATCTCTCGGGGGGGGCGATTGCCCCTATCGCCCCCCCTCAAATACGCCACTGCATCTTATAGTCCTGGTATCGACGTTTAATCGAAAATCTCCGTTTCTACTCTTCTTCTTCTCCGCGAGTATAATCGGTAAAAAAAAAAAATAATATTTATTTTTCTGGCTTTTAATAAATTTAATCGTTAAAATTCTACAGCGTATTTATCATATTACATACCGAGATACGTTAATCACGTCCAAAATGCATGGTCCGACCTTAAACACGGCTCCGGGCAAACACTATAATATGCGCGACTATATACAGTGTACAATGAAAACGAAGAGTTCTCTGAGCAAAAGCTTTTATGAACTGCAGGGATGACTGCGCTGTCTCGGGAATCGGCTAATTTAAAAGTTTCCACTGTCGACACACACACACACACACACACTTTTTGTTGTCTCTCTACACGGCGTATAATTGTCGAATTTAATTTCGCAGAACAAAACGATTTCGAATGGCATTTCGTCGCGACGCGTTGTATAATATTATAACCGCACACGCGCCCACGCGACGCTCCACCGCCGTAGTATTTGTCAAACACGTTGGCTAAAAGGGTTTTATTATTAAAAAATTAAAAAAAAAAATTTCAATTCTTTTTGCAGCAGCACATTGTAACGTGTAAATGTTTTACCACCTATGCGACTATTGAAATTTTGAAGGGCACAACATTCGCCACGGTCCCGGACAGATTAAAATCCTGCTTTGGCGTTCGGTCGATAAAACATTTAAAAAAAAAAAAAAATTAATTAATCGGATCAATAATACGTGGGTCCGTGTAAATTCACATCGTCGAGCGGCCGACGACGACAATCTCAGAGTTACTCCAGGACCTTGTCGACAGTCTTTATACTCAGTGCTCGAATTGGTGTGGGGGGGGGCGCAGGGTGACGGAGTTCCTCTTTTGAGAGCACCGCTTCAAATTATTTTCATCAGAACGAGGGGACGGATCGCGTTGTTTTGTTAAAATAATAATGAAATTTTATTTAAATTTGCATTGAATATAAAATACAGATGTAAATCACAGTTACCAAACAGTTGCGGAATGTTATTTAAAATTAATTAGTTACCAAATTAGCTATAGAGTACATTTTTATATAATTATTAATTTTCTATATCAATAAATGTTGAGTTTTTTAAAAAAAAAAATATTCGTTGTAATTTTTGGTATATACTGTATAATGTATTACTACGCGCTGTCGCGCTAGTTTTCTATTTTTAGGCTTCTTTTTTTAACATTTCAATGTAATTTTTTTGTAATATTGGATACTTTTTTAAAATTATTTTTCAATAATCGACAGAAAAATTACGAGTTCACCGTGATTGTTATTATTATTTTACGTAATTTTTTCTTTCATATAATAATTGTAATTAATAGAATAAAAGGTTAAAAAAAAATTTGTGTTATTAATTTTTTAAAAGGTATTTTTTTTGTGTTTTTAGATTACAAATTAAATTTTTTAAGGGCATTTTGTAGATTTGTAGGCCATAAATGTATTTTTTTAGAGCATTTTTATTGGGTTTTTTCAGGGCGTAACCATCCGGGCCGTAATTATAACAACATATTATTATTATTATTATTTGTGTCGGTGGAATTCGTGTCGCATATTATTGTATAACTCAACTGTGGAAATAATATGTTTGCATATTTGAATGGGGTGGGGGAACGGAATTTGATATGACGTATATTTTAGTGATTTAATATGTGACGGAATAATAATGGCGGTTTTTTCCCCCTGAAAATGTTGAAAAGTCGTTGTAAGTTTTTGACGTCTGAAGTTTTATTAAGTCGGTGGATCACCCCGACGAGGGGAAATATATTCTCTATACGTCTCCTTACCAATAATATTATTATTATGACGACAGCGATTGTTTTCTGATATTATTCGTGTTCGCCTGTAGCCTAAAAATAAGCTCCAGATCACCCCCTAAATTACAATATCCTATGTCCTACGACTGTAACACGGAAGGAATTTCGACGCCGGGAGAGAACGATATTCAGACACGATTATTGTAATTATGTCGTACGCGCGTCTAATAGCCGGTCTTAATAACGAGGACTTAACGTCCGTCGGAAATATGATTGATGCGAAAAGGTTATACAATGTATTACAACGGGCTCGACGATTGTTCGAGGTGTGAGAATAATGGATGATTTAATATAGAGAAGACGGACACATTCGGTCCGAAAACCGATATAATATAATGTACAACAAATATCACGTGTAATTCCGAGCGGGAAACATATGTGTTCGGGGCGTATTTATCATAAATATTTGGGATAACAGCGTTTGGTAGTGGCAGTGGAACGGCGGTGTTTAATTTCGATCTTCCGTCAAAATCATCGAGAGCGTTTCCGCGGTATACGCTCTACGCGTCTCGCGCGATAATCCTTTTTCGTAACCAAAAATGAACGTCCGGAAAAGAGATTTATATCTTTTTTTCGATGGGTATACATAGTATATGGACGTCCGTTAGTGCGAGTTAAAAAAAAAAAATTAAGAAATTTACATGGGGTTTTTTTGAACGTAGAATGAGTAAATGTTATTTCAGATCTAGAAGAAATCAGGAATCGAATATTCGGATTGAAGAATAATTAAAAGTCATTATAGAAACGAGATCGGAGTAGTACGTTGTGCAACAAATAGGGAAGGTATAAGACAAGGATGTTCCTTATCCTCTTGCTATACAAGAAACCGTTAATAGAGTGAGAGACATAGTACAAGTAGGAATACAAATACAAGGCGAAAAAGTGGATATGCTTTGAAGTGGCGGACGGCATTGCGGTGTGTTAGTAGGAAGTGATGTCATGAAGAAATATTCTAACGACATTGATATTAGAGGAAAAATATGGAAATAAATAAATCCAATAGCGGTTTGTAACCGCAATGAAACAACTCATTCAGACATAAAATTATACGGTAATACACTAGAAAGAGTTGATGAATGTAAATACTTGGAAGTATTGCAACGAATGATGGTTCACTGCGTCAAAGGAATAAGATGTAGATTACAACGGCAAGATGTAAATTCCAAAAAAAAGGGCCTACTAATTTCAAAAATATAGACATCGAAATTAAGAAAAAACTACTAAAGAAATATGTCTGAAGTGTAGCACTTTACGGGAGTAAAGATCCGATGGACAATAGGGAAGATCAAAATAAAAAAAAATACTATGCGTTCGAGGCGTGGTGCTTAGTTGGGTAGACCGTATAACAAACGAAAAAGTATTCCGTAGAGCAGGAGAATGGAAGATTTCTAAAACCGTAAAAACTAGGAGAGCTAAACTAATAGGACGTAATCTGCGACACACCGATCTACTAGGAAGAAGAATAGAATTTTCCGAAGAAGGGAAAAACAGCCGAGAAGGCCACCACCGGAATATATGACCTAAGTAATTAGGGATATAGGTTGTGAAATATTGAAAAAAAAAGCAGAGGAGCAAGAAGATTGGAAGATTGCTGTTAACTAGCCCTTGGACTGTTAACATAAGAGAGAGTATAATGCGTCTTATGGTGGAGCTTAAAATGAAAAAAAAATCGTCGAGCGCAGATTCTGACGCAACATCGTTGTCCGCCGTCAAGATGCCAAACATAGTTATTATATAATAATATTATTGTATTATTATATAAAAATTAATAATGCCTGTAATAAATGTCTAATAAATTATTAAAATAATGTAAATTTATGTAAAATATTTAATAAACTAATGTTAAATAAAATGAAGCCATGAAACGTATGTTCTATTACGCACGCCGTTTTCATGAAAACTGGTTTATATTTTGTTTTTATAATATAAATATATAGTTTAAGGAACAAATTAAGAATTTCGTATCGTTGAATCGTTTAACATTGGAGTTATCAGACATAGGTAAGAATTGCAAATTAATTTACCAGTTAGTATAGGATCAATTATACGCATTCTAAACATTTTCTCTGAAAATGCGTCCACGATTATTGTTTTATAAACGACAGTCCAGTCCTTATTATTTTTAACACTTTGTACTGCAAACATTTTTCAATTCAAAGAAGTTGAAAAACCACGAGTACTGGTAACTACAACCCACCCCTCTCCGCAATTTTTTAAAAACTTATAAACATCTAACATTTTACAACATTTTAAATAGGTGCTCTTTATTTTTTCTCTGAACTTCAGCGATAGTTATTTTTTAATGTTAAACTATTAAAAATTATTTTACCGAAAAAGTATACAACGTTTTAAAAACAAATTTTTTTTGTTGGATTATTATTATTCGTATCGCTGTATCGTCAATCTGAGGGATAATATCTTTAGCTTCGTCAAAAACGCCGCTTGTAATTATTTAGGTTTGTTTGGCGTTTTTCGTTTAATCACATTTTTGTTGCTGCAGGAATAGGATTGACTTGTAGTAGATGCAGTACATTACTTTTCACATTTAACGATCGATAGTCTCTGGACCTAAACTAGATCGCTTAGGACGTTTTTGAACAGTTGTATTGTGAAATAAGACGTTCTACTTTCGTAAAATGAATTTAAAAAATTCACTAAAATGGGGTAAAATTCGGTAATTTTTTTTTCCGTACCGCGTATAAGAATAGTGATCGAAGAATACTAGTGGGAGGGGAGGAACGGTTTGTCGAAAAATCAAATTTCGTCTTTTTACATTATTACTATTTTTTTTTATATAACGACAGTAAGCAGAAATGTGACGGAAAAATTTCGCGACGGTTACTCGTGGACGAACGTCCGCATGAATCGGTCGTGTGAAATTACAGACAAGGTCCGGCGGCCTACGTCCGGACCTTTGATGCTGTCAAACCCCTGTTATTTGGGTATACGCGATCCGAAAATACTTTATTCAAACGAGAGGAGGGTTGCACAGGGTTTGCGAACCGGACACGTGTACGTTTCGCGTGTGTGTTCAAGTACCGCACCCCTTCCGGGACAGGGTATATATATCGAGTATTATACGTTATTCCGTTATAATGGATCAGCGATGGTCGGGACGAGGTGTATACAGGCCCGGTCCGTTGACTGTAAAATAAAATCTCCTCTCGCGGATAGTATTGGTTTCGGTGCGATATTCGAAGATTCGTCGACGATAATATCGTCTAAACGAGATATTTATACGCGTAACACAACTAACCTAAAGAATCGTTAAAATAATATTTAAATAAAACGTACGTTAAAAATATCTATATTTTAACGGCAAACAAATGAACGAATCGTTATTTGAACTTTAAACCCGTTTCTATCTCTCTCGTTTTTTAAGAACATTTTATAAGTCGTTGATCCGCTTCTGGTTCCAAAAAATTCACGAAATTCTTAACACGTCGAGCTCTGGCTTAAAATTCATCATGATTTCCGCTTTAACGGATTCTATGCGCCCGTATTTAAAATAGCGCGTTGATACTGGCGGCTTTTGTGCGCGAATACAAACCGCCCAGGGACTCGGAGATAAGTCATAAAACCTGGACATCTGGCGTCCGGTTGAAAGCAGGGGCGTCATTTGGGAGGATCAGGATGTGCGATCGCACCTCTTACTTTTAATATAATAGGCCGATCGGCCTGTTTTGGTAATGGTGCTTAATGTTGAAAAAGAAGAAATTAATAATATCAATATTTAGAAAAAGTTGTAGGTGTATTTGCTAAATCAAAAAAATAGCCGGTATCCGCTTATTAAAAATATAATAAATTTTTCTTTAAAGCTTTATGCTCGTACAAAAGATATAATTAGAAAATATAAACGTAAATGTCATGTACTTTTCTTCTTTTTTTTTTGCTATATTTGTCATCTTCAAGCTTTTTTTTATCCATTACTTATAATAGGTTTTTCACAAGTAATCTATTATTAATTATTTTCTAGTTTTTAACTTACTATGTATTTATGTTGATTGCGATTCGTGATCTGTGGAAAAAATTAAAAGCAAGACAATGTACACGAGTGGGTACCGTGAGTACTATTTTTATATGGCCTGGTAAAATTTCAAGATGGCCTGCTCGAAACTTCGCACACCCAAAAAAAAAAAAAAAACTGAAATGACGCCCCTGGTTGAAAGGTGTACTGGACAGGCGCTAAACCGGGACGGTTGGCAACCCTAATATAACAACACTCGTATAAAGTTTCAACGTTTAAAACGGTTTAATATTTTGTGTGGGGGGTGAAGGAATACAGCAAATATTACTGCCGTATCGCGTGTGACACTATACTATTCTGCAAACGCGCGGAGATTACTGGGAATTATTATTATTATTTTTTTATAAATTAAAAAAGATACGAATAAATGCATGTTTGTGGTTTTTTTTAATGCGTATCTGTGTGTGTGTGTGTGTGTGTGTGTGTGAAGTCGCTTGCGAAAATTAAAGATAAAACAAAACCGTTTTTGAAAGGTGCACGTTTCAGTTAATCGCCGACGAATTATTAGAGTCGCAGGGTATCGCGTGACTCTCGCTGGCTCGAAAAATCCGAATGTCACGGACCGCGGCGGTTAGCGTGCGAATGAGAATTGTGGGAAAAGTCCAAGTCCTCCGTCGTACGAAACTGGTGTAAATCGTCTGGAATAGGTGCCGGAAAAGGGGTTATATAATTTCTTGTACGAAGGTTTCCGCTCCGAAATTATGTCATAAGTCTTTTGCAATCGTGCGACTTCATGATCGCTCGAGTCACGCCACGTTCCGCTGTCGTCCACGACGCGATATCTATCTAAACGCGCCCGTACAAGTGGTTTTTTTATGATGGGAACGGGTGCAACGCTTACGTTTTTTTATACTTTACGTGATTCGTTCAAAAGTTTCCGTAAACATAATTCGCGACGTTCACTATTTCTGACCACGGTTTGAATAAAATTTGAATATTCGTCGTGACGCGTGCATTCGAAATCCACATTCTCGATTTTATCCCTTCGAGTCAGCACGATTCTCGACTTTTTTTTTGATCACTCTCGTCCACGAGAATCCAACGTAAACGTCAAAATATGCAGTAATCCTAATGCATTGCATTTTTTATAGGTATTTAAAAAAAAAAACTCAGAATGAGATTTTAGAAGAAGAACACGGAAAACTTTAATTTCATTAAAAAATTTAAACAAACATTTTATTCGAATCGTAGCGCGGTACTGATGAATTTTTTTTTGGGGGGAGGAATTCGAAGGACGTTGCGGTGGAAAGAACCGGGGTTTCTTATCGCCTTCCATTGCTCCGTTTTCGCGAGTCATTGGCGGTTCAGTGCTCACATAACCAGAAAGTTGAAAATCAAAGGGCGGATGAAAATCATTAATATGACGTTATTCCGACGGTTGTGGTGATTACGACGGGAAAAAAATTAAAAATTCTCTCGTTTGTTTCTTTTTTTTTTTCCCCCCCAGGATTTTACGTCACTCCTTTTATTCATTTATCATCACAAGGTGACATGTCACCTCCGCTGAGAACCACTGCTCCGAGTCCTATACAGATTTATTGAAAACGTTTCGAAATTTGCACATTTTCGTACTCATTTATACAGGAAAGAAACTCAGTGAAAAAAAATAATAATAAAAAAATGCACGAGCCATCTCTTCCAACGGTGTACGAGAAAACGTACGTTCGACTTGACACGACGGACAGTTTAATAATTAATATACAAAAAAAATCATCGAAAATATATTAAATTTTTTTTTTATATCGTAATTATTTGTTGTACAGAAAACAAAATATAATTTTATCTCTCTTGTCTGCGTGTTTGAGAAGTTAAAAGCTATTATACTACTACTGCGTCTCGTCGATAATGACTCTCGACTCTCGCGGATTCTGCGACTATTGTACGCTGACGAAGAATCAAATCGCGGAGATGATAATGATTTTTTTTTGAAATTTTTCTTCTCATTTTATGAGGGACAGCGAGCCAGCCGTAGGGAGTTTGAGCCGGCTGAGATTAACATCTTAACGCGTCGGCAGGTGTATTAAAGAAAAATCGTTTTTACAATCCGCGTGACGATGATGGACGGCGTGTTGTCGGATCGGATTTGCGTATAAATTGTATTTTATCGGATTGAAATTATTCGCGTAGGAACTGTTCTATCTCGTATACTGTGTGTGCGACTTGTCCCGTATTATGTACCTATCTACTGGCGACTGGCGTGTACGCAGTGGCATCTTTAGGAACTTTTTTTTCTCGAAAAGACGTCGAAAATTTTACGCTTTTTTTCGACATTTTAAAATTATTTTTCCATATAATATTCTACATACTATTATTATACTCTATACGAAATCGAAATAAGAAGAAAAAAACGTTTTATCGCTGTAACGATAACGTTATTTTATACACACATATTTCATGATTAACGTGGAAAAAAAATGTGCTGAAATATATATAAAATAAAATGAATAAACGTACGACGGCTCATGCGACTTTTATCACTCAATAACCAAAAAAAAATACTATTCCATATATATATATATGTTTGAAAATTTTGGTTAATCGTTTGCTGAAAAGGCGCACAAAACTCGAATTCAAAAACGGAGAAAAAAACGACTTTTTTACATACCGTTTTTTTTTTTATAATAAATCGTTTTTTCATAACGATTTTTAAAGCGTAATTTTTTTCCTTACCTTCCTCCCAAACCCATACCTTAAAAAAAAAAAACATCAAAAAATAAGCTTCTAATCGTTTACGTCTCGAGCGAACGGAGGACTTGTGAACTTTCGGAAACTTTACCGCCGTTATTAAATAGCGGTTTCCTTCGATTTACATAATATTATTAATAATAAATCGCGACACCCGGTCGGGATGGACCGTTGCGAAAATTCGAGCGCAATCAAAACGAAAGACGAAAAACCACTAACCGCTGAACCGGATGATTTATATTTTAAAAGACTGTGCGCGCGCAAAAACCGAAGCGATAATATTATATGAGCGCGCGTTACCTGACTTCGGAGGCGGTGGACGCTTCAATATACGTATAATAATATATTATACTCGTATATAATTTATAAAATATATATATATACTTAATATAATATTATAATTTATATTTCCGCGCGGTGACTCAGTCCCAGTGTCCAACAGGCGTTTGTCGAAATTACGAAATTCTCAAAATTTTATCACTATAGAATTTACGCGAGACAGCAATGCTATTTGTGAACTGAAAAAACGAAAATTAATCTAGCGCACCCGTACATACAAATACAGCGTACGTACTATTTCACACACTTGAGCTTATATTAAAATACACTCTTATATTACAAAACAGGCGAGGTAACTTATTAGCAGTGCTCGGATTTTATAGTACTAAAAAGTACGGAAATATGACAATTACAAAAAAAAAAATTTTTAAATATGCCCTAAAAACAGTAAAAAATAGCAAAAAAAAAAAATAAAAATAATAATAACATACGCTGCAAAGACATCGCGATAATTTAATACCTAAAAATAGATTACTTAATGAAATGGCAACGACCGAGTGTTTTTCTTGCCTTCTCAAAGTCACGAGGTTTACTCGAATAATTTGAATTTAATTATTAGCGAAAGAAAAAAAATAATAACGCCAAAAACCCGGGAAAATAGCGGTAAAAATCTAAAAGAAAAAAAGGTTTAAAACACGCGTTATAAAATTTCGTATTTGGAATCATTTCTCTCGGATAAAACAAAATGTATACAGATTAACCAGCTATTCAATTAATAATAATAATAATAAAGAAAATGCTGTACGTAGGTATATGCTATTCAGTTTAAGAGTATACCTGGACGCGCACGTATAGTGAAAGCCGGAGCGATGCTAATAGCTGTTCTCTCATTGGTTGGTGCTCCCCCCCCCAGGCGGCTAATAGCTGCTCTGTCATTGGCTGTTGCTGTCGGCAGCAGTCGGCTTACGACGGTTTCCGCCAATCGGAATACCGATAGAAATTGGCCTGCGCGAACATGAACCAATTTTCGTCCGCCGCCGTCCGGTATATTCTTAAACTGAATATAAAAACATTTAAAAAATATAAAATCCTCGAGCCCCGCTCTTATTATACGAGTCTACACATTTTAAGTCGTTTACCAATATATATATATATTATATTATACAGTCTAGGAATTACGCGCAAACACACACACACACACAAATATAATATTTATGAAATATCGTAATAATTTATGAGATATTATACGTATCTCTAGCGAGCACCTAGAAAAAGTGCGACATTATTATTATTATTTTATTATTATACACAACTCGTAGTTGTAATGTTTTAACAATAAACACGCGTAGTTTTTTTTTTTTTTTCAAACCGTCTAAATATAAAAATATATATATATATATATATGAATGTGTGTGCAATAAACCGCGGGGATAACTATAAATTATTATTATTATTATGTACAATATATATTATGTGTGTGTGTGCGGAGAGCCGTATAAAGCCTCGGGTTCGTGCGAGCTGTTTAACACACAGAAAAAGAAAATAATATAATATAATCGTGAGCTTAAAAAAAAAATATATAAAATCAAAAATATAATTAAACCAGTTACCGCGTTCTTTTATATCTACTCGAAAATATCTTTGCGATGCCTACAAAAATTGTTTACGATCGTCGTCGCGTGTTTCTCTATGTTTTTTTACAATATATAATACGCGTGCGTGCGAATTATTACAACACTCTGTGCAGTGCACCCGTCGTCGTCGTCGTCGTTGAAATAATAAAATCCCAACGACCGAAATCGTTCGGTCTTTGACACATATTTTATATATAAAAAAAAACAAAAAAAAAATATATATAAAAAGAAATCGTTGGCTTTCGTCACGAGTACACGATGCGTATCAGTAAACGCGTAATATTTTTATATATTGTATATTTTTCGGGATATTAAAATTTATATTACGTGTTTCGTGGAGTGACGGAGAAAAAAATGTCTTCGGACACACACACAAAAGTGCAAGTTATGTTTTTAGTTTTTACTACGTTTGTACGGTTATAGTTCCTTTTGAAAAATTATACCGATCGAACAGAGACGTATATATTTTAATGCTCCTCTTATATCTCTTTTTCCCTTAAGAGAAAAAAAAATGTTTAAATACGAAATTGACACGGAAATGAGCGACATAATCGATTCGACTGACATTTTAATATTATAATAAAAGCGTTACGACGATTGAATCGCCGCTAACGCCGTAGCCAGGGGGTTTAATGTTCAGACCTCCCGAAATTTTTTACTTAATATAAAATTTAATGATTTATATTCTATTAATAGTTTATTAGTTTTATTTTATTTCAAATTTACACTCTCAGCCCCTCCCCCAAAAAAAAATTGTTGCTGGCTGCGGTCTTGCTCGCGGCGACTTCTCAAATAATTTCAACGCTATAATATTACGTATTTTACGTGGACGGTTAAATCCGATTTCGTGGAGAGTTTTTCGTCGTACCGTTAGATTATTAAGACGATCACCTGTCATTCTGGATCATACATACGTGTCTAAACGGTCTTTCTGAGGAACGTTTTGGACAAACATTCTCAGCGCTGCAGTGTACCTATTGACGAACGAAATATTATACACTTTACAGTATCGTATTTATTGAATTATCAGTTTTCGTAAGTCCGAAACTATAATAAAATAAATCGTTACCGACCGAAACTAAATCGAAAACAGTGTTTAAGAATAACCGAATTCTAATTTTTTTTTTTAAATTTTAACGTTGAATTTTTCGTTTTAATAAAAATTAAACCGCTGTTTCGAGGCCGCTATTTTTTAAAAATACGTAAAAAAAAATATGTCACCCGCTGCAATGGTACCCGCTAAATACGTCTCTGGGATCGAACGGGAAAAAAGACACTGTCAAATTATCCTTTCGAATCGGCCACTGTTATTATTACTATTATTATTGAAATAAAATTAACGGTACGATTTTCTTTGCTCGTATTCAATTTTCTAAATTAAACAAATTAAAACACGTAATAATATTCCGTTGAACGCGAATTAATTAGAAAATTTTCCGTCTTACAAAACGTTTTCCACCCGGGCGGCGCGTAATATTACTGTACGAGTATATAAATCTTACATCGTAATAACTACGTCTTTTAATACATAAATTCATTTATAATTATTATTTGTAAAGCGAAAAGCGCTCTACGTACGCGTGTCGTTTAATTTCGGGAAATTCATTAACGCGTTGATTTACAAGGGAATCGGACGTTTTAAACTATTATCATACGGCACATAAGTGTAAATATGTATATATGGTTCGTGTAAATAATTTTTTATTTTTATTTTTTTCATTAATTTTACGTTTAACGAAATTTAACAACGTGTCGAATTTAATAAAGAATACGAAATTTTTTTTTTTTAATTAATCGCAGTGAAAAGCGTAAATTTCTAAACGTCAAACACGCGTCACGTTACACGAGTGAAGTGTTCGAGTGAACGTTTCTAAGGTTGTTGGAATAACGCGTGGAGGAGAGCATTATTATTGTGACGATATGGACCAGTAAACACAGTTAATACGGCGTACTTATGATATTGTCTATTTGTGTTGCCGACAGTGACTGGGTGGTGTAAAAAAAAAATACGAATCCGTTTCTCGTTGAATTTTTATACGCCAAAGCGTGATTTCGGTTTTGAATTCCGAGACGATACAACCGTTGAAACGGCGGTATAAAAAGACAACGGATTTATTCGAGGCAGTGAGACGAAACGGATCGGCGCGAAAGGGGCGAATGCGTTGAGACGGACAATCTTATACATATAATATTAATAATAATCGAATTTAGTGTTTGGAAAACGAACAAAAATCTTACCGTGTACGATTTACATGTCTTCTTAACACTATATATATATATATGTATTTGATGAATATTAATGTTCTGTATTGATTTACAAAACGTAATACTATTTTTTTTTTTTTTTTTGTAATCCGGGCCTACGGACCGGACAGTTTTTTGGTAACCCCCCTGTGGGTCTGTTGCTGTTCCAGCGAACTCTTACACATCAACAGGTTCTTGTACGCTTGCCGGTACTCGGAGCTCATGACCACGTAAATGATCGGGTTGATGCACGTGGTCAAATAGATGAGAACGTATGCGGTGATGTTCAGCACGTGCAAGCCGTCTAATTCGTGCGACGTTTTACTTATGGTGATGGGCAAGTAGCACGTGACGAACGATGCGAATATCACGAGGATCATCTTCAACAGCTTCTTGTCCTTGGACGACATCCTGTCCACGCCGATCGCGCTCTGTTTCCGCGTTCTCGGAGACACGTCTTCTCTCGTCTGAAACACCTGTGTCGAAACAACATGAGTATACATACATACAGTGGCGTGCAGAACACTTTTCAAACCTGAGGCAAACTAGATAATTTGACTACCTACCCACATATATAATATAAATAATGTATAATATACATAATATATATGTTTTTAACCACTGAAACTACCTACCACCCACCCACCCAAAAAATTACCGTGAGACAACTGCCTCAGAAAATGTCACTTCGGCACGCCACTGCATACATACATATACGCGTACGTTTAAATACAATATTTTTAAAAACCAATCGATAACCCAACCGTCCAGATACGCTGTCCATCAGAACATTTCGCGATTCGCTGATTACATCACTATATGCGCACACGTTTTAATCGATCGAAAGTCAATGAAATACCGCGAGTTATTATAAGTGCAATATTATTTTATATATGTGTGTGTAGTCTGTAGAAACGAATTAATCGGTAAACGGTCATTAAACGAACGCGATATAATATTCGAAACGCTAATGAAATTTCGATTCGCATTTCGTCGTCACTGCAGTGTACGTTGTATTCAACGCGTTTTATACTCGGTTTGAAATAAAACGAGACAGATTACACGTCGGTAAAATTTATTAAACGCTGTTTGGAATCGTATCATATTCGACCGGCGCATTCGATGTCATGAGTAGGGCCGATATTTATATGCTTTTGCGTATTGTTATTAGTTGGTCAAAAAAAATGGCTAGTTTAACCAAAATGTGTTTCATGACCCAACGATTCTACAAACAAATTTTTATTTTCCATATTTTTGCATATTTTGCCATTTTTGAATTTTTAAGGCATATTTTAGGATTTTGTACGTTTTAAAGTCATTTTCAACTAAAAAAAAAAAATCGATAATTACAAAATAATTGTTTAAAATTTATAATTTTATAAATATCAACAGGCGAATTGATAACTTTATTACCAATGTTTTAGATAAAATATTATTGATTTGGTTTTTATGGTTTTTCAATTTATTAATAATACGAGATATGACAAATAATGTGATCTGTACATTTTACAGTTTATTTCATGGATCGTGAAACAATGCCATTCAATGAATCAAATTAAAATAAATATTTAAAATTATAATATTATAAAAAATGTAAAATATTTTTGTTGAGATTGACTGTAATAACTAAAAATAGTAATAAAATACAATTTTCGAATTTTCTTAGGTTTTTAAAAAATTTTTTTTTGTTTTTAGAGCATATTTTGGTAATTTTTAGCGCTCAACTGCATACATATTTGATAGGTTTTGAAGGCATATAAATATCTGCCCTAGTCATGAGTTATAAAAATTCAAAGAATGTAACAACGGCTGTGGTGTGGTCTGAGAAAGAGAGATATTCGAATATATATAAATACAAATACGGCGAGGTCCCATCGGTATTCTGATCGTCGGAAATCGTCGGGTGCCGACCGTCGCCGACAGCAACAGCCAATGACAGAGCAGCTACTAGCCGCCCGGGGAGGGGAATCTAGTATCGCTCCGGCGTTCATTCGGCGCGCGCGTTCCGGTATAATCTTAAACCGAATAGAGTATGTTAACAACGCGTGAACGTTGTTTTTTTTCCCCGCCGTAGCGTTTAACCGGTGCCGTGCAAAAACCCGTTAAAAAATATACAAATTTAAAAAGGATTTATAGGTCGTTTTCGACACTTACCGCGGACACTACTTGCGTGATGGTCGCGTTGAAAGCGGACGACGGTGAACGGTCGCGCCGCCGTCTGGACCGCCTGTGGTCGGAGAACGATAACGGCGAGTAGCTCTCCTCGTGTCCGGACGAGCTCGGGTCGGCGACGACGACGTCGTGCGGCGACAAGAAGTTCGGTTCCTTCGAGTCGGTGGTGGAACACGTGCCGGTGGCCGTGCTGGATCCGATGGCCGAGTCGGTGGATATCTCGGGCACTTTGAAACGGCCCTTGAGCGTGTAGTACGCCGGGGCGTCCGAAGACGGTTTGGACGAAGCGATCGTGTGGCGCGAATTGCAGCCGGTCACAGTGGCCCGCGACTTCAGCGCCGTTTTCCGGACGATGTAGAAGATCCGCGCGTAGCACACCACGATGGACACGCAGGGCACGACGAACGCGCCCATGAACAGGATCTCCTTGGGCGACCGTCCCACCGAGTCCGGCAGTATGGAACACGAACCGACCGTCGTGTCCAGCCCGAACTGGCCCCATTTTCCCAGCCACGTGGGCACCAGCGCTCCGAAACCGCCCACCCACGTCACCGTCACCATCACGCCCAAATAGAACTTCTTGTATAACCTGCGAACCGGTTTACAATTAACGGGTCGTTACACTTTGGAAGTGAAAAAGTAAATTTACAGTCAAAAATAGGGGTTTAATCGGAAAATCGATTCTGAAGGAGAACGGCCGGAATTATCAAAATTAGCTTGGAAGAAAATCGAAAGATCGGGACACGAAGGACCTAAAAGAATAAAAAACGAGATATGTACCGATTATTATTAAATCGAGTGAGAAATGAGGTTCGCGACGAACCTAATTGTTAATTAATTCTTGTATTAATTCACCTGATGGTCCAACAGCATATTTCCGTTTAAGTATAACGTACAATCTCCGAACTGCAAAGACGGGGTAAATAATTTACTGACATGCGTATACTGGAAGTAATAACTACCGATTTCATAACAAGACGAACTAAAATAAATGTGTTAATGTTTGTTTTTTTTTTTACCGAGAAACTGAATTTAAAGGCAGTCGTGTTGTGACAATGCGTGATCGAAGATATTTTCGCCGTCATCGATATAAATTGAAAAAAAAAACTCAAATCACTCAGAAAAAAATTTATATTAAGATCAAGATATACCTTCAATAGAAGATTTATAGAATCCTACGCGTGCAGGCGAACAAGGATTTTGTCAGATAATGAAATACTCAAAATCGAAATCAGCAGAAAAAGATTTTTCTCGTTATTTGTTTTCACTTTTAAATAAAAGTGTATTTTAATTGGCAAAAAAAAAAAAATTGCTCGGTTTACGTAAAAATTAATTGCATTTTTTTTTTTTTACGGTTTGACGAAATTAAATTTTAATCATTCTTTTCAACGGCCGGTGCACAAAGTAACTAATACCTACTTAATTGAATTTTTTTCAATTTAAGCGACCTCTGAACGATTTTCCTCTGCAACTATTATTATGAGTCTATATACGCTGTTATTCCAGTATTCGCGTCCGAGGATTTTTTTGGAGTTGACCGGCCGAACTTTACCGTTATACTTGTGCGACGCGAATCATCGATCAACGATTATTAGAGAAAAAGTCCTATGGCTATTTTATCAAGAGTCCGACTAATGTCATTCGGATTGATTGATGGTGTTTTTTTTTTATAATTTCAAAATTTGCAGAAAATTTTTTCGAATGTATTCGAATAAGATTTTTCTTTTTAGAAAAAAAGAAAAATTTGGAACTCATAAAATTTGTGAATATTAAAAAAAAAAACTGTCGATAAAACAACGCTTGAATAGCAGTCGTAATTTAATTCCTACCACGCGTTTCAAATAAAATCCCGAAAATCTTTTTAAAAAAAATAGGGCATAGTTTCGTATAATTTCGTCGAGAAATAATAGTTTAATAAAGAAATACCAAAGACGAAAATAAAAGAAACCGGAAAATCAGGAATTTACTCTAAAATCCGATGCGAAAATTTTGGGAAAAATGCTACGAATTAGAAAAAACATATAGGGCTTAAAAAACATTGCTTTCAAATGCATATATATAGTAATAACAAAACTTTATCTAAGTTACTATTCACTTAAGGGGATTGAAAGCGGGCATTTTCTCTCTTCGTCTTACACACACACACACGAGACATAGCAAAATAGACGTTTCGTACTTCCAACGTACCGATCGATCTGTTGGTGCGATAAGAAATTTGAAAACAGATATGAATTTCTCTTGAATTTTACTACAAAACGACTTTCCCACTTTTTTTTATTTCTTTTTTTTAAAACCTTCAAAAATGAATTATTAACAATTTTTTTTTAAAATTTGTTCGGTTAATATTTTTAAGGGTTTATGAAAAAAAAAAATGAAAAAAGCGGGAAAGTCGTTTTGTAGTAAAATTTACGAGGAATTCAAATCTGTTTTCAAATTTCTTATCGCACCAATAGATCGATCGGTACGTTGGATGTACGAAACGTCTATTTTGCTATGTTTCATGTGTGTAAGACAAAGAGAGAAAATACCCGCTTTCAATCCTCTTAAGCGACGTACACAACACCCGTGGCTCGCTAACTCTTTTTCGACTTCGTTATTTATATCGTCGTTTTAAAATAAATTATTATAAATACGTAATATATATGTATATATATATATATATAAAATATTATTCACTATACTCACTTTGGGTACAGCGATGGATGTCCAATCATGATGTATCGATTAATCGTTATGGCCAATATGGTGAACAGGGACACGGCCAACAATCCGTATCTGACCAGCGGGAAAAGACGGCACAGTAATTGACCGTGTCTCCACGATCTGTGCCAGAACGTAGATGCGGCCAGTGGTAAGTTGAAGCAACAAAAACTCAAATCCGACACGCTGAGGTTGATTATGAATACGGCTGTTGCGTTACGCACCTGAAACGATAGAGACAGTGTTTTTTGGTCAGACGAATATTTTTGGAGAAGTACGAAAAATTTGTGAGCGCTTTAATTTCAACGACAGACTGAAAGGACACAATAGTATTTTATTTTATGAAAAATGCAGTTCCGCATGTTTAATAGTTTCTTATCGTGTAACTATTTGAATCGTCTAATTTAATTCGTATCCTGCAACTGCTAATTTATAATATAATGAGATGAAAATTCTTAGTTTCGAGGCGTTTATATTATATAAAACATTTGCATATGATTATACGAGGAAAAAAAAATGATATGCGTCATAATACTCGTTTGAAAATTCGTTATTGAACGTAGAATAAAGACTGTATTTGTATATAATTCGTAATTTTTTACTGTTGGTAGTTATTGAAAGGATTTCGCGCTTTATGTAAAAAAAAAAAAATGATTGATTTTAATGACGTATGACTATAATTGTGTACGATTTTGTTTGACTTTAAGTTATTTTCAATTACTTCGGTTTAGTTTCTCTTTCCATTCGGACTTATGAGGACATCCGGTTCAGTGTACAATCACGACGTGTAAATTTAATTGTAAAATTTCGTTACGACGGAAATATCGGTAATAACATTATTATTATTATTTCGCGTGTATACACAACTATCGCGTATTATATAAGGACGGGTAAAATAAATAATAATTCTTTTTTCAGATTAATGGTACGAAAAGTACTAGCGAGTGTAATAACGTGATTGCCTTAAAAACGGGTACGTCTTGCAACGCGAAATATATATAGTAATATATATATATACTGAAAAATGTTGCTGCGGCAGATAAGCAATTATAGTGAAGATGACGTTCGAAAAACTTGAATTATCGTCTTCAGCCGACGCGCTAAAATATTGACATAAACCGAAAAAAATATTATGTCCGCTAAACGAGATGGCAATGAAGAAACGTTCAACGTACGCTGGGTTTTTGATGCACTTATTTGCATTGTTTTCCAACGCGATACACGTTTTATGTACTATTGAATGAGAATGAGAACATTTTTATTTTGAAAACTTTTGGTTTTTAAGTTGTTTTCTTAATTTTTTTTTTTTTTTTTTGGACTATTTTAGAGTTTTCGGAGCATTTTTGGATAGGAAATATGATAGGTATACACCGACACGATTTTTATATAAATATAACAAATCATAAAACAGGTATACTCGTGTTATATTATCGGACAATATAGTAGTTGTAGTAATAATTTTTTTTTCCAAGTCGATGTGACCTAATTGTCTGTCAAAGTCTTTTCAAACATCTATGTTATTTATTATTAAAAATAAACGAATTTTAGTGCATCGTTTTGAATATTACTGGGGCGTTAAAGCATTTTTTTTTTTTTAGAGTTTTATCGAGCATTTTACACATTTCCAGCCCTAATAAGAGTAATAAATAAAAAGATATTGCTACTGTTCGTTTGATAAAACGTGGTAGTAAACGTATTACTACGCTATACCGTATTACGATACAGTATAATATGTCTCGGAGTTTTGGATTTTTATTATTTCTGTATTGAATATTTAGTATCCGCAGCGTGCGGAAATTTCGAAAAATATATGTGTTTATTTGTATAAAAACGTTTTTATAGACAAATTTTTATAACGTCTAAGCGTGAACGACTGAAATCGTATATGTATGTTATACGTCGCACAGAGTGATCGATATTGAATTATTAAACAAGTAGGTATCGATAAAAAAATTGACGCGAAGAAAGTTTGGCGGCAAAAAAAAAACAGTATATTTTTTAATATTTTACAAAAGTTAATTTTGATATGATAAAAATAAATGCTACGTGACTTTATACATATATATATATACGTATAAAGTAAAACGCGAAACTTATATAATATGTATTCCGGTTCAGTCTTCTGTTAAATTCGAAATGACGTGTCGGGGACGGACGGACAGTGGTTTTTCTTTATCCAAAACAGAAGTGTGTGTCTAATATAAACGTATTCTTATATGTATTATTTTTTATGAAATTCGATATTCGATATTCTAAGTTTCGTTGAATTTATTAAAAATGTCGAAATCGTATTAAATTCCCACCCCCTGTAAATTAGGCAAGTAAAAACTTTGATTTCTACACGAAAACAATTTAATACACTGTATTTGTTGATCGAACTAATCTATTAGAGTTTCCGAATGAAAGAAGAAATACGCACGAAAATCGAGGTAAAATCGTCGTCGAAGAAAATATAGTTGAATTATTGGTATAATGTATGTGTACATATAATTGATATCCTTACACTTAATGTAATGTTATTTTCCATAGTTATATGAATTATGTAATTATGATAATTTATAAGGAACAACAGTAGATACAAGTACGAAAAATAATCCAAACATTTCAATTTCATGTGATATAAAAATAATTATCTTTTTTTTTATCTAAATAATTTGAATTTTTTTTTATCTATTATCTAGATAAAAAAACCTTAGTATTATCTATTATCTTATCTAGATAAATTTTCACTTAATTATCCGTTATCTTATCTAGATAAATTTAAAGTTATCTTTGCACAACACTGGTCATGACTGATGCCGTCTGAAGTGTCTCCGTTTCTCATTAGTCACAATAAAACAATAAGAACGAATAATTAATTGTTTGTCTATAGTTTGTCTCGTCTTGCCTTGATCTGACTAACTGATATGCGCATAAATAAAACAAATTGTTTTTTAGTCGACTAAAAAATAAAACTGACCAACACAGTTTTGCTCTTTTGGTGTGCGATCAGCGTTCGAAGAGTTTTCCGCTTTCCTTACGGTGGTTTAGAATAGGTTTTCAGAACGATTTGATGGAACAAAAAAAAAAAAAACTAATACGATCAAAACCATTAATTCGCGGACAATAAAATGAGTCCAGATTCTTTTTTTAACGTTCACGCGTGATAGGAGATTTTGGGGAAAGGAGTAATAATAATAGAAGAAAAGCTCGCGTATTCCATCAATCATGCGCGTGCGGTGTAGGTGCGTATAGTGTGTCGAGAGAATTGGGCTACGACTCGATTGCGCACACAAATTTTACCTAACTGTGACGAAGTACCCGAAAAAAGAGAACACGTTTGCGCACACATATTGTGGGTTTGTTAACACTCGCGGAAATTTTTTTTATTAATGCACCTAAAATTCGATATTCACTGAATTTATAATTATTAATGTTAAAACATCGTTTTCCTTTCCGCGTTTCAAAAATATTTGAAATATCGACGTCCGTAGTAATATATTATGTGTTCGTACTGTTTTCTGGCCAACGACTAACGATTTAACACTCCAACGAGTGAAACAATAAACTGATCAAAGAAAATCCAAAATGATTTTAATCTAATTCTATTAATAAAGATAAACATTGCTGTCAAAATCGTTGTGCGCAAACGAGTCGTATTCTTTTGGGTGAAAATTTCAAATGTGCGCAAACGAGTCGTCCGTTTTCAGGTAAACAATTTTGAATGTGCGCAAACGAGTCGTCGCACCGAGAGAATATTGATAGACTCGCTTGCGCACGGGACCATTTTTTTTTTTTGTTATGTTTTATTCTTTAAGGGGATTGAAAGCGGGTATTTTCTCTCTTTGTCTTACACACATGAAACGTAGCAAAATAGACGTTTCGTACTTCCAACGTACCGATCGATCTATTGGTGCGATAAGAAATTTGAAAACAGATTTGAATTCCTCGTGAATTTTACTACAAAACGATTTTCCCACTTTTTTTATTTCTTTTTTAAGACCTTCAAAAATGAATTATTAACAATTTTTTTTTGTTAATTTGTTCGGTTAATTTTTTTAAGGGTTTATGAAAAAAAAAAAAATGAAAAAAATTGGGAAAGTCGTTTTGTAGTAAAATTCACGAGGAATTCAAATCTGTTTTCAAATATCTTATCGCACCAATAGATCGATCGGTATGTTGGAAGTACGAAACGTCTATTTTGCTATGTTTCACGTGTGTAAGACAAACAGAGAAAATACCCGCTTTCAATCCCTCAAGGCCGACTATTGACGTTTTACATTTTTTATTGTGGCGTGCGACAAGAGAAATTTCGTACAGTAACACTCGTATATGCTCGTATCATTTTTTTTTTCTACGGAAATGATAATAATAATAGAAAAATAAACGATTAATATCGCGTTTCGCCGTATTATAACGGCCGGGTCTCGCGCGTTTGTGACGCGGACGAAAACGATTTATAATAATAATTAATACGCACTCTGTCCGCGCGATAAACTAAAACATCGTAACGCACTTTAAATAATATTATTTTACCTCAAAGGATTCGCACTCGCCTCTTTTCACCGCGGGTCTGTGCAATACACTTTATACAGAGAGTATTATACGTCGAAATTCAATAGAATCCTCCGGGTGAATATTATGCGTATACATGAATACGTATAACCGCGAGGCGGTACCGCTCTTTTTCGTACAGACAGAGATTTTATTCGACGAGCGATTCGTTTTTAAGAGTTCACACCCGGTTTTTGTGTATCGACGTGTGCGGGGGAGCAGTGCAATCGTTCGGATCGGATTCGTTTTTTATTACCGCCGCCGCACCGAACACGAGGTAAAAATCGCTCGCACCTCATCATCACAGTACACAACAGTACAATGCGAGTTCATTAATTTCTATAACCAAAAGAAAGCTGGCGTTTATTAATATAAATTCATTTACTAGATGGCGGCACCCCGGTGGGCGGGCTCGTAATATTGTATTATACGAACAACACTGTTGACGGGGTTTATAAAAAAAAAAAAAAAACGGGTATAGAACGGACCGGAGATTCGTAGAAATAAAAACCGCCACGAGGCGAAATGTTCATTAAAAAAAAAAAAAAATTGATCGATCGAATTAATTTATTGAAGTGTGACGACGAGACGACGTCTTGGGACGTTTAATTACAACGAGTCGCGCGGAAAACGTTTCTATAATTTTTCCGTTTTATTTTTCTATCATATATTGACTATTGTACACTACGCTTAAGGGGGGGGCCTTCGCCCGACCTTTACGGCTGTATTTTTTTGCTAGAATACATATACGTTACTGGAAAAACTCTCACGCCTCTGTAGAGTGATCGGATTTCGACATATTTTTTGTCGAAAAGACGAAAATATTTCGCAGGGCGCGTTGTACTTTGATTCGCAACATTTTATTTTGCACAGGTCAACAGCACCGACAGACGGAAAATTAAAAGCTCGATATTGTACATTTTACGGGAAAAACTCCTTTCACGCCTACTAGAATTGTTCGATTTCGCTAATTTTGTTGTTGTCGGAAGAATAAAGCCTTCCTACTGAGCGCATTGGACTTCGAATTTAGATTATCTTAATAAAAAAACTATAAAAAAAAAATGTGTTAAAATTTGTTCATATTCAAACTCTTACTATTAGAAATAAAATTTTGAGAATCAAAGTTCAATACGCTCAGTAGAAAGTCTTTCTTTTTCCAATAAAAAAAAAAAAATTAGCAATATCGAACGACTCTATAGGAGGCGTGAGAGTTTTTCCAGTACCTTATGTATTTCAGCAAAAAATACAGGTCGGGCGCAGGCACCTTAACGTACGTTTTTCGTTATTTAATTTTTTTTAAATATAAAATATATATATATATATATATTTAATAAATTATATGTATTAAATTTAATTTATACTTTGTTGTACTTGTGTATAGCAGACGAAAACGGACTAGAAAATGATTATAAAAACGAATAAAATGTGCACTAGCTGCGCGACCGCCCGGCGATAAAATTTCAACGTGAATTCAATACGCGGGATACGTTAATAAAAATATCGAGGGAAAAAATGGAAAACTATACTTGAACAATATTCTTTCGGAACGCTCATTTGAAAAACGTCGCAGGAAGTTCCGAAAATCTGAATGTTTCTATCAAACGAATCCTCCGAAATCAGTAAAATAAATGCTAGGAAATTTGCTCGTTTTACAATTAATATTTTATATACGTGGGATCCTTGTGTTTTTTTTCTTCTGATAACGACGACTTCATAAACATATTATTCGTATATATTCTTTGAGAAATTGATGATTTTAAACGAATTACGCATAATTTTTCACACATTAAAAAACAATTAAAAATCAATTTTCATTAATAATTATTTATAGTTAAAATACATCTTAATATGCCGAATAATTATATATATATATTTTTTTTAAACGATATCCGAACGATATTTATTACTGTACTTTGATTTTGAATGACAAATAAATTTTAAAAAAAAATTGTTTTTTACGATATAATAAAACACTATGGGCCGGTTTCACCAACTGTTGTTATAAATACACTCTGACACCGTGTTAGTTAACAATTTGTTTAAATTTAACATCTGGTTAAATTATATAAGTTTCACCACTACATTATTATTGTTAAATTCTATCTGTTAAGTAAAAAAATGTTAATTGGGTTACCCAAAACGGTTACCTTGATTCTAACTTTCATATAAGTTGTCACATAATGTAATAACTGATTAGTGGTAATATTAAAAATAGGCGATTATAATCTAACGTACTATATTGGTCTATGGCATTTTAAAATGCCAATTAAATTTTAACAATCTGATTCCGGGTAATTAACTTAACAAATCTCGGTGAAACCTAATTTTCACTAACTAATTGTTAAATACAATTAACGAAACGTTAAATCGTTAACAAATGTCGGTGAAACCGGCTGGTATAAATATAAAAATTGTGTTGAGAAGGAGGAGAATTACTATAATAATATTGCACGCATATATTCGGTTAATTAAATTTGTTTCTACGATTCAAATATTTCGTACGGAATGTTTATGATTGAAAAAAAAAGCGCGAGAGTATTATTTTACTGTGGAAATTATGCATTTTAATTTAACTAAGAAATAATATGTTAATAAAAGTTTAATTACCGATACACTGAAAAAAAAAGTCAACACTTGCGGATTTACTTAAAATATGTTTCATGGTTGCGAAACGATTTTCGATACGATCACGTTTTCTTTGGAAATATACGTTCATTATAAAGTATACATTATTCATTTTTGGTCCCGTACTGCGAGTTCAATTAAAAACGCGTGTACAAAGAAAATATCGAAACCTACATTGGCTACATTGAAACTGAAAACTGCGGTAATTATATAAACAACTTTGGTTTAAAAAATTAAAAATTGTCACTTTATAATGTATTGTTTGCGAGCGATTTACAAGAAAACCAATTAAATGCACTGTTCGACACTTGGACTCGTATTGACAGTGGCATAAAACCTACATAAGACTACCCGAACGAAATAATTTATGATATTCGTTTTAAATATTTTCCAACCCGTTTTCACCTTGTGAAAAACATAAATTACCTTCATTAAACGAGAGCCAACTAATAGAATATTATATATCATTAGATAAATTATCGGAACAATCTTTCAGAACTAAAAATTTGAGCCAATTTTGAATATTTATATGTCCTCGTCTTTAAGAAGAAGCATTAAAAAAAAAAAAATTAGTTCCTCTTGCAACAGCTTATTCACGCGAAACCGGATTTTCGACATTAACAACAATTAAAACCAAATCTAGAAATAAACTTGAAGATGTCGAAACCACAAAACGTGTTTAACCAATGAAGTCATCAAATTTTATTTTTATTCCATTTAAATATACAATTGTGTTATCATTAGAAAATCGGCTTAAAAATTAAAATTAATATCGGTGAAAATAGATTCTTCGAGTATATCGCCTCAAAACAAAATTAAATCGCCGAATAAAAACGTATATTCCAACGTTTTTCAATCCCGTCATTTAAACGGATAGTATATGTTCAATACAACGCACGATAAGAATGGCAACGTCCTTAATCCTTTTATGCGTGTGTATATATATATATATATAATAAGGATATTTTATATCCTCGCACTGTGTGTATTACAGAGTTATTTGATAGCTACTTTAACGGCGGTACGACGGTATCTTTCTTTTTTTTTTTTACGTCTGTTCCTACGGTTTATTGCCCACAAACATAACACACGAATTACAGTAATTGTAATGTTTTACTGTTGTGGTTAAAACAGCGTAGTAATAATCAAAGTACTAACCGCCGTTATCAGCAGTAAATATATGATTTCATAAACGCAATAAAAAAAAGAACACCGATTACATTATTTTTTATTGTTATTTACAAAAAAATACCTTGAAATTTCCATAATTTATAAATGCCTAATAAAATAATACGCGTATTGTTTTACTCATTATATTTATACGATTTTAAGACAAATCGCATATGTTACGAGTAATGTTAACATTTGGATAATGTCGACATTAGCCGGATAATGTGACATTAGCCAAGGACCATTTGGCTAATGTATTAACAACTATAAGAATGTGTTAGTCATGAGATAAAAATACTTTTAATCTATTAACAATATTAAATATATTATTATTATTATTATTATTATATAAATGTACTACATTTAAGTTATAATAAATTAGTAATTATTAATAAATAGAATTTTCTTCATTTTTTTTTTTTTTTTTTATTAGTACTAGTATAAAATAATTTTATTTATTACTACAAGGCATGTTTCAATGACATATTGTGTTACTGAAAATATTAGGAGATTTACATTTGCATCGATTGTTATCACATTTCCCCTTGCATGAACCGACTAACTATAGATCGACGTCGTATATTGTATAGCATATAAAATTATAACAAATATTTCGTTCAATTAAGATAAATACTTCATTTTATCATTATGATAAGTTATTAGTTAAGATAAAATAAGTTATACTCTGGCAGGCCAGCGCTTTATAATTGCGATATTATATAGTATACAGAGTGCCAACAAAAACTTTTACACCACTTTTAATATATAACTCTTCAATTCTTAACATTATCCATTATTGAATGTTAACATTATCCGGATAGTGTTGTTATTTTATATTTATAAACGAAATATTACACATTAGCCAAAACGCATGGCTAATGTCGACAATATCCAAATGTTAACATTACCCGTACACACACACACACACACACACACACACACACACATATATATATTATAATATATACCGTATGATACAATATTGAGCTCGGATGATAGAATTATAATTTTAAAATTTCTGTGCGATTTATTCCGTGCAATAGACGACAAGAATCGTTTTAAAAGTGTATTGAAAATGTTTAAAATACGACTATGTAAAAGTGTATTATTTTTATAACTTCTACAGTAAACGATACACGGTTTTCAGTCGATTATTCGAGAACAAAATTGAAAAACATAAATAAGATAGAAAGAACGCAGCAGGTTTCTTGTGAACGCAATAGATTTTTTATGATACACATACTATATTATACATGTATACTTTTCAATACAAAAATGCACATTTGTTGAAGTCGTAGCTTACAAGTAAACATATTGCGATCGGTTTTTATTTTATAACACTATTCGCAAAAAATCTATTCCGGAATTCATTTTACATTTTGATTTATTACAATGGTTTTATTTTTCTTGCAGGAGATGATTTGTTAATTGAGATTTAAGAGTTTGCATCATATTTACGACATTATTTTTCGCACGCAGTGTTTGTTATATAAATTATAATTTAAAAAAAAACGACCGTGATTAAAAAACTTATGAGTTGTGATTTTGACATACTGCACACTATTTATAACGTAATCTATTTCTAGCGAAAATTGGTAAAGTTTATAGCGAGAATGAATAAATAAAAAAAAAAAAAAAACGAACGCAAACAAGACTAAACGAAACTTTGAGATAAAATTATAATTTTTATGCAACGATGATAATGATTTTTAGATTTCTATAGGTACTTATTTGAATTTGTATGATAAGCAGAGTGATTTCAAAGTTTGGAGCGTCTGAATTTTTATGAATTTTAATATGACGCATGTCACAAAAGTAATAGTTCTCCGACAAAACGATCGATATAAAATGAAATTCATTCAAAGAATTATTTAAAAAGTACCTATAACCCACGTGTGGGTGTTATTTTCATTAATTTTCGAAATGCTGCAGCAGCGCAGTGCTGATATTCGCAGGAATAAACGACTAGAAATTATTTATTTCGATTTGAAGGCAGACGCGTAACGCGATGGATCGAAATATTCAATGGTCCTATACGCGGTGCTCGTATATGATTTTTCGTTCGAGTATATAGAATGTATTTTCGAAATAAACTGCGGGCAATTATTGATATAAGGGTAAGTATTTATTTTTTATTTTTTTGTATAAAATATAAGTAATTTATTTTCCTGACCTTATTAATATTTATAATATTATACTTTCCGCAAAAAAAGTTTTTTTCTTCTAATAGTAAAATGCGCATTATAGAATAGGGTCGAGTAAAGTTTGAATTATTATAACGTTATATAGACGCATAGAAATACATTTGATTAAATTCACAGAAGCGTAAAATGTAATTCAATATTCTTAACAAAGTAAAAATAATAATAATAATAATAAAAAAACTCTGACGATATTTAATCACGTTATCGGTCATATGCGGTATAATTTGATGAACTTTAAAAAAAATAGATGAATTTTTTTTTTAACGTACTCATTGGATTTGAAAAAAATAAATATAATTTTATTATATTTCTTTACAAATAAAATAACGGCGAGATGCTACCAATATTATATAATATTATTTATTTTAAACGATTTTTTTTTTTAAGTCCATTTTTCAATATTTCACCACTGGAATTTCGACTGACGAATATTTTGGATTTTAAAACAATTTCAGGTATGAAGTTATACATCTTTACTTATTATTATTATTATTATTATTATTATTATTATTATTATTATTATTATTATTATTATTATTATTATTATTATTATTATTATTATTATTATTATTATTATTATTATTATTATTATTATTATTATTATTATTATTATTATTATTATTATTATTATTATTATTATTATTATTATTATTATTATTATTATTATTATTATTATTATTATTGTACACACGTTTGTTACGCGTATTAATTCTTGAATTTTACGCTCGCAAAAATGTTTTTTTTTTTTTATTATACAATCTATACAAATAAGTACAATAAGTATAAGTGTTAATTATGAGTAGAAAATATTGACGTGGTTAGCTTGAGAAGAGTTCACTGACGACACTCTTATATTTTAATTTGATTTGCATTAGTTATGAGAAAGTAGGTCTCTGCACCACTTCCTTTTTAATCGTTTAGACGGATTGTCGGGCGTATGGAGTAATGAAAGTTCTTTTACAAGAGGGTTTGGATGGTTTTGCAGAGAGTTATAATAACGATTGTAGTACTCCACGGCGACTTGCGTGTAACAAGTTTTCATTTGTAGGTCTGTGTGTAACGTGTGATTTGATATATACGGTTGTGCGTTGGTGATAAGGCGGAATATTTTATTTTGGGAGACTTGTATTTTTTTAAAGTTTGAATTTTTAACCGAGCCCCAAATTTTGATTCCATATGTCCATAGCGGTTTAAGTAAGCGTTTATTACACGGTCAGTTTTGTGTGAAGGGGCAATTCAGATTGGAGAAATCGTGTCAGAACGCTAAGACGTACATTCAAATTTAATTTTAGTTTTAAAATGTAAAATTTTACTCGGAACAAAATTATATTGTGTATTCGATACGGCAATAAAATTCAAAAGATCGCTCGCGCTTTTGCCGGTCGTGGGCGCGAATTCAATTAATCGTCGCCGCGGCGTAGCAATATATATGGTTACAGGGGTATAGAATTTGTGAGAAAAAAGGCGTAGGAGATTGAGAGGAGTGAAAAAATTAATACATTTTACGCGTCGGTACACCCTAAAACAAAAAATTTCTGTTTGCTCCGCGGAGTCTGCGGTACTGTCACGGAGGTCACGTACCGGCCTTCTGGCGAATTTTTTGTTGTTTTTTTTTTTTTTTACGCATTTAATGCGGCTACCGCGTCCTCGACGACAGAACGAGGAAGAGTGTACGAGTATCTGAAAATATATATTTTTAAAAACACAAAAAAAAAAAAAATCGAGAAAAAATAAATAAATAAACGCGAACCGCGGGGGACGAGGAGAAGAAAAAAAAATATGTACAGCATACGGATTTCTGCTGAGGCTGTGGACGCCGATCGCGGTCATTTCGTAATACCGTCACGTTCCGTCGTTTTTTCGCGACAAACAACGGTTTTTTACACACATACACACAAATCTTTCTATTACTCGAGGACAACAAAAAAAAAATCGAGCTTAACACCAGCATTGTCTATAAATATATAAATTTATGAGCGTTGACGAGCCACGCGGATCGCAAACACTGGTTTCCCAACAAAATGATAACGAAAAACATTATTAAAAGCGTAAAAAGAACAAAAAAAAAAATATATATATCAACGCTCATCACAACGACTATTGAAAATTACATAATCGATTAGATTAGGAATCAGTGGCGTATCCAAGCGTTAAGTGACCTGGGAACATCTTCCTGGGTCCCTATTTCGAGACACAAACGGCCATTACAAATTGTTCTTCTCTGCTTCTATTAAAGACCATGTTTGGTTTTCGCTGAAAATCTGCTTCTCACCATTCTTACCTATTCATAGCTATAGGCTTTTCATACATGGGCGTGCCGGTTACGGTCAGCTTGTCTTATCGTTGCGTCAACGTAAACGACTTCCTCGGTCTCTACCTTTGCGTCCTTCAAACACGCAGTAGTCATAAACGCCTTAATAGACGACCGAACGTTTATCCTCTTCTTTCTCTTCCGGTACTGACCGAAATCTTTTTCCCCCTACTCGGTTCAACAGGTCCAAGTTACTTTTAATATTTATGTTCAGCTAATCTTCATTATTCTTCACATTTACTACATTGCTTCTAACTCTTATTTTTATAAATCTCCGGTAATTAATAATAAAACTTTTTATTGTATCAGTAATTTTTAAAAAATATTTTAATTTTTAATATATTTTTAAAAATAATGTTCAATACAAAATTATAAAACATTCTTATAGGTTAACAAATTTAATACTGTGTCGTAATAACGTCTGAATTTTAAAATTCCGTCTCGATTTAGCGTTTGCAAAGTCGTTGATGGTTTTATTAATATTTGTTATTGATAATCTTTTTTTTTCTGCGTTTAGTATGTCTAAGCGCTACAAAAACGATTTTGGATACAAGTATTCCTCGAGTAGTTTTTAATTAATTTCTGTTTTGAAAAGAAGCGCTCCAGCAAACGATATCGGTATGGACACGAATAATATACAAGAGCAAAAAAAAAATCAGGAAACTTACTGCGGAGCAAACCATTACTTATTATGACAAACATTGTTCTTTAAAGTCTTTTGTAGTCGTTATTTCAAAATATTGTAATTTTATTACCGGTAACACTATAAACTGGTTTAAAAGCGTTGAGTTTACGCGAAAAATCCGAATTAATATACATCGTTTTCATACTTAAAACGCGACGAATTTATTTCATATCTTCATCGTAGGAGTTTTGAGAGAGTAGTTGCTTGAATTTTTTTTTAACGTACTCATTGATTTGAAAAATAAATATAATTTTATTATATTTCTTTACAAATAAAATAACGGCGAGATGCTACCAATATTATATAATATTATTTATTTTAAACGATTTTTTTTTTTAAGTCCATTTTTCAATATTTCACCACTGGAATTTCGACTGACGAATATTTTGGATTTTAAAACAATTTCAGGTATGAAGTTATACATCTTTACTGCCCTAATTATTATTATTATTATTATTATTATTATTATTATTATTATTATTATTATTATTATTATTATTATTATTATTATTATTATTATTATTATTATTATTATTATTATTATTATTATTATTATTATTATTATTATTATTATTATTATTATTATTATTATTATTATTATTATTATTATTATTATTATTGTTACGCGTATTAATTCTTGAATTTTACGCTCGCAAAATGTTTTTTTTTTTATTATACAATCTATACAAATAAGTACAATAAGTATAAGTGTTAATTATGAGTAGAAAATATTGACGTGGTTAGCTTGAGAAGAGTTCACTGACGACACTCTTATATTTTAATTTGATTTGCATTAGTTATGAGAAAGTAGGTCTCTGCACCACTTCCTTTTTAATCGTTTAGACGGATTGTCGGGCGTATGGAGTGATGAAATTTCTTTTACAAGAGGGTTTGGATGGTTTTGCAGAGAGTTATAATAACGATTGTAGTACTCCACGGCGACTTGCGTGTAACAAGTTTTCATTTGTAGGTCTGTGTGTAACGTGTGATTTGATATACACGGTGGCGCGTTGGTGATAAGGCGGAATATTTTATTTTGGGAGACTTGTATTTTTTTAAAGTTTGAATTTTTAACCGAGCCCCAAATTTTGATTCCATATGTCCATAGCGGTTTAAGTAAGCGTTTATTACACGGTCAGTTTTGTGTGAAGGGGCAATTCAGATTGGAGAAATCGTGTCAGAACGCTAAGACGTACATTCAAATTTAATTTTAGTTTTAAAATGTAAAATTTTACTCGGAACAAAATTATATTGTGTATTCGATACGGCAATAAAAATTCAAAAGATCGCTCGCGCTTTTGCCGGTCGTGGGCGCGAATTCAATTAATCGTCGCCGCGGCGTAGCAATATATATGGTTACAGGGGTATAGAATTTGTGAGAAAAAAAGGCGTAGGAGATTGAGAGGAGTGAAAAAAAATTAATACATTTTACGCGTCGGTACACCCTAAAAACAAAAAAATTTCTGTTTGCTCCGCGGAGTCTGCGGTACTGTCACGGAGGTCACGTACCGGCCTTCTGGCGAATTTTTTGTTGTTTTTTTTTTTTTTTACGCATTTAATGCGGCTACCGCGTCCTCGACGACAGAACGAGGAAGAGTGTACGAGTATCTGAAAATATATATTTTTAAAAACACAAAAAAAAAAAAAAAAATCGAGAAAAAATAAATAAATAAACGCGAACCGCGGGGGACGAGGAGAAGAAAAAAAAATATGTACAGCATACGGATTTCTGCTGAGGCTGTGGACGCCGATCGCGGTCATTTCGTAATACCGTCACGTTCCGTCGTTTTTCGCGACAAACAACGGTTTTTACACACACACACAAATCTTTCTATTACTCGAGGACAACAAAAAAATCGAGCTTAACACCAGCATTGTCTATAAATATATAAATTTATGAGCGTTGACGAGCCACGCGGATCGCAAACACTGGTTTCCCAACAAAATGATAACGAAAAACATTATTAAAAGCGTAAAAAGAACAAAAAAAAAATATATATATCAACGCTCATCACAACGACTATTGAAAATTACATAATCGATTAGATTAGGAATCAGTGGCGTATCCAAGCGTTAAGTGACCTGGGAACATCTTCCTGGGTCCCTATTTCGAGACACAAACGGCCATTACAAATTGTTCTTCTCTGCTTCTATTAAAGACCATGTTTGGTTTTCGCTGAAAATCTGCTTCTCACCATTCTTACCTATTCATAGCTATAGGCTTTTCATACATGGGCGTGCCGGTTACGGTCAGCTTGTCTTATCGTTGCGTCAACGTAAACGACTTCCTCGGTCTCTACCTTTGCGTCCTTCAAACACGCAGTAAGTCATAAACGCCTTAATAGACGACCGAACGTTTATCCTCTTCTTTCTCTTCCGGTACTGACCGAAATCTTTTTCCCCCTACTCGGTTCAACAGGTCCAAGTTGCTCTTAATATTTATGTTCAGCTAATCTTCATTATTCTTCACATTTACTACATTGCTTCTAACTCTTATTTTTATAAATCTCCGGTAATTAATAATAAAACTTTTTATTGTATCAGTAATTTTAAAAATATTTTAATTTTTAATATATTTTTAAAATAATGTTCAATACAAAATTATAAAACATTCTTATAGGTTAACAAATTTAATACTGTGTCGTAATAACGTCTGAATTTTAAAATTCCGTCTCGATTTAGCGTTTGCAAAGTCGTTGATGGTTTTATTAATATTTGTTATTGATAATCTTTTTTTTTCTGCGTTTAGTATGTCTAAGCGCTACAAAAACGATTTTGGATACAAGTATTCCTCGAGTAGTTTTTAATTAATTTCTGTTTTGAAAAGAAGCGCTCCAGCAAACGATATCGGTATGGACACGAATAATATACAAGAGCAAAAAAAAAAATCAGGAAACTTACTGCGGAGCAAACCATTACTTATTATGACAAACATTGTTCTTTAAAGTCTTTTGTAGTCGTTATTTCAAAATATTGTAATTTTATTACCGGTAACACTATAAACTGGTTTAAAAGCGTTGAGTTTACGCGAAAAATCCGAATTAATATACATCGTTTTCATACTTAAAACGCGACGAATTTATTTCATATCTTCATCGTAGGAGTTTTGAGAGAGTAGTTGCTGTTAAATATACAAACTTATTGTGAATTCCTTCAGTTCGTGAAATAAGCTATGATATAATACTGTATCAACTGTCGGTAGGAAAAAAAATGTTCGCTTTGAAGTTTTCTTAATTTAATTCTTAAATTATCGCGAGAATATTTTTTTCGCAGTTATTTCATTACTCGATATTCGGAATATTTCACCGGTTTTTAATCGCACTGTGAAACGTTTCAATCAGCAGTATTTCATGTACGGTGGAAATAAAAAAAAAAAATACGTTTAACTGGTCACAATGCGTATTGTATTTTTATCAGGTTTTCTTTTAGCCAATTTGTATTCGGTACAATTTTCAATGCGAATCGCTTCAGTTTTTGCCAACTGATAAAAATTGATTATGTAAATTTCGTAGTCGATCGAAGCGTAAAATAACGTAATTTAAAACGAGAATATTGCGAAAATTTGGTTGTGACAAGTGAACAGAAACAAGCGTAGAATATGAATAGGCAATTATATATACATTATATGACAACAGATAAACGCATGGATAAAAATTTTAAAAAAACGTTATAACAGCGTGTAAAAAATTCGAAATAACACGTTAAAACGTAAATATTTTAACGTTTTTCTATAAAAAAAAAAAATAATATGTTTATGTTTTGCGAATTGAAATATTGATTTTTTTTTCAATTTTTCAGTCATTTTTGAAATTAATTTATTGCAGTTTAAGTATAAGTTGCAAGATATACAGCTGTAATGCGTATAATATTCGCGAAATCGTCCTAGATATTTTATTTTCCGATACAATGAGTTTTGAACAAATCGACCGTTGCAATACTTAGAACTAGGGCTCGGATTTATATGCGTTTGTATGTTTTTTTCAAACAGTCCAAAAAGTAGTTAGATACGCTACAAGTTTGAATTATAGTCAATAGATCTGAAATACAAAGTTTTATTTTGCATATTTTGCCATTTTTCGACATGTACAGCATATTTTTGTATTTTAAGATTTTTCTTTGCATATAAACGGTTTTAAATGCATAATATGTAATATTTTGATTATATTAATTAAATAAAGTATTTATAGTCAATACAATTAACAAAAGAAACCTTATCTTATCTGATATGTTACCCGGGATATATTGTCGGGACTATAGTTATCTATAGTAATCTGTTATTGAGTAAGTTTTCGTGAACCATATTTTAGTCGTGTTTCTTCGCGTTTGTCGTGATCCGAGTGCGCGTAATTTTTTTCATTAAATTTCATTTACTTATATTTAAATTAGCGCAACAACGTCTAGTAGGCTTAACAAATTTGTTTCCGAATATAAAGGTATTTTTTCTACATACGCACATACCAATTAGCCACATACCGAATTTATAAAAAAAAAGAAATATTTTCGTTATTGCTTTTTCAGATTAAAATTATAATATGCCGAAATAACCATTGAAAATTAATCATAATATAAAATAATTGTATGTAAAGATATTAAAAATAATGAAATTAAAGATTTTTTTTAGCATATTTTTTATTTGAACAAGGATATATTTCTACAAAATAAGGGCATAAATGCATATTTTATAGAGCATATTTTTAAGGTTTTTAGAGCATATAAATCCGGGTCCTACTTATAACCCAATCGATAAATCTCTCGTTAGACGTACATTTTCATAAAAAAAAAAAATAGTTTTGATTTCGTGGCGTTCAATGCGGTCTAGACCGTCCGTCGTCATTTCTAAACTATACCCAATCGGGTTAAAATAAAAATATGTCCGTACTTGGGAAAAAAGAAGAAAATTAGTTGTTTCCGAGTGGTTGAACTTTCGGTCAGACACAGGCTATAAAGTTTTTTTGAATAAATAGGTTTTCTACATTGTTAAAAACGACAGTTTTTCCAAATGTACATCAGACTATACAACGGATTTTACGGACCGTTTATCATATAATATTATTCCGAATGAAATTCAATTGTTTTTAATTAATACAACAATAATAATACTTATCTATATTATAATTGGGCGCATGTAACGGATTAATTATATAATATATACGTCTTATATTATTGTCTTGCGTTGTTGATAAATTTCAAACGGAGACAGAGACGGCTGAATTCTACGATTTTCCCGTGTCGCCATGCGCTTTCAGATGAGAACAGATCAAAGTAATATGTTAATATTCTAAAACTCAGGCTGTACACGACACGAGCATTGTGTATGGGCTGACCTTAAATGGAATATAACGCGTATTTTCTGTTTAAATAGTCTATTTAAATTATTTTAAATGATTATATGTTACGATAACTATACAAGTTTGTAGATTTTTGTCCCGAAGTTACCGAACGTTCAATAGTTTTGAGATATAATATATGTCGAGACTATCTAGTTTTTTCGCAGTTAAGTATTATTAAAACGTTTCAAACGTCGTTAGAGTAATATTTATCGTAGTTCATTGAAAATTTAAAAATAAACACATTACCCCGTACTATATGGTCGTAACCATCAGGAGAAATATGAACACATTCTCTCTACACACCAACGAATTTACATATACGGGATTTTGAGTTAGTGTAAGGCGTGTAACGAAATCGATAGCGTAATGTTCACAGACACTGCGTGCACGAAACGGGGTTTTGTTAAGTTTTCACAAAAATAGATTTATAATATATATACATATAATATTTATTATTTTCGGGTAAACGTTTAAAATACGAACGGGTCTTTGATTGTCCATATTATTTGCAGTTATGTGTAGACGTTGTTGTCCTGACCGGAATTGAATTGAATCGCAGTGGATTATGTAAACGTTTTTTTTTCGCGCATTTGTTTTCACGGAAACGTTTTTTTAATATATCGATTTACTTACTCGAAAGCATTTCCATATGCAGCAATAAATAATAGGTAAGTGCGTATATAAAATCATATTACGCGGAGGAAAAACGAATACGTAAACTTAGAGTTTTATTTTTACGCTAACGGATTACTGCTGTAGCAGATATTCAAATAGAAATTCTAAAACGTACAACGCGATCGCTTTAAAGAGAATAATTTTTTTCAAAAATAAAAGGATTTTATTACTCCGTTCCGCTGCGTGGGGGAAAAAATCGTCGATACATTTTTTTTAAATTTAGAGACAATTCAATGGATTTTTTTTCTAACACAATGAGTATTATTAGTAAATCGTCACGAAAACGTTCTTATGGAATTGATGACGGTAATATTTTACTATGGCCTCCAGCGCGCAAAGACATGTCCGCGGTAAAATATTTCATTTCAACGGGCATTTTAATATTATATTTTATATTATAATATACGAGTATATTTTACCTGGTCTATGTGGCATAAGGAATTTATATTATTACAATATACGCGAATGAACGGGGAGCTAGTTATAGTCTTTCGTTTCAATGTATATACATATTATGTACGGTGTTAGAGTAAAATTTAAAATAATTTTCATTTAAATTTAATCCGGTCGTACCTACACTGTACTTGTACGCGTATGTTCAAAACCCGAATAATATGGTTATTTATACCTACATATCCCGTGTTTCATGCGAAATAATAGGTTGCCTAGTAAGAGTATATTTATGCGATATCGAACTAAAAGCAATATTTACGGTATCATGTTTCGGTATACTTTTACTCGTATATACGCGTATTGTGCGACTGAACGACTCTTTGAACGGATAACGCAATGAATTATTATGGAAATTATGGTTTCATCGGAATGTTCGTTTAACATTTGATGATACTGTGTTTGTTATCTATTAGTTTATGCATGCAAACTGTTTTATAGGCGGTATTTCGTTTGTAATTTGAATCAATCCGCTGCAAAACCCGTTGAACGAGTAGTCTTAATAATATTAATTGTCGTTAATTTCGAAGACGCGAATTTGAATATTCCAATCATATTATATTCTTTAACGTAGCCTTTTAGACCCGTTCATAATCAGGTACTCCCTGAACTCGTATACGGTATAATTTTATTTGATGAGAAATTAAAGGACAAAATTAATATTAAAATACAGCTGTATACGAGTTAAATAATTTCTACGTTTAAAAAAAAAAAAATTATTTACGCGGTATTTTTTTTTTATATATATATATATACAATTCAATAGAAATTGTAGTTATATAAAACTAACAAACATTCGAAGCGTAAATATATTAAAAACTTTTGTTATACAGTATTCATGTAATATTATATATATATACATAAAAGTACGAAAAAAGTAAATAAACATTTTTTTTTTTAAAGCCAAATCAGATATTGTACGGTATAAAATAATAATTTCGAATTATCATATCCGTTGTCAAACGTTACGAGCGTAATAACACTGCAATATGTATAGTTAATACTTCAGTAGTTTTGGAATGTTAGAGCGATTATACTTGAAACCATCAGACGCACAGTGACAAACTTTGACTCTCCAAAAACAGTGGTATTTCAGAATGCACGAAAGTTTAGTGTACCAAAGTAGATCCTTTTATAACATTAATTTAAGCAAATTTAATTTCGGTCCGACTCGAGATTGCCATTTATATAGAAGAACGCGCGAACACATCGCAGGATCGGGTTTTAATCACGTTACATTTTTTTTTTTTTAATTAGGTTTTTTGCGAATAAACAATTTCAAATAAAAACGCCGACAATATTGTATTGTAGAAACGATTTTTTTTTTGGAAAATTAATGTTGACACTGTTTTAAAATGCGTATTTGTGTTTCGCATTTTACAATATTTATTTGACGCGTGCGCATACCGGGTAAATATATAGGATTTTGTATAAAACACATCTGGGAATGAACGCGGAGGTATGTAAAAGATGATTGATAGACTTAGAAAAAAGAAGTTTATCCCCGTAGAATGTAGATTATTAAATTCGATTTCGCACGAACCCGAAACTTCTAAGACGAGAAGGATTCTTTTCGCATGTTATATCACAGTGTAATAATCACGCGATGGCGGCGAGTGTATCGAAATCGAATATAAGCGATTTCTTTTTCAGACATTTTAACAAAAGAATTTGAAAGGAAAACGATCGAATTACACACAACATTTTTCGTTTCGATAATATTATTATGGTAAATATGTTTTTGATAACTAACAGCGTCATATTTGCGAAACACTGCGAATACACAAAGCGTCCAATCTCGGTAAAATTAATTTTATTAAATAATCCCTACAACTATAACCGTTTACGAAATAAGCGCGTACTCGAATTACGGTTTCATTATAATTTAAATGTTTTATACATTTTTTTTTAGACGTTTTCCCTTTTCTATTTAATTATCGTAATGGAGAATCGGCGATGAATTACGAAGAATGCATTAAAAAAAAAAACTAAAAACTAAAAACGTTTAAAATTCTACGAAAGATATGTTATTTTTTTAATAAAAAAAAAATTGAAATTACAGTCGACAACAATATTAAAACACAAATAATTAATTAAACGTTATTTTATTCGGAACGGGGGAGAGAAAAAAAAGTTTATAATATTGCACGCGAGATAGTATATAGGCTAGTCGAATATAAATAATAATTAATCGTATTAACGATTATAGTAAAACTTATTCCAAAGTAATTTGATTAATTTCAGTGTTCTGTACCCAGAAACGTTAACCGACCGACTTCTTCGTGACTACTTTGATTTCAAACCGATTTCGATGTTTCGTACACTAATTGCTTGGGCGCAATATTTATCCATCTCACAAGCTCTGATAAGTTATATTGTTTGACTTTTTCGAGCCGTGCCGATAAATCGTTACGAAACGATGTTGTACCCAATGTCTGTACTGTACCGCGTTTTGACAAATTCAAAAAGACAATAATTAGCGAGTAAAGATTTTTTTTTTGAAAATTCTTGAAAATATTGGAATGGATTTTATTGAAATATTTCGAAATATAATATTGTAAAAATGATTCGATTTACTATCGACCAACGTTTTTCAAATATAATTCTTTTACTCGACAAAGTATTAATGTTGTACGTATCTAGTCGAAAAACGCTCCATCGTCATTCCGCAACAACGGTATCGTTAAACGTGCGTTTTAATGATATACCCAATCGTTTTTATATCGGAACAGGTATTTTCGCTATATAGAAATACTACTGCACATAAAAGTTAGTGTTTAAATGTTTTTTTTTTGTAAAATGTAATGTTTCCCAATTATTCGATTTAATTTCCGAGTGATTATAGGAAGAAGAAAAAAACGTGTCAAAATTGAAATTATTGATTCTCGTGGAATATTGACGAGACAATTTTCAGCAAACCGACATGCGCGAGCGATGAAGACTATATATAGAAGAAAAATTGCGTCTTAGTCGTTTAGCTCGCAAAAATTTGCAATATATACTTGTCCGTCGTTGTAACGTGATTTGCTAGCGGCACACTAGTTTTTTTTTTTTTTGGTGAAAAATATTAATTTTTAAAACCCGCGATTCGATCGAAGCGGTTATGTAGTTTTATGCGCCATATGACATGACGCCGCTGAGACACTTGTTCCAAAGCGGTTCGATTAGATTACGTCGGATTTAATATTGAATTCGGCTCGAAAAACGGGGCGGAAAGAGATTTTTATATACGAATTTTCTAAGACACCGTGTACTCATATATATATATAGAGAGAGAAATACAACGATTGACAATATATTAAATAAGTCAAGAAATTAATAAGTTTTTAACATTTAAAATAAATTATATAGTTGATCAATTTGTTTATTGACAAACCTAATACTTGATTAGTTCAAATAACCGTTGGTTATTAATCGATTTTAACGAAATAACACGCTCCGCCCCCTCGTTCTAATGAAAATAATATTTGAAGGGGTGCTCTGAAAATATGAAAAAAAATCATCGAAGAGGAGCTCCTTCTTCCTGCCGCCTCTCACCCAATTCGAGCGCTGTTCAATACTCCTCGAAACAGGTTACGCTCCTTAACTTTCCCGACTATTTTGTAGGCTAACGCAACGCGGAGTGATTTCCCCCCTCTCCTCCCATTGACCAGTCCTTTACTTTTCATCGCGCGTTGACGACGACACATTACAATAATAAAAATAATAATAACCGAAAGGGTCGCGAAAAACGGAAGCTCGTTTCGCGGCGGACGAACAGAACGTAATAATATTGTTTAATTGAAGATGCGCAGCGCGCGCTATATGCGAAAGCTAACCGGTGAGGGGGGGGAGGAATAGACACGCGGGACGGCGGCGGCAGAAAATACAAATACTGCCAACGCCAGGCTTAATTAAGTAGCCAATCAATACGGGGCGAAATTCAATACGAATATAGTTTTTTTTTTTTTACTCTCCACCTCTTTCTCCACTTATTGTTATATTATCGCTAACAAATTACGTTATTATGACGTCACACAGCCTGTATTTATAACGTTTCCCGTTCTCTATATTCCTTTTTTTCCGTTTTTTTTTTTTTTTTAGTTTTTTATATTTCTCCCTCCCATGTTCGTCATTAAAATTCGCGTCGAATCCGGGTCGAATACACGAGCGGAAAAGTAGGTGGGGGGAAAGGAAAAATCAAAATATTTACGCGGTTAACCCCACCGGAATACCGCGGCCGTAGGAACGTTTTTTTTTTTTTTTTCGTTTTTCGCGGGAAAAGAATAATAATAATAATAATAATAATAATAATAATAATAATAAAAAGGGAAGGAGATTTCGCGGGGCTGGAGGAAGTGTATTTTTCTACGGAAAGCAATGTCGAGGAAAATATTTTGTGGAAATGTATTTAATCGGAATTTAAAACGCACGGGAAAATAATGCGCGCGGGAAAAGTGAATTTCGGGAAAATATTAATGTGTATACATATTACATATGGTTAGATATTTTGTTTTTTTTTTTCGTTGTTTTTTACCATATTCAAATTGATATTCATATTATATCAAAAATATTCAAATATGTATTCAACGGATAAACGAACTGTCCGAGACGTGGTATCGGAGAAATTATATATATACATATATTGTAACTAACGTATAATAATTTGTACGTTTGTATAATTCCTTTTATAATACGTTTGTACAAGCCAATGCAATAAAATTTTTCAATTTTTGTATAATACCTGTATATCGACTAATTTCTCGTTACAATTATCAACAACAACAATAATAATAATAATAAATACTATAAAAAATACTAATTATACACTATATAAAATTGCATTTATATTGGAATGTCACGTGCGTATATAGATAATAAAATTAATTTATTATTATTATTATTTTTTTATTTATCATAAAATAAGACTTTCCTAGACTATTTCGGCTATCTACATCTACGGATATTTACAGAAAAAGTAATATTTGGCTATTTTAACGTGATCAAAATTATACAATATCATACGAATAAAAGCAATAGTGAAAGTACTTAATTTTTGGTTAGATATTATAAAATAACATAGTATAGAAATGAAGAATATCATTAAGACATAATAATATATGAATTAATTATAAGGTAATAAAACAAGAAAAACATTGACTTATAAGATCGTGTGGACGACCGCGTTTTAGACGTCTTGGAGATCGTGGACGTACGTGTAAGTTGAAGTGGAGTAGGTCTGTTGATTTGCGAAGTGAATTATGGAAATTTACAGCCAGGGCGCTTATATGCTTATTATTACTATTATTATTTATTATTATTATTATTATTATTATTATTATTATTATTATTATTATTATTATTATTTTCTTATTATCATTACTTACTTCTTGTGCGAGGTCTGTGTACTTTTGTATTTTCCTTGTACACGTTTCGTGAATTTAATGTTTGTTCGGTATTGCAATGTCCACCGGATACGTGATTTTTTTTCTTGTTTATCGGTTAGTGTAACGTCCAGTCTGTTGTGATGTATATATTGTTCTATCAGCGATCAGTGTTCTGTCGCAATATAGTTTGTGCATTTTATTTTCACGTACTGTTTGTCGGCTATATATTTTGTAATATACTGTTTGTGTTCGAATGAGTTTACGGTCGAGTGCAAGCTGTTGATGTATGATGTTTGCTATTCGGTTATGTTTGTGCAAGTAGTCTGTTCGTGATAGCATTTCGCATCCTGATTATGATATGTTGTACTGTTTCTTGTGTCATATGGCAATGTCGGCATGTCATATGTCGTCCTTAAATTATGTACTTCCTGTCGTTTTTCGTGTTTATTATTATTATTATTATTATTATTATATGTTAAACACATTCACTTGTACTAAACTGTGATCTATAATAGAGATGTATAAAAAAAAAAAAAAATTGTTGTGTTATTAGTTATTATCGACAATTAAGTAATATTTAAATAACTGTTGTAAAATCTATCGTAAAATTTTTTTAATAAATATTATCCTTTTATTAAATTTTTTAAGATTCTTAGATTAGGATACGTCTCGAAGCATTACTTAGCATCTTCCTTTTTATACACGAGTATAAGATATGAGTCGGGTATATTTCCATTAACGGATTGATGTAATTTTTTAAAAAAATCACCCTTTTTTTTATTTAGATAAAAGACGTGTATTTTATTTAAATTTTTGCCACGGTCGTCTCTAATCCTTAATGTAGATACATTATAATTCCATCGTCTTAATTTTTATCTAGTTAAAAAAAAAAACTTATCCGGGCGCAAAACCGACAGAAACACGACTGAGCCGACCATTGCCACCGGATAAAACAGCTGGGATTTCGTTAAAACCTTACGTCAAACTTAACTCACGTCGACTCTAGTAGTGTTCGGAACGTTCACTTAAAAATTGAATTCGTTCACGTTTTTTAAAAAAAATAAATGGCTTTTATTTAGTCGTTCATTTTATATGTGTATATATATAATTAATCATTTATTACTTTGTGTATAAAATCCATACTCATAATTAGTTTGATTTTATAAATACGTATAATAGGAATAATTTTAGGAAATATTATTATATAATAATATGTATATATTTATTATATTAAATAGGTACCTGTAAATAAATTTGAAAGGCCTAAAAATCGTTCGAGTTCATTAAAACTATGAACGTCGTTCACGTTCACGGTGTATTTGAAAAAACTGAGTGTCGTTCACAAAATATGAACGCGAACGCGTGAACGTGCGTTCACGAACGTCGTTCTTTCCAAACACTGGACTCTACAGTTTACAGTATTAACGGTGAACGGATTGTTTCACAGACAAAGCATAAATAACATAGAGTTTGTAAAAAAGAAATGGCCAATTCGTTTTATTGGCTTTCACCTAATAATAACGCGTAAAACGGAGGCGCGTGACGTTTGACGGTAAACGTTTTTGTACGCTTTTAACGATCAATTCAATTAATGGATTTTACAAGCGGTTGTGTTTTGATTGTTTCAATTTCGATTTATTAACGGGGACGCACAATAAAAATCGTCTCGCGTTTCACGACCTGCACGTATCGATGACCGTATAACGAAAATTCGGTAAATATTGAAACTCGGCTCCAACAGTAAAAGCGACGACATACACAGGGTAGTGGGTCGCGGGAATAGGGCTAAAAATAGATTGGTTTTTCTCGACGTAGGATGTGTGTGGGGAAGTCGGAAAGGTCTCATTCGATCCGTAATGATAATGCCATTTAGTTACCACTATGGAGCATTTGAGTGTCGTTCACCGTGTTTTCGCGCACGACGCATTTGTGAAAAATAATGAATCGGTAGTGAAAGTGCAGCGTACATTCAAAATTCACTACAACATCGGGCGTCACGGTGCTGTTCCTGATCGGAAAACAATTATGAGACGGGTCATCAGCAGGGCTCGGAAGTTCTAGCAAATGCATATTTTTATTGGTTCGTCCTAGAACATCCAAAGTAAGATACAAATATGTTTCACACTTCTCTGATGTCATACACGAAATTTTATTTTGCTATTTTTTGCATATTTACGGTTTTTACTGCTATTTTGCTAATTTTAGGTTTTTAGTGCTATTTTTGGGTATATTTTCACATAAATACATATTATAGGAGGTATTTTGCTAATTTGGAGTTATAAATGCTGTTAATGGGCATATTTAAGGAAATAAACACATATTGTTAAAAAACTAAATTACCTACCAAACAGCCGCCTACGAATATGTGAACGAAAACAAATTGTTTTAAGATTGTACGCATCCGGAATAAACGGCCTTAGACCGTTGTTATCGTCGATTAAATCGGACAATTCCGTTCATTTCCAATAATTTAGTTATTTTTAAAATTGTATCAAAATATGAACTGCAGTTATCGAATTCGTCGTATTTACGTAAGATACGGCGTTATCGCCGTACGTAAAGACCTATGATTTTATTTTAGTTTTCTTTTATTTTGCATATTTTCCAATTTTTAGTGCTATTTATAGCGCTTATATTAATGTTTTTATGTGCATATTTAAGCGCTAAAAATTAATTTTTTTAGTGCTATAACTTCCGAGCCCTGGTCATCAGGATGGTGAACTTCCATCCTTATAAGTTAACAATCGTTCAACAGTTGAAACCCACCAATTACCATCAACGTTCAGGATTTGCAGTAGAGACGCTCTCGTTGTTCGAGGTTAATGACGATATGTTGTTGTTCATGAGTGATGAAGCGCATTTTCACCTCGACGGTTTTGTAAACAAGCAGAACTGCCGCTATTATGCTGCAGAAAACCCTCAAAGCCTCCACGAACGACCGTTGCACAGCCCGAAAGTGACTGTTTGGTGTGCAGTTTCAAAGAAACTAATCATCGGTCCCTATTTTTTTTGAGGAACAAGGAGTCACGGTGATTGTCAATAGTGCCCGTTATATTGACATGCTTAATCGTTTCTTAAAACCTGAATTGCGCAGAAGAAGACGAACTATATCAACCCGTTACATGTTCGGTTCCAACAAGATGGAGCACCTCCTCACACTGCCATCGCCACAATGTACGTCGTACGCGAGACGTTTCCTGGCCGCCTTAATTCACGTTTTGGAGATACGCACTGGCCTCCTAGGTCACCTGATTTGACGGTGTGTGACTTTTTCCTTTGGGGATATCTATTAAGTCACGTGTTTATGAGACAAAACCTCGCACATTATGGACGAACTTAAGAATGTAATAAAAACTGAAATTGCTTTAATAGACGAAAATTCGCTTCAGCGCGTTCACTCAAATTTTTTGGACCGACTTTCTTTGTGCTACAAACAAGATGGACGTCATATGCTCGATATTCTTTTTAAAACTTAAAATGGAATTTATTTATATACTATAAAATATTAATAAAATAATTGTACGTCTAAAATATCCTGAGTTATATCTATTTGTTTTTTCCCCTATTCCCGTGAACCACCCTGTATATATATATATTAATACGTACGATGATGGTCGTATAGTGAACGCAAGCAGGACATACGTATTGTACGAGTCGACTCGTAAAGAACACATTTATTTTGCGTTCGTTTATTCCCCGAATGAACGGGGTAAGAACGTGTTCGGAACAGAGGTGTTCGAACATTTTAAAAACGAAAATATATTTATTCGAATAGTTTTAAAAGCGTTTCAGTCGTTTTTGATTTGTCGGCAGTTTATTCGTTTCTCGGACGCTGTGTCTGTGTGATTATTCTACATCGTTTCAATCGTCACATTGTGTCGGAGTTCTCAAACACCACGAGTATCGATGGTAACTTATGAAATCTACCTCGTTCACGCCGATTGTTATTAAACCGCGCGAACAAGCTTGATATACGTATCGGTTTAAAATATTTTGTAAAAAAAAAAACGGAAACGACAACCTCGGTAATATTTCAAATTCAATCGCGAGAAGGGCACGTGTCAGATTTTTCTCGGTTCTCTGTGCCATAACATAAAACGTGCAATAATATTATATAAAACAACTGTACACATGACTGTACGCTACGTAGGTACGCGTTATAATGGCATAATTTATTCGAAGAGATTCTTCGGCGCGTATACGTAGCAGAACGTCTCGTTTACAAATTGCCCACATTAAAATAAAATACACTGCATTGTCACGCCGTATTCGGTACACTCGCCGTCGTCTCCGATGATAAATACTTGGAACTTTCATCGAACTCGTCGCGTGAATACATATACACATATAAATTGAAATTATTACTGTAATTTTTTTATTTATTTTATTTTTTTCATATTTTAACTTACAGCGATAACGTTTTAATTTTAAAATCATATCGAATGATTTTTTTTTTTTGTATTAAAGCCGACGTCCCGGATTCGTATTGGGTTTTATTAACGCCGTTGATTAAATATACAATATTAATATTAAATATATATATATGCGTATTTAATCAACGTTAATACGTAATATTATGTAAAATAACCGTTTTTTTCGCGGTGGTTTTCATGAAAAAAAAAAAAATTCATATATAAAGTTTATATTACACGAATCAAGTCGAACACGAGTAGGGGCGGATTTGACATTTTTTTTTTTAACAACTCGGACGAAAAATTACGTATCGGAGCCTATACTCGGTGATATCTCTCGTTCCCCATTAATTATCTAAAAAAAAAAACCAAATAATTATATACGCTATACTATTAATTTCATCGGCTTTGATTTTTTTCCTACATTTAAATAATAACACGTTATTACGAATATTGCGCGGTTCAGCTGCAGATCGGCGGAATTCCGCGTGGAAAAAAATTCCGTAACAAAACACGCGATACGCGAAAGTATAGTTTATTTTTATGGATTAAACACATTAAATCGCAATTAAAAATATTACCGAAAACGAACTTTGAATTTTATCCCGTTAAAAAAAGGGGTATTTTGTGTAAACAAATAGTATACGTTCGATTTCGTTCGACGAATTTTTCAATACGACGACATAACGTTACCACGCGTCGGTGACAACGGAAAATATATTGTTATAATATTAAACTTTTGTTCGGATAACGCGATAATATATTTTTATATTTATTATTTTGCGGAGAAAATCGCGTTTAATAAAATAAAAACGGCGTTTTTTTTTTTTGTAAACGGTTTTTATTAACGCGTCACAGACGTTTGAGCGTAGGAATACAAATTATTTAGAGTCGTGTAAGGAAACACGTCGAGAATTAAATTTAATATTACAAGAGTAAAGGGTGGGAGCGAGTAGAGAGGAAAAATGTCGACAAAACGACTTAATCAAAATTCTCATACTTCAGCCGTTATACGAGTTAGTGGTTTTTCGAGTGTACCGCGGTGTTTGTCGCGCACATGACAAACCAATTTATTTCAAAGTTTCGTATGACCCCACCCCCCAAAAAAAAAATAAACTCGTATAGTAATCCGGTTACCAGAAATGCGTGTATGACAAATAAAAATAGGTTCGACGACCCTTAACGTTATTGAATACAGGGCCTCGCGATAACGCCGAAGATCAAAAAGACTTATGTCGTTTGTATATGAAATATACGTAGGTATATATATACAAATCGCGGTCCGTGTATATTCGTTATTTTTTTATAAAGCGGAATGCCCAACGGTGTTCTGAGTTATATAAAGAAAAAAAACATTTTTTTTTTTTGCTCTCCAGTGACGGGCCTATATATGCGGAAATCGTATTTCGATTGAAAAACGTCCGAACGTCGTGCACCGCGGACACTGCGCTGTGTATAGGTACGCACGCGAAGGAAATATTCAAAAACAGACGCGCCTATAATATTATATTTCGGACGTGGGGTTTTATGGGAAATAATTTATTTAATATTATTATAGCCGTATGCTTTTGACGAAACAGAGATGAAATCGACGAACTTCCTTTTATATATGTATATAGTTGATCGCGCGTTGACCCGGCTGTGTGCGATGCTGGTGACCAGGATAAATCGCAACCCGTTAGCCTACATTGTACGGACCGTGCGATAACGCGCGCGATTGAAAAATGACCGTTTTCGCACGGCAAATACCGCGCGTTCCCGCTTGGTATGTCCTTCGAAGTCGTCGTTTAGCCGTATTTATGTATCGGTCAGTGGCGTACATACGGTGGGGGTTTCGGGTTCAAACCCCCCGCCCAGGACCAAAAAAAAAAAATTGTGATATTATTATAAGGCCCGTTGCGCGTTATAACATGTTTTAATTTTTACACTCTACAACGGTGCACAGGTATTGTGTGCACTATCGGCTCCTACTCATAAATTCCTTCATGCGCCGTTTAAAGGGATGGTTTTAGTGTTGGTTATTTTTTAAACCCCCCCAGAACAAATTTGAATGTACGCCACTGGTATCGGTTGTACACCGTGTCTATAAGTAAGGACCCACCAGGACGAATTTGGGAGGATAACACTTTTCGCGCGACTTTTGAGAAAAATCAGCCCTTTGCACACACGCACATTAAAACGAGCCCTCGTATTCAATGTATATTTCCTTATTTTACCGACGATTTCCCAGTTCTTTTAGCATCTATTTATCAAAAAAACATTAGTAACATTGTTACGTATATCATATCTCAGAATGGTTATAAGAAATACAATACTCGAAATGTCTTATTTTACACAATAACACCAGGTACATAAGCGTCCTATTAATACACGAATTTAAAACGAGTAATTGGTTTATAATTCTTTTTTTCCGGAGGTATCCATGTAAACATGTTTACATGTAGTCACGGCAGTGAAACGCTTATATTATGGAGAATTCAAAATGTTGAAATCCCTGTATTTATTATTTCACACCGAGTTTTGTCCGTGTTTTCATTGATTTCTGAAAGAATCTGTAAATTATGATTACTTTTTTTTTTTTTTAAAGTATCTTTACTGACTTCGAGATCAGTATTACCGATGTCGAAGAGATATCCAAAATAATCGTCGGAAGTCGTTATGAACAAATCGATTACAGAAATATGAGTATATTTGGACATTGTTTTCGTACGGAAACACATTTTTGAATCGTATACTCGTCTCGCCTGTTTTTTTTTCTTTTAAATAAAAATCTTCGCGACGATATCTTCAAAATCGATTTTAAGTTCAATTCCTATGATTTTTTAATGACTCGCGATCTTTGCCAATAACGATTGATACTTTCATATTCGTCGGAAAACGCTCTTTTATAATTCCAAAATCATTTTCTATTTTTTTTACGCACTTTACGAAAAATATTTTACTTTATTTGGATCTTTATCCCGAGACATTTTGATAAATCCAGACGAGATCCGACGCTTTTTTTTCGCTCCTATTTCTCGTTGTTTATAGGCGGTTTAATTCGCGTAAAACTATACGGCAATCGACGGATAACCGGTAAAAGAGGCGCGAACCGGAGTAAATCGTGTGGGCGGGTGTTCCGCTTCCACGCACTTTCCATACAACGAGAATACAATGTTCAGATTTTCGACACTGCAGTCGAGTCGAACAATATTAAATATTTTTTTATATATATATATATAATATTGAAAGAAAGATAAATGAATGGATAAAAACTGGAAGATATCCGAATGACACAAAAATAAGACGATTAGCGTTTAACGGCGGATATTCAGGTTAGGTTCGTGTCAATGAACATTGGATTTGGCAATATATATATATATATAATAGATACGTGTGGCGTAACTGTATAAAAGAAATGATGTATAGAAGAGGGGAAAAAATCGAAAAACGCGTGTAAATAAAATTGGCGGAAAGCGAATTAAATGCTAAAAAATTTATGAATACGATTTGAAATATTATAAAGCCTGGTTTACACGACGCGAATCTGATGCGCGAGGCAGGTCTCGACATGATGATTCAACCGGTGTGAACGTGTGCTGCGTCTCCTCGCGTGATTCGCGAATCAGCACGAAGCAGCCTCGTGGCGACCGAAAGCCCGTCGGTTTTTGAACGCGCATCAAAGGAGATTCAGTTGTTTGATTCGCACCGTGTGAACGCGTTCGTACCTCGCCGTTTATCATGGATCGGGATCAGTGTACATACTCGCTTCGCGTAGACTGACGGCTCGCTCTGTTTCGCACGGGTTCACGCATCAGATGCGGATCATGTGAACATTTGGGTGAATCAGTTGTCTGACGAGGTAGCCTCGCGCGTCAAACCTCGCGTATCAGGTTCGCATCGTGTAAATCCGGCTTAAGATTTTATTCAACATACAAAACACAATTTTTTTTTTTAATAATAATATATGTGCGTATTTTTCACCGTAAATGTTAATCACAAATAAAGACGAATTTTTTTTTTTCTTTCACTCATTATACACGAATCTCGTGTGCTCCGGTTTTCGAACCTCGGCCACGGGTCGCCTAACTTTTTACGTATATTGAGCGGTCACAAGACGCTCCTCCGAACGAGACGGATCGAGAAAGTCTGATTTTTCTGTTTTTTTTTCGAGATCGCTTTGATATTTGCAGTCTGTTTCTAGGACAGCTCGATCGCTCGACAACGCACAACGCTGTTTTGTGAATACACATTATTTTTTTTCTTTTGCGCTCGTATTTTATTAAACGAATCAAGCGATTTATTATTTACACGCGTCCTCTTAATTAACGCGTATTATCGTATCGGCGTTCGTTTTCGTCATAACGTTATACGAGAGCGTGTGGGGACGAAACGTCCCGTTCGAACACCGCGACGTTTGATTATAATAAATATAATTACACGGTGCCAATCGTATATACGCACAAAATATTCCGAATTTTTTTTCGTTATTATTATCAATATTTTTTTTTTACCCCTTTTTCCTGCGCTTATTTACCAGTGTTTTACCGTCCATACGGTGCGGATTCCGTCGACGCGTTTTTATGTCATAATCGTTGTGTGGCGCGCCGGAAAGGGCGACTGCACACTCGTGTGCGGAAATCGACGGCGGGGCGAAGTCGGACGAGAGCGACCGAGCGAGTGTGGGGGGGGGAGGGATGGAAACGGCTGTCCGTTTCCGCGACAGTGAACGCTTTGGTAGAATAAAAATAAATAAATAAATAAAAAAAAAACTTTTCCTGCAAAAAAAAACTAACAATTGTCGGCCAGAAAGTCGTTTGTTCTGAAGAAATTCCCGAGTATAGTTCTAGCCGATGCGTTCGATTCGAGAAACGTACAATATGACTCGTCGAGAAATCCTTCTCCTTAACGAAATTTGTGTGCACGAGCTGGCGGTGTACCGGCTGCGTGTACCGGTTCGTTTACATTATCGAATTACACGCGCGATCAACGGGTTGCGGGCGATTTCACGGCGCGCTAAAGAGAATTTATTTTTTTATTTTTTTTTTTAAATTATTTAAAAAAAAAATATTCTTTAAAATTTCATCCGGAAATATTTACGCTTTTGCAGGAATTCGCAGTGTACGAAATTAAGAAAATTCTTATAGACGACAATTTAATGTAAAAATAATATAATACGCATTTTGTGAGTATACGTTTTTATTATTATTATTACCAGTGGCGTGCCGAAGAGACATTTTTGAGGCAGTTGCCTCACGGTAATTTTTTTTTTAGGTAGGTTCAGTGGTTAAAAACATGTATATTATACATAATTTATATATATTATTTATGTTATATATTATGTGGGTAGGTAGTCAAATTATCTAGTTTGCCTCAGGTTTGAAAAATGTTCTGCACGCCACTGATTATTACTATCGTCGGCGTCTTCCAGAAAAATAAAATCGTACAGGCCCATTAAAAATATATTCGTTCGATTTAATAGCGCTTTTTGACGGTAAACGGCACAAATAAACGACGGGCAAGATTCTAAAAAAAAAATCTAACGAAAATTTTACTCTAAATATTTTTTCGTGATTTTAAAGCGCGAAAAGAATATATATAAAAAAAAGGTTAATTTTTGGCACACGAAATCTAAAAAAAAATTTACTATCCTAAGCAGGTCTAGTTAATTCACGAAATATAAAGAAAATACGTTCGCGTGTATTCGTATGTATTATACGTAGATTCGGCGAAGATTCAATAATAATAAAAAAAAAAATACATCCGTATATTAATACTATTCATAAGCTTTTACACTTTAGTAAATTTATTTATATTAATCAAAATAGAAATTAAATATCCATCCACGTAAAAACTAAATAAAACGTTTCTGAAACGATTTGTTTTTTTTTTATACAATACAATCATTGTGTCTTTGACACGGTATAAATTGTCAAATATTCAAAAAATAAAAAAAATATTATATCAGATTAAATAATATTATACTATTTTCGATTCCCCCTTATTTATAAAATATTTCGTGTATTGAAATTACAACTAAAGAAAATCATTTATTTATTTACATTTTAATAATAATTATTATTTGTTGGCGAGAGAAATTAGATATTTTCGGAAGTTATACGAATAAAACACGTCGAGGTGGTAGTCCCTTTGATAGGTTCGCGTGGAAAGTATTGTATTTCTTCCGCCCATTTCCTATGAATATAATTTAAAGATTAAAATAAGTATTGGACACTTTTTCTGGTTCTGTTAATTTTCCAAAAGGTTTCTGTTGTTTTTATCCCTCCACACAGTTTTAATACTGTTTGTCCTTTACACATTTTTTTTTCTTTGCTTTCGTCGGAATCTATGGACCGCTGAAGTTTCCGGCCCATTTTACCCATTTATTTACATTACATAATAATATAATGTCGTAAAACGGACATTCGAAATACCACGAAGTTATTCCGGCGGTATTTATTCTCTTCTTTACGATTGGCAGTAAATTATTATTGTTGTCGTAGGAGGTGGTGTATAAATTGTCTGTAGTCTGTGCACAGATTAGATGAATGTAATCTATGGTCTGTGTATTACGCCCTGAGTACTTGTCGTTATAATATCGTTTTTAACCCGACAGAAATCACTGACTGCAGAAATAGCGTAATAAGCGTGTAATAATTACACGCCTTTCTGACGTGTTCAGACAATAAACGATAAACACGTTAATGCATCAATAACCGTGTGCGGATCACTGTCCAGAAACCTATCGATTTCAATTACCGTAAAGGACTGTGAATAATCGAGAACTAAATTTCTACGCGCAGTCTATAAATAACGACCGTATTGCTTTTAAATAAGACGTATAAAATGTACGTGTACATTTTAATGGAATTCCATCAGTTACATGGTCGGCATACGTATAATGAGCGAATACAGTTCGTTAGCCGTTTATAATAGGAAAAAATCGATATTTATTGCATTGATTATTATATTTCAAAACGTCGAATTCAATGATAAACGCGTCGGATTAGATTCGTTCGGTACCTACCTGCTCGACGGAGGTTTGGAAAAATTAAATTTTTACGTTATTACTGTAAAAAAGACAAAGTAATAGCGTTTTCTCCTAACAAATAACGAACGATTTAAATGAGCGAATAAATTCAAAGTAACGAACACATTTCTTAGGAGATTTATTCTATAAACAGAGTTGGCGTGCTCAGGGGGGGAGGTTAGGGGTTATATACCCCCCCATTATTTTTTTTGCCGACCTACAGAAAACAACTTATTAGTTGTAAGAGCTGTTTTAGAGTCGTTACTTGTTTTAGATAATGTCGTGAATGAAATGTGTACAAAAGCTAGGCGCGGTTGAATTTCCGTTTGGAATAAGTAATCTAGTTTCTAAGTATTTTTTTTTTGTTTATTTTTAAAAATGCAATACATTTTTTCAGTTTAGTGGTGTTGTGTCAATTGAACAATTTGGTATTAGTGTGTTATAATTTAAATTCATTTTAATATTATAGAACAATTTACAAATGTACACAATTATAAGGTAGAAACGATTTTGGAGAGCTTGAAACATAAACATTTGAGTATTACCACAGATTAGATGAATACAGATGGATCACTCGGCCCGAGAACAAAAGAATTGCAAATTTTGGTATTACCGTGACAATTCATTTAAATGTATTATTACTATTTACTTATAACGTCCCCCCTCCTCCCAATTGAAAATTCCTGGGCACGCCACTGTCAACGAGTCTCCTTTTTGTTCGTTATTCTTCATCGACGAGACGCCGAAAACTGTACACAATAATCGTATAATGTTTCGAGCGGTACGCACGATTATTTTGCTAATAAGATTTATCCTGCGCCTTAAAACCGTGTGTTTATTATGTTAATAAATAAATGTTTAGGGTATCGCACGAAGATTTACCGTTTCCGAGTTTGTGCGGGGGATAATGTAAACGCGCCGTTATTCTACTTCTTTAAAATAGCGAATCCTCACGAGACGTCCTGCGTACGGCTACGGATTAAAGAGCTGAAGTATATTTCACTGTGACTTTATCTCCGCGTAGTAGTAATTTAAGCGATCCGACGCTCGTTTATACCGCAATAATTTCGTACCACGCAATACGGATTTCTCGCGACATGTCATAAAAGACGACGGTTTTTTACGTATATAGGTAGGGCACGCGTTTTAAAAAAATCTATATTAATGTTTTTCATTCGATTATATGGGTTTAGGACAAATTTGAAATACATTTTCGGAATTCAATTTAACGGAAATAGGAATTTCAAAAATCGTCTCTTTAAAGTATTTTTTTTGAATTTGTGGACGAAGCGGCAAAAAAAAAAAACTTTTGGGGTTATTCTCCGACCCCAGAAAGTGTCGGCAGACAAATAAAAAGAAAAACTTCGTTCCGAAACTATAGTGAAACGTTCCTATCGTTTCGCTCAAATCATAAAAATATCATAACAATAGAATTATATAAGTGTATATATATTTATATACGTATAGCAGGATGAAATTCTCGATACAAAAAAGTTAAAAAAAAAAATCTTTAATAGCACCGTGAAGTTATCTATCGACGGAATGAAAAATGAATAAAACGAATGACGTTTACTTTGTAAACTCGCGTACGGTTAAAAATACTGTATACGCTATAAACGCAATATAAAAAAAAAAACGCTCGTATGACGCTTCAGAAAAAAAGAAATCAATCATTTTTTTTTATTATTATTATTTATTACACATTATAGTGGTTTTTCAAAATAATTTAAATCGCGCGTTATAAAAAAAAAAAAATACATATTTACACATCAGAAAAACAAACGTATCACTCATTTACCAGAAATTTAATATATAACTTTTCTCCGACCACCGCAGGATCCGATCACGTACATAAACACTGATTCTGACGACTATACGCGATTGTACAACACCGAGTGGTGTATACACATTACACACACACACACACACACATGAAAAATGCAATTCCGTTTTGAATAATTGAACTCTTCCAACGTCGTCTTTGATACTTACAAAACGATTCGTCACTTTTTTAATGGTTCGAAATAATAAGACAATTTCAATTCGCCCGACACCACGCTCGAATAAAAACCGTATTCTGCACATAAAATAAATGCCCCCGAGGAACGATGCGTCAGATTGACGGTACGGTAAAATATCGACGATGATCGCATGGAAATAAAAACACGCCTATATTGTTGGTCGTATAAAAACGTACGTTCGATTATTTATATAACATGTATATATAAATAAATAAAATATAAACATAATAAATATAAATATATTATTTATATAATATTGTACAGTAGTCGATTATTCTAAATATTATATATGTTAAATGAATAATAATAATATCGAATGTATTTCCCGTTGTAAATGAATTATTATTATTTTTTTTTTAATAAACGGTTAATAATATTTTCATTCTACGTATTGTGAACATGAAAAAATAGAAATTTATTTCACGGAACGACGTGCGGATACAAAGTTCGACCGTTGAAAAATTACATTATTAATAATATCACGAGGTTGTCGACCGGTAAAACATGTTTTGGACGTTGTTAAGAAAACAATAACAATATCTATTTCGAATAAACGTAAAAACAAATAATTCGAAGGATAATTAATATTGTGTATTAACCCATTGAAATTTGTCGCGAAAAAATACTATTCAACGCGTATTCGTATAGTAGGAAAACGCTTGGAATTAATTACGCGTTATGAAATGTAATTATTTCGTTCGTTTTTTAAAAAGTTAAAAAAATAATGTTTGAAATTAATTAATTTCTAAAATCATGACGTCGAAAAAACGCGTATTTCACGTTGAATTTTATTAATACTTTCACGCTATTCCATAATAAATACAAAATATTTGAAACAACGCCGTTTTTTATTAAACCAGTAAATGAAATAAAATATTTTAAAACATTTTTTTTTTTTTTATCCTACGCCAAACGAATTTTAACGAATAAAACAATACACACTATTGGGGGAAATGTCTTTTCTAAAGTGATCGTTTATTTTAGCCGCATACAAGTCGATAATTCACGAATGATATACCTAATTGTTTGATATGGATAAATATATATTTTTAATCCGGTTTACGCTATTGTAATTTTTTTTATTTTATACTTGGAGTTTTAGTTTGTTATAGTGCGTTTACTGTATAAATAATCAAAAAAACGCGCGGAGCTTACAAACTAAACGACGAAACGAGAAAAAAATAGCCAATACGCTCTGTATAAAAGTAATGATAATAGTAATACGTGGATGACACTAGTGTCAAAAAAAATGAATAAATAAATAACTGGTACAGAGATATTTGGATTAAAATGCGGCGTCTTCAATAACGTCTATGCGGTCCGCTTCATCGACGGATCAAATAATAGTATATAAAATAAACGTGATTCATAGGCGAGGGGCGTTTTAGGAGTTTAAACACCAAATTAAAAAAAAAATCGTCTGATCTGTATCATAATATATAATCTTCAAATCCAAAAAAAAAAAGATCGCGTAACGGGTTTGTGGGAACGACGGACCGTTTTGGAGCTTGGGCGATTATTCGGTGAAGCGGACATAATATAGTAGCGACGTTGAAGTGCAATAGCGTATTAGCTGGACAGGACGTACATATGGAGAACACAATACCGAACAATTCGAGAGGCAACAAAATGTATCCCCACTGGATAGAGACCACTAGGATAAAGATGGGCACACCGAGTCAAGTGTGACTTAAAGAGGGTAGGAGTTATCAACGGCGAAGAATTAACCAATAATAGACAAGCATAATATGGAGAGTTGTGGTGGTTGCAGTAAAGGGCCTGAATGACCTTATACTAAGCCAGGGAAAAAATATGATCATTTATTCTAATAAAATTCATCTAATCCGTGGTATAGAACGGTAATATACCGATTGTAATCGATATACGCTTCTGGTATAGAACGTAATAGAAACGACACTGTCCGGATTTCCTTTGTTCAGTCAATATATTTTTCGTTGACCTCGAAATCAGCTTACCGTTTCATCACCACGAAGGATCTATAATATTTTTCAAACGCGAATAAAATAATATATAACTAATCTCAAAATCAGGGTTTTTTTTAATAAGCAATGGAATTGTTGAAACCTTGGAAAATCCACTATTTAATATATTATTTTATTTTTCATTTATTCAAATACATTCAATATATCTTTTAATGTAGCAATTAGCTTGCGGTCCTTAAAAGGGATCATTACGTTTGTGCTACAACACCCCGTGACATTTTTTTTCTAGGATTTGGTTATCGTAAACATTACTGACTTCAAGGCGAAGCCTCGCGGGTTCGTTGCCAACTTCCCGGCCGGGCCTCCTCGAAATTTCGTAAACAAATTGTTATCATCCGTATACTTATACGGATGATAACAATTTGTCTCTTCTATTACGTTCTATGCTTCTGATATATTTATTTACAAATAAATTACGTTATGATTCATGAATATTGATGAAAAAAAAAGGGAGGGAAATCTGTTAATTGTGAGATTGAATAAATATAGTGCGTCAGTAATGTACGTACACACAAAGTGTGGTCGACCGAAATGACGCCGTCGTCGCCCTCGTCAAAAAAAAAAAAAAAGAGGTGTACGCACAAAAATAATACGCGAGACCGGATATCCGTTTGAGTATGACGTGTCATCCCACCGGAACACCGAACCGAGCCGTCCTCTCCTGGTCGTCGTTAATCAAACTGATTAATAAATCGACGGCGGCGCCTCCCGTAATTGACAGGCAACGCGGATGTGACGGATAAAACCGTTTCATTTTTTTTTTTTTTTTTTATTATTATTATTATTATTATTTTGCGACGAAAAAAGACTTGCGAAATATTATACACGTTCTCGTTAAATAAATATTTGTTTTCCCATCGTCGTCGTCAATATCGTTTGCTCGCGTTCGTCGCTCGTCCAGTATTCCGTTCATAAAATATAATAAGAGCGGGCACACAACTAACAACAGAAATATATTATATTTTATAAAACAATATAATATAATGTGCGTATACTATTTTTTTTTTTTGTCTGTATAGGAAAGAAAACACTGCGCGGTTAGGTCATACGGCTGTTGACGAGAATATTTTTTTTTTTTTGCTATACACGTCGTTAAAACAACAAAAACAACAACAACAACAATAATAGTAATAATAATAATAATAATAATAATAATAATAATAATAATAATAATAATAATAATAATAATAATAATAATAATAATAATAATAATAGTATTATAATAGGGTCGTAAATAATACGATGGCATATGAGAACGGTGCATTTAATTTTTGAAATTTCGAATCCGCAATTCAGTATTTTAGCGTGTAAAAGAATAAAAATTGCGTTTGAAATCCATTTACTTTAATCTATTATAATACGGTTTAAAGGCGAAATCAGAAACGTATTTAGTGGACGGGAGGGGGTGTGGCAAAATGTGGCTTCACAACCGGGTCAGCGTGGTGTAATTTTTATTGAAATAATTCTATGATAAATTTTGTTAAAAATTTAAAATTAAATCGAATTATTTTAACATTATTCTCAAATCTTCTTTTTAAATATTATTGCGGCTAACGGTTTATAGTTTATTGTTTTGGACGAATGTCTATACAAACTGATAAATTAATATAGAGTATAATATTAAATATATAAATCATTGGGTCAATACTTAAACGCTGTAAATGTTTTAAAATTTTTAGTTGTCCAACTTCTAAATGCTCTACAGAAAGATTTTTCAATGGCTTAGAGTGAGTTAAGACATATCTATAAAGATCTAGGACGACAGACGTTCGTCTTAATAATCAAGCAATACGTCTGAACATTAAACAGACACGGATTTAACTATCAGTATACGATATAATGATGGAATAATTCGAGAATTCGGTGAGCAGAAATCAAGGCGAAATCATCGTAATATCATTGTGTTACAAGTAATTGTATCGATTATAATATCAATAAAACAGATGGTGTCGTTTTATATCGATTTTGTATTAGAATTTTTTGAAGGTTGAAGAATTGTAGGAGCGGCATTAAATCTTTACTTAGGACGGAAAAATCCTCAACACCTCTCTGAACGAAAGGCACATCTGCTTTATACGTACATAGTATACTCGAGCTAGCCCCCACAATACAGGGCATCCGATACGTTACTTTGTATTATCTTTTCCTTTTACGGATTATTTTTATTGTTTTGCTAAAAATACTAGCCTACGAAAATCACGTTAGATTAACATCATTTTGTATTCCTCAGTTTACATTAACCAATTAAACAATATTCATAAGCGTATCGACTATACAATCAACACGAAACCGAAAGTTTATAATTTGATTCTACTACAATAATAATTATTATTATTATTATTGTTGACAATCGTTCTCGTCATACATCGAAATAAATCGATTTGATATTTAAATTTGACACTAGATTATTTGAGCCAAGCTCGTTATATTTTATAATAGCGTCATTGGACGCTTTTTTTCTTTTATATATATATATATATCATGAGTATGTTTTCACCTTAACTGATTCGATCGTTGTGTTCAATCGTAATGTACCTACTGAATATTATATAAAGTTTATTTTTTGATAATAATGTTACAAAAAAGGCCAGAGAGCGTATTCAAACTGTCTTATATTGCAAACATGTAAGACCATTATAATTGATAAGTTTAAATGTGAAAAGTTATATAATAGCGTCTAAATAAAAGACCGTTTCATAATTTCGTCTTGTATATATTATGAGTATATAAACGCTGATTCGATCGTTAGGAGATTAAAAGAAAAAAAAAATCCGGATTTATTTTAAATGAGATTTAAATGCGATTAGGAAAGAAGTATGAGAAATAAAAAGTTTAAATTAATGCAGCAGAATTACGGCGGTGTTCAGGTTTTCATTATTTTTCGTTCAAATTCGTAAGATTATTTTATTTGTGATTAGAAAATATTTCGGTTTTATACATATGCGGTTTACTCGAGAGGAATATTGAAACACATTTTTCCTGTATAAATTATGTATGACGTACATACTTATATATTTATTTATTTTTTGGTGTGAAAAACATAAAAGGCAAGCAAAACCGCTTCGGATAAAATAATATTTTTCAAATCCACCTATGTACATTTGTATTACGGAACCGTAAAAAACAGAGACGTTAAACCGCGCTCCAACTCGTTTGTGTCTTAACGCACATTATATTCGAATGCGAATTTATTAATGACATAAACGTTGACAAATAAAATAACCAAACACCAACAATTTTTTTTTTTCTACGTTATACGTTTATATCTCCCGTGTTGTGTAAATTGAAGTTTGAACTATATAAATTAAAAAATAAAATATTATCAGACCGTATATTCAAAATGAATTTTTTTGTGCGAACTCAGACTTTATACACAAAAACAAGCGTGTATAATGAGCCGTCTTTTCGAAACATTTAACATATGTTGCATTTATCTATACAACAGCTGTATAACGCCTTAAATTTGAAATTAAATTTCAATTATTTATAAGGGATAAAAACTTTATAAATCACACGCATTATATGTAATTACAAATCATCATACTCATTTTAAAACGAAAAATTGTTTAAACGTGAATCCAAAACGTACACGTGCTACAAAACAGGAAGGGAGAAATCACTACTGGCCATACGTATGAGGCGCCCGAACGGTTTAGTGTTTAAATAATTGGAGGTAGCCGTAGCAGGATAAAAACAGGAACGAGGACGAGGTACACGAAAAAGTTAATCGAAGAAAGTAAACGTGGTAAATCGTTTTGGTTGTAAAGAATACCTTTTATGAACATCGAATTAAAATTACGTCTGCGGTTAGCTAAGGATGGAAGATTAAGGTAACTGCGAAGACGTGGGAGTAATCGTGTGGCGGACTAAACATATCCGGCGAAACTGAGAAACTCGCGCTGGACTCTTTCTATTTTTTGTGATTCGATTGAAATACACGTGGATCCCAAATAATTGATCTGTACTCTAGAAGATTTGCACGAAAGAGCGCATAATAAAGTGGTTTTTAAGGAGAGGTCCGCACCTAAATTTCCCTTGATTGTCTCTTTATGAAATCGGATTTTTTTAGTATCATACATTATGTACCGTAACAATACGGTTATTTGGACTGAAAACGTTGTTGGACGTAAGGCCATTGAGATTCTTAATATTGTCGTTTACGCGAGACATTTTCAAGCCACGATTAAGTTTAATGGCGTATGATAGGTGAAGTGAATCCTAGAGAATGTCACAACAAGCGGCACTTACCGCGGTTGCGTTAGATTTTAAAATGAATTCCGCGCGATTAAAATAAATATTGTAAAAGTAGCTTTTTTATTTCACATAAAATCATAAATACTTTATGTATGTATATGTTATTAAGAGCACATAATTATGACTAAAATTTATATATAAAAAAACGAACGCGGACCAAACATGAATTTCACGTTACGTCAAAATTCGAAATATAATCTATAATTTTACGAAACGTTGAAGACATTAATTTTGAAATTTCTATTATAATGTCTTTGAAGTTTAATGGGGAGCTCATATTTAATATAAGACTTCTGTACATATTCCACTTCAATAAAATACACGAAATAAATAAAAATAAGTAACTGAAAAAATATGTTTAAGAATATTTGTTAAGATTTTTCTCGGAAAAGCGTCCAATAACGTTCCATCTATCGAATTCAAACATATTCAAAATTTAATATATCTTATTGTTCAAATAAAAAAATCGTTATCAAAAAAAAAAGCCAACAGTTGTTTTGAATAATAAGAATTTTAATGTAAATCGACCTTAACTTTAGGTACATTTTGGTGTTTTCATTGACGTACAATTTATTACGGTATAGATTTTTTTCAATAATTACGGTTGTATAATAATAATATTATTAATCTATTAAACACTTTGATTTATTTATTGGAATTATATTTTCATAAAATCGTAGTAACAAAAAAAAAGTATCGGAAAAAAAGTATTCTTTTAAAACGAGTCTTAATTTTAAAATCGAGTTTAAACAAATCTCGTTGAATTGAATTTTTGGTTTATGACATGCGGAAAAAAATACAGGCTAATTCGACCAATTTTCTTCGCGGGTACTTTTTACGAACGGTTTTGTTTTGACATAATCAGTAAAGACTCATTTTAAAACCACGTACAGTTTTATATTATTCTGTCTGTAAAACAAAACGATTTTTAAACATTTTTTTTTTTATTTGATACGGGCTTTTTCTCCTCAGTCTTCTCAACGAATGTATACTTTTCCATCGATAGTATCGAAAAATGTTTATTAAACCACGTATAGGTAAAGATAAAAAAACGTTTGACCGAATTCTATCTATTTAAGACGGATTAGAAATATCTGCGTCGAGATTAAAACGTAGGAGAATTTTACCTAGACAAAATGTATTAAACAATTTAAAACTGTTATGGACTCGAATAATAAATTATATTGTATTTAAATTCGTTTTGGAACAATAAAATTCCGGACACTGTGTTTGTACGCTATTTCGCATTCAAACCGATTACGCCCGATTCGTTTATATTCCTCGAATTATTACAGCGCTTTTGTGTAACAATAATCCATGTATTGATTTTTTTTACATTGTTTACTGTTAAACGAATAATGAGGGTAAAGAGACCAAGAGGAAGACTGCGAAAAAGACGGAAGGACTGCAGTGTCAGGGAACTACTATAGAAGACGTCGGAGTGGACTGGGAGCGAGCTTGTGACAGAGAACGATAGAAGGAAATAGTTTTGGCGGCCAAGAGTCTGAATGGCTCGTAAAGCCTTAAAAAAAAAGAATGAAATCATTTCTCATCGAAAAAAAAAGATTATTAACCAAACAATTTTTTCTCATTTATATACGTAGATATATTATATTGAAAAAAGAAGATTCACAGAAAATTGAACGCTACACGCGCGACACAACTTTTGCCGAACACATAACAGCAATCGCTGTCCCGCGGGGTTAATACACTATACAACGTTCAGTGCTGATGCGTATTACGTGTTGAATCAATAGGATTTGTCGTATATGATTATACCGCTTATGATAATATTATCATTATTAATATAGACAACGCGTATTGTTATTTGAAGAACTATTATTTATTTAAATTTCGGGTCATTAACCGCGGTGGTCATCGAACGGTGTTTGCAGTGGTCCGATACGCGTTCATCGCACCTTCGCGTTTGTATAGACTTATGTGTACAAACGATGCAGACCGCAACGGTATAGGCACGTGAGACACGAGCGTTCATAGAGCTTTGGAAACGAACGGGGAGGAAGAAAAATTAACGTCGATACGTGTTTTAATACACTTCCGGAATTAAACGCCTAATATTATTGCAGTTGTTGCGTATATTATATAGTATTATACTGAATAGCGTTTAATCGTTTCACTGCCGGATATGCCTACGCGACCATCACGTCGCGCTCACCTCACCGGGCCGAAAGCACAAATATTTCGCCTGATACTTTGCCCATGGTGGTGGTTTAATAATCCTAGTGCGAGTCTATCTCGCAACAGCAACACTTCCGCGATGTCGTTTGTCTGCCATACACGCATATATCTTCTACTCCTTCGTCTTTATACTCCTGACTACACGCAGAGTGCTACACATGCTTCGATATCCTGACTGTCCTACACCAGCTGCAGCTATCCGCTTGTTGTCCTATCTTTTTTCCATAATATCTCTCACCAGCCTCTGCATATCTGCGTCTCTCCGCGCACAACACTTCCGAACCAGTGGCTGTTTTATGGGGCGATTTTATTAAGGACGATCGCCCTCTTCCCTGGGCCTTAGTCTTTCCGCAACGCGTAATATGTGTTACAGCGTTAATAGGTTACACCAAACAAATACGTTATTTTCTTTATGTGAAAACACATCTTATGCCGCGTCTAGACTTTTCCGTTTGGGAAGTGAACATTTTCGAACGTCACCTTTTTTGCGTTCTCCAATTTTCCGTAACGCTTCGTACATAGTTATATTAAAATTGCATTAGTACAAACAAGACATTGCTGCTTGCGCGCAGCCACACAGACACGGACCACCAACACAATAATTTCTACGAAAAACGACGGTCTTGGTTTCTCCGAATCGCTAATATTTTTGTACGTGAGACAAATACACCGAATACCCAATAATGAACTATTGACAAACAACGGAAATCTTATCAACACTAATAAGTGCTATAAATAGTATGTGTTCGGAATTACGTGTTATAGAGTATATAATATACTGGTGTCTTACATCAGACTCTACGAATTGTTATTCTTCAAAATCTTTAAAAAAATTTTCTTAAAATTTTTTCAGACATATTTTTTTTTATTTTAGAAATATATATTAAAGAATTTAAATTTAACTATACAATATTTTTGTACAATTTGGCGACAATTTTCGAGGGGACTTTGCAAGTTATTGGGTGGGGGGTTAAGCCCCTTCTCTCGAATATCCGCCAATGCGTACGACATCGCTGATCTTCACTACTCTTTTATAAAATCTACCCTTCAATCTTACAAAAACCCCTGACGCTTTTCTCAATTTTATCCTATTTTTCACGTGTTCCTTAGAACCAGCACTTTTTTACCGATCATATGCGTACTCGAAACTATCAATCTCACAGGCTGCATCAATATGAATGCAGCGGCGATGGTGTACACAATACGTATTATAGTATTATAAGCCCATAACAGGCACTCCGCCGACGTCTATACGTACCATCGTCTCGGGACGAACGGCAACGCGGCACAGCTTAAAATCCCTATTTCCTGTTTTTCGCGTGTACGTATATATGTGTATACAATATAATGGTCCGAACGCCACGGGAATAATAACCGAAAATTCGATTTGCCGTTTAGCTCCGGCGCATTGGCCCGGAAGAAAAACCCTTTTGCTACGATTATGATGGTCGACTGCATGTTTGTTTTTAGTTTTCCTTTATTTATCTTTCCCCTTTCTTTATTCACTTAACACGACGCTTCCGCAGAATCTCGAGTCGAAAATAGCGGCATGTAGGCCGGTTATTATCCAACAACGCGTATAATGTATAGGAACGACTGCTATAAGGCAATCCGGCTCCACCGAGATCGACCGAAAACGTCGTACGCCAAATGGCGCATTTAAGGGCGGGGAACACAAGGAACTCGCCCCCTCCCCCCACACATTTTCTGTATTTATATATTAAATAATAATAATTAACGTTTTAAAATTATTTACGTATGCAAAATCAATGTTTATTAATTTAATACCGATTACAACCTTGTAATCATCAAAAGGCACTCATATTTCGTGTTCTCGTGGTGTTTATCAATAATTACTTAGTAGATATAAACCACGGTTGTAGATTATTTACAACTTTGTATATTTATCACGATAGATGTTTACTGTTTACTGATAACAGCGTTATCATAATATTGAACGATATGTCGGTTAATTGTTAATATTATCGTATGTAAAGAAAGAAAAATAAGAGAAAAAAAAATAGAAATTATAAAGAAAAAAGTAAAAACGTTCAATTATTTTCGATACTAAACGATACTGTGTATTTTGTTCTATATAATAATAATAATAATACGTCTTTAATCATTTAAAATCAAATAAATTATTAAACGTTAGATAATTTTTGTTTTTTTTAAATATATTTATTTTACGTAGATTTTAGATTTAATGTGTACCAACCAATTTTAGATAGGTTCTATTTACACAAAATTTAACTATGTTTTTTTGTAATTGAATTTTTAATCAAATTCCGTCTGCACCATATACGACTGTTTATTAATTGTACTTCGTGTTTATGATTTAATTGTTATATAAATATAATCAGTATTTTTTGTATTTAAATTTTGTTTAATCAATTAAATGTCGGTCTTTTCAGGGTTTAAATTTAAGCGCTTTATTCATATTAAAAAGAATATGTCGAGAAGCTATCGAAACGATACAGACACTATGAAACGACTCAGATGTCAACATTACGTTTGGACGTAAGTTTCGTTGCAATCATTTTAAGAGCACGCCTGTACTATATTTTGAGCTTTAAATCAATGATGATAGAAAATAATCCGGGGATAATAGTCCATTAAAAAAAATAATAGGGTTAAAAAAGTCACAAGAAATACAAATCGATTGTTTACGCGATTTTCCAAAAAAAAAAAACTACTGAAAAGTACGAAAGGACTTAATTTTAAATTGTTTATTGTTAAATTTTCATTAAAAAAAAAGTGGCGCGTTAAATTTTTAAAAGTGTCAAAAACTTGCTTCAAAAAATAAAATTACACAATAATAATTAATGTAAAACCAGTACATTTCTCGCTTCGATCAGAAAAGTATTTCAGAGTATATATTATTATGATCAATATTATTCATTTGTAGCAGTGGGCTGTCAGTTTTCGTGTTTAGTTAACATTTAGTGAAAGAAAATGCAACGAGGAAATGTGAAGCGCGCATTTAATTTAAAACTTTGGAGCAATTGGAAAACTCATCAGAAGTTGTACGCAACAGTATTTCAAACCGAAAACCTTATTCTTTTGTAGATGAATGTATTTAACTCTCATATAATTACACGTGTAAGCGTTAACAAATGCATATAATAAAACTTGTAATATCAAACACGAGTCGATACAATAATAAACATAATTAATCGTTGAATCAATAATAAACACGATCCTTATTTCTACATTTATGTTCATTATTCAGCAAACGAACAATTACATATTTTATCTTAAAAACGCCGGTTCAAAAACCGTAAGAGTATAGCTCCTCGTTGGGTGGCCTTGTAATAGTAGAGCTCCTCACTCCTTTAGAAGCCATGTTAAAATTACAGCTTCTCACTGTGTCACGATCGGCTTTTACCTGATTAATATATAATATTATATTCCCACGGTTTTACGATTCGCATAATATTACCGCGCCTAATCGCGTTTTTAATTGCTTATGAGTTCATAACCCGCAATTAAATAATAATAATAATAAACGTATTTATAAAACAATGATATTTAGACATACTTATCTGTATGAGACGATCCGGGACACGTGAGAAACAATTGATATTCGACGGAGATGCAGAAACAAGTGCAATAGGATAAACTCTATAGAGCTAATGCGGTTCGCGTGCGATTTTAATAAGGAAATAATTGAACACGATCATTCGATATTTAGATATACTGAACGAAGTGAAAAAGCTATTATTGGTTTTACAATTGAATTAATTTTTTTCCGTGGAAGATTTTTCCACTATAGTAGAAATGCTCCGATCATTAAACTGGTACCCGTTTCCCGGTAGCGAATTTTGCCGGGTGCAGGTAATTTAGGGAGATCATTTTTCGATTTTCTCAATAGTTTTAACGCGGCTCAAAACAATTATTTTTATTTTTTTTTTTTGTTAAAAACGCGATTTTGTCAATATTAATTTTTGTTTTCATGGATTGGTGATATTTATTCAGAATATTCTCAGATATATCCATATCTTCGTTTTTTGGCCGACGCGACGTTTCGGACTTATTGCAGAGCCCATCTTCAGAGCGATAGTTGCTGGTTCGGGGTCGTAACTATACTACACTTTTCGACCTCGGACCAGTGACTATCGCTCTGAAGATGGACTCTGCAATAAGTCCGAAACGTCGACCGAAAACTGAAGACATGCGGATATATCTGAAAATATTCTGAATAAATTAATTTTTGTATTTCTCCGGCATTTCGAAAGTAACGGTCATCTACTTTTCAAACACGTAACTTTGCAATGTATATAAATATACATAAAAAAATAATTTTTTCCTATTTGAAGCTGCTACATATATACATATATTATAGTAATTTATTAGATATTGAGCTATTATTAAATCATACAACTCAAAAAGGAGCAATTCGTTTGTTTTAAGAGCTGAAAAAGTTTGTATACCAACTTCAACTACATTAAAAAAAAAAATCTTGAAATTCCCTATTCACATCTTTTTTGCGTTTAAAAATCGAATAAACACCGCAATTATTACTATTTTTTATTCGGAAGTACATATACTTTATATCTAATATATTACATTTCTTCGTATACTAACATAGTCGGTGTGTTAAAGATAAAAAAAAGACTTCCCCGATACTATCGATATCCATCCAAAAAACTACTGCAGTATTATAAATATACGTGCATATAAGCGCGGTTTTCCATATGGGTTTACAGACACGTTAAAGTTTGCGTTGAAACTTATTGAACATAAATATCACGCGACCGGGGAATGGTTTCCCGTTACGGTTGAGCGACAAGACGACCCGAAATTTCGCGAACATTGAACTCGTATAGATTATCGTGTGTTTTTATTTTTATTTTTTGAGTCATACGGTCTAACATAATGGTTTGTCAATACGTCGTTATGTTAAATTAACATATATATGGTTAATATTAAAAGTGACTCCTATCTCAGTATCGACTATACGAGTTCAAAGAGAAAAAAATTCAAATTTGATTTTTTCGACTTGATAACAGCACATGATTTAATAATATGTCGACAATTAATAATATACAATTTTTTTTTTTAGACTTTTAAAAATATACATCAAATATCAAGTAGCTAGAATTTTTATTTGGTGAAGGGGGGTGGAGCTGAGACTGACAATCAATTAATTTATATGTTAATAATAAATATGAAGTACAGATGGTAGCTACTAAAAAAATACAATTTAAAAATTAAAAAACAAAAATTAATTTAAAAAATAAATTAAATAATTTTAAATTAAAAAAAACAAATGTAATACTCTTATAAAAATAAAATATATATATTAAAAAACAATATATAATATAATAAAATTAATATATATTATAGAAAATAATATATGTAAAGAAAAAAATGCCGAGAATATTTGTAAATTATAAGATAGTAACGACTAGTTTCGACCGTAAGTCATAACCAGGTTACTTGGTAAACTTAGTACCCTGGTACCTTGGTTTGGTATCCTGTGGATGACTTACGGTCGAAACTATAGTCGTTACTATCTGATAATTTACAAATACTCTCGGCATTTTTTTCTTTAAATATATATATATTTTATTACTAAAAAACTTATTTAATTCAGGGGAGGCTGCAGCCTCATCAGCCTCCCTGCAGGCTACGCCACTGATCAGTCTTAATGTTTCATTAAATCAACCGGAATAATGCGTTCGGTGTTAATAAAACGAAAAGCGACTTTACTTTGCTTTTTCTCGAGAAAATAGAGTTTTTAAATACGTTTTAATAAAAAACGAACTCGTTTTGCAAAAAAAAAAACCCCGACCAAACCCATAAATTAATCATACTAATTGTGTGTATTTTATTTATTCTTGTTTCGTAAACACGCTCGGTGGTCCACAGCGAAATAACGTAGTCGGTATAAAAAATGTAAATCTCTTTCTGGTAACTTATATATATATTTTTTTTCCTTTATTCTTATAACATCTTTATCGTGCAAAGCATAATCTTCATACTTTTTTAATTTTAATTTTTTTAAATCTAACCCATAGTGTACCTGTTTAGAATACGTATATATACGTACGCGAATGTGACTAATTATTTAAAAAAATATATATCTATTGAAAGGTAATTAATCACATTTTGTCGAAAAAATAACTATAATATTTGTAAGGTAAGGTATTATATTTATAAGAAAAAAGAAAACGTTAATGGACCACGCGGATTGTGTTTAATTAACATTGATTTAAAAAAAATATTGATCGATATAAATAAATTGAATTATATACATATATATAATATATATATGTATTTATTACAAGAACTGATCTAAAAAAAAAAAAAAGAAAACCTTTGAAATATAATGAACGAAAACATACGTTTTATTTTATGAATGGTTTACTGAAAAAGTTAGATCAATGGAATACATGTTTATAGAATAAAAATAAAAGTTAATGACAGAACGAAATTTCTTGGCAATAAAAAAAAAACAATATTGCCGTTGACCTGTTTCGTATGCAGACGTTAAATTAAATAAGAAAAATACGATCGCACAAACAATAATAATCGAAACAAAACTAGAATTTAGGTCACGAAATAGGTACCAGACAAAAAAAAAATTAAATAAAAAAAAAAGAATAATTTTCTCGTAATAAAATACAATTTAAATTAGTTATAGATGGTAAATTATTAAAAAAAATTTAATTCGTTTTTTTTTTGTTTTTTATTTAAAACCATCGTCGGACACTGTTCAACTCATATTTATTTATCTTTTATTGTCAAATAAATAGTGTATGCGATTGAAAACTGTGCGTGCCTGTGATAAAACTCTTAAAACGAATATTTTGGAATCATTTTATAATAATCCTGTATAGAAGCTTAAAGAAACGAGGAGAAAAAAAAACGGAATTTAAATGTGATAAACGAATTATATAATATAATATAGTATACAATGTCAGTTAAACGCTGGAATCTTTAGATGTTTAACGACACATAAATTTACAAATATCGATGTTGAAGATCATTGTGGTACGGGATGATCGCCTATTCGAACACCCCCTCAAAAAAATAAAATAAAAAAATAATCCTCGAAATGATTTGGGTAGGGTCTGACAGTTTTTTTTTTTTTATATATATATATTTGTTCGGTACAGTAATATAGACCGTACAATATGAAATGTCAAATATAATCCGGGTGGTATTCTTTTTTTTTTTTTACTAAAAATCATTTTTTTCCTTCGAGAATCGAGCAAAGTCCTTTGGTTTATACGATCTAAAGAAAAAAATTTTTTTCGACATCCCGATTCAAATAGAAATATGTAAAATTTAAAACGGGTTATTTCGTTGAAAAATTAATACGAGAAATAATCAAAACAGGCAGGGAACTCGCAGCGCGTTCGATGCTTTTTATTTAAAAAAAAAAAATAGATTTATACCTATAAAACGGGGGGCACGCAATGGTGGTCAGGGCTCCCACAAAGGTGGGGGTCAGTGAGTACTATGGTCCCGGGGCCCGGGGAAAAAAACATAATATAGGTACCTATACATATTATTAATTTAAATTAGAAAAATAAAATGAGACATGAGTCATGCCACCCTATTATCTTTATACAATATTGGTATATAAATAATTTGATTTCTTAATACATCATTTTTGTAACAAAATGTGTAGGCGGGTGGTGCGTGCGGCGCGAGCATTTCTTGGAAAAAATAGTAGGGAAATAAATCCTGGAAGATAAGAGCAATTAGTCCGCCGCTATAGAAATATTAATGTTGTGCCGCCTGTCCTATTATGGTACTATTTTTGCTGGTCGAAAAATATTGGTTTTTTGTATATTTAATTTTGTCACTAGGTATTCGTATTCGGGTACAAAATGTACAAGCACAAAATGTGTACAATACAATATTGTATTTTTGTATATAGTATGTACAAACGCTATTTTTAATTTTTTATAATTTACATTGTATTTCATTGTACATAAATACTTTTTAAAAAATGTTGATTTATTTATATTAAACTGTAGTAAATTAATGTACTTGTGTTTTAAACTAGAATAATTGATTATAGAGGTGTATGTATAACAGCAAAACAAGCCGTGTAACCCATACGTATATATTTAGGTAATTTTTGTAAAAATAAAAAATTATATATCATAATAATTTATAATTATTAGACGATTATAAAATATATGAATATACATTGAAGGCCCGGATTTATATTTACAGTACCGTAGTTGAAAAATTCATGTGGGGGGGCACGCAATGGTGGTGATATCGGCTCGTTCGTTAGCCGCGGGAGCGTATAATATAATGTCTCGCGATATTATTCGCCTCGGTCACGCGACTATATTAAACGATAAGACTTTGCGAAAGGGTTAATCTGACATCCGACCCTTTGGCGCATTACGGCCGTGAATTCGACCTCGCTCCGCCCGTCTCGGAACCGTTTTAAAAGAAATAATAATTATAACGAGATTGTGTTATTATACGTTTCAGACTCCCCCGACGTCCGATTCCGACTTCCAAAGCGACCGGGGCCGCGTTTTATTGAAGAAAATCCAATTTTAATACCGCTCGTTATTGTCGACGTTCCGAGCCGTTGATAATACTCGTAATAATACCCGAACAATATTGTCAATACACCGATTAAAACATACGCGAAACGCGCGGATTAAATGCGGATAAGGCGATAAGCCCTTGCACTACTGTATATACATATTATACTGATATCAGAACGATTATCGTTTTTACCAACACAATTTCAACGATTATTATTGAATTATTCATCGGCTGCTACATTCCGAACCGAACAAGCGCGCGCGTGATATTCATAATTGAACGGCTACATTATTATAGAAAGTATATCGACTCGAAGTATAATATTCGCGTGTATTGTTATGCGGCACTGCAGTGGCGTGATTTCGAAATTTGAGCCCGGCAGGACCGAAATTTTCAACGAAACAAAAAAAAAAAAATAGGACTTTTTTTTCTCCAGTTTTCATGTGATATTTTTTTTTTAAAGTACGACCGTCGTACTTATAACCATGACAAAATAATGACAGCGACTTACGTGTTTTGGCGCAATCATGGTGGACGCTTTTCTCCGCTTATCATCATCTCAGTATTTACGATTATCACGATTATTGTTATCATATTTTACTTGCGTATCACAAAGTTGCTATAGCGTACCTGTTTATTTTGTCATGATTGTAACAGAATTTTCTTGACTTTATCGTCTAATTTTGGGAATTTGTCGTCTTTTAATTTTTGTTCCATTAATTTTTAGCAGTGCTCCGCACTCAATCTTTTCATAAAATTACAATTGAATTCGAGTATGTTTTTGAATTATTGAAAAAAATTAAATTTTATAATTGTATGATTGTTTAACGATTTTTTTATTAAATTGTTCATATACATTGTTTTACTTCGAGCCCGGGTGCGAACGCACCCTCGGATCCTTCTTAATTACGCCACTGATTCGACGTCATTTCGGTTTTGTCAAAAAAAAAAATGTTTTAATTAGACGCTGTTTTAATAACCAAAATAATATAAACGAACTCCGACGGAATTTGTTTTCGGCTTATATATATATATATACATGTATAATCGCAACGAACCCTTTAATTTAATATTAATGTCCAATTCGTCGGATATTACTTACTGTATTAATATAATAATAATTTTTCAAAAAAAAAAAAAATCGGGTTTGGAATTCGTTACTTTACTTTCAACGGCAATATTGACGATTGTTTGAAATTCTCCAAGTCATTGGCCTAAAAATTTTCTCAAAGTTTTTAGTCCGTATAGATTATAAATTCAAAAAAAAAACGAATAACTATATATATTAAATGACTTAGCGTCGTTGGATTGACTTCCATTAACTACAGGTACTTATCCCCGCTTATGATCACTATATAAGACGAAAGTGTTGAGCTTTCATTAAGACCGATGTCAAACGCTTGCCATTTTTATCAAAAAAAAAAAATTATAATAATAATTTTGCGGGTAAAAAAAAATCCCAATACGCTAAGCAATGTAATTGTAATTATAAGAGACCGAAATTGAACTCGAGACGGATGACAACTTGGTTTTAACGATATCACCGTTAATTGTAAAAGTTATAAATATTTTTAATTTGGCGTTATTAAAATTTTTTTTCGAGATTTAAAAAGTTTTAAAAGTATTTGTTTGCAGTGGTGTAAAAGAAAAAAAAGTATAGTTTCGCTATCGCACGGATAAAGTCGCCGTTTACTCTATATGGAAATAATTTGTTTTTTTTTTTTTTCAACAAAATATAAACGACTCTATAACGTTCGGGATTTTTTTTTTCACGAAAAAAACGATTTAATCCGCGATTTCAATATCATTAGGCGCGGCCGCAATTCACTTTGCAAACACTTTTTTTTATTTAAACCATAAAACGCCTCGGACAGTGGTATTTTTATTTTGTCGGTCGTTATTCGTGCAGTAGAGTGTGAATTTACAAATAGGCTCGAACGGGTTTCAATACTCGCTGCAGTGTTGCGACGGTTTATTTGAAAATTGATTCACTATTAAAGTGGAAAAAATTGTCTACTTAAAAAAAAAAATGTATTTTTTACGATAAAGAAAAAAATAATAGTATACGCGAACGTTTTTTTTCTACACGTATATAATAATAATGAGAAGAAAAAAAAACGTTCATTCTGAAAAAAAAAAACAAATGCACTGTACTCTTAACAAATTGATTAAATTGCTCCGCGACAAAATCGATATTTATTATTCTTATTATTATTAGCGTTATTTATTATGCAACGCGTACCGGGTAACGTTCTTATTAAAAAAAAAAATATACGGTGTGTCTTGATCGTTTTTATTGAAATTGGATCACACAAAACAGGCGGTAACTACGCGTTTTAACGATATAGAAAACGCCCGGAAATCCACCATCGTCGGAAATTGTAAAATAGCTGACGCTGAATTTCAACCATCATTTTTATTATTTATACTCTCGTCGATGATTCTGGCGAGACGAGAAAATAAAAATAGAAAACAAATAACGAACGCCGTCGTATTACAAGAGTATTGTACGCGCGCGATAGAATCAATTACATTTTATTTGACCGTTAATTTTTTATAAATAAAATTTATTTTTATTTTTATATAAAAATTGTAAAATTATTTTTACGTTGTTGTCGCCCTTTTGGTGCAACAGGTTATTTCAACATTTTTACATCACTACGCTCATGTAAACGACAAGACAATTAATACGTATCAACACCGAATATAAGCATAAATACATATTAATTTAATCCGATTGACAAATTAATTGAATTTTTTTTTTAAAAAAATGTTTATATTTATTTGTTTTTCACACATTTTTATTTACAACCAATCATCGAAAATTTATAATATAATTATCCGTGTTCAAATATATTATCGTATATATATAAGCACTATATTAGTTACTGACTAATTATGTTATATTGTGTTCACAACACATCCGATTATAATACATAAATTAATCTTTTACAGAACTTAATATATATGTACAATGTACATACATAGTTTATATTAGTAAATTATAACTAATCTCATTAGTTCATCTTTAAATACAATTAAAAATATTAGGAATATGAACAAAATTGTTCGAATTACTATTAGTTAAGAAATTTTGAAGAAAACTAAAATAAATATACGAAAGTTGTTTTGTTGTACTCTAATGATTTACAGTATATCGACATTTAAAATTAAACGCCTCAGTTTTATAAATCAAATACGATATAAGTATTTTCTTAATCTTTATATTATTAGTTTGGAATCCACGTACGCCTTCTGGAATATGAAAACAAATAACTATAAAATGATTTATACATCTTATGTATATATCTTTTTTGTTCAAAACCGTTTTTCGAGTTTTCACGTTATCGTGTAAATATGTTCTTTGAACAACTTCTTATAAAACATCATATATTATTTATCATTATATTTAAAAGTGTTATATCGATGATATGAGTAAGAAAATACATATTATTTATAACATAACTTTTTTTTTTTTTGTAATACTTCAATGATTTCCTCGTTTACGTTGTTTTTCATATGAATAGAAATGTAAATAAATAATATATTAAACACATCCTAGTTAAAATATATTTTATACTCAATATTATTATATCCACACAAATGAATTGTGTAATTTTTAATGACATATTTCTTATATTTCTCACGTCTATTCGTGATGATAAAAAAATAAATTTATGTCTGCAGATGGAAGTGCGAGGTACGGGAAAAATTTATTAATATATACGGGTTTGATTAAAATTCTTTAGATATCGATCAATTATAATTTTAAAATTTATGTAAAATAAATGCAAAATAGTGCATTTATTACACGAACAAAACTTTCAGGAAATAAATCTACAATAATATTTTTAGTTATTTCAAACAACGGTTTTATTTGACTTATACACATACGTACGGCGTCTTGTATAGGCAATTGCGGTATGTGGATACCACGGATGGAGACCGCAAGCGATCCAATGCGTTATTATGTTATTAAAACGACTATGAAGTCTGTAATAACCGCAGCGGGTATCCGAGGGATGGAGAGAACGAGGAGGTGGTTCGGATAGTAATAATAATGATAATATCCTCTAGTGTATGTTACGTCGGAAAATACGCTGCCGTGCGCAAAATATTCAAAATAATAAAAATAAAATAAAATTATGTAACGATATAACTAGAAATCGTATCGATACCACGAATTGTTCACACACACACACACATATACGAATGAGCAAGAGTGTGGAGCAAGAGCGAAAAAAAACAGAAACAAATGACACGGAAAGTGCATCGGACCGAACGTGTGTTTCGATTCGTGTTGATACGTACCTCTTTATATGTTTCCAGGAATAAGGACACGTACTAAATAAATACCGGCGAATTCCCATAAATGAAATAAAAAAAAAAAAAGATATTTTCAACGATAAATATCATTTGCGCAGAAATAGACTCAAAACTATGCGGTTAGTATTTTACAACAATGATACAAATGAATTGAGTTTGCATACTATTCACAAGTTCTATACAGCGTACAAAATATGATTAGGTATTAATACACGGAACGCGCATTCTGTATAATTCTCGTATATAAAATATGGACCCATATATTGAGCCGCCATATGCATTCCGTTTCTTCTATTTTTCTGTTTTTGTTACCAACTTCATTATGTAAAAATAACCGATTTTGGTGCTAACATCGATACTATGAGCACGTCGTTTTGTGTCCTGTTATCTCAAAGTAAATAATAAAACATAATAAATATCATGGAAAAAATTATATTTCACCGTATCTTCCATGACTTTTATATCTTATAGAATGCATACGGCGGCCTCCTATCCGGGGTCATGTTTTGATTGGTATACGCGTTCCGTGTATTGAGTTCAGTGAGATTAACGTATAATAACGTATTTACAATGATGAATATGAATATTAGTATTCGTACAACGTACGGATGACTCGCGTTACGATATTGTAAAAATTTCGCTGCGAGGAACTTGGAGATTATTGCCGATCGAAGAGAAGAACCAGATGACGAAACCGACGTTAAAAAGGAAAATCAATGTTTTCACTGATGTAATCGGCAGCGGTACAAAACAATACGAACTATTGGCAATCCGTTTTTGAAGAGCACGATTGTTCGTTTTCACACATTTCTCCACAATCCTCACAAAATCGTTTATGCCACTCAAAAAACACGTGATGGCCCGTGACACGACAGCATTAATTGTCATACCACAGTTTTTGCCTTATCTGCACGCGCTTTATCGCCAGATTGTCGATAATATCGTTATTTAATTGCCAAACCACAGATTAGATGAATATCATCTAATCTGTGGCCAAACCTCGTATGGATGCGATACGCCGAACTAGTTTTTATCGAGATTTTAATTTTATTGGATTTCCACGAACGAAGCACACCCTCGAAAACGTAATCAGTTCTTATATCTCGTACGAGTTTTTTTTTCACCCACAGTAAATAAATACCACAGATTAGACCAGTGGTTCCCAAAGTGGGCGATATTACTCGTCCAGGGGGGCGCTAGTATGATAGTATGAATACGTTGTTGCATTTTTTTTATATACTTATTAATTGATTAATGTAAAATTCTGGGTTAGGGGGGCTGTGAGACTTTTTTTTTTTTCTAAGTGGGCGGTAAGGGAAATAAGTTTAGGAACCCCTGGATTAGATGAATCTTTACCGGCATGTAATAACCATTATTATGATGATATTATTTGAGATAATAAAGAAGTTGTACGATACTATTGTATAATATCAGCACAATAATTTATATCGTCGTGTGCGCCTACATTGATTTTTGGGGGAGGACCAATCAGAAGAGCGTATTTGCAATTCTTTTGTTCTCGGGCCGAGTGATCCATCCGTATTCATCTGATCTGTGATAATACTACTACCGCTGTAATAATTTACACGGCTGCCACAACCGACGTTGTTTCTTTTTTTATTTTTTGTTAGATAGGACCGCCCCAGCGTTTGAAATCGTCAACGGCAGTAACGCCGTTGCTATTCCACGCACGTCCACGCGATTTCGAATTAACGAGGTTATGCAGATAAAAGCACGCCCGCCAAATCGAACGTACCTATTACAACACACGTATTACGTAGAGACGGTGTAAATAACGAGTAAATTCGCGATAACTGCAGTAAAACCTCGAATCGAATGGAAGTTTAAAAAAAAAGTATATATAAATATACGTTTATTCGTTTGCAGCGGGTGAAAAAAAAACAGTCGGCACGCGTGAAAGTAAAAGTAGTTACCCCATCGCCGGTTTTGTTATAATAATATTAACTTAATCGTTGACCCTTTCCAAATATTTTTTTTTTATCCAATAATAGTAATATATATAAATATTAACGATAATAACGCGTTCGTATAGTGTTCGAAAGAAAAAAAATGTGTTATGGATAATATGGATCGTATGGAAAATGTCGATGTTAAAGCGTTTTCCCCGAGTAAATTTTTTTTTTTTTTACAACATCGTGTTTTTTTTACACTGTGCTATTATATTATTATTATTTTTTTTACGATAATACAAAAATATATATATGCTTTGTATACACGTGTGTATAAATGAATTGTCAAAATTTTTTTAAAAAAACGTTATTAATACATATACATTCGACACGATGCGATTCGTTTTAATAGCTTAATTTTGACTTGTAGTTTATTATTAAAGATTGTACGATGAAAGAATCCCTCCTGTATTTATTCACTCGGTTTACCCTCGATTGTCTAACCGATTTCATTACAACCGTTAAGTTGACATTTGTTGTTTATTCAATAACTCATTTGCCCTTATAGTGTATACGGTTATACGTACATTATTGCACTTGATTAATAAACGACAATACCAGTGGTGCCAGCGGTAGGTCTCCAAGGTGATTTCCCCACTCCACCGGAAATTTCTTTGTGTATTCTTTATATATATATATATATACAAAGTCCACCGCTGGTCTGTGATTAATCTTGGGTGAAAACACTAACCCAGCTAAAATCCTACTGGACAATATTAGAACCAGTGTTTATTTCAGACTTTATTAGTCGGGGGGGTATTGTAAATTTTCGGGGTCCAAAAAAAAAATCTATAAGAAAAACTTTTATTTAAATATTATTTCATTTTATTAATATTGAAAACAAGTCAATATATACATTTGTAAAACATATTATTATAGTTATTTTTATTAAATTAAACGAATTCGGCGCTGTTTCTGACGAGCGTACAAATCTATAATATCGCCAACAGTACTCTCATCTAGTTCAGATGGTCCTTCTGTGCTGATTTTCATACAATTATATAATGTGTCTTGTCCCATTCGATTTCTGATTTTATTCATTATTCTGTTCATTGTACTAAAGGACCGTTCGGCAGTAGCTGTTGAAACTGGTATACACATTAGGCATTTTGCAAGTTTCTTTAAATTTTCATATCCTATATTATATTCCGGAGGGGTAAAAAAAAAATTTCGGGGGGTAATAACCCCCCGGTCACCCCCTGAAATAAACACTGATTAGAACCGTAAAACGTACCTTCTGCGAGTGGTGGTCTAATTTTGCGTCCAGTGTACACTACATATGCGAGTATACTGGCATTTTATTTAAATTTTAATATTTTTAAAAATGTAAATAATTATAAGGAATTAAATATAAGGAAAGCAATATAGAAATGTCAAAAAATAAAAATAATTTGTTATAAATTTAATTTGACTGAAGTCCCTTACAAAATTCGTTACTAAAATTAATCTAAACCAGATGGCGTCGGCATAGAATTGCGGTAGGGCGTGGTCGATGACTCATGAACGGCGGCCGCGATGTTTTTGGTGACGTCATTGGATATGATTTGTATAAATACGGGTGTATATGGTATAACGGTTTCAGTATGCGGTTCGCGCTGATGATGACAACGTTGTTGTCGAAACACGTACACGTGGTAAAAAGTGTATATTATTTTGTGATTTTGGGTTTCATAATATTGGTAATAATATATAATTTCAAACTAGTTATTATTATGTATACAAATTATTCCGTTTAATACGATCAAATATTGGATTATAAAAAGTCCGATTAAAAGTATTGTGTTTAAATATGCGTGTTACACATTCGAGATATACAATTCGCTATTACTTAATCAGTACACATACACAGTATATGACGTATTAATCAGGTGGAAAATTAAAAAATTTTCTACCGTATTATATACTAATATATGCTATTACCATAGAATTTCGAAAAAAAATGGAATACTAAAACGGTCGACCACAAATGCCGTAAAAACGTAGTGCTATTAAAACGTTATGACGAAAGTTGCAAACAAATGCGTCGTTATAGAGCCAGGTTTATTACGGATGGGTAATAGATATTGCGAAAATCGTCTGAAACTTTTTTTTACGTCTAATGCACATTTCCAGAGGTAATAGCGGTCCAAACAAGTTCGTTTTAAAGACACTGTATACTAAAAACAGTTGATGGTTTCACGACAATTTTCCTCGGGGGCATTTTAGTAAATACTGCAATATACGAGCAATAACAACTATTTATTCAGACGATTCGATGTTTTTAATTAGAAATCGACACGAGATTTTTTCAAATGAGAAATTATCCATATTTAGCGTTTAAATGCTTAAGATATATTTTGAAATATTTCATTTATCATTTATTTTTTATATACAGTCTACCTTTATTATTTCCCTATAAACGTACACTACGATTTTACATAGCCGGAAAACTTTCTAGTATTAATTACTATTATATTTCGCACATAGAGATTAGAGAATCAATAAACACATACGTCATATTATGTCGGCGTGGTTAAAAAACATTAGACAAGTACATGTAAGTTTGCGATACAGCTTATGAATAACAATTGGAACAAAACTTTTAGAAATTTTTTTTAACAGGTTAATATTAGATAATTTTTTTCTGATGAAATGAAATAATATATGTATTTTTTAAATATTATAATATAGTTATATGACTTCATAAATAATAATAATCTAGTGTAATATTATGTGTAACTATAGTGTCTGGATGACAATCATATATTATTATAACGGCATATATAGTGAATAATATTACGAATAATCTGCTTATATACTATGGATCCGCAGCTTAACAGAATTACCTGCCCAGAGCGTCGCTCTTTTTTCTTTATGGCATTAACGGTACAATATTGCAGCGTGTAAAGTCGTATTATATGTGCACGTATCATTGTTTTTTCCCGTATCGAATTTGGAGAGCATGAGATTTCGCTGAACGGGTCAACGTAATTTTTCGTTGAACACATAAGAATTTTTTAGATTCTGTGCGGAGCAAGGAATGTATTGGTTTTACTACGATGTGGTTTTTTTCTTATGACTCTGCTCGACAATTTTACCAGAAGGAGTGCTCCGATCTTTACAGTCATACTTTGTTTCCGGTAGCAAATTGTATCTATAATCCGTACTTTAGAGTGGTTTTTTTTTCGATTTTCTCAAAAGCGTCTAAAAAAAATAAACTACCGAAAAAATGACATAAAAACGCGATTTCGGTGAAATCGATTGTCGCGGTTATTCATTCGTAATTTTTAAACTAATGGTTATAAAGAAACTTGAAATATTCACCATATATTTACCAGGTATCTTTATATTATATTAGGGAAATCAATTTTTGAAAAATTTCTTTCAGTTTTAGGCTATTTATTGCAGGAGCGTATTTATAGAGGGCCGAAGGGGCTCCAGCCTCCCCCTCCGAAATTTCAGGAACTTTCCTTATGTATTCTTATGCCTTATGTGACCAGGTTAGGTTTAGGATTAAACCAGTCTTGGTTTAGAATTTAAAAATAATTCAACAATGATATTTACTCAATGCCTCAGCCCCCCCGCCCAAAAAAAAAATTCTAAATACACCCTTGATTCACAGCGATTGTGTATTTTTAGGTAATTAATATTCATATAAAATAGGTAATTGGTAAGGTGCACGTATAACTTTTTACTATACCAGGGAAAAAAAATTAAAATATACATATTATAATAAATAAATATTACACCGAAGCCCCGGCTCGGAATCGTTTTATCGCGAACGCAATATATGATTTATCGCAGTGCTTTCAAGTTTATACTGCAGTAATAAAAAAAAAAAAATTCTATAATCTTTATACGCAAATATTATCCACACACGGCTCGCTACCTTTTTTTTTTTTCTAAGTAAACGAACGTAGAATTTTTTTTCGATTAAAAAAGAGAAAGAAAACATAAATCAAAAAAAAAAAATCGTAAACTTATTTTATTCAAATAAATCGTCGCGGTATTCATATAATCAAACACGGTGATTTATAAATAGGCAACGCGTTTCGACGATGATAATAATAATAATAATATTAAATAGATTCATCGCTCCGAATCTAAAATATAAAAAGTGCAGACAATATCTTCATATTTATATATATATATATATATATATACAGTGGTTGACTTGGGGGGGACGCGAGGGGACTGAGTACCCCTTCTATTTTTTCAGATATTTGAGCGTACCCCTACTATTTTTTTTTAAAGAGGAACGCGGGGGACGGTCAGTGCTTGATTTGGAGGGGACTGAGTACATCAATTATTTTTTTGGATATTCTAGCATACTTATTAGTACTTTTTAAAAGGTTACGGCATGGGACAGGTTTTTATAAAATTTTTTATTTTTATAAAATCGCTCAACTTACATTTTCGTATTGAATACATAAAGCTTACAAAATGTTCAAATATTTACAAAACGTATTGATATCAGATTATATCTCATATCTCACACGTGACAACTGATAAGTAGCCAATCAATAATAACCATTCATTATCTATAAATTCGGATACTTTAATAATTATTATATTCCTTATTCTGTTTTGTTATGACACGTGTTTATGGTTTTATATTAACGCTTCTTAGGGTATCGTAAAAGGGGGTGTGGGGGGGGCGAAGTCCCCCGGTAATGTGAGGGATGTTAAAACGCTATAGGGACGCTACTCTTTAAAAAGTAGCTGGAGTACCTCTACCAGTAGCGCGCCCAGGAATTTTCAATGGGGGATGTTATAAGTAAATAGTAATAATACATTTTAATAAATTGTCATGGTAATACCAAAAACTCAAATGTTTATGTTTCAAGCTCTCCAAAATCGTTTCTACCTTATAATTGTGTACATTTGTAAATTGTTCTATAATCAAAATGAATTTAAATTATAACACACTAATACCAAGTTGTTCAATTAACATATAACATACGTTGTGTATAGTAAATGTTTATTATCATAAGTAATAACTTTTTTCTAATAACTAATAAAAAGTATTAAGTAATGACTCTAAAACAGCTCTTATATCTAATAAGTTGTTTTCTGTAGGTCGGCAAAAACGACAACGGGGGATATAACCCCTAACCTCCCTCCCCCCCTGAGCACGCCACTGACCTCTACTACTTTTTTCCCATAAGTCAAGCAAAGATAATGTATAATAATATGCGATTAATGTTCGAACGTATGCTTTTCGAATCGTTTACGTTTAAATATATATTATACAATACTCGTGTATATTTAAATATAAATAATTCATGAAGACGTGTACCTACATATATATATACGGCCGTTTTGTATACGATATAATAATAATACTATATACGTTGAGCTTTTCTCTCCCCGCGGCATATACGCGACGGTTATGAAAGAAAACGACCGCGAGAACGTTTCCTGCGGTGTCGCTTTTACCGCGGCTATATATTTTACACGCATATACACCGAGAATTCTTCTTTTTTTTTTCTCTCAGTCTTTTCCAATTTCGTACACGCAGCACCCGCGTATACGGCTTTCTGCATAAAAGCCGATTTATTCCGTGGAAATTTTTTTTTTCTCCCCTGCTGCAGCCGGCCGCCATCGCCGAAAAACGTACGATATACAGAACCGACGGGCGGATAGAGATCTATCGCCGCGGCGGTCCATAGAATTCTTATACGCGATAAAATAATATTACGATAACGGTGAGCTTTGTCGTCAGAAAGGGTTTTTATATTGTACAGTGCTACAAGGCGCGCGGATAACGGCGGATAACAAGAGCAATAAGAAATCGCCGGTATTCGCGTTTGAAATACAGAAAACCGTTCACCGAACACGGCGATACGAATGCTGCAGTGTGTTCGTTCGGGGCGAGAGCTGATATGTACATAATATATGTATATACGGTCTTATATTGCGCACTATACCGTCTTGGCCCGTATATTGTTTTTGCGAATTTCGACTATCGTTCGCGTTCATCAATACGCGTTTGTACACTGCGTGAATTTTCTTCGCGTTTTCCGGTCGGCAGACCGGAAAAATTCTCGACTTTATCGCGATCGAATAATCGATTGAGACGCTTATAATATATTATATTATGCCATTGATTATAAATCCTATAGATTGCTCACTGCCTCGTTTTTCGGTGGCGCGTTATTCGGACGGTGTCCGTTACGCTGCGCTGCGGGCGCGTGATTAGTTCTGGACACTAACGTTGAAAACGCTAGTAGTAGTTTTTGGCGGCGGCGCGGCGGCCGTTTACCAACAGGCAATGATGGACATTGGACAAGGCAAGTGCAAGTGGTCGTACACGCATTGCCAATAGCACGGCATTTACTTTGTTTTGTGACCAAATAAACAGTTTCCGCCATGTTATTTTTATATAATTATTAGTTCCTATAATATAATCGTATGTCTATAATTTTGCGACTACGTCACGTTTATGTTTATAATATTCTACATCTACACGTGTTATAATGTACTGACTAATGAAGGAAAAAAATAATCTAAGAAACGAATTTCTTATTAATTTAAAATAGTTTGTCAAAGCACAATGAGTTTCCCTATCCGCCCCTCTCTACTACACTACTGAATAAATCCTTATAAATCTATATATAAAAGAACAGGTCTTTATTATGTACCAAGTTTTGAACCTTTTTACGATTTTTTTTTTACAGAGTTTTTCCAAATATTTCCTCAAGTGTCCCCACAGCACCCAATTTTTCATTTTTTGTCTGAGAAGGGGAGGGTAGGGGAAGTATTGTACATAAATGTTACGGTTTTACTATAAATATGCAAATCCTCTAAAGAAAAATATACACGCAGAAGAATTTTCTAAATTACCCCTAAATATTGGTAGTGAAACTTTAAATGATAATTATTGATAAGAATGGGTACATCACAATTGTAAAAAAATTAGCAGTATATTTTTCGATTTTCTCAATACTTTTTTTAAACATCAAAAAAAAAAAACTACCGAAAAATTACATAAGAACGGTAAAAACGCAATTTCGTCAAAATCGATTATCGTTTTTTCTTCGTAATTTTAAAACTAACGGACAGAAATCTGAAATTTTCATCAAATATGTAGCTGTAGACTTTATTAACAAGATAAATTTTTCAAAAAAATCTTGAAAACTTTTAAGTCACAATTTTTTTTACAACTATATTACATTTTTCGACAAATATATTTGATATATTTTATTTGATTTATTTTATTAATACGGTTGAATTCGAAATATTATGGGGACGAAGTTTCAATGTTTTATATAAACCCCCCATAGATTAGATAGAAATTGAAAGTACGCCACTGTCCGATACACTGTAAATGGAGTTGCCCACTCTTGAAATATTTAACATTTTTCATTTAGAAACACGTAAAATGATGAAATTAAAGTAATAAAATGTTTACCGCACTATCCGTCATCCATCGGCCGTAAATGTAATCAGTAATCACCCTACACCCGCACTGATAACGTGTTATAAATGTCCTTACGATCTTTTGGCACATTAGTGTCGGCAGCCGAAATAAAATACGAATATATGAATTTTATGTTCACCACCGCCATCTACCGAGAGTTTTATTTCACGACGCCGAAAAACCGGGCAGTGAGCAATCTATAGTATTTACAATCAATGGTAATATAAATGCGCACGAAACATTTGTGTATTCGGTCGAAGGGGGTTGAGTTGCGAAGGATATATTTATATTATAATCGTTGTAAAACGTTTTCTTTGGGTTATTGTTATACGACCACGGGACGTCTCGCCTGGGAACGGCGATCAGATGACGCTGGACGGCAATATGTCCAACGGTCTGGTCGGCGTGCTGGTACCGCCGTTTTCTGGGCATCCGTTCTGCACCAGAAGTTCCGTTAACGGGCCGGCGTCTTGGACGGACGACGCGGAGCCGCCGTTGCGGCAGGCCGCTCGCACGTGCCGCAGACAAGTGCGGCCCTCGTGGTCCACCGCTCTGGCGTTCGCTTTGTACCATAGGAGTAGCTGAGCTACGGGGAGGTTAATCGTAGAGCAGGCCAGGTGCAACGGCGTGCGCAGGTCCCGGTGGCTGACGACGCAGTTCACCTGATCGGCATTGGCGTGGGCCAACACCAGAGTCAGCGCTTTCATGTCGCACCTGTACACGGCGTCGATCAGCTGTTGCGACAAGTTGGGCACGTGCGCAATCGCCGGTAGGAACTCTTTGGTCTCGTACTTGCTGTGTATCCACAGTTCTTTCTCTTCCCGACTGGAGCCCGGGTTCGGTTTCGTCCGGTTGGGCCGGACGTTTGCCTCCCAGACGGAATTCGCCAGATCGTTGCCCACGGCCATCATCACTCCCAGGTGCGACGGAGGCCATTCGTCCAAATCTAGCGACCGGACCTTGGAGATGTGCGAGCCCAGGTTGCGGTGTACGCCGGAGCATTCGATGCACATGAGTATGCCGAGATTTAAACTGGCCCAGTCCGGGTTCGGAGAATTACAGTCCGCGCACTGTCCGTTGCCGGGCACTCGCGTCCGGATGTTCTGCACGTCTTCCGCTCGGTTACAGGACGAGCCGAGTTTTCCGCCCGCCGTCACTTTGTTGATCTCGTTGCTCTGTAACGAGTTGAGAATCTGCTGTTCGATGGCGGCCACACATTCGTCCCGGTCCTCGGAACTGTTCGTCTTGAACTGTCACTGTTTGTTGTGCAACGAGACTATTAGAAATTCGTATCCGTCCGTGTCTTCGCACTCTTGGTTCTTGACGTTGCTGCTCTTCATCCGCCCGTGTCTCTTCTTCACGTTGGGCGTTTCGGCCTTAATGTCGCCGTTGTTCACCGACAGCGAAGTGTTCGACAGGCCGATCGTGGGTTCATCACCGTTAGCTGAACCGCCGTTTTGTTCGGACAGACCGTTGCTGCTGTGATGGTGGCCGTTCGACGAAAGCGACATTATCGTCTTGGAACCTCTGGGATTCTGACCGGGCACCTTGACCGTGACGTACTGCAGCGATATCTCTTTGCCGTGCACGTCTTTCATGTAGTCGTGCAGACTCGGATGGTAAGTGAGCCGTCCGTCGTCGCACAGCGCGACGAATTTCTTCTTCCATTTCTTGTTCAGGCCCTTGCTGCTGCGCTTGTACAGGTAGCCCTGTTTGAGCGGTATGGCCCGGCCGCTGCCCAGCTCGCCGGTGGCCAGGCCCCGGTTCTTGTCGTCCTTTTTGGACGACAGGTTGAACAGGCTCGACCGTCTCCTCGTCTTCCTGGTGGTCGTCGGCGTGGAGCTGGGCGTGGGCAGGTCCTTGGGCACGGACAGTCCGCCGTCGAACGAGCACGCCGCGGCCGCGGCCGCCGTCTTCGACACGTTGTTGTTGTCGAGCGCGATGGATAGCTCCAGCGGTTGTGGGCCGAGCGTCGTCGACGACGACAGCACGTTGGAGGAGGACCGGAGCACCGCCGAGTCTTTGAACGCGTTGCTGACCGCGCCGCCGCCGCCGCTAACGTGGACGGCCGACGACGAGGACACGCCGCCGCCGTGGACGGGCGGGGACGGCGAGGAGGCCTGCGACGAAAGCGCGTGATGGTGGTGGTTGTACGACGCGGACGACAAACCTACCGGAGTGGTGGACGACGAACCGGGAATCGAGCAACGGGAGTCCGACAAGTAGGTGGTGGACGCCGACAGTCTCTGTTGGACGATCTTCTGGCAAGCGTCCTGGAACACTCGGTCCACGTTCAGACCGTACGTGGCGCACGTCTCGTAATACGAACATCTTTTTAAGTCCGCGGCCAACTTCCTGGCTCTCGTGTCGTCTATTACTCGAGGATTGGTTTCACTTATGGCGTCCTGCGTGCCGACCAATATGAGCGGTATTTCGGCGGAGTTGCGGTAGCGTGCCATTTTCGTGTAATATCCGTACACGGCGTTGAAACTCGCCTCGTTCTCCAGACTGAAGACGAATATGACCGCATCCACCCAGGCGGTAAACTGCAGCTCCGGCGAACCGCCCTCGTCTCTGATCAACAACGAGTGACTGTGACCGTCCACGGATATCTCTTTCTTGAACCGGCCACCTTCGGGACTGTCTTCCTGCACGTACGACCCGGTCAAGTATCTGTGCACCAGCGCCGATTTGCCGGGCGACAGGGAACCGACGATGCCCAGACGTAAGTCCGGCACCGACCGAGACAACGTCCATTCTTCGCTGTTCACGAACGAATCAAGATGTTTTTAAACATGTCCCAGGCGTTATACGGAGTTTTCACGGAAACTTCTAGACTACGACGTTTAACGTGAAAAGACGTGGTGCTATTTTATCATTGCACTACTAAATCCGAAAAGCTTTTTTTATATATATATAAACTATTAATCCGAAAAAGATTTTATTTATTTTTTGTATCCTGGATATCGGTCGTACACGTTCGATACACTATTCAGCCAGTAACAATCGAGAAGAAATCATATATACAATACATCAATAATTATAATAATAATAATAATAAAATACGAATATATGAATTTTATGTTCACCACCGCCATCTACCGAGAGTTTTATTTCACGACACCGAAAAACCGGGCAGTGAGCAATCTATAGTATTCATAATCAATGATTATGCGTATAGATCGGTGTTTCCGTGCAAACTTTTGACACCACGGCACACTAATTCCGACCCATATCCGCTGCAGGCCGCGACACACGTCTTGATCCGGCAGACTAATATTTATTTTTGGCTTTTATCGTATTGAGTACTCAAACAGCAATTGTGACGTATCAGTAAATCACCGTATAGTGAATAACTTTAAAACTATGTGTTTATTTATAGGAGGTTATGAGGGAAACTCGTGTAAAATCATATTTTATTACAAACATTTATTGTTATGGAAAAAGTGCAGTGACGTTTCACTACTGACTGTTTCAGACACGGCACACCGGTTGGAAAACGCTGGTACAGGGGCGTATTTATGGGGGAGCGGGGCGGGGGCTGATGGGGATCCAGCCCCCCCCGAAATTTCAGGATTTTTTTTTACTAATTCCTATACCCTATGCCTATAGGATGTAATATTTTTAATAAATTCCTATAATATGTAGTTGTTTTTAAAATGTTGAGAATTTGGTAATTTGTCCTATTTTTAAGATTTAGTCTTAGATAGAATTTAGAAATAATTCAACAATGATATTTATTCGATGCCTCAACCCCCAACCCCCAAAAAAAAATTTCTAAATACGCCCCTGCGCTGGTATATAGATGGAAATAATGTCTGTAATTAAATTATTGTCATAGAACTGCAGTGTACTGCTATACGTTCTGTTTTGCGTTCTTATTAGGTACGCTATCAGTTGTAAAATATATTCCAGAATTTAATTCAACAATTTCAAAAACCGTTTTATAGTTACGCAAAACGGATTTTAACAGCGCGTATATAGTGTTGTTCGGCTTTCTCGCTTATACGAATGTGCCGAAAACAAACACAACAATTTAGTAAAATATATTTTATTCGTACGTGTCGTTCACGTTTTGATTATTCATGGAGCTCTGCTGTTAAACTCTGCTGTTTCTTGGGAATTTATTTGTTATAAACGGCCGTCCGCGGGAATAAAAAGCGCGAGAAACACCGTTTCACTATAATGTAAGAAGGTTAACGCCCTTAAATACGTGCAAACACACACGTGTGTGTGTATGTTCACCACGCGATTTTAATCCTTTCGTCGGGATGATTTTCTTCTTCGCGTTCAACAACAAATAAACATGCAAATATTACGCGGAAAAGTATACACGTGCAGCGGCTTAAATTTTTTTTTTATTCTCCAGTTTTGTGAGAACGAATTATGTGTGAATAAATGCGCGCATTTTTATATTTTTATATAATAAAACAAAAGACAAGAGTATCTCTACACCGCATGCAGATACATCGGTACATGTACATGTCTTGTATATGTCTCATTTATTTTTTACACGTGACAAAAAGTTACCTATAGCTTAGTCGTCGTCTCCTCGTACCTATAGACATATCTATATCTATAGATATTTATATAAGTATATAGATCGCGCTGCCATCGCCGTTACACTATAACTGGCAACGACGGTATAGAAGTGGGGGGACCTGGCCGGGTGGTGAGTAGAGCCGGGTTCATGACGTCATGATGGTAACGCTCTCGGTGTCGCGCAAATTTATAGAATGACCCCAGCCATAAGACATACATGACAATTTTTTTTTTCAGTTGACTCCGCGCGGAGATGCGTGTATTGTCGTTTTGATTGTGTTATCGTGTACATCGTCGTATTGAAAAAAGCAAGGCTGGGCATAAACGAGTTAATAAAGTTAAAAAGTATTAAGTCAATTAACGGATTTTCTTTTTTTCCAATTAACTTTTAACTCGAAAAGTCACTTTTTTCAACAACTTAACGCGTGTTAACTTTTTAACAAAACATCCGAGCTAAGTTAAATTTTATCTATATATAACATTTAAGCTGTATTATATAAATTATAACATGCTGCACTGCAGCCTGCACCTATAGATAGGGTTTTATTCCACATATAAATAGAATTAATTTAGGCCCTGCAAGTATCTCGCCAGCTTATTCTCGTTTTTTTTTTTGTCGATAATCAGAAAATTGTTGACTTTTAACTATGAGTATTGAGTTAATTTTTTTTTCAAAGTTAACTTTTAACTTATAAAGCTAACAAAAAAAAGATGTTGCTTAATTTTAACATAATTTAATTTAATTATTTTAAAGTTAACTTAACGAGTTTTAAAAAAAATCGTTGGCTCGCCCAGCCTTGTGAAAATTACATAAAATTTAGTACGTTTTTACAACTGTAATATTGTAATACTTAATCTGTACCATTACGAATTGTCGCATTTTATAATATTACATACATATTAATACAGTTTATGAACTAGTAATACTACAAAACATCTATAGTAATAATATTAAATAAAATACGAGAATGAAGTACCAAAAATTATATTTCAATAACATGATCAAGACATTGAACATGGGCGTGTCTACGGGGGAGGCAGGGTGGGCACCGGCCTCCCCAGTGACTTAATTCTTGGCCTCTTGGTATATAATCTACCGTGGTCGAAACTATAAATATAAAATATTTATAAAAAATAACTAAGTAGCACATTAGTTGATTGGCCTTGTTTATTAGTTGTAACAGCATAGGAAACCAATTTTAAGATCAAAATAATCTTTAGTTTTGCGGGGTGAAAAAATTCCAGGTGCTATATAATTGCCATACAACAAAAAAAAAGTCACAAATATAGATACAGAATATAGATGGCTGTAGTAAGTATAAAATTTAAATTTTATAACTGGCCTCCCCAGCCACGGAGGTCTGAACACGCCTATGACATTGAACAATGTATGTAATCTCAATTTAAAATCGCAAGGTTGCTGTAATGATATAATCAGACTTCGTGTGTTATATATGGCGAGTCGACGAGCCGTAGCGAGAGAGGGGAGGGCGAAAGGTGCCTGCGCCCAGGGCGCAATTTTTTATAAGGCGCAAAGTAATATAATAACGTAATTTTCGATTGTTTTCAACGATAATTTATTATTCAAATCAATAAAAATATTTATACAAAATTAATAGTCTATTGTGCAGTTGAAACCAAAGGGGGCGAAATTTTAAGTTTTGCCCCGCTGCAGGCGCAGTACATTCAGTTGCTATACGGTCCCGGGACGAAGGGGGCAAAAATATACTGTAAAAAACTAAGGAAAAATACAAGACACGGTCATAGGCTCGCATATAGTGATGTTATTATGGTGGAATAAAAGCCGGCGCGCCCTGTCAGCGTTTGCTGCGGTGCACACTGATCCGAAACTAATATAACTCCATACATATTGATGAAAATGCCGTGAAATGTATAACTTTGGTAATTTATTATCCACACACAAGACGACGTTTCCTGTACGCGAAACACCGCTACGGGTCAGATAAATATATTGTCAGTTGAGACACACACACACACGCAAGGAATTTCTTCTTTTACTCCGACTTACTTCTTTCTCTATACTTCTCGGAAGTGTGTCTACAGGCGTTTTGACGAATGAGCATATTGGTTTGCAAATAACGTCGGAAACGGTTAATAACTTTCCGGTCTGTGGCTGGAAAATAATGTTTATATATAAGCGCGGTACGCGGAACAAAGAAATAAGATAAGTCTCCTACATACTCGTATTCTTGAGTACATTTCTGTACATCGTATAAAGCAATTTTTTTAAATTTATTTATTTTTTTTACTGTCAAAACTATATATTATCGTCGTGTATTAACAATAATAATAATAATAATAATAATAATAATAATAATAATAATAATAATAATAATAATAATAATAATAATAATAATAATAATAATAATAATAATAATAATAATAATAATAATAATAATAATAATAATAATAATAATAATAATAATAATAATAATAATAAATAATAATAAAAATTAATACCGTTACTCTTTTAAAGTACTGAATAAACATTTTTAAAAATTCGTTCCTTCCCCCTCCCTTACATGACCTCTAGAACCGCCGCTGGTCACGATAAACTTTTACACGCAATGGAAAATAATCTTTACGCGCGTTTTATTCCATTACAATATTTGAAAAAATAAATTGTTTTCTAGTGATATTGCCGAGGCCCGAGAGCATATAGATTCCCTATGTGTTTTTTTCTGCATCTATGGCGTGCGAGTACGTCCGTTACGAAATACAGTAATATTGTAAATAAACCCGTTACCACGAGGACAGTATATTTTTGTGCGAAGCGAAAATCGAATTCAGTGCGTTTACTTAAAGAAGTTTTGTAAATTATTATGTTCGGAAAATGATATATTTAATGGCCGTGGTTTCCGCGCATTATTACGTTTGTGTGTGTGCAATAAATAACGCGTATGCGATTCATAAATCACAATAATAATTCCGAAAACGATGCGAAACAAAAAAAAAAAAATGTCAATTAATTTCCATTTGAAGGTGTATACGGTATAATTAATTGATAGTTCCGATTTCGAGTTAACGAACGAATGTATTATGTATATATTTTGACATTTTGTAGTTATTATAGTTATCGTATAATGTAAATAATAATAGTACTATCATATTATAAAATCGATACAGATTTTATCATTTTTATTTAGCGAGTCACAATAAAAACAAATTAATTCGTATAAAGATATTTTATCGTAAACGTAATAATATGAAACATTATTAAAAACAAAATAATTTTGATATAATAATTTTTTTTGATTTTCTATTTAGCTTCGAAATCGTGCGAGATGTGTGTATAAATAATTCACCGTATTCAAATCGCGTTGACCGCCAACATCGCTATAATTCAAATATAGTAGAATTGTACATACTTAATTTTTAATAAACGTATATTTATTGAGCGGCTACTCAACAGTTCTAACAAACATCCGAGTATAAATTCAAGAAAAAAATTCATAAAAACATACATTTGGAGCATTTTATTATATGGCTGTGAAACATGGACGGTAGGAAAGTATGAAAAAGATAGAATGGAGGCGATGGAGATGTGGATAAGGAGAAAAATGACAGGAACAAGTTGGATAGGACATAAGACGAATGTAGCAGTATCACAAATAGTGTATTTATATTATTCTACAGTTTTAATGTGATATTTTATTGAAATATTTTCAAGCAATAGTGACCGCGTATTTTTTGCTCAAAATATTATCCTACGTATCAAATAACTAAAAAATACTCGTTAGTCGGCGATCATTTTCGCAGCAAGGACTGTGTGAATGTGTTATAGAACTGCAAAGTGATTAAAATCGAGCTTTAAAAATTGTTTTGAGACTTTTTGAATTTCACTATAATACGAGTAATAAAATACGAATTTAGAAATGTGCGCATACGTTAAAAAAAAATAACGTAATTTATATGCCAAATAAAATTATTCTTTATGGATAATTGTATTTTAATTAATGCAGGGTACACGATGAATTGATTCGAAAATCATTATCTTACTATATTTTGGTTGAGATAACCGTTGAGATAAACGTTGAGATAAACAGTGTTTTTCAGTGATTAATTGTTCACAGAATCTCTCTAGGTAAATTGTCATTTCATGTCTAACATTTCAACAATATTTAACATTTAAATAATGATTGCAGAACTTTGGTCAACTATGTAATGATCACTGTAAACTTGCATCAGATAATTTTAATCATATTGTTCGTACTTAGTCATCTGATATTGTTAAACAGCTGTTTGCCCTATCGATGAAAGATCTAAAATCTATCACTTACAATTATTGAAATTAAGTACGAATAACGTGGGACACTCGTTTATAATGATTATTGTCATTTATTTACTACCTATTCCGAAGGTATAAATATGTAAAGGAAGAAATTAGTTATTCGTTTAATAACAATAGTGTAGCGATTATAAACTATTGATTCGTATAAACTCTCATACTTAACGAGAATAACTGTTAATTTGATTCCTAAATTAATTTAACTTGAACTATATAAATGAATAAACTTCAAACGTTAAATATGTAAAACTCACGGATATGACGACAGCACGATATTGTCCTTACCTGAAAAAAAAGACAGTTTTTCACTATTTATTATTAAATACGTAAAATAATTTAAATCTGAAATCAAAGATTCATTACTTTTGATAATATTCGTTTAAAAACGAATTATGTGTATATTTATTAGTAAACACGACGAAAGCAATTTGTAACAAATTCTCCGATAACGTTATCCAATGTTACAACGATAAATTATATAATTATGTTCGGAGGGCGATGGAATGCGTTGGGCGAACTCATAAAAGATTTATTCACTTTTTTCTTCTTCAAAATTTCAAATTTGACATAGGGTTAATACGATTTCTGTGTGAATACAATAAAAATAATGAGAAAATTTAATCGCTTTAGAGATTAAGATTATCGCGAGCCGTGTCGGGCAAGGCGAGGTTTCCGGTTAAACGTCATTTTGTTCATTTCGAGACCCCGCTCTCCTCCATCTACAACGAAACAGGGAGGACCACGGGAGCTAAAGTGATCTTTTTGTTTGCAACAAAATTCGTGACTGAAATAAAAACCACTGTGATATCGGCTTGGCGAAACTTGGCGACTAGAAAAATCAAAAAATATGTCGTTAAAATTTAATATCGTCCCGAATTTAACGTGTTCGCTAAACTAATTGATAATCGTTCTGAATCGGTCGGTATTAGGATTTATTAAGCAAAGTCCACAATACCGAACTCTTTCTCGTTTTGCGCGCAAAAAAAATTTAATTTCAATATGGATTTTAAGAAAAAAAAGTGTACAATGCATACATACCGTTCGGACGATATTAACGTATATAGATATCATTTATTTCAGACAAAAAATAATCATCACAAGAATGACCGCAATTTGTAATCGTGGGGTTTATTGTATTGAACAAACGCTCGACATTTCACTCGCTGGTATTTAGTAAACCGAAAATCGCTACAAATAACTAAAACGACGTTTGTTATTTATTGTTACATAATAATAATATAGTTGGTAACTTTCATGTCAAGTGAGTTGGCCGAACACCAAAAAGGTCAGGAAATTAACCCCCACGCTCTCTGTGTATGGTACGTCATCGCAATATAAGTATAAAAATGACGAAATTTGGCAACGGTACGCTTGTCGGTCACTTGAAGAGGTGAAACGCATGAGCGTATCATATTCATATAACTCCTAAATGATTAATTAGAAACAGCCGCTCATCAATGTTTGAATGATAGTTTTTGACACATCGATCAGTCACGCGCGAAATCAGTTCGCGTTGAAAACTAAAAAAAAAAAATGATTCACTCTTTCAAAGTATTGATTCTTATTTTCCATCTTGTCGTATAATTTACGGACTGAAATTCAAGTGATAAACGGGGGTTTTATTTTTTTACAACAAGTAAGAAAACTATTTATGATTAATTTGACGGTATAGAGACGTTTTACTTTCGTTTTCGTGTTGCGTTCCTGAAGAAAATGTATATTATTATGATATATTTTTCACATTAAGCGACATTTTAAATAATGAGTGCAGCAAGGGCGGTTTGTATAATATGATGAGGTAATGGAGTTGTCATTATATCCATCCGTTTAATATAAATTAATATAAATAAATCCTCTATATTAAACCCCCGAAATCATAACGAAACACGGTTTGTTTTTGTATAGTAATTATTCAAATTATAAAACATGTACTCCTCGAATTTACGTGACGAATTATAGAAACAAATAATTTTAATTATTACCGAGGACTGCCGGAACGAGTCGCTATCTACATTGTAACTGCGACGCGTCAGGCCAACAATAATTTCCCTCATACATACAAATTCCGTAAGAGGGATATAGGCGACGTCTAACGTGACACAGTGGAATGTTTAGGAGACTCTTAACTTAATTGTGCAACCAGGACGACTAGGGACACGAGCTGTTATCAAATATGTATTCTATAATGTAATAAAATGAAACTATGTTTGTACAGAGTTTATTGCATCCTTGACTTAAGTCGAAAATTTTAATTAATCGAATGTTTCGGATACCGTTAGATGTACGTTATAAATAAATTAAGTTACTATCAAAAAAAAAACTGATTAAAATATAAATTAATATGTTCTGTGAAATAAAGGACAAGGTTTACGCACATTTAGTCGCGGTTCTTGACGAGTTCTAAGCAACATTTTTTCATACACACCTACAACGCTTCTAATTTTTTTTCCATTCGGTTCTGTGATAGTACCTATTTTTATTACATGAAATTTATTCCCGTTCGTATTATACATAAAATAATATGCATAATATGCTATAATTTTATAGTTTGATTTATTAAGCTTATTCTTAAGTAGTTTTAACGCGAACTAAATGCATTTATAGCTTAAAAAAGATTTTATTTTATTAATACAAAGTGTGTAGAAGAATAAAATCACATTTTAATATCGAATAATTACATACATTGCAGCGGCAACGGTGACAATATCTATGCGTTTCATCGTTTCTAGCCGTTCATCCATTACCTTTCCCTCCCATCACAATTTATGAAATTCGATAAACTCCAAGTGAAATAAAATTAGCTAAGTGAACGATAATTTTACAATATTTTTACAAGTAGCTAATCAAAACAGATTAATTTCTAACTATTGATAATGTATTAATTATAACGTAAATTATTTACCACGTCAATGTTCGATAGCCTTAAACTTGTACCTTGTAAAAGTGTAACGCATTTAAATTGTTGTAATTGTGTAGAGAACGATACACCTCTGAGGAAAATTTCGTTAAAATAATAATCATTTAAATAAAGTAGATTAGTACATATGTTTTGTATAGAACGATAAATATTGTTTTTGTTTAATTTTCTTTGATACCTTCCCCTTTTGCGTTACAATTGTATTCAAAATTTTCTACAGAAATTTAAATTAATCGAAAACTCTATACTAAATGAATATTTTATTTCAGATATTTATGTTTTCAACAATAAAAACAAACATCGTATATAACGATATTATATAGGTCAACTGAAAACGATCTTTAATTCATTATGCCTATCATTTCTGAAATATAGTTCTTAAAAAGTATATGTGTCGTTAAGACAAAATAATACAGAATAGTGTAATCAATTATTGTTAGACACTTAACAATTCATAATTCATTTGTAATCGCCATAACGATTTTTGAAAGTGGATAAACAGATATAACGGGACACTATAGGATTTCAAAATAAAAATACATTTTAAACGAAGAAAATAATAAAATATGTATTTATCCCTTTTTACTTGAATACGAAATATTTTTTATAATATACAGTTTAACAACAGTTATTGAAAATTCGCGGTGGAAAAAAACGCCTTTTAAGTGTATAAATTCAATAAAGCATAGAAAATATATCGTGGTATAAAATAAACTTTTAATTTGAAATTAAAACACTACATTAAATTTTAGATATAAATTTCTTTTTTATATTCAGTTTCACAGCGGGTACTGTAGATAGATGGATGGTAAATATTTAAAAAAAAAAAACTGCTTTACCATTCACTTAAAATTATCAAGCTATCGCATTCTCATCAAGCATCGGGTATATTGAGCACTCCGATTTTACTGCCCGTAGTGTTACTACTCGTGTAGAATAGTATATAAAAAAAAAAATTATTTATCACTCGTTACAAAACCTAATATAGTTTAATGTTGAATGATGAACGTATATTATAATATGTTGTACTAAGCGGGTACAATTATCCGTAAACTGACCAGTGGGATTGGCGTTATGAGGCGCGAGAAAAAATATTCTAATTCAACTTTGGGCAGTCAAAAAAAAAAATTAAAATAAAAAAAATAATTTCAGAGCCGGAAACCGCCGTAAGTGGGTGTTTATCCTTCGACGTAAAAACTGTAGCCTTTGAAATGCTATTCTCACGATAAATGACCGACAGGAGAGTTTTTGAATAACAAAAGACTTCTAACCCAATGGTCGCCATTCAGAAAGTCTACAAAGAAGCTTTAATTAAATACAAATAGTCATATCTCGTACCTATTATATTGTGTGTTTATTTTTAAGGAAACATCGTACATTTATTCTAATTATATTATTTTAATTTTCGTTAGCCAGTATTAGTTCACGACCAACTTTTAGCGTATTTATTAATTTTTTTTTTTTTGCCTCGTAGACTATACAGCTAGATTTCCCAAATGACTCAACAAAACTGAAGCAAGAAAAAAAAAACTCCTCCAACGTGCACGTACATTGTTGCAGGTGGTTTTTTTCTCATCACTTTCACTTCGTCGACTTTTCTGTCCGTTTCAATTCAATTAACAATGCTAAAGATTTTAACACGTGTTTAACGTAGTCGATTAATTCGGTAATAAGAGTGGACATTTGTAACCGAATTCACGAGTACTAATTCGGTGTTGAACTTTTTCCAAAAAAAAATCGTGTGATGCATTTTCTACACTAACTGCATTACGTTACTATGGTTAATGAAGTTTGACGGGTATATACATAAGACACAAATATTAGAGTATATAATATTTTACAGTACACGCAAAAGTTTATTGTAGAAATTCAAAATCATCATTACTCTTGTACAGATATAAATGAGATTACATTTTTTTTAAGATAAAAACGTTTAAGTACTTATAAAAAAATATATATTTAAGAAAATTAAGATAATAATATTGTCCTTTTTATTTTTTTTTTTTAATATTTTTATCAGATCCACTCTTAGGAACGGGGAAAATGAATTTTTCGAGGCCATTACTCTATTACCGAATTTACATTTGTACTCTCGTCCCTGTTTAGAGGAGGAAAATCGAGCATTTTTTTCCTTGACATTAAAAATCGTTTAAAATTCACACGGGAAAAGTATTCTCTTCTGCGGAAACGTGCAGATATTGATTTTTTTTTTTTTTTAGGAATCAATCATCAGTCAATTCTAATACATATTTATAAAATAATTTCGCGGTGATGTTCCGTCTCTTTTTGTTCGCAAACACGGACACGCTCGGTCTATAATTAAATAGGTACCTACATAATTTAATAAATTTTATTTAATTATATATATATATATATAAACACGTATTAATTTTACGATATAAATTTCCATAAATTGTGTGTTCTTTAACGCAAATATATTTAAATTCATTACTATTGTTGTCCTCGAGTGAGTAAAATCTGCTGCGTGCGAGTCTTACAAGACTTGGGTTTTACGAGAATTGTTAACACCATCTCAAATCGAATCTATGCAGATTTTCTCCTCGCACTGCAGACAACATGACAATCTAAAATTCTAAATGCAAATTTCATTATCAAAATAAAAATTTTGAATTTCTTTTCGAACAAAGCAAAAACATATCGTGGAATAAATTCGCAAAAAAAAAATGTAATAATTGAAAATCGAAAAATTACTATAATAAATGTAATCTTACAAGGTCTTATTTACTGAAAAATATAAATCTCATCGGGTGCTTCGGACATTAAACATATGATACGAGAACGAGAAAAGTAATAAAATACACGTGTTCTGTATTTTACTGTAATCACTTATACAAAAAAAAAATATGTATTACGAGTACTGTACGTTTGTGAGAAAACAAAGAAATTTTCATTTTTATGACAAAAATCATTGTTCTGTTCCCGCTCCAAGTGAAATCATTAAGCAGTTCCTATAAAAATCCAATTAAGTTTCCTTACGTAATTAAACTTTACTCGAGAAACTAATGAATGTAAGCGTAAATATTAAAATTTATGTCAATATAAAGAAAATGCAAATATTTCATTCTTGTTCTTATACGATGTATATTAACATTAATGAAAATTTAAAATTTAAATTAATTGAAAAATTTAAGTAAAAATAATATATATATGTATATATACTATTTATTAAGTAAACTTCAATAATACGATTATTAATTTCACTCAATGACAACTAGTTTTGTTCGACTTGACGATTCGAAATAATCTATACCTATATTAATTAAAAAAACGAGTTATTGAGTTATTTATTACAGACTATAATAACTTATGTATTCGAATGAGTAAATGAGTGTGCTTATAAGTTTATTATTGTTGGGAACGATTTGAACTCGACGCAGCAAAGTAATCCAATAATAATAACAATATTATTGTTATCTCTTATTATTTCGTGTCGCTGAACGTGTCTCGAACGATAAAAACCGGTCGGAAACGTTATTATATCACAGTCATCGTCGCCAATCTCTACAATAAGAAATTTAGCACAATCCAAATTTATATGAATTATGACAATGGTAATATATATATATATATATATATATATCGATTTATGATTCGTGAACGGTGAACATATTATTTCCATTCATTACTTTTCAGCACGATAAATCGTCAAGTAAAAATTCGAAAATTGTTAACGTAAAAAGTGTTTGTTGCATATTTTTGTCGTGAATTCAACCGTCAAATTTAATTGGTAAATTTTCATTTGTTTCAATTAAAATTTAAGTCATTTGTTAGAGAATAAAAATTGCAGACAAGACAGTACATTTACAAAGCAATTTTTTCGATTATTATAAAAATACCGATCTATGTAGAAAACAAATAAGGATACGATAATATAAGTATGCCTCGAGTCAAATCGTTTTTCCAAACACAATGTGTGTTTAAAATTAAAATAATAATCGTTTGTCCGTAGGAAAAGTCACACTTTGTGTAGGTATGTTTTTTTTATTATTTAGAAACAAATTTAAAAGTGTATTATATTTCAGTGTATAATCTATGCAAAGCCATCGTGAACCTAATCCGGACGCACGTTTCTCTGTACTATGAAAGGAAAACATAATACTCCCCTAGGGGACCTTTTTAATCGGCTTTTTTTCTTTATTAATTTTTTTAGAATATTTGGCAAGTGTGTTTTCATTTGAAGAAAAAATGCAAATCGGTTAAGTAGAACTCCAGGTTTTTATATAAATCACGTCGCGTTTCCAGAATATTATTATACGTAATTTGTACGTATTGCTTGAAATTCTATTGACTTATTGTAACCGTTCTGTCAGACAAATATAAATTTTAAAAAGTTTTATAATATATTTATTTTGTGCTTCGGCTTTTTATATTTAATATTACAATAATCATAACAGTAAAATTTACATAAACAATTGTGTTCTTTTTAGCATTAAAATATGATTGAATAAATAATAATTAATTTCTTACGAAATCTGAATTTTTAAATTATTTATTTCGAGTTATAGACATGGAAATTCATGTGGCGATCGCGAAACAACCAATTTAAAGATCGGTTGAACAAATGGGGTTAAATAGAGTATACTCTACCAAGTATACTTGGTCTTTTAAATTAGTTTTGACGCATATAAATACATAATACAGGAAATATTTTAACTTGTAAACGGTAATTCGTATATCTCATATAGTGAACATTACTGCAGTAAGTAGAGAAATGTAGTAGTTCATTACAGTAAGTAGAGAAAATAGAAATTTCGCCAAATCTCTATTAATACGTTTTCGAAAAACATTGTGTATCTGGTACATAATTTATTGTCTAGTAATGTTTAACGTGCTATTCATCAACGCAATATGATTTATTAAATACTTTTTTTTTTATAACACATTAGAGCATTTGTAATAATTTTCGATCAAAAATTGGTTATTTTTTAAAAAAAAATTCAATGATACATTGTTTAAAATTGTTGAATTTACTCCTTAATAGAACTCCCGTGATAAACCGTGGTAATAAGTGTTTAATTCAACACTGGTGTTACATAAAAAAAAATTATCAGTTGACAACGCTATACGTACGCCTATATGTGAACAAGGTACGAGATAAATAGTAATTCATAAGAAATGTCTGATTTTTCTTTTTACTCGATTGTAGAATACACGACAAAATTCTTCTTCTTCTACTGGCATTTAATACACTCTAAGAGTTTTCGCCTCCGTAACTATATCTCTCTCCATTTCTCTCGATATTGAACTGATTCTCTCCGTTCTTGTATTCCCATTTTATCCAGGTCTTCTTCCACCACATCCAACCATTTATGGCCGCTTTACACTAACACCGTCCTCATATCTCAGCATCACGTGTCTCAGCCATTGTATCCTTCGTCCTCTTATGAATCTGACGACCGATACTATTCCCGTTTCTTCTCGTAGTTCTTTGTTGTATTTTCCTTTCTACTACGCTCCTCTTTTATTATCGTAGACACGATTTTCTACGAGAAAATCAGATAGTCTTTCTCGAACTGAGTCAAGTACCTATATTATAGATCTCTTGAAAAAAAAAAAATGTACTCTTCGTGAAAACTGTACATAATAGCGATTAATGCGGAAGAAGTTTTAGACGTACCTCCCGTACAACAATCGATTGACTTTGTTTTGTAATTATGGGTGATATTTTTTCATTAAAAATTCTTTATAATAATACAAATTTAATAAATAACATATAAAATATTTTTATTTCGAAAATTCCTTCGAACTTACCACCCAAAAAAATATCGTATCTATACAACACTCGGTTATACTTCTATTAGGACGTTTCGCGATATTCGAAGCAGCAGTTGTGTTCGGACGCGGAAACGTCGACACGAATTGTTTTTGTTCGTTCGTCGAATTCGACTTGTCGCATAGTTTGTATGTATACGCGTTATGTTATACCGATGGCGATGACGATATTCGATTGTACGACCGAACACGCAAGTGAATATAAATTGTCAAACGGTATAAGAAACTCTACACAATAATATTCTCCCCCTTTCCCGATAATACAGCTTGCCGGGGGATCGGTAAACACGTCGGAGGAATTCGTTACAAACTCCTCTTCGAACGTGGCTGCTCCGTCGGAAGTTTGTCGGGGGGCGTCCGCCGAAATAATATTCTGCGATATACGCGAACGGATTTCAGAATGAAAATTCACTGAAAACGACAACTACTGCACGCTTTAAAATGGAATTTTGTCGGGGAAAAAAAAGAAGCGAAATCAACGTTAATTATTTAATAAAATAGTAAAAACAAAAAAAAACTTAATAATGGAAAAGTGGTAATACGCGAAAGAAACAGAAATAAAGAACAACAACTATAAATTAATACACGTAAATAATAAATTTATATATACTATATATTATATATAAAAACACATGTATGTATTGTGTGCATAATAACAATCAAGGCAAAGAATATAAGTGTTATGAAAAATAAAGAAATATACGAGGAGGTGAGTTGTATTAAAATTTTTTTGTTTACTAACGGATTCGACAAAATGCCATTAGGTATTAAGCGAAAAAGAAAAATACGACAACAGAATAAAAAAAAAAATATATAAAAGAACGAATTACATAAAGAGAATTATGAATGTTGCGATGAAAACGTATAGAATAAAAAAAAAAAGTAAATAAATAAGAAACAATAAAGAAATTGTGTATTAAATTGGATAAAAAAAAAACTTATATATGGCATGTTAATAATATCGTTTAATATACGTACGTATATTGATATAAAATATTTTTTTTATAATAGGTTTTTATTTTTAAAATTCCTAAGCCATTATTTATATTAAAAGTAATAGTATGGATTACTTTCTAAAACGTGCTTCGCAAAATTTGAATTTCGTACAAGTTTATAATATTCACGTAACTTGTAATAAATTATTTTACTCAAAACGACGTAAAATATTTTAATTTCTAGTTAAGAAAAAAAAAATTATTAAACGTACATCCGCGTAGTACGTATACATTTATATATATATATATATTTCTTTTTTATCACCCAATTAAAAATATGCTATGAAAAACAACGTAACTTTCTATAAGGCTAACGAAAAAACTAATGCAAAATTTAAGTGCAACGTATAAATTTAAAATAAGAAAGTACAACAACAGCAGATAATAACAGAAGATTCGGCTCGGGGAAACGTTAAACCTCAAGTCGACCTACTCGATAAAATCTTCGATCCTCTAGATCGTCATATAATATAGAGAAAAAGAAAGCACCGATACTGTCCATTTATTCTCTAGACATTTTAAACTCATAAATCATAACGTTCAGTACGGACGGGCTTTTATCCTCTTGAAATTGTGACCAGTTGTAAGTTTCTGACGCTATATAATTTGATTATGAGTTCGAATGAGATTGGGAAACCGAAATCTCCACAAGTGATTACGATACAGCTGATTACGTGTGGATACGCATTTAATATACTCAATTCCTTGACGTTTGGACTGTTTTTAAGTCTTTGCGCGTTTTATTCGTATAAAAGAGCTCTTATGATTTCGATAATATAAAAACCTAAATTGCCTAGAAATTTGAACTCCTCTTCTATCATTTTCCCGATTCCAGCATTGGTGGTAAGCTCTGCAATTAATATTATTTAATAACGAATGAGACAATAATAATAATACCCCGGTGTCTTTAAACAATTCTCGAATTCAACGATAATAACACAAATAACCTAAAGCTTTTCTGTATTAATTTGATAATTTTTGGTTTTCTCCCAAAACTACTCTAGTTGTTCAGTTATGTTATACCACGTAAACCGTATATTTATCAAGTAATATAAATAAACAATTTATTAACTCTCGTGTAATGGTTTTCCATTATTTACATACAGCCAAATCCAAATGTATGCTAAAACGATGGCTACCTACACAATATCGATTTGGTAAATTATTATATTTATTATAGTCTCCGTGCGCAGTATCTCCCGTGCAAATACAGAATTGCCTGGACTTATCAGCTAAATGAAAATCAACCGTTTATATTTGACTATCGTATGTATGCTTATACAGTCGGATAAAACGTATTAAGAGTCGCGTAAACATTTAAATGTGTCGGACTCTTTGTGCGTTTAAACGAATATTTAATTTTCGAGCATATCAAACGGGATCCCTCAATCGGTCACAAGTGTACGATAAATTTCGTTTTATGAAAATTTCATTCTCGGTTTTTAGTTATTATATATATAATTAGTTTTCAAATCAAAAGTAGAAAATAAAGCACACAGGTACCAAACATTTAAGCAATCACTTTTTGAAATTTTTTTCCGTATGATGTGTGTATTCAATTGAAGAAGAGCGCGATTTTAATCCGAATATTTGAATAAAATTTTATTTAAAGACTACAAAAAATCATTCCGAATTGTTTATTCTCAAGTATTTAATTTAACCGTAAGTAATAAGAGCTTTTTTCCGAGCGAACAAAATAATTCACTGTAAATTTAATCGCTCTTTGAATCCGTCTATAATATTAATTTCTGTAGAAAAGAAAAGCAAATTTCAAATCGTCATTCGACATTCGACCACGATAAACAAAAGTCTGTATTCCAAGTGAGTAACGCATGATGTTATAGCATCTAATTTATTTCATACTCTTTTTTTTCTTTTATCAGTTTACCTATTTATAAATGTATCCATATATTATATGTAATTATAGCAATATTTTTATAGTTTTACATATATTTTCTTTTCCATCAAACGTTTTCGATTAGATATCTCACTATACGTGGTTTCAAAATTATTGTCTCCGTAATATTCAGTTATATACGGCGTAGTGTATCATTATTATCAATATAGAGATGTTCGGTTTAATTTAAAAAAATACATGTATAAACAACAGCTCTGATTTACTTTTTACACTTTTTCACACCTGTCCCTATAAGATCTCATATAATAATAATAATAATAATAATTATTATTATTATTATTATCCATACGTTTACAGTACAAGAGAGCACCCGAGCGTCTCAACACATATGATATTAGTGTAGACCAAAAATATTTCAGTGATTCGCGAACAACGAGATTTTCAACGTAGGTCACGTTATTATGATATTACGTCACGTTATATAATCGATTCTTTCTCTCCGTCCGTTTCCGGGTAAATATTATTGTCCACGAAATACGATTATCCCCAATCAATTATTATCAGTCTCCTTAAATTTTATTTCATTCAGAAGCATTTTATTATTATTATTATTATTCTAAAATAAAAACCCTGCAGTGAGTAGCCAGGATCCTTATTTAGGGGGACTGCGGCTGATAATTAATTAATACGTATAGACGGTGCCTATTAAAAAACTAATTATTTATTCATTTCGGAGGGGGCTGCGGTGCCATCAGCCCCCTCCCTGGCTACGCCACTGAAACCCTGTCGTTGAATAATCAAGTGTAAGACCAAGTGTAAGAATCATATCGGCAACACTTGGTTTGCGTAAAAAAAATATATATATGGATATAAATTAATTATCTATCCTCAGTAGTGCATGATCTATAATAAAAAGAACACATTTTTACTACCAGCTATTGCTTATATAATATTATAAATCTTTTTTTATTTAATATTTATCGAAATATAATTACCGCGACGCAGCATCCTTATTCTTAACACCATATTATAATATAATAATGTTCTTGGCGTATACGTCTTTATCTCGATAATTACTAATCACTATATATTATATTATGTATCATTTCGTTCAATTGTGATCGTGTGTATAATATGTAGACAAACGATGAGCATCGATTAGTACATTTTTTTAGTTGTTACTGTTTTTTTTTTTTTATACAAAGTCGAATAAATTAAATTTAAAAAAATCAGTGTTCACTAAACACATTTGCTGCCAAGAGAAAATAAAAATGTCAGTGATATAAATTATTCGCAAATCCTGTTTATAAGGTAATTCAATCAATTTATATTTATATAAATTACCTAGTGTTTTGTAATTTTAAATGAAAAAAAAACGATTTTGTAACATATCAAATTTAAAAAAAAAAATTAACTTTTCGATTAATTCGTCAACACTATAAAAATCTAATTAATTATTTAAATGTTGGTCAATGCGCATTTTGATCATTTTTGATAATATACAGACCGCGGGTAAATGAAATACGAGTAAATGAAACTGGAAAAAAATTATTTTATTAATAAAATCAAAAACGTATACAAAACGAATTTTCAATCAGATTTTCCGACTTCTATGTACATATACATATACGAGGGAAAAAAAATCAAGTTATTTCAAAACTCCTATTCTGTTATTGTCATTGACGATGTTCGATCTAACTTACAGATGCGAGTCATTGAACTGCAAAACAACGATAAAAACTGCTTTTAAAGAAAGTTATAACTTGCAAATACTTTATTCAAACATTTCTGGAATAGATTTCGAACGTATTAAAAGTTTTGCCAAAAAAAAAAAATGATCTATTTGTCGGTAGCAGCTGACATAATGAGTAGACATTTTCGCTTCTTAAAAATTAGAAAAAATAAAAAATGTTTCCCGGTCAAGCGACCGACACGTGAATGCAGCCTGACCAATATCGACAATGTGAAATTGGATACAAACAAATCAGTGGAAAATATTCGACCTCGAAAGGCACACTAAAAATGTCTGTACGCTATTTACGCGTACGTGTTACATTTTTTTTTATATTCTAAACAATATCATAATAATTACTTGAAAATTTTTCCCTAATAATATTTTTTGTTCATAAATAGCGTATGAGAACAACCGAACATTAAAATTCGAATTATGACGTTTAATAATGTTAAAATCTTTATTTTTAATACGGGCCTTGGATGATAAGACTATAAAAGAAAAAGAAAAATTTTGGCGCGCCTGGGTGAGAATGTTGCCGAACCCTCATATGATAGAGTAAAAAACAAATAGAGTGTGTGTAAACGAAATATTGACTCCTCTTTGGATGTCAACAAAAACAGAATACCCGTCTCTTTTCAAACAAACGTATTGTAACGTAACGTTATCATTACTTATTTGTATGAGAGTGGATTTTCTGAACTATACTCTATACGAAAAATATGTACAGAATTATATGCTCGATATTGATTTATGAGTTCAATGCGATACAGATTTTCTGGTATTCAATAAGTGACCGCAAATTTCACATTTTAAATTCAAAAATTTTAATTTTTTTTTAACTCTGTAATTTACACGAATTCTTATTTATATTTTATTCGCATATATACAAAACAATTAAAATACATAAATTTTTAAAAGGCGTATATCATAAAAAATATTCACTTGCATTTCATTTTTTTTTTTATAAACTTTCTAATTTGACTTTCTAGATTTTATTACGTATATTTACCGCTTTTAACAACACAATAAAAAATTGCAAATTTGTATATTACAAATTTTCATCGATTAATGTTTCGATTTATAATTCATGAAGTTACTGTTGTATGTCGAATAGATCAGCTATATCACTGATATTACACTAACCGCCTGATGTAGGCTTTAGAGTGTAAGTGTACTATCGAGTTTTTATGAAATTTATTTTATTTTTATCAAGGTGAAGGCGGGAAAAATAATTTTTTCTTGGACGACTGCACAGTTGTTATACCTAGTACACATTCAATTCAAATTTTACACTCTGTGATAACTTAAAAAAAAAAAATCGTTAAAAAGAATGAGACATTTGAAATTTTGCTTGGTATACGATATAATTATATAAAATAATGGACTATCGCATCAAAAATAGTCCTAATATTTTTTTCGTTATGTGATTTAATGTAACAAAAACGTTTATTGCATTTTTTTATGCCAATTTTAATTTTGTTTAATATGTTACCTAATAATATTATTATATAATATATAAATATTTGGCACGTCTGTCGATCGTGAATATTACACGCGGAATGGTCTGTCAAAATAACGCGATTTCCTCCGCTATTATTTGCGGCTTTTAAAGTCTTCGTCCGCAAACGAGTTTCAATACCATTTTGCCCAGCCGCCGCCGCCGATACTATTATTATTATTATTATTATTATTATTATTATTATTATTATTATTATTATTATTATTATTATTATTATTATTATTATTATTATTATTATTATTATTATTATTATTATTATTATTATTATTATTATTATTATTATTATTATTATTATTATTATTATTATTATTATTATTATTATTATTATTATTATTATTATTATTATTATTATTATTATTATTATTAATATTACTATACAGACACACACTATCGAGACGTTTGAATTGCATTCCGTTAAACGACTTGCACGACTAGCCCTTCGCCGACCAACAACCTAGATCGCGAGTCAATCGGTTCGCAGACTATAACATCATACGCGCGCGCCCTAAGTATATACATACAGGGCCGGATTGGCCCGTCGGAATACCGGGAAACTTCCCGGTGGGCCGGTATCCTTGAGCGCTTGTACGACCGCGAACAATTTTTAATTTTGCTATCATGAATTTTAAAATTTTAAATTATACTGATACAGAAGGAATCATTGATAAGTTAAAAAATAAAAGTGCATTACTCAATAAAGAACTCACATATTAAATTGTTTTGTTGTATTATTTATGTGCAAATTTTATTTTAATAAATATAAAAGTCAATAAACAAAATTGTAACTTTTAAAACTGTATACGGTGGAAGGGGGGTTGAATAGTAGATTGCCTTAAAAAAAACACGAGTAATATTTGCTTTTATGTATAATATTAGATATTATAATGTAGAGGGCTGGTCCAAATAATTTTCCCGGGCCGAAAAATTCTGCCAATCCGTCCCTGTATACATACATACTATTATATATAACTTTAAAGTGTATAGTAGTGGTGATTTTTATTTCTTTCGTCTTGTTTTATTTTCGAGTAGAATAAAAAAAAAAAATTATTCAAAAAAAAAAACGTAAATATACGCACGTTTACACATCGAATCGGACCGACAAATCATTATTAATCGTCACGTTCCGTTCAAATTTTCTTTACATTATTCATGCGGTTAGATTTTTCTCTCTCTCTCTCTCTCTCTCTCTCTCTGCTACAATAATTGTTTTGCCGAGTACACACACACAATGTAATACGTTCGGAACACAAACACTTCCCGAGAAATATCCGTCTCGTAAAATATAAATTCACGGTGATTTACTACGTAAATTTATCGAAGCACGAGCGATTTTATTATAATCGGGTGAAATTGGAATTTCTCGAATAAAACTGTGACAAAAACCGAATTTCCGTATTTGAAATCCGTCCGTGTTGGCGAAAAAAAATAAATAAAAAATCTAACTGTTATCCCGGTACTGCGAGAATTCGAATCGATTTTCAATTCAATCGTCTACCGATGAAAACCTATTAAACACTGCGTTTTCAATATTATAATAACCATGCGTGGAGGTACACGTCGGGACGAGGGCGGAATGCTTTTCGTAAACGTTCGTGTGCAGTATACACGAGACGTTTTCGTTTCCATCGCACCGACTTTGTCTACGCGACTGACAGAGTAAACTTAGCCGAAATTGCGTCGTGAGACCTTCACTGCAAAGAAATCAAATCGAACGCGCTGCAGGCGGTCAATGCGCAGACACATCAAATATTGACGGGAAAAAAAAGACCATTCGGAACGCTTAAACGAAAATTTTGACAAGGTTGACTTAACTGTTGGTATACCGACGAACGTACGACGATAAATATTTTAAAAAAGAAGTATAACAATCAGTTACAACGAGTTCGGACTTATAGCAACTCAACTGATAAATTCGTGAAAACAACGTACAAAAAGGAAATATAAGAGTTTTTAGCTCGGTTCAGTTGCACGACGAAAAATGATCCGAACCGTTTATAGAATAAAAACTAAAAGGGATTTCGTTTGAACACCGTCTGAAACGCGCTGACTTCAATACGGTCACGTTGGTCACGAAGTGATCAAGACACTGGAAAAAAAAACAAAAATGAATAAAAATGAGCCGCGAGGAAAAAAAATTTTCAATGAATGAAAATAAAATTAATAAGTCCAGGGCAATTCCATTCGAACCTGCCAACAACGGGCGTATGTATACGCCATTAAGCGAAATTTACTGTATGTTTATCAAGTGGATTCGGTTCGTTAATTGTCTCATTTATTGTACATTGCGTGTATATAACGCGTGCTCGGTATTATAATGCGTATATACGCGTGAAAACGAATAAATTCTCAGCGTACGAGCAATCAATTCGATTTCGCCACCCTACGCTATAAAACGGCTTTTTGTTATATACCTTCTATCGATTTCCGAATCCCATTAATTGTACGCACAGTGTGGTTAACGACGACAATTATTATTAGAATTTGTATATATTCAGGCCACCGCGTATTTTCGCAGTAAAATGTAGGTCGAATACGCCTCGGGCATTTCGCTCCACAACGCCCGATGAACGGTGTAAACCCATATTATATCGATTATAAGCAAGTGTCTTACATATGATTTTACATCGACAACAACGACAAAACGCATTGAGCTTTATGCGCTAACGTACGGATATGGCTCGAGCTAAGAAGTGTCAATAAATAGAAAAATCAAATAAAAAGAAAAGTAACGTCAACACTTTAAGGTAAACGTTTCCGTTCGTGTAAATATTCTAATCGTTCGCAGATGACGCGAAAACGTTCATACGCTCTTATTCGTCCTGTTGATGATATCGCATCGCTACTGCGCGTGACTATTAGATTGTCCAGGTGGTGTGACCCGTGTCTTCGAATACGTCTAAATGTGTTTACAATATTCATTCAACCGATCCGGAAGTCGCATCAACTCTCGATATAACACACAGGTGTATAGCAGTTACCGCAATCAAGTAATATAGTGATTTGAGTATTATTTTTTTCAGATAATTTAATCTTTTAATGCCCATGTAGACGCTTTTCCGAGGGAAAAGTCTTCGTATTTTAGGGTTTATCAAACGTACCTGCCAGGATTTTATTGATCCTTTACGCTATTAGTGATATTTTACTGTGAGACGGTAAGATCATCACTTAAATGCGGTACGGCCGCCCTCTGGAATTCCAATCGAGCGTGTTTGATTAATAAATTAGAAAAAGTCCAGAGAAATTTTCTACGTAATTACGCTTATAATATTTAATACACGATCAAAATATTATGGAAAGTGTTGACGCTGCGGGTTTAAAATCATTAATGACCAGAAGATAAGTTCTGAATGGAATAATATTGGGCTGCACAGAATTTTTACGGATAATTGATTTAAAAGTCCTTTTATTCAATTACAGATATTCTTTGATTTACCTCATTCCGCTAAAAATTATTTTTCTGACAGTCTATAAATATTTCGTTCGCAATTGTCTCGTAAAATATCCGATCGAATCGTTTTATTATTACTGGATTATTCGATACGTAAATTATTGTGTACAACTATACGTACATTCTCTTCCATCCCGCGAAAATCGACATGAAATATTTTATATATATTATACGGATATGGAAATCAATAGATTAAACATCAATTATTTTTTTAAAAACATAATACATTTGTGTATAACAAACGAAAGTTATGATAAAATAATAATAATAACGGTGTAAATTGTATTAATTACTTATAGGCCGACAAAAAAAAAAAGATCTCTACGCGTTTTCGGAACTACACATTTCGCTATTATAAATTATGTAGTTTACATTGAATGTACGGTGCGTGCAGCACAAAAAAAAAAGTTACCATCTTTTTTTATAAATACGCTATATATTTTATATTTTTTAAAGATTTCTCGTGTTTTTTTTCCCTTCTTCTCCATAATATACTATTGTATAAGAAATATAACGTCTCTCGCATACCATTTACTCCCGACCCCCCGCCACGGAATCCAGCGCAACATTAACGCCGCGATATCCCACGTCCGACTGATAACGCGACGATGTAGAGAACATTAATCTTGGCTAACCGCGTAGATGGTTTTTTTTCGGTTCCCTCCCACCCCTCCATCCGAACCGAAACGAACCAGTGGCCAGACGGCGATTAATTCTCGGACGATGATGGATACACGTTCGACCGGATTTCTCGTTTCATATTTTGCAAAAGAGTCAGAAGGAGTTCGGGGGACGAGAAAAAACTTATATAATCGCGAAACAATACATTTTCGATTATGCAAATACGAGTCTGTCGAAATCGATGAAACGCGAGCGTAAAGGCGTGTGTCGTGACCGGTGACCGCGGTATAAATTGGTTTTAGAGGACGTTGAAAATGCGTTTTTCTCGTTTTCGAATCGATTGGCTGGATTGGAAGAAGAATATATTTGTCAATATTCTTCATAGGCGTGCGCAAAGGTATTTGACAGGTAGCAAAATCGTCAAAGGGGGCACTCTTTAAAGGTATTCTTCTAGACTGTTCGTAATAAATAAATTATTGATAAAAAGCAAATTTAAAATATCCCACACGAGTGACAAAAGACGTACAAGTCACGCAATACCATAGTCCTGGACGACGCTTTCCACCAGGTACCTATTGAATGTTTAAATTCGTCAATCACGCCAATCGCAATGCTACTAACCAATTTTAAGCAAATATTAATAAAAGTGTCGATCGAGCCGATATTCGTGTTATCAGACTATTTCGTAGTTTTGTTTTCAGTAAGCTCATTTTTGTCAACGATCGTTCACCTAAAGCCTTAAAAACACACGTTTGTCTTGTTTGCGCTTAGAGGAAAACCAGTTTAACCGACATCCAATAGACTTGTTAGAACTTCCCGTTTGTAGTTCAAGAAGTCGCGTTCTTTTGGCAATCTTATTTCAGAATCTAATTCACTTTTATTCAACGTGAATTTCGTAGAGAGGAGATCAAAGATTTTGAAAATCTCGATTGTATATACATTTTTACGGAGTACAAACTACAAATGATTATTAATTATTATTAATGATTACTATAATAACCGCACGCCTATGTTCGTTATTTGATAAAAACGGTAATATAATGCATTTTTTAGTTTCGTAATATTCACTGTTCGCGTTAAATCAGCAATAATAAATCGATGTTATTAAAATGAATTAATCTTTAATATTATTATTATAACCCTATTCCAGCGCTCGGTATTATTCGAAATCGCGTTACGTGCTATAATAATATTACAATAACGCGCAAAATCCATTTTATAACATCGGTTTATTACCAAAACGTTTTCCACCGAAACACTGCGCGACGATTATTAAAACGAAGACACTGTATAATATCTACTATATGCTGACTGATAACGACAAACGTTTTACTAATGGCAAATACATTAATAAACTTGGATATATTAAACATTTGGAACGCTGTCCGTAAACGCTATGCATGTGTATCAACTGCGTATTAGCGGCATAGGTTTTATTACGTTTACTGCGTTTTCCTTTAGAACAACAACAACAACAACAACAAACATTCCCCGAATCTTTATTGAGATACGCGTTTAATAAGTCGTATTACAGTATCGAATCGAATCCCTTCTAAATTACATTACGGATGACGATTTAACCCAATATTGTGGATGCGGCCACGGCGCATTTGACGAAACGATTTTTTCATATTATTTCTGCATCCCCTTCGTGTTCGTACAAATAAAATCACAACATTATAATACGTACCGTCAGATATCCAGAATACTGTTTATTACATCGGGCGATTGTATTTTTTTTTACACGTTGTAAAAAGACAATATATTAATATATAGGCATTAATAATTTTTCAATAATATAACAAAGTATATATTAGCGTACAATTATGCTCATATAACAACGTTAACAAATGCATGAAAGAGTCGACGAAATTATCGACAGATTTTTTTTTAATGATTCACGCGATTACAGTTATTGTTGTGTAGCTAAAACAAACAAAAATCTCGTGTTACAGCGGAGGGCTGTTAAAAAAATAACGAGAAAATCGTTCTACGGGACAAAGTGTTTGTTTAACATCGAAATCAACGTGTTCTTTTTTTAAAGTAACCCGGCTTCGAGTTTAATACACTTTGCCCACCGTTCCTGCCATGTTTTGAACATGAATGACAGAACGTTTTCGCTGAGCTGTCGGCACCTCGCCCCCCGCAGGTCTTTTTTCATTTCGCGAAACTGCCAAAAGTCTCGGGAGGCTAAGTCAGTATTGTAGAGAAGGCGAGTGAAACGATTCGGATGACTTTTCTGCTCAAAAGAAAAAAATCCGAAACGACGTCAGTGACGTGTGGACGACATGTACTGGACGTACATTTTCATAATGCAGGAAAATTTCTATCGACTTTTGTACGGTCGTTTTTTTCCAAAAGGTCTAGCGATCTCTCCTAGCGATGTGCCACAGCAAAATGAGTTATTCATACGTGATGCACTCTTCCATCCATAATGTATAAAACGGGTATGTTTATAAATATTTTTTCACCTTGGACGGAATTTTGTTTTTTTTTTTTTTTTTGTAATTTGTTTCATTTTATTTTAATTTTCCTTTCTAAACCGTTAATATAAAATTTGCATGATAATTTCGTCACAAAACGTTTTGTTTGTCTATCGTCTTGTTTTTTTCTCAATCGGTTCATTTTTTTTCTTCGTACGCAAAATATGGTATGCAATACGATCCTGGCAGAGTGGCCATTTGCAACGTTTCCGCTATCTGTGTAACGCCATACTGGTGAAGGAGATCTTGGATTTTTTTTTTGTTTTGTAAGAACTGAACACCGTGTTTTTTATTTCGAAATATTAAATTTATTATTTGTGGCGGAGAAAGCTGACGAGGGTAAAAACTCCAAGAGTAAGAAAAAAACGAGACAAACAGACGAAATGTGTCTTGTGACAAAATTATCATAAAAAAAATTTGTATATAACCCAAAAACGCGGTTCTGGAGCCGTAAACGGGACCACATATCATTATTACGCGTATATTAATACGTCGATATAGTGTCAAAATGTTACCGTTTGCAGTCGAAGACGTCAAAGTGAAGAGCGACCACCACCCTCTCCATGTGCACATAACAATCCTTTCCTTCGACACCGCACGATTGCCACGCGGCGTTTACCCGCTGCCGGCGAATTCCGATCGATTTCATATGATTTTTACGTTCTAGTGTGCACTGTATAAATACACACATTACGTAGACAAGCGAATTCAACAGTGTCTTTGGAATCCGGTTGAACGTGTGCAAATATATCCATCGGGAACGTGTACGTATCGAAACCCAATAATTATTATTACGATTAACACGCGCCGACCGAGGACCAAACAGCAAAGCACGTGTGTTTCGTCGAATCGTCGACTTCCTTTACATGGCCCTGTAAAATGATCGAGAAACACACCGTCCTCCTATAATAACAGGTACACGCGTAAAATTATGTATTCACACCCACTCGACTACGTTACTACGATATAGGCGTGATTCGGAATTCGTTTCGAGGACAAACCCCGTTTAATATAAATCAACATTAATTGCTAAACATGTACATATACTCGGGCGGCATCCATAGAAAATCAGACAAACTTCTATAGGACCGAGACGATTGCGAATAGAGTCGTCCTCGTCGTGTTACTGCACAGTAAACAGGACGCCGCCGCCGCCGCCGCCAATAGTGTACGCGACGTTATTATATTCGGACATTAGAACGGTATAAAAAATTATGTTCTGTAAACGATAATAGGATATATAGAATATATTGAACAGTATTTTTGTTTTCCGAAAACAATTTAGACGGTTTTTCGAATCGAAAATTTCATCAACATATATATATATATAAACACTTGTTTACTCGTGCATGAAAATTAATTTCGAAAAAAAACGCCTCTAGAAGACGTATTAGGGGATCTCAAAGTTTCTACAAAATCAAAATCGAACCAACTAAAATAGAGTCGGAATTCAATTTTAATCGGATTATGCGATATCGCCTCTCCCTATTTGTTCAAAAAAAAAAATAATGTAGGGTAAAAATTGGCTGTTGGTGGAAAAAAACGTAACAACAATTACTTGTTGTTCCAGCGATTTCGAAAGTTTAATAAATAATTCATAAAGTGGTGCCGGACGGTTTGCCTTTGTAACCTCCTCTAATGAGTGGATCCCCTGGACACCATCGATTGATGTCGTAACCACACGCAGACGTATCCGAAGATTTCGTCGAGTTTTTGTACTTCTTTTTTTTCACTTTTCCACGTCGTCCGTTGGCTATCGAAAATAAAGACGACATAATATTCCGATGCTTTCGACTACAAAAATACGAGAGAATTCCACGACGAATTTATTGGGGGGGGGGGTTGCAGGAAAAGGCAAGGAGTCACGGAAATCTGTCTACGAAATTCTTATTGTGTCGATCGCGCGGTATAGCTGCAGGAAATTACTCGCGTATATGTATATAAAATAACGTTTGTACACATTTATACACGTCGGAAAACGAAAATTTTCAATTATTTTCCCGAGCGAAAACCCGCGATCGAATTACGACTCACAGTTTCCTCGGGCGTATCACACGCTCGCAATGACTTTGGGCGCATTCACTTGTCACGCATAAACGCGGCAGCGAATCGCCTAAAAACACAAACCCTTGATGACCACCACGCGGTGTCCAGCAATCTCTTTGATGACGTTTTTTTTTCTCAACACTTTGCGCGATCCAAAGGATTGTACCTTACAATCCTTAGTACGCGTACCGCCTAAGCGACGACGACGAGCAAACGGGAACGGGGCTGTTGAATTATTTCAAAACGTTTTGTCTTCAATTTGTCCGCGGAATAATTTGTCAACGGAAACGAACAAGAGTTTCGCTGTTATATTTATACTCTATTAGAGAATAGAACGCAAACGACTACAGTACAACCCACTCACTCGCGCGTGGTAATAATATACGTGTCAGTTTTCCTCTCAGATTACGAGCGCGGTGTGTACCCGATTTGAATAATCGTAACTACACTTGAAACTGCAGTGTCGGGTACTGGAGAGGAAAATCAGCCCGCGGGAATAATCACGGGGCCACTGCATGGTCTTTCTTACAGGCTGTAACTGTCTCGAATTGAAACGCAGTGAATAAATGAAAAGAACGGCAAAAAAAAGATGTAAACGTACTTTTTAATTTTTTTTTTTTAAATATTTCATCGGAAATTGAATTTCTATTGGATTTTTTATATTACAATAAATATTCAAGTATATTCATTTATATCGTCTACGTAATATAGGAACGTAAAAATTACACAAAACTGAACCGAACGCTTATTCTCCATTAATGATCTCGTATTACGTTTGATTTATATACATTTTTTTATTTTAAAAATGTGTTTATTACACTCGATACGAGTCCATCATGCGCTATAGCGTTAACAAATTTAAATCGTATAAACATCGTGATTAGAATTATACCGCGATACGAGTATAAACATCACTGTTACTCCCTATACGGTTAAGTCGCAGTTAGTGTTCTTCACACATAAATTCGGTGCTCTCGTGTACAGAAATTAAGAAGGTTACACCGTTTTGCGGTAAGTAAGAATATATTTTTTTTGACAAATATAACGATGAATTATGATTAGATGAATCCACGATTACGTTTACCGAGATGTTTTGAAAGTAACATCAGAGCACCAATAAGCGAGCGTCGGCCTGTTGGGAAGTAAAATATTGATCCGAAATCGGAGGAATCGTTTTTTAACAATATTACGAAACCGATATTAATCGACAAAAGAATAATTCTTTTGGAAAAGAAAAACGGATCGAGGGTCTGATTAAGAAGATCGGGAGAGAATCACTATGCAGATATGTCGAAATATTATCGATTATCGTTAGATGACGTTTGAAATTCGACAAGATGTTCCGCGATATGGTAGGGTTTTTTTTTTTTACTAATACGAACTAATCCTTATAAAACGATATAAATCAAATTCGTTTACTACTATCTCAATAATTAATTAATTATCTTAGTATACAATTTCATATTACGTTACGTCGAATAGGTGGGTACATTCTTTCTTCGAATGCGATAAATCGTCGACAAACTCGATACGTTTCCCGGATGATGATAGTTGGGCTTGGATCGCGCCGGTGTGATTGCGAGGGAGAAAATACAATTTTTGTTAAGATATCAAAACCATATACAGATAGACACACAATGATAAATAACGAAGACGGGTTGAATGCATTTGTTTAAAAAAACGGAAAAATATTTATGATGACCACCGACAATGGCACAGACGTTTGTACGTGCAGATTTACGCGTATTCGTGTTATATCGATTTTCTTCAGGACAATCTCTTGTAAATCAACAATAATAAGCTCAATATTTCGACACAGAATTCGTAGACATTAGGTGGATGGAATTCGTGTACATTTTTGGCAGAACCCAAATAAAGAAGTTGTCGATAAAAAGAAATAACAACAACAACAACGTAACAATTCGAGACACAATACGTAGGTAATACTATGTCGGGAGAAACGAATACTCGTAATTGCGTTATTAAGTATTTTCTAAAGATTATTGAATTTCAAAAATTTGTCGAAAATAAATTATTCGAGTATTTCGAACGCCTAGAATACTAAAATAATGTTTAACTGACAACGCAAAATCGAATACCTATATAAATGTATGACGTTTTCGCAATAACGCGGGACATTTTTGTTCTATATGTACGAACTGTGTGTTCGTCTCTTTAACGCCCGCCGATACGGATTACAAAATACAATTATGTATTAAATTTCACTAAGATATTTCAGACGTTTTAGGGTAAAAGGAGATTGCGAAGCGTTCACTCGAGCGGTCAACGGTTTTTGAAACGTTACAGGCCATTTTTAACATTATTTTCGAAATAAAATAAAAAGAATAGCGGGAATCGTTTGATGTCTGCAACACCAGTAAACATACGAGAATTCGTGCGTCGAACTGACTGGAAAAAAAAACGAGTTTTTTTTTTTTTTACTATCTTTGTATCGGCGTGGGATTGATAAGCCGTTTAATGAAAAATGAACGCCGAGTACACGATGAAAGCGATGCAATTCGTTTCCCTCCCGAGATAAAAAAAAATATATATATCTGCTGCTAATACGATTGCCGAGACTCGAGAGAGAGAGAGAGTACTATTTATTAATTAAAACGATTTTTTCTTCTCTTTTTAAATAAAATTCGTCGAATTAAATTTTATACAGGAAAAAAAAGACTTTCGTGTCCGATGCAGACTGTATATACGGGGTCTCGTAACTGACGCGCGTATATATCTGGCAATCTATAGAAACGCACGGAGACTCATTAACAGTGTAATTTCAAGACGTTTTCTGAATATTATTCAAACTGCACTCAGTTTAATGATCCCATAGAATACTCGAACACATTCGTGCGTTTGAACGATCTACTCTTTTAACCGATTGTAATATCAAACCATAGTATACTTGTAAACGCGTATAACGAAATAATCCCGTTTTTTTTAAAAAAATAGTTACTACGCGTAGAGTAACTTTTGATTTTCAATCGAATATCCCGTTCGACGACTTACGATCGGATAACAAAATATGCAAATGTATACGGAGAATTATCGATTGAACAATAAGAACACAGAAAAACGTGATTTATTTACTGTTAAACGAGTTGTGACCGAATGTCCAAAATGATGACGAACAGAGAGAAATACGGAAAAGTTTCAAAAACGATTGTTCGTGTCAATGATTTCGTACGAATAACAGCTGCTATACCTTAAAATAAACGTGGCGCGCGTGTGTGTGTGTGTGACAAAACCATTGTGTGCGCAGTGACGAAGCAAATTCAATAATAAAGTTTTTGCTTTCCGCTCGAATTTGTAACTGTACAGCTTTCGGTACAACGCGAACTGCAGACAACGAATAGCTAAACTATAACCGATACTATCATCGCGTTTATCAACGTTTAAAATGCACGCGTAGTACAGTTTCCTATTTTTTTTTTTTTCAAATAAAAATACTTTATGCGACGGAATATGACGGAATAAAAAAAAAAAAATAAACGAATAATAATATTATATTAATACGCGAAGTGTAAAATCGGTTTATTATTACAAATCTACAATGATAAAGATCTACTGTAGGCTTTAACGATAAGAAATGGAACGTTTCTCCCTATCGTTTAATATTATTATTTTATATTAATTACCCGCGGCGAATCACTGGAAGCAGTCTTGTAAAAAAAAAAAAATACTGTATTTAAATACTTTTAAAAAAAGTATTCGCATAAGAAATACATACAAATACTATAGTATTTAAATACTTTTTTAAAAGTATTTTTTACAAGACTCATTGGGAGTTTCAAGAATTTCGGTGTATTCTCATCGTTGTCCCGATAAACTTCAAACGGGAAGATTTTTATGTCGTTTTTTTCGCAATAGATTTTTTTTCCTTTTTTACACGTCTTGTACGACGCAATCGAAAGAACAGTGAAACGTCGATTTTATAACGAATTTTATTCGTATGTAGAAAAATAGAGTCGTTTTTTTTTTTCTAAATATTAAAAGTCGTTCGTCACATACGATTTATTAAGAATCAGGCATATTATCACGTGTGCTGAGATTCGAGAAAATTTAAAATATTTTAATGGAATCGAATGGACGAAAGAGAAAAGTTAAACGTAATCGTAGAATTTTACTTCGCCTAACGAAACGTCGTTAATATTACGCGTTTATTGTAAATTTTTTTAAAAAAAAAAAAAAACATTTTTTTTGCTTTTTCGGTCAAAACGAAATTAGGTACCGTTTTTGAAATTTTCAATAGATAAATTGAAATAAACGTTCCAATAAACGCGAAACGGATATTGCGCGAGGGCAAAAAAATAAAATAATAAAAATAAATTAATTTTTTTTTTTTTCGAATTCGCGGCGTATAAATAACGACTAGGGCCGCCGCGTCGGCTCGGCCGCGCGTTAATACAATTTTATTATATTGTCCGCATCGCACAGCTGTGTGCGCTAGCCGGTCCGAGGTCGTGGCGGCGGTCAACGGACGGACGGTAGCGGTGGCTTTTATATACGTATTTCGTATTCTGTGTACATTATATTAAACGATGGCGATGGACACGGACTTTAAAACGCCTCCCCTCCTCCCCCAAAAAAAAATAATAAAAATTCCTTTAAAAAAAATATATATATCATTTTAATATAAACGCGTTGAAATATTCGCGTATACAACCCCTCCGCCGAAAGGTTTATTTACAATAATTCAGAGCGTTTCGGGTGAATAAAATGTGACGAAATACAAAAAAGTGTCTGTCGAAAACGTTGTTTCGAATTCGAGACTATTAATTGTATAATATATATACGACACGACTGCACGAATTACGTGCTAACATTTGACACGCAATCAATTACGTTTTCGTATTAAAAACAAAAAAAAAAACGTACACCGATCATTTGACTTGATGTTTTCGCCGTTATGTACGAGCTTTGTGTTACGTATAATAATATATGCTCGGGGATATTATGGAAACTTTGAAAATAAAACGGGCACTGCAGCGACCGGTCGGTCGTAATGGAAATATTAGGAGAATCTACTGGAGGAGAACAACGTTTAAAAACTATTTACGTGTATTTTTAAAACATTATATAGGATAAAACGTGCAGTGTGTCCGCCGACTCTAAACATAATTTATAAATGCCATTAAAGTGGAAAAATGTTCTAAAAAAAAAAAAAAAGTTTCAATTCTATGACGTATAAATCGAATTTCGTAATGGGAAAACGTTAAAAATGTATTCTGCATTTTTCTAAATCGTCACCGATCGAATTTATTTCCCACGAACTTTAACGTTCAGTAGGACTGTTGTAAACCACTTGAAATCCACGGTTTCGTCCGACGCATTTCTTCTGATTTCGTTTGCCAAAGAGTCTCTATATCGTTCTTTATTAGTTCGTCCTCCCCTTCAGTACGGATCTGTTTTTTTTTTCTAGGATCCTAAAACGGCTTCGGATTCTTTACCGATCGAAAGTGTTCGACGAAGGTTTCTACGTGCTTTGCCGCTTTTTTACTTGAGATCGTCTTACTATACTAATACTTAAGATCGTCCATACGACTGCAGTATCCGTAAACATTTAAATTTAAGCAGCCCATTGCTGATCGTGTACACACACACACATCATTCTAAACTCTTATCTCTAATTCGATCGACCGTACAAAACTCTTTTCACAAAAATATTTTTGACTTTCTCCTCGCCTGCACACCGGATTTAATACTATACTCCCTTCTTCATTCCGTTTCTCCTCGTCTAATCACGTCTATTAAACTCTCCCCGTTCGATCGTCTTATCCAACGAAGGTCTTGTTTTTAATTGTCTCTGCACACTATCCGTTCAACCTGCAGGTCCACTATAATCATTAGTTTTTCAGTTTCGGACTGTGTGGAAAATAAATAGAACGCGGTCAACCGAATCGAGCGATTATAAAATTCCGGACTACGGACACGACCGGGTTTAGTTGCAACTAAACCTGCACCGAGTGTTCGACGAAGACGACTTGGACGAAGAATATAGTTATCTCAACCACCTCGGAGGAAGTATCGATGCTTGCGTGAAAGTTAAAAATAAAATCGTCTTTAATCGTATACGGGGGATTTATAATTCACTGGACCGCGGATTCTGTACCGATATTATGCGCGCGACGTGCGTGTGCAGTGCACTACTTTAGCGAAGTCGATGCTGTAAGCGCTCGCGATTTTAAGATTTCAAAAGCGTGCCCGAGAAAAAAATTGTTTTTATTCGAATTTTTAATAATTCGAAAAATATAACCCGGAGACGCGTGACGAAGAAACAACGGATGATATACAGCACACGGAAAACGTCGTACCACGTACAACAACGAAATATAACGAATTTATGGCGAATAAAAAAGCCTATGTACGTCCGTTTGCGCGCGAAACAGACGCCTCTGGGGTCCGCGAGCGGGAAAGACACGCGTCAAGAATACAAATAGTTGTACGAATTTTTTTTATTTATATAATAATATAAATAAAAAATATATTGTAGCGATGATATAAGACAAAACACGCTGTATATATTAACGATAACGTAATGTTATCTCTCTCCGGTGGCGTTCTCAGGAATTTTCAAATGGGGGGGGGGGATTTGGATAATTTCTAGAAAAGTATGTGGGGGGGTTCTGGGACTCTGATTATGACATTTAATATTATTTTTAATAATTTCAATACAAAAATAAAAAAAATAATACAATATCCAATTCAATTTTTATTTTTTATAATAATAAAAATATCTAATTTTCTTTGATTTTTTTTACCGGATCATCTACCACTTCCTCAACTGTTAATGGAACTCCTTCGCGAATCGCTAACATTGTAAGTCCATTGAGCCGGGTCTACTTTTATTAACGTTCAGTAACAAATAACAACTAGTAATAATTTTAAGTATCACTCATACCGAGCATTGAGACGGTCAATCGGTCTCGGAAAAACGCCTTGGAGGAAATAATACGCGTTATTCTTTCCTCCCAAAAAGTCTGCTTTGGACTTCGGACTCCACTATTCTATTACGTTATAATAAGATTGTAATTGTCAATATCGATTATACGATAAGACAATGCATATTCATATCCCTTACAAATTTCATACGAATTGATTGCAAAGAAAAAAAATATTGCCAATGGTGGGGGGGGGTTAAGCCCCGTAAACCTCCACCTCTTGAGTGCGCTCATGTCTCTCTCATATATTACCCGCATTGTCTTCGCGACGCCATTCCGATTCGAATCGATATTAATCGTTTCAATTTAGATTCTGATCTACGTTTTATTTATTATATATTATAGATTACGTTTGTCCTAGAGTCTTGATATTTTTACCAAACATCACGTAATTTTGTATTATATATTAACGAAAACAATTTTCGAACATTTTTAGCTACCTACGTTTATTTTAAGAAGTCATATTAAAATTATTTACTGCATTAAGGTTAATCGTAACACGTGCAATCTATACACACTATATTATTATTAATAACTAATATTACACCAAAGTTTCGTTTAGAATTTTCGAATGCAAAGATTTATCGCATTGCTTTCAAATTTATATAATAATAACAAAATTCTAAATTCTTTATCCAAGTAATTTACAACATCCCGCGGCTCGTTACCACTTTTTTTTTTTAATCCATTAATTCGACGATTCTTTCAGCACATTTTATGTATATACTTTTGACGCGAAACTCGAATTCATATGTAACGAAAACAATATCAGAGCTAGACAATATTGACGAACGTACGAAACGGTAAGATTTCCTATCTATATAGGCGTGAAACTAATAAAACCATTCGAAAACAAAACAAAAAAATTTTTTTGATTAAATTCGTTTTCATCGAATAGAAAATAAAACGTTTCAAACGGTTTACACTTCATTTTATTAGTATATATATATATATATATATATATATATATATATACGTCGTAGGAGTATAATATGTTCATGTGTTCGGTATATACGAAAATATATAAAACCCAAAAGGGATTTCAAAACGTTTTTAAAAGGTCGAGATAATCACGAAAATATTATATATATTATATACGTAGTGTATAGTGGATTACCTATTATAATGAATCCGACGGTTTTTATTAGAAATAATTTTATTAGAATTTTTTGACGTTAAACGTGTACATAAAAATTAGATTATTAAAAAAAAAAAAATCCCGTATTAATTTTTAATTATTTCGTTATTAAAACAATGCGTGTGACGTGTACGAATTTAAATCGCGAAAGAAAAATAAACATTAACAATTTTTTCGTTTTATCCGTCTTTCTGTATTATAATAATATATGCATTAACTTCTCTATTTTAATTAATTAAAACGTACTCGCTATTATATATTTTCTGTAATGGCGGTGTAACGATTTCGCTTTTGCGCTCCGCCGAGCGTATTTCAAATAAATCGCGTTATGAAATTTCTCTTGTCTTCAAAGGAACGAGACACTTACGCGAACCGATGGAATCCAAAAGGTTTATTATTTTTTTTCTTTTTAAAAAAAAAGTTTTAAAAATTCGTTAGAGCGGAATTCGCACGTGATGTATAATTAAAAGGACGTCAGCATGCGGCCCATTTAAAAAGAGGGAACTCGTGTGAAATACAATTAAAAACAGAAGGTGGCGCTTTATAAATAGTGTACAAATGACAATGGCAATCAGAAGAGTTTCACGGAAATTCGTCGTGGATTCGAAAAACATTATTTCTATAGTAATACCTTTTCGCGTTACGACGGTTACTAACGGGGACCTTTGATTGGAACTAAACGCTCTACAAACGTTTACTGCGAAGAAATAATAATTGCAAGTGTTTTTCATAAAAATATACTTATTCCTTCTACGCACCACACGACTGTTCGTTTAAACTGTAAACGAATATATTATTTTGTTTAGATATAAGCGCGCGCACCTGCAGTTCGCAATCATCCATATCGCTCACAACAATCACACAAATCATAAAAAAAATGAAATTAAAAAAAATAAATTATACTTAGAAAAATATTGCATAAGATACGCAAGACCAACTGTTCCAAACAGTCTGCACTGACTGTACTACAGACTGCTCATCGCGGTCAAAAGATTTCCACGTTTCGAGAGTAATTTTCCACTAGAAATCCGATGGTCCAAACAACTAAAACTGGTGTACACGAAAAGTATCGTTTAAGTGTCGAGAGGTAATATTGTACGTCCACGACTCGTTCTCCCTTTCTATGCAGTAATCCGTTATTTGTAAGTATGTCTACATAATTATAATCAGCAAATTGAATTATTACGCGTCGCAATTCTACAAGCATTTATATACAATTTTTGTGGTTATTATCGATATTTTAAAATACATTTTTGTTATTAAGTCATTGAGAATATATAAGTATTATAATTTTTTTACTATCAATTCGACACGTAGTTTACGTTTTTATTTTATAGAGCAGACGTATATTTATACAATATTTAATGTTATTGGCCTCAATATACTACGCGTTTAAAATTAATTGAGGAACTTTTTTTTTCAATTGGAATGTCGTCATAACTCTATCGGTAAAAGTTTATAGTAAAATATTTTCGAAATTGTAATATTTCACGTGTTATTTGGTATTTTTTCTCCAAAACAATTGCGAAAATTGGACACTTTCCGCAATTAGCGATTCGTACGTTATTCCAAATACACTGAAATTAATTTCACCAAATTTCGTTAGAGCGTAATAACGAGAGTACATGCCTCGACCATCCGATTGTCGCGGAAATGTTCGAATTTCAAAGAAAAACGATTTAAATTCTTTAAAAATGTGTTGGAAAAGTCTTTCCAATCGGGACCTGCCTTCAGTATTACGAACAAGGATGTTGAAATGTTACGTGTTTTCGATCCTATTGTGTGCGGAATGAAGGGCCTGGACACTCAAGAATGTTGAAAAGATTCAAGCGTTTGAAATGTGGTGCTACCGTTGGATTTCAAATATATCGTGGGGTAGATAAAGTCACAAATCGAGAAGTATTGAGAAGAACGGATGAAGTTATGAATTCTATCGAATCGAGGAAATCGCGGTAATTTGAATACTACTGTTACGAGGAGAAAAAGTAGCAACTATTAAGTCTTAATTTGCATGGAAAGATATGTGGTAAAAGAGGACAAGTCTAAGACAAGCTGGTTGCGAAATCTGACGGAGTGGTTCGAGTATAGTGCCAGGGACTTATTCAGAGCTGCCAAAAACCGATATCACATAACCGTGACGATTTCCGACCTTTGATAGAAGAGGAACACCGAGTAAAAGTTTTAAAATGTGTTTGAAAAATACGTTTTCGTTTGTATCCGCGGAGACGGTGGATTGCTCTGTGTATATATAAGTACAAGTGTAATGACGATGGAATTCGGATGATGACTGTATATATATAGTGTGTAAAATGTCATCTTCAGACGATCAACATTAATATCAACTGCGTTTTCAAGAGTGTTGAAGGTACGCTGTACACAATGCAGTGTCGTCGATCCGATTTTACAACGAGAGAGCCGTAGCAATAGGTGGGAGGAAGCGAAAGATACCTGCGCCTTGGGCACAAAATTTAAGAAATTATTGTGCCTAATAACAATATAAAAATATAATTTTTTTTTTGATTATTTTCAACGATAATTTATTCGAATTAAAAAAATATATATTTATACAATTAATACTCTATTAGTTCTGTGTCGAAACCTGCAAAAGGGCGCAATTATAAGTTTTGCCCCGGGCGCAATATTCAGCTGTTACGGTCCTGATAACGTGGCAAACGTCGATTCAGGACATGACTTGCGTGCGACCTGAATTTGTTCGTACGGAAAAAGTTCCGCCTTAGAGAATACGCGCGATCCGTCCGTATACTGTATATAGAGGAAGAAACGGATACAGAGAAAGTTCCAGGATTTTTTCGTTTTTGACAGTCAACACACCTTCACGGCTTCGCGTGTTATTCGACGACGCGTGAAATGTCAACAATTTCTATTTATAAACCGTATTTGTTAAATATTTAAAATTCGTCGACATTTATCAAAATTAACGTTTATACACACAGACAAATATACGTTATTATAGTATTATTTTATACGCGTAACGATGACGAGTGATGAACGTTCGCTGCAGAGACTACGTTTCCGCGTCAAACATTTTTAAAATTCTTACAAAATACAAGTACATAAAATTTAAATGGCGCCAATTTAAAATAATAAAAAAAAACCACGAAACGGTTTTGTATGTCTTACACAAAAAAAAATCGTAATTATACAGCAAATGACTTTTTGTATACTTTGTATATACGCGTTACGCAAAAAAATTTCGTATTTACCTTGATTTTCGAATATTTTTGCGCGTATTTATTCGTTTTTTTTTTGTGAAATAATTTTTAGAATTATATTTTTTTCCCCTCGACAATACGGATTAAAAAAAACCAAAAAAAATTGATATTATTTTCTTCGACGACCGCGTCAAGGATTAGTGCTATAATATAATACGTCGTATAAACGACGACAAATAGATGATGCGTAATACGCATATTGTCGCGGCCCGTTCATTTGTCTTAATTTATATATTTTTTTCATTTATATAGTAATTCATTTTCGCGTATTTTAATAAGTACGTTTAGCGTGAATTTACCAGTTTTTTTTTTCTATACGCATATTTTAAACCTTTTTCGTGCGTACATTATCCAATTTAGCTGCGCCGCCTGTAACTTTCGAGCCTCAATTTCCATCACTGCGGCAGAATCTCGACACGCGTTTTTGTGTGTGCGTTCACAGACAGCAGCTATCGCCGTCACGAACCGTGCAGAAACGGCGCGCGAAAAGTGTAAAACACACAATAAAAATAATGTTAGAAATAAAAAAAAAAACCTGGACTATACGCGGCGGTCTATAATGCGATTTCATTTTTAACGACAATTGAGTCATATAAGGACGCGTCGGAGGGGAAAAAAAGGGACTGGTAAACGATAAGCCCTTGCACAACGTGACGCGTACATACGCGCATAAACAAACACATCTCTCTACATAAAAGCATATATAGAAAACTTTTTTCCTCTAACCGTTTTTCTTCTTGTAACGTTTCTATATAATATGTAGGGAAGAGCGTTTAACGCGTTTTATTGTCGATATATATATATATATATACGATGAACGCATTAAAATGTTTATGAATAATCGTCGTATTATAGTCTGTTCGCACCGCCTGTATACATATATAAAATAAATTTTATTTCGCTTTTTCATACATACAATATATATATATATTTATTTCCTCTCGGTAAGTATATAATTTTTCAATTCCTATAAGTGCGTATAGGTACATTTTTATATAGACGTTTTCCTTTAAGTACACCATTGTACATCGTTATGTACTTTAGAATAATGAACGATTTTTCGCTGAGGCCCGTTACAAAAAAAAAAAAAAAATCATATTTTTATACTCGAATTTCCTATACGGTAATTTTTCCATATATATATATATATATATATAATACGGTATATCTTCGCGGTAACACTCAATCGGATTAAAAACAAACAATATACCGAAGAGTGCAGTATACACTATATTATATTATATACTCTGTAAGAAAAACCTTAAATATATTATACCTATACTATATATATTATTATATAGGTCGAGAAAAACTTTTTTTTTCTCTGTGTGTACGAACTCTTTCGTACCGTGGTATAGTACCGAGATGTTTTTAAATTTCAAGTCACGCGTCCAATTGATTGTATTCTATTCCCATATATATATATAACGCGTGTACAGGTTCGAACCTTTCGTTCACTTAGTAAAAAAAAAAAAAAAAAAGTTATTACCAAACACTCTAAAACTATATACAGGTGCCATTACGGACGTATTCTTATATAAATGTATTACCGAAATGACACTCATCGCGACGTAATTCGATAAAAATTATTTTTCGTATCGCGCCTATATATGGACAAATTAAATTATCGACAGAAAACATAGTCAAAATATTATCGCACTGGTACTGGAATCGAAATATAGCGCGAAAATAAACTTATAATAATTCGTTATTATTTTTTATGATGTTCCGTGGAAAATCTCGTCTGGGACTTAAAAAAAAAAAAACAAAAACGAATGTCGAGAGGATCGCCGAATCTAAAAAAAAAAAAAAGTTTTTAAGAGGAATCGCTTACTATACGGACATTTGTTAAAACAAATTATTATTTCATTTTAGAAAAATAAAATAAAATAAAAAAACGTGTGGTTACGGAAGCGACCAAACCGAGAATAATTGTCACGCAATGGAACGCGCTTATGCATTGTGATGATTAATAATTGAATTTATTATTCTGCGATATTATTGTCAAATACCATTTCTATAGTATTTGGTTATTGATATAAGTATGCAGGTTATTGGTACGGTGAAATAATCATGTAATAACAAAAAAAAAAACATCAAAACTATCGTAGGATTTATGTGTACGATAACGATTTGCCTATAGATCGTACATCGCATGGCTAAATATCTAGGTATGACAACAGATTGCCGAAATTGCGACTCGGTCTGCGCGCATCCATGGAAAAAACAATAATATCGTATTTTTTTTTCCATGGAAATGGCACCGGATTATTATTTTGTCATTTATGTAAGTATTTAGCTTCACAACATTAACAAGTAATACGATAAAGTTTTTTCTTCTATGGAAGTGGTGGCACTTTCATGGAAGAAAAAATCATACCTGCGTATCACAAATCTGTTGGCATACCTACATATTTAGCCATGGTACATCGTACACGAACAATAAAAATCGTAAAAAATACGATAATTATCGTACGTCTGGTAACACTGCAGCAGTGAACGGTGTACGTCTATATTATATAAGTCGCGCTTTTTCGTGTAGATTTTTTACGATCCGGTCCCCCTCCGCAACCTCCGTAAGAAAGCTTCGCTTTAAAAAAACGAATGAATTACACGCTATTAATATTATAATATTTGTAATATTTGTAGACGTTTCGATATTTTAATTGTCGGCTTTTCGACCACCTCCCCGACAGGCCATGATATCTATAATAAGTATTTTTCCGTCAAAAGAACAATAATAATGCGACGATGAGGACGATGCTCGATGATAACATTATAAAACGGATTATCGGGCGAAAATTATTAACTCGTCGCTATTTCAACGTCCCGCGAACACTGCGGGTTTTTATATACGTTTATTCAAATACGATATAGCGCATTCGAAATGAATATAATATATATTTATGTACACCGAGCCGAAATATCGTTTGAATTTTCAAATCCTATTCATATTGCATGATATACGAACCAACCACTATAATAATATATCTAGTGTAAGTGTATATATTATATAGTATAAACGGGCGATAACATCGCCGCAGCGACGTCTCGTAAATTGTCATTAAATCGTTTCTGCACTAGGAATAATATAATATACGCGTCGTACACATATTATATTATGTGTACGAATAAGAAGGAGAATAAATTCCACCAGCAACACATTTATATTATATTATAGAAACGTAAGATTATCACATACAGTTTAACCTGTCAGTTCCACGGACACGAAACGGTCGAATTCTTTTAAAAAACTTTTTTTCAATCCGAAATACGAGCGCATTCAGTGGCACAAAATCGGGTGGCGCAAATGCAGCACTTGTACCACCAGAAGATCCTTATACGTATACTTTTTATTTTTAGAAGTCAACATTTCGTTTATTGAACGAGTATACGTACGGAAGTGTAATATTATTGTACGAGTGTCATAACTAGGCTACGAATTAAGATAGATATCTACGAGGCACGTCCAGAAAGTAAGGTTTCCTACCCTGTAGGCACATGAGAGAAATCGTAGAAACAATGTCTCGCTCTTCTTTAACGCCTCCATACTCGGTCAGTTATGAGTGTCAGTTTTTGTGATTGTCACTTTTTATGAATGTCAAGTTTGACATACACGGTCAATCGTGAATGATAATCATTTGATAATTCATCAGTAAGAAAAAAAAAATGCCACCAATAAACCAATAATGAAATATTGTTTTGTACCATGTAAATGCATTTAATCGTTCCGAAAACTACAATTTTTTTGTCATTTGATTTTTGAACAACGATACGATTTTTAATGACGGATGGACGGGAAAGGTACTTATAATTCAATAGCAGTAGTGTTGTGCGTATAGCCGGTGGTACGGGTTTGATATTATGTTTTGAATGATACCGCGTATCAATCATTACCAGTCAGTTACGATTGCCAATCACTCTGATTGACAAAAAGAAGTCAAACACGTTTGAAATTCATCAGTTACGAAAAAGATTGACATTCATCCGCTTAGACGGTCAATCACGAGTGACAATCACAAAAACTGACATTTATAACTGACCGTATATGGGGGCCTTTACAAGCCGCTTTATCGCACAGTGGTGCCAACATTTTTTTACGTTTTCTGTCATGTGTCCACATTCTACAGGGTAGGAAACCTTACTTTCTGGACATGCCTCGTATATTAATAATTTTGTCGCTACGTCAGTATTACGCGTACCTTGTACCGTGCACTACCGCCAAAATAGTAGTGTATTATCAATTATCGCCATTCGATTATTTTTCAGATTTGGTATTGTCTACTAAATCTTTTAATATTTGACATTTTTTCACGACTCGCTGTTTAGTGTTAAATGTTTTAGGCTGCACTGCTTCAGCTCTCAATTGTTTGCATGTTAGTGAAAAATGAGCGAACCAAAAAATGAAAAGAAAGACGATTTAAGATTTTTTTTAAAGGCGAATCCGTTAAAAGTACCCTAGTTGATAGTTATTCAAAAGATGAAATAATGATAATGTACGAAAGAAGTTGGAGTATATTTGTGGATTAGAAATAAGAATATTTCTCTGCACCGCCAGAAATTAAGGACGATTTACGTCACTGCGCGTATTTTTTTTTTTGTTATATCCGCGTCGATATAATAAAATTTACATATAACTACTGTATTTCGTCGGCAAATAATAACGGTATGAGTGAAAAAAACGATGTGTAGAATATCGAAACGCTCGTTTGGAATAAGTTATATTAGACGAAAATCACTGTTTATGCAGATACCTGCAAATACGCTCAATACGAACACTATGAACGGGTACAAAACAGATCATTGCTGCGTACATTATGTTCTAGATATTAGAGCGAAACGTGGATTTTTTTTCTTACTAATATACGTATATATTATTATTATTGCAAATAGCGATTCGCCTCTCGGACAAGATAATTTAATGAACTTGATTGTACGAGAGAATTGTAAGGAAAAAAGAAAAATACCGCAAAAACACGAGTAACGCGAACAATCGTAATTTATTAATTTACCGAAGCTTTTAAATAACAATGTAAAATCTAATCGACCGAAATAAATAAGGGTTTAAGCGTTGCCGGGATGGGATTTTCGAATACATCGGTGTATAAACCACTAAATATATATATGTATATGTATATATACTCTCAGCCGACCTCAATTTGTATAATGCAGTGCGTGTAGAAGTTCTTGTCGAATACGGACTCATTTACGGATAATTGTTTATTGCTAAAAATACGGCTACGTTATAAAGTGCACTTGAAAGTACCAAAGTCAACTCTAAAAATACATTTCCTAAAAACAACTGGACACGTTTAGCTATCTTTTAGTTTTTATTATCAAAAACACTGCGATCAGTCGCGCAACAACATTATGTATATGCAAATTTTAGTACGACATTTATCCGGGGTTCGGATTTTTTTTTTGCGATAGAAGGACCGAAGTGTAAAAGGACCTCGTTACAAATATTTAAAACGTCCTGAAAACGGCAAAAATAAATACGTTTTTGTTACAAAAAAAAAAAAAGTTTTATTGATTAGAGAACTGAATTCAAAATACTTAAAAATAGACGAAAACGACACGAAACGTTTAGTGAAACAGAATAATGCGGTTAATTTTTCTTGTCTTCTCAGAGTTCAAACGTTTATGGAAAATACAAAATAAATGAATTTCAATGCACGTATCAGCACCGAACCCGAGAGAATAACACTGAAAAATCTAAAATTCTATGATATAGAATTTTATATTTTTGGAATCCTTGATGCGAAAAAAAAAATGATGGTTTCGCTACTTTTATCTGTATTCTACGATGCAGCTACAGGATCTCGGAGCCCCGGTAATATACGTTTCACGCCGATAATATTATAATGTAACGACATATTATTTAGGTACGCCAAGTCATAGCGGATTGGACATTTTTTTCGGCTTGATAAAAACGAAAAAAAATCTCCCGTTCGGTTTTTCTGAATACTTCACACACACACACACACACCACTATATTATGGAGTTTTGACGTAAATAATATTTTTTTTTTCCGCCCCGATAACGTCGAAATATATATATATATATATATATTTTTATTATAAAAATCGCCAACAGCTCGATTGACGTTAACGCGGCGCTGCAGATACGACAGCACACGCTGCTGTAGTGTGGAAACGATATAGCCAGAGCAACGCGGAGCAGTATAATAACACACTGCTGCGCTGTTATAAGCCGGGTTTGAATTACTTGACACACTAAAAAAAGTGCCGAAATATGCACAATATTATGAGGTAAAATAATCTTAAAATATATGCACCGAGACATTTAATGTCGGAAAACGGCAAAAATAACAAAAAAAAAAATAGCGAAAAAGGACTCGTTTATAGGGAAAAAATGAATGTTCTGTTTATGACTTATTAGTAAAGGTACACGTTGCCGCGATAATTTAACAACCCGAAAACAAAAATATAATTTTGAAATATCAAATGAAATGTGGTGATGTAAAGAGATCCTTCTTACCTTTTCGAGATTTATGAAAAACACGAAATTAATTTAATTCAATGCGTCAACAAAAAAAAAAAAAGGACACCGAAACCCGAGAAATAACGCTGAAAAAAGTAAAATTCTTAAAACGTGCAAAAATATGTAAATAGAATTTTATATTTGGAAACTTTGTCGCGTAAAATAAATTTCTAACTTCGCTATTTTTATCTGCAATAATTAGCGAATGCTACAGTTTGCGAACTGCACTGCAGTTTATATAATAACCCACAATCAGTACGACGTCGTTGTTGTTAAATCTTTTTGATCGAAACACATTTTCAACTATAAAATATAAGTGCACTTACGCCGTTTTAAAAATTTTTTTTTTTAAATACTAATTTTACATAAAATATATATATAATTTTTATATAAAAACGTAGATAATTCTGCAGATAATTACGAAATATATATAACGTAATTTTTTGGAAAATATTAAAAATATACGCGGATATGCTTTTATGATTTTTGTGATGTGGATATTGTTGGAACAAAAAAAAAAAAAACATGTTTTTTTTTATCGCCAACAATGACATTTCTCGACAGCTACGATTGCTGCACACGTATAAAACGAGACGACTTTTCGTTAACACCGTTATGATCACCTAATCAGAAACATATTGTAGCTATCAATTTCACAGCTGTTTTTTACGCGTCATTTTACAATGCGAGGAAATTTGTGTTTGTTACGAGACGAACTAGGTCGCAGAACTCGCGGGATTGACGTTACAGAATACGTTATAAACTAGAACGTTTCCACGAACGAATGAATTTGAAAGTATAACTTGTGTATACATTATAGAGAACAAGAATAACGATTTAATATATTTATATAATTGGATCCTGTCGCAACTCATTGTGAATCTAATTAGGATCTTTCGGTGGAGGGGGAACAAATTATTCGAATGAATGGCTTGGAGGAGAAAAAAATGCACACTTCGTTTTTTCCAAGGCAAACGGCTAAAGTTTCGCTGGGAGTTCGACACTCGGCCCATACGTGTGGTCTTCAGTGATAAGTGCCTACGCGTAATACCGCAGGGTACTCAATCAGACAACTTTAAAAAGTCATTGAAGGCACACCGTTGTGTTATTGGGTTGCCGCGCGAAATCCTCAACACTACCGTTCGACCATTAAAACTCCGTATAATAATCTAAGTCGATATACACAGGTATATAGACCCGTATTTTTCAAAGGTCTCTCCAGCCATGAAAGACTCGTTAACGACGTTAGCGCGGAACATCTTTTACCGTTATTATGTGCTTTGAATCGTTATCATCACGAAGACATAATAAATTGTGTATAAGGAGGTAAAAAAAAAAAAAAAGAAGAAAAAAATTCGAAAAGAAAAACGGAATTGTTCCCCGAGGAAATATGATAAAATTATATATTATATAATATGTTACTTATAATACCTATAAACGAACGATGTATTGATTTTGAATCGTGTACTTTAAGCACACAGCAATAGATAGTAATATAAATTGGATGCTCGTCGTTTTTTTTTTCTCGTAATTTACTGATAAACAAGAAAAACTGTTTGTTGAAATAACGGATATTGACTATAGGGCACATATTTTTTTCATATTGGTCTTTATTTTAGACATTAAAAGCACGTTGAACTCACAATTTATTTATATAAATATATATACATTGACATTCGCGACTATGACTTGAAAATGCAAGTACCTTTACCGACACGGATATGATGGTTCGTCGGATAAACTTGTTAGTAACCGCATTAAACCGAAACGTAACCTATATGGATTATATATTTACGTTGACATAACGGTAACAACATTTTACCGATATATTTTTAAAATAAAAATTGAATAAACTTGTACGGTTTGACACACGACCGTCCCGACCGAACATAAATTATAGTATACAGAAAAAACAGTAATTTCAACATGGAACGCGACGCGCGTTGTTGTGTCCATCTGTTACCATAGAATTATTCGCAGAGGACGGATTAATAAACGCATTTTTGAAAATGACCAATAATCCTGTTTATTACGACTAGACGATCATAGTGGAATTTTTATTTCGATTCTACAGCTGCTGCTGGGCTGTTACCCTTCGGAATTTAATTTGAAATTTTAAACGTTATTTGTGCGTTTGTATAAGGGTCATGTGAAACGAACGATTTGATACGTTAAGGGGATCTATGGAAAAGTTATTATTCAGAAAGGTTATTTCATACTTTTTAATGCATTTTTTAAGTCGCTTTCTTTTTTTCTAAAAAATTTTTATTTCATCCTTTTTAGTCTTGGTAGTCGTATCGTTATTCGTGTTTCTACATTTGACTGGGTGGTTAGGTAGGATACTAGGCCAATCCTTATGAGATCGGAAAACATGAAAAAAAAAAAAAACTAAATTACTGGCCGAATACTAGGCCAATATTCACAAAATTGTTACGGGACTACCGGGAGGTGATATATATTCTTTCATATAAAAAAAGAACCATTCAAATCGGTTCATAAATGACGGAGGTATGAGGTAACAAACATTAAAAAATAAAAAATAAAAATACAACCGAATCGAGAACCTCCTCCTTTTTTGAAGTCGGTTAAAAATGTAAGATTTTTTTTTGCTAAAACGAATTTTCTCCTCGTATGAAAACAATTAGTTATCTTCGATACGATTTTCCAAGATCCATATATGACGATAAATTTAGCCGTTTTCTTTTTTTTCGTGCTAATTTTAGAATTATTTTTTTAAATTTAAATTTCGATGTGCTCAAAATCGAAAAGACGAAAAAAATACAAAACACATTAAAAAATACCAATCGATATTACGTAATTTAATATTTTTTCCAAGCAATTTTACTGTATTAAAAACAAAACGGCGGGGCGAACACGCGATAAATATATTATTGTAGGTTATTCTAGTGAAACGCATTATATATATTACGTCTACTGTACGCGCATACATCGATAATAATTGAACGAGAAAAATCGAAAAATATATATATATATGCGACACACATAATATAATGTGATACACAAACTGCAGATTTTAATTGAACCGTATTCTCATTTATTTACGTTAATTAAATATTAAATCGGGGGGCATTAAATTGAAAGTTTTCGAGAAAACAACGAAAACACGACATTTTCTATACCGAAGAAACGTAAAAATAAGCAATATAACAACGCAGCGTCGTTGGAACACAAACGGATCGCCGGAATAATTAGATTTTTATGTCTTTACACGTTTTTACTGAAGTTCTGCACCGGACGAGCAGCTTTCTCGACGATTCCTTTTTCCTGTATGGACTGAAACGCGAATCAATTCCAGACGCATTAAAAAAAAGCACATTTCAACGTTAAGTTTTCACGTTTCAATAAGGCAAATATATATCGGAATTTGTTGAGCACCGCGCTTCTGAGGGGACTAGAGGCGAAAAGCCTCGTGACAATAAAAACCGGCAGCGTAACCGAGGTGCAGGTCCGGGAAAAATGAGGCCGTTTTCCGGGAGGCATTTCTGAAATCTTTTTTTTTTTTAATGGACGTTTTCGGGAGCGGATATTGTAACTAGATAAAGATAAAAGATGGACAATAAAATTATCTAGATTAAGATAAAAGATAATTAAAATTGCCATTTAGAAAATATTATTTATGCTCCTGTGCAACGTCTGAACGCATTTAATACGAACGTGTATATAATATAATAAGCGATATTTCGTTGCGCCGAGAATTAACGTTATTTACATTTTTATATAATATTTATTTAATTTTTTTTTTTTTTACCGCGCACATGTACGCACGCGATAAAAACGACGAGATACGTATAAGTTTTAATTTTTTTTTTTTTGGACATTTTCTGTTGTTTAAAATTAACGTTGCTGCAAATCAGTCGATTTTCGAGTCAGAAAAAAAATGTATTTTTTAAAGTCATTTAAAAAAAAAAACTCTATTCGAACGTCGCATACACGAATAACGAGGGTCGCCGTTCACGAACGCGTGCGAACACCACGCGAAAGGCGAAACCTTTTGGTAATTAGCCCCGAACATGTGTTGGTACGTTTAATCCTTTATCGAATTCCCATTTCGATCTGATATTCCAGCGAAATTTTCGCAGTAGTAATTCGCAATAATTTTTATTTGCCGTTTTCTATTGCGTTATGCATTGAATATACGCGTATTTTCTGTTCCTGTTTAAAGTAGTTTTAATACAGCGTGACCTCTCCCAGGATCGGGCGCACTTGACCTTGTGGTCAATCCCTTTACCGTTCTGCGCATTATAATATCAATCGTGTGCGAAACAAAAACCGTTTTACCACAGTCCTTATATAGCGTTTATAACCACAACCACGTGTCTTTACGTTTCAACGATTTTCCCAGGAAAAACATTTAAACGTATAATATCGTAATATTATACACGTGAAAAATGTGTTTGGCAAACGTTAATGGAGAATAAATAAAAAGATGAAAAAAATTACCCATAATGGGATTTTATTTTAATAATATTACGACGATACGTATAGTAATAATACAAAAAGCGTATTTTCTCAGGAATTCCGTAAACGCAAACGTATATAGAGTCTCTTCCGGGAAAACGATATCCGCAATTTAAGTTTCGATTGAGCGTTTTTTGATGTTGCGAAAGAACCCAAATAGTTTTTAACATTTCAAACGAAGTAATATTTATAATTGAACGGTGTAATGTAAAAGAACAGCCGGAACAGTGTGTACTGCACAAAAGCGTACAACTCGAATAATCACAAAATATATTAGGAGAATTTACGACTGAATTTCGACTTCGTATTATAAGTATACTCTGTTTGCATGTACTTACTAAGTGTTCAAAATGACAAAAAATTATTTTTCCCGGTTTATATAAATACATAATATTTCGTTTTGTCGTTTAAAAACGTCAATATTTACACCGAACGAATAAGAGAGAGAGAGAGAGAGAATAAAACCGATCTCGTAAATCGATTCGGCAGCGTTTTAACGTGGTTCGTACATATAATATTATAAAACGTGTATCGCGTAACACGACGTTATATAAATGGTAATTGAGAAAGCGCCGTGTGTTTCTAAAATGTAATCCGAAAACTTATTGTTAGGAATTGTTTGCCCGTTAACGCGATTGACACGAGTTATAACACTGCACGAAGCCATTAGAAACTTCATCGTCCGCAGTACGGGAGAAACAAAAAAATAAAACTCAATTCAAACACCTGTTTTAGTGGTTTGTTGTTAAGTAATCGTTTTGTCGATCTAAACTTGGAATTTTACGGAAAACCGTGCAGTGACCGCAGACCTGAGTGAGTGATTAAGACATCCTACAAGAGAAGAGTAAGACGAGTGAAATCCCGTTACAATCTGTTACGCGAAATATTTTTTCTTTTCAAAATCTACAACGACTTTAGCCGGAGAAAATTAAAACATTTAAATTTCTCCACACGGGCTTTATACGTTTTTGACGACTACAGATTCGAATCGTGTGTGGACAACGCATCGCGTTGCATTACGAAAAAAAAAAAATCATAAACATTGTTTTTTTCACACACCGTTATTCGGTCTCAAAACCATAGGCGGAAATGGGGGCTTAGGGGGGCTAAGCCCCCAAAATATTTTATAATTTGTATGTATTTTGGATATTTGACTGATTATGACTGATGTTAAAGATGTTAGCCCACCCCAGAAAATTTAATAGATTTCCGCCTATGCTCAAAACGTTAAACTGATAATTCCACTGGAACCCGATATCTAATTACACGATTCCACGTCGAATATTCGAACGCATATTGAACATCATCGGCCGTTGAGACGGTTAAAAACGAAATCATATGATATTATCACTCGTACTGCAGTATTTATCGAACGGTATTTTTTCATAAAACGGATTATTCTTTCGGTTTCTCTTTACATTTCAAAAAGAAAAAAAAATGTTTTCTTTTCTTTTGTTCACGAAAACGTTTCGATATTAGAAACGATGCAATCGAGTATTACCTATTCAATACTTTATTACGGTACAATTAAAGTACGTAAACAGCAACTTTTTATATATTTAATAATAGTGTGTTTAATTTGATTGAATTTTAGACGTTAAGGCTTCGTTACAATTTGTACAGATAGACATAACGATTAATTATTTAGAGCGTCGTTTACACAATACGAAAACGAAATCGTTTCGATGGAAATTTGAATCATTTCGCGTGTCTATAACGAAAGTTCTGTTTTTTGTGTGTGAAAGTATTACGCGTGTACACAAACACTTGGCGTTTTATCTGTAAAAAAAAAACGACAACTATATTCCGGTATAATTACCGAATCGGCGTAAAACTTTTTTTTTTGGTAAATGACTTTAAAACGAAAACCCGTTTTGGCTACCGCAAAAAAAAAAAAAAATTCGTCGAAATCAATATACGCGACCGACCGATGAGAAAATATGATGTTTTCAACGATCGAGACTATATTATAATTTACAATCGAAACGATAAATTACCGCCGACAAAATACACGGCACGTTTATAAATTTATAGTTTTTCGGCTTGGCACGTTTGTTTATTACACGCAGATATATAGGCGTTTTATTTCGGTTAAATACCTCGTGTCGTGTACGCCGCTTATAATTATGGCCGTTACACACCGGCCGATATTAAATTCTTCGTAGACGATATAAAAACAATTCGGTGTACACAGTACACGACGACGAATCGTAAAACTGCACTTATTTCTCAATTTGTCCCGATTAATCGCCGAGAATCGGTGCAACGGGTTAAAGAACGTCCCTGTACATTCCTGCCGCCGCCGCCGCCGCAAAAAAAAAAAAAAGCGCTTGCCAAATTTCGTACATTCCGTCGTCTGTAAATAATTTTTTTATACAAAACGAATTCGAAAACAATAAATTAACTCGACTACATTAGGCGCGTTACGTTTTAATAATTGTTTTGGCGAAATTTTCTCTGTTTTTGACGAGACCTTTTAAACTTAAAATATTTTTAAAAAAAAATTTCTCACATACAGATATATATATATATATAGAGATTATATTAGTTAAACACGTCGTTTATAGTGTAAAGTACGATAAAGCCGCGTTGCAATATGCTAATTTTATAGACTAGTACTATATATATATAATGTATACTCGATAAATTTCGAAGCGTATAATGCGTTTATATATTATATTATATTACACTTGCAGGAACGAGAATACGTAATAAATACCAGTTATGCGAATGGCGGCCCATGAAAACGCACTCAGTTTCGATTAAATGTATATGGTCGCGCGGTCAACGTTCTCCTATAATGTTCAACACGTATTATTATTATTATTATTATTCGATTTTAGTATAATAATATTGTAAATCGAATAGCGCCTATACACAATAATGTCGTGCGTTGCACACAGAATTATATATAAATCGATATTTACCGTTCCGCTGTTAAACAAGAAACAAAACCATATTAAACTAGCTCTGGACATATTGAACATTGATCGTTTTTTTAAAAAAAAAAAAAAATTTAAACCTTTGGTAACCAACGCGCATTGCCGAGGAACTTTTCGAATGCCTTTTAAAAGGTATACGGTTGAAGACAAAACTGTTATGGATCATAGGCCTTAAGTGAGAGGAAATTCGAGGATTCGAACCCCTCGTTGATAAAAAAATCACACTTTTCTTTAAAAAAAATTACGCTCAACACTATACTAATTTTCAAAATATAAAAAACGGATATTTATAAAAAAAAAAACCCGATTTTTTTCTACGTATTATACAAATTATTACGAATTTCGTCGGGAATTTATAATTTAGTATATTAAACGCACGATTTATTTTTTTATTCTTTTTTATTTTTTAAAATGTCAGCTCGGAAATAAATAATCTTGTACGTTGTTGTTACATAATATACTATTGACATTTGTATATGCGACATACCCGCGGAGGATTCCTGAACGCTGTGAGCCAAGAGCGTCTTATTACGGATTAGCCATTCTGAAAATTATTTACTCCGACGTCGTCCTTATTGAACCGACAGAAACAGGATAAAATTTACTTGTATTTATAAGCCTTTTGTAAATGTTTAATTTAAAAAAAAATTGTAATCACTTATTAACGTTGCACAATGTACTTTCGAAATTCCTATTCCGAGACGTTCGTACTTTCAGTAAGTAATTATCGAACGTTTGAACCGCTCCCATTCATAATCTATACATACTACTCTATCATGGATATACGAGTATATTGTTGTGTACACGAGGAACTGTAAAAAATAAACGAATATCGAAGAGGAATACGAAGTTTTTTTTCACAATTTTAATCACTATAGTAAAGTCAATGGACTCGATGAAAAAAAATAACATCTTCACTCGTAAAATAATACATTTTTTAACGCGATTATATCATTAATTATTAGAATAGATTAGATGTGCGATTCGGCGTGACGTAAAACTTTAAGAATATATTATTTTTGTAGAAAAAAATTGTTTCTTTACTTTTTTTTCTTTAATATGTGTTATTGTGCATAGACATATAATATATAGACCGCGATTAGAGAAAGAAGTACGGAGCAAAGATATGTGCGAGAGAGAAAGAGCCATTTGAGATTTTTTCATGATGGATGAATAAATAATCACGTATCACCATTCGCTGCGAATCCGGATATCTTGCTGCCACAATTTTGTTTTATCATCCATGAAGAAACCTCTTCTTCTAAATCTGTCTCTCTCGTAGACCTATTAACTACAGTTAACGGGTCTATGGTCTCTCTCGCACATGTCTTGGCTCTAGAGCATTACATGTGATACACTGGTCGTTCGCGGTCTATATATGTCTATGTTATTGTGTGATTGAGCTGTGCTCTTATATCAAGTGACTTTTCTGCACGTGTACTCTATGATACCGATAAAAAACTACTTGACCGATAATTGCTAGAAAATCATACGCAAAACTAAAACGAGAATAAATGGCTACGTACTGCGATGAAGCGTGATTTTCGAATTTCGAGAAGAAGAAAAAAACGTGTTTTGTTGAAATCGGTTCAGATGTGACGGAAAATGAGCTAGAAAATTTCCATTAAGTACATGCGTAGACGCAAGCCGGAGCATCGCGCAAATATGCTGCGCGCGCGATACTCGTATAAAATGTAATTATACTATAACCAAATCGACTTAGCGTTGAATCAAAGGAAAATAAATTGGTAACTAAAAAGACTGCAGACTTCAAAAAGCTCACGGGGTTCGTTTGAACTTATATTTTATCTCCTATACTCGTTGTTAATTGTATAAATTTAATATTATTAATTATTATTATCGATCGGACGAATCGTTTCGTTTTACGTGAGTTTTTCATTGTTCTGATTATTTCGCAATATCTCGAGTTCACCGAGAACGACTGGCAATCGTGTAACGATAAAAACGTTGAAAATTATTCGTCTTTTTGAAAAAAATGTACGGAATTGTCGTCTGATTTAAATGGAAATTTCAATTACTGTAATTTACGTTACTATATATACGGTATATAGCCGCGGGGGTTATGACGTGAAAAAATCTGAAAAATAAAATAAAGCATCGAAGCTTTCGTTTTTTTTTTTTTTTTGGCTCTCAATCGATTTCGATGAAATCTATAATATTTAAAATTGCTTTACGAGCGTGTCTGGGAAAACGACGACAGACCGACCCGATTCGCAAAGACAGACGGTCCTAGTGTTTATATACGAGCGTGTGAATATATATATAAAATAATATAGGTTTTGTTGAGATTTTCGAAAAAAAAAAAAAGACTCTTGGCGTCTAATATCCAATGTATATACGAACGTGTATGGTTTACACGCGTGATGTTTGCTCGTGTCGTGAGGATTTGTTGGGAACGAGTCGGTAAATAAAATAAATAGATTTTACGACGAGACTGGAAACGGCGGCCGGCCGGTGATGGTCGTGTCGATAAATTTTGTATTAATCCTAATATAATGTACGAATAAACAGATTAACGGTGCTTAAATCGAGAAAAAAATTGTATAGATAGACTAGTATAAAAGTATGAAAACAAAAAAATTTGCTTTTCAAAAAAATGTCTTGTAAGCCGCTTGGAAAGTCAAAATGTTCTGCTCCTCCGCCGTAATTATCAAAAATAATCCTTTTTTTATTCGAAAGTTTGTACGGTATTTAAATCTGCTCAATGTGTACATAAAAATAATCGAGTGCTTTTATAAGCTCGTTTTACACGTCATTTCCTATTCGTGTACAACTCCAGACATGAGCTGTTGCAAATAATTGAACAGAACGTTTAATGCAATAGCTGGTACCAGCTATGATCAGACGTCGGAGCGTTTCGTCTAGATGTGATTATGTTTTTTCCACCGGTTATTGCAGTAGAACGACTTTTTTGTTTGTGCGATAAAACTATAAACGTTTAAGTGTAAATATTATAAATAAATAATGCACTGAAATATTTTATTTATTTATTTTTTAACGAAGAGTCAATCCGTCCTCGCAAGTCCCTCTCCAATTCAAGCACTTATCGAACAATCGGTTCCGTCGAACTCAGAAACAATACAGTACGATGAGGTTAGATAACATGAAATAGGTTTTAACCGTTTTCCGCAGATTGGGAAGGAAACGAGTTCAAGACAATTCAATAGGGTCTTGTAAATCTCCGAATTGGTCAAATACGCCCTACTAAAAAATAGCTCGCACTCGAAAGGATTTTTTTAAAAAAATTTTCGGCATATTATATAATATAGTACCACGCATGTGCCGAATACCACGTCTCTTATAATAATTTATGGACTACCGAAAGCTGGAAAATGAACCGAAAGGAATATTATACGAGCTGAACAACACACTGGATGGCGTTTCATATTTATTCCGATAACTATATATTATTCACCTGAAAAAAATCGGTTTTTTTTTATTGCATATTGTTTCGGTCGGAACGAGATTTCCATCCAAATCCGACAGTCAATTTACAATAAACAATTTTTTTATGGAGTAGTACAAATAGCAGCGGTTTTACGGTTATCGCGGCGGTCGGTGAGAATATAACGGATAATTTCCGAAAACATAATTTCTTCGTATACACTTGCTTAGTTCGCGTTTTTTCAAGAAAATTAAACGAACTTAACAGAGTATTATAAAATCTCATTCAGCTTGCTTTACTCGTATATACGAGATAAACTCAATTCACAGAACGTAGACGTCTGACAAGGATATTATATTATATTTCGGTCCAGTCTTCACGTTATTTAGCTGACTGCAGCGACTCAAACCGACGAACAATATATATTGATGATTATACTTTCCGAAGGTGTAGGTTTTAAAATTATTTTATGATAATGCAATCGAATTTTACGTTATTTTGTTCGATTTAAAAGAACAAAAATAAATAAATAAGACGAAAACGATACATTATTTTCGTCAAAATAATGAGAATTTTTTTTCTGCTGTTGCCCGCTATAGGGTTACGCGAGTTCATCTACGCGAAAAAATAAAATTGTATTTCAGTGACAGAAAATCGATCGTGTTGCTTTTACGAACTGAAATTTTTTGATTATATGTCAATGATCCTACGAGGACTCTGTACAATAATATTATACGATAAACTTTTTTATATAACGTTAATTTTCTACCGATTTTGAATATATATTACAAATTTTTTTCCATAAATCTCTGTGGTTTCTACGTTTTTTTTGGCTCCACAGCCTGAATAAGCGTCATTTAGGTTGAAAAAAAACGATATTTTTATTAGACACTTCCAAGTTGATTTACGGATTAATACATCATACGTCTGTAACAAATAACGGTATACTAAGCGAAATAAATGAATAAACGAAGATACTCAGTACAATTAATGGAAGAATATCGAATACGATTGGACACGTTTTGAGACACGAAGAGGAGCTGTTACATATTATAATAAAAGGGAAGATAAGTGGCAAAAGAGTCCGAGGACGACCAAGAACAGTTTACATCAAAATGATGATACCCGATGCGGGACTAATAAATTACAAAGAATTCAAGAGGCTAGCTAGTAATAGAGATGAACGTGGAGAAATTATGGGAAACTGCAAAACCAACCTTAGGGTCGAATACAAAAAAAGAAGAAGACGTCTCTAGGAATATGATGAAAAGAAAACGAGTATCGATACATTTTTTAAAAAAAATAAAATGACATGGAATTAAAAAAAAATTTTCTTACGTTTCTTATATTCTATCGAAACCTGCAATTCGTGTATATTTAACTTAATTAAACAAATAATCACCATTTTTATATTTTCAAACGTGGCGTTTTTGAATAAGAACACTTTCCGATCCGTTCGATTTATTTGCTATACTATAATACCGTAATAATTGCGATTGATTAACAGTTATTATTGATTACTTAAAAACGGCCGTTATCTTACAAATACTATATCTTTGACCGATGCCAGTGCTGAAAAGCACAAAATCGATTTGCGATCATACGAGTCGTACTAAACAAGAGCGGGCGATTTCGTATTATTTATCGTCAAACATTATAACAGCTTGTGCTCGGCACAGTCCATCTCGAATAGACAATATTATATAGACAGTAATGTTCGAATTCGTATATAGACCGTTGTTCAAATTTCAAAAACTAAAAAAATTCTCCCACTTTTCGATCGTATCAACGTGTAAAAACACGCACTAAGGAACTATTACGTACATTTTCAACATAATTTTTGTTGTGCCCACGCTCGGATCTTGTATACGTTTACTCGAGAATCGCGATTTACGCACTACACCCACGTAACAATATTCAAAGACAAAGTATATGTACAGCAAAAATAAATACGGATTTTATCGAGTAAATAATAAGTCCGCGAGTTTTCCGAAAAATTGATAACACGACGGTTACGTTATATTTGAAAACATCCAATAAAAAAATGGAACGAATCGTGAATTCTTCGTTTACTCCGTTAGTTCAATATTGCGATGAATTCGCTAATTTTAAACTCGTGGAATTTATCCTATTGCAAATTTCACGAGTTTACGACAATATTGAAGTTTTTTTTTTATTTTACAACAAATTAAACACACGTCTTTGGTTTTATTATATTATCATATACGTAGGTACATTTTTTTGTTTTAAACAAAACGTTTGTGTTTTTAGTGTTGTTAATGACAGTCCTCGCGCTTTCCGTTTCGATGCTTACGAAGACACAAACAAATACAAAATCTAACGAACGTATTGGAATTGGCTGAAAATTGTGTGTGGAAAAAAATACTGTTTTCAAAATATCGGCACGTCATTATTAATTTTGAAAATCTGTAACATGCATTAAACTATATAAAAACTATTTCATAAAATATTGTAATAAAAATAACCGTGCGCGCGTATTACGTACAGTAAGCTTCTATGTAGACACTTCGAATTTCACAATTAAACGTAATAAAGACATATTTTTTTTTAATGTTCGATTTACCCGTATTATGCAATTTATTCGTGTTTTCGAGTAGTTTTATTTTTTCTACACAGATTTATAACGATTCTGACAATATTCATAAAATAATTCAGTATTCGTATTGTCATCATTATAAGTATTGCTTTGTAACGCTATTATTATTATTGATGCGCAGTTGATCGAATTCGAGAATTTCGCATAGTAATAATTGATTGAGTTAATATGAATCAAAACAGCGCGTAAATAGATGTATGAAAATTTATTTAAAAAACTGAAAACCTAGTTTTCCTAAATCGGTACGAAAAAATTCAAGGGTTAAAATATCGTACGTTTTAGAAGAAAATAAATCTATTCGAACACGAAAAACGATACTTGTACAGCAAACAATTTAAAAGAAAACTGTTTTTTTTTTAAATGTTATAATTTTAAATGTCTGTTCTACAGTTATTTTCGAACCTAGTTTTACAAGTTAAAATGACTTGATAAAATATCGGTCAATCCGAATTCGGCGCTAAATATAAGTGTTTGTTTAAAAAACGTACATGTCGTATTGCGCCGAATGAGTTGAAAATTTCGCGAAATATGGTATTTAAAGCACCACACCAAATGCAATGCTATCAAAAAAAAAAACTTATTTCAATACGAGTTTTATATATATATATATATATATTATTTATTAAAATGTTCGTTATATTTTTACTCTCCATTTATATCATAGACGTTTTTCTTCAACGGATCTGCCGTAACGAATACCGTATGCGACGTTGCATAAGGATAAGGATACTCGACATTCTGTTGCGAAGTTCGCGCACCGCGTACTGCGTGCTTCGGGGATCGTAAGACGTCGCAGAATACCGTAATAAATTTATATAAATACAAGGTACGTGTACAGAGGGGGGTTGGGGGTTCAAACCACCCTACCGAAATGTTTTAAAGTATCTACTCAGCTTTCATAGCTTTCAGTAAATTTTACACAACTAATAATAAGTCGTGTAAAATTATGTGTGTAGTAACTATATGATTTGTGAGTGCACGTCCCGCATACGCCTACAACACGTAGCCGGTGTACATTATTTTCGCGTGTTACGGTGATTTCTATTAGGCCACACGGCGCGTGGTGAAAGCGTACGTTATTCCACTAAAATCGAATTCCGTGAAGAGATGGGGGCCGTTCTCCGACACATTGATAAGAACATAGTGTAGATAAGCATTTAGTGCTACCAACAATGAGAACAAAAAGTAGGAGACGCGTAAAATGTCCGAAAATATTTTTTCCGAACAGTATTTTGGACGAAAAATATTTTATCCGAAAAATATATCAATAGAAAAGTATTTTTTCCGAACCGTATTTAAGCCGAAAAACATTTTATCCGACCCATATTTAAGACGAAATTATTTACGCCGAAAATAAAACTGTGGAAAATATTTTATCAGAAAAATATTCCATCCGAACCGTATTTCATCCGAAAATTTATAAACATAAGGGTGACCAATATAATCCACCTTGGTGGTACCACAGAATAGATAAAATGGTACAATGTTGTTATCAAATAATTATAAATTGTAATTTTATTTTATTTTTATGTACAAATTACGAAAAACGACAAGATAAAAACAACAATTTTGTGGTGCATAGTGATCTATTCTTATCAATAATGGTATCTGAACAGTTGGTCACACTTATTTTCATACATTTTCGGATGAAATATTTTCTTATGATATATTTTTCGGACAAAATATTTTCTACAGTATTGCTTTCGGTGTATATATTTTTCGACCTAAATATTGTTCGGATAAAATATTTTTCGGGTTAAATACGGTTCGGACAAAATACTTTCGGATAAACTATTGTCGGCTGTAATATTTTCGGATACTTTATAGCCCCTCCAAAAAGTATTCTCAACGAATAATTCAAAATCTAACTAAAAATCATAAACCTAACTACCTCTTATCATCTGGAACCTGTGTTTGTATCACAGACATATTTGTACTTTCTATCATGATATAATAATATATAGGAAAAAAGGACATTTTAAAGTTTATTAAAAAAAGTCCGGACAGACGAATACTACATCAGGGGTTTATAATATACATTACGAAATTTCTTTCTGCATATTTTTAAAAGATTTCTGTTGGTATTGAAAGCAATGTGAGGTTAGGTCTGAAACCTAACAGCTCATTCTTATCAATGTGTCGGAGAACGGCCCCCGACGGTTCCGTGAACACCACGTCGAGTTTGACAACGCAACACACAGCCTTTATAATGTATTATCGATTATTATATTAATATACAGGCGCGGATCCAGAGGGGGATGCTAGGGTGCTATAGCACCCCCCTTACCCGGTCAAAAACAAATATTATACGCTATATGTCTATACGTATTTTTCAGTGGCCCGGGTACGTTTATAAACTAAATTGGTAAAAAAAATAAACTATTAAGTAATTTTTCCATCGACAATACCGATATGATGATAACCAGAAGTGACTGAAAAATGGAACGATACATCACTACCCACGGGCTACGGGTATCAGACATGAATATCGTGTCTGGTGTCACACTGTTTAAAGCATAGATATTTTCATAGAACATCGTAACTAGTGTTATCAGCGCATTACTAGCACATTATTAGGACTAAAAAAAAAAGTTCATGACATCAGGATGGAGTGTGCAGAATACAATACCTTAACCTAAGCACCCCCATAAAAAAATCCTAGATCCGCCACTGTTAATATACCCATGACTAAAAAATTTAACCGGTGAAATCGGCGCAATTTTGCGCAATCGTGGAAAAAAACCAAAAAATTGTTATTCCATGAAATTATGACGTAAGCAGTACGCCGAATATAATACTACTCTATGGCGGCAAAATCAGTCGTACTATAAAATATTTTTTTCGCTCTTCTATTCCAGTTGCGCATAGAATATATTACACAGAGATGTTTGGCGCACGGATGACGTCATAGGATGCGTATCACACAATTGCTGCCAACCTTAATTTTGTAATCATGAATATACCTAATATTACTTATTATAACCTAGAAAAGAGGCTGACAATTTTAAATCATTTTTTTCAGAACGAAATTTGGTTCTCTCTGAGCACTTGAATTTTTGTCTATCTTTTAGGTGTAAAATGGTACAAATAATACGCCGTTTCCTTATAGGGGATTGAAAGCGGGCATTTTCTCTCTTCGTCCAACACACGCGAAACATAGCAAAACAGACGTTTCCTACTTGTACCGATCGATTTAGTGGTGCGATAAGAAATTCGGAAACATATTTGAATTCGTCGTGAATTTTACTACAGGACGACTTTCCCAATATTTTCACTTTTTTTTTTTTTATCAAAAATTGGTTATTAGTAATTTTTTTTTTTTAATCTGTTCAATTAATGTAATCCCTTCCCTCCCCCGAAATAACTTTTTGTGTACGTGCCTGATAAGTAAGTACACACTGTGCGCGGATAACAAAAACGTCAATGAAATGCATAAAAAGCTCTAAACGGTAAAAATTATCGATTTTTCGTACCGCCCCGCGCAGAACAATAATTTTCCCCTTTTTTTTACCGCTATAATATTTTCCGCCGTTTAATTCTATACATATATACGCTGACAACATCTTTCTCGTAAAACTTCCGACATTATGAATTTTGGTAAAAAAAAAAACAATTGCGTATTTACTTTAATTTCCGGGCGACACAAATATAATATAAGGCTTTTTTTTTTTTATTCGAATTCGAAACGAGCCCGCAAACGATATTATATCGTGCACGCATTAAATTTTCATTTCATTGAGAAATCCATAATATTATATCGTCTACATAATATATACGCCTATAATAAAAAAAAAAGAAAATAATATGAAACCGCGGCCGAATGTACGGTAAAATCGTGCCCATATACGAAAATAAAAGATTATATAGTAAAAAAAAAAAACTTGTCCTCCACTTCCAGTATTTATCTGCAATATTAAAGTATATAACACGTACAAAATTATATAACGCGCAATTAGATAATCAGACAATTGATCGGGTACAACAGTATAAATATTTGGGAAGTACACAATAGCAGATGTTCGGTAGGAATAAGACACCGAATAGCCATATGTGCGAAGAAAGCCTTCATAAAAAAATACAAATGCTCACTAAAAATTTTTTAGTCTTATGACCAGAAAAAATTTTGCCGAACGTTACGTATGGAGTATTTTGTTTTAAGGTTGTGAAACTCGGACCTTAACAGTATAAAATAAAACTAGAAGCAACCGAAATCTGGATCTGGAGAAGATAACCACGTAATAGTTGGATTGCAAAGTAGAGCAAGGCAGAAATTCTCCAAATAATAGCGGAGATGGCTATCTATCATTAGATCGAGGAACGGAAAACTTATGTGACACTTAATTCCTTCATGGCCAACATAACGGAAGGAACATGTCATCAATGGACGCAAAGAAAGAGGAAGACCGATTCACAGGAGATGATTGAAATGGTTGGATACAGAATCTATAGCATTAAAGAGAGAAGTGTAAAAGTCTATTTTCGCTACGACGAGACATAGCCTTTAGCGAAGCAAGACGGATCTGCAATTAAAACAAATTATTATTATATGTAGTCTAATTTTTCAGTAAAAACAAAAAATTATTTACGACTTACGAATATCTCTGTTTTAGTAAATACATAGGTTTTCGGAGAGGAAGAAAGTTAATTTCCAGTATTTCGTCGCGAATATTTGCGTATTGAAACGCGTTCGACGTTGTTCTTCAATTTTATTTGCCGTCAATAATCTCGTGTGAAAACAAAAAATCGACGACAGATCAAAATACATCAATTTATGATATAATACAATATTATGCTTTGGATTTGTCCCGTCGTACACATAACGCACAACGAACACAATTTGATTTACGTGATATTTTAAACCGTATAATGACGGTCATTATAAAAAGACAACGAAATGAAAGAAATGTACATTTTCTTCTTATCGCGACGATAAACCATATATATTTACTAAATTAATTATTCGAATTTTTGACAAATAAAATTAGTTTGTACGGATAGGAAAATTAAAAAAAAAAAATACCGTCCACGTTTATGATTTACACATATTGCAAACGTAATGTATGTGTATCAACCGTTCATAAATCAATAACTTTGCTCGCAAATTCTATTATAATATCGTTCGTCGCGTAAACTCTTTCCCGTCTTACTTTCGCGATATAAATTATTATTATCGTTATATGGAAGACGTAGGTATGCATATATGACGGTGTACACATTTCATATATATATATATATATCAGTTTTTAATATCGATATTAATAATTTTACTAATGGTTTTGACGTAACGAAATTTCACCGTCAAAAACTTTTGACTAGATTTCTAAAGTTATAAAGTTTTCGCGTTCAAAAAATACACTCGACGGAGTAGTAATTTATTGCGTATACGCTTTTCGTTTTTGTCGACTGTATTTATAAACTCGGTTAAACATTTCACCGGGCAAGACGAGGAATAATTGCATAATATTTATCTTCTTTTATTTTTATAACGTTTGACTTTGTTCTTCGTTTTTCACCATCTTCGACAATCCTTTTCAATCGGACTATACGTGTGTATCTATCCCCGCATCTGTTTTCTATTGTCAATAATACGTACGAATGTCTTGATTAACCTAGTGGTATTCGCACCTTCTAATATAGTGCAGTTGCCACGGTTCTTCATCATCGCGTAAAACACGACCTATCATTTCACACAGTCTTTGCTTTATAACTTTCATCATATGCATATTTGTGTTCTTAATCTTGGGTTAGTTACTCATTAACAGGGTTGGGATTTTATAGCATTTGCATATTTCTTACGAGATGCTCAAGAAATAGCAGATTAAGCTAAACATGACGTGTTTCATGATACAGAGAACTCAAATGAAAAATTTTATTTTGCATATTTTGCGATTTTTCTTAGATTTCAGTGTTGTTTTTTGGAATTTTTGCATTTTTACCTGTTTTTGAAACAAAATTGGTCGTATTTTATGAAATTATTTTTCAGTAAACGAGTCTTTAGATTATTGGCAATCAAATTGTCAAAGTAAATACATAGATTAAGTAAACAGACCGATTACGCGAACGCACTGATGCGACGCGAGCAACGCCGCGCCGTTCCTAGTATTTCGTATTATTTTGTTCTAATTTTAAACTGGTTATCCGCTGATTTTGTTGGGGTTTCTTCTATCGATTTCGACTGCGATTATCATCTAACGAGTGTTGAAAGCGTTGTGTACTCTATTATGTTTATACAGTCGTCTCGTGTATTCGTACTCGTGTGTTACGTTGTATTTTTATTTTTTTTTTGCATATTTAAAGTCATATTATAGCGCATATTTATGCAATTTTAAGTGCTATAAAATCCCAACCCTGCTCATTAACATTAACATTTTAGTTACTCTTTCCATCCAGCTTATTTTCCCCATTCTTTTCCAACGCCACATTTCAAATGCTTCAAGTGATCTTTTTTCCATTTTCTTAATAACCAATATACCTAGAAGCCATATACGAGTAAAGCTACACGAAAAAAAAGTTTTTATAAACGTTTTCTTTATTGCTCTGCTATAATTATTATACTCCGAAACCGAACACTTTTTTTTCTTGATGAAAGGCCGTCTTAGCTTGCCAGATTCTCTGTTTAATTTCACATGTACGTCTTCCGTCTACTGTTTTAAGACCATCACTCGAGTGTTTAGAATTGATAACTAGCGCAAAAAGTCGATTCTCTAAGTAAGACAATATTTTTGTTTCACTCGAAATTATTCGCACGTGATATTCGTTTAGAGCCGTTTGCGTCTGGACAAAGGTCGTATTCTGTTTCTACTATAAGTGCGCAGTCATCTGCAAATCATTCGATACCACCTATATTTTGATTCCAAAATTACTTTTTTTTCCATATAGGTAACAGTTGAATAATATAAATACACAAAAGTGGGCTGCACCCGAGTGTCATACACCTCTATCGATTCCAGCACTGACTGACCCGTTTATTTATCGTAATATTATAATATTTATTGTCGAATATCATTATAATAATTATATTTTTGGCTTATAAATCGACCGGATTTATTTTCAGTTCGTATAACGTGTGCGATTTCGTGGGAAAAGAGCTCTGGACACATCATTGTCTCGTGATTTTTTTTTCACTACGCCGATAAACCACCTTCACACTCACGCAGGGAGAATCGGAATCGAATCACGAACAGTAGTGCGCCGGAGCATAGGCGTAGAGTGGTGTGGACGTTGGCAAATAGCCCGAGTCTCTCCGTATGTGCGTGTATAGTGTATATAAGTGCTGTACCGTGTATATACGGTGTAATTCTAAAATTCAAAAATCCAAAAAAAAACCCCAGAAACAAAAATAACGATGAAAACAGACGCGTATTTTGGCAACGACTTTGTCATCTCCAGCGCTGGACACAGACCGAACGTCGCCATTGCGCCAACATCGTATGTCATCGTTGCAGCGTGTAATTCCTTTAGAAAAAAAAGCCTAAATACGTATAGGAAACGAGCTACATATTTTGTAAATAATCGTTTATAGCGACGCTGTTGGTGTATTATGAAAATCACATAACGCAAAGAGTTTCGTTGTGTCCATATTACGGTGGTCTTTAAAAGAAATCGTCGCGAAATTATTGATGACGTTCACTTTGCAAGAAGGACCGCCAGCCCAAAAACATATCGACACGTATAACGCACATTATGTTACCGTAATAAATAGTGTTTAATGTTTTGTACGAACCATCGTGTCGTTTTAGTTAACGTGTAAAACGTTTTTTGTTTTTGTTCAAAATTCATTTGTCTACTACTAGATGTGGACATCGTGTAACGTTATTGATATTTTATATTGTTATTTGTATAATATTAGTAGAAAAGTTTTTTTTTTCTCTATAAAATACGTTATTGCGTTTTGAAAATTAAAAAAAAATTTCATCCAGTGTAAAGTGTAATCCTACACTTAATCAATTCTACGTTTATGAATGGAAGGGATTCCTCCTAACCTACGACTATGAATAATACTGTTATTATCGCAAAGTATCAAGAACGTTTCAGAGGATACGCGCGTATTGTACTTTTATACAAATCCCTTTTCACATCACATATACATACATTTTCAACGATACAGCATAATAATATAAATAGTTTATCGTTTTTTTTTTTTCACTATAATATTTATGTCTATTATTATAATGGCACACTGCTACTGTTCCGCAATACATGTAGTTCCTTCACACTCTTCACACAATTTATATTATTTCACGTTTTTTTTTTCTCTAAAGACATACTCGTAATTCACGCACATTACATCGGTGTTTCGCAAATTATATTTACATTTTTAGCGAAATAATTATTTTCTTACTTTTTTTTTTCTTTTCTTTTATATTTATTTATAATTATTATTATAATTTTTTTTTATAAACTGTCTAACACAGCGGTCGGGTTCTCGACGCAATAATAAAATGTATGTTTTGCCCAATTCGCATTCGCTTCGCCGACCTAACCCGGCCGGCCGTCACTCGCTCTCGACACGTCAGTCGCGCCAATTCATAAAGTAAAATAATTCTATTAGAGACCAGCTCCGTCTGACGCCCTCTTCTTGCCGAACCTTTGCGTTAAAGGCTTATTAATCCGTCAACACTCGTCTGCGCACTCGAGCGCGAACGAGTACACGCCGCGAGTCGAATAAAAAGTGCAAAAAAAAAAAAAAATTGAGAAATGTGTACGTTTTTTCCTAATATATACGTATATTATATACACAGACGTGTCTAGAATGTTTTTGCAGCTGATCTTACGAAGAATTGTGGATCTGTTGTTTCAAAATTGTTTTCAGTTATTTATGCAATACGCATTATTTAATATATTAAAACTTCGTTTCAGCTGTTCAAAACCGATTTACCTACCATTAATACTGTGATATATTCGTACAATTTTATAGGTTTTTTTTTTTTGTTCGTTTTCTTCATTTTATACAAATAAAATATAAAAATAAAAGGTATTTTATACGATTCTAAAGGTCGGATGCCGAATGCTGGTCTTAAGCGGACTCGTGAAACTTAAAATCACATAGTAGGCAAATCATAATTTTTTTTTTTTTGATTTAGTAGGGGATGATTTCGCATACCTATTATCTGACCGTTGTCAGAGTGACCAGATCCGTACACGCTCCCGTGTTATTATGTTAGTGAAAATCTTCTAATAGAATAAAGACAGTGAGTGCTCGGCAGGTTTTGTAAAATGTATCGCGAAAATCGATTAACACACGTTTTAACGATCCACATGTAAATTTCCAATCGAATACTTTTTCTGTTTTTTTTTTTTTTAAACGCAGTTTTTTCGTTGCAATCAAATATCGTTTTTTTTTTCATCGTTCAAAATATTTGTCTCGCCGAAATTCGCATTTCTCGTTGCGCCACAATTAAAGAGAAAAAAGAAAACCTCTAAGGATAACGACGTACACTTCTCGGTATATCAAAGTGGTCGTTTATAAAATCGCAGTCGTTTTCTTGTTATTTTACACGCACGCGAAACAAATTCCATTGCTGTAATTCACATAGACGTCAGCAATTTGATAAACAATCTCAGGCCAGTAGTCTATTAAATTGCACGAACAGATTTTTCGAGTTCAATTTAATTCGCGTTTACCAAAGAAAATAATTCAATAATGACAAGTCTACACGCCGCTCATTATTTTCATATCTGAACAACGTTCTCTTTTCACTCGGTTTATTAAACAATAATAAGACCGTCTTCCTTTCCGACGCGACACGATTCAAATATTATTTTTCATTTCAATATTACGGATTGTTAAAAATAATACGAATTAACGAAAAATATTCGCTTAAACTATTTGTAATAATGTCTTTTTTTAATGTGAAAAATCCGGTCAATTTGAACGATAACTCTTCCAATTACAAAACAATATTAAAGGAAGACACTCACCTATACATTTAAATAACTTTTTCTTAAATTTCCTTAGAAATAGTGTATTGTGTTAAACAAAATATAATAGTCTTCTCTTTTTTCTCCAGATTGAAATCTCGGACAATTTAAACTTTGATCGATTTTTTTTTTTTAATAGTATAATTATATAATATATTATTATAATTTAATATAACAAAAAAAAAAAACGTATTCCACAATAACTAATAAATGTACTTAACTAACGTATACAAGCCCGTGTTTTTAAAATTAATATTTGATGCAAAAGAAAATATCTATTAATATTTAATTGTAATTAATTCACTATAAACTATAGGTAATAAATACAATATAGCGAGGAGTTCTGTTATTTCGTTGTTCTAAATATGATTTTTAAATAAGAGTTTATATTATATTAATGTAAAACTTATTATTTAGAATTGTATTTTATTTGTTCGTTCGCCTTAATACAGAATATTTAAACGAAAGTTTAAAATTATATATGATAAATGATTGAAATATTCATGAGGAATAAAGTAATTACTTTTTCATTCCAAGTTATTAATGGACGCTTATAGAGAATGTATTATATATGAAATAAAGAAATATTTGAATTTATTTAAAACCACCAGTTTGTATATACAATATTATTATATAATAATCGATTAGATTTATTTCAAGAGTCCAATTCGCAGTCTCCGCTTATACAAAATAGTGAATTTTGATATAATATGTGCTCATAATACAAATACGGTATTATAAATTATTAACATTTTATAGTATTCTATAGTATATATTTAGATTTCTCTGTGTTACTTTGTATGATTTAGACATGTATTTACTTATATTCCTTTATAATTTTTCTAAAATTAATTATCCTTAAAAAATTTTTTTTTTAAAAATCAATAATTCTATTATTAATATCAAATATCGATGATTTTGTTAATATTTCGCTCGCTGTATATATTTTTAGTTGTTATTAATTCTAACCTTCTTGAAATAACAAATGTCCCGATAAATAATAATCATTCGTATTCGGAGCAATTTTTAATGATTAGTAGTAATTCGATGCGTTACGTTATATATTTTTATAGGTTTCGTTTTTATTTCACGTACTTTTTTATACATTTTAAATTTCCCATAAATTACGCGTAAATACGGATTTTCTAAACTTCAACTCGCCACGCAAACATTTTTTTTATTAACTCGTAAAGGAGAACATTTTCCAAAACGCGTTATAAAACAGTCTCTTTGGATATTACCTACAGCGTGCAGGGTTTACTAACTTAAGTACGAAAGGCGGTTTGGTTTATTTCCGAATTGACGAATTGTATGTGTTTTTTATGTTTCCGCAAAACGCCGACAACAACATAACGCTGCACGTAATTTCTTCCATTTATAAATCTATAATAATTATGTGGTGAGACGAGAAATCTATAGGTACTATAGTGTGCATTACTGTACCGTGTCCAATTACGTAAAAAAGAACCAAGGAAGTCTGTTGTCGGGTAGTTTATTCAGTTTCGGATGGCTACAATTTCTGAGCTTAACTCGTATTATATCCCGTATAGCTTTCAAGCGTAAATCAATTGACTATACAGTATCCTCTTATTAAACGTAATAGAATTGCGTGGCGAAGAGCCAGGCCCGAATTAACGAGATTATAAAATACACGTGTTTGTAGTGTTTTGTTGTTGGCGATATTAAATAATAATTATTAATTCGGCGGGGGTTTAAAAAATTGCACGATTTAATAAAATTTCTCGACAAATATCCGACGTATTCGACAATTTAGATTGCGTATTCTGACACGGGCGTGTGTAAACTGAAGAAGAATATTGATAATCACCACGTTCACTATATTGGTTTTTGTAATTACATAAAATAAAGCTACTCGTGGACATGACCAGAAAAACAAAAACTTTATTATAAACCCTTTTTCAAAATGTCCACAAATTCGTAAATATTCATAAACGTTTTTAAACGCTTTCGCGCGTTTCGTTTTCTCGCTGTGACCTACCTTAATCTGGCACATTAACTACTACGACGAGGGGTACGGCGTACGTTATTCCAGCTCAGACCCATTGCTGTGACAATTAATTCGCCCGATTTGAATTTCGTGAAAACCTTAAGTATTTCTGATACGTCTTCGAGAGAATAACGAAGGCGGTTTTTTTCGAAATCCACCCTATGCACATCACAGACAAACCACGGATGAAAAATGTTTGGTAAACGAAGAGATTTCAATCAATTCCTACGTCGGGGCTTTGTATTTCGAGTAACTGCCACGACCGTTGTTCTCCTGCAGAAGAGGTGACAATGTTTCTATGGATTTGTACGGTTAATAAAACCGGACTTGCCAGAGCCTCATAAAGTCGTCGGAGCGAAATGACTCCAAACGTTGTTTTATTGACCACTTTTAAAGTAACACGAAGAAAAATACATAAAATCGCCGATATATACGAATGTAATGTACGTTCCGTTATATAAATGTTAAATGTCGACAGATTTATAGTGTTATTTCGACTATAGTTTTAATAAAACTTTGGTACTTGAAAAAAAAAACTGACGATAAATTGTTTTTACGTATTTTTTATTTATAAAAAATTAATTTTTCTACGATCTTTGTATTTTCTGAAAAAAAAACGCGTTTAAAATAATTACAGAGAAGTGTCTTCGAAACAACACTATAGAAGCGTCACCAGATATTATTTTGCATCGTACTTAAATACGATTTAGAAAAACTATTTTGTGTTTTTCGATTCTTTTTCTCTGTGAGTGTATTGGACGAAAAATACACCGTTACTACGCATTTCGTACGTTTTTAAATTGTACAAGATCATACGAAAAAAACTATCGATTTAAAAAAAATCTGTAATTCATGGTCAACTAACGCCAAATCGTATCTGAAATCGTCATTCGAGGAACTTCAGTTCATCTGTTCCACTGAATCTGGCTCACTTTCCATCTGTCCCAGAATGTCTAAACAAATTTGTCGCCTACCGTCTTTCTGTTCCTGAGAGAGGTTTTTAGGCACCATTTTTACGCAGACTTTTGTCATGTCCAAATGATCATGCAAAATTTGTCTAACTGTCTCCTTATCGACGTTAACCGTTTCAGCTATCATTCGAATGGTAATTCGCCGATCTTTTCGCACAATATCATTTATTTTTGAAATGTTATCGTCCGTTTTTGAAGAGCATGGTCGACCCACACGTTGTTCGTCTTCAACTTCTTCACGATCCTCATGAAATCGTTTATGCCACTCAAAAACACGTGGTCGTGACATGACAGCATCCCCATATACGTTTGTCAATAAGCCAAAACATTCAGTCGCTGATTTTCCAAGTTTTACTAAAAATTTTAAATTAATACGCTGCTCGGTTTTTTCGTCCGGCATAATTTCGACACACAGAGCATATAAGGTCACTTTAAACGACGCTCGCACGTAAACTACCGAACAGACACTAACTAAAGTGATATTGCTCGATGCAATCATATCCATAGAGTACAAATATACCAAAATTTTTCCCATATCTGCAGATGCTTTATCGCTAGTTATATAATCTCGTTATTTAATAGCCACACCTCGTATATGTGTATCAATAATTTTAATACAAAATTTGTCCGTTTGAAATTGATATTAGAAGAATATGCGCAAAACTGCACAACGTGTGATCGCAGCAAAAACATATTATAAAATCAACGGTTTTGTGGCAAATTTTTCGACAGATTTTTTTCACCAACAATAGATCTGCTTTAATCAGAAAAAAATTTGAATCCACTGGAAGTGTTCAAGGTAATAAAAAGGGCGTAGTCTGTAGAGAATATTTTATACTATCCAGTAGATACGCAGGAAAAAAAGAAAAAAGGATGGCCTTGGTTATCGTATTCTCACGATCTCAATCCTTACGATTTTTTTCCTATAGAGTTTTCATAAAGACAATATATATATACTCGTTTATTCAACAAAATCGTTATTATTCGAAGAAATCTTTATTCAATTAATGAACTGAAAAAATTATTGGAGACGTTATTTCTGAAATCACGCTGTAAATAGCTTCGTTTTCAGCGAATTGTCGAGACAATTATATCGGGAATGTAATTAAATAAAAAAAAAATTTCAGACGCTACAAAAAAAAAAAACTCAGAAACATTTATGGATTATTCGAAGAGTTGTTTTTTCCGAACGACTCTGTATTTTAATTCATATTTAAATCTGAGAATGGTAGAAGTACTCGTATAAATATAATTACCAATACGTACTTGTATAACGTTTTGAAATAAAATTTCTTCGCGTAAATTTCAAAATAAAATCGGAATAAATCAATTTTTATCGAAAACTTTATTTTATTCTAATAATAATGATGACGGAAGAAAAAAAAATACACGAATTTTAAACTATCGATTATTTACAATAACCGGAGAGGCCAAATAAAAAAAAAAAAAACTCGTAATTTTCTTTTCTAAATAAATTTAAATTTTTACCAATTGTGATGTGTAAAGAAAAAATTGTGTTCTATTGTCGTTCTATTGAATTTTAAAGGAAATGGTTTGACTTGCCGGAGTTTACATTAAAACGTTATCAATATTAGCGCAAAAACGATACGTGCCGGGGGCGTAGCAAAATCCTAAATAATTTCTACGGCGTCCGCTAGCGAATAATTTTTTTCTAAAACAGTCGAAATATTTTCGGGTTACAATATTTATAATCGAAGAGTTCTCCGTTATAAAGCGTTCCGTTCAGGGGCGCCCGCAGGGGGGCCAGATGGTACAATTGCACCCTCTGAGATTTTCTGATGAACAAAAGTCATTATTGAAGTTTCACACGTACTGAAACAATTTTTTTTGAAAATGGTTGCTTTAATTATTAAGTGTTAGACGTTTATCTTTTTTATTTGATTAATATAACCTTTATTTTTTATTATACATATATTACTATATATATATCATATACATTGATTTTTTGCTTACCTTCATAAAATTTATTAAAAATTAAAATGTAATGTAAATAATTATTTAATACATAAATACAGCAAATGGAGGGGAACGAGCTTCTTGTACCCCCTTAAATACTCTATTGTATGTAAATGTAAAATTAATTTTGCACACTCTGAGATAATTCTCTGTGGGCGCCCCTGGTTCCGTTTGATAGCGATGAACAGTGCCGTAGATAGGATTTTTATATGGGGGGTTCAGTACTATCTTGATTCGTGCATTATAATCGTGTATCGTAATTATTTATCAGCACAAAAATCTATAATCATGTTTATCAATGTTTATAATGGCATAGACCAAATTAAACATTTATACATAATGTTATTATACACATTGTTATTAGATACTTATTTTTCATAAATAACAAATCTACTTAACATCAAGATGTTGGTAAAATCTAAATATAAACATACATTTTACTGTAACATCTGCAATACTGTTGTGCGTAAAAAAAAAAATGAAATTTCTACTTTTCCGATGTTCAAGGGGGGTTTGAACCCCTAACCCCCGTGTCTACGGCCCTGACGATGAACAAAAAAACATCATCCGAAACATTTTAATAGCGTCTCTCTGCAGTGTCGAGTAAAAAAATGAAATATATTTTCTCTCGGGTTTTGTGTGTGGCGTATAGGTCGATTTTTTTTTTTTATCCAAAAAATATAAATAAAATGTATGACGGAAACGTCTGGCCGTACCGTTTGCGTTTAGAATTTTCAATGTAAACAAATACGACTCGACACACATTTCCCCAGGCTCAAACTCGGTTGCGATAACACGAGGGAAATTTTAAAAAAGAAAAGGGATCAGTGATGTTCTCGACCGTTTTGAAATTGGACAAGCTCGACTGACACGCAAACGTCTCGCGTTAATAGAAAAAGCGTAATCGTGCAATACACGAGGCGACCCAAATGTGTACGACGGCCGAGCGCTCAAACAAAACGAGTAAACTACGCGAGTAAACGGAGCAAAACTGAGAGGAATGGACAGAGAACTGACGACGGTGAGAAAAACGAACCGGTTCCAGTAAACCCTCAACTAAATTTTAATAGAGTCCTGAGTTGTATTTATAACGTCTATGGCAACACTTATTCTAAGGATTTTTTCCTACTGCCCAAGAGCTGAATAGATTTTGTTAAGATTTATTCGGATCTTATAATATCCCACTTACGACCTATCCTAAAAATAAATCGCATATATATTTTTTTGATCTTTTAATTTTACTTATTATTCAAAAAATAAAATCAGTAGTCATATAATATTAAAATATCGATAACACTGCGCAATAAGAGAAATCTTATTAATTTTAATTTTATTTAATTACTATTAGGATTATAGAGCAGAGAATGAGTGTAGCAGAGATGAGAATGCTTAGATGGATGAGTGGGATGACAAGAAAAGATAGGATAAGAAATGAATATGTGAGAGGAAGCATAGGAGTAACGTCGATCGTGGAGAAGATAAGAGAGAATAGAGTTAGGTGGTTTGATCATGTTATGAGAAGAGAAGATTGGGAAGCGGTAAGAACGGTTATGAAAATGAATGTTGAAAGAAGAAGAAGTGGTTGAACGCGATTGAGTGTGATACGAGGACTGCTGGTGTGTGCGTGGAAGATGTGGGAGATCGCGTCAAGTGGAGGTTTAGGACAAAGGTGGCTGACCTTAAATAGTTGGGATAGAGGCGAGGGAAAAGAAGAAGACTATATTAGGATTATAGTTAAGATTAAAAATTTTAATTTTTTCCCAACGATTAGTATCTTTTTCCAGAACGTCTCTTTTCGGGAACATATTACGCGAACCTACTGTTAAAGAGTGCCAAAATTCATGGAGTCAACTGTCCATTTAACATTTCCTATTACCCAATTTGTGTACTACTGCCCGTCAGAATAAAGCCTGATCTATGGTCAGGAGGTCGTTTGGGATTCTCGAGTTAGGATTGAATAATTATATTTACTATTTGTTCGAGCACTAAATTTTTTATTTTTTTTTTAATTAACTAATACAGTGTATACACTTGTTTTCTTCGTCGAGTTACAAAAATAAAAAAATAAATAAAAAATGGTATGTCAGGTTGAAAACAATTATAATTATTAAATTTTTACTTATTTTTATTACGTAGAAAACAATATATTATCTTGACACTGTCTTATTTTACTTCCAAATCAATCTATATATATATATTTTTTTTTATTAAAATATCTTATTTTTTTTATCAAAATGTAATTTGTATTACCTTAACACTGTTTATTAACACAATGTCGTTGTGAGGAGATTGGTGTGTTATATGTAATTATGTTTCATGAATTCCAAAAAAAAAGATACAATCTCGTCGTCGATATCGTCTGTGAAAATATAAATTTTCGGAGAAAAATATGTTGAAAATCGTAACATAACATTTACACAATATTTCAGTCTGTTACCTTTTCACGTTACAAATTTTAAACAATGAAAAAATTTGAGTTTTGCGTTTGGAAGTTATTGACGAAATCGATAAAAATAAAAAGTCTCAAAACCCAGAAAATTACAAAATTAATAACAAATAGTGACCGTTCCTCTTGTTTTGAAGTGGGGAAAGAAACAAAAACTTCTTCGTATATTTGCATGTAACCATTACGGTAATCAGAAAATCAATAATGTATTTTCTCGTGTGAAATATTCGTACGTATTTGTCATCCGTATCGTGTCTACCCACTGGACCGATATTTTTCAAAACCTTACAAAGACCTGCCCCGGAGAAAGATGAACGTGTGCGCGAAATTTCATCAAGACCGGAATAAAACTGTAGATTTGTTTAAAGGACAGACAAACACGATTTGAAATTGATACACATATGTACATAAATGTAATATGTATGTATACAATATTAGCACTGCAGTATTCAGTGTAGACGACTTTATCCGATTCAATCCTACACCTCGGTGGCCCGTAGTGTGAAATCATCAATAATACTCCTTAACCTACTTCTAGCGTCGAAACTATCCTTAATATGTTTCTAAATGGGTCTCAATCCATCATCAAATCCCCTCCAGTCTCTCCCACAATCTTTCTTATACATACACACACGTATTCTGAGTAGACACGACTATAGTATACCCGTCGTATCGAAGCGACGCTCATAATTCTTTAAACTATCGCATATTCTTTATTATTGTCATAATCCTTATTACGCTCTCCATAATACATGCAAACAGAACGTATACACCGCGTGAATAAACGTCTACGTATATACGACATTATATCCTCGAATAAATTTCCACTTGACGTTTTATTATAGAAAACATTATTGTCTTGTGCGATACACACGCCGTGATTATTATCCACAGTACGTAAATTTTTTTATACACACACACACCCACATATTTAAACAGAATTGTAAGATAATAAGATGGAAAAGTACAAGAATAAACAGCGTAAATGTATATTATTATGCGTACGTGAAGAAAAAACGTTCTGTCAATTCGTTTGTTCGCTTGTTTCTCAAAAACAGTTAAACCGATATACATCGCGTTTAGAACGTTTACTAATGTACGTCTTGAGCCGTATAAACGATGAGAATCGGCGAAAAAGTTTAAAAGTTTAGCAAAAAAAATAAAAAATCATTTATACCCACATCGATACCAATTTTCTTTCGTATTGTTAATAACACTCTTAAGGACCATACTGATATGTAGTTTATACCAGCGTTGAAAAATACATACAATGCCGAAACGTTCTAGAAGAAGATAAAATGTGTTTAATTAAATGTTATTTAGATTTGGACACTTCAATAATGCAAACCTTAATCGATTTACACACATATTATACACGTTTTATAGTTTTTGAATAATTTTCATTATATAACACTATTATAAAAACTAATAAAATCTTTTAATGATATAACGAATTCGTTATTATTTTCGTAATTCGTATTATCATTTTTTTTTTCTTATTACTGTATAATAACGATTATTTCGTTTCGTTCCGTTATCACTATTGACATACTACTCCTACTGCAGCCGCGTGTACATCAAATAATTGCACTTCCAGCGTGTGGTCGGACTAAAATTGCCTATCCGGAGTGCCGTGAAAAACATCCATCGGGACGCGAATAATTTTGAATAAGTTTTTTCCACGTTTTTGTTTTAAACTGTACTTCTTTTCAGCATATCGATTCTCCGTAGTATTTTGATTAAAGTCTATACAATGTGGTATATACATTTTTTTCTTCGTGAATCGTGAGATAATATTATAATCGACGGAGTCAACGGAAAAGTTCATTCTCCGGCGGCTGAAAATATTGTTTTATGAATTCCGCGAAGAAAAACACTCGAGTCAAAGAAGAAAACAAACAAAAAACTTTAATTATTTATCCAGACGGGTTAAAAGATTTCGTTCTGATGTATTTATTTTATAAATATTTGTCGGGAAGAAGAAGTTTTCGATAATAAATATAGTGAGTCGCAACGTGTACGTCATGTGACATGTAATATGTTCTACGGGATATCTGCGATTTTCAAAACTGCTTCGGATGATCCACCGCGATGTAACCTAAATATTATTCAAATGACACGCGATTATAAAAATAAATAATAGAAAAATTAAACGAGCGAGAAAAGAAATCATTCTTCGATTTAAAATATATGTATGTATTGTTGGAAGAAACGCGCTCGAGCGAAGATCGAGTATAAATAATGTGTTTTTTATTCTTTACCGAAAAAACGTATACATTATACAGAATATATTACAGTCATCGTGTCCGTTTTAGCAATCAACCGAGGCTTAAACGTCGGCTGGCTGTCTTCGTATACGTCGTCGATTATTATTATCATATACGCTGCAGAAGTTGTATGTTCGCGATAGCGTTTTGCAAAGACAATCTCAGATCAATTGCGCGAGCGACCGTTTAGTGACTTTTCAAGTAGGTAGAGAGTCGAACACTTGTCGACTGAAACGAGATCGATTTGAGATTAATTTCCGACCGGACTTATGCAGTTATGCGACTAGTGCTTGCAGGCCGAGTTTTGATTTCAGTTCTGTAATTGAATTATTGATTATCCTTTTGACGTTGTCTAAGATTCGTTTTGAATGAGGCTTCTATCGATACTGGCAATAACGGGAACGCTTCGTCTGCCGCAAAAAAAGTATGGAAACGGGGACTGTTTGTTTCGTCGTGTGTTACAGGGGGAAGACGATGAAGTGATGTCGAAACCCCACGGGTAATCCAATACTTCGCTGCACTAGATCTAAAACTATCCCCGTCTCTGTTACGTCCATTGTTGTGGACAACCCGACTGCATCGCAGAACGCCATTAGAAAGACAGAAGGTGGTACCGATCTATAATAATTGTAATTTTGTGAACCGGAGTTGGGAAATTGATCTACGGTATTGATAGATGTCAAATTTCACCAGAACCACTTGTCAAACGTTAAAAAAAATTGCCTTTTTTCTTTCCGTGAAACTATATCGCGACTGATCGAAATTCAGTCGCGCTCGTGTACGAAGAGAGGACATAAATCGATTGCGAACCGATTGCACAATAGTTTAGCATCACACGACTGGTTTAAGATTTGCGTTACTCGCGTGCCTCCTACATCTAAAACATCTAAGTCGATTTATTTCGTCGCCGTCAATTGAGGTATGCACAGGACGCGGTGCCTATAAATACGTGTTTTAAAATACTCCTACGAGCTGTCTTCAGTACCGGACGGATGCTGCCGTCACGAGACGAATTTCACCATTGTTTATTTTATTTATTACCCACGCAGAATTTCGACGTTCCGGTCGCCGTATCTCAAATTCAACGTAGATAAATTTGTGACGGATTTAGGTTTTTTTTCCTTTCTTTTACTCCTCAGTGTCGCCGTGAAACTATTTTTTTTTTTTTTACAAAAAACTTGTTTTAAATGTAGTTATCAGAACGAAAACCGTATCAACACGAACTCCCGAGCGTATTTCAGTTGTATTGCGCCAATTGTTTACGACGCCAGGTCAATATGATTCTAAACAAATAAAGATATAAAGGGGGATAAAGGAAATGAAAATGAAGTGTCTAGACAACAAGATTAACAAAATCGTGACGTACGACCAACAAAAAGGTAGGGGATCAAAGCCCTTTACGAGTTCATAAAATAGGTATTTTTCGTCTCTTAACGTGAAAAACAACAGAAAATACGTCACTTCTGAGTAGAAAATTAACAGCGTTTGGGTACGCTCACAGAAGTATTGCAACAAAAATATATATGAATATTTTTTTTTCACTTTCAGCACGAAGTAACAATTGTGTGTTCTGTACTTTATTTTACCCGGCTGTTTGTAATTAAACAAAAACATTTTTTCCCCTCCTTTTCAATTATCAAGCGCCATATTTATACAGTTATTATTAACATAAATCAACTAATAAAAGTGCACAAAACGAAAAAAAAAATACAAATTAAAACGAAGCCGCTTCCTATAGTTGTATAGTATATATAATCATCAACCTTGATCAAAGAATAACAACAAAAATAATATCTACTGATCATAACTACATACAAAAATCGCATTTAGTTTCACATAAATTCTTATTGGAGTTTTTTTTTCACACAGTATATTTTTAAGGATTTATCTAGATGAGAAATAAATATATATGTACGTTTATTATAATACGCTGATTTGTTTTCTTTCTTCGCAAATGTCAATTTATTGTAAATATGTATTTTGATTTCTAATTGTATTTCAAGTGAATCGAGTTTAACAATACAATAAAGATATAGTTTTTTATAATTTTTATTAGTACTTAAGTACAGTGTCATAGTCTAGTGAATTTTTACAATTTTTTTTTTTTTTTTGGGTGTCACGGACGTTTTTGCGGTATAAAAATCTACCGTAAAATCCTCTTATAAATTAATAAGTTCAATTTCGTACAAAAAAAAAAAAAATAAAAATAAAAAAGTAGTGTAATATAATGATCAGGTAAACATTTTTATAATAATATATAACATATAATCTACAATATATGTATATATATATATTATTTTATTTAAAAAAAACATCCAGGATAATAATAATAATAATAACAATATGGCATGATTATGTTTGATGTAAGGAGGTTATATTGTATATTTACGAGCGAAGGTAGGTAAAAAAAAGAGAATACTGCCGTCGGATAAGCCCTCGCGTAGGAATGTGATGTCTACGTGCCTAAAAATTTCTAGTAAAATGTAAAAATATATAGTATTTCGAAAATGCTCGTGAAAAAAACCAAAACGCGTTTTCCACTATCCAAACCCATGTATACTATTTTGCGCTACAATCGTCGCATTTACATATCATAATATATGATGTGTATTGACGTCTAGTGTATGCCTATATTATAATACTTCGCGGGACATGTAATGTTTAGAATAATAATTCTAAATCTAGCATCAATCGAATAAACTCGTTGGAACGAAATTATTTTAGCCGTCCACGCGTTGCTGATAACCGCATTAATTCGAAAAGTGTTCGATTCGAGAAAACCGTAATAAAACTATATGTAATGATTAAAAACTGAACACGTTGAAAACACTTTTCGAACAATCCGTTTGGACTGCCGGAGACTTTATCGTTTAATATTTGCCACAAACACGTAGAACACGTTTATGACGGTCGGATCCGATTGAAAAAGCATTCCGCTCCCCCGTGAAACGACCCAAAAGCCGGACAAAAGTGTGGACCTTGGAAACAACGGGTTTACTTATTTTTTTTAAGCAGATTTAAATTCGTCTTTAAGTCTTCTACGATTTAAACGAGGTGATTTTTCGATATTAAAAAAAAATAAATAAATAAAAATTGAGCACGCGGACAAATATACGAAATTATTTTTTGTCTTTTAATTCATCAATAATATTACGTATACGCGGTAAATTATAATATCGAAACTGGCCTCGATTAAAGGACGAAAAATTCAAATCTGTTTTCAGAATTTTTATCCAATAAACCCATTTCCCCACAGTTTTGTCTGTGTTGGACTTTTAGACACTATTCATACGCGTTGCGTCAATTCGATCTCGTTGGTTCTTGCACGCGTGAAAATACTCTGTCTTCCACCCGATTTGAAATTACATATTCGAAAGACACGCAAAAGTGTATTCCTTGAAAAGGATGATACGAAAAATCCTAATAATAACCCATTTACAACGTAATTGACGTTACGACATACACACGATATAAATCGATTTCAATTATATATGATTATAACTGCAGTATTTAATACAGACGCTGAATAATATAATATTATATCGTTGATCGTTGTTATCCGGCGCAAATTTTGGTACGGTGAAATTTTAATTTTGAATTTTCGTATCGATTACATTTTGTGTTATGGAAAATAAAAAAAAAAGATTAAATTTTACAGAATGGTACAAAGACCATTATTGTAATTGAAAAAAAACTAAAAAAAATAAGAAAGGATATAATACAATTGGCTTGTCAAAGTAAAAAAATGTCCTGTTTCACGGGTACAGCTATAACACCGGAGAAAGGAATTCTATCAAAAAAAAAAATTAAAATTAACGAAATTGAAAGCGGTAATTCGCATTTGAAAAACGATAATAATTTTTATAATCCGAGGTCAACTAACACGTAACACGCAAAAATTTCAATTATTTTTTGCATTCGGACACTCTGCAGAGGTAATATTATCGTTTTTAATTTCTTTAAACATAGTGAAAACGATTTTAACAGAAAGTTTTTCTGACAAACGATACGTACTAAAAGGGCTGTTGTATAATAATACTTTTATCTTGTTCACGTAAACGGTCCGTCCGGTTGAATCCGCGGTACATTTGTATTTCAGGATGGACTGGGAAATATTTTCTGACCGGGAAACAAAATACGCTCTAAAGATAAAATCTCTCGCTGCTAATTCATCTCTTGCACAGAGACGATATACACAGATGCGTTCTAAACGCTTCGTTCACAACGCATAGTGCAGGCGTGTTATTATTCGATATTTCCCCAAAAAAAAAATCGATAAATTGAGAAATCCACTTTTGCCATTATTTTTTTGTAAAAACCCAAAGAAAATATACGGAACGACTTTTATCGGTCTAAAGGAGAGAGAAAAGGTGATTTCTAAACATTCCTAAAGAGAACTCCGCGCTATCGGCAGAGATTTCGGGATTTCAAAGACACGCCGATTCATCGAGTTCGTGTGCGCAGTCGGCATATATGAAAATATAATTAAAACTCCAAACAGGATATAATAAGGAAACCGAACGTTTCGTACGTTATACATTCAAACAGCGTAAAAAACTTGTTAGTTTTTGGTCCGTTGAGAATTTCTTATAAATAATATTATTACGCGTACATTGCGTTCCCCCCCCCTTCCCTCCTGGATAGTTTTCCAACTCGTATTCGTTTGTTTTTCATCGTGGAGTTTTCACTTCCGCGTACGTTCCAATAAAAGAAATAGTCAATCTTTTGCGTTTTAAATTCCGTTAATAGCCCCGTGTGAACACGGGCGCGTTGTTCCAATCGTGAAAGACGTTGCGTTTAACTTTCAAGTGACAGGAGGCAGAAGAAACGGGTTTGGGTGTCAGTTGTAATTTAATTGACATGACATAATAAACCTTTTATTATAAATAAGTTCATACCGTATACGAATTTATGTTTTTTTTTTTGTTTAAATAATTAAGTATAAAATTAATCAATTTAATGTTCGGTTTTTTTTTTTTTTTTTGTAGGAAATATGGCGAATCGCATTCTACGCTTTATATTTAGAGCGTTGGGAAGTTAAAAAAAAAAAAAACAATTTAAATGTTTAACGTCGTAACAGTTATCTGAAACTCGGTGGGAGTGCAGGTGATTAGAAGTTCGAAACACGACTCGAGGAAATAATTAATGAAGGCGATGGATTAGGTAACAAAAATATCTGCAATTAAAAGTGAGGCGATTTCCGTTGCCGAAACTAAAATATCATACGAATTTGTACCGAGTTCCGTATTACGGTACGATTTACTAATAACGTTAGTGTAACTCTATAAAATCAAAATATTTCAATTGATTTTGCTGCGAAATAAAGCTTAAAAACGTTTTAGAAGATTTCCGATGATTATTTTGGATACAATTCCTCGATACAATACCATTCAGTTAATATAGATAAATTTTTTTGTTGAAAAAAAGTAATTATAATTTACAGATTTTTTAAAAAACATTGATGAAAACGCGGATACGAATGGGATGGAACTCTTTTAATGAACTTAGTTTTCTTTCTGAAACAGTAGATGAAGGGGGACTTCAACACTGTACATTCTACAGACAATTCTTCATTATACGCGTTACACTGCCACGTCTAGAGACGTACGAAATAACACGAATATCTACGAGAAATAAAATTTAAAAATAATTATAAAACCATTACGTGTTTTTAATTCGTATATTAAGTGGACGCTGTATACGCTTATGCGTCGCGTAAAATAAAATATTTCGAGTATTATAATTTTTTATAACCGTTTTCTGGTACAATTGTAATAAATATTTTTTTTTTTTCAAATATTCGCTAAAATTAAAAGACTACGCTCGTAATTTGTTTTCGAGGGGAAAAAAATTTAAATAGAGCGGGGCTCTTTTAACGTACGAAGAGATGATTTTTCTCAAATGCGGTGTCATACCCCGGGCCCTGCAAATTGTAGGCACAGCCGTGTATTTAATGATTTATTGGAAACGTTCTGCGTTATATTATCAGTATTAAGGGAGACTTTCTTCTCGACGTGGCTAAGGGAGTAAAATTACAGGACGCTAACCGCAGCTATCGTGACCCAGGAGAAAGGGTCGGGCACGTGGTCCAGCTCGAACAATCCGCGGATTATTATTGATATATTATACGATGTATACCTTTCGAGCCGTTTAAATTACAACCACGTAATATCACTGTACCAAAAGAAAAAAAAAATTTATCTTTCCCCCCTACCTCCTTTATTTATACGATTCTTGACAAGGACAATACGTTTTCGTTTTCTTTTTTAACTATCGCTGACAGAGAATATAACATCTCCTTTGGCTTTTTCTTTAGACAATTACGGGGTACCAGCCTATAGGAAAATATAGAAAATTTTCGAGATAAATTCCATTTTAGATTCTGAGCGGAGCGAGGAATGTATTGGTTTTATAATGATGTGTGCTTTTTTTTTTTATGTCTGTACCTGAAAATTCTACTAGAAGGAGTGCTCCGTGTAGCACCTTTTCTGACTGAAAATTGCATCTAGTTTGTACTTTAGAAGAGGTCATTTTTCGATTTTCTCAATAATTTTTTTTTAAAGTCAGGAAAAACTACCACAAATTACGTAAAGACGCTAAAAATGCAATTTCGTCTTAATCGATTGCCGTTTATTTTTTCGTATGTTTATTACACCGAAGTTCCGCTTAGAATCGTTTTATCGAATGCAATGGTTTATCATTGCTTTCAAATTTATAATAAAAACAAAATTCTAAAATCTTTATCCAAGTAATTCACTTGAGCGATATCCGCAACGACCCGCGGCTCGCTACCTTTTTTAAATATGACATTTCGATGAATAAATCTAAACAATTACTCGGTGGACCATCTGCAACCCCCACGAATTCCCACAACGCTAAGGATGTCGTCGTGTACACACTTTACGTGTTGCACTGCGCCAATAAATGTGTTTTTCTAACAAAAACAAAACAAATTATCGACTCACTATTTTATGATTACGACGCGTGTAAAGTGTTATACGAATTCGTATACACAATATAATATAAACAACTCAAATTGAGAACAACAATGACCCGTTTGTTGAATGGCTTCGAACTATATTTTGTTCGTGAGAAATTCTTTATAACACGTATAAAAGCAGAATCGTTAATATCGAAACGTTCGAGCTTTAAATAATTCTCGCCGTTTAAAAATAGTCACATTAAAACGTAGACGTAATTTGTATTTTTAATTTACCGTTCCGAAACACAATTTTCGCTGTGCAATTTTGTTTAAAAAAAAAAAAAATATAACCGATCGATATACATTAATTAGAACACGTCGTAAGAAAATACCGTTCGCTTCGACGACACACTTTTTACCGGGTTTTATAGACACACACACACACACGTTATTATGTACAATTAACAGTAGTGCAATTAACGTATATAATCACAGTTCAAAAATTACGATAATACAGTTTCTAGCTGGGTGGATGGCGCCGAAACGGAAATTTTGAAATCTGGTACACGTCTCTCTCTCTGGATACCAGCAAAATATTACGATTATTACGAACTCTCCATTCTACGAATGTCAATTGGTTTCAGTAATTACACGGTAACGACGGTACATGTACGTTATTAGACATCGTGATGTTAAGAAAACGCGAGTGTATAAATTACGAAAAATACGTTTGAAATATCTACGAGTATTCTTATTATGAAATTTCAAGAATTTAAAAAAAATAATTCTACGCTCGATTAGTTAGAGGAGGGAAAAAATGTTTTTTTTTTTCTCTAGTTATTGAATATATTTTATTCATTAGTTAATAAAATGTTCGATCACTACACTTAGGTTTTCTTCACTACGATTGGGATGGTTTAAGTACCTACTATAGTGCCTACATACACTGAACTCAATACGTGGAACGCGTATATCGATCAAAACATGACCCGAGATTGAAGGTCGCCATGTGCATTCCGTAAGATATAAAAGTCATGGAGGATACGATGGAATATAATTTTTTCCATGATATTTATCATGTTTTATTATTTACTTTGAGATAACAGGACACAAAACGTCGAATTATCTCCCACGGTTAATATTATGTGTATAGTGTATATTGTATATATATACATTAACCGTAGAATCATCCAAGGTTTATAAAGGTTATATACTATCTATAAACCTTGTAATTATCATGTTTTATTATTTACTTTGAGATGACAGAATACAAAACGACGTGCTCATGGCACCAAAAATCGGTTATTTTTACAAGTCGGTAACAAAAACAGGAAAATAGAAACGGATTGCATATGGCGGCTATATTTCATATACGAGAATTATACAGAATTCGCGTTCCATATATTGAATTCAGTACCTACATAATACAAATGTAATAATTTTAATTTAGTACTCTTGAATGGCATTTTTTTATTATTAAACTAGTCACATGTGTACAACGTGAGCACACGAATCTGATAAAAAAAAAAAACAAAACACCTATACTCGAGTATACTTGAGTGGTTTTAAAAATATACTCAACGAATAATTATATTTGTAAAACTTTATTTAATTAAAATAACAGAGAAATGGCTGCGCGCATGCGCATTTTGTTACGTGTGAAATCCTATATATAATAAACAACGGAAGATGTCTACTATTCAATTCGCACAACATGGAAAAACGATTTTTTAATTGCGTTTAGTAATTTCCACTCGTTTTTTGTTTATTTATTTTATTCTAAAGAGAAAACTTTTACGATATGTACGTGAAAAGTGTAAAATTAGAAACAATTATCGTTTCACGAGTGTAACGTAATACGATTTATGAATTTATTTAATAATAAGCCTTAATTACAGTTGCACGCAAAGTGATTATTCGCTACGGAAATTTTCCTGTTTCCTGATATTAAACCGATTGTTTTTTTGTTTGTGCTCATCGTACGACTTTATTTGTTTTATACGGTTTCGCAAAAGTAATTTTTTTAAATCGGCTCTACAGGATGTGTAGATATATAGAGAAAACAGAACTAGAAAAAAAAAAGACAACAACTAAAACAATCTGTCTTAATACTTTTATTTATTTGCTTTTAGTCTGTTTATTGTCGGAGTCGTTTGATTTGTGAAAAAAAAACCTCACGACATCTTCTCCTCCATCCCCGATGGTTGTTAAGTTCGCTTTTTTCTTTGTTTTTTTTAAAAATATTTTATCGTGTCGTTCCAGTTTTTTTTTTTTTTTGCTATTTTTAATATATTTAGAAATATTACATTACGGCACCGGACGAAAAAATGTAAACATTAGTTCCATATTTTTTTATTAAATTTGTAAATTATCAGCGCGGCTCACTTAATAAATTTCGAAATTTTAACCGTTCCTATATTTCGATTACAAATCGATCAAAAATGTACGCAAATTAATTCAGTTTCAGAATCATTTTATCATATTAATTGTTCGCGTATGTATTTATAAATATATGAATTACATTTTTGTTTTCGAATAAGTTACTACGAAAATCAATTCGAATAAAACGCGTTTTAAACGTGTTAATTAATTATCGACTGGTTTTCTATTCTGGCGACAAAGAGAAATCACGTTCTGCAGCAATCACAGTCCAAAACTATGTGTGTAATATTTACTTATATGTATTATATTATTTTTAATAATTATTAATTATTATTCCGTCAAAACACGTACGTACACTATATAATATAATAAGTATATTTTATTTTTAACAAAAAAATTATTTTATAATTGCAACGTTCGAGTAACGGAAAGAAATATGTATTTAAAAATAAAAAAAAATTATCAAATTTTTTTTTTTTTCAAATTTTACGCAAATGTGATCCCGTAGAATTTTACCGTTACGTAGAAATATACAAATTAAAATACTATCGCGCCAAAAAGAAAAGATAAAAAACAATGTTTTATTTCATTTTCGATTTATGTGTAATTTAAACTAATTTAACATTTTCGTTGTTCAATAAGAAAAACCGGCGTTTTTTCTTCGACGTTAATATTGAATTCCATCGAAACGTTCGATGAACGCTTAGAGTAATATTTCTCAAATCGTTCGATTAAAATCAAATAAACCGACAACAACGTAGGCGTGCAGGACGGAATAAATTGTGTTTTAATAATAAATTCAACTGGTAACGTCGTTATACCTCGTTACAGCGTAGTGTTATATTCCCAGGAAAAGTTTCTATTAATTCGTCTTCAAACGCTTTACGGTATACGGATCTTGGAATTTATTGAAATAAATGGCTGTCAAAATGTATAAAAAAAATATTGCGAAAACGATTTTGTCGACTTGAAATAATACACAACGAATGAGTATGACGCAGAAAAACCATAATCGGTAGTAATAGCAGCGTGCATTGAGAATTTTCGATGTAATAAAAAAAAATATATATATGTATAATATCGATAAACAACGTATTATTATGCGTAATATTTTTAAGTATTATTTGTTGTCGTACAATATTCTATTCATAAAATATTCCGTATAGATCGATTACGTCATTGAAAATTGTTTTTTGTTTTTTATTAACATTTACGTTGCGTATTCGAAAACACGCAGTTTATCATTCACTCGAGAACTCGACGCGTTTACATTCATCGGTACTATATCAATATAATTGCTGTTGATAACATACAAATTAAATTTCGCTAAAATGTTTTGAAAAGTGATATTGTAATGCTGGGTTGCATGAAAATTTACAGAACCGATAACTCGTTATCAGTTCTGTAAAATTAAAAACCGTTCTGTAAAATTTCTAGATGTTATCAAATTTACGGTTTTCGGATCGATCCGATTTCGGTTCTGTATAATTTACAGGACTGTTTTCCACGTAGAATACTCTATGGTTTGCTAGTGTCCTTATCATTTTTCTAATTTCTTGATAATGCGCATGCGCAGGTCGCCAAAAACAATAACATTTGAATAACGATAACGATAAGATTAAAAATGTGTATATACCATCTACCGAGTAAGCGGTTATAACCTAATTAATATAAAATATTTACAATATTTTCATGAAACGCAATTTGTTCTATAACTTGTAATATACAGAACCGATAACTTTATCGGACCAACAGTTTACGGAACTATTTTCATGCAACCCGGCATAAGACTACAATATAATATTACAACGTGAGAAAATATGCGCTAGATATAGATTTTGGATATAACGTGAGCGCACGCGAGTAATAAAACAGAAAACTGTCTTTAAATTGTATAAAATGACTTCATCAAAAATAACTGCAGCGTGTACGTTTCAATCTCTCATATATATTGTTTCCTCGTTTGCTTGCGCCAGGACAAAAATACGCCGACCGATTTCCAATTGAAAAATCTAACCGCGGTTACCGAATAAATACCAAAAACGTTTTTGACAAATCGACTTGTTTTATTTTTAAATTACTATTTATTTTTTTCATACGTGAATTTTTTTTTCTCCTTTGAATTTACGGAGATAAAATAACAGTTGACATCAGAGTACATTTATGACCAAAAAAAAAAAAGGACAAAAACGATTTTAAAACAAGAAGAATGCGTGTAAAGACAAGACAAACGGATGGAGTTATATATTTCCCACCCCGCGGTGTTCTTCGTCTCATCGTATTGTTTGAAATACGTAAAATGCAATTTATTATCTTTTTTTTTTTATTATTTATCTTTTAGTTTTTGTCACGTGCAATAACTTTCTTCTCGTAAATATGCAGAAATATATATTACATTTAGCTAGTTCTCGGAAATGGCGAAGTAAAAAAAAAAAGGCTAAATTTGAAAATATTCATCACCGCTGATCAATCGAAACGATGTCAATTCGTAAACAATCACGAATATGCAAATATTTTAACATGTATCGAATTAAAAATAATAATTTCATTGACTATAATGAATCGAATCGTTGAATTATTCGCTATTACTTATTAATTGATTTTCGTTTTGAACATTTATATTACGTCAGTACGGTAAAATCGTTTAAAGTATTCGATAACGTTGGTTAACAGCCAAAGAGATCACCAACAAGAAATTTTGTCAACAATAGATTTAAATAAAAAAATCTCATAACCGCGTCATCCGATCTGAGCTTCAAACTTCGAGTACGCGTAATCCGACGTTACGTCTTTTCCATGCTGTGTATTATGGTCTGGAGAGTTGGACTCTGAAAAGAGCAACTATCTTAGAAGGCTACGATCATTTAAAACGTGATTATGCGACGTACTCAGGAGAACGCAAAAGAAGTTGGAAATCGTCCATACAGTGAAACGTCCAAAATTACACTTGATGATTAACGAGAAATATGTCACTTCGAAGAATAATCCAGAGCAAATGACAGGGGAGAAAAGTGTTGGTAGTAGTGGTTAAAGAATCTTCGGGAACGGTATAGCACAATATCAGCTGATCTGTTCCGAACTAGCGTGTACAAAAATAGGATAGCCAATATGATAGCCGACCTCCCTGGGGAGACGGTGTAAGAAGAAGATGATGATGATGATGATGATCAAATCGTGAATTTTCAATAAAACACTAGATTAAATATCGAAAACCGCGATGATCTATTTCAATCAATTATTTTACGCGTTTTTCAACGTCTCGCACGTCAGCTTCGTAATTGATAGTAAATCATTTTTTCGTGTTTATAATACGCGCGTATAATAGACAGACGTGCCGTCCAACTTGACGCGTCTATCTTAAAAATAAAAAAACGTGACGGTTCGTCTTATTATCGAGCCGTAGCATTTAAACGAAACTATATACATATATTAAAAGTAACCGATTTTCGTTTACGGATTAAACTGGAAAAGTAATAATTGACGGGTTCGTTTAATATCGTTATAGGTAAGTATATTATACACAGAAATCGATTGAGTGCAACACATTCACACAGAAGTAACCTATAGAAACAATAGCTGTATTACGTTATATAAACAAATTTTATATAAAAACAAAAGTAACAATCATAATTAACGTATTTCACGTTACCTGATTACGTTCGCGGTTTCGCGCACGTTATATATTTTATTAATACACGAGTAAGAGCACGAGACACATTATTAACGTTCCCCTCGTAAAACATTGATAAACTCCTTATTGTTTTAACGTACCAGTATTAGATTTATATATCCAAGTAAACTCGAATACAGTGTCATAATGTATGTTAAAAATAAAACAAGCTCGTTTTATTGTTCTCGCGTTGTCTAATTGAAAACTGTAACAGCGGCTACTTGTGTAAATTAGACAACAGCAACAGCGACTAGCATTTGTCACCATTAAAAAAAAAAAAAAAGAAGAAAAAAACCCCCGAAAAAAGAATATAGAGAACGCAATTTAACAGAAGCAGAGAAATTCGTTTTAGTAACAAAGACGAAATGTGTGCGTTTATTACGTTTTAAAAATGATTAAAAAGTTTTTTTTTTAAAAACCTTTTTTCTTGCCCGTTCGTTGAAATATTTCATATTTTAATATCAGTCGGTGTTTTTGGACGTGCCTCAGAAATACCGTTCTCCCGACAATTATATACGTAGAAAAAAATGGTATCGTACAGATTTTTTTTTTTGTAAAAAGAACAAAAACGTATACGATATACTTTATTATTTCAAATAATCGTCGATTTATTTAAAAAAAAAAAAATACCTCCCATTTAAAATACAGTGAGTAATACAATTCTTTTAATAACACCTTATATAGCTGTATGATTTTTGATTATTTTTTTAACCATTACAATACATAATCTAAATTCCAATCCAACAATTTCAGGTTTTAACAATAATTTTCATCGACAAAAAAAAATATATATATATATATATTAAAAACGTTCCGACCTTTGTCTTTCGAGCACATCAATAATAACAATACGAGTCGAGTGGGATACAGGATAAGAAAAAATTTGCGAAAAACCTTTCGAGGCATATTTTCTGTCATAAATCATCATCGAATATCGGCTTCGAGCTCAGGAGAAATCGAGTGTCGGTTGAGGTCCGTGATTTATACACGTTTTCGAAATATAATAGTTTCCTGCGACGTTCGTTTCGTAATTTATTTACTACAGTCGTTTTGTAGAAACTTCACAAAATTACATAACTAAATAATCGATTTAAGAGTACCAAAAAAAAAATGGTTAATCGGAGGAGACAATTATATTAATATTGTGTGCGACTTTAATTCCCGAGTGCTTAATTGTGGGTTTGTATTGCTCGCCTGCAGTAGGATAGCGTTAAAAAACGCCTGCCGTTCTCCAGGATTATCGTTTGGTAAACCTTCGTGCGGTTTACAACGACGACGGGGGAAAAAACAAAATAATTCTCTAGACGAGTCAAGAATTTTCAAATCCAGTTAATTTTTTTTTTCGTGGCCAGATGCGTACAACGAAAAAAGTAAACAACATAGTTTTTTAATGCCGTACAAAACCACCTGGTCCAGTATATTATTATATATACATCTGTGTTCGTCGTATATCAAGATCCGTGAGAATTAAAAAAAAAAATACTCAAATTTGTTTTCTACGAATTTCAAAACGAAAAAGTGGCGAATCGGACGAAAAATTCAACTTTTATTCGCAGCACTCGTTCAAAACCCGTTTTAAACGCTTTGAACGAATTAAAATATATAATTATTTTAAAAGCGCAATATTAATTTTATATATATACATATACACACACTTTAAGGGTTGAAATTAATTCAACGGTGGTTACTTTGCCAAGTTAGTTTGTAAAAACCGTTGATAACGATAATAATAATAATAATATTTCATCAAACATAATATCATCAGAGATATTTTAAGAAGAGAAAAAAAAATGTGAGTGTGCGATAAATATTTATCGCGTTTAATTCGACGTTAATTCGGACTGTTTTGCGAGAGTAAAAAAAAAAAAAAAATTACTCCTTTCGTTACACTTTTGTTGAAAAGGTTTTATTTCGCAAAACGAATTTCGCTGTTGTGTACGCGTGCAGTAGATTTTACGACAAACGTTTCGCTGCGATATTCATTAAATCGAGCAATTCTGTTTTACTGTCGTCGATATAATATCGTGATAAATTTATGGAAAACACACGATTATTATCTGTTCGAGTATTTCATAATAATATACGAATGTATATATATATATTATATTATATGCATAAATAAACGTATACGAATATACTTATCCGCATTACAGGCCTCCTTTATTATACGCACATATTATATAAAAGTGTGAGATTTTCCATTGAAAATTTTTATCCTATAATTTTCGGACGATAAGTACAGTATTCTCTCGTTTTGCAACAAAAAAAAAAAAATAGAAAACAATTCAATTATTTAAATATTCGCAGTACGCAGATACACGTTTTCATTACGTTTTTATACGCGTAATATTTGTATATAAAATTTATACTAATTATAATATTTACAATTTTAATTGTATTCTCATACTGTTCCAGTATTTCGATAAATTAAATGCGTTATTTCGTGTTTATTCGTACGTATATATATATATAATAATCATACACAAGTGTCTAATGTGAGCGATGACTGAAGAACGCATAATTATTATATTTCAGTTACGCGTATTTTCTCGGCAAGTCACGCCGGGAATCAGAATGTTTTTAATTGAAAGTGTGTATCACTGCAGGTTCTGGCAATCGAAATGAATATTTCTATCCAGAAAATGTATGTCCGCCGTACGTTATTGTACATTATAATATAACGTATATAGGTACGAAGGAAAAATATATGTAACAATAAATCCGTAATAAATATTGAAAATTATTGAACAATTACACCAGAAAACGTTTCTTGAAGTTTTAACGCGCCGTTAATATTATTCGCATGAAAATGTTTAAAAAAAGAGAAGAAAAAAATTTGGATAGTGGGGATAACATGTAGACAACGATGAATTGTCAAGTCGATCGGTGTGGGAACCATTATTAAATTTCAGTAGAAATTATTTTATATATAAATTGACCGAAAAACTCCAAGGATTTAAATTATCCAAATGTTATATATTTGCAATATGAGATTATATACAATAGGTATACGCGAAAAGTAAATACATGTTTAATGATTACCGAGTAAAAAATAATTTCGAAATTTATCTGACGTAATTTAAAATATAATATCAAATATTATTGCCTCTATTGTTGTGCATAATATGTTAGAAATATGAAAACACGTCTGTATAGCAGTATATAGCAGTACGCCTGGACGACACTGTTTTCTCATTAAAAGTACACACTCGTATAATATACCCGTTTCAATTTCACATACCTCCCACACACATTTAATCATAATTATATAAAATAACGAACTCTGGTACTAAGGCCATTGCTATAACGGGATATTTATTGTCAATACTACTGATATACAATTTACTATTGTTTTTTTTTTATACCAAAAAAAAAAAAATCCAGTACGGATGAAAACTCGTGGTTCGATGAACATTTTCAAAAGTAGTTTAACCACTAGAAAATGTGAAATTTTTTTTGGCAAATACAAAAAAAGAACTTATATATATTCGTACGTTTCGAACAATTTGTACGTTCTGTGTATAATATAAGGATGTGGCAAAAAGTTCTCGTTAAAACTATACACTATATCTGTAGCGATTCCCAAACTGTGTGTCGCGCTTCCCTTGCAGAGAAGCGCGAAGTAAATTTCGATATTGCATCCATTTATTTTTATCCGTTCACACACATTATAATATGTGGTTTACATCATGACTAAATAAACAGGCGTGTCAGCTATAATTTTATTTTCGCTATCACTGCGCATGTTCCCCAGACATGGAAAAAACGATATAAATAACATGGATGAAAGAGTTTTGGTGAGGTTTTTAATATTTGAAATACATTTTTATTATTTTAATTAATAATTATTTAGTCGTGATTCAGTTATGGTGTGTAATGGGCATCTAATGAAGTCAATAAGGAATATTTTAATTCATAATAATGTAACAATTTTATTAAATTATTTCCATGAATTTTATCGTTTATTCCAAGTCCGGAGAACGTTTTCTGCGCCGTGTTATCTAGCTGACATGCCTGTTTATTTATTCATGGTTTACATTGCAATCGTTAATGTGCAATAAAATATTTTATTATTTCAGTATTCGTGTTGAGTCGTGGAGTACATTATCGGTGTGTTCGACCTGCATTATTAAATTGTATTTATATATTTTTCGAATGTTGGTAAGAATATACTTAATTATTATTTGAAACGTATTTCCTATTATTGTTAATATTTTTTTTTTTTTAGTATACTTTAATGTCGACTAGAAACGCTTGTTGAATAGTGACAACGTTGGTTCCTAATTTCGAGGCATAAACGCGTGGAAAACAAGCACATCATTCGCATTAGACTTAATTATTTCGTAATTTAATTAAATTAAATATTAGTAGTTATTGTTTTTGTCATAAAAATAGAAATATTTCGTAATACTTTAAAAATTAAATAATATTAATATATATTATTGGTTTTTTTTTTGCCTTAAAAATAAAAATTTTTTCCATTTATTCGTGGCGAGAGCGATTGATTTTTAATTCTAAAACGTGCGTGAACCAAAAAAAGTTTGAGAACCGCTGCAATCTATAATATAATACGTAATAATATTTTATTCGATATTCGCGAAGAGACTAAGTATTTGTCACGTTTAGAATTACGTAACCGAGACGCGTGTACGCTGGAGGAAGGACGAAGGAACAGTATAAATTAATATATCGCGGGCATTCGCGAAAATGCGGCTCGGTTAAAGCGATCAATTCACAAAAATCGAATGCCAACCGACACTTCCCAAAAGCGTATTTAAAAAAAAAATAACTGGAATTCAAAAGACCACCTTCGGCTTCTATCGGGATAAAAACTTATTTATAATCCGGCATTGTTACTATATATAATTACGCGTATTTACTTATATATATATTTATTCGAGTATTATAAAATGCACTGGAATACAAACACAAAACGATAATAATACCTATGTATATAGTACGTAATATAGGTATTTAGTGAATTCGAGCTGGATGATATTTTGAGCGGTTCGGAATAACAGCGCATTTACGTTAATCCTCGTTTTCTAAACGAATATAGCGATTTAAAGAAAATAAAAATAAAAATTAATCTATTAATTACATGCGCGAGTGTATGTCGTAGCCGTCTAGCGAAAACGTTCTTTTCGTGACCGAGTTGGCCAAGTTGATCGTTGATCCATTTGAAAACACAATAGGTAATAATAATAATAATAATAATAATAATAATAATAATAATAATAATAATAATAATAATAATAATAATAAAATGTGACACATTCGCGTATTCATTAAAGATTATAATAGAATGTTACATTTCACGATATTTGCCATAAAATTGTTTTATTGTAACTTAAATTTCCATTTATTTATTCGATTTTTGTATTTTCGCGTGCTGTTAATAATAGCGTCCCTTTAAAAAAAAAAAAAAATTAATAAACCTGTAACTGCAATGGTCGAATCGCATAATAAATGTCGATACTTCAAGTGCCTATTAAATACGTCATTATTATAAACTAAAAAAAAAAAACTATTATAAAATTATTATTATTATACGTGTAATGACTCGAATACGGTATAGGTACTAAAAATAATACAATAATAATTCGAAATTAATTTTGTAATAACTTACGTAATATTATAATACGCAAAGTGAATGGCGGGGTCACATTGTGGAAAAACAATCACGCGATGCAATATTTCGTATACTAACCATTTAATGACATTTTTTTTCTCATTTCGCAAAGGCTTGTATAAAATACGATATTCTTTATATAAAACGGTCAGATTTTCGCGTAAAGAACGATTTCGCACCGAGTGGCTACCACATAATATATGTAACCTGAAAAGACATGCGACAATCAGTCAGTGGCGTATACATGATTTTTCAATGGGGGGATCAGCTTAGATTAGGTATGTGGTGGCCTATGGACGAAATTATGCCTATGGGCCTTAATAAGGAACCTTATAAAAAAAAAGATCATGGGCGGAGATCTGACCCCCACATCCCCCCCTTGTATACGCCCATGCAGTCAGTCAATGTCGGTAACGACTATTTTGGTTAGGCTGTATAAACACTGTATTATGTAAAACTTTAGACGTTTTCGTTAATTTCGAAAAATAAGTCCCCCAAACACTGGGTGGCAAAGTACTCGTACAAACGCATTTTTTGAGAGGCGGGAAGTGATATCCTATCTTAAGTAACCCTTCTCCACCGCTTTTACCTATTTTTTTTTTTTTTATCTTGTTTACGCATATTAATTCGTCATTTGTATGGTGTTGTGGTCGCTGATGATGGTGGTGCACGAGACGCGCACACGAAACGATTTTCTTGGCTGCTCGCATAAAACCGGCGGGGGACACCGCGTTCCAAATACTCGTTGTTTCAAAATGCCACCCCGTTACAAGGAATAAACCGAAACGATCTTATGATATATTATTATTACTATTACTTTTACGGTATAATATATAATATATACCCCGAACATAGCTGCCGTTTCAGTCGCTAAACGCGCAGTTCTTGTATCATCATGCTATTGCCGTCGTGTCAGGTCAAAAAATATGGATTACCCCGCTGTTTTACAACGTTTTCCTGCTGCCCGTAACAGCGATAAACGAAACAGTGTAAAGGAGCTAAATCATCGTTCGGTGAAAACCTACTGCAGCGATTTCTCAGGGGCGGGTTTAATTGCTCGCCAAGGGTGGAAGATTTACAAAAAAGAAAAAAATTGTTTTCCCAAAACGATTTGTTTCGATGTACAAATAATATATGCGTTTTAATTCCCGAAAGACCGTTTAACGAAAACCAAAATACCGAAGATTTTTTTTCACAAATTTTATTGTTTAAAAAAAACGTTTAATATTATTATTTATTTATTTTTTTAAATACCGAAGAATATGTATGTGGTATAAATTACGCATTAAATATTCGTTATTTTAATTATATTTTATGGTTTTTTTTTTTTTTTTAAACACTGAAATATTTCTATAGATTTAATATTTGTCAAATTCAAAGAGTAAAATATTATGTAACTGTACTACTATAGACATTTATTTTTTGGATGCATAGGTATATACAGATAGATATTGAAACATTATTCGTGAGAAATAGAATTTTATTAGTGTTTGTTACCGTTCAATAATTGCAAATGGTATAAAAAAAAAAAATAGAACACAATAATAATTTTAAAACAAATTTAAAAATATCGAAGAAAAATTATAATATAACGCCGTTGTAAGCTGTATCGTTCTCAAATAATCCAGCGTTCGTTGTATTTCTCGTATGTAGGGCATAATACAAAATCATTGTTTTCATTCGGTTCTTTTTATAATTTAACTAATCTTTTTTTCATATCTTTTACTCTACGACCAAGACCAAGTTCAGCAACAGCAGTCTATGTGTCTGGTACTCGATATTAGTGCTGGATGATTCGGACTCACGCATTCACGCGTAACGATGACCGTAGGACACTGTGATCAGTCGACTCAAACGTTTAAAATTGTCGTCCATCCACGCGTAATAAATCGTCAAAATACGAAATATAAACGTAACTGAATAAACATATGATTTTCGACAATAAAGTGATTACTGCAGACGACGGTACCTATATAATATAGGTACCAACTTTATTGTCGAAAATCGTATATTATATATTCAGTTACGTTATATTTCGCATTTTTACGCTATAATTTAGGATCACATTTTAATGGGGTAAAACTAATGATAACGATTTATTATATTTACATATTGTAATATAATTCGGTGGAAAAAAAAGAAGAAGGTATTGTATATAATTTTATTTTTTTTTTTTACTTTCATCTTTTGTTTATAACAACGTTTCCGACGGATAAATTGAATTCAACGTTAAATACGTTATGAAAAGCTAATTTAATTTCGTGTTTTCGATATTTTATCATACGACCGAGACGTGCAAAATACACAAAACGTTACCACCGCGTAAACGTTATAAATTACAAATATGAAAAATATCCGCGAGCGTTCTAAAAGGAAATATTAATAACTTCACACGCACTCACCGATCTCTCGTTCAAAGAATAGTACACGCCAAAAGCTAATAATAATATAAATCTCTTTAAACGAAAAAAAAAAAATCATCGCGTTTTCAAAAATCATTTTCTTTTTCAATCTCTCACGCGATGCAGCAATATACACGTGTGAGTGTGTTTATGTAAATACGATTTACCGCCAATAAAATTCCGTGAATACACCGTAACGTATGTAAAAAAAAAGAAAAACGAATAAAAAAATAATATTATAACGAACACATATTGCGAAGGTTTTTTCGAATACGCATTAAATATGTTATATACGTAGAAAATACAAATAAAAATACGTGTAATCTTAAAAAAAAAAAAAAAAATTCTTACCGATATCAATGAGAATAATATTAAATTAATAACGGATAAGAAATATATGGATAGGCCATTCCAATATCGAATGTGCTTCGGGGTAGCGGTCCATTTTAAAGAAGAAAGGAGTCACTATTAGAAAGGTTCCCTTTCTCGCACGTGGTATATTTTAAGGTTGTTTTAATGAAATCATTATGTTTATTATCTTTGGAAATTATACGTGGTGATAACAGGTATTTTCAAATTTTGATATTACATATATATAAATGTATGTAATTATTGCCGGAGTTTTCCCTGATGACTGGAATACCTGACTTGATTACTTATATACTTATAACTAAATCAATCCCGCTTATACAAAAAAGGGCTAATTTTTATGTTTATATTTATTATTCATTATCACAGTTCGGCATTTTAGGCATGGGAGAAAGAGTAACTTGGTAATGGAAGAAAGAATAAACTACCCCCCAAATAATTCTTATAAAATGACCGCAAGATAAGACGTAATGATGACCAATTCATATATTTATTATCTATGCGAATGTATCAAAATAAATCGTTAATATTTATTTTCGAAATATATGCGTAGGTATTATTCACTTTATTCGAAAAATCGTCGCGTCTATAAATAAAAATATAAGTACCGAAGAGTTTTGACGGTTCAAAAAAAAAAATAATTGGTATTTTTCCGTAACGGTCTTTAAGATAATATCTGTCCACAATAGGTATCCGCGTATAAACAAATTGAAATTTTATCAGAGGATTGTGCACGTATGCATTCGAAATCGTTCCGGAAATTCAACCCGTTATTGGTACGGTTTTTTAAACGAATACGATATATGGGACGTGAATTATTCGTGTGACTCTCTCTCTCTCTCTACATAATATTCAATGAATTTAACACTATACGCGTTTATCCTTGGAAACTTCTTATAAACATAAAAACATCGTTGCTGTGTACACGACAACAGCTTGCGACAAAGTTAATAATATGAGTTTTACCTCGCGCCTTTATGAATTCGAAAATATATTTTTTGTTTTTTTCCCCGAACCATTTTTTTATCATTTGTGTGACGAGAAGAAAAAAAAGGACCGGAAAAAAAGTCTAACGTTAAGGAAACATGTGGTGGTACCTAACGATACGGCGTGTGGGAAATAAATATAGGACACGCGTCTATATCGTGAGAAAGAAAATCGAGACCCGACCGTTTTCGGTATATACGCGTTATAGACAACGTCGGTATACCGTGTTATTCGTGCGTGTAAAATACATTTTTCATTTAATATTTTGTGTATTATTCTAATTTTATTGACTGCATTGCCTGCCTACTTATATATTATTTATTATAAATTTAATATTTTTCGGATAATTTGTCGGTAATAAACGGCTAGGGTTCGGGACTTTGCATATTTTTTTTTTTTATTTTCTTAAAAAAATAGCGCCGTGCGAAATTCATTTCTCCACGCCACGCGATATCAAATCACGGAATTTGGATGCGCGCGTATTTCATAGATTTGTCAGTAAAGTGCTTTTTTTTCTATCTTCTGACAAATTTTTCAAATTTTTAAACAATAATTATACTGCTCGATGGAATTAAGCGAAACAATCAATCGAACAAAAAAAAAATATATACTACGTACAAATACAATCGCATGTTTTTGCAATCTATACGACTCGTCATAATTTTAACGTTCTAATAGCTTTATTTTTTAGAAAATACGATATTCAAACTTTTGTAAATTCGGACGTTCATCAACGCGACAGTAACATTTTCTTTTAAAATTATAACGTATTTTTTTAATATTTTTTTTTATTTATAATATAAATAAATGAATAGAAAAAATGCGTATTTTCCGATTTTTTTTTTTTTTTTTTTTTTGTACATATTTAACGGTGCGTTTAACGCGTATTTTAGCGCTTATATTATAATGTTTTTAAACGCTCCAAGTCCCGGACTAATAGCTAATAAATAATAGCGAAAATTGCGTGTGCTCGAACGAATTCTACAAATAGAACTTTTAAGAATTTGCAAATTTGTGCACGATAAATGTATACTGCGGGATATAATATTAACCTTTTTTTCTCCGTTTGTAACCGTGAGATAATAGTATATATATATACGAGTCTAACAAAACTAACAATAAACCACCGGGGTATATTGAACGTAGAAAAGAAAAAATATATATATATAATAAACGAGTCAACGTGAAAAAGTGTGTTGTACCGCAGTGTATATAAAAAAATAAAAATACATGATATTCGCGTCGTAAAAACGTACCTCTTTTAAACGAACCTCTCAGTTTTCATAAGAACTGAATATCGATTATTATAGTTGACAATAACGTACGCGATACAATAATTATTAATTTTACGAATTTACTAGGTAATTATAAGTATAATTTAACTTTTATATAATACAAAATAGAATATTTTTATATTAAAATTAAAATTCTCGAATATTACAAAAAAAAAAAAAAACGAAAAATCGTATAAGAATTTGTTGTATTAAATTTGTCTATTTACTACCGGTAGGTATAGATTGAAAGTCATTGTCAGGTGTTAAAAAAAAGAAAAATACGACTACAAGATTGAAAAACAAAAATGAACGAGAGAAGATTATGAATATTACAATAAAAAGCCGTAGATTTTAAAAATTTTTAAATAATAACTCTCGTATATATATTTTTTTAATACTATTTGGCTCGATATGCTTTGAATATATTACAGGCGTTCTGTATAAAACCCCGTGTACTATATTCGGCAATGTTGTATCAAATTTTAATGTTACGTCCTATTCACGCCTTGGCAATCTATACAATTTGAATCCTAAAGAACGCCAATGCTGTGAAGTATGAAGTTTTAAATACAAGTAGTGTTTAACCAAAATATATTTATTATTTTAATTTATTTTAAAATATGTATATTATTTAAATCATATTAGTAATTTACTTATTGAAGCATACACTGCAGTCGACGCGTGAAATATTGAAATGCATAAAATATTATTTTTTCTACGTACAATTTTTTTTTAATTTGACATTTTGACTTGCGTGTTCATTTGACAATACAATTTTTTTTTTTCAATATTTTTGATACGCTGACACATTTTTGACCATTTTTTTCTCACGACAAATCGAATTAAAAAAATTAAGTTAAAAATTTTTTAGACAAAAAAAACCTAAGAAGCGTCCGATATAATCGCGTGATATTTTTTTTATTATTTTTCATATGACCAAGCCTTTAAGCAGTGCGACTTCGTGCAATATTTATTTGCCATTAGATTAAAAAAAAAACTTTTATTCGGATTTTTATTCGATTCGGCATAAAAACGTTCCGAGACACATTTGTACCGTAAATAATAAATATGGTATATAACGCACGTCAATATATCAAATTCTTTACTTTTATTAAATCTGACCGAGAACGAACACGCGTACATCGGTCAGCGTACAACACACGACTAACTTACAACAATCGTTATTATAACCTATACATTAATAATTACGATAAATGTGTTATCTTACGATACATATTATGTGTTTAAAAAAAAAAAACGACAAACGATCTGAGAGTGAATAATAAAATATTTTCGAAGACATATTGAATTTTCCCGTAGACGCAAAAAACATAATAACGTAATATTTTATGATTTTATACACTTCCTACATGAGGTTCAGCATTCTATATAGAAAATAACTAGGCATTGTATACGTTTTATAATTTTTTCTGCTCGTTTTTTGGCATTTTATAGAAGGCCTAGGTATAGTATAGAATTCCGGATTCAACGCTTTACCCGCGGCCGGTATCGTACATGCGGCGTCTCGCGGAAATCTCTGACAAATACAATACATTTTGTTTTATTCAATATTTTTAAATTGTTTAAAAAAAAAATAATTATTACTAGAATCCTGCCCAACAAATATATAAATAGTTTTTGAAAATTGCCATTTTCTAATTTTACTTAAAATATCTGGAGCGTAACGCTATACGGTTGTGAAGCTTTGGTCATAAACGAGCCCGAAAAAAATGCATTAGAAGCACTGGAGATGTGGTGCCGGAGACGCGTGCAGAAAATAAGCTGGACAGAACGAAAAAGTAATCAGGATGTGCTCGAAATAGTCGGAGAGAAACGCTCATTAATAGACTCCATTAGAGGGAGAAGATGGAAAACGGTGGGACATACACTTAGACATCCGGAAGAACTGCGTAACACAATATTAGAGGGCATGATTGTTGGGAAAAGGCCATCTGGACGCCCACGCGTTTACAGGACAAATCAAGAAAGATTCGGGAGTCGAAAGTTACATAGAATACTTAACGAAATGGCGAGTAACCGTGGAGTTCGGAGAAGAGGATGTGCAAACCAACCCATGGGTTGAAGAAAGAAGAACTTAAAAGAAAATCGTGCTGGAAACGTTAATTAATCGTTAAATTTTTTCATAAAAATAATTATTATTTTTTTAATTTCAAGTCCTTGTTATAATATGAAATTAAAGTACGTCTGTTATAGCACACTGCAGTAGTATTTAAAATTATTAAAAGAAAAGAGAAAATTTTAAATAGTCGAATTAGAAAAAAAATAATAATGAGATCTCCGTGAAACAAACCCTGTATTTTTTATATAATATATATATTTATACAAATTTATTATTTACTAGCGTTATAGTTTCTATAATTTCTTAAATTTTTATCCGTTCATATATTTAATTTTTACGTTTTCGTTTTTTTTTTCATTAAATTTTATTACGCAATTTTATATTTATTTACACATTTTCTTTTTCCTTTTTTGCGTTGAAACGGACTCGTGTATACCCCTTTAGGAAATTTCTGATCGCGCCACTGACTCGTTATACGGCCACAGCCGGCCGGGTGCGAATTACTGCGCGTTGTTTATACGACGTCGAGCGCCGGTCACGTCTTCGGCTCTATACCGAAAGTTTATCGTCATCCGCAGCATCCGGTCGGTCATCATCGCGTACAATTCCAATTCCGCAACTCTTTTTCTTTCTCTCTCTTTATCTCCAGTCTGTCTGTTCCCCTTTCTCACTAGTCCCGCAGTCCACATTTACACTACATTTCATCTCTATACACGCGCACCGTGGTGCACCGGCCAAGGGCGTTATAACGAAAAAATTAATTTATATATATCCGAGTACGGGTCCAGCGCTCGCCGATCTCTGCGGATAATTTGTAACAAAAAAAAAAAGGACGAAAATCGAATATAATGACATTTTGGTGTTAAAAAAAATTCCTTTATAATCTATGAAAACGAGCTGGCAGCCGTGTACACTAACCAGGCTTGGATAGTATTCCTAATATTTTTTAAGTATTCTGTATACTTTTTTTCCAAAGCATTGAATACGGTGTTTTAAATACTTTTTAAAAGTATTTAAATAACAATAAATAAAAATGTTTTTGAAATCTCAATATATTCTAAACGGTAAAGAAAACAATAACTTATTACCTATTCTACTTAAATGTAAAAAGTAATTATTTCAGAAAATTTTTTTAGTAACGACTAGTAGCAGTAGATCTTTAAAAAGACATCAATTATTATTTTATCGATAATCTCGCTATAATACTTGGTGTTTGAACCCAACGTTATTCAAATTATCAATTACATTAATTGATTACTGCACTGTTATTCGATTAAATAATTATATAATTACTATATTTGATATTAGTATTACTGACACCTGATAAAAAAAAAAAGTATTCTAAAATTATTTGGAATACTTTTTGTGAATTATTCAAAAAATACTTAGAGTATACTATTGTCGTCGTGAAATATTCGAACACATATTCTGAATAATTTTTTTCCGAAGTATTCGAAATGCGTATTCCGTATATTTTTTTTATAGTATTTCATCCAAATCTGATACGAAAACACAATTTCTTTTTGCTCGATTATAGTCTAAAAGACACACAGACGCTATAAATAATAATAAAAAAAACTAATAACGAAAACACGGTAAAACCACTGGTACTCATTACTTGTAGGTAACATCGAGCTAAGTAGAGTTGACATTAAATAAACGATTGACAAACGGGCGAATCCAGACACTGCAAGTAGGAAAGAGCAAAATAGAGTAATAAATAGATCCATTCTTACCTGATCGACAAGGATCGCCTAGGCTTTCGTGTGATGCATGCGGAACTCTATTAACAATGGAACACGCGCCCTGAATACTCAACAGCATGCACTAACCTCAACAACCCGCAATAACGACAGAAGAAGCCCGTCAATCGACATAACACTAAGAATATATTCAAATTCGTGAAACACGCACATATATTATATATGTAACTAAGTTAAAAAAAACTAAATTAATACTACGAGTTTACCAACATTAAAATTTGTAAATTAACACCCCGTTTTCGTATCACTAAAGTTTCGCGTATTGAAACATTTTCCCGTCAGTTTCTCAGCCACCGACCAATAATACGATACAATAAACGACTTTCGAGAGTTCTAAAACTTCTCAATTCTACCATTAAGTCAAATAATCAAACACGTTTTCTAAACTTTGCCTTTTGAATTAATTACATTATTATTATTTTATTGTTCTCCCAAAACACTATACGTACACGAACCAAATTATATTATTTCATACGCAGTTGTTTGGGTATTTCTGTATCGATTCTAACCATTCACATTTTATAATAAAACATAATACATATATTTTTCGAGGTTTTTGTTCGTTTGTATATGTACTGTTGACTTACACCTGCCACCGCTGAGCTAAGAACCCGCGTCCGGGGTGTTTGAATTCATTTAAAGATTTATATAAGTGTATTTTTTGAAATTTAAAAGCTTAAATATGTTATAGATGTATGCGTAAATAATTTTTTTAAACGCAATTCGAAAACGTGTACTTTTTAAACGTTTTCACGTTATAAAGGAAAATATAAATGTTTTTTTTGTGTATCAAATAAACGAAATCGTTACCTTTTTATTTAATATAATAAGTGTGTACAGTTACAAATATTAAAGCAGATTTTACAAAAGTGCTGTGTATACATACATACAAATAAAAATAAGACCAACATGAATTTTCAATAACATGCGCATGCGTTGTTGAATTGCGTATTGAAATCGGTTTTTTCTTTTCAAATTTCTAATACAGAAAAACATAATATTTGTATAACGCATGCTTTCTATTCGATAAATATTTGTGACGTTCCTTTAACGTCTAGTAATCTCGTTCGATATCACATTGATTAACGATTATAATGTAAACCCGCAGTGGCTATAATTATAAACGTACAACAATTTTACGGTTTCTAACGAGCACAACACTCGATTACGTTTAAGTTTTGTTAACTATATAATATATAGTTTCGTTGTAATCGTGTTTTAGCTCATTAATTACAACATTTAGAAATTTTCCTTAGCGTCAGTAGTGAATCCATTAATTCATCGAAATTTCATATTCAGAATTTTATTAAAACAAAACGCTTCTATTTTATTCACCTGTTTCGGGTATACGCTTCTCTTAAATTTTACGTTTTTCATTAAATTACCCATGGGATTTGTACTGTGCAACTGAGTTTTTTCTACGTTATTTTTAGGAATCATTAAATAAACCTCGATAATTTCTAAAAATATGCGTACTTAAAAAAACGTATATCCATAACGAATTTTGTACATAAAATATTTTCATGTTAATCCGTTATTATTTTGAGTAAAATAAAATTTATATATTTAGATGGATAGTAAAAACGTTACAAGAACAAAAGTATACATAAAATTTTAATGAAAATTCCTTAATGACGTAATATAAAATATATCGAATTGAAATTTCACGAAAGGCACACGTTTATTAATATTGTTTTAACCTTTTTTCATATATATATTATGTACTTGATTTATACGTGTAGCTCAACCTGGGGTACATCAAAAATTCTGATCGAGATGAGACCAGCTTGTTTATTCGTATACACAGACGTTTTAATTTTGAATTGACTTTTAGTTTTACTCGAATAAACACGGTCGTTTTCGATAATTGCGACAAATAACGTGAAAATAAATTGTCTGTAAATAAGCGTATACATATTATATATAAACACGTTATTAAGAGTAATAAGCTATATTGTATGAACGATTTAAAAATCTCCAATACTGCGCATACTCATCGATCCAACGTCAACGATAGTGTTGTATTAAAATAAATCATATATTTTATTTTCTGATACAGATATTGTTTCATCAATCAAAATAGTAATGACCAAATCTTTTATTGATTTCGTGAAATTTATAAAATTTTAAAAATATCCTATAGTGGCACACATATGTTTTTCAAAATTACTGTAAGCATATGCGTATAAAACCTAAAATTTTATACATGATTCTAACTCCAATGTTTTCTATACGTTTTAACACGGTATTATTAGTTACGAATGTTATATGGGAGGGGATAATAAAAATTTAGCATCGAATAAACCAACAGCATTGTAACAACCTTTCCGACATTAATATCAAATTTAAAGTGATCGGACACTAGTATTTTGCACTCTTATTATTTTCTTAAAATAAAAACTACATATTTTATAATAAAATGTTTAATTATTCTTCGTTTTTTTTTTTTTTTTAGCTAATTTATCGAGTCCTTTGTCTGTTTTTACTTCAACGTTATCTGAATACGGTATAGACCTTTCTTCGGCGACCTATTCCTAACCGCACCGTATACCAGTCGGCTGCAATTACCCGCGGTCGATAAACTGTGGAATATTACGAATTACGATAATAGTGTACTAACGAATTTCGTTAACACAAAAAAAAAAACATTATTATTTTCGTTTTTAATTATTATGTAATTTCTTATTATATATATATTTTTTTTTACATTATGTTATGTAAAAAAGAAAGCCCACGGGAGTGGATCCATCCCCCAATACGCCTCTGAGTTAATATATATTTTTACGCGGTAAACGTTCGCGTTTCCTTCGATTATCCGTCGACAAGTCAATTAATTAATTTTCACTTCGTGTAATTTCCCCGAAGCTTTTATCCGACGCATTGGCCTTCTGCAGTGTATGCGTTGCGGTTCGGCCGTAATCCGTAAATCATCCGTGTAATACAAGTATACAACAGCAAAGTGTACCTCGGAAGAACACTCCCGAAGCGGTAATTTGATTATCACGTGATTTCTAGTGTTTTTGTGTTATGTAAAAACTTTAGTGTGAATTTGTTATTTACGACGACGTATGACTATAAAATTGTAAAAAAAAAACCTTCAGCTTTTTGTTCGCGTATATTAAAATCGTTACACGTATATATTAAAGAGGCGCATATATCGGAATGTGCTCTATGCTCGGATCACTAAACATAAAGTTATTTTGTATCGCAGAGAATTCGACGATTTTACCGAGATAAAATTTTACAAAAAATAAAAATAAAAAATCGAAGAAACAGTCGGCCTTGTAAAACGATATGAAATTCGAACGCGTAATGATCGAATTTATTGGATTTCCTCGAAAAAAAAACGGTATTTGTATTTAACAAAGAAATAAGGGAAATCACCAAAGTAAATTTCATAACAAGTTACGTGAAGGGCCAACGAATTCAATGGTTTGGACACACAATGAGACGAGAGGAAACGAAGTTAGAGCTGCAATTGAGTACAAACCAACAGGTAGAAGACCCAGAGGCAGACCCAAGAAACGATGGAAAGATGGAGTGCTACAAGATCTAGAGAGACTAGGAGTAACTGATTGGGAGGAAAGGATACAGGATCGCGATTATTGGAGATCAGTGACGGTGGCAGCCAAAACTCTTGCAGAGTTGTGAAGGCACGTAAGAAGAAGAAGATTTGTATAGAAATTAGAAGGCGTTAACACGGATAGCGAAATAAATTAGGAGTTATTTTTTTAATCGTGTGCAGACGGACTTTGGTGAAAATTGTGTTTTGCACGTTTTCGAAATCGTTCAAACGTCTGGAGCGGTGCGAGATGGGGAAAAAAAAGAGTCGAAAATAACGGTACGAATTCCGATGTGTTTCTGTTTTCGTGACATCGTGCACGACCGATATAAATAATATAATAATTGTCCGTCATATTATATCCGTACACCGTTCGATGATGGCGATTTCATTTTGAAATGTCTGAACGGACTCCTCCAAGAATCCGAATGGATGCGACGAAATACTGTGTACAGCACTACACGCTCGTGCGGATGTGTTTTAAAAGTGCCATTAAACGTACGAGTCCAACACGAACATCACTATCAATATTCTGATGTAATAATCGTCGCCATTCGGACCGTTTATAAAATATAAAAATGTATACGTTTTTATTAAAAAAAATAAATAAATGTCCGCCTAACATTTTACTCGTTACAACATAACACGGGCGTACTCACGAAGGAGAGGTCATGGGGTTTGAACACCCCCCACCTTTAGCCGTATTTTTTCTTTACAATCAATTCGTATATTTGTAAGGGATATGAATATTCATTGTCTTATCGTATAATTTATATTTACAATTGCAATCTTATTATAATAGAATAGTGGAGTCCCAAGACCGAAACAGAATCATCTTTTTTTGGGAGGAAAAAATAACGCGTAATATTTCTTCCAAGACGTTTTTCTCCGAGTCCGTTTTACCGTCTAAATACCCGGCATGAGTGATGCTTACAATGCGTTTTCGTTATTATTAAGCGGTTACTTGTTACTGAACGTTATTAAAAGTAGACTAGGCTCAACGGACTTACAATGTTAGCGATTCATCGAGGAGTTCCCATTAACAACTGAGAATGTGGTAGGTGATCTGGCGAAAAAACCAAGAATATTAGATTTTGTATTGCAAAAAATAAAAATTGTATTATTATTATTATATATTGAAATTATTAAGAATTTAATTAAATGTCATAATCAGGGAGGTTTCGGGCCAGAGCCCCTCTCCAATATATTTTTCTGGAAATTATCCGACCCTCTATCCCTTTGAAAATTCCTGAAAACGCTGCTGCAACCTAACCTAACTACAGCGTTCAAAAATGCCGTCGGTCCGGTGTGTTTTTATTCTGATTTTCAATAGCGAAACCGTTTTGTGGCGTACCATCCGAGACGTATGAAACGCGATCGTTTCGTTTCCTATCGAAGCCGAAATGTATAGACTATGGGTGTGTAGCTGGCAACGGTCAAACACTAATTGCAGATATAGTTCGGTCTGGGCAATCACTATCGAATACATGAACGTCTTCAGACCGAAGGAACGCAGAGAAACCCGTTGTAGAGGATTGATAAAATAGAACGTTTATTGGAAATCCTTCGTACCGCCTGAAAATTGTTTATACATTTTTTTTTTTTTTGTATACGACACGTATAGTCGTAAACCAGTCGTATTTTGCATTTCACTGCACACACGTGTTTACGCGAAGAAAAATAATAAAAAAACAAAAAAAAAAATCTTCGAGAAAAATAATAAAATTTATACGATTTCATACGTATATTTGATAAATAAAACGAAATGCGATCGTAACGATTTAATTTAATTTAATTCTCCGGTTCGATCGTTCAGTTTACGAAAACGGTTTTTGTTTGAAATATTCACGATTTATTTATAAAAGCCTATTGTAATTGAAAACTGGTTAACATAGAAGGGGTTGGCGGGGGAACTTAATGGTTTCGCTATGCGCTCGCACAACAACTGGCGCGGAATGAACGCAATAAAACTCGAAGAAGAAGAAGTTCTCACCGAACTCGCCAATAAAAAAAAATAAAAATAGACGTTTGCAGGAATTTTTATTGTAATTTTCTAAATTCATATAAATATATGTAAGTCGCGAGCTCTATGTGACTCGATGAGTAGTAGTAATATTCATATTTATACCATAAGTATCAGTATTTATTTAATTAATTACTAAAATATAATATGTATTTTATTTCGCAAAATATTACGTAAAATCGTCAATATAGTGTTGACGAAGTTTTATTATTATTATTTTTTTTATTTAGCTTTTAGAACAACTAGTATAGCTCAAGAGACGAGTTTTATTTGACAAAAAAAAAAATTATTTAAATTGATAGTACCAACGAAACGTTTTCCATAATCCACTTATCTCACTACACATAATATTATGATCCACTCGTCTGTGTTTTGTACATGGGCGTAACTAGGATTAAATATTTAAGGGGGCTATAGCCCCGACCCCCGCCGGCACCAGAATATCTAAAGATACCAATTACAATCAGCCAATTTTCCGTCATAAATTACAAAAAAAAAAAATAAAAAATTCGAGCAATAAAACGTTATTATTATAACGAATTTTGGAAAAAACATGAAATATGCAAATGACAATAAATATGACACAAAAGTACAAAGTATACAACACGTTCGTCCGAAAATTTTACGATTCTACAAACACTTCGAATTAACTAAGAATATTATATACAATATTGAAACACCAATTTATGATATATTTATATTTTTTTAAAGCGCAATGAAATTCATATTTTAATTTCAAACGCAAATATATAATACATGTATTATAACGGTTCATGGTTTTATGGATAACCCAAATGCGTATTTAATATTATAATTCTTTATGTACACATTTTTTATCGAAAATAATGAATCCTATGATAAAAAATCGTCTCGATTTTCGAAAGGATAAATTTTAACGGGGCCTATAAACGTTTTAAGGGGGCTAAGCCTCTAACCCCCTTGTCACGTCGATGGTTTTTGCGATTCGAGAGTTCTTTAACGTTTTTTTTTTTTACACACGCTTTTGATATTATTTTCAAAAATATTGCCGCCTCGCGTTCTCGCAATAACGTCGGTGGCGACAGAAAACGAGAAAACTATAATTTCGTTTCGAATTCAAATCGTTTACACTGCAGGGCCGCGCGTACGCAGCGGTTTAATTATTATTGAAGCGGACGCGCGAATATTTATAAAAAAAAAATTCTAATTTTTTATTCAAATGACCGACTTTAAACGTTTTTCAGCCTTTTTTACCCGACACGAATTATCGCTCGCCATACCCGTTCGTACGTACTATATACGTATTATAATATACGAGTATAGAGTGTGCGCCGCGCGAGTTTTATTGCTGTTTCAAAAATGTTTATGGAGACGATAAAAATTGCATTTCCTTATTCGCGTTACCGATATAAATTATATTATTATTTTTTTTTATTTTCTAATACAATTTTAAATCGAGCGCTTAGACGCATAATAAATTCGCTGTACTCCGAGCGATATACATAAAAATGTACGTATAATAATATACGGACAACAATCCGCACATTTAAAACACCTCGTCCTCAATATACATAATAATATAAGCGCGTGTGTACATAATATTACACTGAAGTTAACAAACCAAAACCGAAACGAAAAAGCGGTAAATGCGTTATTGTTCAGAGCATTTATAAAAAAAAATAATAATAATATTCTATATTTACATAAATATAGTTTTCAAACGTCATATATTATACCAGTGGCGTTCTCAAGATATTTCAATGGGAGGGGGAGGGATGAAAAATTGGTTGTAAAGTAAGCCGCAGAGGTTTTGCCTCACGATTCCCGTACTATAATGAATATTAAAATAATGATAATTGATAACATACCATCAATTCAAGCCACTCTGGTGAACACATACGTTAACACTGATTTGTGACTTGACAAATGACGAAATATTTTTTTGTTTACATCGCGACTGATTCATCTATTATTCTAATCTGTGCATCGTGGTTGTTACTACAACCATGAATTAACAGTGGTGGAATCAAAAATCATGATAAAGAAAGATAGCAAATTAGATAGCATAACTAGTCAATACTGAAAACACTTTTTTATCAAAAGTAGACAAAACGTGAATTACCGATATACAATAAAAAAAAAAAAAAACCTTGGTGGGGATCTATCCCCTCATATCCCCCCATGAGAACGTCCGTGTATTATACTCTCCTCCACTGTCGGCATTTGCCCGGGGGGAGCCAAAGCGATTTAAAGACCCCGTCGTCGCGAATAGGAAAAAATTAAAATATTTTCACGCGAAAAACGACGATTGAATAATTAAGCGGATTTTATATGATTTTTATATTTTTAAATAAATTGTTAAAAATTATGCACACAAGTTCCCCTGCGCAATCAGTCTCAAAAAAAAATTTCTTTAACAACATAATATACATAACCGTATGAGCTGAGAACGTTGGTGTCCCATTGAAAATTGTTACCCCTCGGGGACTCCCAATCGTAGACCATACCTACCGACATTGGTGTACTCTCGATATATTAAACGTTTCTGGATTCTCTTTGGTTTTGGATTTTTTTTTTCTTTAACTCAATAAATCGGTCAACGTGTACGAAAACCTTTCGTAACCTTACCTTTTTGCATCGGAACAAGGCGATAATGGTGATGAGATTGCCCGGCACGCCGACCATCATGTACACCACGCAACACACGCTGGCGAACGTCAACAGGGCAGGAGAGTATCCTTGAAACATTTCCACGTCCAAATCGTTCTGCCACTGGTGCGTGTTAACAGCGGCCAAGGATATATTCTTATGGGCGTCGACTCTCGTGAGATTTTCATTGCTGATCTTGCCGGTGACACCGCCGTTCGCGTAGAACAAATTCATAGCCCAGTCTCTGATCATAGCCGCGGATTTCACTCGAAACGCTTACGACATCACGTCCGGTCAACCCGTTTAGCGGACTTTACGCGATAGGCCTGCGAAGAAAAACAAAACTCTTTCGTACATTTCGCTTTTTTTTTTTTATAATGAAACGTATACAACGCGTCGTAATCGGGCGTAACGAGGCGATTCGTGATGGAAAAAAAGTATCGTCGAGAAGAATCGAAAAGTCGGTTATTTTAAAATAATATTATTGTACGCGTAAAAAATAATAATCAGCGCGATTTTCGCTCGTTGCGGATAAACCATTATTTTTAAGTAGAATATACGCGACGATACAGGAACTGTATCGTACGGGATTATATTATTCGAAAGGGATTATATCGTTGCATTGCGAAAAAGATCCGGTTGAGTGGAATAGAGCGAGTCAATTTTAAAACGTATACGAAATAAAAATCGTTATTATTTTTTTTTAATCTTGTAAAATTTACGTTGAATGCGCGAATATTATAAGCGCGCGTTCAGCAGACATATTCACCGGCTTTTGACGGTTTGTTACACGTCGGTCTACAGACTGCAGAGAAGACGATAAAATAACGAAAACGTACGATAATAAATCCGCGATCGAATTATATTATTTTCGGTGAAATTCGCCAATTTACAATCCACAATCACGGCGCTTCGGTAAACCTCATAAAACGTGTTTTGAAAACTTTAAAACTCAACGATTTACAACAAATTCATCCGCAGTTTCGTTGCCGATACTGCAACTGGGTACCGTTTTAATTGTATGAAAACTCGTGTACCTACACACGTCTGACAAGATTTTAAACACGTTTTATTTTCCGACGTCTTTTTTTCTTTCTTATATTCGTATTTTAAATCGTATAAGGAATACATTTATAAATCGTTTTCGAAATTAAATCTCCCCCGCTCTTTATACACTGTACGAATAAAATAAATACATCGATGGAAACGGGTTTTCAATTTTTTTTTTTATTCTTTCACTATGTAATCACTCTTCCTACATAAAAAGCTTTTCGTACGGGAATAGTCCGCGGAGTTCAATGGAATTCGTCAATACCCGGATTTTTATTACGACTACAATAATTTGTATTTTATTCGGGTTACACGTCGATTAGAAGGGACATTTAGTTTACTGTCTGATGACAAAACGTCTCCGAGATAATAAATTTTCAATATCTACTATACACAATACCTCATCACGCGTCTTAAACGCTAATTCTTTTCCTTCGCATATTCCTTCACATACTCTCCTCAAACCTCCATTAACCTCGTTATAATGACCTGTAATCTAATCTTAATTTTTTTTTTTTTTTAAATTGAAAACCAATCGAAACATAACCTAATCGATTTTTACTTGGCCGTGGTCGTTTATTCAACTATAACAACTCGTCTAATCTACTCTTATTACGCACCTGTAGTTAGGTATAAAGACAAATTGATCAGTTTAAATTAAATACTAATAACCTATATTCATCGTCGTATGTTTTAACAGTGTTGAAATTTTTTTTTTTTTAAAGTAAGACACCGCACAATAATAATTCATTAGTTCTTGTTATATCTATATAGTTTTTTTTTCATCCTCGCAAAATGCGTATCGTTCAATTTTCATTTTAGCGCAATAAATCACACTGTAAATATGTATATAATCATTAATAATTTGAACGCTCAAGTTATTTGAAATGTAAACGAAATCAATTAAAAAAAAACAAATAATTTTGACGATGTCAACAACGAAAAGCGACATAATGTGCGTTCCTTTACCTTGAACGTCGGAGTTACAGTACCATAAATTTTCACACGTTTAAAGTCGGCTTATGCGTGTCAAATGAATGAACGATACATAACTCGTAATATTATTATAACGCGTTGTTTCCAGTATTATTAATAATATTTATTGTTGAAAATTTTTATACGTATTACTGAGTTGAACGTCGCATAAGCATTTTTGCAGGCTTCAATGATTTTTTGGTTCCATTTAGACTTTAAAACAATATTTTACCACGTATAGCTATATTACAATAATCCCCCGACTTTAACCCGACGTCTAATTTCGCACGCCGTTATTATTTTTTATACAATTAGATTTGTGACGCGTCTGTCGAGTTTAAGACGTTCGATTCGTAATAATTTAAACGTTAATTATTATTATTGTATATAAACGCGTGTATAAAAGCAATATACAATAATTAATAATGCTCGTGTCTCACAAACGAAAGACGTGAATATTATTGTGACATAGAAACGAATTATAAATAACTGTGACCTATCGTATTGATTCGATAATACGCCTGTAATGCGTTCACGATTACAGTTACGACGTGATCGAAATGTACGTTTACAGATCCTAATATAAAATCATTATATTATATAGTTTATACGCGAGTATTTGAAGTAAAAATTAATCGAAATCGAATTGTATAATATATTTAATGCGAGTAGTAAAAAACTATACGCGGACGATTGCAGTTCAGACGAAATGACCGCAAGTACTTTCAAATATACGTCGATTCTTATTATATATATATATATATATATATATATAGAAATAACCGAAGTCATATTATTTTTTAAATTCGTTTCATTTCTTTTTTTTTTTAATATTATACAATATAAAAAATATATAATTTATATATAATATTATACATTTTTATATAAATATATTTTTACGCGACGAAATTTATGTTATTCAGTGGCGTAACTGTAAATTTGTGGAGCTCCGGGACAGTATCAAGTTTTGGCCGCCCCTTTTCTATTTATATTGTACCAAAACTCATCAATTCGTTTTTGCAAAATTTACGTTCTATTAAATTCGCATTAATAAATATAAGTACTAATTTTAACATTTCTATTAACATTTTTCGGGTACGACGTCAATTTCAAAACAAAATTTAAAAAAAAAATTTTTTTTTACACAAGTTGTATTTATGAGGGCTTCTTTGAGACACTCCAAGTCCAGGGCCCCGACTTGTTACCCCGTAATTACGCCACTGATCAGGGGCGTATTTAGATATTTTTTTGGGGGTTACATAGTAATAATATCGTCGTCGATTTATTTCTAAATTCTGATCCAAGACCAAAAATAAAAATTATAAAAAAAAAAAAAATTACCAAATTCTCGACCTAATATAAGAAATACAGTGTGAATTTCGGCGGTTACGTCGTCGTGCTTAAACGATAAAAACGTTGTCGCAATAATCTTTCCAACAAAACTACTACATTTTACGGGACATAGAAATATATATAAAAAAAAAAAAATTCCCGAAATTTCGCTGTTGTCTGGAGCCCCATCAGCCCCCGTCACTGATACTGTTTTAAAATATTAATTTGGAAATTAATTAATAAAGTAACACTATTGAAATTTATACAGGATCCGGGGGACGGGTATATACACTTACTTGGTGACACTCTCGTGAGCCATTTTCGATTTGATTGCACCCGCGAAGACGATACGTTTGAACGAGTAAGCGATGGATTCGCGTCGCAGCAGGATCCGGTGCATATATAAGGTTCGTACGGAATACAAAAAAAAAAAATTGTTTAAAAATGTTTTTATATCGCTCGGGAAACGGAAATAATTTGCGTCGGGAGACGTGTTCGATGAGATGTTTTACGCGGGCGCGCGCGAAAGAAAACGCGCGTCGTCTCCTGAGAAATTCGTTCTTTTTTTTTTTGTTGCTTTCCTTTTTTTAAGGGACGAGTGCGTGGCGCGCGCGTCGCGGCGAACCGTGTTTGAAGCTCGGCGGCTGCGGCGTGACTACCATGTGGTCGCAGGGATCGCTCGGCGTTCTCGGAAACGGAGGCCAAAGACCCGCGTCCGCACCCGCCGCACCCTGTGGACGCGGCTTGTGCGCCGATACGCCAATCCCTTACAACAGCAGCAGCAGCAGCAGCAGCAGCACTGCACCGGCAGCGAGAACAGGAATGAAATACGCGCTACGTGTAATAACAATATATATCGACGAGCGAAAAAGCCGATTTGGAGCGACACGGTATTCCGCGGAAGAAAAATATTGCGTTTCCTTTTTACCGATAGAAAACGAAACAACAACGAAATAAGAAAAGGTAGCGAGCCGCGGTGTGTGTGTGTGTGTGTGTCGCTTAAATGAATTACTCGCGGACAAAAAATTCAGAGCTTAATGTATAAAAAAATTCGGAAAGCAGAGGTGGTGAATCGTTATTCGCGCGATAAAACGAGTGGCGTTTATCCGTGTAATATTATAGTATTATTATTATAATAACAGAAGGAAATGTCGAGGAATTCGTACTGCAGTGTGGCACTGTGAGTCAAAATTTGGGCCCGGAAAGAAAATTTTTTAACGAAACAAAAAAAAAATTTTTTTTTTTTCGGAGTATTGTCACGCGATATTTAAGTGCAGATTGCGCTTATAATATAATGTTCTGATTTATATAGATTCAATTGGTTTTGTGTCTAATTTTGGAAATTTGCCATCTCTTAATTTTCGTTTCATTACCTATATAATTTCAATTTTATTTACGACAATTTCATTATCGTTTTTATTTTAGTTTCGATATAATTTTTTGCGCTTTTGTGCTTAACTCGTAGGTTTCACTCATTTTAACTTACAACATATATAATTAATAATTGTAGACAAAAGTTTCATAAAATTTGAGTAGGTTTTTGAATTTAAAAAAAAAAAAAAAAATCTAATAGTATAATTTTTTTAAATTGTTTATAATAATATACATTGACACATTGTTTTACTTCGGCCCCCCCTAAGCGCACGGGCCCGGGTGCGACCGTACACTCTGATCACTCTTATTTGCGCCACTGACTATGACTATATGAGACTAATAGCCAAGTGCGCTAGTACCCATTTAGCTTATGACGTATTTAAAACAATTTTTCACTCATCGCCCGCGGTTCTCGTGTCTAGTACCCTTGGAATAATTTGCAACGTACTATAATAATTATTTAAAATATTCTTACTTTTATTCTATAAAAAAAAAATATATACGAGTATATATAAGTATATTTAATTTTGTAACAAAAAAACCTCGAAGTTAAATTTATTTTTTTTTAAATTTTAATTCTATAAAAAATAATTACAAATTAGTATCTTTCGAAAAAAAAATTTTTTTTTTTGCATACTTTACATAAAAATTAATATTCTATTATATTTTTTCCCCTCTTATTTGTCGCTCTTATTCGTATAAAATAATAGAATATGCGTGGCACATCCACCAACCACTGGGTGGCAATAATTCTTCACTAGGTGGCGCTAGTGCCATCTATTACTTCATACGTTAAAATATGCTCTGATTAATAACGCATATAATAATATAGAATGCGTATTGCACAATTATAACGATCGACCTAACTGCGATATGTAGGTACATCGTTTTATTATGATTTCTTACAATAAACATAGGTAAGTAAACATTTTCGAAAATTTGTTTATAATATAGTACTGCAGATTTACATATTTGGTAAAAAATTTCAAGACTCTAGGACCGCATTAGTTTTGTACAAACGCAATTTCCCGTACATAAAATAAAATATAGGTACACTGCGTCGAAAAATTTGAAATCAAACGATTTTAAAGATTTTTTTTTAATATAGCAGTTAGAGCAACGCGTACGTCTCACATTGTACATTAAATTGTTAAGCGTTACAACCAAAAAAGTTACCTCTTTTTACCTTAAAATATATAATTGCTATGAATAGCTCAAAATTGACATTTTTCGAAACATTTCAAGTTTCTATAACCGTTAGTTTCAAAATATTACAAAAAAAAAAAATATATGAGCGATCCCGACGAAATCGCGTTTTTATATAATTTTTAAATAGTTTTTCAGTGTGTTTTTTAAGCGCTTTTTTTTTAAAAAATGGCCTCTTTAAAGTATCCACTAGATGCAGTTTGCTGCCGGAAACAAACTATACGACTGTAAAGATCGAAGCGCACTCCTTCTGGTAGAATTTTCGGGTACAGACATGAAAAAAAAAACACATCATTGTAAAACCAATAGCGCTCAGAATCAAAACTATATAAATAAATAGGTACATATACGAGCGGCGATTATTATTATTATTGCTGTGCCGGTCGAAAAGGCGTCTTAAAACGGAATTGATTCAATGAAATACGATGATATGATTCGCCTTGATCCGACAGTCACACTATATTGTTAATCGATCTTATTATCCAGTGCAGTACTCACCACAACGGGGTACATAGATAAATCGCGTCCACGCGGTGCAACCTTGGCGTTTTTTTTTCAAGCGGCAAAGATCTATCAGCTCGGTGGCCCATCTATCGTTTATACCGATCTCCTGGTCTGGTTACATGCAGTCCAATCCAATATGTTTGTATTTCATGCTACTATTATAGAGCATTTTTCACTAAAATACCATTTTAATATTTCATTTCAAGACGTATCCGTTATTACGCAATTTCTATATAAAGTTTGCAAGAAATATGTTTTAATTTTACCCAATAAATACTATGTGTATTTATATACAAGACATTTGTATGTTGTACTACTGTATACGAGTATGCACTGCAGACACGACGCACTGAAACTGAACTTCATATCGCGGCTACCGATCGGTTAAAACGTCAGCCTCTTTACCTACTGCCTATATGTCGTCGGACCCAGAACGACTAGAGAGTTTCGAATACTTTTTGGTGGGCGATCGATTTTAGCGCGCACAGTTGCGGACCTTATATTATACTACAAAAGTAAAAGAATTTATAGCGTCTGTAAATTCGTTGTTTTGAATTCCTAGCACGTTAAGTAATTTTTACGGGGCATTAAATTCCCGAACCAACTAATATACGAGTTACTATTACTAATAAATCACATGTCGTATACACACGATAACGATATTGCAATATGTAGTTTTCGGTATTTGAGGAAATCAATAAGTAAAAATATTTTATATTATATATTACATAAAAATCGCAAAATCGTATCTACAGTGATAACGTTTTTGTTTTTTTTGTTCTTGATTTCCTAAACAAACAGTGTTTCATATTTGGTATCTACTCGTTACATGTTGCATTACATTATTGTATTTATTCCCAAATATTTGTCGAACGTGAATACCGAATAGAACGTTTTGAGCAAATAAAATATTTTTATATATATTATATTTCTTTGTATCGGATATCAAAATTATATTAAATTTAACTCATATTTCGTATATGTACACAGCTAAAACTGCGTTATTTTCAATTTACTAATTAACGTAATGAATTAATATAGAATGATTATGACGTCATTATACTGCTGGCCGGTTGAGGTTATTTAGAAGAAATCGACACAAAACGGTATCAAATTATAATGATGTGGATGTGTTCGGCGAAAAAAAAAAAATGAAAAAATCCAATCAATTTATATCACACGGCCGAATCGGCACATTATATTTGACACGTTACAAAACATATATTCTATAGAGGAAAAAAAATATATATTTTGTACGAGAATAATGTCATTTCAATTTTGTTTTATTATTAGAATCGTAAACATATCTATTCTCCGTCTTATATATTAAACATAAATAATTCAATAGTATACCGAATTTTAAGATTATATTTAATAACAAAAACCTAGCGAAATTCGCGCAATTTTCTAAAAATGTTTTTCGCATCAATCACGTTATAACAAATCCCATTACAAAGTTTCGTAGCCGTGAAAACTTATAATTAGAGATTATTTATTAATTCATAATAATAAAGACGTTGTGATAATCGTTATCAGGGTTAAGGCATTAGTGCATATTATATAAATAATTATAATAAGGCGTTTCGATTTTGTTTCTGCGCTAAATTTTTATTTAAAATTTCCGTTAGTTTAGAACAATTCGATAAAACACGGAATAAACGCATAATTATAACGTTAAAAATAATAATTGTGCCACGACATTGGTTTTAAGGTTTCAAGTACAAGACCTTCAACATTTTAATCGCTAAAAATATTTATGGTGTCAAGGTGAAAGTTTATTATTTTTAGAAGCATTTAATTTTCGTGCGAAAGTATTTGACACTATAAGGATTTCGTATGCGGTCAATTCGAATTCAAAACAAAACATAACTATAGAATTTAATAATTGTCGAATACCGCAACAGCAACAAAAAGAATGAAATACGAAACCGAAAGGATTTCAATTTTAATTGTAACATTAAATATTCTAGTAAAGTACCGATATACCCCACAGTAATTAAAAATAATATTTTGAATACGAGTGGAGTAAACATTTAATTACGCTGGCATAATAAGTTATATTAGTGGGAAATCTTTATTTTTATATAATGAAAAATTATGTTAAAACTTATTTTTATACACTACATATATATATATATATACAAAATGTATAATTATTTTATAACTTAAAATTATATTCAAAAAAAAAAAAAAACAACGCGTTTGAAAAAGTATATAAACGTATTTTTTTTCTTCTAATATTTCGCATACATATTATATATATGATGTATATCAAATAAAGAAAATTCGAAATAAAGTATTCTTTGAATTTTAAAAATTTTTTTAATTCGTGTTTGACGAAATACGAATAATAGTACAATATTTTATTAATGAGTATACACGATAAAGGTAGCTGTGAAAATATTTGAGTTATGCATTATTCTATAAAAGCGCTGACGACTGACTGAAGATTTATTTTAATAATCTGTACACATACACGCAACTATGCGTAGCCGTCTTAACGTTGTTTACTTCGCATACGGTAAATTTTAATACGAAGTCTGTATATACGTTATACAGTAAACGAAATTTTAATATGAAATTCCTTTATTTTTTATCTCTCTATCAGAGTGGCGTCACAATTTTCTCTCCGCGGTAATTTCGAAAATCGAATAATATCCCTATATTATATTTAAACATTTCTCTGTATAAATGCTCCGGTGAAATTCAAAACCAATATGTAAATTATTATATTATAACGAATATCATTTTACAATCGTCGGTGAATTCGAATCCCACCTGCAGACGTAGTTTAAACTTGAATACCGATAACAGTGCACTGGAACAACGTTAGTTAAATCATTCGCGCGGTACATCAAATAAAAACCATAGATATTCGCGAATCAATTACTATTTTACAATATTCGACTCGTTTCTTCGTAATTCCTAGAAAACGCTTAAATGCGATTTCGAGACGAGATGTCGTTAGAAAATATAACACTGTACGGGCGTCTGCGCGTTGAATTTGATATTAATCGAATGAATAAAATGACTGAGAAAACCGGGCAACTTAAAACGGTAATTCTTTTCAAATATCGAACAGAATAATATCGAGAGAAAAATTTTAATTTATTCGAACCCGAAAACTTCTCGTATTAGAACGTATATAATTACAGTATAAACACTAATAATACACGTTATTATATTTACTAAATTACTATAAAAAAAAAATATATATATATATATATATTGTATCTACGTAATAGAAGTCTAATTAATTTTAACACGTGTTAAAATTATAACTCGGAAGTACGTATCAGGAAGATAATAATGCTCTAAAACGAAAATAAAATCGACATTGTAACGAGTATTAACTTACCGCGAAGGAGTACAGATCCGACGACACGATACACGTATGTATATACAGGAGAAATATAATTTTATATGTGAGAGCAAAACTTTTTACGAAAATTGATACGTCTAGGAATTTGTCTCGTTGCACGTGCAATTTAACGTCGTCCCAAAATAGTAATTTAAATATTCGGTTAAAATGTGTATCGCATAAAAGTAAATCGCTATATGTGCGAGACGAAATAAAAATGTCATTTTAAAAGAAAAGAACAGAACGTTAATAAAAATATTTCTACGCACGCTTTTTGTACGTAATATAATGGTCTATAGCTCGATAATAAGTGATTTAAGAAAATTTTGACGGATATGTGTGAACAAATAAAACGCGCGAAACCGGCGGTCGGTTTATTATTATTATTATTATTATCATCATAGGCGTGCGCAGGAATTTTGTATGGGGTGTGCCATGAAGAAAATTGGGCCGCTTTCCCTTATATGAGCCTAAGCAAATCTAACCTAACTCTCAACCTAAAAAAAGGATAAATTTAATGCAAAATATCAATTCATAAAAACTTATTGATTAAATGTTGTGCTTCACAACATTTAGATATAATTTTACAATATAGTATATACCTATATACCCAGTGGTTAGTAACCTACATTAGAATATTAAAAAATTTTGCTAGAGCGCCTAATTTATTTTCCCTAATTTTTATTATTTATAACTTAAAATTCAAACAAAGTCCCCGAATGAATGAAAGTTGTACAAAAAGCCACGGGCCACGGGGTGTGCCACGACACACCCGGCACACCCTGTGCGCACGCCTATGATTATTATTATTATCATTATATGAACGAAAAAATAATAATAATAATAAATTTATGTAATACGCTCGCAAGCAATGTGTGTTTAACAGTTTTTTTTCCACCTCGATTAATTAATAACAATTATTTTCATAAAATATAATATAAAGATTTTTGTTGTTGAAATATAGAGAAATCGGCGTAATCATAATTCTTTTACTTGGACACGTTTATTTGACTTCGTATTTTATTTTTATATTATTACTATTTTTTTTTTTACCAACGAAAAAATATTTAATTAAAAAAAATCCAGAACATTTATACACGGGACAATACCATAACAGTAATGATTAAGTAATATGGCACGATTTCGACGAATACTATAAAAAAAAAATAAAATAAAATAATTGTCAAAAAAAAAAAGTTTGATATCCTTTGTCAAAACACTATATAATAATTTATTTATTTTTAATATTCATAAATACTCCGTCAACTTTCAGAAAACGTTTTGTTTACTTTAATTTTTGTTCGTTGTTCATTATAATAATAAAGAAAAAAAACAATTTTACAAACATTACGGTAACCCGCGGACAGTAATCTTTCTTAGGACAGTACTCTTTTTTTCGATGCGCTTTGATGACTGCGCCTTCTATTGTCCTTAACGATAGTGTTAAGTGCACGAAATTGTACTCTTTTTTTGAAAATATTACGGGCTACTACATGTTTATGATTTTTTTTTTATATTTTGATTATTCACTTATATTTTATGATTCGACATAATGCGTATATTATATTAATACAAGTTAATACATTGCCACTTTAGTACGAACCGCGATTAAATATAAATTATAATATACCTAATGGTTGTATCAGTCAACGTGTAATTAGATAATAGCCGATACATTGGTAGTAGAATATTACATGTGGTGGCGTAGAACATGCGGTTAATTCGATATTTGTTATCAAAGCCGTGCCGCGTTTTGTTTTCTCAGCGATAGTGCGACTATCAAATTACAGAATCTAACGATTTACGGTCTAACAACAAACTAGCCCAGACGGTAATTTAGTTTTAAATTTTTATAATAACCTAACGCAACACGCATAAAATGTGTATTTAATTCAAATCTACAGAATGAGTTTACTTTTGTAATTTCGTCGATTCTATATTAATATAAGTATAGATTTCCCGCAACAATTTCCCATAATGATTCTGTCTAGGTCGAAATTTTAGATCGCGCGCATTCTTCGATTATAAATATAATATTCTTTTTGTTTTTTCATTTCCCTATTTCGGGCATGTCATTTAGAGCGTTCTTCCAAATCTTTGGAGACGGCGCAATAAGCACGAAATCGTTAGCAGGGGCGTAATTAAGAGGGGGATGAGGGGGATAGATCCCCCCCCAGAGCCTTTGTTTTAATCATGTATAAAAAAAAAAAATAACTGAAAACTGTCATCATCTATTGTAGAGTCAAAATTTTTCTTATTTTTTCCTATTTTTATACTTTACTTAAAATCGCTTTTTTATTATAATGTTTAAATTATAGGCCTCGGAAATTGGATTTAATTTTATAATTTACCAGTTAAAAATAATAGTAAATATACGAGTAGTAATCAAATATTTCTATTGTGCATTTTGATTTAAATACACTTGAATAATATTAACTTAATTAGATTACAAGTAAATTTTTTTTTCTTTTTTTTTACTGATTTGTAGTATAGTATGTACATAAGAAGAAAATTTGTAGTATGAAGGGTGTGTGTGAAGTTTCCCATTGCACTGTAATGAAAAACGAGGGAAAAAAGTCATCCCCCCCAGAACAAATTTCTAATTACGACACTGATCGTTAGTGACGTAGAAGAACGAGAGAGAGAATTGTCATCTATAGATTCGCGACGGCCGCCGCGGTAATATCGTTTTTCAATGAGATGGACAGTTTCAAATCATATAAAACATAAATGTACGGTATTTAAGTTCCTAGTAGATTCTCAGCTAAAAGCCGAAGAATCAAATAAAAGTTCCCAGTACAATTCCCCGGATTCATTTTGCTATTGAGTTACGTTATATCCTTAACTTTTTAGGTAAAGCCTTGTGAGGAGGTTCCGGGCCAAGTAAATGTCGACACACGGAATTCACATTGGCCAACCCTATGGAAAATAGGGTCGCCAACCCGCGACCGAAGTTTTTTAAGAAGTCCGGAATGCACGGGATTTGTTTTTTTCCGTTTTTATTCGGTGAAGACAGTTACGTATAGTTTGGACACACTTTTGACATGGAACATTTTTTATTTGTTTATCGATATATAAAATTGTGGCATGCATAACGAAAAGAAAGAGAAACCAACAGAAAAACTGATAGAATAATTATTACGTATATGTTACCGACCGAGGTTAAAATAATTTTATTTATGTATATATATATATGTACATTTACATACATAAATATAAATATATATATTCGTTACTCATGTGTGCGGATGCACACGTACTATCCCCACGGCATCCTCCTTATTCGCCCGATCACGGGCAGCAGATGACGGTGGTCTACTCCATCGTTGATGAATTTGACATCATTAAAAAAAAAATCAAAAAAAAATAAATAAATAATTTTTTTTTTTTATTTCGACAACGTTCACACACGTTCGGTGCTCTCAAGACGAACGACGAATTTAGAATGACACGAGGCAGCGTCGGTCGACTTTTAGTAGAAAAAATTAAAACTGATATTATCTCTAATTAACCACGCGGCCGTTAATACATACACGTGTTTAACGGAAGAACAGACGTCTCATTATCGATACCGAAGCCATAAATACAAATATGCATTTATCTAACTGTTTATTAAATTTATTTCTGTGTACGACCAACGCCCTCGTCGTTCGTTCGTTGTTGCCGTCGTATCGTTGTACCGTCGCATCGTCGTACGTTTTAAATTTGTCGTGTGAAAATTGTTATGAGTTTTTTATCATCGCGTATATATCAACAAATCAATATTTTAACTTGCATGTTAATTTAGTACTTATATTTGTATTTAAATGTGTTGTGTGTGTGTGTGAACTTTAATTCATAGATCTAGGTGAACGGCGACTGGCCAGTCTGCGTGATATATTATCGTGTTACCTAATGTGAGCACAAACTTTTATCATTATTGCATTATTGTCAAATTAAGAAAGCTAATTTTTACACGTTTATATCTTGTATTCAGTTTAATTTTTTTGGGCCAAAAAAGCGATTATTTTGATATTGTGTTAACAAGTTAATTATATTACACCGTCGTTTAAAACACACGATTTTACATAGTTTTCGAGAAAAAAAAGAAAATTTTAAAAAATCGCGCGGTAGCTAAACTGCAATTGTTCCTTCCGTTTGCCTTCTCCAGTGTGCCGATTCGTGCATGTTAGCCCAGCGAGCGCCAGTAGCTGTTCGGACGCCGTGACCGAGTTGGCGTACCGTGTGCTGTTCCGCCGTGCCTGCTGTCTCAATCAACGTCACCCAAACCCTTCAATCGGTATCGAGTGTCTAACGAATGATTCTTCCGTGTTCAATTATTTATACGTTTTCTTTGTACTTGTTGTTTAAACGTATGTGGCTGTAAAATATTATACTTATGTGTCTGCCATTTGCGACGTATCTAGAAATTCTTAGTATAGAACTTCGCACTATTATAGCCGACCCTGCTTCGGTGCGCAGGACAAAACTTATTATAAATCGTTATATAATTTTCGCTTTGATAACAACGTGAAAAACAATATCTTTTTTTCAAAAATCTTTTTCGGTTTGTGCGATAAAATTGTTAACACAAAGGCGTAACATGCAATAAAAGTCCCCGGCCAGAGTTCCGTTAAGAAGAGGGAAAAATTAAAAAAATAAAAAACAGAAAGTACACCGCGGTCTTCCCACGTCATCACCAAACTAAAAGTGTACGACTCGAACGTACATTACTCCATTCTAAAACACAAGAATGGCTCGATGCGAACTTGTTCGCGCTAAATTTCAGTGTTAAGAGCAAACATTTTATTCACTATCGGACACGGATGAATTATACGTTTACCTTGTGTTCGTTGTACGTATAGTAAATATATTATAGCGGAGGGAAGTTTATTTTGTGCGAGACGTATGCCAGAAAACCGTGTTCTCAATGCGTAATTAATCGCATTATAGCCGATGGTTGTGCTTGTAATTAACCCTGCCGTCACTATTACGAGTAATACATGATTAAGGTTTACGTCATGTTTTTAAAATCGATCAGCAGCCACGAACTCATCACGCGTCCAAATGTGGTCTAATAGCGGTAAGCCGGTAACGATTAGAAACGGACCAGCTGAAATCATAACGATATTATTAAACTATATATTCAAATATAATACTACAGACCGCATATCAGTTAAACGTAAAATATATACACGCGCATAACATTATACAGTTATTACGTTTCAAAAAACTAAACCGAACACACGACGCTTGAGTGAAATTACCTACGCCCAAGTATAACGCGTTTCCCCGTATATACGCGTAGTATTATAAATTTACAAAATTAGACTGACATTTTTTTGCTCCCTGTTTTTCAGTGTAATTCGTACATATACTGTCGCATATATATATATATTAAGAAGGCTACAAATATCAAAGTTTCTTATTTAAAAAAAAAAATAATAAAAAAGAGAAATTCTAGTTGAAATACGTATATAGGCAATAAACGATAAGACAAAATTTAAAAAATAAGGTATAACGAGCCTCGGTTATAGTGGATAATATCGCTAAAGTGAATTACTCGGAGGTTTTTAGAGTTTTATTATTATATACTATACATATATGAATTTGAATACAGTGATCAAATCATTGTGTACTCGAAAAACGATTCCGAGCAAAGCTATTCGGTGTAACTTACAAAACTGTTATCTATCAGTGTCCTCATAATCTATGATCGATATAAATAGCTTAAAATCAGAAAAAAGTTTTTGAACAATTTTTTTTTTTTTTTTAGAAGTAAATGACACACACAGGGTCGAATTTAGATACGTGGTGGCCTATGGACGAAATATAATGTGAGAACCCTAAATAAATAAACAGGACAATACATGTTTTGCTTATTAAATTACATTTAATATTGTCTGTAATACTGGCAGACATCCCCTTAGAAAAAATCCTGGTTGCGCCGCTGAAATGGGTAGAACATACATTGGCCGATTCTCTCAAGGGAGGGAGTTTTTTGGTAATAAAGCAGGAGCTAAATTTTAAATGCACTTTTTTTTTTTTGGTGGATTTTTATATATCTGGTCACTACAATCACAACGTATATTGTTTCGTATTTCGGTAAATAATAATTTATATATGTTGTTTCTAAGGAAATAAAATCTATATTATAAAAATTTACTACGCCGGAATGTTGTTATTCGTATGAAACCAATTTCTTTTCACGATAATTCATTTCGATTTTCGTCTCGATTTATTTCACATAAGGTTTCTGTTCGACAACAGTCATCGTGTGAAGTATTTACACTGACGGCTTTGTGGAAATCGCCATATCCGAACAACCAAAATGTTCAGCATCGATAAAGGTGAGTACATCGCGTCGTAGTTCGAACGCTGGCTAACCAAACGCGCGCATCAAATTCCGCGCCGTTTCTTCTGTTTTTCAAACTAGATTTTAAACGGCTAAACCGTAGTAAAAAAAAAAAAAAAAATTATAAATACTCCCGACTGACCATAAATCGTATTTGGATAATATATTAATTATTATCAACTTAACTGTTTTAGATACACAGAAATGTCCGAATTTTATGAAGGCGATAGTCGATTTGAACAAGGATTTATTTCCAGACTCAACGTCGATGGGAATCAACGTAACCGTCAATACGAACGCCAGAAAATTTTTTGGCGGATTTTGCGCGCCGAACAAGGGCGATCTGTTCTTAACGAACCAGCTCAATATGGGCACGTTGAATGGACACGGTAGTAGATACGGTTTTTCGTATTACAACGCCACACGGAATCCTTCGGCGGATGGGTGAGCAAATTTTTCTTCGTACACGTGCCTATAATAATAATTATTATCCGTTCCAAAAATTGTGTACCAAACCAGAATACACACACACACACACACAAACAAACACCTTTAGGCGTAGGGTTGTCAACCGTCCAGGTTTCGGCTGGACAGTTCAGATTTTCTGGTTCCTGTCCAGTACATAATTATACCTTTCAACTTGACGCCAAATGTCCCGGTTTTATGACTTAAGAGGTTCCATCTGTGTCCGTCAGCAGTTCGTATTCACGACTTATAAAATATGCAAAAAGCGAGAGAGAGAGATACGGGCTTAGAAAACGATTCGTTCATTTATTTATGTGAAATATAGGTATTTTTAAGGTACAATTATTTTGTATATTTTTATTTCTAAAAATTATTAAAATTTTTTTTCAAATATTATTTTAATGATTTGTTTGTCAATTGTGTTTATTAATTATGCACGGGAGACTAATTAGCATGAGAATAAAAAAAAGGAAGGTCATCGGTTTTGTCTAGCTTTTAAAATTCTAAGAGTTGGAAACCTTACGATTGTGGTGTGATCAGTAAGAGGAGAGACTACTCGTGTCATTCGTCGCAGAACCGGTGTATAATCTGTTTTGGAAAGGATAATATAATATGGCACTATACGCATATAATATCGACTGCAGTAGAGAGTATTAAAATACGTTTTACTTATACGAACGATACAAACTCTCGCGGTAATAATATTTTAAACGAACCGTTTTCAGTCGAAAATCAAATCGATTGAATGGATTCAATAATCTTTTGCCCTTCCCACCAAATATTAATGTACAACAGACGGTATTGGAATTTGAAAAACGAACAATAATGTATTTTCTCGAATGCGCGATAATATATGCGTTAATAAAATACGCGGTTTTATCCACGCAGAAAGGTTAACTATTCTTGTTCGTTTATGAAATACATAAGTATTTTATTTAATATAATATATGTTTTACTCACCTAAACAGTACACGTTTCTCGCGCGTTCACAGCTTTGCCATGGTGCAGGCGTCCCTGGAAGGGGACACGCACGGAGAAGTAACGGGCGATTTGAGCTGCAGCGTTACGAAAAACTTGATGTTTAGTGCCTGGGGTCAACGAGAATCGAACGGCGGGAAAGCGATGGTTTCGCTGTTGGAATGGTCGGGCAAACGGTACAACACGAACGTCGAGTTGTCCTTCGACCCGTCGAGGGTACCGGGAATCGTGTTGACCGCGAGCCACATGTTCCGGATCAACAATCGTTGGTCCATCGGTAACTATTTCATGGCCAAAACGGCAGATACCTCCTCCTACATCTCCTTCGGATCCCTGTGTCGCGGCCGTTGGTCGTTGCCCGACGTGCAACCGATCGATTTCGGCGGCGCGTTGAGGTACGACGGCGACAGTGAGACGGTCACGGCGTCGGTAGACACAAACGCGAACGCTACGTTACAGTATCAGCGACGCGTTAACGACGCGTTAACGGTCGGCGCCGAGGTGTGTGCCGACGTGACGCAAAAGACGGTCAAGATGACGTGGCAACATCGGGCAATGTTGGACGGTGGACTAGAAATGAGAGGTGAGGCCAGTGCGTCTGAAACGCGGGCGAAACGAGTCATTCGACAATTATTCCGTTCTCGGCAGTATTATTATAGAGAAGGACGAGTGACGGGCGCGGTGTATGTTCTCGGTGAATTCGGTGAAGTTCGACTATTTCGGCGGCGCCATTTCACCATTTTAAAATAGGGCTGAAAAATTATATTTTTCACCTGGTCAGATCTTATAGTTTTTATTGTGGATCGTGGGTGTAGTGACCAGAAGATTAAGATTGTGAAAGAATATTGAGTGATCAATATAGGAGTTCAGCCGATAGTCGATAATTTTAATATCGATATTAAAATTGAATTAGATTCAGTTTTCGGAATTTTCAAAACGAATTTATTAAAGTGTACCGTGTGTGTGTGTGTGCACACACAGGTCGGTTGGACACGAACGGAATGGTCATTGGACACGTGCGTAAAGCGTTCTGGTTAAATAAACTCGGGTCGATTGTCGTGGGCATCACTACGATGTTGGACCACAAGAACGATACAGTTGGATGTGGAGTAGAAGCAGAAGTAAATATCGGCACGAATACGACGGATTACGACTAAAGCCTGGCGCTTGTTTTGCCGCTGGATCGCCTGCTGGGAGCAGTGATAGCAACCGTGCGGATGGGTTCAAAGATTAGAAAGTAGCGTCACTCCGGACTTGGTCGCGTGAACGCGTGACGGATTAGGTGATTGAAAACTGCAGTGTGTCGCACGGGTTAAAACTGCAAAATGGTGTTCTGTGATAAAAGTTCATGGTGATAACTGATTATTTTTTTCGTTTTTATATTTTTCATTGGTACAGTAATATAGTATTAAGTAATTGTTGCAAAAATGCAAAACCCAAAAGAAAAATGGGCTAACGACCAAATCGAAGCATTGATTAATGCATATGAGGAAGAATTTTGTTTACGCAACAAATCTGAAAACGTACCACAACAAACATTTACGTGGAGAGGCTCTGGAACGAGTGTGTCAAACCATATAATAAAATTAAGGTACCAACTACTACAACAAAAGAATGTTCCAGTAAATTCCATAAATTAAAGAACCAATTTAATATTGAAAACGCCAAAGTTAAAGCCTCAGTGAAAAGCGGAATTGGTACTGATGACGTAAGTATTATATTTATAAATTTATAATATATGATATAATAATAATATTTTTAGCACATTTCGTTCTCCACGCATTTACACAATTTTACGTATGTCGTCCCTCTATAATTTCTAAACAATTACAAGTTTTATTTGAGAATGAAGAAAAAAAAACATTTTTTACCCGTTCTAGTACCGAAAAAGACGTGACAACGAAGATTCGGTCGTGACAATTTGAACGTATCGAAAGTCTCGCAGTAATATTACATCATACTTCACTAGGAGAAAAAAAAAATTACTGAGGTTATTTTTTTCCCCTGTTCAGTGGCGCATAGCTATCTAAGGGCAAAGTGGGACAGCGCCTCAGAACTCAGTAGGTCTCGGGGACCCTTGGCCAATTCTAAAATTAATTGAGTAATTCTGGTATAATACGTTGTTTCTTAAGTAATTTATACAAACTATTGCGCGAACGTCTTTTACTTGTAATGACCTCCTATTATTTACTTTGTGTGAACGTTATTCAATAAATATTAATATAATTATAGATTTCCCGCAACAATTTCCCATAATAATTCTGTCTAGGTCAACATTTTAGATCGCGCGCGTTCTTCGATTATAAATATGATGCTATTTTTGTTTTTTCCTTCCCCTATTTCAGGCATGTCATTTAGAGCGTTCTTCCAAATCTATCGAGACGGCGCAATAAGCACGAAATCGTTAGTGACGTGGAAGAACGAGAGAGAGAATTGTCATCTATAGATTCGCGACGGCCGCCGCGGTAATATCGTTTTTCAAGGCGATCGACAGTTTCAAAACATATAAAATATAAATGTACGGTATTTAAGTTCCTAGTAGATTCTCAGCTAAAAGCCGAAGAATCGTATAAAAGTTCCCAGTACAATTCCCCGGATTCATTTTGCTATTGAGGTATGTTATATCACGTACTCACGGGAGGGGGGTCATGGAGTTTACCTCCCCTATCGGTCATATTTTTTTTTTCTTTCAAATTGCAACCAATTGGTATTATATTCGTGAGGGATATGTTAATATTCATTGTCTCATCGTATGATTTATAATTATAATCTTATAATATAATAGAATAGTGGAGTTTTTGAAAGGGAAAAAATAACGCGTATTATTTCTTCGAAGGCGTTTCTCCGAGTCCGTTTTACCGTCTAAATACCCGGTGTGAGTATGATGCTTAAAATAATACAATATTCAATACAATTTTTATTTTTTTAAACAATTTAAAAGTAAGGGGTACGACCTCTCTCCACCCCCAAATGACGCCCCTGATATAAATGTGTGCAGTCAAATTGGTAACTATATATATAATATACTCGTCATGAAAATATCGAACGTTCGATATCGAATATTGGTGGCGTATCAAAAATATATTATTTTGGCGCGCGTCCGCCACCGGAAAAACGCTATTTATCGCGTTCGCTGCGAATCCGTTCGGTTAATCGCGTTTTATTATTTTCTTTTTCCCAACTCGATTATTGTGCGTAATATAATATTGGTGCGTATATGCGTTTCACGAGCGAGAGTAACGCGATCTGCTGCAGGAAGCGTATTTCGGGGAAGGGGATCCCTGCGGCGGCGGCGGCGGCGGCGGCGATTATTGTATTTCACTTGCAGGACTCAACGGGACTCACGGGATCACCGCGGCGCGGTTTATTGCCAATTGCCAGGACTCGACTGTATAATATAATATACGCGTCCGCCGCAGTGATCGCTTATATGTAGTGTTTTCGTTCCGCGCGGACATCTGCAGTGAAAAGTGTATCAATGGTCCAGCTCCGGATAATCTGTGATGGTTAAACCGCGTGAAAATAACGATTCTAAACGAAGTACATTTAAAAACGATTGTAAACAAGTGCCGTTGAGGTCAGTGTTTGAAATAATTTGTACGTATTATTATTATTATTATTATTATTATTATTATTATTATTATTATTATTATTATTATTATTATTATTATTATTATTATTATTGTCGTATAACGCACGCCACTGTGTACTTTCAAGGCTGTGTGTGCATAATTTTTAACGTTATGTGTCACTTTTTTTTTTTTGTAAATTGATTGTATATGCGCATTTAAGAGAGAGAGAGAGAGAGGGAAAAAAATGAACACTCAACACAATATTTATGCGATTTATTTACCCGATCTTTAAACAAGTCAACAAAAAAAAGTGTTAAACGTTAATTTAAGACTCGTAAACAAAACTTTTAAACGATTTTAAAAATTTGTTGGAATATATTTTTATACCAAAACAGTAGTTTTTTTTTTAAATTCTTGACTCGAAGTATCCAAACCCGTCGATCGTCTTTATTAATTAAGTGAATTAAGACGTCTTTTTTCACGTATACTGCAGAGACAGACTGTAATAAGTCGTTCGAGACGTATTCGATTAATTCTGAGGATTCAATTCTGATTTTTAAAATCTCGAGCTTAGGAAAAAAAACGAGTTCGAATGAAACGCCCGTGCAACGAATTATTATAAAGTATATACATTTCATTGCTATAGAGTGTGTTGAACGAACCAGATTATTTGAAGTCAATTCGTACAACATTAGAAATATAATTCTGCAGACAATCAGTGGTCACGAGTGTTCAATTTATTTCTAACATTAGTTTCGTCGTTCTCTTCTTCTGCTCCTGAAAACGATTCCGTTTCGTTACATTCACTGTTTTTCTTGTAAATATATTTTCATTTGCTATTTGATGGCGCGGGCACTTAAATCGTTGAGACCCCCGCGGGCAAACGCCGGGTAACCCGATGAACCTGCAGACTATTGCGCACACACTGGCATTTTCAATTTTGCACGAGTAAGCTGTAAGCACAAAAAATAACGTCTCGTAACCGTTTGAACGACGACGAACTGGTCCGCCCCGATGTACTCGCTGCGATATTTATAATTATTTCTATTTTTCTTAAGAGAAGGCTACACGTCGGCTTTTTAAAGGGGTTCCGAATACGTAATTTTTATGAAAAATAAAAATCTAACTATTTAAAAATAATCTACTAAGAAATAGTACCGTATCGATATCATTTTTATTTTTACGTAATCACGATATTTATCAAAAAAAAAATGTTTTGCAAGGGACAAGGTTTCTCGGGTCATATTTTTATAGTATAAGATTTCCAAATTTTTACAATATATTGATAAGAATTTTTCTTTTATGTCGTAGTGTTCTTAATTTTTCTTTTTTTAACTGCTCAAAACGTTTAATAAATAAATTTTTTAAAAAATCGAAAATTTACAAAGGATTAACTTGAGTCGTATTTACGTTAGGTAAAAACTAAAAACACTACGTATAAACAATATTCTCCTCTACATGTTGTACAAATTTGGAAATCTCGCTATAAATATACTTTAGGAAAAAACTAGTCCCTCCACACAATGAGCTTTACGCACGAATTACGGGTGGTGTGGCACCCTCTGTACGATTGTATGCATAGTATATAATTCAAACACATATGAGAACCAATAAAAATATTGTTAATATGTTGATAATTTAAAAAAAAAAAGAATTGGCATTTTTTTACCACCGTTGTACTTGTAACACTGCGCATCATCGAATTTCAATATAAAATATATAGATTTAGACTTTTAAAACTATTATTTAAAATAATATATTTACAGTGGGTAAGGTAGTTGATAATTTTTTTTTCATATGACTTCAGTTTTGAAGATTTTATAATTTTTTTCTACTATAATTTATAGTTTATTTAAAACATACCTGTTTTAAAATATATTTAAATAAATACTTCTTCCGCTTATAACATTATAAATAAATAAATGAATAATAATAATGCAGTGATAAATCCTGTACCGTCTGAAGATCAAAATAATTTTTAAGCCGTGTACATATACGGTCGCAATATTATATTGAACATCGGCGGCGAGGAAGTAATTAATATTTTATATACGTACTCGCTCGGGAAACTCGGTTTATAGAATCTAAAAATTTTTTTTTTCTTTCTCCCCGTCCTATAAGAGACGTTTTTATTTGTATTTATGAAATTGCGTTACTGTATGTGGAAGAATTGTTTATTTTCTTTTTGTACAACTACAATGACACAATGTCGTCGTCATGCTCCGTACGAAGAAAGTTCTTTAGCTTATTGCTAACTGCAAAAACCGTAGTATATATGTACACAATAACAGTATAAAATTATTAAATAAATAACAGATCATATATTACTATATATATACGTGTAACGCGAGTGTTTTATAGAACACAAATACGTATAACGATGCGTTCCAGTAGTAATCCCTTCAAAAACGAGAATATTGTACTTTTTATTATAATAATAATAATAATAAATATAAATAAGCGCGTATAAAGTCCTTTAATCGCGTTGACTGAGTAATTAAAAATAATATTATAAAAATTTCCTTTAAAAGCGGTCTAAAAAAAAATACGCACGATTGATGAAATAATCTATAAATAATTAATATAATACCGCGGTTAAAGTTCGTAATTATATATCAGTTTATCGTTACGTTGTATATCTTATTTTATTTCGATAATTTTGAAAGTTTACAAGAGTTGGTAACCAATTAAACTTCTTTTATGTACAATATATAAGTTTATTTATAAAAAAAACTATTTATTATTTGCATAATTTTATAGACTGAAAGAAGCGCGGATGATAAGATATTAAAAATTATAATTTAAAAAAAAAAAGAGTAGCGAACCTGGGGATGTCGCTTGAGTGAATTATTTAGATAAAGATTTTCGAGTTCTGTTATTACAAATAATATTGTATTCGATGATAATTCATTGCGTTCAGTAAAACGATTTGGAGAGGAGCTTCGGTGCTGTAATATTATTTATTACTATAACAATGAATTTTGACAAAATCGCGTTTTATCGCTTTTTAGCAAAATAATTTTTCGTAGTACTTTTTGGGCCGCGTTTTGAAAAACCGTTGAAAAAAATCGAAAATTTGTTACCGGAAAACGCGTGTACGAGTGTGTAACGATCGGAACACTTCTACTTGTCGAAAAGTCGTACACAGAAAAATAAATAAATAAGCCTCACCGTTGTAAAACAAACGGTTTCCTATCGCTTCGCTCGGAATCTAAAAATTAAACATTTTTCTATTAACGAAACGCCCGTTGACGTAGCACATTGAAATAATATTACAATAACTGATACAAATTTAAAAATATAATAATTTCATTCGGTTCGATTTGTAAACGCATATTCAACGCGATTGGGATTTAAGATCGATTTGAGCGATATATTATATTGTATATAGAGCGTGGATGTTGATGACTTTTGCATTTTTTTTTTTATCATTTTTTTTTTTTTTTTTAAAGGCATTTTATTTGACATTTTTCAACTACTTTTCAATAATCGATAGAAAAACTATACGAGTTTACGATGTTTTTCATTTTTAATATTATTATTATTATTTTACACATTATTTTTTATTCGCCTGTAATTTAACACGTGTGCATAAATTTCACCATTAGTTGTTCAATACGCATTTATATTAATTGTAATTAATAAAATAATGATTTTTTTTTTTAAATAAATAAATAAATAATTTATGTAATTCGAACAATTTTATATGTATTTTTTTTTTTATGTTTTTGGACTATAAATTAATTTTTTTAATGGCATTTTTGTGTTTTTTTTTTTTTAGGTCATAAAAGCATTTTTTTTGTACATCCGAGCCCTAATATATAATATATATATATAGTGACATTTTAACTAAACACTGTCGTATAAAACTTATAAAACGGCAAAGAATTGCCGTTTTAAAACGTCCAATATCGTATCCGTCCAATGCGTATATATAATCATAATAATAAGACCGCTTACTATATTCGAATATATTATTATTACCGTCCGTTGCCGATTCGCCATTTTTATAACGTTATCAAATTTATTCAGACAATAAAGCTATAATAATAATAACCACCTAAACCGTTCTGCATAGAGAAAAAAAACTAAATATTCTGTCCTCCGCGTGTCCTTCCCAGTCATAAACATAAACAATAAACGCGCGCATCGTGATGAGATCCCTTTACGTTACGCGTTGTTCCCACACAGCCTCGCGCAGAGTTTGTCACCTCTACTACAAATAACGCTGAGCGAATATATACCCGTCGACAAATTAAACGAGACACCCCAACCTATTCTGTAACCTATTTTTATTAGAACACGTATTACAACAGAAGGACCTCCGTCATTGACACGAATAAATACAGTGGTTCACAAATTATTATATTAAAAACCGTTATATATATATATAAATAAAATCGTATAAAATATAAGAAAAAAAATAAACTATAAATTCTCGCAATTAATAACAAAAAAAAAAAATTTTTTTTACACACATAAAAATGCCAATGAGGAATTAAAAAAAAAAACAGCAAAACATATAGAATCGTTGTATGTGTTCGTTTTTTTTTTATACTACAGCGGTTTCGATTGAAAGTCACCGTTGCGAGTATAAATTGAAAAAGAAAATACAACAACAAAAGAGAAAAATAAACGTATTGTTAGAGAACGAGTATATATAGTTGATTTATTACGATAAAAATGCATAGAGTCAAACGAGAAAAAAAAAGTATGAATAATAAACAAATAAAAGCAAATTGCGAACAAACGCGAATTAAACGGACATTAATTTTAAAATTTTAAACTGTGGTTGGGCTAGGTTAGAAACATAGAACCACCCTAGAAAAAGGTTAAAAACACGCCACTGCTTTTTGGTATACTATCACTAATTGAGAAATTTAATTTGGCAAGTACAATATTGGATAATATAAATGTATAGGTATCCGTTGAGTAATTTGAAAATAAAGCAAAGATCTGACTCTATCCTATTCTTGTTCTCAATGATTCGATAGGTTTAGAAAAACTATAATAAGATTAATGTACATCTAAAGGACGCTATATTCTCAGAAAACGGTTTTCATTCAATTATATTTATTCCTATATTGAACACTATTTAACAATATATTATTGTAGGAACGTATAACATTATTATTATTATTATTATTATTATTATTATTATTATTATTATTATTATTATTATTATTATTATTATTTATTATTTATTATTTATTATAATAATTGTTTTTTACTGTATGCATTGTAATTGTAATAATCAAAATTTCCTCTACGTATACTTGCTTATTTTTTACATTCCTTGTATTTCCTATTTTTTTATTTTATTTTTTTAAAGACGTTGACTTTTATTCGAAACCGCGGTAGTAAATAAATTTAAATAAATTGCGTACAACAACTCTATATCTTTTGATTTTATAATACTCATTGTTATTATTTAATATATATATTGTATATTATGTATAAAAAAAAAATGTTTGAACAGTATTTATTTAAATACGAATTCAAAAAAAAAAAAACGTTCCCGACTGTTAAGGTTCAACAAAAATGTATATACGATTCTGGAGCGATCGGACAGTATTTTTTTCTATACGTAAAACGAACGGGCCCCGCCGATCGGAATCGTTTTCAAATTTAATGCACGCGCGTACACGGTAGCGCGGCGGCTCCTGCGTGCCCGCTCAAAAACACTATATTATATAGTGACCTGCCCAACGTCCGCTCACTTTATTATTATTTATTATTATTATTAATATTATTATTATTTTATGTGTTAATATAATATTAGCGTGTTGTTATAAGAGTTTATACCCCTCTTATTGAAAAAATTTGAACATTGCCCGCATGCGTTCAAATGTCGATTAAAACTGATGAGATAATAATAATAATATATTAGGACGATTACGAGCAGTATTTTTTTTTTTTGTATCATTTCTGATGTACAGTAGTAGACCGTGTTCGCTTCACACTCGCTCCGCACTATATGGCCGTGTATCACACTCGGCGACCGTTAAATAAATACTCCGAAAATATGTTTTAAACTTTGTCGGGACGTATTTTTATCGACGTTTTCTCTTACACATTCAGCGAACAAAGCGCAGATTATACCGAGAAATATTTTCACTATTAAAACACGAAATCGCGTAAATCACGTGAGTATATCTGTCGGAATTTAGTAAAATAACACCGAAAACATTTCGACGTTAAATCGCCGTGCATAATATTACAAAGTGCCGTTTTTCTTTTTTTTTTTCTATAGATTTATTGCGTCGAAAAGTCTACTAAAAAAAAAAAAAAATATTAATTTCGAAATTATCCGGGAATTTTACATGAAATTATATCGAATACAGGTCGGAAACGTTTATTCTTCGAAAAAAAATATATATACATTAATAATATCGATTTTTAATATATTTTTTTTCACATTTTATAATATTATATATTATATAATTTTACAAAATAATTAAGATAAAATTAAAATAAATAAGATATTATATATTATATAATACGACGACAACTTTTTTATTTTATTGCTAAAACCGTACAAACTATTAAGGTTTCCGTCGTATTATAACAATCATAGCATGTTTATTGTTTATTCCAAACGCTCGTGTATAGGATTATGGAGAATAAAAACGTTTTTATACTTTTTCATATATTTTATTATTTAATATTTTATTTATTATTCAATATTTCGTCAATACGAATATAGCTATTATCGCGGTTATAATTTGTCACTACCGTATAATATTACACTATTTAAAAAAAAAAAAAAAAGAAATAATAATTTAATTTAACTCATTATACACGCGGCGTTTTAAACTTTAAACGTAGATTTGTTGTTTAAATATTTACATATACGCGTTTATAGCTATTATACATTTATACGCTGTAAAAATTCTAATCACCTGCAGATAGAGAATAATGTTTTACCTTCCTTGGCGAGTTCACGAAAAAAAAGAAATCCGTAGAAACGGTTTCCGTTTATTCATTCTTTTGTACGCCTAATATACGACGTTTGTTATTATTTCGTATCATTTATCAGGTAATTATGTCTTTTCGTTTACATATACTGTAAAGCATACGATTCACATTTAAAACGCGCTATAGACTTGTTTTAACCACATCGGATTCAGATAAAATATAGTCCGTATACGGCATCGAAAACGAATGTTACTGCGAACTTCGTAAAAACTTGATTCGATCAATATTATATGTACATTATAACGACAATATTTTTAAAATTTATAATGCGGCGCAATTCTTGAATTTTAATTCGAAACTGAAATAACGAATTTCCAGAGATTCAAACGAACATCAACAGTAACCGACCTGTAACACATTTCTGCCTCTAGGAGGTGTACTTATACTATATTCGAATATACGCGAATCGCAAACTTTCACTAAATAGTACGCGCACAGAATAAAGTATTCTAATAAATAATAATAAAAAATGAATAATTTTTTTTATAGAAATTCTTTCAATAAAACCGGGAGGGTTTTTTTTTTTTGAGACGAATAAACTACGATCGACTATAATATAATGTCATAAATCGAGTTACTATAAATAGTGTTATAAATTCAATTGACTATTGTTTCACACAGAAAAATTTATGTTTTTTTTTTAGTTTGAAAATAATGCAAATTATACACTTCTTTTTGGAATATTTCATAAGGTGAATATCGCATTAATGACAACTTCAAACACAGATGAAGTAATCGGATTAGAACTGTAAGTGAACATAGTGGTTGTGGGGGGCAATCGAATATTATCGTCGTTCTACGTGATACAAATTGATATTGTCTACTTTATAGATGGTCCAAAGAAAATCAAATCGTCATGAACGCAGCCGCGTTCGTGACTCTGCTTATCATGTGCATAGGAATTCTGGGCAATAGTTTGACGATATTAGCGTTACTGAAAAGTCCACGAATTCGAAATGTAGCATCTGCATTTATTATCAGGTAACGTATACAAAATCTAAAGTGCTGTCTTGTAAATTCGATAAATGAGATATACTACAGTGTTGTAGTAAAACGATTAAATGTTTTGTTTTTGTTTATTTTACCGAACAACACGTATGTGCAGGTATAGGAACTATTAAAAAATAAAAATCCGGATATATGTATATAATATGACATAAAATTATAATGACGCTATACGACTGCAAGATATAGCCGTCCGTAGGTACGATAGATATACTGCGAATAATATTGTTATTATTATTGAGTGTTAAATATTGTTCTTTTGCGCAATTACTTATAGTTGAGCAATGCAATAAACCGATCATAATATTTATCATAACTATGCATTTATTTTGTAATTCGTTCTCGTATACCATCATAATAACTGCAGGCTTTTATTTTTATATACCCAACGCTCGTATAATATAACGGACATTAATATCGTGTTAATATTTATTTCAATAAATCTATAGGAATTCGTTTTCAGCGCGTTATTATTGATTATTGATGGACGATGGTTTCAAATACGCAATAATCGATTACAATAAAAATGTAATAATTTGTTATTTTCTACAGCTTAGGAGCTGCAGATTTATTATTCTGCGTAGCCGTACTGCCGTTCAGTGCTTCGAGATTCTTGAACTTCAATTGGGCACAAAACCCAGTACTGTGTTCGATGGTACCGTTTTTCCAGTACGGAAACGTTGGAGTGTCGCTGCTTTTTATTTCGATGATCACCATAAACAGGCAAGTGACTGCAATATTACGCGATTAATGGAATAATAATAATAACGATCGTGTGAACGACTATTATGTTTATCTCGTTTCAATAGACATATACCCACTTAATATTATTTTATTTTTCCTGGTGCGTAAACTAGCCATGTACTTATAAGAAAATCTTAATGATAGTATAGATTTCAGTAGATCCTAACGAAAAATATTTTCGCGATATACCTACTCACTCAACGTTTTACTTATTTCTTATGTAATAGTTTTAAAAAGACACAATTAATATAATAATTAATAATAATCTAGATGCAGATTTTAAAACATCCTATTATTATACGCCCAAAGAATGTCTTTTTAAATCAGTTTTTTACGCCTTTAAAGAAAAACAATTTATTAAAAAAAAAAGAAAAGTGTACAAATAAAACAAAAAAATATATACAGATTACAATGAAATATTAAAATATTTCAAAACGTATCTACAAAAAAAAAAATAATAATAATAATAAAAATTGAATTCTTAACGAATACTTCTTACACTACCTTGCACGTCTGAACTTTTATCGTATACTCGTACGCAATTCGATGTGGTTTGGGATGAAACCGTAGGTGTATTTCAATATCTGATTAATATGTCTGACTATAATAATGCGTAGCTGCGTGTACCCGACACTTGCGTGTCACTTTACAATACACATTGATTGATCAGTTTTATATGAGAATACAGGACTGTTATATGCTTATGGCATTCACTTCACTACTGAATTACCACTACTCTTCGCTTTCTTTATAGACCGGATAACTATATAAATTTCGATTTTTAGCCCCGACCTCAATAATATTTTTGTAAAGATAAGTTTTTTAAAACTTTTTTCCATTTGAAAGACAATACTTTTATTTGTACTGCAGTGTTATTCGTAGTATTGTAAATAAAACTGACTTTGTATAAAAGATCTTCTAAATTTTATTAACCGCGTGATTTTAAAAATAAAGTCCTACTCTGATGTACGAAACTGAGTGCTGGACATCGAATAAAAAGGATGAAAAGAAAAAAGAAGCAGCAGAAACAAGAATGTTAATGATGTATTAAATGCCTGTATAACAAGTAACTGGGGAATTACATATTTAGGTGGGAAAAAATGAGAGAGAATAGGCTGAGATGGTTTGCAGGAAATGTCAAGAGAAGGAATTATAATGATGAGTAAGTTAAGAAAGTAAGTGAATTAATAACAGAAGGATGTCGTGGCAGAGGTTAGAGGTCGTTAATGAGGATACGAGGGTTTGCAGTGGAGTAAATAAAAGGATTGTTATTGATAGGGTAATGTAGAGGGTAAAATATAAGAATAACTAACCCTACTTGTGTGGGACGAAGATGTGGAAGAAGAAGAAAAAGAAGTAGATGTGATTTTGAAGACGTTTGTTTTTCAAAACGGACGTTTTTGAAGCTGCCGATAATTTTGTTTTAAAAAAATTTTTAAACTTGCACGTGTATTTACAAACAATTAATTTCCTTTTTTTATTTTAAACACATAACTGAATAAAAATTGTTTTCTAAAATCGTATACTAAAACGAAAAAAAACATTGAAAAAATATGGTAGTATTATCTTTGTACTTATATATATGTATGCACGCAAACAAAAGTTTGGTATTCTTAAATCTGATATTTACTTTTATACGGAGTAAATTTCAAATATTGTTAATAGAGTTTTTTCGGAGGCCTTTGTGTTTCATTTTATTTTCAGAAATATGAGATTATAAACAATTAAATAAATCATAAAAGATTTTTCGTATTATATTTTTAGGTTAAACTTTAAAAAAAATACACGTCTGCGTACTGGCAAAGGACCAAGAACATTTGGAAAGTTTGATATTTTTGAATTGCGATAGGGATTTTAAAATTGATTACGAAGAGACGCAATAACCCATCTTGAAAAATCTTTTGATGTGCTAAAAAAATTCTCGTTATTCAGGCAACAAAAAAAAATATAAAAAAAATTCTTCGAATAATAACAAAAGAAATTAAATATTTTTTTTTTTTGAGAGAAGAGGTCGGGACCGACAATAAAAATTCTTGTCTCAATATTTTTTGAGTTCGCCACGTATATATGAGCTCGGGAACGAAGTAGGAAGTTTAACATAGGAAATAAATATTCATGGTTAAAAGAAAGCTACACATAGCCAAACGAAACCGTGCAAAGCACGAGAGAACGCGCTGTTAGGATTACCTAATATATATTGTAATTTATTTCTTTGTAAAAATTTGGTGTTTAAAGTGTGATTTCAGCAGGCTCAAGGGCTGAAGCCCCTCCCCCCAAAAAAAAATTGCACGAACTTATACTTTTCTATAAGAGAGAGTCTTTTTTAAATACATTTCCATTATACTGAACGTGAATTTTTCATTGACAGCGAGCTTATTGTTTTTTAATTATATGCTTCTTTATCGAAAACATTTTGAATATGCGTGCTATCAACATAACAACCGAGAAACCTTGATGGATTGAACCCAGTAATTTTCGTGTATGTTAAAAAAACAGCCTCAGTTTGGAATAAATATACATTTATTACACACGGTTTTCATTTTTCTTTCAAACTTGGAATTTTGAAGATTCATTTGGATCCAGAACCGTATTTTGGGGCTGATTTTATAATGTATCATAAAATATTAATGATATACAAGCGACCAGCTGTTTATCGTTTACGACCATTATTTTTCACGCGACGCGTGTAATAATTATTATTAAACAGTTTAAAGTTTGTGAGAGACTTTGGTATTTACTTTTTGACTTTCCAGTTCCCTCTCCCCGGAAAAAATTTCTGACCACCGGGCCTGGACTTCCGGAGGTTCTTTCCCCGCGAACTGTTTTGACGAGAACCGTATAGGAGTCCTGTCTCCCAATGACGCGCGGCTATAGGACCGGCGCTATCTCCCGGCAGCTGCAGAGATGCTGGGGACGTTCGTGTACGCAGAAAATATATGTAACGACCGTCCATATAGGGAGATTCGGCGATATAATAATGATGCGTGTAACAATGTAATACGTAGAAAATAACGTGGCGAAATCTCGAAAACGTTCGGATTTACGTTCGTGAGCAGACGGCGGCAGATAAACGCGAAATCACTATAATGTACAGTCTGTGTACAAGACCGTCGGGCGGTATATTAAAATAATAATAATACGTCTTTTGTAAACAATAACGGACCGTACAATTGTGGTGTAAACGCGAAATTGCGCGTATATATTATACACGAGACGAATATAACGGTGCCGAGGAGCGCGCGTTGTCCTTACCGAGGTAAAATATTCTAACGCGCATATGAACGACGAGGGATTTGAGTCGGGTAATTGCAGGGATTTGCGCGCGGTGAACACAAACAGAATGTCTCACGGACATCGCGAGCACTAAATGGCGTTAAATGTTTTTTTTTGTTAAAGTATTTCTTTCGAAAAAGTTACGCGTGTACGAAACACATACAATTAGATAGCGTCTATATCAGCGGTTCCCAAACTTCTTTTTTGATTCACGCATTCCTAAAAGTAAAAATAGAAAAATTAATCCCACGAATAAGTGAAATTTAAAAAAAAATGTTTTATTATTGTAAACGTTCGAACAATTGTATTTTTATGACAAAAAAAAAAACGATAACCATATTAATATTATTTAATTTTTAAAGTATTACAAAACTATTAGTGCGAACAACGCGCTTGTTTTCCGCAAGCACTATAAATGCTTGAAAATTAGAAATCAGCGTCGTTACTGCTACAAGCTTTTCTACTCAGTGGCCCAGATATTGGGAGGTCGCAAGGGGTTCCACCATCCCTAAAAACAAAACAAAAAATTGTTTAAAACGTTGAAATTGTGTTTCGTTGATTGTGTGAACGTATTGGCGAATTTTAGTGAATTTTTATTAAAGCAGTAGATTACTTACTCGTTAATTATATGAAGTTCAGAATTTCGGACATTATAAAATGTTGTAAGTACGCGAACGTAAACATTATATTGATTTTTTTTTTTGTTCTCATTTGATTTGTAGAAAACGCTACAAAATTCTGTAGGTACGATAAAATTCGATAGTTTTTCTCAAATCGAATCGAGTAAAATCAACTCTTCATAAAAACCGTACACTGCGCAATACAAAGATTAATGGCGCGGAAGAAGTTTTACACGCGTATACTATATATACAACAATCGAAGAGTTGACTTTGTTTTTGTAATTATGAGGGATTTTTTCATTGAAAATTACTTAATAAATACAAATTTCGTAAATAAAATAAAAAATATTTTTATTTCGAATGTTCCTTCGAATTTTAACCGTCAGCCCCTGAAAAAAAATCGTATCTACGCCACGGCTCAAACTAATAGTGAAAATAATGAAATATTTTATTGTACAATAAAACAATAGTGGGCAAAAACGATTGTAATGTAAACCGTATAATGTGTGTGAACGGATAAAATTTATTATTTTAGCTTGCGCCGCACGCAGTTTGGGAACCGCTGGCCTATATATTGGTATAGTTAAACGTTTTGAATCCGCAGTGCTCGCGGAATTCGAATTTTATAACCGAAAGGCGTGAAAAGAAAACTTCACGATTTATCACTATAATATAATATTTATTATTTAATTAAACGAGACGCGCGTATCGATTATTATTATTATCCGCGGACACGGTTTACGTTATACGCCGCCATCATTTTTATACACCGATCATATAATCGTTTATAATAATAATAATCATTAAGATCAGTTTTACTCGGAAGATCTAAAAATGTTCAATAAATAATGTATATAAAAAAAATAGTGAATAGCCAATAATTAATAGCGTATTATCACAATAACGAGAATTCGGAAGACAAAAATGATACGCAACGCGTTAGAATTTAATTTTCGAATTTATTGTTACCTATATACGTTGCGTGCTTATCTATATAATATTGTAGAAAAAAAAACTAATAAATTGTGTTTATTCTTCAAAACGTAATTCGAAATTGCTTATAAATAAAGCCGTTATTTATAAGATCGGCTGGTACATAAAATAAATTTAAATTATTATTAATAAATTGTGAAATCGGTAACTGGATTTATTTATTATCTTTATCCGGGAATATAATCAGTGCAGACAAATTTGCCAAATACCTGCCCACACGTTAGAATATATATTCCACAGTTATTATAAAATATTAACCTTATTGTTAATAATATAAAAAAGATAATACTTTTTGATTTATTTAATAATAAAACGTATTTATAATAATATATATATATATTTTTTAGTAGAATATTAAATTTCGTACGCATTATAAACCTAAAACCTATTCCGTGTAATTTAATTTCAAATGTCTACGTAAATATTTGATTTGAAATATTATTATTATTATTATTATTAAATATTAATGTTTATTTAACATCTCATTTTGTAGTATATAGTTTATCTTTTACATATTTATAATATGTACCTAAATAAATTCACAATTTACAAACGTCGATTTTGTGTTTGAAAATGCGATATCGTGAAAAATAAAAATTCGTACGACGACCAACGGCATATTATGTGTTTCGAACAGGATTTTACGCGTGAAATGTAATATTTTTTATATACATTTGTAATTTTGTATTTATACGCTTAGTACGTGTCATTAAAAAATTAATGATACCTTTCGGTTACTTTAAAAATTATTCTGAAATAGTTATAACCGGCAGTTTATTTTTATACGCATTCAATAATAATAATAAAAAAAAAAATCGACTTGTTTTAGATACATTATGATTGTGCACACAAGTTTGTACAGTAGAATATATCGTCCGGTATGGATAGCTTCTATGATTGCGTTTTGTCTGGTCCTTGCTTTTGGCATGCAAGTGCCTACCCTTTTAGGTGTATGGGGTATGTATATACCTAAATCGATATTACACTATACATAATAATAATCATTAACCAGCTATACCAAATCGTATTATTGAACACGGTCGATATATTTTGTTCAAGGCGAATTCAAACACGATCCGAAATTGGGTACGTGTTCTATAACCGTCGATAAATGGGGTAGATCTTCTAAAACAGCCCTGTTCATCACAGGATTCATCATACCGTGTATTGTAATTGTTTGCTGTTATACCGGTATATTTTGGGTGATTCGCAAGTAAGTATAAAAATAATCTAAACGTGAATATTTAACGCTATATACCTAATAGAAAAAAAAAAAACGTTTTGTCGAATACCTATTTATCGCGGTAAATTGTGTACGGATCTTTTAATTGCTATACCATTAACACAAAATTGGGCGTTTTTCAACTCAAACACTAGGACCAATTAAAGACAATTTTTGGACATTTAAAGTTTAGGTACATCGCAGTTATGTTTTACATTAATAAATATAACACTGTGAACAAAACGCGTATTTGGAAATTTGGTGTATGTGTGTCGTGTGTGGCCTGACAAATAGTTTTTTTCCGGATGATTTCTAAGGAATAACCGCTGCTCCTTAGCGGCTATACGCTGCAGTACTCATAAATAACTTATTTTATAACTAACGGAATCGTTTTCGAAAAGTAGATTTTAATCAAATACATTTGAAAAAGACATTACTACGTTAGCAATAATTAAAACATAAAATACTAATAACATATTATTAACTTCGTAATAATAATTGTTACCGTCCCGTAAACTACGTGTTCAGATAAAAACATACCAGAAACTTTTGGAAATATGTCGGACAGTATAAAATTTAACGATTTCCAATAAAAATACAATAGTGATGCCGAAATGTTTAAAAGTTACCTTATCAGTTACGTATGAGCGAACAGCATTGTCATTGTAGACGAGGTTTTTGTCGTTTCGATCATGGCCCATATCTGCAATATATGTAACGATTATACGAAAACAATATAGTTTAGGTCTAAGATAAAAAGCTTCCGTCTTATTTACCAGGAAATGCACGATTTTCGTGGTGTGATTAGAGATAGTGTTTTATTATTTTATTTACTATAGTACGGTATAAAATGGGAATCGAAATAAAAATAAAATTTTACGTAACAGCGTATAACACTAGATAGTTTTAACCTAGCCAATCGTGTGTTTTTTATAACCTACCGTTAGACAACAATATGATTACAAATCAAGTATAATAATAATATATATAAGTCTATTTATTTAGATTCTGAGCGTAGCGAGGAAGCTGTTGGGTTTACAATGATGTTTGTTCTATTATTTTTTTCTGTGTACAAATTTTCGGCTAGGAATTAATGCTCGGATGATCTCGGCATCATACTTTACGTTCCTGTAATTTTTGGTTGTAAGGACTGAAAGTTGTATGCAATATAGGTCTGACTACTTTAACTTCAACTGTATACAAAATATCTTGACAACCCTGAATCACAATTTTTTCTTCTATTATCACATTACTTTTTCCGACAAAGTGTATTACGCACCGAAGCTCCGCTCAGAATCGTTTTATTGAATGCAATTGCTCCACCACTGTTTTCGAATTTATAGCGTATTAACAAAACTCTAAAACTTTACCTAAATAATTCACATAAGTGACATCCACGACACCCGCGGCTCCCTACTTTTTTTTTATACAGATACGTATATCATAACAGTGCGTTTGTATACGTTTTATTAGTATTATTTAATATTCGAATATACAATAAAATTCGTATATTTAACCGCAGATCAGAAAACCGAATGCAAAAACATCAAGCGTCTACCAAAAGCGATTCAACAGTAAAAAGTATGCAAGCTATGAAAAGGAAACGCAACGAATGGAGGATAACCAAAATGGTGTTGGCAATATTTCTGTCTTTTGTAATTTGCTATTTGCCCATCACTATTATTAAGACCACCGATCCAAATGTTCATTATCCAGGTACGTTACGCGCTATTTATTACGTTAATCAAAATACCTATTAATATGTATATGTGTAACTAATGTTGAACGCTAAAAAAAAAAAAACTATTCAACTCCTACCGACATAACATTGACTCCTGTACAAAAAAAAAACCAACTGCAGCCATTACTATACGCGTATTTTACAACGAAGAATATAGAAAAATAACAAAATTTAATATTTTAAATCAAATTTTACGAATACGAATCTAATCCTAATAAAGTAAATCGAAAAAAAATATATATATATATTTAAATTTTCAATACATATAATATGTATGTACAATCGACTTTTCCACGGTAATAAGACTCATTGGTCTAGTTCGTGAAACTATTTACTCTTTAGTCTGAACAAATATAAACTATATGATTCACTTTAGTCGCGTGCTTACATACAAGTCGTACGTACTGTGTTTCGCGTAAATCGTAAGTGTAGGTGGTTTATTTTTTTGCTGAATACTTACATATATATGTATATTATTTTTTCTCTGTAAAAAAAAAAAAGTAAAAAAGTATATATTATATATTATAGTAGTAAGGTATTTGACGCGAACGGATGATATCCCATCCCGCGTATATATACACGCACAACAAAGGTCACTATTAGCAATAAATATAAAACGACTCGAGCACATAATATATGCGAAGTCGCGTAAGAGTAGAAAGAAATCCTACTGCTGTATATTCATAAACATTGTCGGGCAATCCACGTATAATATATTCCTTTTTGTCGACGACAATCATCGTCAGAAAAAAAAAATCAAATAATTTTTTTTTTCCGAATAATCCGAAAATTATGACCAATACCCGAAAGCGTGTAGATGCAGTATACGTAATAGATATATCGGGTTTTTTTTTTTTTTTTGTTATCTATAACGGACACACGCATACTTATACAATTATATGTAAATCCAATCGGGCCTCGCTTATATACTATGAAATATTATTGTATTCAAACGTCAGAGTTAAAACGCGCCGAATGGAAATTCGTTTTGACGAATTTTTTTTTTTTTTTTATTAGTACGCACTATATAATACTATACAGTGAAATATTGTAAAACCATTTCGTATCTATTCTGAGTACATATACGCGTATTATTATTATTATTATTATTATTATTATTATTATTATTATTATTATTATTATTATTATTATTATTATTATTATTATTATTCATTCATTCATTCATTAGGCATCTTAAAGACCATTAAGGTCCATTGCCGCAGCAACAACATCCCTCCACTTCTCCCTGTCCCTTGACTCTTCTTCTCCATTCTCTATCCCTATCATTCTGAGGTCTTCCTTAATTCTATCTACCCACCGTTGTCTGGGTCGTCCTCTGGGCCGTTTTGTGTTCGGTCTCCATCTCGTTGTGTTCCCCAGTACTCCTTCCGATCTCCAAACATGACCTGCCCATCTTAATCTACTACTCTTCATAATTCCTATAATATTGGCTTCTCCAAATAACCTTCTCAACTCTTCATTTGTCCTAACTTCAAACAGTATTATTATTATTATTATTATTATTATTATTATTATTATTATTATTATTATTATTATTATCAGGCACGTACACAAAATAAAATTTCGGGGGTTTACAAAATATAGCAATACAAATTGTACAGCAACATAATAAAACAATTTCTTCCTCCTTACTCATTATTTTTTAATGTGACAAGAAATTATTTCGGGGGGTTTGAACCCCAAACCCCCTGTATACGTGCCTGATTATTATTATTATTATAATAGTGGTCGTCGAAACGATTTTCAGAATAAATAATACGTGCATAAACCGTTTTGTTTCCGCGTTAGGAATTGACGTTTCAGCAGTGACGATAATAATAATAATAATAATAACGATATTTGCTATACCTATACGAATTCGTAAAACTGCAAAAGCTGCAACGGAATTAATATTATATTACTCGGTATTTTCTATTTTTCGTATTGTATACTGCAGTTCTTCACCTAATCGCGTACATCACGCTTTACGCGTCAGCGTGTTTCAATCCGATTATATACGTCATAATGAATAAACAGTACAGAAAAGCGTATAAATCCATTTTGAATTTTGGATGCTGCGAGACGGCGACGAAACGGGTGCCCGTGTTGCGATCTCTGTCGAAACGTCTACATCCGCTGCACGGTAACTATTACCACCTACCATCGTATACCTATTATATATATTTACGTCGTCTTAAGTTGGAAAATGCACGCGAATACCTGTACAAATATTATAATATATTCGCGTTATTTTTCAAATCCGATTATATATTATTATTATTATTATTTCTTCGTTAATATTTTCTATTCATAATAGTCATGGAAAAAATAATATAATTACGATATGTCTGATGGTTTTTTTTTTACCGTAACGATATTATATATTATTATACGGAGAATGAAAAAAAAAATTATTTTGTTAAGAGGATGCTATATACTGATAGTAAAACACGTGCAGTTTACCGTAACTTTGTGTAAAAACTAGTTTGCGCGAACATAAAACACCGGGGCTAAAATTTAAAATAAAAACACCGAATTTTGGAATTACATTATAGAAGAGAACTTAATCTATGTCGTAGCGTTTTTAATTTTTTCATAACTTGTTTCAATTTTGTATTATATATGTAGAAAAAAAAACACAAATCATAAAAGTTTAACACTTGTTAATTAATTAATTCAAAATGACTTTATAAAAAAAAAAAAACGCTACGACATAGATCAGGTTCTATTCTATGTGGTATACCAAAATTTTATCATTTTATTTTAATTGTAGCCCCGGTGTTTTATGTTCGCTTAAACCAGTTTTTAGTCTTTTATTTGAGATGTGTAGCACCGGAAACGTTCCGTTTCTGAGGAGTTTTTTATAGGCAATTTTAAATACGCAAGCATATGAAAGTGTGTGAGTTATAAATAATTGTTGATGCGTGTTTAAAAGTAAAGAAGTTTCACTTTAAAAAAAAAAAAATCTCTTATTAATTTAACGTTTGTAATACTATAATTTTATACGAATATTACAGCGTAATACACGTAATTCCTTTTTTAAACGAATAACTATATTTCAGGGCGAATTCAAGAAGACGGATGTAAGACGATTGTGTCGCAGGTGTCGATCGCTCTAGAACCACTCGATAACCACAACAGGAATAGGAATGACGTATAATTAGGAATTGTCGACTAAAACACTATTTTACTATTTTTGTATTGACGGTTTTTTTTGTTCTCGTATACTGCACGTGACGCGTCGTGAACATTTCACGGACATTATGTAAATACCTATATATAGTATATAAACATAATAATTAGCTTTTTTTATGATAAAAAAAAAGCAATAGCAATTTCTACATTTAAATCGTTCCAGTAAATTATATTATTGTAATCCGTTAATTCTTCAGTATTGTGCGCAATATTATTATTATTTGTAAAATAAATTCGAACGTCAATTCAACGCGTTGTTCGTATATAATATACTCGTATGTACTATATTAAACGTAAGTGCCGTTTGCATATCTTATTCAGTGCCCAGTGGCGTATTTATAATTTTTTTTTTTTTCTATTGCCTGGGGATATAATTATAATGAAATAATTTTATAAAAATAGATTTAAATATTAATCTGTTTTAATAACTTTATAATATAATAAATAATATATACGTGACTGTATATAGTGATTTGTATTAGTTTTAAAAAAAAATTTTCTGAGTCGGTGTTTCCTACACATATGCCACTCGTCTTATTATATAATATCGCAATATATTATACGATATTTTATATATATATATATATATATATATATATATATATATATATATATATATATATATACAATTTTTCAAAGCGAATTACAATTGCCTATTCAAATATGCATTGTAAACGTAGCGTGGACATAATAAATATAACATATATTTATATTATTATCTTGTACAGTATTAAAATACTGTTTTATACAACTAGATACACGACACACTAGATTATAATTTATTCGTATATTGTATTATTATTATTATTATTATTATTATTTAAATAAATGTTTCTATTTCTGGAGTCCAAAACAAATGACTTTAATATTGAAAACACTAATTGATTTTAATAAAGGATAAATAGCAAGAAATATTCGTAAGTGTGTTTAACCTACAAGTATATAGAATATATATATATTATTAATACAAATATTTTTTACGTGTACCCAATAGCAACAGACGCGACAGTATACGACCCCATGTTTTCCGAACTCCAAGAACAAATTACGAATGTACGTTAATATTATATTTTATTGATATATTGATATATTTAATTTTTTTTAAATACGTAAACGTACAAAATATTATTCCGTTTACACGTACAGCGTACAACACAAGTGAACACAATGAAAAAATTTAGTGTGATCGTCTATATATAATATTCACTGAATATAATCGTATATCGAATGCAATAATAATGATTATAATATATTACGAGTATGTACAATATAATAATATTATATTATATACATTACCAACAGTGATACGATAGATACCTATAATAATTTTTGTTGTCAAGAATTCATATTTTGAAGTCGAGATAACCGCTACACAGTGTTCACGCGGTATACTCACGGTTTTAAATTAGACTAATGACATGACTGTAGACAAGCGGTTACCGGTTGATAAAAAAAAAAAGTCGACATAATAATATCCTACACTAAACAACGATATGGCAAAATGATATACTAGCAGTGATAAGTTTCGATACGTTTTTCCTGATGCCGAATGATTAAAGACTAACGCGATTATAAACCAAAACTCTAGTCAAAAATAAGTTTTTAAATTTTCACATACGCCTTTTGATTTACTAATTACATTACATAAAGATAATAAAGTCTATAAATACATACACGCAGTAATGTTTTTTTTTCTTTTTGATATTTTAATGAGGTGCTGAGATACACTTTTGTTATATTATAGTATGTAAGGTGTTTTAGAAATGACAATTTTAAAGCGTTTTCCGTGTAATGAACATAATATAAGCACATATAAGATTATTACAATTTTTACAATAAACTTAGTAGGTAATAAATTTAAACATAGAAATTCGCGCTACAGAAAATCAAAAAAAGAGCCACTATAAATATATATTATATGAATATAATAATAATAATAATAATAATAATAATAATAATAATAATAATAATTATTATAATATATTATTATAACATATTATTATTTTAATATATTACGAGAAACAGTTATATATATGAATATCAACAAGACCAAAGCAAAAATCCTGAATACAATATTACACATCGTATACTCGTATTTACAAAATATAGTCCACAGTCGACAACTCAAATAGTTGTTTTGTTTGCCAAACTACGTTATTAGTGTGTTTGTTTAAATTTTTTGCTACATAGATAATATACACACATAATATTATATTGTTCTGTTATTATTATAACAAAAAGATACTCTTTTTTTTTTTACACGAATATTTTCGATACTATTATATTATAATGAATAATAATTGCGTTGAATATTTTCGTATTCGTCGCTGATTATTAATGAATGGTCCAATAATTGTTATTCAAAGACACGAACAAAGTATTTATATATTTTTTTTTTAATACAGACTTAATTAAACGTCCGATTACGGCTTATAGACATTATTTTTTTCTTCAATACGTCAAGTTTTTCTCCTAGTGCAGAAAAAATTGAAATGACACTGAACGAGCCACACGTGACAGTTGCGGCTCACGAGCTCGTGTATTATATAGTACACGCAATAATAATTTCAAATTCGTATTATTTAATGACATGTTTTGTATATAATTTTAGAATCTTCGAAATGATCCTGCAGTAAAATTACTTGCCCCCAGTTGTGCCTACTACGTTAAAAATCTTGGCGCCACCACTGTGACAGTGTACCTACTTGTATTTAGTCACAAATTCGTTTTGGTCAAAAAGCCTTTTATAATCAATTTCTTATTTCACTACGACAATAATAATTATTAAATTGTAAATTTGCTAGGTTTTCTCGTAATATCACGCACTGCGAAAGGTCATTCATGGCCATCTATTTTTATTCAATCAATGCTTTGTCGAACCATATAACTTAATAATACCTACGTCATTATTATCGCACCAAACTTCCGCATTTTAATCATTTTTCCTGACGCTTTGAATATATACATTTTATTTATGTACCACGCACAATTTAATAGTACAAATTTCAATTCGCATTTTTTTTTTTATATAATTATTCGGATAAATAATAACAAATTTTTCTCGTTTTGAGTGTTTTTTTTTAGTACATTATTCTGTTAAAAACCCAAAAACATAACATACCTCAGCTACACCGTGATATTAAGACCAAATTTTTTTTTATTTTTCACTACCTATACTATGTGTGTGCATTATGATGAGTTTAAAATGTCAATATTTAAAAACTATCAGAGTATCGTTAAAAATAATTTGTTATTGAATATCACAAGGCGTTAGATAATATTCGCGTAAGTTACGTATATAATATAGTTTCAGTTACCCTAACACTATTAAACATATAATATACACTAATCACAAAGTCACGCGAAACGAGCTATCCCAATACTGGTTTGTATACACGCGTTAGACGTAGAAAAAAAATTCGCGCCGATATTCTCTTAAATTTTAATAATAAAAATTTTATTCGACAATATTATAATTGAATTTTAGTCAAATTTTTGTCACTGCTATTTTTAGTAAAAAATTTATAAAACACGGTAATATTATGTTAAAACATATTTCTATATTATAATATAAATTAATCGAATTTGTTTTTAAAAGTGTCAATTTGATATTTTGATAGTTAACGTTCATTTATTTCATTCATATATACATACTAAAAATAAATAATCGCATTATAAAAGAAATATTTCCAGTTCAGCAAGAATAATTTCTTTTTTATTGATTTTTTTTCTCGCGCTTTATTTAATAATTTACGCGATGCTGCAGAATCAAATTTCACGGCTGACTTGAATAGAAAAAAAAATTGTCGAGTAAATTTTCGAAAATTTTTTTTTTTTGAAAAGGTCTTCGGCAATTATTTTTTCTATTTAAACGTGCCACGAATTTATTTACCAATACATTACCGTATAAATAATGTAGGTAAATCTAAATATACATACCTGCATCCATACGTTTTGAATATGACTCGTTTCTGTCATCATATATAATAACACGTTTTCTAGACAACGACATTTTCAGCGTTTTTTGCAGTGTTTGTCCTTTCTTGTTAAGCGTCTGGCCTAATTTTACAAATCCGACCGAACGAACACGTCCCCGTATAGTTACTGCACAATCACCGCGGCAAACGGAACAGCTGCAGACAACGTTGCGGCCTCGCCAAAGGTGTGCCCAACAAGATCAACTTTTTAGTTGAAAAAAAACGAATTTAAATTATTGGTATTGAGGGCTATTAGATGCAAAAAAAAAAAAAAAAAGTATAGTGTTTAATAAAAAGAATTTACTAACATCGATAACGTATCAAAACGTATCATTTATAATAAATATCGTTTTCTATATTTAAATTATTATTTATTATTTATTAAACTGATTACCCCGTTTGTTAATGATTGATAAATACGATTAATTACGCATATTTATTTATACACTATATTTATTCACACAGTGGCGCCAAGTTCAGCAAAAAGAGGTGGTTCAATTCTAACTAAAGATGACCCTCCTACCCTGCACTTACCTTAACAGAACTCTACATCGTCGACATTTTTCTAAGATTTATTTATTTTTAATAATATTTAATACGTATAGGTACATACTATATGTATATGATATATTGATATTTACTCTAAAATTAATAGCAGGAATGAAAAAATTTAAATGCATAAACCTTTTTTTTTTATAATCTATATATTCATGAACAAAAACTTTTTTTCTACTTACAAAATAATATAACGTATATACATTCAATTTATTTGAATTTTTCATAAATTATTTAAAATATTTAATAGAAATAAAATAAAGTTTCTCTAAAGAAATCAAAAAAAGTCAACCAAAACTTAGGTTGTGGACAGAATGTACCTACCCGAAGCTTACATATAATTATTGTGGTTCTTCTATTAATACTTGTTAGTATATACTCGTATAAAAAACAAATTGTATTGTAAATTTAAAATTGTCTTATGTATTTTAATATTGATTAGTATGCTGTGTCTTTTGGCAACCCGCTTGGTGGGCAGCTCACTTTAAATAAAAGTTGTTTCTCTCTCTCTAATAGATTGAATTTTATAGAGCTGCTATATAATATAATATAAGGTATGTCCAGGCGCGGACATACAAATGAGGAGGGCTATACGACGATCAGCTAACTAAAATTATACCTATTTGTAGGTAGTTATACGTACTGATCATGATCTAGAAATTATAAATTGGGAGGAGAAATAAATGCTTGACAAATAGTATAGGTATTATATGTATATAATTTTTAAGCAATGACTACAGCCCAAGGAGAGAGGCTAAAGCCATTTAGCCCTCCCCCTTTTGGATCCGCGTCTGCAGGTTATGTCTATATATTTTTAGTGTAATGTTTGTTAGAATATTTTTATTTTTTGCATACGAATCCTATAACCCTGTTATAGACTAATTATTTCCATGAAATGCAGTTCAATGAATTTATACGCTCGGACGCTATGAGTGTACATATTATTATTATATAATATTGTAAATAAACGAAATTAAATACGTCTCCTATATGTTTCTTTGTTTTTGGTAATGCTCTTCGACTGGATTTTATATTTACCTACGCGCATAATTTTTTTTATTTACATTCAATGCAGCAGGGCCGTCCTAAGGTGTTGTATTGAATTATTATTATCCGCTGACGTATTTGAAACGCGAGGACATTATAATATCAGTCGCCGCCGTTGACCACAACCACGGAATGGTGATCGCGGTAACCGCGGTATCACAAACCCCGTGGGTACCGGTTGATAACCTAATCTATTAAACGTGATTTTTTTTTCTCTCCGCCACAACGATAATAGGATTTACGTTTCTCTACCGATGAGGTTTTCAAAATATTCGGCGTTTAATCGTTTCTAGAGTGTCGAATACAGTTATATACTTTGTGAGCCATGCCGTTCATGAAAGGTGCTGCTCCGATCCGGAGAACCATACAGTATTTGGAAGCCGGTAAGATCGTACTCAAAGACCGAATACAAATATTCTCCGTTCATTACAATACGTTGGGAGAGAATCACCGGGGCACCCGAGAGTTCGTGTTTTGGCACCTGCCTCAGATTCAATTCAGAAACCCGAACGTACAAGTACTGACCCTGAAGAATATGACACCGACGCCGTTCATCAGGTACTACTGTTACACGTGTGGAGAATCTGTCGGACACGATATTCTGTAAACTTTGTGGTAACGCTTTCGTTGTGATCTGTGTTAGGTGTTTCCTGAACGACGGCAAGGATATATTGATCGATGTCGACGACCGTGACAAAGATCGGATTCACGACCATGTCTTGCAAGTCCTCGGTAAACCAAAAGAAACCCTCGACATGGAGACAGTGGCCAAAGAGAAAAAAGACAACCCCGCCAACTTTGGGTACATGTGCGAAAAGCATTGCATGTGCGAAATTTTCGGACAAGTCCCGTGTCCGGCAGTTGTGCCGTTGCCCAAGTCTTGGCGAGGTAAATACAGAAATGGAGAATTATAGTCGGTCACATTTAATTCCGTGTGTAAATACATTGTTCATTAAATTAAGATTTATAGTCGCAATATAAATGAGGAACTTTTGTAAACGTGTTTTGCATTATTATTACGCACACGGTGTTTCGATTTGATCCTGTCCTTAATATTATATCGATTTATACAGTTATATTAGTGCAGTGTGCCTTTAACTGGACGTGAAAAGTCATATTAGTTTCTGTGTAGTTTTTAGTTTGAGATTTCAACATAATCGGATTTATGAAAATCGAGAAGAACACCCAAATATATTAATTTGTATAAATAAATAAATAATTTTATGTATATTTTTTTCAAACAAATATTATTTATTCTTATCATTTTGAAATTAGAGTTTTTAAAAAAAGTGGTAATGCATAAAGTGTTAAAAAAAATTAGTTCTGTACTTATTTATTTTTCATAAATTTAAACAAACAAAAATCAATTATTTTATTATAAAATATATTGTATGAACGATGTACCAATGCTTTAATATAGGTTATATGAAATTGATTTCATTAATTAAAACTATTTGTTAAATGTTTATTATTTATCGATCGCTAGACTTCAGTCCTGAATGACAACAAATTACAATGAATGAAAATTATTTAAGGCGTAATTAATTAAAAGTTACATAGCATCGAATCGACATAAATATAAATTTTAAGAATTAACTGATTTAAATGTAAACGATTTTTGGACTTTAATAGGTACATTAAATGTACTCCTGCCTTCATGTATACGTTTATAAATATTTTTCTACCAGTTTTGTTATTTAAAAAAACTTAAAATAATTGGGATCTTGACTTGTACATTTTCGAATGTATTTAATATTTTATTTAAATCAATAAGTCAGATGTTGTATTTAGGTGTGTTGATTAAACATTTATTAGATACTACAGCGATATTTATGAAAGATGTTATAAGCACAAGTCTTTTTCAAACACCTGTAATTGGTTCTGATTTTTGTCAAAAAGTTTTACAATTTGTTGGTACAAATGAGTATCAACACATAACTTTTCTCGACGTATGTTTTCTATGACTTTCTTCATTTTTAAATAAATTTATAGAAAAAGTGCAAACCATTTCAATAATCATCACTGGTGAAATACATATATGTAGTTATAAGCAAGTGGTAATCATCGATTTAGATATATCTATGCATAGGCGTAAGCAGATTTCAATTTTTGGTCATACCTCAAGTTATATTAGTGCTCCTAAATTTTTTTTATACATTAACATACATTCTATTTGTAAATTAAAAACTGGGTGATATTTACATGTACATGAAATTTAATTCAATGTACATTTAAGTTAAAAATAAAATTAAAAATTTTTTTGAAACAAAATAAATATAAATCCAGTTGTGTATAAAAATAAGAAAACGCATTACCCAGAATGTTCAAAGAAGGTTTGGTTTAATAATTAAAAATTAAATATACATATATTTATTAATGTGTAATTATATAATAATTATAACAGATGAAGAATTATAAATAAATTCTTCTATTTTCCACAGCTTTGAATTCGTCAATCACCATGTCAGTGTCAACACTATAATATATTGTATATATAGTCCTTTAATGAGAAAATAATTTAATAATATTCTTAACTGAGAATTCTCCAATGGCATTTTGGTGACGCAAAACGGTACGTCTGCAATACATAAAAAATATTCGGTATTATCATCGCAATACGCACTGATTACGCCACTGACTGCAAGTATACGAAGCGGAGCCTATTTCCTTGGGTTTCACTCGATAGATGAAAAACTGTCCGCCCCGTTTTGCTCAGTAAAACTACTATACCGGACGATTCTCGCGAAATTTCACATGTACATATAATAATATTGTCATAATTTTGTTCATGACTGTGAAGCTCGAATCACAAAAGGTAGTCTCGTTCAGAAAATTTCGATATTATTAAACGTGTTGATTGTGTTGTCATGATGCTCTCTAGCCATAGAAAAGTGAGTAAGTCTAGCTTTCTTGTTCACCGATTACTCGGGGTAAACTGTAAGGAAATATTGGAGTAAAAGCGTGTGAACAGAACTGCTCGGAACAATTAAAATGAATAATATACGTACTGAATTAGAGTATTAACTAATATTGTTTGTGTCTGAAACGATTCATGTCGTAACATACTATAATACGTTACGTTTTTTTAACTTACGAGTTATCACATCCTCGACCTGTAAATCAAAGCGTGACAAATTTTCAGGGTTTATACGGATTCTGGAAATTTGTTGAACGTTATATTCGATATAATAAATTAATAATTTATTAGTTTTTTTTTAACACGTATAAGCATAATAATACCTTATTTAAAAATTGATGAAACGCATTATTATTTTTGTAATTTTTATTAATTCAATGCGTATTTAATCAAAATCTAACAATAGTACTTTTTTTTTTTGAGTTATCAAAATAAGTATAATACGAGTAATTAGGGCTAGGGACTTCACGCCTTAAAAAACCTTAAAATATGCATGCATTTATGCCCTAAAAAAAAATCACTAAAATATGCTCTCATAAAATGCATTATAAAAAAACCAAAGCATATTTAAATAACGGTGTCTACCAGATGCCTATACTAGATTACCTAATAAATAATAATGCAAAAATGATTAATTTATATTTATAAAAATGCATATTAATAAAACTAGAACCTACAATATTGTTGTATACTTATTGTACGATATGTTATGGAATTCGCGTGAGGATAAAATAATCTCAGCGGTTCATAATTTCAAATAAATAATCGTCGAGCGAGCAGACGGGGAAAATTCGCGTCTCACTCATTTCATCGATAGATTCTTTCAGGTATACACATATTTTTGTTTTAACTAATTGTAAAGACAAATTAAATGTTAATTGTTTTTTTTTTAAAAATTAGTATTGAACTTAGTGGAATATGCTCTCGATATTCGAATACAATAAAATACGCACTATCGCGTAAAAACAGATCTAAATATACAAAAAAAAAATGTCCTAGTATTATGAAACAGATTTCTATACAAATAAGACGTGTTTCGGAAGATTGTAAAAAATAAAAAAAAACGTGCAAACTCCTATAAGTCCCTAGCCCTAAAAATATAATCAATATCAAACGACCAGTCCCCAAAATATCCAGATTTTCGTACTGCACGCTTCGTCCTAAATAGTATGTAAAGTATTAAAATTATAGCTACTAAAAGGATAAATTGGTGAATTTGAATAACACACTTTTGAATTTCGTACTACACAAAGTGTGTCACACACATAGGTGGACCTACGGGGTGTGCCGGGTGTGCCAAGGCACACCCTAAAGTAAAAAAAATATATTATACAATAGGCTATAGTATTGGTTAGTTAACAAGTGTTGGATACTTAAAATATTTTGACATTAGTATATGGAAGAAAATTATGAGCTAATAAAAACGCATAAAACGGGTGAATTTGTTTATAGCCCCTCCCCTCTATATTATAAAAAAAATAACTACAAAAAGGCCGGGCACACTCAAACGTAAAATTCTGAGTTCGCATATGGTCACACACAATTTTTGGGGACTGCAAACGACCTAATACGGAAAGGACACGGTCCGACGTGGAAACGGTTTTTTTTTTAAATTTACGCGGTTTTATCGCGACGGACGGACGTGTGTTGGTTGCACTGTCGAACCGCGTGACACGTGCGCGGGTATGCCGACTGCGACTCTCTCGCCCACCCCCCACCGCACCCGGCCAATCGTCTCGTTCGCGCAATATTCCGCGATACGCGACCGTCTCGTTCTCTTCGATACCGTCTGGCCGTGGCCGTCTGTTGACTCCGGTCGTTTTTCATTTTATTTTTTTCACTTGTTTCTCGTCGGCCATTTTACGTTTTCCACACGGAAACGCGTCGTCAAGGTACGTAACCGAATCGCATCGTCCGTCGAACGTTCCTCCGGCGACCCGTTCGCCGGATGCGGACGGATGAAAAACTGGTGGTTTACTGTTTTTTTTTGATTCATATAATTCTTTTTTCGCGCAGATGCCGATTTTAGCCAACTCGAAAATCGTGAAAAAAGGAGGCTCGGAACCCGACCAGTTCGAGTTGTCCATTGCCCAGGCTCTCCTCGAGTTGCAGAACAACAGCGACCTGAAGGCGCAACTCCGCGAGTTGTACATCACCAAGGCCAAGGAAATCGAACTTTTCGGTAAAAAGGTGAGAGTTGTGCGCGTTTTTATTCCCGTGGAAGGGACGGTGGAAAGGAAGAAAAGACACGTTTTTCGTACGAACCTAGTGTTGGATTCCGACGATTATTTGGTGGCAAACGTATTTTAACGTCGCACGTTTAAATGTTGCACGTACTACTCCGTGTTTTGTTGTATCGTCTTTTCTTCCTCGACGTACCTGCTCTGTTTTTCACAAATCCGCTGGCAGCGTTTAGATTTTTTTTTGCGTTTCGCGTATCCCGTACGAGACTTGTTTATAAATTGTATTTACTTGCAGAATAAACGCAAAGGTCGAGACGCTGCCGGGCCACGGAGATGACTCTGCGATTAGTGCGAGTTCGGTTTCTGTAATGTCACGCCATTCGTCTTCAGCATTGCTCGAGTTTTTTTCCAACGTATTCGATTTCGTTTGTACTTTTTATTGTAAAAAAAAATCTTACAGTCTTTATCGTTCGCTGGTTTACTGTTTTGCCCAAAACCGTATGCTGTCCCAGTATTTTCACAACAAAAACCGTGGTTTATTATATAATCGAATAAGTAATTTTTTTTTTTTTTCACTACGTTAGCTCTCTTGATTCAAATTTGATTATTGATTTATTATACGCTTTTAAATTTTCATGTCTTAAAAATATGACAACCATTTATATTATCGAAAATACAAATATTATGTAAAATATAAAAAATAACGCATCATCAAATTCGTTGTATTCTTGTACATCGATTACAATGGTCCACACTGATGCCATATTAAAGTTTGGTATTTGAAATCTGTAATAAAAATATATTTATGACAGATTTAATCTATATAGCCATACATTATCTACTCAGTTATTCGTTTTAAATTTCTCATAGAATACGGTATAACTTGGATCGTATTTAATCATATTATTATTATTATTATTTCAGAGTGTTATCATCTATGTGCCTATGCCACAAAGAGCTCAGTTCCAGAAAATCCAAGCGCGTTTGGTTAGAGAACTTGAAAAGAAGTTTAGTGGTAAACATGTAGTGTTCATTGGCGATCGAAGAATATTACCGAAACCAACAAGGAAGACCAGAACTAAGAGCAAGCAAAAGCGTCCCAGAAGGTATGTTATACCTAATTATTAATATGATCACATATTTCAGTCTGCGTGTTACTAATGTATTCACACAACTTATACATTTAGTGTCTAAGCAGACGTACATTAAATTTGTTTTCATTTCATTGTTACAAATAATATTTTATTATTACTTATTATGTCAACATAACAAAATTACGTATTATTTAGTAAACCAATATTTAATTTTTTAAATATTTACATTTATGAAATATATTATTTTCAGCCGAACATTGACTTGGGTCTACGATGCTATCCTCGATGACTTGGTCTTTCCAGCAGAAATTGTTGGCAAACGTATCAGAGTGAAATTGGATGGAAAACAAATATTGAAAGTACATTTGGATAAAACTCAGCAGACGAATATTGAACACAAAGTAAATGATATTAATAATAAGTTAAATATTTTTGTTTCTGAATTAGGTTTCAAAATAATGCGAATCAATTCTATTTTAAATACTATGAACAAAAAAATTCTTTGCAGTGTTCTTTATGGATTAGGATGACTGTCTAGTTCTATATCCGTTTGCCATACTGAAATGATCAAAACTATTTGTAATTTTATCAAATTGTTTTAGGGAGATCTTATTCATTTTTAATTTACCCTTTACTAAATTATTATAGCATTGTAATACAATGCTATAATAAGTTAAATTTTAAAATGCATTACAGTGCGTATATTAAGCTATTTCAAAATAATTGAGAAAGATTTTGATCAGATCTTTGGATGATTCCATTTATTTTCAATATATATTTTTCCGTGAATATAAGATAAATATATTTTACTTTGTATTATGATGGTATATACCTTGTAGAATATGGGTAATGATTTTGATCTTCATTAATAGCTGTTGAAAGAACACATATTGCTTAATGGAAAGAAAATAATAAGAATTACATACACTTCGTGATGACATTTAACTATCAAGTTATTCATGTGCTATATAATAGATGGGAAGTTATTCAAGGTTTAGATAATTTTATCAGTTTTTCATTTACACTTTCTGTATTTATTTAAATATTGGAGTTTTATTTCAATGCACTACAGCGCTCTTTACAGTGATATTTAATTGTCGAGTTCTATCCATGTGCTATAGGAAATGATTAAGAATAGTATCAATATTATTCAATGTTTAAATAATTTTGTCTGTTTTTATTCTACACTTTATGTATTCTTTAAAAATATTAAAATTCTATTTCAATGCACTACAGCGCTCTTTACAGTGATATTTAACTGTCGAGTTCTATCCATGTGCTATAGGAAATGATCAAAAATCCTATCGATGTTATCCAATATTTGGGTCATTTTATCTGTTTTCAATCTACAATACACTTTTATTCATTTAAATGCACTACAGCGCTCTTTACAGTGATATTTAACTGTCGAGTTCTATCCATGTGCTATAGGAAATGATTAAAAATAGTATAAATATTATTCAATGTTTAAATAATTTTGTCTGTTTTTATTCTACACTTTATGTATTCTTTAAAAATATTAAAATTCTATTTAAATGCACTACAGCGCTCTTTACAGTGATATTTAACTGTCGAGTTCTATCCATGTGCTATAGGAAATGATTAAAAATAGTATAAATATTATTCACTCTTCAAATAATTTTGTCTATTTTTATTCTACACTTTATGTATTCTTTAAAAATATTAAAATTCTATTTAAATGCACTACAGCGCTCTTTACAGTGATATTTAACTGTCGAGTTCTATCCATGTGCTATAGGAAATGATTAAGAATTCCTATTGATGTTATCCAATATTTGGGTAATTTTATTCGTTTTTAATCTACATTTTTTATTCGTTTAAATATTAGAAATCTATTTGAATTTTTACTGCAATGCTAAATTTATATTACGATGTATGCGCTATTGTATAATGTATATATTTTTTTTCCCCAAATGTATTTTGATATATGAAACTTCGGTGCAATATAAAAATGAAATGTACTTTCATATTTTTCATTAATTTGTCTGCGTGTTACTAATGTATGAATAAAAATGATACAATTAGCGTCTAAGCGGACATATATTAATATGCCGATGTAAATGTAATCAACAAATATTTTGTTGATTTTTCATCTGTTGGCATACATACCTGTTGACATTTTGTTCTAAAAGTTTCTTATATTATACATACCTACATATCTTAATTTAAAATATAAGTCTTACCAAATATTTTGCTAAAACAAAAAAAATTATGTTACAGGTGGACACTTTCGCATCTGTATACCGAAAGCTGACCGGCAGGGAAGTTACATTTGAGTTTCCTGAACCATACTTGTAAACTTACAACTTTATCTAATAAAATTATTTTTATTTTATTTTTTGGACACTTTTTTTCTTCACTCGAAAACGTGATGTAATTTCAACAAGTGAAAAAAAATCTTTAAACAATTTAAATTTAATACCAAGTATGATTTCATTTAATCGAATTACAGAACAATTAATAATATATTGTAGAGAGAGTCCGGTTTAAAATGTATAATTTGGGGTAAAAGTTCAGTACAAGTTTGGACAAATAATTTTTAATGAAAATATTTTTTTAAGTGTTTAAATTTCATAAACCTACTAATAAACTAGTAGTAATTATTTCTAAAAAGTAAAAGGTTTTATTAAAATCACAATTTTAATTAAAATACTGCAACGCCTCTAAAAAAAAAAAACTACATCATCGAATTAGATGATTACTTTAACAAAACGTTCCAAACATTTTATGCGTACGCATACAATTATTAAATCTTTAAATAATAATTATCGATACTATATATAATTTGGTAATCGGATTTTACTATGATTTTAACCGAGGCTGTTTAAAATGAACTCTTTAAAACGTTTATAAAAAGGATGTAAATCAAGTTCAATTAACAGTAATATAAAAAAAAAAAAAGTCAAATTGGTATTGTTTATCCATTGTCGTGTTTGGTAACATAGCTAAAAATAGTTTATAAAAACTTGTAAAAGGCTGCAGGAGGAAAAAATCTTTTCACGTTTTTTCGTACTGTTTTAATTCCTAATTAGATTCAACTATTAGGCAAATAGTATTGCTCTTATATTAAACTCATTAAGACGTATTTATTATATTTAATTTAATATTTTAAACTGAATTAAATTTTGTTTCAATGTTAAAACGTACAAACGTGTATATTAAAAATGAAAAAAAGGTTAGAGATAAGTTATAAAATACGTGATATTGTCGGTGGTGTCTATGAAGGTTTATAAAGTATGATTATTGAAAGAGATTATGGAGTTGTTGACAACGTCGGGTTAATAAAGAATATGCTTAAAAACATTTTTCTTCGCACTTCCCTGGCTATAAAATGTAAGTACGCATTAGGGCGTAATATATATATTTTTATATTTAATCTGGTCGTGTAGTGTGTACCGTCCAACATCCTAATTTATTGTTTCTGGTAAAAGAAGATAGTATTTTCGTTGTCTTTATGTACCTCCAGTTATTTTCAACCAATTTTGCAAATAAGGCACCACAAAATTTTCGTGTCATAAATCAGAATATTTGTGTTCAAACAAAACTGTAAATAAAAACCAATAGTTTTTAGTACACGTTCATCTATGTTTATATTATTAATCGGTGCTTGAATCGTGTGGACATGGAGTGTGATTGAATGCTCAGTTTGAAAGTATTTTTATCGACCGGGCCCAGAGAAGAATAGAAAATAGCTAATTGCCCCATCTGACGTGGGAATGGAAAAAGATTATTTTGTCTTTCATCATCTCGCACATCGTGGAAATCAGTGGTGAAAAATACCGGTTTTAAAATTACTTATATACAATCTATATTTCGATTATGTATATACGACGGCCAATTGCAATGAATGTTTAACTTTAAACGAAATATTACTTTATCGAGGCCTGCAGTGAAAAACGATAAATTATTCGGGGAAAACAAAATTTGTGAATTTCTCGAGCGTAGAAAAAGTTAAGTGTGCCTACATAACGCGTTAAAGTGAAAAAAACCAAACGAAAGAAGAATCGACGAATGGTATAAGTTTTGCTGTACAAACGAAAAGTTTCGTATGAAATTTACGTTTTAAGAAACGAGCGAATATGAAGAGAAAACCGGACGAAAAAAATTGATAATTTCACCGGGGAATGGCCGTGGTTTGTCGCGAACAATGCTATAAAGCAATTGTGAAATTTCTGCACCGATTATACATGCATAAAGCCAGTGCTCGAATTGTTGGAAAAATAAAGGAAAGGGGACTCCAAGACTTTAAAAAAAATTAGCGTCCTTTAAAACGATTAAATACAGCCTGATTTGTGGGGAGGAGCTTCGCCCCTACACCCCCCAACCGTTCATCTTTATCAAAGTATTACAATATAATATGTATACCAAAAATTACAATGAATATATTTTTTAAACTTGTCATTTAGTAACATATAAAAATTAATATATACATATATATAAAAATATACTCTAGCTAATTTGGTACCTAATTAATTTTAAATAACATTCCACGACTGTTGGTAATGGTGATTTACTCCTGTATTTTATATTCAATGCGAATTTATAAAATCAAAATTTCAATATTATTTTAACCCTACAGTACCCAATTTTTTAAAAAAATTTTTTATACGGATTTCGAAAAAAATCTAAAATTATAACTTTTTTTTTTAACTTGAACTTTATAATATGTTGCATTTGTGCAACAGTGGGCATAAACATTACAATAAAAACAAAATATAATTAAATTTTTTACACAGTACCTACGGTAATAAGTGAAACAATTATTATTAAGATTTAAACATAAATGTACTGTGCACTTCGAACATTTAATGTATGTGAAACCTTTACATGACGGCATTTTGCATCTTTCCCTTTTGTCCGAAAATTTGTTGAATCGTTGGTACCAGCGCTTGAATTATTCACTAACGGTGAGGTCGATACACTGCACCTTGGTGTTTAATTTAAAACATTGGTTTGGTTTTGATTAGCCAAATCTGATGTAAAAACAGAAGGTAGAGTTAGTGTTTCCCCAGAGTTCAATTGCATTTCAATTGGCAAATCCAATAAATCCAAATTATCTAATAAAATAATGTATTTATTGTAAAAGTATAAATATTATGTAGTAGCCAAAATAGTTATATTAATTTACCTTCATCGTTGTCATTAGTAGGAATACAAACATTTTCGGGTACATTTAAAATTTCATGTTCTCGTTCGTTATCAGAGTCATCTAAACCATCATCACTATCATCACAATCCGACGATAATTCTTCGTCATTTAAAATGTTACGGCTCATATCGTTGCCTTCTTGCCCACTGTAGCAAATATGCAACACGATTAAATTCAAGTATAATTCATATAAAAAATGAATAAAATCCATGACGATGTACTTATATATAATCGACAGAACTTACCTGAGTACGTAGTATTTTTTTTTAAAAGAATAAATAAAGATTTTACGTATATAAAAATCGAAAAAAAAACTCACATAACAGTTACTATGAAAAAATATATACAATTCAACATTTGGCGGGAAAATAAAAATTGATTATTTATCAAAGCATTGCAGTGTTGTTAATAACAGCTGGTAAATAATTATTTCTAGATTAACTAGATAGCGCCACTTACTTCAAATATAATAATGTTACGAACGTGTTGCATTTCTGCTACAATGGACACTGAAGGGTTGACAAAATATAACACGTTCCGTTCCATTCCGTTCCCGTTCTAATGAAAATAATCTGAAGGGATGCTCTAAAAATATGAAAAAATTGAAGAGGAGCACCGTCCCCTGCGCCCCACCCCCAATTCGAGCACGTCAAATTACCGAACAACTGTTACTGAATCGAGTATAGTCAATATATAGATTGTCGATTATGTAAGAAATGTTGATGAACGGAAGGTGAATTAAGATTAATTATCGAAACATTTGTTCCGAATGAAATAATAAAGAAAACGCGTATGGAACCGATTTTCAACGTGAAAAACTTACTGTATAAAACAAAGGCAAGTAACAAAACGCTTTGCATTAAAAGGTCTATCAGTAAAATTGTAGTTTTCTATTATTTTTTTTGAAGAAACCTATCTAAAATGGAAGAAATATCCCTCCCTTCAACCGTTTTCATACGTGTTTTACTTTATAAAATATCGCGGCGTGTTATCGGTGTCACAACTAGAGTTTTCTGGGCCTAGGCAGGGGCGAAACTAAAGGGGGGGCTGGGGGTATTTCGCCCTCCTAAACTTATCTCAGTCGGCCAATCGGACTTTTTTAATATCACACTCGGCCTAATCGACGAGTATTAAATACATTGTTCGGAACTTACGTAGGTATTTTTAAATTAACTGAAACTGGAATTCAAGACGCCATAAAATTTTTACCCAAAAGATTTGTTGTAGATCCGTTACATTTACAGGTTGAGTTGGAAGTATTTTACGATCAATGTAAAGAAGTGAAAACTGTATCAGATGTAGCTGCTGTTTCGGAACGAACAAAAAAAATGCTTCCTGTAGCTAATAGAATGTGTCGTTTACTGTGTACAGCTCCAGAACTGTTGCTGGAAATGAACGTTCATTCAGCAAGTTAAAGTTGGTAAAGAATTACTTGAGGACAATCCAGAGTGACTCCCGTTTAAGCGATTTGCTGTTACTTTCCTCGGAAAAAGACATAATTGATGAAATTAAATTAGATGTTATTGCTAAACAATGGTGAACTATAAAAAAAAAGAAGAATTCGTACTTGACAACTGTTTGTATTAAGGCTAATAAAAAAAACTGTATAAATTGCTTTATTTGTTGTAAGTTCATCCTCCAAAAAACTATTTTATTCTTATTTCAATAACTGCGTTAAATCGTATATATTTACTTAAGAACACTGATTAGTAATATAAGTATATATATTGTATATGTGCATAGGTACGTTGTATCTTTTTTTTTTTTTTTCAGTCAGTCGGCCTAATGGACTTAGTTGTCCCCCTTAAAAAATAACTTCGCTACGTCCCTGGGCCTAGGACAGAGAAAAATTAAAGGCCACCTAATTCTTATTTTCGATTATATTTCAGTATATTATGAGCTTAAACAATGAGCGATTTTTTTTTTATAACACAAAAGTAAAAAAAAGAGCAATAATACCAAATTAAAAAAAAAATTTTGATGTTTTATCTGTAATTTTAAGTAGGGGCACATTCAATATTATATTAAAGGTCGTACGCAAAAACCGACAGTATATTAACCGACCATATAATATATAAATGTCCTATAGTAAGATAAAAAAAAAAAATCTTAACTTTTAACCACAAATTAAAATCTATATTTACTCTCACTGCTATACGCGTTATTATTTATTATATATCATATATATTTAATAAATAATAGTGTGTAACGGCGCTCAATATTTTGAAATTTAGGTATACGTTTAATACGTGTATTTTATTTATTAAAATATTATTATTAATTATATTTGGTGCACAGAGCCATCTTAAGGTTATGTGAGGCCCAAGGGCCCAAAATATTTGGTGGGCCTTTAAATACTTAATTATTATATATATATATATATATATATATTTTTTAACACATAATATATTATATTAGCTATTAAAAATAATACTTTATTAATAAAAGCTACTAATTTTATTAGAATCTCTGTTACTTTATTGTTTATCGTGATAATTTCAAAATGTTAATATTTAAATAATTCGAAATATTATTTTCTCGTTCAAGATTTACTTATTTTTTAAATATCTAAGTAAGAAAAAAAAGTTAATATATGGTATTTTGTAAATAAATTGGGGGCCCTTCGAATCTGGTGCATGCAATACATATTTTATTTTATTTATAGATATTTGTTTTCTTCATATTGTAGTTTATGTATATTAGGTAAACGCGTACTTGGTGTATTAAGAAATATACGGGGCCCCGGAAATGTAGCTCGAAGCACTTCTCTTGACCTAACCTAACCTTGCCCTGGCTGAGTCGTGTGGGAGTCGTGGCACTGGCGTGTTGTTTAATTTATATAATATTATAATAAAGTCTACGATTTCGTATTGTCTACACTTCTGCTGCAGCGACGTCTCGCGCGTTGGGTATAATAACGTTAATATAATATTATATACATATACAGTGGATTCTCGATAATTCAGCAGACCTTCGATAATTCGAAACTCACGGGAATTCGAAGTAAATATATCCCTTGAAAATCTCACGGTAATACACGTAGTAAAATTTAATACGAACCAGCCGTCAACACGCGACGATTGCGCAAATAAGTTCCTTCCACTCGACTCTCGGCAATTCACAGTTGTTTCACCGTATAACTGAACGTTCTTATATAAGCGTACCTATATAATATATTCTTATCGTTAACGATTCACTACATTATTTGTATAAATTTGGCTCGTTTTTCCCCCTACACCGTCGGATTCTAAGTAAGTACTGATTTCTTAATTTGTCCTCGTCGTATATATTCCGAATTGTCGAGGGTCGACTGCACAGAGTAGTTTCGTTTTAGTCTCGTTTCGTTGGTCGCAAAGTGAAGTCCATTAGTGCGTCCAATTCCGAATACGAGTCCTTGACGGTTTCGGAGAGAGAACGATATCGAACGAAGCGGTGAAAAGGGGCGACAAAAAAAAACCGACGTGGCCAAGGCGTTTGACATTCCTGCGCGCGGAGCACGCTGTCTACGATTCTGATAAAATCGTTTCTACGACACACCATCGAGCGGACGAGCGTATCCACGACGTGGGTGACATCTTGTTAAAAGAAAAAGCAAATCCGTTCGCCAAAGAGTCGCGTGCTCAACAAGTGCTAAGAAAATGTGACTTTCACTGCGATTACGTGAATGTTGACAAAGATGCGGCAGCCGTATGCTAAAGCCTTCCAGCGTCAGGTTTCCTACAAGCAGAACAAGCAGGTGATTGGAGCGGCGAAATTTTAGGGGCGGCAAAGAAAACTTTTTTAATAATATATTTATATTAATTATGTTTTGATGTCTGTTTTATATATTTTTAAATAATAAATATAATAACTTAATTAATAATATATTTTGCTAAATAATGCATTTTGCTGGTTAGAAAAACACTTATGAAAATGAAGGGGCGGCAAATTTCCTTCTGCTTGTGGGCGGCAAATTGCTTAATCCGCCTCTGGAGCCTTCTCTGACGCTGATATCGTGGACAACGATGAAGACATTGAAGACGACACAGAATCCCTTTACTTTTTTCAAGGATTGATAAAAAAAAAAAAAAAAAACGATCGATTAATATCATATCGTTTTACATATTATATATTGTATAATTTATTTATACAATTTAGTGTTACATACATATAAAAATCGATTTTGGCTTTTTTTTTTTTTTGTAAAGTCAGTTTTTCAATAACTCCTGTAAAGTCAAAAGTTTATGTATACAATGCATAGGCGGGTTTTTTACGCAATTAAAGACCTCGTTTTTTTTCTCACTATAATCACTGACTGCGGCACACTGCTTTACTGCACTACACTATTGTTATTGTACGTTCAGTATGTTTTTTTATTTTATTTTATGAATTATTAAAACTTTAGAGGAACAGTTCACAATGAATTTTACGTGCATACATAATATATACATATATATATATATATACTTGTATATTGTTATGATCGTAAACAATTTTTTTATTTAGTATTTTATAACTGTAGCTCGTCTCTCGCAGTATAAAGTGAATAATAAACTGCTTCCCGTGATCGACGATGTCGTTGCGTTGACGTCTCTCGTCCTCTCGACTCAGCGGATCGTCTTCGATCCCGAACGTGTACGTCGTGTTTCTTTTCTACGCGTATTTTAAAGTCGAATTGAGATATAAGCCGTATTAAAACATCCGTTTTGTGTGCTAAACACACTCACGTCACGTATTTATAATCGTTTTTCAACGAGCAAATTATTATTGTTTTTTTTTTGTAATTCAGAAAAAAAAAATCAGTTTTTCGCTTTTGTTCTGCTGCGTGATCGTTCTGACGATTAAAAAATTATTTCGATTATTATACGCGTCAGTACTATAAGTAATATAAAATATATACCCAAGTAATTTGGTACGAATCAATCGATACAAAGACAACGATGGGAAACGATTGGTCAAGACTATTAATGGAACAGAACTGAAAAATTCAGAGAGCCATCTCGTATATTATAATCTCTCAAACTCAAGTAATTAACGTTAATTTTATTTAATCAAAGTTTTAATAGTTTTTAACATTTTTCGCGTGATTATTATTATTGACACGGAGACACGTCTTATGGCTGGAGGGTCATTTCGAAAATTTGTCCGACACCGAGAATGTTACCATGATGACGTCATGAACGAAACCGTAGCTATGTAACCGTTGCCATGTAACCGTTGCTATGCAACCGTTGTTATACAACCGTTGCTATTTTCACATTCCTACGTCGACTAAAAATTCAGCTGCCACAAGACATATCCATGTACCGCTGTGTATGCACGCAGTGTATAGATACTTTTTTTTTGTATATAGAAAATTACACATATTCGTACGCGCGGTTTAAACGGTTTATTATTATTTTTATAATATAAACGAAATTAAAAATGATTTTTTTTTATTATTTATATAATCCATTTCTTACGTAGATACACGTTATAAACGAAAGTAAAACGAAAGCGTTCCAGAAGAAATAGAAGACGAGGAAGAAGACTTTTTATCAATTTCAAATTAAATCGGTTACAATTTTAAATCAAATTTATCGGGCATATTATCCGTCACGATGATTTTTCACAAATATTCGAAGGAAAAACAAGAGGAAGACCGAGAATTGACCATTTCCACCACATGTGCAGGAGGGAGATGGGTCGCACGTCGTACCAAAACCTAAAGGAAACGGCGAACGATGGAAACACGTGGTCTGCTTCGACAAGTCTTTGCCTTTAGAACAGGACGATGGCGTCGCACGAATAAATTAAAATATTCGCGGTTTACAGATTATTATTCTACGCACACGCGGCTATATAGCACGCCAATGAAAATATTCGTCAAAAATCACTGCAGCAAGAGTACGTATACGCGTTACGTGAAGTAGGTGTAATGCTCGAACGATGTACGGAGCGTTTATTTTTTTATAATATAATACTTTCGAGTTAAACGTCACCAGCTATTTATCGATTGAAAACCCGTCGACGTAAAAGGAAAATTGCCTATCGAAACCGCGGCTCGTAAAAATAAAAAAAATATTTATATATTATGTGCGCGCGTGAGATTTCACGACTCGGTATTTTTTTTTTTATTTATTTATTTATTTAACGCGTATGAGTGTAAACCCGTTTTTTTTTTCGTCACAATATTTTGAACATAAAACTTTGTTGCTCTTTCCGTTCCGAACAACCGAGAGCGAAAAGTTCACGCGCGCAAAAAGTAAAATCGTTTATTTTCCTTCTTCCGTATATATTTTGATATACGAGGCGATTTTTATTTTTATTTTTTTTTTACACATACGAGCCAGGGAAACGTATTTTATTTTTATTTTTTGCGCATCTTATTTTAAATGTTTTAAAAAAAAAAATAATAATTTTAATATTTTTACCGTTATCGCTTATTATTACGCGTAATACATCGGTATCATTTTCAATTACGCGATATAACTCGCGGTTTTAACCGTTAATATTTTGTATTTGAAACCCTCTACAAACATCATTTACCCTCAACAGGCCGGTAGCCAGAGATCAATTCTTCAGGGAGAAGGGGCAAACCAATTTGTAGAGGGGGGCATTAGAAAAAAAAAAAGCAATATTATGGCTATTTTTAATTTTATTTTTACAAATCCAATACAATATTTAAATATAGTATTAATGAAATAATCGTGAATGGATCACTAGCAAAACCAACCAACATTCGAATTAACACTTATTGATATTACATTTTTTTTTTCTTCCCAATATATCGATCAACTGGAAAATCGTCGTCTTCCGTGGAAAATGCTAGCGTGAGCAATCGCTGGATATACATAAGGGGGCCTCGTTTTGCCCCTCTCCTGCGAGCCTGACCCTGAAAATCGTATCGATCCTAAACCGTTATGATTTGTGTAACGATTTAAGTCAGAGTTTCTTATAATTTTGTAATACGCGGGGACCACCGACGGAGGACTTTCTCAAACCGCTCTGACTCTCTTTACCAATATTCTTCGACCATTTTAGACATCAGTTTTTGAACATCGAGCTCGAATCGTATTAATCGTAGTTCGCGGGGACTCAATGCGTTTTCTGTGCGCGGTCTCGAAATTTGTTTTCGAACGCGTAGACAAGAAGAGCGGCGAACGCTTTTTCGCGTACACGAGTTGAATTAAAACTTCAGATAGCTTCACTCGATATTTCTGGATACGGTGATCGGTACGCGCATCCGGAAAGAAATTTTCCAAAGGATTCCGATTAAATTGTATTTTTAAACTAAAGTTTGTAGACGTTTCTATAATGTATTTCTTTCGACGCGGTGTCAGCCGCCGTTCGTTCGATGAATACCAATTCGCAAAACGGTGTGTCTGATTCAGTTTTTTTTACTCGTATCCAGAACGGGATAGAGTACAGTATATAAGTTTCTCGATATAATACACTTTCAAAACACGTATATACCGAATAATTCAGGATTATTACACACGTATGTCGATGATGTACAATTATACGATATAGTCTTACGTTTTCAAAACGAACAATTCCTTTTCCGCGGGCAATTATTTCCTGCTCACACCGTTGCACGACTATACCAGATCTTTTCCTGTTCGCTACCTACTCGTTCGTTCGTCGTGGCGTATTGAAAGCATATATAAAACACTGTGTATTATGAATATTCGACGGATAGCGGTGTAATTCATAACGAATATTATATTTTCTAATAACACCGCGATGAATGAACGAGGCTATTTGTTTTGAGAAAAAAAAATATATATATTTGAACGTTTCAGTGGGAAACGCGCTGATGTACGATAGAAAAAAAAAATGTAATAATACAATATACGCGTGATATTATGGTTCTGAAATAAAAAACGAATCCTGTAAAATTTCAACGGTAATAATAATTAATATAATATATCTTGTACACGCGTCATCGTCGTCAATCACACGATATGACGTCGTATACCGGTATAATATATTCATTCGGGAAAACTTTCCCGAAAATGTGTAAAATTTTGTGGACAGAGTTCGCGGGATGGAAAAGACGCGGAGGACCGATTCCGGTCTACTGCTGTACGCAGTCCGTTTCCAAAATGTTACCAACAGTCGCAGTGTCGGCCTGGCACACCATAGGCCCCTGGATCTTTTTATTCTGGGGCCCCCTGCCCCTTGGTTTAATATGAAGTTAAAAAATACATATCAATAAAAAACAATTTATTATACAAGGTGTCTCAGATCCAAGGGCGGAGTGACTCTAAAATTTTTACCGGGCAAATAAGATTTTTCCTGGCCACTTATGAAAAAAAATTAATTTTTTTTTTTCGGACTAGCGCCTTCTATTTCTATATAGAATTAATACAGGTTAATAAAAGAACCTATGTTGAAGTTAGAATTTGGTGGTCGGATTTAGTTTTTAAGTTACAGCAATTTGAAATTTGACAATTTTACCGTGTTTCTTTAATAGGTTTATTTTTTCCATCTTTCGGCTCGTACTATAATAGTGCAATGGGTAAATACTAAATACCACGATTTCACGTGTACGGTTCGGGGTTCGAACCGCTGTTCTCAAATCAATTTTTGCATTATTTTTTTTTTTTTATACATTATAATAATACAAGGCAATGATTTAAAAACTGGTGGAGACATCGCGTTCAAAAATATTGGTATAAAAAAAAAATATGGGGCTCCGGCCGCATTCGCGGCCTAGCGGCCATGGCCAGGCCGACCCTGAACAGTCGATTAAACAACGTCGCTTGCAAAGTGTCGAGTGAAAAATTCCGAAAATGCCCCGTGCACAAAACGTACAGTTTTTATAATATATTTAGCGGTCTGGAACGTTGTCGTATTGTACGAGCATGGTCGTGATGTGATTAAAGACTCGTAATATATTAAATCGTCACGCGCGGGGTGATTTTTTAAAATTTTTATTACTATTATAAACAATTTATTATATAGTATTACTATAATATATAATATAGGATTTCCCTCAATATTCTCCAGTAATAGCTCATCTGCGGTTATCCGTGGTGGTTTACGAGGCTCGAGTCGAAGGATCCCCCCCCAATCGTCCTTGAGCCCGTTCGAATCGGATTATTAGATACTCGGATATTATTGAATAATGAATATTGTCAATATTCATATTATTTGAAACCCTATTAAATTAATTGAATTCCCTGCAAAAAGCAACCTATACTATATACTGCAGGTTTTTCTACACGCTATATTTTATAATATATACAGAACGAAAACAATTCGATAAGAAATTGATCTTCGTTTTCAACATGCCGTTTACGGAATAATGATTATTACCGACTTGAAAATTCGCTCACAAGATTGCAGCAGTAGTCTATTATTTTTCCGTACTGGAACCGGTAAATAAAAAAACACTATATACTCATTTAATTATTGCAATTATGTAAAATTGATTTTCAATAACCGCGTACGTCTCCACTTTGCCGTGTCTAAAACGTAAACGCACATTACTCCGAAAATATTCGTAGGATTTTAGAAATCAAAGTGTACGCAAAGAAAAAGACATATGATATTCGTCATAAGAATTCGGAAAACGCGGAAAGCCAATAGTCGATAACAATAATATGCGATATACTACACATAACGCGTGTTATTGCATACACACACAGAATATAAAACGTGATTGTGTTAAAAAAAAAAAATATATATATGTAGAAAAACTTGTAAATGTCTTTATGACACAAATAAACGTACATTTTTAATACATATGATTATTTTAAACCTATGTGATATATAATTCGTATATATTATAATACATGGATAATCGATGGTCTCGCGTATTACCTATATTGATACCATACAATATTGTGAAAGTAGCAAAATACGCAAATAATTGGAAAGTATCAACATATATGTATTGCTGGTGCGATCGTCCGTTATAACGAGAGTATTAAATATATTTAATTAATAATTATAATTTGAATAAATGTATTAAATATATTTAGATACGTTATACACAGGGCAAACGTGTTTGAGAGGACGACACACGGTATAGAGGATTACAGTATATTATAGATCAGTCTTCCTTTATTAGTATATATATTTAACGTATAAACGAAAAATTCAGTCATTTAATTGCGGCCATACTGAAGTGCGTATACTACACGGGTCAAACCAGGGGCATATCCAAGTGGGGGGGATTTCGAGTCCCATTGAAATTTCAACACTTGAAAGTCTTTTCGAATTTAATCTAATGAAAATCGATAAATATAATATTAATATTATACGCGTAATTCTTCTCGTCTTCTTCTCAGTTTACCGGTCCGTTAAGGACTATTGCTGCCTTCAAAAGGTCTCGCCATCCATCTCTATCGTAAGTCGACTCAAAGGTCGATATACATTCTGGTCCGTCTCTTTCAAATCTCTGGCTATTTTACATCAATCCACCGTGTTCTGCGTCTTCCTACGGGGTCTTGTTTTGTTTATTTTTCCAACGCGTAATATTTTTGTTAGTTGCCCATCTGCTCTCCAAGTGTGTCCGAACCGCGCTCTAGCCGTTTATAAACGCTAATAGACGTTTGGCCTGTTGTAAAATTTCTGTAATTCTTCGTTTGTTCTTCTTCTTTCATAAGTATTTGTTTGGCCCATAGATGTTCCGGAGTATTTTTCTATTATACGGGTAATTTATTATAAAGTATATACCAGATTTTTTTTTTTTATTCAGTCGAAACGTCTATGTTTAAACAAATACGGACCCATCAGCTCCCTCGAAAAAATTCTGGTCGCGCCGTTGCGCCGAACCCCGTCATACGAGACAGAATATACAATCATTTCGTGGACGATAATCCTATCGATAATTCCATTTATTTAAATCGCAAAATATCGCGGAACGTGTCACGTACGTCGTATTGCATCGAATAATAATTGTATTTTATTTGCTCAAAATAAACCCCCGCTCTCGTGCCGGAGCGGCCAATATCCCGTTAATAGTGTATTATTATTATTACACACAAGGCTTTGCGGAATTTGCGCTCCGAAAATCCGCCTCGGATCACAGGTCTGCGAATTTCCGCGAGTAATTCGTATATTATTAAACGCACACGCTATACTGTACGTATACAGTTAATTTTAACTAAATCAAACACATAAGGCGCGTATTATATTATGATATACGCACGGTTAATAAACGCTGCAGTTATTATAATATAAGCGCGGAGAACGCGGCCGTAATAATATATTTATATACGGCCCGCGTAATTGAAAACGATCGATTTTCCAATAAGATTTTGCCGGGTGCGAAAAAAAAAATAATCCGAGTGTGTGTACTGCAGAGAAACGACTGTAATAAACACCTTATTGCGTTTAGGTTCGAAAGCCTGCAGGAACGCCTTAACTCTGGAAAACAAAACGAATGGAAAAAGGAGAGCAAAATACAGTAACAATCGATTGCATTCTGCATAATATTCGCCTTAAAGGTTTTAATTTGTACGTAGAAAAATAGCTGTTGTACGTTTTTTAAAATATATAAGCGTATAAGCGTAAGTATTTACGTAAAAAAAAAAATGTAAAAAAGAATTCTCGTCGAATTCGTACAATTTTTGTCCGATCGTCATGCGGTTTGTTTTTAGGATTTGTAGACTCGCTGTACGCGTGAAAGGCAGACTAGGTTATTTCGTCGTAAGACCAATACACGTTCCAACACTTTATTCGGAATCCAAAAATACAAGTTGCAAAAACGAATTGAAAGTGGACATCTATTATTTTTCGATATATTAAAGCGCGTGTCTATGCGAATCCCGTTGCGGCGATATCGTCTCAACGCCCCTGCTGTAAACCCTTTGGTTGCTTACGCGGCATCTATACGACTTAATCCACTTCGTCGCCTTAAGCGAAAACTGTGCGCCGCAGAGACCTTTTAACCCTATAAATTAAACCGGCCATTGGAGTTCGGCCAAAGGACGGTTTTCTTCTCACCCTGCGGCACGTAAAATATGTGTTATTTTTATATGACATAAAGTATTGTACACGTTTTGTGTGTGCAGGCGAAATGCTAATTTAAAGCTATTCGGAGTCTCACGTTCTATTTTTTTTCTTTCAAATTAGAGCATCGTAGCCGATATAGTTTAGCTGATAGCGATGATAAATCCAATAGCGATTCGAAGATCTACGTTTTTTTTTTTTTTTTTTATTCTCGACACAGTCCCTTCAATTAAAATAATAATAATAATAATAATAATAATAATAATAATAATATTTGGGAACTAATATAAACAATGCAAATAATATGCATAATGAGATTTCAGCCGCTAATAAAGGTTATTTTGCGACGGGAAAATTATTTAAATCAAAGTTACTATCTATAAAATAAAAATCCACCCTTTTCTCAAGCTATCTACGACCAGTTCTAGCCTATGGATGCGAAACGTGGTCGGTTACGAAGGGCGATGAAGAGAAGTTGTTGATATTCGAAAGGAAAATACTGAGACGCATTTATGGCCCTATCATAGAATATGGAGAATACAGAATAAAAACCAAGAGGGAAGTTTACCAAATGTACCCAAAGCCCAATATCGAGTCATCTATTAGAGGCAAACGTTTGGAATGGGCGGGATATGCATGGAGATCCATTGGTATAATAAATGATGTAAAGACAGGCAATATCAAGGGGAAAAGACCTAGGGGACCTAGCGACCTAGGCTCTATCAAAAATAGAAGAGAGTGTAGACAGAGATAGATGGTATCAAATAGTAGAAGCGGCGAAGGCTCTAAATGGGCTATAGAAACTAAAAAAAAAAATAATAATAATAGTAATGATAATGATAATAATGATAATAAACTGTCAATGTTTTTCAGCTCGCGAAACGCGTAATTACCTAATACCGGATTTACGTTAAAAAAAAAACTACGAGCATAAATAGTTATTAATTCAGTGCGTTTTGAAATTTCGTTAAATATTATAATTCGTAATGGTAGTGTAATAATATTGTATTAGGAACAACAGTCAAGCACACTGTTTGTGTATAATTAGTACATATTATATAGATGTGGTGTGTAATTTTTAAATTTTTTTTTGCTATTGAACGTTTTAGCTTTTAAAACGGCGTCGTTATAATGTAGGTTAATTAACTATTATTATTTGAACCGAGTGATTTTGAATGAAATACATATTATACCTATGATGTTATAAAAACTGCGCGTGACTATATAAGTATATTATATACGGCGCGGTCGCTCGGCTGTATAACAGTATATATTATTTCATTAAATACGATATTATAAGTCTACAACGACCAACGCCATTTATCATATATACAGGAACATGAATCATTTAGTTAGTTTCGACGACAATAACGACTATTATTTTTATTTTCGAAAAATATCGAATCAAATAGGTGTGTGCGTATTTTATACAAACGTTCTGGCAAACTGAAATTATTATGTTTTCGGCGAAAAACACGTCAAAAATGGTTATTATTCTACTACAGCAGACCGAAACACGAAATGATATTCACACGAGTATAATAAGTAGATCTTTTACGGTTATATTATATACAGTTAAATCTCCAGCGGATTGATTTCTTCTTTAAGCTGAGCTCGACATATTTTGCGATTGGACTGAGCGTCTCGGATTAACTCTTAACCTCGACAAACGTAAATGCCGTGTCCTTTTCCAAAGAGTTACTCCCTTTTACACTATATAGATATTTTCTGAATAATATTTTATTTCATCGAGTTCATCGTGTCAAAAACCTGGGAATCCACAATACCTCTTCTTTAAACTTCGCACAACGCATTAACATCAGAGCTCTTTTAGAGTTCTAAAAGTTTTGGACTAGACTTCTTCAAACCGCCTCCAAACCCTTTACTCTTCCTTGGTTCGCTGTCTGTTCTGAATTTGGCGCAGTAATTATAGGTATCCTTATTTGGCCAACGACCGATTAAGATCAGAGCGAATCCATTAGCATAGATTTCTATTCTACTCAGCGTATATACACTTAAGATAGAGCATCCTATATTCACGACTATTCCCTCATTCTCAACGTCCTGAAAATGACTTTACTTTTCTCTCGACGTCTTGTCACAGATCTGTCTTTCATTTACTCTTTTCTAAAACGGTCATTAGACGTACTCGACCTTCTCTCCACATAATTTTATTCCGTATTGAACACCTTATATCCCACTAGAAACCACCTATTGTTCCGTGTTTCTACTCATTCCTAATAGACATAATCGTCCTGTTCACGGAACGTTGCGTAACCTAAAGAATTCTAACACTTTCATCTATAATTCAATAATAAGGCCTCATTGTCAACACCATTATCCGCACTACCATCTGTGTATTTTTCTTATTATATCGTTTCTTGTACATTGTATATCATAAAAAAAAACTGCCTGCCAACGCTTTAATTAAATAAATAATATCACTTAACAGAAACGACGAACGATTTACTCACGCGCGCGGTTAATATACTTTTAAACTTATTTTCACTGTGAGGTTTATTTGTGCGTAAACTTAGTATAGAATTGTTTTGAACACAACTTAACCATAGTAAAATTGTTCGTCGCGTATATACAGTTATAGTGTTGGTACCGTGACAATCGTTTTAATACGTAAAATAATATCTGTTATTAAAAAACATTTGTTTTTATTTTATAGATTCTCGGGGCGGAGCAGAATATAGTGGGAAACCATTGGGTTTTATAATAGTATGTACTCTTGTTTCGATATACACGCGTTATTATAATACGTGGCGCCCAAATTTTAAAATTACTACAATATGTTCGTACGAAAGAAATAAAACGCAATAAATGTTGGTCAATATCAGTTTTAAACGTTTACCAGGTTATAATAAAAATATACAAGTTTTTAAAAAAAATATATATAGTGTGATGTAATAAAAAATGAAAAGTAAGTGAAAGGTTGACGAAATGTAAAAACACCACCACCGCGTCTTAAAAATAAACGTCATTTTCGATTTCAAAATAATAATTATAATCATCTAACGTTCCATTTGTGGAAATCGGACGATACATATTGGTGCGTAGACCACTTACAGACAAGTCGGATTTTATTGATTTTTCAGGAAATCAAAAACACTCATAGATCATACATACAGCGTATACGTAGGTATAAGCTGTAATACAATAATTTGTAAGACCTATGTAATGTTAATAAATATATCGGTTATGTTATCTGTTAGGCAAAAATCGATTATATATAAATATTAAATTGTTAAGAATATTTTAAAAGCCTAAATATACAACATTTTTAATAAACGCGTACGTGGATAACAACAATCAAGTGTAGAATCTTCAGGACACTATAATATTAATATTTCATAAAAAACTGAGCTTTCGAAATGTTAAAACGTCATATGAAAATTCGAATGTATACAAATATAGTAGCGTCGTTATACATTTTTCTTTCATTCATGTGGATTTCGTGAATTTAATTAATGTGCATTTATTATATACTCGTATATATATAGAAAAAAAAAGGAATTAAAAGTCAAATACTCCGAGAAAAAAAACTATCGATTTTTTAAACACTCGTTTCCTTTCTACAACATATCCAAATCGATATTTTACAATGAATATCGTAAATTCTAATCTCGCAATTTTCTTACGTTATATATATATATATATATATATATATATATATATATATAAGAACACTTATATTGAAAAATCGCTCGAGCAAATTGAGTTCTACTAAAAAAAATGGTTTTTTTAACGCAACGTTTCCTTGTTTCTGAACGTTGAATATATCTCGCACACTGCAGACGAGCGAAGCAATACGTGTGCGTTTGACGATCAGTCACGCTATAATATTATATACTATTATTTTTTATTACACGTGAAATAATATTTAAATCCTTCGTGTAACGCATTAGTTGTCCTAAATCCGGCTTATGAATGGTCGGTGTCACCTCGTTCAAACGTTTAAATCATTCCTGCAGCAGCAAAGTTTAAAGTATTACAATAATAAATTACGCGCACAATTATAATTATAATAATATTGAGTACGCATAATTCTCAACATTTTTGAGCAGTCAATTATTATATAAATATTTCTCAAATATAACCATATTAATTCTTAATCGTATAAACGATACAGATCGGTTCAGCAGGAGTTTCACAATATATTTTTCAGCGACACGATACTAAAAAAAAAAATTGTTTACAATAATACTCTTATTATATATTTTAAAAATTTTTTTGTAAATATAATATGACTATAGTTTATATACGTAGTCACTACGATCAAAATGTGTGCAGATGAGTAAATTTGTTAACGAAATAATAAAATATAAATACAATCGACTCAAAAAGGCGTATAGTAAGTACTCAAAACTATATACCGTTATACCTACACAATAAGCAACAGCGTTTACCTATTCTAAAAACATGTAATTGTGTTTAAGATAATATTTTTGTCTTTATATGGAAACGTACAATATAAAACACGTGTTACTTTCATTTTTTTTTTATTTTTTTATTCACGTTATAGGTTAATAAAAAATAAATATAAAACAAGATTTGTATAAGATTTTTAAATACTGAAAATAAAAAAGAAAAAATTGTCATTGAACACTAGCTGTATATACGATTGTAATTTGAAAATAACGATATTACTTTGATTGAACACTCGACTATATAATATGTATGACGTATTTTCTATACCTATATATATATATATTCGATTTTATTAGATTGCGTTAAATATTATCTATATTAAATTTTACATTTAAAAAAATTAATTCTAAATAAATATATACAATATTATATAGGACATATTTTATAATATACTTTCTTTAATTCAAAGCACTAACAAATTGCACAATGATGTATACGCGTTATAGATTATTGTATTGCGGCGCACGAAGTGAAAGCGTATGTATTATATGTACAACGCATAATTAAAACACGTGTATATGTATAATATTATTCAAACGCGTATTCAATTTAAAACCGTATATTGAGACTTGAGGTTTGAATATAAAATCGGTAATTAAGTCAATAACCGAAACACGCGGATTCTGTTCGAGTAATTATTAAATTAGACCTAAAAATTAAACGAATATATTTGCGTTTTTTTTAAGACGTATGTGTTTTTTTTTGCGTTTCGAGTAAAAAAAAAAAAAAAATTGTTCGAATAATATTATAATTTATTTCGTTTACTCGTCGTTGCCGACGCGTTATCATCGCGTATATTAACGGGTTTATTAATATTATTTTTTTTCTATCGGCTCTGCAGTAGGTATGGCGATCAAATATATATATACGGTTTTGAACATTACTACTTATTTTTGATGTACACGGCGAGAGAAGTCGCCTCCCGTCCGTCTCCCACAGCCGGATTTACGCCGTGAGGCCCGAGCAAACTCGGGGGAACAAAAAAAATTCGTATAAAATTTTTAAAAAAAAATTTTCAAATATATATTATATTATACGTCATTTCTGGTGAGTATACAAACACTGGCCTTCAAGCCAGAATTCAAGACGTCGTTTGTTATTTTCGTTCCCTCGCTACGCACGTTCACTGCATAAATCTTGTGCGGGAATATATATAGTCGATTCGGCGATTGTGGTCAACTCTATGAAAATTCGCGGATAACATGTATTTTCAGATCTGTACGAGAATTATACAACTCTTTGGAAAATTTTTTTATTTAAAAAATTCCATTATAACGTTCGAATTCCGTGAATCGATATCGCGGATTCTGGGCCGAATTGTCGCCGTCCGCTTCTGCGGCCACTTATTACCACCAATACACGTCGATATTTTAACGTTTATATCAATTTAATTATTTAAATTACATTAAAACCGCGTTCGATACCAATAACGATTTAATTAAACAAATAAAACTATTTCCAAGTAATAATTTACAACGAATTTAACTATCCGAAAATTTATACGGACTTATAAAAAAATGTAATAAATGGTATGTTACGCGTAAGGTATGTCGCGGTAAAACGAATAGACGCAGAGCCCAACTTAGGAATTTTGGGGCCCGGGTCTAATTTTTGATCTGGCCCTTAAATTAAATTGTAAATTCAGTTTTTTTTTTTTGCTATATTGATTTTTTATATTCAATTAATTTTTTAAGATTATAAATAAATTTTACCGTAAGTCTATATATACGACACATCTATACACACGACCTGATAATACAGCCAACCCGACTGTCGGGCCGACCAAATCGCGTGTGTAGCCCGCTTAACATTTCACAGTGCCACTTTAATAATTAATTATCAACAGGGGCCCGGGTCTGCAGCCTCCCTAGCCTCCCCCCAAGTTGGGCTCTGAATAGACGTTTTAAAACGAAATATAAAGAACAAGCTTGTGCGAAATAAAATTTAAAAAAAACTGATCCGAATACAAATTTGGCGAAAACACGTTTTGGAAATTAATCTTACTATTGTTTTTAATATATGGACAGTGACATTTTAAATATATGAGTACAACACAATATCTGTCTAAATTCAGTTTCGGAAGAGTTACACACACACACACACACACCCTTACATATATATATAAAGAAATTAAACACAGTAAGTTTAAAAACATTTTTAACATAGGAAAAAGATATTTTATATTAAATAATATTATATATAATAACATATAGTTTTTAAAAAATTTAATTCACTACATACGCGATTTCTTCACTGTTTTTTTTAACTCCACGTATTTTTATTGTAATATTCATAATTTTCTCTAAGTAATTTTTTTTTTTGTTAATTTTTATTTTTTTTTTATTCTTTATTGTCATATTTTTGTTTTTCGCTTAATACCCGATAACGACTTTTTGTCGAAACCGGTAGTAAGTAAACAAATCGAATAAAACGCAACTCCAATATACATTTATATATTTCTTCATATTTTTCATAATAATCTTTGGCTCGATTTTATATTTACATATATATATATATATATTTTATATAATACATACAAATTTATTATTCGCCACTATTATAATTTATAATTTCTTTCGCATATTATTATTATTTTCTTTTATTTATTTTTTTTAATATAAAAAGCGTTTTAAAGGCGTAACAACGCTACTATTAAAAAATAAATAAATAAAATGTCGAAGAAAATAAAAATCTATACTGTTGTATCGTCGCGTACAACGATATATGAGCGCGTATAAATTATTATGGAATTAGTTTGTATTTTAATAATTCTGTTCGACTTGTGGTATTAATCTCGCGAGCTATTACCAACAAAATAATAATAATAATAATAATAATAATAATAATAATAATAATAATAATAAGCGAGGTTCGCGCGCTGCTGCTGCTGCTGCTGCTGCAGGGCGTGCCGGGCGTGTCACGGGTTGCACTACGTAGGATTACACTGAGATTTGGTCGACTCAGACTACCACGGTCTAAATCACTTTGTGTACCCGAAACATAATAATATAAACACGAGTACGCGTATTCGGCAAATTTATAAATTGTTAAAATGTCTCTAATTGGTTTCTTTTCTCCATATATATATATATATATATATATATATATATGTGCCAAGGTCGTGTCGTATATAAATATATTATAATAATTCGTCGTCGCACGACTACGCGTGCAGTGTTATATATTTTATTATAATATACGCTGCAGCAGTTCGTATGAAATCGATTTGAAAATCTCTTTTTTTCCTTCTTTTTTTTAAATATAATATACACACTTTATAACGCGGATTTTGAACGTGTAAATGTAATTATTGTGCTATTATCAGCGTTGCGGGTTATTGGAGTATTTTTTTTTTTAGATTTTTAAAATTTTTTTTGCGTTAATATAAAATACACACGCGTTTATTATTTGTATTTGATCAGCTTTAACGAATTAGAGTTTACTATGCGTGCTTATTTTTTATTCTGAACATTCGGTTACTGTGCCTATTATATATTATAATATATATAATATATGCGTGTACACTATATATATATGATGACGTTGAAAGTTATTACGTCCCGGGAAAATAGCCGTCGGAAATTTTCGGGAAAAAAAGGATTATATATTTTATTATAGAGGCGGGCAAGTTAATGCGAAAAAATTGACTTACTCAAGTTAGCCTTCAGTCGAAAGTTAAAAATTAACCGAAAATAAATTTAACTGACCTAGTTTGTAATAATTGACATCGAAAAAAATATTACCTCGGTTTGGAAAAAAAAAAGTTTTGTTTTTAAATTTTTTTCACTTAACATTTATTAGCACTCGAATCTCGAGACTTTATTATTTTTATAATTATAATTATTATTCAACAGTAAACTTTCCCAGTATTTATTTATTTTTTTTTAGATATTATTATTTAATAATATCTAATACAACCTGCAGAAATCGCCAAACTGTAAAAATTAAGTTATCCTCAGACGAATTATGTACACAGCTAAAATGAATCCTATATTTTATCGACTGCGTATCGGCCGTGGTAAATCGAGCGTGATATAACTGAATGATTATAAAAATTAACGATTTAAAATGATAATTCAAACTAGTTCATTTATAGCTGATGAACTAGTCCAGTTATTATATTTTTAGTCATTTTTTTTTTTTTTTGCATTTTTCATATTAAAAGTTATTTTTCAGCATTCATCAAAATGTTTATTCAAAATCATTATTTGTCATTATTTAACCGTTTTTATGACATTATTTACGGGCAATTTTTAGATCATATTTTGCATTTGCATCTTTTTTTATTATCATTTTTTAATGTTAAGCCATAATATAATAAATAACGATAATAATTCGACGACGAGACTACATTATTATTATTATTATTATTAAGGTTGGCTCCGGATACCAATTGCAACAGTCGGTCGATATAGACGCATCGATTTACTCGCAACGAATAATAATCAAATAACTATTACTAATAAGTAAATGATTGGCAATCGAGTCTCTCGATAAATTTTTAATTAAGTTCGATATGAATTTATGTTCGTTCAAATTAACGTATTTGCGTACTATAATTTTATTTCGTTCGATATACTGCAGATATACCTTCCCTATATATCCTAACAGTTCGTTTAATCGTTTCTTTAAAATATATAACAAACATTACGTTTGTATATATAAAATACCTTTTGATCGAAATAATTTAAAACGTTAAAGTGTACAAAATTTTTCGCGAAAAACATTTAAAAAAAATAAAAAAAATTTGAATTTGACTCCGCTGTAATAGTCGAATTAAATAGTAGTAACGCATAAAATATGTATTAAACCTGAAAAAAAAATGCTCGATATTATCCAGCATTATAATATAAATATATTATATTGTATTAATATTATCCTCGACCGAAAATGTAAAATACGTATAGGTATAATGTTTTCTCGAAGCTTATCTTTGTGTTCGAGATATTGTATTGAACAGATTTTCACAAAACTTTCGATAGTGAGTATTATACAATACTTAAAAGTTTCTCCGGTAAACACAATGGGACATTGTAATTTATTTTTTAATTCCTACTCCAATATTGATCTTTTGTTAATGTTTTTATACTTTTCAATACTTCTTTTATCACCTTTGTAAATAATGTTTTAAGGGCCAAAGTTTTTAAGTACTAGTGAGTATAAAGTGAAAGAATCATTTCAAACTGCAGCCCGGCTAAATACCTGCCGTGAACACAATACGGAAACTTAAATTGAAAATCTTATATATTCCAAACGATTGTATAAATATATTGTTATTTATAAACGATTATAATTTCCGACGGTACTGTTAATGTTCCTACGATTCGAAGTCGTATATTTTATTTTCAAAACTGTATAGCCCGGTCGTCGAAATATAGATTTTCGTTTCGACTTTGTCTTGTCCGTAATGCGCTTGTATTGAAGTTATAAATAATAATAATAATAATAATACGTTTGTCTTGATCAGTATTTTTATTGTGTTCGACGTGCGTGAAAAATTATTATGCAAACGTACCGAAAACTAATTGAAACTGTATATATTATGACGCATCGCACTGGAGCACAACGCGTATATCCGTACGCGTCAAAGCTAGTCCACAGAAATCGTAGGAAATCTACATAATGGAATTGATATAGGACTTTGAAGTATACCTACGTACTAGTTACTCGCGTATTACTGTGTACACGAAAAAAAAAATCGTCGAGCTCTTTGATGTGACATTACGACGGCGTGTTTACGCGCTTGATAAAATTTCATTTATGAAAATTAAACAACTCGAAACAGATACGAGGTGTAAAATCGTTGGTGCACGCGCGTAATAGGTATATACACGTGTTAACGGATGAACGATTTTAAATATTGTACCTACGCATTATAGACAATTACGCGTCCGTGTTTTTATTTCACTATTTTATTCGATTACTATTACGCTATATCAACCCGTTAAGTCGGATTTTCTCGAATACGCACAGACAACCGCGTGCAGAATTTAAAATTACAGTCCGGAGACCAAAAAGTACATACGTGTTTCGTCGTCTGTAACGTATTTTCACGTCGAAACTGGCATGCGAAGCGAATATTCGACAATATTTACCCGTCTTCTATATAGTGTATATATATTATATTTGAAAGACTATATTGTGTTCATTTGTAGTAAATATCACGTGTATATACTCCATTCGGTTTAAGATTATACCGGTACGCGCACGCTGAATGAACACCGGAGTGACGGTAGACTCCCCCCTCCCAGGCGGCTAATATAGCTGCTCTCTCATTGGTTATTATTGTCGGCAGCAGTCGGCACACGACGGTTTCCGACAATCGGAGTACCGACGGAAACCTCGCGTGCGCCAACACGAACCAATTTTCGTCCGTATAATCTTAAACTGAATAGAGTATAGTCGGATGTATTAGTTTTATAATTTTGACGATTTTCGAAGAGAAATGTAGTCTCGAAACGTATTCGGATACTTTATAATATATAAACCACGTGTTTACCAAGAGGCGAGATAAACGAGGAACTATATCGAAAAATATTCTTTAGTATTTAGTACACGGCGCGGTTCTCTAATTGTGTATACGTTTAAATTCAACGAGATTAAAAGTGAAAATTTATAATATCTAAGTACGTTCAACGATTTTTTGGTTTTTTGGAGAAATTAATTATTGTATTTCAATGTAAAATATCGCGAAAAAAATTATCTCGCAAGCGGCGAAAGTGTCGGGACGATTCGAGAAATGCGATTGATTTGTATTTTTGTAATTTATCACAAAGTTGAAAAACGAATAAAATAGCGCTATAATATCATACGTGTTCCAATAAATAAATTGATAAATCTTTTAAATAGGATAAACGAATATATCACAAATTAACGCAAATCATCATAGGAAATTGCGTTATAAATTCAAATGAAAACAATTTATTTTGCTACATATTTTATAATGAATTTTTTTCCTACGGAATTGCAGTAATCCGGGGTAGCACTATTATCAAGTGAATTCGTCCTGTTAAATAGTTGTATTAATTCTCGGTTATAATTTGTCGAATTTAACGCGCTTCCGCCGCAGTTATTAAATCATTTTATAAAAATATTTTGCTTTTTATTCACGAATATCTCTTGTGTAAATCTATATATACTGCCGATGTTAAACTTATGAATACTAATTTAAACATTTTAAAATATATAGTACTACACTGTTGGTCAATATTAACAAAGACTACGCTGAATTAGGCAAAACAAAAAAAACCGTATAATTATAATTTCGATATAACTTAGTTACTACCGTGCAAATTCTAATTTTAATCGTGCAAATTCATGCAAATTACGTGCTAATTATTGGTGTAAAAAAAATTTAATATTTCTGATTGGTCGGGGCTGGCGCAATGCACGTTACTTTTTATTTGTCTCGTAGAAATTTAATTTTTATAAATTGACTTTTGACTCTATTTTCGATTATTTTTTTTTTTCTTTACTTGTTTTCGCACTATCTACTGTGTATTATGTACTATATGACCACTGTTTGAATACTCGGTATTATGTAAATATTATTTTCAATTCTCTTCCTTTTGGCACATTGTTTGAACTTTTGAAAGGGACGCTATATATACGCGGCCTCGTTTTCTTGTTATTATTTATTTTTATAATACTTAATACGATGTTATTAATACAAAAATATATCGACGCATTTTATTTTAATGTAATAAATAATAATATTATATTGCGCGATACGTGAAACGTGTACCTATATTATAATATATCTATAAAATATCCGTTCCGCGGCCGGCGTGTCGTTCGCGCATATTCTGTTTGCGCGATAAAACAGTTATTATAATTATATTATATTTGTATACGAATAATATAATAATTTTAATTTGTATTTGTTTTGACACGCGTACACCTACCGGTTTTGACCACGCAGTAACAACTTTTTTTTTTTCATCGGCGTAAATATTAAACGCATTCAGACGTATTTATGTCGATAATACACTAATGGAAAACGCCAGTGAGAATTTCAACGCGCACCTCTCTTTAAAATATTCGTAATATTAAAAAAAAATCGCGAGTACGTACCGCAATATCGTTATTGCTTTTTTTAACGAATAAATAAAAATAAAAATTTTAAAAACACACTATTTGTCAAAAAAAAAAAAGAAAAAAAATTTGTACGTCAGCGTCGTCCACGCTTTTCATTTTAATTTTTCACGATAACATTTTTCATCGAATTATTTACTCGTCGAGAAAATTTTGTTTTCACTTATATGCGCGAAGCGATTTTTCGGTATATTTTTAATTTTTAGAAAAGTGTGTTTATAAACGAATTTTTAATAATATTTTATCGATTTTTTTCTAAAAAAATTTTCAAAGTATAAGATATGATCAAACGATGATTGAATATGTATAGTCTTATAACATAATATTATTTAATATTTCTCGTTACGAATATACAGCGACGTCTACTGTTTCCCTGAGACATTCGGCCCGATATACCTCGGAGACGATCATAGGCGGATATTTGGTCACATCCGTGGGGGGCTTAATATTTTTTTTATTTATATTGAAACACACAATTTTTTATTTTGACGTCTGGTGTGGTCTGATTGCGTTCTGGGGGGGCTTAAGCCTCCCAAGTCCCCACCGATATCCGCCTATGGAGACGATCTATATTCTTGCATACCTTGGAATTCCTGCAGTGATCGTAAAAAACGATCGTATTGTCGTCCGAAACCAAGAGGTCTAAGCAAAGTTTTAGGATTTTTCATCGACAAAACATGTCTGAAACGGAGCTTCCGCGGTTCGATTACAGACAATAACGCGGACGTGAAAGCGAATTAAATAAAAAAATGTGTAAAAAAAAAAACTATATATAATGTAATATTATTTTATACTGTTAATCAGTAGCGCAACTAGGGGGGTGATTGGGGGTGCTATAGAGCACTCCGTGTTCAAAATTAGCGAGTTTATCACACTATATTCGCGAGTGTATAATAATATTATATATAGTACCAGCTATAACGATTTGTCAACAGTGAAATATTATAATATTCGCAAAATAAATATTATTTATTTATGATGTTAATACTACGAAGGACGATATTATTATATGGATTATACTCGTATATTATATTGGTTGTATCGAAAAACTCGACGGCGAGCCAACGATCTCCCCCCGACGATCATGGAATTCAACTCCCGCCACCTCTCCGTCGTTGTCGGTACCTATTAGAATTTGATGACTCAAATCAATTACGGAAAACACGCGGATATTTCAGATATTGAAAAAAAAAAATCCACATCCTCTTCCATTAACAATTTTCGAGCGAGTCTGCGCATTCCATTTACACCGGAATATATACCCAACACTTTTTTAGATCAGAAAAAAAATATTATTTTATACGAATGAATACGAATGTACTTATTATTTTACAATATGTACAGCCAGTAGGTAATAAAAACGATTATAAAGTGACGAAAACTCCAAAGGGGGGAGGGCGATCCACCAGATGTCCGCCACTGCAGTACGGACGGCGCCGAATCGTGACGATTTCAATATTTTATTGTCAACTCTTCGCTGTAGCCATAGACGCGGTTCTCGGATCGTTCGATATGACAAATAAAAATATTTCCGTCGCGTTTTAATAGTTCTAGAAAAAAAAAAATTACTCTAATCGTCGTTTTATTTTTGGCGAACAAAAATAGCCATCCCTGCGAGTCGTCGACCCGTTATGGCGAGTACACGCGAGTCCTTGAACCGGCGCTGGGACGGAGCAAAGACCGTTTACGGCGTTCTATTTATTCATACGAGCGGCCGCGAAATTTGTTTGATAAAAAAAAAAACTGTAGCAGAACCCGCGGCAATTTCGCCACCAGTTGCCTTCTGTACACATATAATCACGAATAATAAAAATATTAATACATAGACGCTGAGTATAACGTCACAAAAACGTGTAGGTACATATATATATAAATATACGGTTATGAACATGGAACGAGAAAGGTTAGAAATCTCATATAGTTTTGTCTTGCATTATTATAACTATAGCTGGTGCGAGCTAAAATTTTATTCCATAACCTACCGAAGTTCGTATTTGTGGTTTTTTTTTTTGCGTATTTTAATAATTTTGTTTTGTTTAAGAATTGCGTATTAATGTTTTTTTTTTTTTTGCGCATATAATTACAATTTTAGTAAAATTATATTTATTCTTAATAAAACGTATCCCGTAAACACAATGGTTTTGTATAGTAGTTATAATAATATAGCTTTTTTTTATTTTATGTATTTTCCGTACGAATAAATAATAATTATCGAATAATACTCGAATAGAAAAGTAATAGAGTAATAGCGGTACTCTTCAGACACGGATGAACTTTCTCGTATCTGATTGTTATTTATAACAATGGATTAAACTCAAACGCGACAGATTTTTAGAGGTATGAAAAAAAAAATTCCGTTTGCCCCGATTGGCCGTTGAAAATATTCAGATTTTTTTTTTTTTTATGTATTAGAATTATCAATCAGTCTATCCGAATGTTAAATTTGTTTCAAATTACAGTAGTCGCCGCTTATAGTGTACACTGCAGGTTATAAGAATCAACCGCTTATAGTGATCAAAAATGCCAGGAACGGAACACACAACAATTATTAGTGCATTGCCCGCCGCTTACTGCGTTCAGATTTTCGGTTAGAGTGATCAGTATTATGGTATACAATGTACATATATTATATGTAATAGTCTCAATACCGAAAAAAACAGGCCAGTATCACAGATTTTTTTAAATACATTTAAGTAGAAGTTAAAAAAAAAATAAGAATTTAAGTTTAATACATGTATGTACAAAAATACGTAAAATGTTCCAATTAAAATTATGTAATTGAAAAACGTTTTACGTTATTTTTGACTTGCTTTTCAAGTCGCCGCTTATAGTGATTTCCGGTTACAGTGACCGAAATATTCTTGGACCAACTCGATCACTATATTTTAATAAAATGAGTCTATTAGACTAAAAGCGGCGAGCACTGTGCTTATAAAGATTTAATTCCATATTTTTTTTATTTTCATATTTAGTGTTATTTTTACGCATATTTTATTAAACTCGATGCGTATTTTTCATTTCTTACGCGTAATTTTCGACTTTTTTTTGTGCGTATTTCTCACCGATTTTACCTCCTACATAACTCTTTGCTCATCCTTAGTACCCATAATAATGAGTTTACCTTCGATTTTTCCGCACCTTCATAACGAGTTTATAAAATCGAGCGTGATCTCGATTTATCAATATCGATTTTTTACATAAACGTTATTGTATATATTATTAATACTGTATTATATATTCGCGCGAACTCTTCGACACTTAAATTTTATTCACCTCCGTTAACTATTGTTATTGCAAAACGTTTAGTTATACAGTTCAAATGCGGAGAGACTGCGGTAAAAATCGAAAAATCCCTGAAGCAAATACGGTCGCACAACTTCAGATTTAGTGAATTTATTTGAACTGTTTATAATGGAATAAAATACAGCGTGTGTAAATTTAGGAACATCGACTGTAATACCCGAACATACGAGTTTATTATTATTTTTGTTTATATAATACGATCTATTTCTGTTATTATTTACACTTGTGTTTTCGTAATAAATATGAATATTAAATTAATATCGATTCCGATACCGACGGAAATCGATATTTCATGCGATGACGACGCGTTTATGTATGAGCATTTTCGGGGTTTTTATAAACCGACGTACGAGACGTATTCGGTGCTCATATCTACATGTCTTTGGACGAAAACGGGCTACTCCGAAGCACGAAAAGTACTCTGGTGTACGAAACGGACCACGCGGGAATGTTCTACAAGGTCGAGAGACTATATAGAGAATGGATATAATAATAACTATTATATTATGTACATTTTAACGTTTAAATTTTCATATAAAACCGAAATACGTAAGTATATCAGTGTGATTAAAAATTAATATTGTGCAAAAACAAATTTTACGCGTGTACACTAAGTATGATATAATATTAAATGTTAATGTTTACCTCCCGTCCTTTTTTTCAAACGTATATTTATTTTTTGACGCTAAGTGTAATGTCTGCACAGTTTGGACACGAAAAACAAGTTTTATGCCGATGATATTTAATGTAATTAAATTATAGATTAATAATATGTGTCTCACAATCCGCAGTTACGTATTACACTATTGCCACGGTCAAAACTATTATTTTTTTTTTTTTAGAAGGAATGTCTGCTCTCTCTCTATATTTGAAAAAAATCAAAAAAAAATCGGCGTTTAACTTGTTTTTTACTGCCTTTTTTTCCTTAACAAATCTCCAAATTTCTTAAATATTATTAAAATGTATATTTATATACAAACAATTTAATCGTTAAAATTCCACTAACACACACACACACACACACACATATATACGTATAATAGTGGACGACTATTACCTACCTATAACGTAATATTATTAGATAAACGTACACGATATAAAATTTAAAAATACGACCTTGGTATACACCCGTTTGGCGTCTCAAATAACTTCACATATAAAAAGGCATGAATTAAATTGTTTCGAATTACATAATTATATATAGTTAGACTACGCGTGTAATATTTAGAAGAAAAAAAAAACACATTTTTCCGATCGTTATAAAAACGCAAAGGGTAAGGAAAATTCGAGATGAAACGACTGTCGCGGGTGGAGTATAGAATCGTAGTAATTAATGGGGACGGTTTTTAATTTTGTTATAATTTTTTGTTCTTCTTAGTAATAAAATCGAGAAAAAAAATGTATCCGATTCCATTTACACGCATAAACGGCTTATGGTATGGCGGAAGATGTAGACGAATACGAATACTATATGTATATTATGAATTCTGAATTGAACAAGAAAACACGTCACTCTGTTAAAACCTTTATACAAAAAAAAAAAAAAATGTTAATTTTCCATTGTAAATTGTCATTATATAATCGTCGCACGCGAATCTGGCAACGGACGCAGTAGTACATACGGGGGTTTTCGGGTTCATCCCCCCCAGGTAAAAAAAAAAAATTGTGATATTATTATAAGGCCCGTTGCGCGTTATAACATGTTTTAATTTTATTCTCTACAACGGTGCACAGGTATTGTGTGCACTATCGGCTCCTACTCATAAATTCCTTCATGCGCCGTTTAAAGGGATGGTTTTAGTGTTGGTTATTTTTTAAACCCCCCAGAACAAATTTGAATGTACGCCACTGACGGGACGGATATGTGTAAGCTGTTGTCATGACGACTAATAATAATATTTATTAATATTAATAATATTAATTAATTTACGTGTAAGCTGTTGTCATGACGGCTGATAATAATATTTATTATCGAAATTACTTTGAATAAAGTCTAAAGATGCCCAGTGGCGCACACTGAACTGTACATTGATGGGTCTAACAATATTTTGCACACCTTGCCACCACCCAATAGACAATCAGTAGACACCCAATGACAACCTTGCATGCACTATAGTATTAATTACGATTAAAAATATATTATTTAAATTTTTAGCTCCATAACACCAGCATCATCCCACCCATCCTTTTGAATAGAGGGGTCGATCGACCCCATTGACCCTTAACGTGTGCGCCGCTGAAGATACCAATATTCACGAATCCCAATCACAATTCCGTTCCATTTTTACTGCTCACGCGACGTATACGCATCAATGTCTCGGGTACTGCTAGCAGACCCGTTTTTTTATTTTCGTTATTTCAATAATAATTATTAAATTATTTAAAGGATTGCGGAAGGAAAATTGGATAGGTTTTAAAATATACACAATTTTTATTTTTACGAAAAATTTTGCGAACACTAGTAGAAAGTCAGATATCTATCCGTCTATACACATTATCGCTGTTGTAACGTCCCCTCTCCCTCGTTCTCTGTAGAGGGAGTTTTGTTTATTTTCTACGAGGTTTCGGGGACTCGACCCCTCGGTGTGTAATACTTATTGTAGAAAAGGTTACCTTATGTGTAATGAAACAAATATTAAAATATAAATATCATTTATTCTCGTTAATTTTGAGCGAGGACTTCACGAGAGGTGGTAAGTGAATATTTCTCTGGGGCTGTTGATGGACTCCTCTGACTACTGCTGCCACCACTACTGGTACCGCCACTACTACTCTACTGCTCTCCACCGACGTCTTTTATAATACTGTTCGGTTATTTTTTCGGCCACGACCGAAAACCCTTTTAGTCGGCATTTCATTCGCTCCACCATAGGAGCAATGTACAATAAATATGCGTATACGCAATCGTTACACTGTGTTATACACGCGTTTTCCGTACCCTGCCTATTAGCGATCGATTATATTAAATGTATTTTCCAAAAAAAAAAACACACACACACGTGTATTATACATATGTTTTACGGTGTTATTAAATAAATAAAATCGTTTTTATGGTGTGACCCGCGACAGGCTTCTGTAGCGTGTTCCGCGATCCAAAAGATATATACTTAACTATAATATTATTATACCGAACGCGCGTCAAAAGGAATAAAAAATGAATTCGACACGACATAATGGTGAACGATCGCGAAAGGGATACGCGACTTCGGTGTGTTCCCAGTCCGCCAAAATCTATTTCAATTATTTATAATATAATAATAACCAGGGCCGGATTTAGGGGGTATAGCACAGGGGCTCCCACAAATTTGGGGCCCCCCAAACTTTTGTAATTATTTCACAGTTCCAGATAATAATAATTTTTGGACACGATGACCGATGATAGTAATTAATAAAAATAGCATAATCTACGACACGTTGGAATCACTTTTTCGATCAATTAAATTTTAATACAAAATATTTATAATTTGATTATCACGTTATTTATGCACTTGTAAAAAACTAAAAATAAAAATTAATCGAAAAAATAATTCCTACGTGTCATAGATTACGTTATTTTTATTAATATTAATATCACAGGTCATCATGTGCAAAAATTAGCCAATTACTCGCAACGTTGAAAATGTTGAAACCAGATTTTACTACGTTACGCGTGTGTCGGACAAAGACAACTGAGGTCGGGTAGAACGTGTCCTTAAGGACAAATCGTAATGTAAATATAAAATCATTATAAATAAGATAATTTGAGTTTTGAGGAAATCGTGAACACGCGCGATTATAAAACAAAGTACCTACCTACGATTCGGTTCGCAGGGAGGGCCATGGCCATAGGCGGGGAAATCTATTAAATTTTCTGGGAGGGGGGGCTAAAATTTTTAACATCAGTCGAATATCCAAAACACATACAAATTATAAGATATTTCACTCATTTCCGCCTATGGCCATGGGCCACCCCGTGCGCACGCCACTGCACTTGGACCGCTGCGGGCAGGGGCGCATTAAGGTTCAATATTTAGGGATGGGAGGGGGGGGGCAAATCAGGGCTCTCATTTGAAAAAATAATAATGTTTAACGTTTTAACGTTTTTTATCATTATTTATCTTTTGCGTTTATCGTTATGGTATATTTTAACGTTATAGGTTATTTGTGTTTAACGTTAAAGAAAGTTTTATCGTTATATAATATTTACGTTTTACGTTTATCGATATTTTAACGTTATTTGATTTAATATCGATTTTTTTTCCAAATTAATAAATCCATTCATATTTCATAAACTATAGCACGTTTTCAAATCTCACAAACGTAATGTACTTCATTAAACTTCATTGATTACAAAAGTCCTAACTTTTATCCTCAATTTTATGATTTTATACACTTTTTCAGCGAGAACCTTGGTTTATTTTTGACTTTATATTCCAATGCAGAATATTTTTCTTAAAATGTTGATTATAACTTTTCTGAGTAGCTGACATCTTCTCAGACACGTATCTTTGAATAATTTTTACTATCAAGTAAACAAAAATAATCTGAAAGGTCCAGTAACAATAAATAGTATTTCAATTCGCGACATCACACCGCAGAAAGAGAATTTCCGCGAAAGACATATCGGAAACCGTATAATATCTCAATACACGTGTCTATAGCTGACACGCGTGTACGCGTCCATGTGAACCCAGCCTTATTATAGAACTATAATAAACCTACACCATAGGCTTATATTTTCCATAGTAAAAAAAAAAAAAAAAATTAAAATAACGGTAATTCTATATTTTGTTTTTTGATATTTTGATATATAACGTTAATACATTATTTCGTTTAATGATATGTTTTAATTTGTGATAGTTTAAAATTAGTGTTTATTGTTTTCCGTTACGTTTTTTGATATTCGTTTCAATTGATATTTTGCAATTATAACGTTATAATCAAAACGTTATTATAACGTTTGCCAGCCCTGGGGCAAATATAATTTGCCGCCCATAAATTTACAGTACAGATTAAAATTCCAACAGACAAAAACATAATACCAAATGTCCGTGACCGGTGTGCCGCCCCTTAAAAATTTCCGCCCGGGGCAAATGCACCCCCCCCCCCCCCCTTAATGCGCCCCTGGCTGCGGGCCCGTCGTCGTGCGAGCGAGGCGAAAATAATAAGCGGGGGTACACGGGGCACGAACGCGAGCCGAGTAGTGTAAACGAGTCTCGGTCGCGGCGAGAATCCGTCGCCGGCGTCGCGGGAAAGTTTCGCGCCGCCGCCGCCGCGGCGCGACACCGTCGTCGCGGCCGGTCTACGGGCGGCGGCGGCGGCGACGGCGACGGCGCGCGGCGACCGCGAACGGAAATCGCACTTCTCGCCGCCGTACGGACGTGACGACGGCGTTGCGTTGCGTGGCCGCGCGGGGCAGATCACCGGCGACCGGCGGACGATCGCGTGCGCGCGCGTTTTGGTTTCGTTTTCTCGTCGCTCCGTCGCGGGCGGTTTCGTTTTTTTTCGTTCCGTTTTTGCCGCGTTTTCGTCGTGTGCGTGTGCGCGCGCGCTCCCAAAGTGGTCTCCACACGGGATTGAATTCCGGTTCTTGCGCCGTTCGCAACACAGTAGGTAGTCCCGTTCCGTCGTCGGCGCGGTGTAAAAAATAAATAAATAGGAAAAACTCGCACGCCGCCGCGACGTGTACCTAACCTGCACAGTACAGAACGAACCGATGGAAATCGCGCGGTAAGTGGTGTAAATATACGCGACTGGTGGTTCCCGGGGACGATGAGGTGGTGGTGGTGGTGGTGGTGGTGGTGGGGGAAACGTTTTTTTTTTTTTAATACCTACGAAAAATTATATTAATAATATTATTTTATTTATCGGAGAGACGGGTGTTGTATTTACTCGACCCCCCCCCCCGCCCGTTACTTCCACTCCACACGGACTTGCAGCGAATACGCGGTGTGATATTATAATAATATAGTGTCGCGCAAAAAGTGCCTCTAATACACCTACCTACCTGCTGATGACGGTTTTTTTTTCTTTCTTTTGTACGGAGAAAAAAAACGTTTTTTATTTTATCGTAACGCGCGTTACGTAATAATATATTATCGCACATGTTTACCGGGGAAACCGCCTTAAAGTTAACGGCGCGCGCGCGCGCGATGAGATACGGCGTCGACAGACTATACTTTAAATCAGTGTCGGCCTGGCCACACCGTAGGCCCCTGGATTTTTTTTATTCTGGGGCCCCCCTCGGTTTAATATGAAGTTAAAAAATACATATCAATAAAAAACAATTCATTATATAGGCTGTCCCAGATCCAAGGGCGGAGTGACTCTAAAATTCTTACCGGGCAAATAAGATTTTTCTGGGCCACTTGTGAAAAAAAATTAATTTTTTTTTTTTGGACTAGCGCCTTCTACTGTTTCTATACGGAGTTAATACAGTTTAATAAAAGAACCCATGTTGAAGTCAGAATTTGGTGGTCGGATTTAGTTTTTAAGTTAAAGCGATTTGAAATTTGACAATTTTACCGTGTTTCTTTAATAGGTTTATTTTCTCCGTCTTTCGACCCGTACTATTATAAAACAGTTCAATGGATAAATACCACGATTTTACGTGTACGGTTTGGCGTTCGAACCGCCGTTCTCTCAAATCAATTTTTGTGCATTACTTTTTTCGTACGTTATTACAAGTATTACAAGGCAAAGATTTCAAAACTGGTGGAGACATAGTGTTCAAAAAATATTGGTATATAAAAAAAAAGACGGGGCCCCGGCCGCATTCGCTAAAGGCCGACCCCGCTTTTAATCGTCCGCGAGATTTTAAAAAAATTTTTCGAATCGTCGAATTTTCTTCGATATACCGATACTAATAACTCGGCTTGAAAACGGTATAGCGAGTATATAATTATGTGTAAAAATTAAAAAAAAAAAACCGAGTCTGCTAGCAGAGTTGTCGTGTATAAACGTCGCGTGAGCGGTAAAAACGGAATTGTGATTTGTGAACGTATATCATCGTTCAAAGTAATAATATTTCGATAATAATAAATATTATTATTATTATCAGTTGTCGTGACTGCAACAGCTTACACGTTACACGCAATTTACAATATTGCTTGTAAATCAATTAATACCGTTAATATCGATAAATATTAATTAATAGTATTGATATTAATAAATATTATTATTAGTCGTCATGACAACAGCTTATTTCCGTCCCGTTTCCCGAGATTTACCCTCGTACCGCCGTATTAGACGTTTACGCGTCAAAAAAAAATAATCGCCGGGCACCTGTTATAATAAATTTGTAAAACGGTGTGGTAGTCGTTACGAGTGGCGGGGTTGCCCCCTCCCATCGGCTGTTATTGTATATTTGTATAACGAATATATTATTAACGAGCGGTCAGTAATAATGCTTTTTACGAAGGCTCTTTGACGTCAATTCAATATAAACATATTATATACGGTAATTATTATGAAAAATTTTAAACCCCCCTCCCTGGTCCAGAAAAAAATCCGTAGGTCCGCCACTGCTATACTAATTTAGTTAAGGGGATCGAAAGAGGCGGCATTTTCGTCTTATGTACACGCGCGCGAAACGTGGCGAATAATAGACGTTTTCTACTTTTTCAGCGTACCGATATAGTGGTGCGATAAGAAATTTTTGAAAACGTCGTGAAGTCTACTCGAGTTCGACTTCCCGGCATTTATAATTTTTTTCCTTTGTAAATCCTTAAAAAAAATCAATCGAAGCGATTTAAAAAAAAAAACCAAATAATACATTTTTGAAGTTCTTGAGATAAAATGAAAAAAGTGAGAAAATCGTTTTGTAATAGAAATTCACGGGGAATTCGAATCCGTTTTGAAAATCCTTATCGCACCGCTATAGATCGAAAATCAGTTTAAATGATGCAAATAGGAAACGTCGTCTGTTTTGCCGCGTTTCGCGTGTGTAAGACGAAGACAGAAAACGTTCGCTTTCAGTCCCCTTAACGTCATCGAATTAAAAATATATTTTTTCGCGAAAAACGACGAACGGAATCGGTTTTTTTTCTCGTTAGAGAAACGGGGAAATGAAGCTGGGAAAAGAGAAAGACAAGCGAATAATATTGAAAAATCGTTCAAAATCTGGCTCGTTCAATTCAATTTTTTTTTTTATATATCAATGAAACGTATACTTCCTTGCACTGCACGTGTTTCGTGTGTTTTCTATAATGAGCTCACGTTTTTATTCACTTGTAGAGTCGACGGATGAAATCGACGAGTTTTTCGGGTCTTCGTCGGGAGTTAATTCGGGACTAACGCGTTTTTGATATAAAAATATAAATAAAATAATATATATATATTATAAAATAACAATATATATATATTATAAAAAATAATATATATAAAGAAAAAATGCCTAGAGTATTTGTTAGTAACCTGATGACGACTTACGGTCGACACTATATAGTTGTTACTTTCTATAACATTTTCAAATACTCTAGGCATTTTTTTTTTCTTTATATAGGTATATTTTATTTTTTATAATATATATTTATATTGTAATTTTATAACATTTATTATTTTATTTATTTTTTATATGAGTATTACAATTTTTAATTTTTAAATTTAAAATTTGTAAAATATATTCTAACAAAACTTAAAAAAAATTTAAATTGTTTAAAAAAAAAATGTAATTTGACTTATTTTATTAAATAATGTGTTTTAAGGGGTCGTTTCTCTTCTCATCTTATGTGTCTACAACCAATTTTCAAAAAAAAAAAAAAAGGAAATTACTGTTAAAAAATTATGTACACACAAGAGCTCCCTAGTTTAAAAAAAAAAAAAATCGTTTCTTTAACAATATTATTAATAAGAATTGAGAACGGGAGTCCATTGGAAATTTTTATCCGGTGCAGGCCCGATCGTCAATAGGCCATACCGACACTGTTGTGAAACGTATTAATATAAAACATAAACGGTTATACATTTAACAAAAAAAAAATTTTTTTTTATCGCTTTTAATGTGGCTGTACCGACGTGTTCTAATTCTGAAATCGTATCTGTTCGCAGTAGGCAATAAAAAAAAAAAAGTTTGATATTGGCCAAAATCTTGTTGAACGAACCGTTAAAAAAAATATATACATCGTAAACGTTAATAATAATAGCAGCGCGAATGTGTTTTTGAAATTTTCGTTAATCGTCGCTTAATATAGTATAATTATACGCAAGCTCGGATAATAATAATCGTCTAGTCACGGAATACGGTTGTTTGTAGCTATTTAAAAATCATATTTATTTCCACCGAAACGATACTGTAGCACACGTGGATCTCCACCACACACATATGTGAGCGGGAGGAGTGAGAAGCTATATAAACTGAAGCGATTACAATGACATAAACAAAACGATTATACAATAAAAGTGTAAAATGTGTTATTGATACGCGTTTATAATATAATGTCAAATTATTAAGGGGCCGCAATAGCTCTACTTATACACGTGCATTTCAGACCCTCCGCACTTTCATGTTTTGATGGTGATAATTATTAGGTTCGATTCGGACGCTTGAAACGTAAATGAATTCATATCGATAAGTGTATTTTGCATCTACCGGATGATTTTCTGAAATATTAACTGTTAATTATTGAAGTTTTTGTTTTTACAAATTTTTCAACCGCTATAAAATCGAGTAAAATCGTCCGGCTAATGCACAGTATAACTTCTACTCTTTAATTTTTGTTCTGAAGTATTTTTCACCAAAATCATTCTAAACAGCATTACCGAAGGACGTACGGATATACTTATTATGTTCTTTCACAAAATCGAAAAAACATTGGCTATAGTAGTGAAAATAATAATTAAAGTAATAACATAGACCCCCCCACCACTGTCTACAACACGCCAGTCGCGACTATATTAGGACTATTATTTATAAACGGCTTATCTGGTTTTACCTCGTTGAATACGTCTTACTTTTGATGTGGCGGCCGTTTAAAACTGTTACCGTTCAAACGTCACGATTTTTGTACAAAATGCCCGTTTTGGGGCTTATAGTAAGTAATTGTCATTCGATATTATGATGCTTAGAACGCGGGAATATATATTTTTCGTATTATACGCGTATAGTCGTGCAAAGATTTTTTTTATTTTATAAAGTTTTACTTCACTCGTTATAATACGAATTAACAAAACTGGATACAAAATCGGTTTAAGACGAATGTAATTAGAGGACTTTGAGAGAAAACTCCGTAGGAAACGACAATTAACGCGGAAGACGAGTCGATTTTTAACTGTAATACAATTAAGTATGATTTATAAACGTAAAAAAAAAAAATTTCCGTTAAGCAGGCCATTCATATTAATTAATATAAACGTCTCGTTTCAGATTTTCACCAATGAAAATGCGTAAATAATATCTAATGAATTCTATTTAAAATTTAAACTCTTTTGTAATAAATATATACGCAGGCATATATAGAGAGTCCACTGCAATGAAAAACCGAACAAAATTCGTTATGACGAGACGAACATTTATTTACACACCTGCAGCAGTCACGCGAATCGTATTTACGAGAAACCGAAAATTATACTCGGATGGTGTATAGTAAGACCTACAGCAGTACGTATAACGAGAAAAATCTTTATTAAAATAAAAATACTAATATGCAATAACCACTGTCTCGTGTCGCGAAGCAGAATGAGACCGATCTCTGTACACTACCTGCACGTACCTCGTCGTAGGTTTTTTTTTCTTCGTGACTTTATTTCGTTATTTTTCAATTTAAATTACGTACAGAATTGGAGTGCTTTTATATTTTTGAGCGGAAAATAGTTTAAGCTGCTCGTTGTTGGTCTTGAAATGATTATTTTTTTTGATCTAGGATACAAGCTTTTCGTGTAGAAAATACTAAAAAAAAAAAGAAAAGTTTCAGAAATCTTCTCTGCAGACTATCTCTACTGATTTGAGCATTGCCACAGATTGTGTATTTGTAATCGAAAAATTCCCGTTCCGCTTTTTTTATTTTTAACCTATATGAAAACCCAATGGAAACGGGACTGTGGTGGTGAGTGAATTCACTATATACGGTTTGGACGGACCTACGATAAAAGTTCTGTAATCCAGTTCTGTATCCAGTCGCTTATGAGCAGTGTTGAATCCGGGTATACATAAGGGGAGGGGGCTACTGAAATTTTGTTTGCCCTTCCCCCCCTATTTAAATGTGGGTAAATAAATAATTAAACATATATAAGTATAAATATATAGTAAAGTTGGTATTATGTTAATTCCAACTCTCGTAGTGCTGCTTGCACCCCTAGAAAAAACGTCTGAATTCAACACTGCGTACGAGTGATTCGATTTAAAATAATCGAACGTGATTTATACGTGAAAAAAAGTCAGAGAGATCTGTTGGCGAATTATATTTTCACACTAAATCCAGTATCCGCGTAATATATTGTAGAGAAATTTTTTAATAAAAAAATTGCGAGTATATATGTTTCCCCGTAGGATTAATAAAAACTTTCGAAACGACTAAGCGCGGTATTGTTTTAAATCCGTTTTAAAACGTCATTTTTTTTTTCGCCGCTCATTTAGACTTTTATCGCGGCGGCCGCCAAAAGGTAAAATTCAATGCAATATATTCCTTTTAACACGTCTCTGCGTTACGCCGGTGTTTCAACCACTGCTATTGTTCCTCGACTTATTTTCTCCAGTCTTCCCGACTATTATGCAGCCGTCTGCGCCTGGATCTCTCTCTCTCTCTCTCCTAGGTACGTTTTCCGTCCATTGTTCCAGACGTTCCAGTCATTATTTATATATTATACACGTCCTGCCGTTTTCACCGTCCGCTCTCCACTCACACATGCTTATACTGCATGGTCCACTCTGCAGTATATTATATATAGTATCGTGTTTCTCGTGAATTGTGATTTTATTTAATATAATATAAAATATATTATTTGTGTATAGTTACTAAGTTTTAATCTCTTCTCAGTCCGACACAGATCTCCCTCCTCTTTAAAAAAAATGCCATTTCTTTTAGATTCTGAGCGGAACGAGGAATCTATATTGGTTTTACAAAGCCGTGTTTTTTTTTTCATGTCTGTACCCAAAAATTCTACCAGAAGGAGTGCTCCGATCACTGATCTCAATACATAGAACTTGCGCGTTCTGTATAATTCTCGTACATGAAATGTGGACCCCTATAATGAGCCGCCATATGCATTCCGTTTCTATTTTGTCTGTTTTTGTTACCAACTTCGTTACGTAAAAACAACCGATTTTGATGCTAACATCGATACTATGAGAACGTTATGTGTCCTTTTATCTCGAAATAAATAATAAAACACGATAAATATCATGGAAAATATTATATTTCATCGTATCCTCCATGAATTTTGTATCTCATAGAATGCATATGGCGGCCTCTTATCTGGTGTCATATTTTGATTGATATACGCGTTCCGTGTATCGAGTTCAGTGGCTCGGATCTTTACAGTCACCATTTGTTTTCGGTAAAAAATCGCGTCTAATTGATACTTTAGTGAGGTCATTTTTTGATCTTCTCAAAAGCGCCTGAAAAATACATTAAAAAACTGTCGAAAAATTACACGAAATCGCCGAAATCCATTATCGTTATTTCTTAGTAATTTTGAAACTAATTGGTGTAGAAATTCGAAATATTCATCAAATATATAACTGTGTATATTATATTAAAAAAGAAAAAAAAACGTTCTTTCTTTTTGAATTTTGGACTGTTTATAGAAATTATAGGTTTTGATGTATTTAATTCATAAAAAGAGTCGGTTTTTGTTTTGTGTACCCAAAATATTACACCGAAACTCCGCTCGGAATCGTTTTATCGAATGCAATGATTTATCGCGTTGCTTTCAAACGTATAGTGATAACAGTACACTCTGAAATCTTTATCCAAGTAATTCGCACTCAAGCGACATTCGCGATACCCCGCGGCTCGTTACCTTTTTTTTCTCTCCTCTCTCTTTCAATATTTAATCTATTCGTGACGACATAATAAATTCTGTATGCGCCTCGAATGTGTACACGGTTATCAACGGCGCGCAGTTACGTTTTATTTATGTTTTGTAATCGGGTATTTGTTTTATATTTTGATTTCATACGAATTCGGAAAAAGGTTATCCAATCCGCTGGCTGAATCGCATTTGTTAAAACTTTTTCCCGACGAACCATATTTGTCGACTTACAAAAGTAACAAAAAAAAAAAAAGTCATTGACCAAAGTGAAATCAATTTTTTTTTCCGTATATTGATAACGTTGCGACGTTGTCGAACGTGATCGACGATTATACAATTTTACGTTTTACGGAGTCGTTTTATCCATTATTATATGTATATATGATATAATGAAACGTTCTCTAACCGATGCAAAAATTTTGTGTTCGACGCTTATATATTCATCTGTTACCTACCTAAATGCGGGATGTAAAAAAAAAAAATATGACAAATGGCCCCTAGTCCTTGTGTATATAGGCGTATGATTGTAAATGGGCGAGCATGTGTGTGTGTGTGTGTATGGTTTGTGGTAATGAACTATTCTGTCACGACCAGCGTTTGATCACGAAAATGGATAATTTCGGCTTCTTTTTTTTTTTTTTTTGGTAATTATTTAAAGTCAATAATATATTATTATTATTATCATTATCGACAATATTGAATCGATAGGTACGTATAACGAAGTGGATCGTGCGCGTGTGTGTATATAAAATATTAATGAACGGATAATGAAAATACTTTCTGCAATGCGACGGAACTCGGTTTGTATTTTACATTTTTTACCATAAAAATAATCAGTGAGTGCCACATAACTCGGTGGAATGTATGGAATACGCGCAGTTTATTGATTTCACGCCATTCGTCAGTTTATCTCATCCGCATCTCGAAAACGAATGTGAATTTAATATTATTATTATTATTATTTTAAATTTATTAATATTATTTTACTTTATTTTTTTACGCGCGTAAATTATTTTCGAAAAACATACACACACACAAAACAATTATTGAATTTATTACAGTATAATGATTTAAAGAAATAAACTTTAAGAAAGAAAAAAAAAATGTATTTTTTTTTAAATATTTATAATTATTGTCGTTCGTGCCTCAGTATATATAATATTATATGAAAACGATTTTATTTTCGTATTCGGTCAACGAAATTTTTAACCGTAATTCTAATATATTTGAGAGTACTTCTATTTTTTTTCTCTCTCTCTATATAGAAACGGCTATAAATCAGACGATTACAATTTATAAAAAAAAAAAACTAAACGCCCTTTTATATTATATTTCTACTTACGCGCATTATTATTATTATTACTGCTGCTGTTGCTGTTATCTTATACGTATTTATTTAAAGTGTACTACTTAAACGGTAAAATAAAATCGCTTCTCGCAAACAGGTCAAACTGTTTTTTTTTTTTGAAGGGATTAAGCTGCTTCTTAGGACCTATTATAACCGTGCTAATCATTCTGTCTGTATATTTTTTATAAAAGACTATAATATAATTCGTTAAGCTTTTTATACATTATACTCGTATAATATCGTGATCGATTATGAAGATCGTCGAAAACAACATTAAAACGTTTATATTACAAAAAAAAAAAAAAAAAATTAAATAATTAATAAATATCGACAGATATTCTCTGGTTCGACTTTGCGTCGATATTGCTATTATAATACGTACGCTGTGTAAAAATAAAACGCGTTTCGTTTTCGTATTTATTATTATTTATTGCGTGCGCTGTTGATACGCCACTACACACGACCGACGCGTATAATAAATTTATCTCTAAAAAACAACCGATTAATAGCGACGACGGCTGGGCAGGCAGCAGCAGCAGCAGCTACTGTTTGTGTAGTGGCACGTTATCTAAAAAAAACAATCCGATCTGTGTACTCTATATTTGTATATAGTGAGCGATATCGGAAGACTCTTAACGCAAAAAACAATCTAAATACATTGGAATAACTTGTAAAACGATACCTAGTATTATTATTATTATTATTATTATTTGGCTACATAATTTTCGTGTACTGTAATATAATTCGTATTTTAAAAGCCACGTATGCGTCTATATACAGCTTTCGGCTTATGAATGCGAGTATCGCGCGCTCGCGGTATTATGGATTCATCACACGTTATGTCACTCGATTCGTATTTGACTTTCTTGAAATAGTATTTTTTTTTTGCATCACTCTGTTTAACGCGATTCAGTAAACAGCAAATTTATTATATTTATATCCGTAATATATTATGCGTTGCGTAAACGATGCTGCTGCAATTGGAGATATTATTTTAACGTCCATCCTTTTGAAACGACGTTTCAACACATCTCGGACGATATTCGTTTCCTTTAAATGTTCCAGTCTGTCGTTCGGACAAAAAAAAAAAACAAATACGTGTCAATTATTTGATCCTGCGCGATCGGTGTTCTCGGAAATAATTGTTACTATTATAATGTGTTACCGTAATAATGTATGTAAAATCTTAAAAAGTTTTTTTCAGTTTTATACACAAAACATAACGATTTGAATACAACCCGTGATCAGTTAAAACCTACAATATTTAAAGTCGACCCGCGTTATTAGTCTATATAATATTATGTCAAAAATACTTGTAATTTTAAAATGTTCCTTGTTCATATCGTTTAGTCGACAAAAAAAAAGAGTACAGGTTCGTCTATAAATATAGATACGAAAAAGTATGTGCTGGCCGTTAGTTGCTCGTATTCTTTTATGTCTGGAAGCATAATGTAATATAAACGGGTAAATCATCGCATTCGAAAAACGTCTCCGAACGCCTGAGGATTATACGGTTCGACCAAAAACGGTCAAGGTGTTGGTGCGCCGCCGTAAATTTATTCGATCGCTTATGATTATTTTTGTTGTATTTAATTTGTATAGCTATTTTTTTATTATTATTTGAGAAAAATAACCCCTTTTTCGCGGAGCGATGAATCTATTGTTTTTACAATGATGTTTATTTTTTTTTTTTTTTTGTTCTATCCTGTGTACAGATTTTCGACCAGTAGGAGTGTTCCGATCTCTTCGGTCACAGTATTTGTTTCCGGCAGCAATTCGCGTCTAGTTGGTACTATGTAGAGGTCATTTTTCGGTTTTCTCAAAAGCACCTAAAAAATATAACTCAAAAACGCTAAAAATGCAATTCCGTCTTAATCGATTGTTGTTTATTTCTTCGTAATTTTGAAACTAATACAGTCGTAGAAACCTGAAATTTTCACCAAATATGTGACTTTAGACTGTATTTACGACAAAAAGTAAGCTCCGCTCAGAATCGTTTTATCGAATGCAATGACTTATCGTTGCTTTCAGATTTGAAATAAAAACAAAACTCTAAAATCTTTATCCAAGTAATTCGCTTAAGCGATATCCACAACACCCCGCAGCTCGTTTTATCATTTTTAATCATGTAGCACGCCAACCGTGTTCTCGGTTTTCGATCGATTCGAAATGGTTAATGAAACTTTTTTTTAACGCGTTATGTATGTACTGTCAAAAACACACAACGAAACTAAAACGTCGGCCCAATTAAAATTAATAAACCCAAGACGTATATCATTAAATAATTATTGTACAAAACGTACGAGTGAAATGTTTTCTGTATTCGAGTATTTCAAATCTTGAATTGTATATTTGATATAATATATTAATATAATCGTATATATCTTCTATAATCGTTATTACATATTTGATATTATTATCGCGATAATCATAATATTTTCTCTGTGTATTTTCGTTCGTTTTTATTTTTTATTTCGGTCGTTACACTTTCTTTTTCGCTCTTTATACCTGACGATGGCTTTTAGTCGAAACCGGTTATAAATAAACAAATTAAATACAACAACTCTACTATTATTTTATTTTTTTTTATATATATATATATATATATATACATCCCCATTGGCTTTAATTAATATAATATTTACATATAATAATCGTATATTTATTTATTTTATTAATTAATTATTAATTTATAGTTCTATATTTTTTTTTCTTATTTTCTTATAAATTATTATATATTTTTATAGCGCGAATTATGTCGAGATTCTGTTTTATTTCTATAAATATAATACATTTACAAAAATTAGAACATAAATCAAAAATCAATCCAAAACAAATTTTTTTATTATTTCGGTATTCGCCACATTAATACACAATAATTTGTTGTTGTTTTTTTTTTTATATTATATTTATAAAACTACTTGTTTGTATTGATACGAATAATGACGTAAATATATGTAATAATTTACAGTGATTTAAAAAAAGCGTAATAAACAGCTGCGTATACTAATATAGTAAAACGTATGAATAAATTTTAATGTTTGGTCTTAAACTCGTATTTATTAGAAACGACCGACTAGATTTTCATGATTTTTTTTTTAATTCTTCAATTTAAATTTTATTACACCTTTTTCCCCGTAAATAATAAATAAATTATATATATATATAAAATATGTATAGACTAATTGTTATGAGTATACTAATAAGTAAAAAAAAAAAAAAAGAAAGAAAACACTTTAATTAACTCGTCTAATATTTATGGCGTTAATTTATGTGTTCAAACATAGATCGATCCATCAATTTATGTCAATAATGTAATTATATATAATATGTATATAAAAAATGTCTTACTTTTTCGAATAGTGTTAAAATTAATAACATTAATAATCTGTTGTTTTTTTTTTTTTTTTACGGTAAACACAAAACACAAAATATAAAATATATAAAACTGTTATCGGACCCGTTGTAATGTATTAAAAAAGCGAATTTTACGTAGCAATAAATATGTGAAGTGAAAATAAATACTAAAAAGACAATCGTAATTTTAACATATTATCATGTACCTGATAATTACAGTTGATCAATGGTCATATAATTCTAATTTTTTTTCTTAATCATCATTATTATTATTATTATTTATTAAACGTCGAAATAAAATGATTCGAATATACTCATATAATGGAAGGTGTAATATAAAGTTACAAGCATTTCGTTTAGTTTTAAATAGTATAATACCCTATACAAATCATAATTTTCCCATTAAATATTATTATTATTAAAGTACATTTCATCATTAATTAAAATGTTTTGTATTATTTCAATCGTAATTGAATAAATTCTTTCTGACAAATTTAAAACTTCAATGAATTTACAGTCATTGAAGTTTTATCTGCTGTTACATTAACGTGTATGATGATAAATTAAAAAAAAAAAAAAAGGATATACTTTTGATGTATTTTTCACTTCAAAGTATGTAGTTTTTACCCGACTCTAACAAATAATATTTATTTATATATTTTCATATTTTTTCAAAATAATAATAATAATAATAATAATAATAATAATAATAATAATAATAATAATAATAATAATAATAATACTAGCAATAAAGTGCAATTGTCTAAGGTGAATTGCATGTTTATAGTTATCATTATTGTAGCTATAATGACTGTATTAGTTAATCTCTCTTGGAACGTTATTAAAAAGAATAAAACATATTATACGCGTAAATCTATTATAATGTTATAATGTTTTGTGCTCAACCACTTACACCTTTTATTTTCTTAGGCGATTAAAACGATGTGATATTTATGTCGCGTCATTATATAAATATATCGGTCTTGGTTAATACGATTTATATATTATATAATATTTTTAAAGTCATCAAACGAAATTACTTTTAAGCCGTTATATGCGTTATATACTCTACATCGTATACTTCACCTCCCGCGGGTATCACAAATAATAGTAAAACGGGACGAAAAAAAGCCGAGTAGTACAAAATATAAGAAACTATTCAAATTTATGACACCCGTACCTTGAATGGGCTCCATTTTCTTTTATCTAAGAATGCACTTTTTCTGTTGTTCTAAACCTAAAATAAATTTGTCGGAAATATAAATTTATGATACCCAGCCGTCCGAGTAAAAATATATATAGATTGATATTTATTTATTCATATATGGACTGTACTACTTTTCTTCAATTATTACACGTGATAATATACGATTATATAAAATATATAAACATATACAGAACAATTAATTTAAAACTATCATTTTTTTTTGAATTTTTTATCTTCTTCTAAAAATAATCGATATTTTTTAAAATTATTATTATTTAATTCTACAGTTTTCTAGTTCTTCTTTTGTGTCGGTAGTATTGGGAAAACAGTACGAAATAAATCAAATTTTAAAATCTTTCCAGTAAGATTTGATATACCGGTCGATTATTATTAAACGCGCGTAAATATAATTTATTAGCTACGCTTATGTTGTGATTTAGACTAAAATAACGGCGTGATACGGTGGACTATTTCAAGGTGATATAAAACATTTCTTTTCCACGCGTCTAAATTTGAATTCTCTTATTAATTTGTAAAAGTAAAAAAAAAATCTAAAAAACAATAGAAAATATCACGAAACACAATTATGACTTATTGTAATTAAATAATTTTATTTTTACCGCAATCAAACGGAATATAACTGGTAATAAAAATACGATTAATTCGAAAGTGTTTTTGTATTTTATACGTTTTATGGATTTACCGACGAATCGTATAATGACCGGCACCGTTTTTATTTGATTTTTCTAGCGTTGAATTGTCAAATATAATTATTATTAGTATTACTTACGAATACGAAATTACTGGTAGAAACCTGTGTGGGTACAGAAGAACGTACGGAAATTTCATAAGTTTTATCAAAAAAAAAAACAAGGATTGTAATTTAAAAGCTAAATTATTTTTATTTTAACACGTGAAAATGCTCTTGAATCGATTACGTTGAAAACAAGAAGAAAAAAAGTGTAATATTATAATTTCCAATCCGTCTATAGAAACTATACTCAGCACAATACAAAAATAAACTTTGTATTTTATTTAGAGGTATAATTGATTGAGTATACGTTATATAATATGTATATATATATATATATCAATTTATTGAATTTCCGAAAAGTTTTACCTATTCACTTTTCTCCTTCTGAAATGCCCGAAATTCTTAGAAACGTTTTTTAACTTTGTTCGTTGCGCAATTTGTATTCTTAACTAATTTTGTTTTTCAATATTTCGTATAATTTCTCAGAGGAAAATCACTTACTGAACTGTTGAAACTTTTTCTCGATGAAATTAATCTGTAAGTTATATAACGACGCGAACTCGGTGAAAAAAAAAAATTCGAGAAATACAATATTGCGCGTACAACAGTAATGAGGAAAATAAATATTGTATTCTTATAAATATGAGTTTTTTTTTGGGGGGTGGAAAGCAACGTGATGGTCGGTATCCAATTGATATACACGTGGATTGTTTAACAGAAGGTGTACGATTCATTTGTTTCTGTTTTTATAATATTTTCAATTTTTTCTCTCGGGTCGTATTACAATATTTACAGACAAACGAAACACGAACATAAAATGCAGAACGCGTGTGTCTTGTTTTAAAATTCTGAATTTCACCGATATTTCACAATTCACACCTGTGGTGGGGTAATTATGAAAATATTAATTCGTCTTGTACTCCCGTGTAAACAATGCCGTTTATGTATGTTTTCAATCTTAATGTGGGTTTATTAATCTTCTCGAAGCATTTTCACTTTTCGAGACAGCGTTTGACGAAAAGCAAAATTATTTAATTATAAAACTTTATATTATAATGTACTGATCCGAATCTAAATCGTTTTATGAAAATAAAACATTATTGAATTCATTTTTGTCATTCAAGATAAGCCGTACGACGCGCGTTTTAGTTAATGAATTTACTGTTAAGACTAGTTTAAAAACGCTTTTAATTTTTTTTTTTTGTTTTTTTCTAAAACGTACACTTTTTGCATTAGTACTACAGTATGGTATAATAATAATTCGTTAATAATTTATGACGCGGACAATTTCGTTTGATCGTTTATTAGTTGTAAATATATAGTTCACTGTGTTCATAGAATAAACAATTTACTAATATTATATCATTATATTATATGACTTTTTTTTTAGAAATACTAATTTTATAAGTTATAAGGTTACGGTTACGTAACTCTATTGCTATAAAGATTTTTCAGACCTTGACATTTTAAACGTATATGAAAGTCTAAATAACACGGACTCAAGAAACTTACAGTTTACATAATATATGATGATAAGATTTTACTATATTTATATTTAAATCTGAAATTCTAAAATGTTGAAAACAACCCAAATCCTATGTCATGTAGTAAAAGTTAATCTTGTTACTGTTCAGTATTCTATAACCAAACATTTATACGATTTGTTTGACAGAAAAAAAAATGTGTAATACCTTCACTTTACAGGTTTTGATTCGTTCGTAATCTAAAATTTTCTCGTATGTGTTTAAATATAACCGTAATTGATCGAAAACGACCATATTGTATTTAAAGTCCCGTACAAGCGGAATATTTAAATATTTTTTGAAAATAATAATATAATAAGAATGTTGTATCCGTGGCCGTCGAATTCATTGCATCCCTAAAATAATCGTAATTATCGTACCTCTTAGATTTTCTCCTTGACGTGTGACGGGATATTTTTCAAATTTATTAAATGTTAATAGCGCAAACGAATCGATTTTTATTGGTTTATGTAAATCCGACAGTCACTCAAATGCTGAAAATGTACTTTTTCCCCTCAGAAAGGCAGTACAGACGAATTTCCATCTGTTTTCATTGATTATAATAATATAACCGTTAGCTTTTTTTTTTTTTTTTTTATTCGAATAAATATCTTTAGAAAGATGCTATTGATTAGTAAGAAGACTTACAAATAAGTAAGAAACGTCAAATTTTAAATTACGTAGCAAAAATTTTGCCGCTCCTAAGACGTATGGCCTCACCTAAGACATTATCTCACCCGTGCTTCTCCCCTTCCCCCTAAATGCAGCCCTGGTCGTATCGAATATTATCGAATTTACATAAAAATCATTCTACGATTCGCTCGTTTTGTATATAGGTAGGTGCATGGAATGGAACACTCGCGCATAGAACCTAAAGGTTAATTTCTTTGGACTTGTTATCTACAATTGCATAAAAATAATATATTGCTTAACAATTAACTATCTATATGATTTGTTAACACGCCAGTATTCGCACTACTGTCGTAGAATTTTGATCACATGTCTGGCTGTCTATCGTAGTGAACGTCGATTCACTTATATATATATATATATATATACCTATAGGTACCTATATAAAAATAATAATCAATAACTTTTATTATTATTCAACAATCGCGTGTATTAATTGTTATGATATCGGTGTCAGATGTTTTCGTACCGATACCCGATTATAGTATTACGCGTTGATTTAATTATACGAGTAACTTTTTCCGATTTGCCCCACTTTCTATATAATATATTACAACAGAATACAGTGTATGCCTATGCAGAAACGTGCGCGTACGATTATTGTTTTCTTTTTTTTTAATATGTAATAATTAAAGTCTTCTTGTGCCCATCCCCTCAAACTTGGACCCCGGCCTGTTATGAACGTATTAGAAATGATGGATCTGAACCGTCTCATAATAAGGCAAAAGAAACGGTTTTAAATATATCTTTACAATTCGAAGTAAAACGCAAGGAAATCGGTAAACTAACGGCAGAAGAAGAATTAAGAATAGAATGTTGTTTTAGCCGTCGACTCAATTGTTACAATTGTTAGCTAGAGATACGAACAAATGGAAAAAGTAATGAACGATTTTTGGATTTTTAACCGGAAATACATTATTAAATATGAAGTGGTCCAATGACTTGGCTATAAAATACTCGGACGGCCTTAACTGAACCGATTTGCACTCGGAATTAGAGTGTTTCGCAAACATCGAGCGAATAATTTGACGAACGGTTTTAAATCTGCTTCTCTCCTGTAGACTCGCTAAACTGTTATATTCATGATTACTCCTTGAAAGATGCTTAATCTAATATTGGAATAGCACTCGGGATATTTTTAACTATACCGGTTACAACTGCGACGTGTGAAAGAGCTTACGGTAGAGTAATGGTCATCGAAAATGATCCAGGATCAAAAATGAAACCAAATACGGGAATAATGTCCATTGAACGTGAATTAGCGACAACAATTAATTATGGATAATATTATTATTGACGAATTTGCAATTTAAAAAAATGTTGGTATTTAAAAAGTGTATGTATGTAAAAGTCTTCGTTAAAAATGACATTTGACATTATATGTATTATTTATAAATTAAAATTAACACATTTTTCATGATTTTATAGTTTTTTTTTTTCCAAACGCGATTGGTGGAGCGTATAAAAATAAGGGCGCAAAATCATTGACTTGCCTCAAGAGCGCCGATGGATCTCGCTACTGCTCTGCGTCTACATTATATGATGTATTAGACACGATATTTTTACACCTCTTCGTATTCTACTTATTCGATCAATTCCGAAATGGTATATGCACAATCTTCAAAGCTCCGCGCGTTCAATATAATGTCGTAATTGATTTTCAATTTTAACGTAAGTGCCCGAAATCGTCGTCATTTACGCCGTGATAAGGATCGTCCGTCTTTATAGATATTTTTTTTTTACATACGATAATAAGCTTTTCTGTTCCTTCCAAACAAATACTTAATAGCTTCTGATTCCATGTCGTGTCTTCAATCCTTAATGTCTCAGATCCCTTTAATTCCCATTTATCCCCTTTAGTTTTCCGCATCAAATCCATTATGTTTCGTCTTCTTCAGTCAAATTTCCTTATTCAGTTTATTTGGGTCCCTAGCCATTCCGGTATACTTGGAAATGAGGTTGCTGACCAATTGGCCAAATCTGCATCAAATTTTACACGTTCATCCCTTTCACTAATTCCTTGGACGGACTTTATTCCAACTCTACGGCGTCACTTAACCGATCTTTGGTCTACTCACTGGAATAATTTGCCAGGTAATTTCGCCTCTAGCTTTAAAACTGTCTCCCTAGGAATGCCAGAATAAAGTCTGGTTCGATAATTTAAGATTATCTAGACGTTCCATTGTGTATTTTAACCGTTTACGCATGGGACACTCACTGTTACCCGCCCATTCGTATGAACTGAGCCTCAACGACTCCCCTTTGTGTGCATTTGTGACCTCCCTCACATTTTATTCGATTGTCCCTCCCTGTCCACACAGCGTCTTTCATTATTTAATTCCCTCAAATCGTTAAATATTTTAATCGATCTCCCTTCTATCCTTAATTCTAAATCCGAACTAGTATAGTTCGTCTAATCGTGTCATTTATCTTGGAAGCTGGCTTCATGATTTAACGTTTCTACTTCTTATTAATCTATTTATTTTTTTCTTTGTTATTATTATTATAATCCCTATGTTTTTTTTTCTCTTAATGGATAGTTTTTAGTTACATATTTTATTATAATTGATTGTTGAGGCTATAATAGTGTGTCTAAAGGCTACAAAAAAAAAAAAGCTTTTCTGTTCGATCACGATCCGCACATTTTATTTGCGCTCCGTTCAATGTTATATATGTATAGACATGATATTGTGTATAAATAATAAATGGTATTTCTAGCTATCATCGTCGTTAATAGCTGTGTCGCTACGTACACGTACAGTAGTAGTACGTTCGCGCACGTATACTACACGACGACATATACCTATTTAATAACGTATTCGGATCGTGTTTAAATTCAAAATACTTCCATTTATGTAGCGCGGGGAACGTTCGCGTTTTTCACCGCTGGTGTGTTCAAACGCGCAGATCTATATGTGTACTAACTGTTTGATAATAAAAATAAATTGTAGATCATTATGGAGTTAGAAAAATAAGTGCCTAATAAAGAAATACACGCGCCAAACACGGTTATGTCACTCGGAACAGTTGTTTATATATTTGACGTTAATTAAAAAAAAAAGTGTCTCACTATATCAAATCGTCGTATTTATTACGTTCTCGATTTGTGAAAACGATACGTTATTAAAGCGAAGAAAAAAAAAAATTAATACTTTAGCCGTATAAATCGCTGGAACGTGTCGATTGCACGTGTCAACAACGGGATCCCGTGCAAGACTTGCGTAATAAAACGATTTCTTTTTCTTATACACACGTCGTTATTTGTAATTCGTATTTCTGGATCATTCTTTTTGTTTTCAGTTCATAATTTACTCCATAAACCCCGAACGACAAGTGTACGTACGACGTATTACAACAAAAGCATTGATAACTGCTATATGTACACAGTACGAGTCACCGGTAACAAAAAAAAAAAGAAGAAGAAATCCAATTATTTTCGCAGTATATAAACTCGGTTTTAATCGATTTTCTAAAATTGCTCTCCGTAATTTTTTTTTTTTATAAGCTTTTACAGGCCATTAAGGCCTTTTGCTGCTTCTACCAAATTCTTCCATCTGACTCTGTTATCTGCTGCATCCTGCATACTTGCTGTTTCCTCCACTTGGTTCAGACTTGTCTTTACCCGATCTAACCAGCGCTGGCGTGGTCTCCCTCTACGACGTGTTTTATTAAGATTTGTGACTAATACTTTTCTCATCAGACTATCTTTACCTCTCCATATGCGCCCGGCCCATTCCAGTCTTTTTGAGACAATACATTTTTGGATATTCGGCCCATTGAAGAGTCTCTCAATTTGTTCGCCTTTCATATTGCCCCGTCTCCGTGTTATAAATAGGGCCACATATTTTTCTAAGGACCTTCCTTTCAAAGATTAATAACTTTTCCTCGTCCCCTTTTGTTGTTGACCACGTCTCACAACAATACATTACTATAGGCCGTAGGTATGAGATATATAGCTTGTTTTTGGTTTCTCTAGATAGCAGTTTAGAGCTGAACATTTTGTTCATTGAATAGTACCCTCGACTTGCCTCAATCTTATTTCCTGGTGCATATCATTCCTACTATTCAGATTTACCCCTAAATATTTGAAATTGTCTACTTGTTCAAATGTATAATAATCATCTATTATTGTTAGATTTGGTAAAATTCTTGGGCGTCTACTCATGATCATATATTTTTTGTCTTTCTCTCGTTTATTTTGAGTCCCATCCTTTTGCTAGACTCAATTAATTTCTTTGTACTTTCTTCTATTTCGTTGCGTAATATATCTCCGTAATATGCGTAATATTTTCAAACACAATAATATATCATATGACGCGGTATAACGCGATATTATTGTTTTTAACGTGTTTTTCCTCTGTGACGCCGTTTAGCGCGTTGAAACAAAAAAATTGTCTCGACGGTTTTTTTTTTCCTATTCGTCGTGTGATTTATTTTTAATAAAACTCCGTCAAATGCACCGACGTTTTTGTCAATAAAACGTTATATTATTGTACGCGCGATAACGGTCCAATTATACGGTTTTGTAATACCGTACAGTACCGGGGTCTTTTAGCGATTTTCAAAATATCGTATTTTCCCCCGTAATTGTGTAGGTTGGCCAGAGTGAGAATATAATATAATGTTTTTGATTTCGGTTCATTTTTTTTTTTTTTTTCAAATGGACCATTTCTAGTAACCACGTTAGTGTATGATCAAACTTCACGTGCAGTTCGTGATGTTATCAGTCTCAGATCCGCGACAATACGTGATCTCGAATGATAAGGTATTATCAGTTACCACAGTGGTAACCGTTAAAACCTGGTCTATGGTAGAGAACACTTTTGATTCCGCGGCGCCAAAACCAATCGTTTTGAATATTTATTAATTTATCGATTTTTCGAAAGTAATTTACGAAGGATTTAAAAGTCTGCAGAATAAAAAACGAAGATTATTTCCGAACTCTTCGTGTTCACTACAAATTATTGACTTTGTTATTATTATTAATAATCTTTTATTGTAGTACTGTTAAATTTTTCATATCCTATTCATTTTGTCTTTTTTGTAAATTGTATTTGATCGTTGAAATGAATCGCAACGCGAAATTTCAAATAATAATAATAATAAAATACTACAATTATATTAGTAAACTTAATTAGCCTTTTTTTTTTTGTAAAAAATAGCGGTTTATTCGTACAGCGACTTTTCTAATAAAAATTTCCGAATTTTCATGATTTATTTCACTAATTTTACGCGAAATAACAGTGTATACGTATATTTTCTAATATATATATATATTTTTTACTTCGTTTATAATTCACGTGGAAATAAACAGTTTTTTTTTGTCTTTGATCAGTTTTTCACTACCCGAATCTCCACAAAGTCAGCTTGTATTTTTCGAATCGTTAAACAAAAAAAAAAAATTGATAATTTACCATTTTTTTTCCCAATCTTTATTACGTGTTAATACGATGATTTTCCTCTGCAGTTTAACACTTGCTCGTGCGCTCGGCCGTACGAGTGTATTTTATGCGAAAATAGTGTACACCACAAAGAAATGAAAATCCACCAGTTATATATTATACAAACCGCTTTCTATAATTAACATTCGAGTAATCACATAAAAATCGAATATATAATATACACGTCTCCTGTTGTGTTAATCGTTTTGTAAATAAAGTTTTTTTTTTTTTTCGGCTCTCGTCCGTGTGCAGCGTATATATATATACACACAAGACCGACTAATAAGTCTGCGCGGCTGTTGCAGCGTGTTGTGTTATATCATTCACTGGACTCCCGTTATCCATTATACGTTAATAAATATACTTAAAAAAAAAATATATATATATAAGCATTTTTTAAAATTTTTTTATACACAGTTTGACGTAATAGTTTAATATTATCGCATCAAGAAATTATCAGGACCTAATACATTATTTTTTTTATTATCGAAATTAACGAATATTTCTATTTTTAATTTATACGTTGTTGTTACACAATTCGCATATACGTGTACACGTTCCGCGTTTACAATAATCGATTTTCTCGTTTTTATTACGACCGGCGCGCCGGTTTAATTTAAAAATTAAATTTATTGTATAAATAAAAATTTAAAAATTATAAAAATGTACTTACCTTCTTCCGTATAGTGTCCGTAATATATTTTGACAGCGAAAAAAAATTAAGTCAGAAACGTATTCACTTATTATTGCCATGCGATACTCGAATACGATAACTTATTATCTCCTTATTATTAACTTATTATTAAATCCGAGGATTTGACAAGGTGCATTGTATTTATATTTAACATAAACATTATAATATCTCAAGTAATCATATGGTTGACAATAATTTAACGTCTTAGGTCGTGTTTGACAAAATTTTAAAATTTAATTTAGGCAAGCTAATTTCAGATTCCGACCACTGTGCTGCGGACCGATAACGACGTTTGAAAAGTCGTATTTTCGCGCAAATAACGAATATTATGTATTTAAGGGGATTGGAAGCGGGTATTTTCTCTCTTTGTCTTACACACATGAAACATAGCAAAATAGACGTTTCGTACTTCCAACGTACCGATCGATCTGTTGGTGCGATAAGAAATTTGAAAACAGATTTGAATTCCTCTTGAATTTTACTACAAAATGACTTTCCCACTTTTTTCATTTCTTTTTTTTTTAAGACCTTCAAAAATGAATTACTAACAATTTTTTTTTTTTAATTTGTTCGATTAATTTTTTTAAGGGTTTATGAAAAAAAAATGAAAAAAGTGGGAAAGTCGTTTTGTAGTAAAATTCACGAGGAATTCAAATCTGTTTTCAAATTTCTTATCGCACCAATAGATCGATCGGTACGTTGGAAGTACGAAACGTCTATTTTGCTATGTTTCATGTGTGTAAGACAAAGAGAGAAAATACCCGCTTTCAATCCCCTTAAGGATTTGTAGTACTTATTTGTTATGAAAACGTCGCAGTGAATGCAGTATTTGTCGAAAAATACAAAAATACAATGCTCGGATGCAGGCCCGTATTTACGGGGCCGGGCAGGGTGGGCAGGGTGGCCCTTCCTGGTGAAAATTTGGGGTTGGTAAATTTGTATGAACTCCTTACTGTTTGTGTTCAGATATCGTTTAAAATAATCATGATTGATAAAATGTTTTTTGATATATTCCAGAAATTCGATAGTTCTTCAAACCGGTGTTAATTTCCCTTCAAAAATGATACCGGTCTGAATTTTAGAGAAATTCTTCAAGGTAACCGGTTTCATAATTCGGTGATACCGGTTATATTTTTCCTGACCTGTCGTCGATGTGGTTACTAATACCGGTGCTGGTGGTATCCCCTCCTATTAACGATTGCTCCCCTACAAGACTACGTACAGGTCAATTATCACGTAGATAAGAAATCATACGAATCATTATGTAATATGTATCATTACGCTGATGTTAGAGTAATTGGTAAATTTGTAATAATATCAATAGTTTTAAAAATTTAAAATTATTAAATAATATACGTCTCGGTCACGAATTTTATGAAAATTTGAATATTCGCGGAATTTGATAAACATGGTTGATAATCGATCACCACATTTGGAGGGGGTATCCCGATCATTACAACGAATTCCTTCTTAAACCGGTACGAAACAATGTGTGTCTTAATTGTAACCGGTACCTGTCAATCGTCAATAATCAATAACGCACACCGGTTTGAACTATCGAATTTCTGAATTCAGTATTGTCGAGTTTTTCGGGTGAAATTTAGTGGAAGAACGATGTTTTTACTGCGGGGAAATTCTCTCTGTGGGAAATCTGTTAATTCTTATACGAACACCGGATTTCTTGATAACAATTCTTTTTTTTTTCTTTTTTCTTTAAAAATTCTTGATATTAATTACTATATAATGTCAATTGTATAATAATACGTAATATGTTTATTTCACTGGAATTTATAATAATATGCGTGATACGTGTTCATGTATTGGGATGTTTAATATTAATAGTTTTATAGCGCGTATTAAATCGGATTATATTAGTATATATATACGATCCATACAAAATACAACTTGCAAGTAAGGTTTTTATGATTTTTATTTGTAACAACGTCCCTTGGTCCCTTCACCACATAAAAAGGGAGGGGGGAGACTTAAGAAATCGCCCCGGGACGTTAAAATTCTAAATACGACTCTGCTCGGGCGGGCCATATAACGTCGCTGTGGCAAACGCGAAATGGTATTTCGTGCATTTCAGAAATAGTGGAAAAAATTTGAAAAAAAAATTAATCTTATATAACCGTTCGCCATTAAATTCCCTATTGACCGTCGAGTCGTGACTTGATTGATGTATAATACTGTATGCCACGAGGCTTTTTTTTTGTTGTTGTTGTTGTTGTTCTCCTTCTAACCCAGCCGTCACGAACCATATTCTGTACAGTTTGAGGGCGGTATTTCAGTGTTGGTCGCGGATCGACAATATTTCGTTGACGGTTCGCAATTCACAGCTGCTCGTTTGCAGGAGACGGCGCTCTGCTGCAGTAGTCGGTTTTACAACTTTTTTTTTTTTTGTACTCGTATCATTGATAACGTAATAGCAGACCCGGGGCTCGTTTTTCCGAACACTAAAAACCGCATATCCGAAATGTACCCGACAAATTCCTAATATAAATGTGACGAAAACGGCCACGTTTTCGTTATTCTCTCGAAAACCGTATGAAACGTTCGAATTTACGATGCGATTATTTCGGGACTCTGGAAAATAATATATTTTATAATATCGTTAATAATATATAGTGTCTAATATAGAACAACTGCAAAACTTCGTTTTCGAAAATCGGAATAACAAGTATGAGAACGCGCATTAACGTTGTATATTATGATTCACTTAAATTACATATTTTTATCCAAAACGATCGGTACGTATATTTTATAATAAACGCGCACCGAAAAAGTATAATGAACGAAACGTTTTTTAAAATCATTGTCCGAGTGACCGACTCGTGGAAAAGTCGTATATATTATTATTATTATTTCAATGCTCATTTAAAACGTTAATATTTATGTAATTTATATTTTAAATTAAGACATTTAAATTTCGAGTAAATCATATACACATAAAACGATATTTACGTTTGAAACGCGAGATTGTAAAACGAATTTCGTTAATTTAAATATGATAGCGTATTTACTTCTGTTACGCACGAGTGCTGTACAATACGGTTTTTACACGAACAGCAAACGCGTGTATTTTTATTTTTCATAATTTTTATCGAAATGTTAAATTTCGTATTTTTATCCGAAGTTTTTACGCGCGTGCGAACGTATTACACTACTCAGTGGCGTTCTCAGGATATTTCAATGGGGGAGGGGGAGGATGAAAAATTGGTTGTAAAGTGAACTGCAGTAGGGGTTTTGGCTCACATCTCCCATATTATAATGAATATTAAAATAATGATAACATATGTTATCAATTCAAGTCATTTTTTTTTTGTACACTTTATTTTAGCTATAAAACAATTTTTTTTATTTTATAATAACACTGACAATTTTAAATTAAAAATATCCGTTTTTCTAGATTTTTGAGCCAAAACGTCAAGAACGTTTTCAGGAACACTTGGCACTTCTTTACGGGTGGCCAACAATGTTAGTCCGTTAAGGTACGGTTCTAAAACATATAATTGTAATCAAGGAAAAATAATTAGGTATGGTTATAATAAATTTACTATTGACTTTCAGTAATTGTGTTTCTCAGATAGGTTTTAATAGTCTTTTCAAGCACGAAAATGTTCTCTCCGGAGTTAAAGTAGAGACCGGCAAGGTGCATAGTATTTTGAGCAGCAACAAAAAAAAACCCTTGGGGGATCTATGCCTCATGTCCCATATGAGAACGCCCATACATTCACTCTTTGATCGATACATAACGCAGAGCCGTACCGAGCCATTTTTTATCCTGAGACAGAACTCTAGCAATGCGCCCCCTGGGTGGGGGGGCAGGATTTGACACTCGCAACGTTTAATGTTTTTTTTAATAAAATTCGGAAAAATCTGAAAATTAGTAATTAGGTTTCGAGCAAAACAAGAAATAACATTTTTAGCCACAAGTATATAATTCTCAGTAATAAGTGTGTAATTTGACCAGCAAATACTTAGTAAAATTATTAAAACAGTGTAATATGCATTACGGCAGTACACAAAATTTGTTCACTTTCAGTTTCATAAAAGGATGTCGTTATCGGGGCCAGACTAACCGATTCGGCGAACCGATTAATGATAGATAGCCCACAAATGTATCGCCATCTGACTTGACATCACGTTTCTCTTTCTAAGCTCAGTCCATTCTGTTATGTCTATGGTTAAATATTGTATTGTCAATAATATTTTTTCTTAAGTTTTTCCTTTAATAGCCCACAAATGTATCGCCATCTTTGCGTTTTTCTTTCTAAGCTCAGTCCATTCTGTTATGTCTATGGTTAAATATTGTATTGTCAATAATATTTTTTCTTAAGTTTTTCCTTTAATATTTTTGCGCCCCCCCTCCCCCCCAGCATCAGGCGCCCAAGGCAAGCGTCTCGCTCGTCTCACCCTATAGTTACGGCTCTGATATAACGTTAACCGACGTTGTGGATTAAATTAATTTGTTTTTTTTTTTTTATAAAAAGAAATAATAGACTCGCGTTACAATGATATGATAACGGTAATAATAATTTGTACGTTTCGCGTTTATTTGCAATACACTTTACGTTTTGTTGTCTATACACGTTGTTTTTCACTCGCGATCAAAATACAATATTTGTTGAATAAAAGAAAAATGATACCTAACCATACTCGACTAATACGCCGGGTAACTATAGGTTACGGCCATTAATGTCTCGGTTTTAAGTGGCCTCGTGTATATATATATATACATACACAAGAGTAGAGGATTATATTTCTTGTTTTTCTGTAATAACGGTGTACACGGACGGGATTCGTGGAAAACTTTTAGCTGTTATTGTGTTACCACTTGTACCACACACGTCATGTCACAATTCGTTTTTGCCGATTTTTAAAAGTCCAGAGATAAATGATGGCTTTTACAATCCGTTGCTGGTGGTGGTGCAGGCCTTCTCAGCTCGGTCCAATTTGTCTTTCGGCTCGTCGTCGTTGTCGAACGGAAAACAAATATTAACCGTACCCTAGCCGGTGATTATCACGATTACGAGCCGATCGCACACTAAAAGGGTAAATACTGCGTATTTAGGCGGTTTAAGACTTTTTTTTTTGGCACTAAAACCGTTAAAAACAATTTGTTTTCGTCAAGCGCGCGTCATAGATAGACAAAACATAAACAAATCATTCATCTGTTTTTTTTTTAGCAATTTGCGTGTGGTAAACTTTAAACGATTTGGAAAGAAAAAATAATAATTACTGGTTCACCAGTTAAATAAAAAAAAAAAAAAAACGGATCACAAATTTTTCCTTAGATTCGTGTTATCACCGTTATCGTGACCACATGTTATCGTGTTGTCACCCCGTTATTGCTATGCCTCTTGTTACGATTATAAATTATTATTATTATTAAAGGGATTGAAAGCGGGTATTTTCTCTCTTTGTCTTACACACATGAAACATAGCAAAACAGACGTTTCGTACTTCCAACGTACCGATCGATCTGTTGGTGCGATAAGAAATTTGAAAACAGATTTGAATTCCTCTTGAATTTTACTACAAAAACGACTTTCCCACTTTTTTTTATTTCTTTTTTTTTAAGACCTACAAAAATGAATTATTAACAATTTTTTTTTTTTTTTTTTTAATTTGTTCGGTTAATTTTTTTAAGGGTTTGTGAAAAAAAATGAAAAAGTCGTTTTGTAGTAAAATTCACGAGGAATTCGAATCTGTTTTCAAATTTCTTATCGCACCAACAGATCGATCGGTACGTTGGAAGTACGAAACGTCTATTTTGCTATGTTTCACGTGTGTAAGACGAACAGAGAAAATACCCGCTTTCAATCCCCTTAAATTGAACCGACTATAGCGTTTTCACCGTCTACACGCGCCGTTATCGTGTCCAATGGTAAAATATATTTATAATTCTGTACACTTTTGTACAATATAAAATCGGTATGAATATTTTGTAAAATGAACCGCGTTGTTCGAGTAAAACATTATTGCGATCGACCCGTGACGGGACGAAAAACGTTTCGAGACGGCCATCAGTCACCGCCGATTCCGGCGTTCAAAACGTTCAAAACTGTTTTGTCTGCTTGTTTGTTATCGACGCGCGAGCGAAACACAATTTCCTACGTTCTATTTTTAGCAAAACCGTGTTGGTCAGCTTAAAACGGCCCAACACAGTTCTGCTCTTCTAGTGCGCGTTCGGCCTTATTACACAAACGTATCGGTCGATTATATATATTATAATATTATGTAATCGCTCGTTTTCGGACTCTATTATTCGTGTAAAACGTTTGGAAAAAAAGATTTCTATTCATACGTATATTATTTATTGCAAGCGATGGAACACCGTTTTAAATAGGTTTTTTTTTTTTGGAATACAATTAGTGTTTTTCATTCGGATACGTCATATTGTCGGTCCGTTTTTTTTTTCATTCGGTTAATCATACGGTTGGTTTTTGCTTTTTTTCGGTTCTCCTCGATTAAATATTGTATTTTAGACGTGTATTTTTACCGGGTCTCTCCGTCCTCGTTACCTAAACGCAGAAACACTTCAGAGCGACTGGAATAACGTTTTTCTATAGTCTGAAAACCAATATCGTCCGCGGTAAATCAAAAATCTTCAATAAAGAAATCCTAAAATTATTACGTTCTACTGAATATTATATAAACGATTGATTTAAATTGCGTAATTTTTTTAACGAAAAATTAACTTTTTTTTTTTCGTAGTTTAGATTCGATTAGATCTATAGTCAGTTTTTCCAGGTTAGAACAGGCACGGATGCAGTCATAACATTTGATTATAACTAGGTTTTGATGTAAATTTTAATGTTTAAAATTTTTATAAAATTTCAGGGCGGGCCACAGGGGCTTCTCAGGGAGGGCCCGCCCGTGCCTGCCCTCGGCGCCGCCACCGGTCGTAGTTTTAAATCGCCGTAATTGCCGGTACACTTCTTCGTGACCTCTAAACACTATTCCTTTGGATGACCGTTAAGACCGTGTCCTTCGTCGTCGTGTCTTCGTAGCCCTTTGGCGTGCCGAAACGCCGTTTTTTTTTTGCACTTTTTAAAAAAATTATATTAGAATATAATAATATACTACTTTACAACAGGTACAATGTCGGTGGTCATTAGTGCTGCAGGCCAATAGGTCTGAATGTTGCGAAATCTTGCCGTTTTGATGACTGCTGGTGATTGGTGAACGAGCGGCGGTGCAGTGGCGGCGAATGGGGTGCACATGGGTTGCGCGTCCAGTAGCAAAGACGTCTTCAAGTATCGTCACGGCGGCGCGGTCGAAAAAAACAATACTATCGCGTTGGGCCATCTCTTACACGATCAAACAGGTATATTTACTACTGCTGAAAAAAAAAAATAAAAAAAAAAATACTCATAATACGTTTGCACGTCTCGAACGCAAATAATAGTATAATATATGAACACGAGTGTGTGTTGTGTGTGCAATAAATGTATAAGTACCTAACGCGAAAACAGCTGATGTGCTCAATTGTGTAAATACGGTGAGAAAGACAAAACGACATAAATTGTATTGCCGTGGCGAATCGGAAGTATTTTATTATTATTTTTTTTTTTTTGTACGTTAAACGGTTATTGTCGGTTTTTAAATATTGATTATTTCAAATAATGTATTGTGTTAAGAAGATTTTATTATACATCCGTGTAATAAGAGACTAATAACCGGTTTACGCGAACGCGAAACACCGGGGCTACAATCAAAATAAAATGATCAAATTCTGGTACCGCACAGAGAAGAGAACCCGATCTGTGTCGTAGCGTTTTTATAAAAGTCGTTTTAAATTAAGTAATTAACTGTTAAACTTTTATGATTTGTGTTTTTTTACACATACAATACAAAATTGAAACAAGTTATGAAAAAAAAAATAAAAACGCCACGACATAGATCAAGTTCTCTTCTGTGTTATTCCAAAATTTGGTGTTTTTTATTTTGATTGCAGCCCCGGGATTTTTATGTTCGCGCAAACTAGTTTTCACACAAAGTTACGGTAAATCGCATCATGCGTTTTACTTTCAGTATACAGCATCCTCTTAAGGGCGTGCGCGAAGTCGGTTGCTCTCACCACTGAGGCAGGTGACAATTATTGTACTGCTGGTGCATATTATTTCGAAAATAAAATTATACGCATTTCGCGACAAACGAAAATAATCGATTTTAATATTTTTAAATCGACTCCGAATTGACTTCAAAAAATAATTGACGATATTAGCATTCGGTAATGCATTAAATCAATATCTTAGTGCTGCCCAACAATAAGCCATTAAATTATTATTATTATTATTAAATACTGAATAGATACAATATAAAAGGCTGGGCAAGTAAACGATTTTTTTAAACTCATTAAGTTGAGTTAATTAAAAATAATTAAGTTAAAATTTAACTTTGAAAAAAAAGTAACTTCAATTAGTTAAAAATTTAAATTATCCGATCAAAAAAAAAACGAGGAAGCTGCCAAGATCTTCCAGGGCCTGTTAAATATAATAATTTATATAATAATCCTATTTATATAAAATAAAAACACTAATATATATAGGTGCTTATTATAGTTTATAATATAGCTTAAATTTAACTTGGATATTCTGTAAAAAGTTAACGTAAAGTCAACACGTTATGTTTTTTTAAAAAATAGTAACTTTTCAAGTTTTAAAGTTAATTAAAAAAAAAATAAAGCGTTAATTAACTTAATTTTAACTTTTAACTCGTTAATGCCCAGCCTTTGGGTATATATTTATAAATAATTCTATGTAGCCGACGATTAAAAGCAATGAAAAACGATCAATACGTATTGTGTATTATATACTTTTTATTATTTTACAGAGGCACTTATTGCGTGTACAATTAATATCGCATAAAATACACCTATAACGAAGATACATGCTACGCTTATAAATTTTTTAATTATGTTAATTTCTCGATAATTTAATCGTTAAAAATAAGATTTGTTTTTCATTATTTCGTGTGCGGTGTTGTACTGTTTTTGATAATGGCGCGTCATAATGTTTTTAAATGTATTACTATAATTGCTTTAGACAATATATTGTACTCGTGACTCGGAGACACAAAACGACATTAACAGGAATGTAAACCAGAAAAAAAAGCTTTTTTTTTTACTTTTAAGAAGTATAATTTTTTTTTTTTTAAACATACTCAACAGTTCCTATAATTTTACATTATTATGTAATATTTTCCCTTCGCGATCACAATTCGAAAGGCTTTTTCTAAAAATGTTGTACGATGAATGAATTGCTTTTGCAACTAACCAAACTAACTGAAACCAGTTGTGGCCTCTGTTAAGAGGCGTACAATTTTTTTTTTTCACAATGTTTTTAATAATATATCCTGAAATATAATTTAAAGTATATATATATTATCTACCTCAATGGGCGCTTCTAAATATGATGCTCTCCTCCCCCCTGAAAATTATAATACGCATTAATTGAAAATGATTGTGATATGAATGGAGGCATTCAAAAGTGACATACCTATTTATGAACGAACGGTTTAAAAAAAAACACATTTGACCTTGCCAAATATTTTAATAACAGTAATATTCATACGTGTAAGAAGACTGTTCGAAACGTTATGCGTTCAATTCATTTGTGTCACAATCTATTTATTCAGCTTAAACGTGTAAAACGTGTATCGAAAAAAAAATAAATAAATAAAATATTCAATTATATTACATTATTGTTATGTTTCAATATTGATTGCGTTTATTCGGGAGGAAAATAATAATAATATAAAACTCCCGAATATTCGAAAATTCTATAAAAAAAAAAAACCGTTTTATTACCTCAAATCAATTAATCGTAGTGCAAAAAAAAAAATAAAATAAAATAAAAAATTACATAACGTAAATGGAATATTTAAAACGTCGAATCGGATGCGTGTTTTGCGGCGTTTCGATTTTGCGGTTATGAAACAAATCGTATTGCGTCGTGTCCAATAGCAATAATTCTAGTCGTATAAACTGGAAAGATAATAATCTTTTGAAAATAGCTTTAGTAAAACGACAACAACCTGCTGCAGTGTTATTGAATATAACGTTTATATATATTCAATGTCCATTCAATTCGAATCGATAAATATTCATATAGATACGACTGATTTCGATATTATTATCGATTTATAGAATTCATTAGTGATATTTTTATTTATTTATATGATAATATGAGTGTAGTGAATCCGACGTACACGAATACGTTCTCAATAATTGCGAAAATATAATTATTTAAAACAAAACACCACTCGTTGATCTTATAAACGCAGACATTTATTGCGCGTGCAATAGACAATATTTCGAGGAAAACGCGGCATATTTTGTTTTTGATTGTATATTTTATATAGAAAGTATTTCGTACGTTTTCTGTAGCGCGACCGAACAACTTTTTCAGACATATTTTTCGCAACGTCGCCGATCGAAATTTACCGCAATTTCATTTTGAATTTAAGATCGTTTAACTTTTCGATCGTTCGTTTCGTTCGCTCGGACGTCAGTCAACGTCCTTATTGAAAACCGTACATTTTGACGACCGCCTGTTTTGTATAAGGGATTTAGAAGAAAAAAAAAAAGTACAATATTTTCTTCTGGATTTTGTAAATTTGCGCGAAAATGTATTAACGAAATAAATGCCGAACAAAAGGATTGGCTGTTTGCGACATTATGCAGGAAATTTTCGTCGAATATGAGATTTGCGTTCTTTTCATACACGATTTATCAAAATCATCTCGGTTGCGCGTCTCGTGTAAACACGGAATGCGTGTTTTATCGTCGTATAAATTTATTATTGGTTATATTTTTCAATTTAAACTTTTTCTATTGACTGTGGAAACTGTATGCAGAAATTGTGTGCGATCTTGTTGTGTTTTTCTCTCACGATTCGTAACGGCGCAATAATAATATTAATGTTTTTATTACACGGTCCGTAAAAAAAAAAACAATATTTACAATAAGCGTAAGTGATGAGGTTGTTTAGTAGGTGACGATAAGGTTTTGATTGAAGAGGCCACCCATTGGTGGTGGTACTTCGGCATGCGTATAGATGATTTTAATCATCTAGTGTAGATCACGACACCACTTTCGTCTTAATCGTCTTCCGGGGTCACCAGGAACAGTGCGGGTATACTTCGAATGGTTTTGTAAACGGGAGTGGAATCTTTTACGTGAGGTTTTAGCGACTGTTCGGATAAAGTGGGATACGCAGAGATCTTGGTGGAGCGAGCGATTGGAGCTAATTTTAATATAGTATAAAAAAAAAAATAATAATAATAAAAATGCTACGAAATGCGAAACCTCGTTAAAATTGACTGTACACGACAATTTATCATCGCGTTCATCTTCCGCGTTCCCTCGGGATGTATATAAGATACACGAGAGAGTCATGTTTTGTGTGTGTGTGTGTGTGTATTCTCCAATGGCAATCAAATATCGTGCATATATATGTAGAGGATGTAGCTTAAAGCTTATAATTAGCGTGTTTCGTTCGCGATCAGTCAGACAACCGTATACGGCAGCATCGTCCCTACACGTGTCAGTGGATTATTATGTGATTAAGCGTTTTACACGTGTATATGTGTATAACGTGTATAGTTTTGGGAGGACACTCGCGATAATCCTCATGATGAATTAGCCCATAGACTGGATGGATGCGATTGGGTTGGTTTTAGTTGCAGCGTATAAACGTATATTTTTATAATAATTCAAATATAGGAAATTCGTTGTAAACCGGGCGATCGGTTTAATCGCAGCAGGACACGTTATCGTTTATAAGAATAATAATAAAAAAAATTTTTTTTTTCTTTTTTATAGGAATTTTCCTGGTAAGTTTTCCAATTCGATTTGATTAGTACACGTTTTTATGCGCTGTAATAGAAACGATACATTTTTTTTTTATTATTATTATACAAATATCCGTCCGCGTCTGATCGCCGTAAATATTGTAAAATATAGTTTTTAATTTTTCAATAATTTGATTTACGCGTTGTGTACACGTTTTTACACAGGAAACGTTTATATTATTAATACATTCGCGTTTACCGCAGCAGCAGCCCGTACGGGACGCCGCGTTCTACGTTGATTTACTGATGACCAAGTAGTAGCGTAATAATATTATAGTGTTTATATAATATGTACGTTGCTCGCCGCTACTTTAATGTATTAAATCTCGCGTATAATGTAATAATAATTTCAAATTTAAAGGAAAAAATTGACGCCATAAAAAAAAAAAACAAATGTGCTCGTGAAAATCGATATTCACCGTCCGTTCCAATAGACTCCATTCGATTATACGGATTATAAACTTATTGTAAAAAATCAGTTTACGAATATATATATGTTGTAATTTTCATGAAAACAATCTGTATTGAGATCTTACAATTTTAATAATAAAAATACGAAAAAATATTTATGAAAAAAAAAACGAGTATAAACCTAATAGTGCAAACAAGAGTTTCGAAATAATGGTGCTTTACATATTGAACAAACCACCCTACATAATGTATTATGATGTACGTACACGCCTATATATATATATATATATATATATATTATTTATTTATTATATGCATATAACGTATAGAGTTATTTGTGATGCAACTAAAGCGGCAAGATGACCTTGGAACGGGTAAATCACATTGACCGACTTATATTAAACGGTCGGAGAGAGAAAGATAAAATAATAATAATAATATCATATCGAAAAAAAAAACAGTTGCTAACAACAGGTGTAAACGTTAAGCGATTTTAAAGGAGCTGCAGATAGATATGGTGAATTCTAAACGCGTTTCCCTGCAGATTTATACTCTGTTTTGTCGTGACGTTTTTAAAATGCTTTAAGAATGCGTTTCAAAAGCTACGCGTATTTATTACTTTTATTCGAGTCGAGCCATACGTGTTATGTGTCTGTATAATATTATTAACGATAGCAGAATGTGATTTTAAGAAAGAAAAAAAATATATTTTTTTTTTTACTCTCAATGTAAGTTGGAATTGTCGAGTAGCTTTTTACCATTCGTATCGATTTAATATATTAACGTGATAATTGTATAGTATCAATATTTATACGCGTAATTAAATTCGAAATGTGTATTTGTTTGTTCTTTTTTTAAAAAAAAAAAACTGATATACGGATTTGATACGTTTTGAATTTCATTCATTATAATATGGCGGTATTATATTGTACTCGTTTATGTAAAACCCCCGTGTAAAGCGTTTGTCCAGCAAAATATGACCTACAACTATTAAAAATGAAACGAAATAAAAATTAAATTAAAAAAAAAAAAAAAAATGTCCGAGCGCGTATTATGATTTTTATATTTGCATTTTCCGAGATAAATAGCGCGCTCTCATCATAATATTTATATCCCCGACCTTTAAACTCCCGTTCTAGAAACGCAGATAAATATTATATGAAAAACAGTTAGTCCTAATATTTTTAGTAGAAAATAAAAAAAACACCATAATATTCTCGTTATTGATTGAATATCATTATAAAAACATAATTAATTATTACTTCGCTACATTATAATATTGTAACTGTGTATATAGAAGATTGTTGTTAATGCGCGGTAGTTGTGATGAAGTGAAACAACGATCGAACAGATTTTCTATCGTTTATTCGTTAACGTATTATTATTATTATTTTTTTTTTATAAATTTTTGATAGTTTTTACACTTTTGCGCATAATATAATAATTTGTTCTCGTAGGTATATGTCTGTAGTAATATCTTTATTAATATATACTTTATCGTTGTAATAATTATTTATATAATATAATATCAGATTTAGTTGTTTTAATGTACATATACAGTTTTGATAATAACTTCGATTTACTCGCCGTGAAAACCTTTCCAAATACAAATACACGTTCTCTATAGTTTATAGGCATGATAACGGATATTGTATATTATTCAAAAAGCCGCTAATTTTTTTTCTCTCGGTGTCGATACGATGATTTTAAATTCATCCACTTTATATCTATAAGCCGTAATCCGTTTTTATTCTCAAATAAATGACAATATTATATAATTTTATCAGTCGAATAAATTTCGGGTTATACTGCTGCAGATAATTCGTATAATCCTTTTCGAAATTGTTTGTCAGACTTCAACGTCGATGCGACGTTGACTGCGAGTGTTTTTTCGAATGATTTCCTTTAATAGGATGAAAAAAAAAAAAAGGTCGATTATAGGATAAATTGTCACTTAATTTCTATTTTTTTCCCGCGTCAGTGCCGCGTTGTACAGTTACAATATTGGTGACGTTATATATATATAAAAGTATTTATTTTTATTTTATTAATAATATATATTTTTTTATACTCTTTTTGATGTAAATCTCTAAATAGAATTCCGCTTATCACACGGTATATGTTACGCGCGATCATTATTATTATTAATAATATTTGTGAAACGCACACCGGTATAACTGACCTCAACTCATTCAAAATAAACGATCTAACCGTACGACTCGATAATGTTGCATGAATATCGCCGAGTCCATTGCTCTCTCTCTCTCTCGCTGTATTTTCATCACATTTGAAATGTTTGAACGCAACGATGATAATAATAATAATAATTTTTTGAAACTTATGTAACACACACACACACACACACCTGGCTCGTTTGCCAGCCCCGAGCCGCGTATAAAACGATTTCGTTTCGTTTCGTTTTTTTTTTTTGTGATATTGGTGTAAAAATGGAAAACGCTTATAATAAATCAGACTATAAACGTCACGCTAATCAAACAAATAACTTTAATTAATTGCGGTTACGATTAAAATTAAAAATTATACCGATAATGGTGTTATAATCGCGTTTTTCAACTACTTTTTACACGTATAATTGTGTCAATTAACGACGACATTTAATATGATACGTTTAACGCGAATGGTGTTTCGACGCGTAGGTGGTATACACTGAGATCGAAAATAACGTATGCGTGTTATTCGAGTTCGCAGTTTGGAATAATATTTCAATTTTTTTATTGAGATTCTGACTATAAAATTAGAATAATTTATATAAACGTTTCGGAAATATTGCTATAAGCTATTGTAATAAACCGTGTGAAACATTGAACGATTGTACTATTTTGGCCAACGCGCGTAGCGTCGACGAGACTGCGGATGACACGAATCCCTAACTGTTTGCCCGGCTTTGATGGAATTTAACGATGAAATTAATATTATTACAACAAAGACGAGCTTTTTACTGTAATATTTACTGTAATAAACTCGTGTATCAAGACGATTTCGGTCTACAGTCGACGAGAATGGAAAAACTTAAAACGTGCTTTAGTGATTGGATCAATCGACCGAGCTTATCACAAGGAAAAAAATTTTCGATCCGTTACGTATAGTAAGAGATAATCGCAAATATATGGTAATTTTAAACTACCTGTATTTCAATAACATATAATTTATACAACGTTAATGAAATACGAAAAATATGTCGTGAATTCTTTCGGTTTTTATAAACGTAAATAAATTCGATCAATCGGAAAAGTTCCTAAAAAACAATGTACTTTAAATAGACGTTTTTACATTATATACGCATTATCGTCTCGTGTTTTCTTTTCTTCATTTTAAATGTTTTTTTTTTTTTACATAAACTATACGTTTCGATTGATGCCCGAACGTTTATAATTATTGATTATCTATATCTTATTTAGTTTGACAAGCAACACGCCGCAATCACACAATAATTTTTATATTAAACGAATAAATTAAAATCGTATTTAATATTATATATTTTTTTTTTGATATGTAACCGAATAAATCGATATCCAATTATTATATAAAATAATACGGGAATTTAATTGTTTTAATTAATGTAATAAGTCGTAGCGTTTACAATTTCGTATTAATTAGCGAATATTTTGTTATATAAATATTAATGAACGTTTTATGGAATTTTATTCAGAATTCCTTACGAAAAATACGCGTGTTCTGCTTATTATCGCGCGTATTTATGTGCAATTTCGTTTTTGATTCGTTCGGTTCGGTTGATTTTGTAAACAATCGTTCGTTGTATATTTTAAAAGTTATTCCGGTACGAGATATTTTTATAGTTCTGTTTGAAAAAAACAGAAATATTGAATTGTACGAGATGTTTGGTTAAAAAATTTTTTTTTTTATAGCTACATCGAGAGGAATCTCCGTACATTAATGTCCAATATACTTATAACAATATACAAATCCGAACGAACAGCGTTTAAACAAAAACTTCATTGAAATCTATATTGATATAATATATATATATTATATAAATATAAGTAAACAAACATAAGTATAAACACTTATCAATAACTTTCTAATTCGTTGCCCAAACTCGATTATGGTACGAAATCGTATTGTTACGTATCGTGTTATCGCAGTTATTGTCACCACCTCGGGGTGTTTTTTTTTATTTTTTTTTTATTTCAACTGCATCCGATTGTCTTTTTAATATTTTTTCCTTTCTGTCTGTATAGAAAAAACAAACAAACACTGACCGTGTCAATCGACAATGTCGAGAAACGTTTTTTTAGAATATTATATTAGTGCGATGGAGTAATAATAACGACGGCCGACACTGGTAGCTAACCGAGTTTTCGGTATAACAAACGATTGACAGGCATCGCACTGTAGTACTCGTTTAGTAGATCGAAAGCCATCGCATACGGCTGCTGGGCACAGCGTTTAAATCGCCATCGGTTTCTTTTCCGAGTGTCCGCGTTGTACGTATACAGACCAGCGGTTCCCAACCTGTGGTACGCTAAGAAATTTTTTTTAAATATATAATTCGCATTGTATTAACGTGTAAAAGACAAATGGTCGTTCGTCGATACGATTTCAGTGACGGCGAAAGACGCGTTTAATGACAAAACGTTGGTCTCGTTTTGGACGTCAACGAAAATCGAATAACCATCTGTTTTCAAGCGAGCGTTACGTTTCGTGAGAGTGGATTCTCTAAACTGTTGTAATTCGAAAAATAAGTACGATAGTAGGTATCGACGAATGTCGATATTCAAAGTGATTTACACGAGTGAAAATAAGCTCCATTCTGCACGCTGATAACGATGTTCTCGTTCAACACGAACGACAACAGCAGATTGCACATGAAATTTAAAAATTGCGATTTAAATGTCGAGATTTAGACCTAGAAATTAAAATGTTTTTTTTTTTTACTTTTATGAATACAATAAAGAATTGTTATAGTAAATCAGTGTTTCCCAAACTGGGGGGCGTGTGAACATTGCTGGGAAGGCGCTCAAGCAGTCACTACGAAGTAAAATTTTATTTATTAAATTATTTTAATCTTACAATGTAGGAAAAAAATGAAAAATTAGGTGATCATTTTTTTCAATTTATATGGGGAGGGTACGAGATTTTTGAAAATCTATAAAGGGGGCGTAGGATAGAAGAAGTTGGTAACCGCTGTAGTAAATGAATTAATTTGAAAAAAATTCGACTTTTCTAATTTAGTTTTAGAACTAATGCGGTACGCGTATTTGGTATATTTATAAGAGTGCGTCTGGTGGTACTCGGTGATTAAAAAGGTTGAGAACCGCTGGTATAGACGGTGTAGAACGTATTATTTTATATCACGCTGCAGTAGTCACACGATATCTCGTTCTGGTATTCTTCGCGATAGTAAAATTACTCGTACGCCAAAAGAAAAATAAATAACCTTTTACGGGATTATTGTACAGCGCGATAAATATGAATAAGTCATTAGACTTTCACCGTTTTCTGTATATTTTATTTATATGCGTATATAAATTTACAGAGTGTCCCGCGGATATATCGTATGCAGACGAATGCAGTAATTTTTGTTCAGTTCAATATATATACTAAATATTAATAATATGTATACTAAAGTTTCGGGGGGTTTTATTTTCTTCGAATAATTGTTGCACCTACCTACATACTTCCGCGCTGTTATAATAAACGTAGTTTTAATTTTTTTTTTTTTATCTTAATAACATCGACAGCAATGGCCATTAGTTATGAACGTTTGTAGGATTTTTAATTTGTTGAAATTTTACATTTCGGTTAATTTTATTGTATTAAATTATACGTATCGGATTTTTTTTGAGAACTTCAAGATCTGATCGTTGGCGTATATACGATATTAGTTTTAATTTAATTCGAATTATAAATAAATCGAAACGAAAAATAAAACATTACATATATATATATATATATTAATTGAACGGTTGTTTTATAAAAAAAACAACTTGTAGAAAAATTTTGTTTTACGACTATTAATTACGCTACGTCGTTATTTTGTAAACGGTCTTCAGAGTTCGTTTGAATTCGAATACAGGCATTGATATGTTGGCGAGAAAACGAGAGAACAAGGTTAAATGATGCGGTCGATTAGACTTGCGAATGAATGTCAATGAGAGAGAAATTACACTTTTTCATAAACTCGAACAAATATTGTAGAAAATCAACGAGTAAGCGTCTCGCAATATTGTGCGGTCTTGGTCTTGGTCTCGGACGAGCGTGTAGTTAGAAGAAATTCGTCCGATTTGTTCGTTTTATTTATTTTTTTTTAATTACCGAATTTCGGTATTAATGCGCTAATTAACTACCGAGGTTGGTAACGTATCCGTCATATTTTATTAAGTCGCGTAATTAAAAGAAGAAAAAAAACAGGATTTGGCCGACGTTTTAAAGTATAGCTGAAATGCTTGGACTCGTATTATTGAGAAGACCAGGAAATTATACGGTATGAAAAATACCTTTTTCCATTATTGCGCCAACAGTATAGGAAGCGCTCACTTTTACATTTTTCTCTTTTAATTAAACAGTTTTTTTTTCACTTCCGTCGTGGTTAGGTCGACACCTAAATCGATATTCCTAAACCATTATAAAGTATTTAAAAATAATTCGACTGTGCGAATCGAATATTCGTGTACTGACAACAGTGTCTCAATACAGGATATATATATTTTTTTTGTACCTCGTTGCGCGATTCCAGTGGATGACCACTACTATAATAGTGTCTATAATAAAACAAGAAGTACATTGTTGCTGATGTTTTCCTCGTCCGTTGTGTTGGATGTTGTATGATACCGAGAAATGATTGAAAATCATAAAAATCGTTGAATATCTCTCTTCGCGGTTTAAAAATATCAATATAAATATCAGTCTTTAATACAATTTTGGCCATCGCGGGTTGTTATAAAATCTAAATTATGTTACTCCGCGTATCACATAAGGTATTGCAGAAAGTAGTACCTATATATATACGATGCCCAATAGTATTTTACAATGCATTATTTTCATCTCGTGGTAGTATTAGAATCTGGAACATGTAGGTAACTGCACTTTTTCCACGTTCTTACCATCCCTGAACATCACTTCAAACAGCTGATTTAATCAAATATTTAAATAAATTCTTAGCGGGAACTTAGAACGTTCATTAAATTAATTATTACAGTAAGATATATTACAAAGGGGGTTTTTTTTTAAAAATATATACAAACAATTTGCGTACATTTAAATATATTCTTAAGCAAAGAAATTAGGGTGCATAATAATTATGTAAAACACTCTAGTAACTTGAATTTGTTTAGCACATTTAATTTACATTTTTACGAGATAACATATTTACCATGCAATATAGTTATTTAGTAATTTTTGACTCCTGTATTATAGCTACAGCAGCAGTACATATTATAATATTTAAGTTTATGTGATGCGCCCATATATATATATATATATTAATCAAAATAAAATTGTTTAGATAACTCCGTACAAACTCGCACTTTCAGCACGTCAAGTGTTATTATTAGTTCCTGAAATGGTCGATACAGTATGAGGGGGATGCTATAGCAACCTCATTTCGTAACAATAATAATTTTGAAACTGTTTAATATGCGTGTAACGGTCGATGGCATATATGTACATATTATATTGTACACTTACTATATATTATTGTTATTACTACACTCATATTATCGTTATGTTATTTTCTACTCGCTTTGCAGTATATACGTTTTGAAATAATTTCTCGTTTGCTGCCGGTCAAGCTTATACACACTAACTAGGACGATAACAATAATAATAATAAGCTCGGTTTATTCAATTTCCGCGTGTCACCCTTGAGCGTGTTTGCAGCTACGGTTCTAATAATTACATTTAGTGTTGGCGAGAGTATTAATTATAAATAAGAGGTGCATAAAGCCCCGTAATAGGGAAACGGGGATTTAGGAGAATTTTAGCCTCCAGTTTTTTTCGCAGTCTAATCGAAAACGTATTTTAAATGTTTGTTTTTATTATTATTATTATTATATTTGCCAAATATATTTTCATTTACTTGCCCATACAATCGTGGTACACCGTTGGTATACGTTTGAACGCGCGGAAACATTGTCATGATGCAAAAACCATGACTTTAATTACCATGCTTCTGGTCTTTTACGACGAACTTTTACCGTTAATCATTCCAAAACTCGTTTACGAAAAATTCGACCACTACGAACAACTCGGAATAAACCAAAGTGATCGAAAAAACGCAATGAGCATTGCTTTAATGTTTGGCTAAAGAAATCCGCGGTCTTCTTTAAAACTGATTGGAACCGATGAAAATAGTTTCACGACCACTTAAAGGAACGTCTCCAACAGCCGACTTAATTGAATAAGTCATTAGACTTTCACCGTTTTCTGTATATTTTATTTATATGCGTATATAAATTTACAGAGTGTCCCGCGGATATATCGTATGCAGACAAATGCAGTAATTTTTGTTCAGTTCAATATATATACTAAATATTAATAATATGTATACTAAAGTTTCGGGGGGTTTTATTTTCTTCGAATAATTGTTGCACCTACCTACATATTTTCCGCGCTGTTATAATAAACGTAGTTTTAATTGTTTTTTTTTTTTTATCTTAATAACATCGACAGCAATGGCCATTAGTTATGAACGTTTGTAGGATTTTAATTTGTTGATTTACATTTCGGTTAATTTTATTGTATTAAATTATACGTGTCGGATTTTTTGAGAACTTCAAGATCTGATCGTTGGCGTATATACGATATTAGTTTTAATTTAATTCGAATTATAAATAAATCGAAACGAAAAAATAAATATATATATATATATATATATATTAATTGAACGGTTGTTTTATAAAAAAAACAACTTGTAGAAAAATTTTGTTTTACACGACTATTAATTACGCTACGTCGTTATTTTGTAAACGGTCTTCAGAGTTCGTTTGAATTCCGAATACAGGCATTGATATGTTGGCGAGAAAACGAGAGAACAAGGTTAAATGATGCGGTCGATTAGACTTGCGAATGAATGTCAATGAGAGAGAAATTACACTTTTTCATAAACTCGAACAAATATTGTAGAAAATCAACGAGTAAGCGTCTCGCAATATTGTGCGGTCTTGGTCTTGGTCTCGGACGAGCGTGTAGTTAGAAGAAATTCGTCCGATTTGTTCGTTTTATTTATTTTTTTTTAATTACCGAATTTCGGTATTAATGCGCTAATTAACTACCGAGGTTGGTAACGTATCCGTCATATTTTATTAAGTCGCGTAATTAAAAGAAGAAAAAAAACAGGATTTGGCCGACGTTTTAAAGTATAGCTGAAATGCTTGGACTCGTATTATTGAGAAGACCAGGAAATTATACGGTATGAAAAATACCTTTTTCCATTATTGCGCCAACAGTATAGGAAGCGCTCACTTTACATTTTTTCTCTTTTAATTAAACAGTTTTTTTTCACTTCCGTCGTGGTTAGGTCGACACCTAAATCGATATTCCTAAACCATTATAAAGTATTTAAAAATAATTCGACTGTGCGAATCGAATATTCGTGTACTGACAACAGTGTCTCAATACAGGATATATACTTTTTTTTGTACCTCGTTGCGCGATTCCAGTGGATGACCACTACTATAATAGTGTCTATAATAAAACAAGAAGTACATTGTTGCTGATGTTTTCCTCGTCCGTTGTGTTGGATGTTGTATGATACCGAGAAATGATTGAAAATCATAAAAATCGTTGAATATCTCTCTTCGCGGTTTAAAAATATCAATATAAATATCAGTCTTTAATACAATTTTGGCCATCGCGGGTTGTTATAAAATCTAAATTATGTTACTCCGCGTATCACATAAGGTATTGCAGAAAGTAGTACCTATATATATATACGATGCCCAATAGTATTTTACAATGCATTATTTTCATCTCGTGGTAGTAATAGAATCTGGAACATGTAGGTAACTGCATTTTTTCCACGTTCTTACCATCCCTGAACATCACTTCAAACAGCTGATTTAATCAAATATTTAAATAAATTCTTAGCGGGAACTTAGAACGTTCATTAAATTAATTATTACAGTAAGATATATTACAAAGGGGTTTTTTTTAAAATATATACAAACAATTTGCGTACATTTAAATATATTCTTAAGCAAAGAAATTAGGGTGCATAATAATTATGTAAAAACACTCTAGTAACTTGAATTTGTTTAGCACATTTAATTTACATTTTTTACGAGATAACATATTTACCATGCAATATAGTTATTTAGTAATTTTTGACTCCTGTATTATAGCTACAGCAGCAGTACATATTATAATATTTAAGTTTATGTGATGCGCCCATATATATATATATATATATATATTAATCAAAATAAAATTGTTTAGATAACTCCGTACAAACTCGCACTTTCAGCACGTCAAGTGTTATTATTAGTTCCTGAAATGGTCGATACAGTATGAGGGGGATGCTATAGCAACCTCATTTCGTAACAATAATAATTTTGAAACTGTTTAATATGCGTGTAACGGTCGATGGCATATATGTACATATTATATTGTACACTTACTATATATTATTGTTATTACTACACTCATATTATCGTTATGTTATTTTCTACTCGCTTTGCAGTATATACGTTTTGAAATAATTTCTCGTTTGCTGCCGGTCAAGCTTATACACACTAACTAGGACGATAACAATAATAATAATAATAATAATAAGCTCGGTTTATTCAATTTCCGCGTGTCACCCTTGAGCGTGTTTGCAGCTACGGTTCTAATAATTACATTTAGTGTTGGCGAGAGTATTAATTATAAATAAGAGGTGCATAAAGCCCCGTAATAGGGAAACGGGGATTTAGGAGAATTTTAGCCTCCAGTTTTTTTCGCAGTCTAATCGAAAACGTATTTTAAATGTTTGTTTATTATTATTATTATTATATTTGCCAAATATATTTTCATTTACTTGCCCATACAATCGTGGTACCGTTGGTATACGTTTGAACGCGCGGAAACATTGTCATGATGCAAAAACCATGACTTTAATTACCATGCTTCTGGTCTTTTACGACGAACTTTACCGTTAATCATTCCAAAACTCGTTTACGAAAAATTCGACCACTACGAACAACTCGGAATAAACCAAAGTGATCGAAAAAACGCAATGAGCATTGCTTTAATGTTTGGCTAAACCTTTTCTTTTTCGTTCGAGGTGAATTGACGGTCTTCCATTGCGACGATAGGGATTCGATTTCTGGATCATATCCATATACACTCGGGTTTTATCACCGGATTTCATCGAATTCGGTTTATTAGCAACTGGATTTTTTTTTACTTCCAAACGCACTACACACTTTTATTTGGTCTTCTATTATATTTTACCCCGTTTTCGTGCCCGATTCGACCGTGAGAATCGAACGACAAGAACAAGAAATAATATGCCGAGGTGATTTCCGACTTTTGTGACAGTCGACCGTCGAACGCTTTGTAATGTATTCTCGAACGAGACCAATGGAATCGCCCGTGTTCTCGGCGTTCAAGGGCACCCGGGACTTTGGCGCGGCATTCGATCGGAAATCCGCGGTCTTCTTTAAAACTGATTGGAACCGATGAAAATAGTTTCACGACCACTTAAAGGAACGTCTCCAACAGCCGACTTAATCGACTCGAAAAGTCTCCGCAGAGTTTTTACCGATTTAAACACAAAACGGGCACGTCGTCCGCTAATGTTTCCCGTGGTGAAAAATCGCGATTGCGCGCGTCCAGACCATTTGAACGCGCACTATAAAAAATAACTGTTTTTTTTTTTTATTGAGACGAACGGCTTTGTCGACCGTACACTCGAGTACTGCAAATTATCTCTATGTTATTTCTGTGTAATTAAATTTGCCAAAAACGAATAGGTAGGAATTTTAGTGCGTGGTGGGTGGTGGTTTTTGAACAACGGCCCTCGCGGTCTCCGAAATTGCATTCCGCGATGACGAGATCGACGCCGACGACAATAGCGTTTAAAATAATAATAAATGAGAATAATAATTTTATAATAATAACGATGGTGATGATGATGATGATGATGATGATGTTATTGTTTAAACGTTATTGTTTGTTTGTTGGCTAAAACACCGGGCGTAATGTTATTATTGTCGCGTGACCGCGTAGCGTCGTCGCGAGTACTTGACGCGTGTCACCGCACGGGTCGGGCTTAAGGGGATTGGAAGAGGTCGATTTCTCTGTTTGCCTCGTGCGAGCGAAACGCGCGGTACTGCAGTAGAATGTTCCTACTTCCGACGTGCTCTAAAGGTGGATCTAGTAACGCGGAGCGATAAGAGAGAGGTTTGACAGATTTCATTTGAAACGCGCGAGATACTCGAGTTCGACTCACCCACGGTTTTTTTCCTCCATAAACCCCTGTCCAAAATTATTAATCGACCAGATTTCGAATGGGAGAAAAAAAAAGTTGCCGATACAAACTCGATTTTCGAACATTTCCAGATCAAAAAAAATGTGTGAAAATCTGTACCTATTACTATATATATATACAGGTAAAATTCACGTTATCGAATCACTGGATCGATCGGTATGCGTAAGCAGGAAACGTCTTGTGTGCTAGTGACCAGTGTGGTTCCCAAATCAACTCAAGTCCCGCGTACCACCGTACTTAAATAATATTATTCTCCCCTGTCTCCTATTGTGTGGATCCAAAATCATAACGGGGGGGGGGGACTATACAATAATCGGCTACCTAAAATTATACCTATTTAGATAGTTATATGTATAACTTTTAACCAGTGATTACAGCCCAATCAAAAAAAAAAAAAATTGGATCCGCGCCTGTGTATAATACACGTATATATATATTGAATAATAACTATAGAAAATAAGTGATTCAATAAGCGATACGGTTAATGGTCGAGGAAAAAATATTAAAAACTTATTCGTAGCGAAAAAAATGTTTTACTCAATCAACGTGACTAACTAATTATACCTTGCACTTCTTTAACCTGCAGTTGTACGGGCATTCTTGGACTGACGCTGTTGCTGAAAACAGTCTATACGATATCACCGTCCTCTACATTTGTACGGTTACAACGCGACGTAATCGTTTATTTTTTAATTCTTAAAGTCTTTTCGAATTAAAAGAAATTGTCGACACCACGGACCACCTGAGATAAGTGCGCGGGGACCACCGGTGGTACCAGTTGGGAACCACTGTTCTAGATACAAAAACGAGGCCTAAAACCGCAAACAACACTATTTTATAATAGTACCGTCTCGTCGTCGGCAGTATTTTTCTTTTATGACTGAGTTATTTTCAACGAGAACTCGCCGCAAAAACGTTATGCGCGCGTCCATAATATTTCTAATATGTGACCGAATTTCGTTTTGTCATCATAAATGTGAGACTCGCCGTTCTCGTTGCAGGCCGTTTTATAGCGTTTTTACGCCGCCAACGGACGGACCGGCAAAATTGTTTATGATTAATTTGACTTTACACGTTTCTAGCGTTATGGTCGCAAATCAAAATATTTCAAGTGTATTTTCACCGTATTATTATTATCGGAGATCTCGAGGCATAAAATCTTGGCGTCTGAAACGATTTCTGTACAATGGCCGAAAGTCGATCACGAAGAAACTGTATGATACATAGTAGTGTATATTATACTAATGCTGGGTTGCATGAAAGTTCTGCGTGCGTTACGAATTATGGAACAAATCGCGTTTCACGAAAGAATATTGTTGTAAATGGTATCTATACTAATGAGGTCATAACCAATTACTTGGTAAATGGTATACATTTTTTAATGTTATCGGAGATAATATATTTTACGTTATCGTAATTTAAATTTTTATCGTTTGTTATAATATTCGAATTGACGATTCCTGATTACCCTTTATAATAATGAAAATAGAAGGGGCAAGAAAATGAATTAAATGTGAAAATAAAACAAATCGACGGTTTTTCGTGATAACAAAACGATAAAGAAAAAAACCGTCGATTCTATGTGTAATATAGAACAGCGTTGCAAATTTTACAAAACCGAAATCGGATCTACAACTCATCGATTCGATGTAACCTACTTATTTTACAAAACGGTTTTTAATTCTGAAGAGCTGATAACAAGTTATCGGTTGTGTACATTTTCATGCAACCCCGGCTTGAGTGTAGGTCGATTTATTTTCGAAAATAGTGTCGAAATTAAAAACATCTTTCCTTATCGAATGCCTGTCGAGTCCTTCGTCAAAAGATTTCTTATAGAACATTCGAAGCTCGAATATAAAATATTTTGAAATTCTAAGCTTATAGTTTTTTTTTCTGTGTAAATCGGACGGAGTAAAAACTGGTTTAGTACCTAATAATACGGCTCTTTTCAATTTTCAGCCAACTACTATTGATTCTAGTGAAAATGCCGTTAATAATATGTAAAATTATTTTACGGATACGCGTATAGAGAGTTACCGAGCACGCTCTATTTCTAATACCTACTATAAATATTATTATAGATAATTATAGATTTCCCCTTTTATTAATAAGGAAAACAATTGTTAATTTTTTATTTTTTTTTTAAATTGCCTCTTAAACTTTTGTAAATTATATGTAAATAAAAGAACGGACTAATCCAATATTTATCAACTCGTCAGTCCAAATTTTAATTATAACTAATTATTATTTTGGTCAGAATGAACACAAACAACAAAAATAAAATTAATTTACTGAACCCGCCGTAATATATTTTCTAATTATTTTTTATTCGTTATCCTTAATTTTTTTTTCTGTCTGTATAAGTGTCCTGACTAGTTGTCTACTTTCTTAATATACGCGCAGCACGAATCGTTTATTTAAGTTAAAAACGAATAAACGTCGAGTTTAAATACAAAAAAAAAAAATTGCGTTGCCACTAACGTTTTCGTATTTATTATTTTATTTGTACGTGCTCTCCAAATAATGTAGAATAATATTTTCATAATCAATCGTGCAGTTTATTATACGCGTTTATTCGTTAATGACTATATATAAGTGGATCTGTGAAGATTCATATGATAATACAACACTATTACAGTTTACATATCGAATCGATATATTAGGTATATATGTTATTATACATTTTTATTTAATTTTTATTACTATTGCATTCGTACACAATAATAACGATAACCGTTCAATTACATTTTTTTTTTTTTTTTAATAATATTTATTTCTGATATTCTAAAAATACGATAAAATTTATCTGTACCGCTTATTTTATATATATATAAATGTACACTATTCTTCCGTTTGCATTCTGTATAATGATAAAAGAGCGTAGAGTGTAAATAATACGTGTAGGCAATATTACATAAAATGTTTCCCCCGTAACGCGTATCTATATATTAATGTGTGTGTATATATATATATATATATATACAATATACAAATAAAATTAACAATATTTATAATGTCGTATTATTTTATTGTATTATATTATATTGTTTATCCCGATGATATATTAATTATATTTATATATAATTAATACGTACAAAAATCTTTAAAAGCAGAAAATAAACTTAATTATTATATAAATAGAATAACACTGTTTACATATGACACCGATAGAAGGCGGAACAGAATATATATGTATAATTATAAAAACACTGAAACATCTTTATTTTATTTTTTTTTTAATAATACTAACGAATTGATAATAAGTCATCGTAGTAGCTAAATTTCGAAACTTGTTTCAAGAACAAAACAAAAGATAGATTTAATGAGGGAGAAGTTCTTAGACCCATAGAGCTTCAACGTAAGAGAAGTTGACGGTAAGGGAAGAAAAAATATTTTTTAACGTGTTTCTGTAATGATACAGAGGTGGACAGTATTAAATAACAGATGGCGGAAATCACGGATTTCGTCACCGCAGTCGGTTGGTGAGGGTACACGAAGGACTGCGATCGAGCCCATAACATAAAAACGCGATTTGCTAGATGTATTAATAATATTTTAATATTAATAATATAAATAAATAATAATAATAATTAATATTAATATTAATAATATTTTAATGTTAATATTATTAATTTTATTTAATAATATAATTAAAATAATAATAATAATACATTATTAATAATGTTTAATAATTCGTAAACTAAAGTGCAGGTGTCTGTTTGACGGAATTTATAATCTCCGTAAATGTATTATGTTGAAAAAGCCGGTGTTTGCGGGTTAGGTTAGATTAGGTTAGGTGTGCGTACGGTGTTATTGTAAATTGTTATGTATATTGTATATATATATTATTTATAGATTTATTATTTATATATTATTTATCTTATGTATATATATATATATATGTATATACATACATAAGATATATATATATAATATATATACATAAGATAAATAAAAAACAAATGAACTCGAACGAGTAACTCCTCGAAAATAAATATATTCGTGTCGTACCGTTATCTCTGTTCCTGTTATAATAATATAGTCGGATAGACCGCCCGTAGTAAGAATACGTGTTCACGACTGGACGATTTGACGTGCACATTATTATTTATCGATATTTCGAATTGACATATCTATTAAGTTTTTTTTTTTAAATTTCTTTTTGTCTTGTGTTCTTTACTATATATATATGTACTTATTATATTCGTAGGATTTTCTTGACATTTTTCCTGCGCTTTACTCATTCGACTGTATAATAGTATATAGTGCATATAATAACATTTGTAATATTATTTTTTTTATACTGACAGCCGTTTTATTATTTGTTTTGTGTGTGTATAATATACTTCTAAGAACAGTCGTATCTTTATTGTGTGGAAGATAAATTTTTACGAATTTTTTAGAAGTGTATATAGAAGAATATACTCGAAACTACTATAGACGTTATTATATATATATATAGTTATTGGTTTGATGATGTTTAATTTAAAATTGTTTTTAACACTTTTTTTTTTTAGCCGACGCTGACGTATGGAACGCGGACTTTCCAGCGCGAAACAACGGCGTAGCGGGAATAAGTAGAGTGAGTAATTTTTTTTTTTACTTTAATGAATTCACCCGTCTCGCGGTTATTATATAAAAAGTTTATTCGACGAAATTAAAAATTATCGATTGTTCCGTTAGTCGAATAATATATGTGATTAATAGATTCGGATCACTCGAATATCGTTTTAACTAAAATACCGTTGTTTTCTACTAGTTTTCGTATTGTGAAATATTATTTATGACTGGAAGAGGAGGAAAATAAATAGCGGTTTTAACGAACAGTTACTGGGAAAACGTCTAGGAGCACAAATTATAAAGATTTTATGTAAATATTCGGTCTGCGGCCGAATGAAAATGATATTTTTTTTAATAACGGAAAAGTATTGTTATTTTCCGAGTTTTAAACGTGATTTAGGCAGAAAAAATTATTTAATAGTATGTATATCGATTTTTACGCACTTATGTGGGAGAAGCGTTCGATTAGTACTTTATTGCGAATTTCGTTTTGTACATTTATTATTATAAAATAAAATAAGTATAGGCGTGTACGTATTAGCGCGTAGGTATCTTAAATAATAATTCAACGTATAAACAGAATCATTAGTTTGATTGATAAACAACACAAATATTTTCCCGTAAAACAGTGCAAAGGTATATCTTTAATAAAAAAAAAAAAAAATAGTAATAAAGCACAAAAATCACATTGTTATGGATTCCTACACGCACGTAGTTTCGGTGTAATAATAGTGTATTAAATAAATTCATATTGTTTACTCGTTCTAAATTCTAAATAGACATTATATTTTATACATATAGTGTGTGTGTGTATATATATATATATAAAATTACTGTTTTAAAAAAAAAAGTTCGAACGTATTTTTGTTTGTTTGATTCATTTTTCGTTTGTTTCTGTACAGTTTATTTTGCTTTACCAACGTATAAATGAAACGGAGCCTATAAAATTTGTGATTTTTTCGTTACGACACGCTTCGAAATTGGACCTTTCACGTTTTGAGACGGTTAATTTGTCAAGTATAACATTCATTTATTTATTTAAATATTACCGATATCGTAGTGCGTATTTGACTTTTTTCCGGCACAATATTCGTCGTAGAAATGAATAAATAACCGGATGCGTTGTTTCAAACGTCGTATAATACAGTACAGTTTCGTCGTTGTAATGCAATATTGAAGTTCGTTTGTAATATTTGTAATATACACGATAGATCTCAGAACACTATAGGTATGTACCTAATTGAGTTCAGAACTTTGTATAAACTCGGTCGACAACACATACGAGACGATTTTACGGAAATAATTATTTCCCAATGTGAAGTATTATCTGTTTTCAAAAAAAAAAATATATAAATTGTTTGAGATTGACACATTTTTTTTCTTCTCTTCGTATTTTTCTACGCATAGTATAAACGAGATTAAAAAAAAAAAAATTCGAAATATTCGATTATTCTTAATCTATCAAATACAATTTTCATATCGTCATATATCGACGCGTATTATGAAAATCGTATTTGATAGATTAAGAATAATCGAATATTTCAGTATAACTATAATTTATTTTTTATTTGTATATTTTATTTTTTTATTGTTTCAATAGTATATAACATGTTACCGGAAAAGATGATCATTTAGGAATTGCCATCATTCCCTAGTCATTGTTGACAATTACCGATGATGTTAGGCGTTGTTGAATATTTCGTAGTTGTACCTACATTTCCGTATTATTTTAGGCAATGTTGTAAATTGACACGGCTGATCGAACGGACTATAGACAATCTCAACTCGGTTTTATGTTATCGACTTCTCGATATTTATTTTTATTGCCCATAACAATTGATTATTGTATATCGAACTCTGCAGTGTATCGTATCGTATCGTAACGAGTCTGCAATAAAGACGGATGCAACTGTAAAACACAATGTAAAACTAATAGATGTGCTTGACGTGCCTCTATAAAGTCATTGTAACTCCAAGTGCCAAAATAGTTTACCCAGGGCGGGTTTTACTGCTCGCCAAGGGGGGGGGGCGAATATTGCACGGAGAGAAACACGGAATACCTACAATCAGTGGCGTATTTACGGACGGGGGGATATGGGTGTCATATCCCCCGGAGGTTATTTTAAACAATAATTTAATAATTGTATGAACGAAAATGAATGATATTAAGTTTTGAAAATAAATAAATAAATCAAATTTTGTATACAAATGACAAATGTTTGTTTACACACAACATGTATAATAATATCGATATATTTGTATAATGAATACAATAAAAATATCTGTTAAAATTTGTATATCCCTTCCCGTGGAAAAATCCTAGATACGCTACTGCCTACAACCAGTGATATTTTATAACAATCAATTGGTACATGATATGATAATTACTAAAAATTGTTATCGTTTTTGTTTTATAAAATACTGAAAATGATCAGGCATTTCTGTTGTCATACGTCTTGTGCCTATCATCGCCGGATATTAATACAATTGTATATTAAATGAATGAAAAAATATAATATATATAATATTATCTATGCCTAAATGTCAGACGCAGGAGCGTATTTAGAAATTTTTTTTTGGGGGATGAGGCATTGAGTAAATATCATTGTTGAATTATTTCTAAATTCTAATGCAAGACTAAATCTTAAAAATAGGACAAATTACCAAATTCTCAACATTTTAAAAACAACTACATATTAGGAATTTATTAAAAATATTACATCCTATAGCTGTAGGGCATAGGAATTATTAAAGAAAGTTCCTGAAATTTCGGGGGCTGGAGCCCCATCAGCCCTCCCCCCCATAAATACGCCCCTGGTCAGACGGCCTGTGATACCGGTAGTGATTATTAAGTGACGTATGGCGGTGGGCGCCGGATGGTGGCTTTAACATGACTGTCAAAACCACAAGCAGCTGCTGCAAAACGACATTCAAAAAAACACTTATTAGACTTTTTTTCATTATTATATAAGCGATAGGTAGCAATTCTGATTTGGAACGTTAATCTTGATATAAATCTTATATTTAAACATAATGAGAAAGAAACGTCCCGAGGGGGGGGGGCGATCGCCCCTTCGCCCACCCCTTAAACCAGCGCCTGAGTTTACCCTAATATAATTATTAATTTATTTAATATTTTAATATTATTGAAATATTTTGCGTCATTGCCTTCTTTTTTTTTATGAACTAACGTCAATTACTAGTCATTCATGACAATTCGTCGCTTAGCAATCAGGCATTGTCGTTGTTGCCTAATCGTTGTCGGCATTAACTGATTCGGTGCAACCCACTTGCGCCCATCACACCTTTTTTTTTATAGCCCATTTGTGCCCGAAACATTTTTTAATAAAAATACGTTTTAAAACTGTGCAACGTTGCTGCCGATCTGTGTATGCTAGAATACGGTGCAATACCGATGAGAAAAATGAAAATATTTACTGCTCCGTAATATTATCCGAACATTTGTCCACTTTATCTTAATTGCATTTTGTTGTGACAGTTCTCTCTGTGTATGCGTTTTGCAATCTTATCGGCGGCGTTTGGTGTTTTCGTGACCGATTGCTCCGCGAAAATAACAACCGATCCGACCGCAGCGTGAGACATTACGCATATTTTTTCTTTTTTTTTTTTCTAATCATAAGCTAGCGTACGAAATAATACTAATCGCAGTATTATACTTATGAAAATAAAATAAAAGTAGAATTTTTAAAATAACAAAATACAAGTAAACATTTTATATCGTATTAACATTTTTTTTTTTTAATAAAAAGCAAAAAAAAAAAAATTATTAATAGACAAAAATATATGCGCGTATATATACATAATATAAAATATAGTATTATGACAAATATTATTAAAGTATTGAAATAATCTACTCGTCTACTTGAAACTATTATATACTTTCTTTCATAAGATTAATTTTTTTTTAACTTTACGTAAAACGTGTATACCTCGCATATATAATATGTGTAACACATCATAATAGATACAATTTTGTCTACGCTCAGAATTAAAAAAAATATATATGTATGAATCGTGACGGTTAACGTTGCACACGAAATGGGCGCGCGCATATAAGCTATAAATCGACAGGTAGTATCTTATCATTCGGGCGCCATCTGTCCACATCCATCGGGGCTGCACTCAACTGATTGTCGTCTTTTCCGGTAACATACACGTATTATATTATACGTATATAAGTCGACTCGTTCGCGTACGTCCAACGAACGAATAAATCGATGTTTTGTATAGTGGTTTTTTTTTATTTTAATAATTTTTTTCAACACGATACGTAATAGAACGTGTTTCGAATCATTACAGCTCGGAATCATTTTTAAAACACTGAAATCCATCGGTTTGTGCCGAGGAAAATATAATTAATATTTTTTTTCCGTGCCAACGCCAAACAAATGTTCGTCGTTACGCACGCATTAAGTAATTTATGTACGCGTTCGTAAATTTTTACAAACCGTAACGTAACCCCGTCTTATCAAACAAATTATAAAGTCTTCGGAGACAGCAAAAGCAAACGGAAACGGCGACGGGCGTAATGATAATAATATTGTAATTGTTTACCGTCGTGATGTAAAAAAAAATTACAAATTATAATATTCGTTTGAACTCGGCGTTGTCGAAATGTGTGTGTGTGTTTTTTTTTTTAATTCTATACAATAACGCGGAGAGGCACATCGAATACAATATTTGAGCCGACGTTATTTACACGGTTAATACGGTAGACGGACTTTTAATAAAGAAATTTTGCTTTCGAGGACGCGACTAAAGTAATTGGTTTCGATCGTGTGCGTGATGTTTGAATTTTCTCGAATAGCTTTTTTTTTTATTTAAAGTTCAAGCGGGGTCCTCCGGCGCCACGCGCGATTCACGACGGTACCGTGTGCTGCACACAATGCGGACCATAACCGTTAAATGTGCGTATAAACGATTTTTCAATAATTCCGTCCGAACCGTTATCAAATAGCCGATTCGAATCAAACGCAACGTTTTGTGATTAATATCGTGTAACGGACGGGTGTCAAACAGAGTATAGAGTGTCCTACTACGCTAGTACTACCAGTGGCGCAGGAACTATTTTTCACTCGGGGGGGGCAAACATTTAATATATATATATATTTTTTTTTTCAATAATTTATAAACAAAAAACTAAACATTTTTTTTTATCAATGTTGCCTCATTTTGAGGTATATAAAATGTCTAAGAATGTATGAAACCAGTTAAACAAAAAAATATATATGAAAAATATCATAGTTTTTTCTTTTATATATATATATACCTAACCTAACCTATATATATATATAAAATATATAATATATTATTTAGTATGTGTATCATTTACTTAAAATATGTGTGTTTGTGTATATTGTAGTAACATATGTACAAAGTTAATAACATTAATAACCAATAAAAAAGGAAGTTATTCCTTTATAAAAAAAATACGTATGCTCGAGGAAGTAAACAAAATCCACGACTGACACAGATGCAAAAATTAAAAACCCGTAGCATATTTATTTTTAGATGTTGATAAAATGTACTGTAGTTTTACCATCTTCTTGTTATTGTATGATTTATAGAATTATTTTGAGATTAATTATATATGTTTACATTGATGATGACTGTTCATTTTATCCGAGGGGGCAAAAGTATAACTTAGCCCTCCCAGAATTATATCTGGGGGCAACTGCCCCCTCTGCCCCCCTTCTCCGGCGCCACTGAGTACTACTACTGTGTGTACTGTAAATTTCCGATTTCCCTCGCGGACTTCCGGTGAAAAATACGTTTCTTTTTCTCCCTCGGGAAAGACGCCGCATCGTGTCGTAGCGCTTTTCTTTCATCACATATTGTCATCGCAATCACGTACACCCGGAGATTAAACTTGAATTATCTTTTCTATAATACGCCAAACTTTACTACTATTACTGTGCAGCAACGTGACTTATCTGTATACAACAACAACAACAGTACGTATACGAGACCGTTCTGTTTCGGACAATATGAAAAATATTCGTACGCGGACGACGACGATTGTCATAATGATTTTCAAAACAATATTTTCAATTGTTTTTTTTTTTGGTAAAATAGCCGAGTTCAACGCGAATTTCAGACGTTTTATCGCGCGTAAGACAAGTATACTTTACCGACTAACAGTAAGAGTTAACTCTCAACTATATAATATACGTTCCGTCCGTCGACTCCGTAGGAAACTTAAAACGAATTCATTAAAGCGTAATTAAAACGTTTTCGACAGTGTCGATTGCAAACACGTTTAAAATTTTTTTTTAAAAAAGGCGTATCGTATATTTTATTTTAAACCGATAAGTGCGTTTCAAAAGTCGATTTCGTTTCGTGGCAAAGACTCCTCAGAACAGAGCCCGAATTAGAGGTCACTCGCAACTCTCCGCGAGGATTGTTGGCCGTCGTTCTTCTTTTTTTTCAATTTCGGTAAGTTATAATATTACAATTCGTTGTTAATTGATTTAATACGTACCGTAACAGTGTAATGAAATTTATTTTCGAAAACTGTGTACCTTTATATCTCTGTATATTTTATACGCTCGTTGCGTTCTCGTAAGAGACGTTTATTATCGTTCGAAACGCCGAGAGGACCTAAAATCCTCATAACCGATTCATCTGTGCGTATAGAAATTCGGAAATCGATTCCGCCGTTTAATATTTAACGCGGACACGCGTGTATAGAGGCATTAACGCTTTTCGAGCGTCCCTTATAATCTCCTGTATTTAGGTGTAATATTATTTAGAGTATTAACTGCTCGCGAAAAAGTACCAAGTAATTATATTTAATTATGACGTTTAATCGAATAATACGACGTTTTTCGTTCGAAAACATTCAAGCGTTTGAAATGCACGTCATGTAAGCTTATATATATATATATTTAATGAACTGTATGGTGAAACAAATATAATTGGAGTCCTTTTATTAGACTGGGATGGGCTGAACATGTGTGGACGTCCGAAAGTCCTATAGGATTGGCCACGGGTTAGAAGCCGGACACACAAAAAGGCCGAGAGGACGGCCCAGACAGCGGTGGAAAGACAGAATTACAAAAGATGCATCGAGGTTGGGAATAAACGACGGAAAAGAACTAGCTCAAGATCGAGACGGGTGGAGGCAAGTGGTTGTTGCGGCAATGGACCTAAATGGCCCGTAAAAGCCTAAAAAAGAAGCGGATATATATATATTTAATGAAAATGAATTTTAACAATTGATATCGAACGCCGTCCATTATTCGAAATGAATTTGTATTTCAAGCGCTTGCTTATATCAATAATATAACAGATAATTGCGCGAAACGTTTGCCTAGCAAATGATCAAACGTGAGTTTTGCTGATTAAACGCATTGAAATCGATCGCCCGGATTATCGCTGGTCCTTTCGGTTTATTTAATTGTTGCCCGTTGTAAATATGTAATTATCTCTCCGAAAACAACGGCGAAACATTTATTATTTAATAAAAAAATATTATAGGGACTAGAAATACTGAATTATTTTCGTCGGTAACGAACAGCGCTGTTTTGCAGCGGGACAACAAATTTACAAACACGTAAATATAATTTATAATTTTCGCTTCGTCAGCAGTTTATAAACGTTGTTGCATTCGTATAATTTGTTTATAAAAACCAATATTTTCACGGATTCTGAATTTCACGCGACGACGGAAAGATAATAATGAAATTCGAGTGATCGCGAGTTTAAGATGGCGAAACAATCGCGAATAACCGAATGATACCTAAACTACAAAACACCAATAACTTCGGACTTCAAATCAGTTTCAACGCCATTCCGACGACATTCGAGTTTTATGAAACGAGTAAAAAAAAAAAACGTTGTTTGGTTATCTACCCCGAAACCCTTAAAACTAATTGGTCCATTTTTTCATAATACGTTTTATAATATTTAAAAGGTATTGTATGTATATAAGGAAGCGAAAGAACGGCTGACGTTTTTAAGCGGTTTTATTTGGAATAAAAAAAATAAAAAACATTACGTCGCGATAATTAAAATACGAAAAAGTGAATGATAAAAACAGTGTATTTTTTATAAAATATGAATATAAGAACATATACTGCAGCATCATCTATATATATAAAAATGAATGTTGCTAAGCGCAAAACTCGAGAACGGCTCGACCAATTCGGCTAATTTTTTTTTTCGTATGTTCCTTAAGGTTCACGGAAGGTTTTAATAAAGAGAAAAAATATAAAAATTGCGTGGATAATAGTAAATATGATAGTCGTGTAGATAACCGTTGTAAAACAACGGTGTATTGCATTGCTATTATCGATGTTTATATAAAAATGAATGTTGCTGCTAATCGCAAAACTCGAGAACGGCTCGACCAATTCGGCTAATTTTTCGCGGAAAGTTTTGACATTGCGTGGACAATAATAAAAACAACACTTTTCTTTTTACATGCATACAATCATTCTTTGCTGTTATCGATGTTTTATAGATAGATATATATCGATGAAAACATCGATAATAGCAATGCAATCCACCGATGTTTTTATGTAAAAAGAAAAGTGTTGTTTTTACTGTTGTCCACGCAATATTAAAACTTTCCGTGAACCTTAAGGAAAAATTAGCCAATATAAAAAAATGTTTGTTTGTTTCTCAATAACGTCGGAACGACGCACAACGGATTTGCATGAAATTTGATATAGAGAGTAATTATAAGCTAGAGAAAAATATAGGGTACTTTTTATTGAAATACAATCGACGAGAATGGTAGCTTATACGGAAAATGTTGAGATTCTTGGCGTTAAACTGCGGTTACCATGGTAACCATTAGTGCCGATAGATGGCGATAGCATCAACAGCTTTTACGACTTCCGTGAACCGACCGACGAAAGAAACAAAACAATAAAAGAGCGAATTAAATTAATAAAATATATAAATAAATAGCGATAATTAATAATATTTTATTAAATATTTAATAAAATATAAATAGCGAAATAATATTGAGAATCGATTTTGTTGTAAATGTTATTAGAAATACTTAAATTTTTGTCGGATTAAAAAACCGAACGAAAATAGTCTCGACTAGAGTAGGAATAAAAAACGGGTTAGACATGTCCCTAGGTCTAATCGCAATATACATTGTACGAACATCAAGATGGACGAATGTGGAAATTAATATTAAAAGTTTACAAAACGTCCGTTGCAGTGATATTCGCACTGGGTTCTCATAAGTTGATCTTAAGAGAATGCCACACATTAATTTCTAAGGTGTTGTGAAATTTTAAGAAAAATAAAAATCTAGCAATTTAAAAGTAATTTAAAAAGTCTTGTTTCAGTATCGTTTTTTATTGATATGTAATCACGATGTGTATAAAACCGGAAAAGGTTTTTCTCTAATCCTGTTAATTGTAGGATTTCCAAATGCTTACAATATATATATATATATATGGAGGATAATTTACACCTGTGTCGTAATGCTTTTATTCCTTTTAACAACACTGCTCCATGATGTTTAATAAATAAATGGAAAAGTAAAAAAAAAATCTAACATTTACAAAAGAATAACACAAATTGTATTTGTGTTGGATAAAAAATAAAAAGGCTACGACACGGACAAAGTTCTCGTATACATATATAATGTAAAAATTTGGAAATCCTACTATGAATAACATTCGAGAAACCTTGTTGTTCCTCCGTCGTTGGTATGGTATCCTCTTGAGGGGATTGAAATTGATTCGTCTTACACACACACGAAACATGGTAAAATAGACGTTTCCTACTTCCAACGTACCTATCGATCTAGTGATGCGATAAGGAATTTGATGAAAACAGATTTGAAGTCGTCGTGAATTTTACTATAGAATGAATGGCTTTCCCACTTTTTTTCATTTTTTTCATCTTAAGATCTTCGAAAATTGGTTATTAGCAATTTTTTTTTTAATTTTAAATTTGTTCAATTAATTTTTATAATGATTTATGAAAAAAAAAAAAATAGAAAAAATAGAAACGTGGGAAAGTCGATCTCGGGTAGACTTCACGACGAATCTTTTCAATCCCCTTAAATGAAAAATACGATTTTCACTGGATTCGCGCGTGTACTTACTGATAGTTCATTACATATAATTAATAATTAATCATTATATTGTTGTGTGCTTCAGTTACTGAACATCACGTCGGAAATGTGGGACAATTGTTGCCGGAGGAGCGGATCTGCGTCCGACTTGTCAAGGGACACGATAGACGCGTATTCGCCAATAAACCGAAGCGATTCGCCGCTAGCACAGGTCCGCATGAAAACTTTAAAAAAAAAATAAAATACCGTAAAGTACGACTCTGAATTTATGTATTTATCATCTGTCACTGTGTTCCTACGCACATATAGCATAGGTATACCACCTACCTATTTTGTACCTATTATATACACGTGCAATAACCATATTTTCACCGTGTCAAAAAGCGCGCGCGTATGTATTTGATTGCACGATTGTTCAGAACGTTTTTACGCCGAGAAAAAACATTTTAAAATCCTCGAAACCTCCTCCCCCAAACTACATACACATATTTTACTTATAAACAAATTCGAAAAAATACGTTTTATCACTCTACGATAGATTCCCGAGACTTGACTCGCGCAGGTCAACGAGAATTATTAGCTGGTGGTATTTTGTCACAACAGCGAAATCAATTCGTTTAACGTATTCGAAAAACGTTAATTTTTATCAATATTTAATAAGGCTTAGTTTGTAAATGTTTAAAAATATATATATCGGTATTATTGTTCTCGGCTGTTGTCTATATATTATACGAACGTATGTTTTCCGCGTCAGATAACGAATAAATTAAACCTCTTAACGGTTCGTTGTTATTAATCGATACTTTTAATCGCCGAAAACCGTTGTGAATTTTCGAGTATTGTTGAGATAATAATACTTAGGTATATATATATATTTTTTTTACGCGTAATGCGATTACGATTTTTTTTTTTTTTTAAATTGAAATTTCCGTCATTAATTTGTACACGATTCCGTGGAAATCCTTTTGCTACTCGCTATATTGTATAGTAGTTATACGCATATTTCGTGTTAACGCATCAACGCGATTCTAATTAAATGTGTAAACGCACTTTCGGATCCGAAACGTATGTTATTGTGTGTGTGTTATTTGTAACGAAAAAACAAAAATCGAAATTTGAATGTGGAAATAGCGTTTTTAAACCCCTCGACGACGAGACTCGTTAAAATACAATATTTACATTTACGTAATATATAGAATTACTTTAAACTATATGTTAGTATAGAAACAATCGGTATTTATATAGAATACGCAGTTCGTTTTCTTAAACTAATTTTTTATTTACATTTTAGTCTAGAATACGTATAAAACGTACATGCATATAGGTACCGCGAGTATATATTGTTTATAGACCGTTTTTGAAGTTTCGTCAAGTGATTCTTTTCACTTCTTCTTCTCCTTCGAGTGCCATATTCGTTAACGAACGTTGGCAATCATGTTTGCAATTTGATCTTTATTAATGGCTGTTCTGAATAAGGATATACGTAGTTGTATTTAATCACTTTCTGAGGTTGTCCAACCGAGAAATTTGAGGTCTTTCACGGCTCCTTTTTCCAGCAATTCTAACCTGGATTATTAATTGTAGTTGACTATACTTTTCTAGATATTGAAGTTTTCGCGATTTTATTGTTTTTACTACTTTAAGATCTTTATTCATTCTTTTTAGTACATGTACGAGTATATATTCGTTATGTGATCGCACCAGCTAATTTTTAATACTCTGCGGTATATCCACATCTCAAATGCTTGAATTCGGTTGATCGAAACTTCCGATAGAGTCCAACAGTCTCTACTCCATAAAGAAGTACGGTGAATATATGTAGCAACGAATCATTCTGATTCGGAGATTCAGATTCATATCTTTTCACTTATAAAACCCTAATACGTTTTTGTACCGTTTGCTTTGGATTTATATATTTAAATGTGTACAGATCGTGTGTTATTTGTTGACCATTTTTAAACATTTTATCGAGCGATTGTTTTCACTAAAAAAAAAAAAAACAACAAATATCGTACGGTTTTATTCGATTTGTTTGAGGTATTTCGGTTTTTATTTCAATATTTAGGACTTTGGATAAAAGTATTGTTGATCAACACATTTATATGTATATTTTAAAATGTACATAATATATTAATAACTCGTAGGTAAATAAACGAAATAAAAAATAGTATGTACCGAAATAAATAGAAATTAAGAAAACAATTTTTAATAGGTACGAAATCATTTTAAATACGTACAGCGAAAGACCATTCAGTTTATTTACAAATTAAATTGATTCATTATATGTAAAAAAAAATACATGTTTTTCAAAAGTAATTTACCTTCAAAATTCCTGATTTGTACAAAAAACAAAAAAAAAAAAAATGTCGCAGTATTCGTCGGCTCCGTCTTAATTTAATAAAAGAACAACATCTTTTGATAGCTCTTTTCCGAAATCAAATTGTGAGCAGGTCCGTAGGAATTCGAAAGCGAAACAACAATATAAAATGTTTTCAACATCTGTTGCCAGTTATAACTGCTTTAGAACACCGATTTTGTAGGATTTCTGATATAATTAATATTCGCCTAATGGTAAATTAAAAAAAAAAAACCGGTAGTGCCTACATCTTTTTGGTAGAATTATTTTCCAATTCGCGCGCTTAATCTAATTAAAATATTTTTTGATAATTATGTTTATAAAAAAGAAAAAAAAATCATTTAATTTGAAATTTTGATAAACGAACATTAATAATATTTCAGATTTTACAATGTCTGTAGTACTCTATACACTTATTGTTTTCTGTGACAATTATTAGTTTTGAGTGCATGAAAAAACATGTACAAAGTGTGTTTCGGTATTGATCATTCGAAAAAAATTTAAAAAAATCGTTTAATCAAATGATTCGGTAAAAATATTGATTTTTATAATTTTATTTGCTTTTCTAGCGCATTATACAAATCCAGAATATTAGCTCGCTGTTAGCTATTCGCGGATGATCAGTACAATTACGCGATTATTAAGTTTTCTAAATATTCGTCGTTGTACTTATCGGAATAACTCTGAACCGAAACAATAATCAAATTCTTAACTCTACGAGTGTATGAGTTAAAATCTGTTTCGTTAAATTTATATAGTAAACATTTATTTCGAAGTTTCGAAGTAGTACCGCGAAACGAGGCCGAGTCTGTGCAAATGTGCTGCACATACGTAAAACGTGTACACAAAACAAATATAATTACACCGAAAGAAAAAAAAAAAAATTATTTCAGTGAAAAAGTATAGTAGAAAAAAAAATTAATCGAATAATTTTTTTAACTCGCGTTGACCCAATTACTGAAACGTCGATGGACGTACAATATTAACATTACGATTGTGTAACACGTGTAATATTATTTTCCGTTGACTGTTTTCGTTTTAATCACATTTTTCTATAAGCTGAAAAATAATAAAAATACAAAAAAAAAAAAATTGTTTTTTTTTCCCCTAGACTCCGGAACATTGTAACAGCTACATGTTTGGCTGCTCGAAATACATACACGATCTACGCGCCAGCACTACGCTGAAAAAGGTACATTAATATTTTTCTGTTTAATTTATAGTTTTGTTTAATGTCGAAAAATCTAAATAAACAGTTTAGGTGTGTACGATCGATACTACGTTATATTAATTATTATTATTATTAAAAAAAAAAAAAAAATTAAGCGCTAATTCAATTTCTATCGATTCTCGTACCGGTTCTCGTACGTTTATTGTAGATCATGACTGCAGAATATTACCGTACACCCAACCGCGAATTCTAGAAAAATACCATTACCGACTCCAGTAAAATACATTTTCATTAACTTAGATGGCACGATTTCTCGATATCGGGTTTCTTCGGCGTATTTCAATGTTATCGTTTTTTTTTTTTTACACAAATCGCCGATCGCGTAACGTAGTATCGTTGTTCACTCCGAACGTGCGTAACAATAATGTCGGTCAACGATCAAAATGTTGTCTGATGTAAATCGATAATTTTACACAGATACTGGTAATAACGTCCAAGGACGATTCCGTGTGGCAATCCGTAGTGACGACGGCCAGGAATCTGGACTGGACCGTGAACCGCGTGTCTAGTTCCGAAGAAGCGTTAGAGTGTTTTCACAAAGGTAACGGCGGAGTGCCGGCAGTAGCGTTCGTAGATTGCAGATATCAAAACGACAAGAACGTAGACGCACATCAAATAGCCAGGTACGTGCACGTTATATAATAAGCCTTTCGGCACACCGCATACGCGTAAGATTATGTACGATCCTCTGTACCGCGTATACATATACTCGTATATATAGTAACAAAACTTCGGAGATAATATGCAAATGTTCCGAAATTAGAATCGTTTTACCCGAAAACTGCAGTGCTCGTCGTCGTTATTCGTTATTTTAGTGATTTTTTTTTGTAATCCTTATCAGTTGAAATGATAATTTTCTCTAAAACTAACTGTGTTTTTCAGCGCAATTAGTTTTGCCGATTCCCGTTGCAATTTGTTCGTTACAGCGATTTATTATTTTAAATACTGTCCGTAAGTCGTAGGCGGTACGACACGTTTTAAAGACATGTAAAATACACTGCTATTTACATATAATATGTATATAGCAGTGTATCCTTTTTTAACGAATTACGTTATGTCGTAACTCTTCGATTTACATTTCAAACGGATTTTTTTTTTTTTTTGTGTTCACATATCGGACAATTCCTTTGAGGCTATTCCCGTCCGAAACGTTTTAAATCCTTAACCCATCGCACAGTATTAACATAAAACCTTAATTATAATTCATATATTCGAAACACGCACAAATATTGAACATAATTAATAAAAATATATCGAACGCGATACATTTGACTTGTAAATATTACATATATTCACAACTGAAATACGTAAATGTTGTTATATTCTTGAGTACAAGTCATGCTAAAATATATATATATATACAGATTGAATTCAATCGGTCGTCTTTCTCAAACGAATAGTCCCGTCATTGGAAAAAAAAAAAACGGACTGTTGAAATGCTGTCCAGACGCTTCTTCGAATCTTCAAACCGTAACTACGTCCCTTGTGTCCATTAAAATATTTTAATCATCGCCGGTCGACTTTTGGTTATTATAAGTTATTTGTCACTATAAATTATCTTCAGTTTGTATATATATATATATAATTGTACGTTTGAGCGCTGCAAACACGCCCGTCTAAGTAATTCATCCCGCACTCGTATCGATCGTTGATGACAATGTACACCCATCAATTTCCCTACGTTTTCAGAAACTGTGTTGTGCTAAAAACGTCGGAAAATTACTTCTAAATTGTACCATTCGCATTCGATTTTCATTCAATAATTTGGAATTTAAAAAAAAATGTATTTATTATTACCGAAAACATACAATACGCGTTCTTTACTTAATTCGAAGTAAAAAAAAAAAGAAGCCAACAATATAAAATATAAGAAGTTTGATACGGCAATACAAGAACACTTTATTTCGTAAAATAATATTTGTTAAGATTCGTCCTCACTATTATACGTGATATTATAATATAGTATTTAACTTAAAATTATCTTGTTTTTATAAACGTGTAAAATCATTTCGTTGAAAAATAAGAAGAACGAGTTTGAATTACTGTGAACATCGAAAATACTGCATTTTACTTTCACTCGCTCGAGCGTGTTTGTTTAACACAAATTATCAGAACTCGTTTGAATTTTAAATTGACCGGCTATTATATTATGTGTATCGTCCACACGAAGAAAGTGGTTTGAATGAATCTGACGTTGTGCGAAAAAAAATGTAATCATTTTTTTTTTTTTTATTAGTTTTATGAAATTTGCATTTACTTTCAATTTTTTCATCATTATTATTATAATAAAAATATCCAATTCGTTACAAACTCCATTATAGTAGTTAATAGGTGGTTCTTTTTTAAATCTGATCAGTTTTTATTTGAAATTTTCGTTTACAATTTATTCGATAATTGTATTTGCACGCCTAAGTGTATTATTCGTATGTCGACCTCACTCATTATTTATAGAACGTTCAATTTGAAAAAAAAAACAAATTGGAATTAGGTAAATTTTGAAATAATTTGAATAAAACGAATTGATTATGATTTATGATACATTGAGACCTCTAGTTAAAATTGACAAACACGTATTTACATAGTCATAATCAAACGCATAAAATAAATTATACATATTGCTAATTTCGTTTCGTTTAATAATTTTCAGTATTATTAGGTAAATATAATACGTGGAATTAATTAAACAAAATTGTTTACATTATATTTAGTTACCCATAATAAATTCAGAAACGACGATGAAAATAGTTCTTTTAAAGTTTTAGACTATAACTTTCTAGTCGACTGCCAGTTGGACAATGGCTTCAAAATATTTTGTAAATCGCGTGATTTTCAAACTTTGTAAAAATTAAAAATATTACAGTACGTAAACTACACTAAAACAGTGGTATAAAAAAAAACATAATTTTTTTTTTTTTTTTTTTAGTTTTAAATAATATTTTTAATTAAATTGGCATAACGTTATAATATCGATATACTTGTTGTTTATTGTTTGTATTGAAATATTAAACTTTTATAATTTTCGAATTTTTCCCATATTTGGATACAAATCGATACATTTCGTTCGTATAATATAAAAAGTATATATATAATTTAAAATTATTATTACAGAACCGAATTTATATTCAACAGTAATAAAATATGTACGAATTTTAATAAATCTCATTTATCTTAAAAAAAAAAAATAGTAAAAATAATTTTAAAAAATTGAAATATATCATACGCGTGGTCGTACTTATTTAATATTACGATTTTTTTTTTTTGAACAGCAAATTACTTTAAGAGTTATGAAAAAAATCTCCGTACCATTTCATATCAAATTTTTTTTTTTTTTACATTTTCTTTATTCTCTACCGTTAGTGGTTTAAATTACCGGTGTAATCCTTCAAAAATTGCGGTTATCGTGGAGGGGAGTGGGTTTACTTCTTAAACGATCTCGGGCAATTACATGTCTGAGATTACGACGCCCGGGCGTGTCGACGTTTGATTATTAGAAATTAAAATTAAAATATTCAGTGTAATGCGAGGACAACTAAAGTTCGTCTCTTTCTTTTTTTAATCGTTTATTCCGTGCATTTCCATAATTCCCGTATACATTAGTAAAAGCGTCTTTGTCAGAATATTTAGATTATTATTATTATTCTATTTAGAAATAAATTTGAAGACGGTCGAGAAATGCAACGATAAGAAGAAATATGAAATACGGTGTGGAATTCCAAACATCCTCGTGGCCATGGCGACCGCGTACATTTCTGTATATTATACTTTTGGAGGAGACCGGGTGTCGTTATGGCGAAATGCCGAAAACGTTTGAACTATCTCGGTACTATTATATACCTCGCGGAGGTTTGTCACGTTCTCGGATCATCTCTATAGCAAACATATATATATATATATATATATATATCGCCAATATCGGTGTCGATTTATAGCCATTTCGTCCAATACTTCTTTGTTAGGCTCGTACCCCGTTTATTGCTGACACGCGCCCGTCAACTATACGTCGTATAACTCTGTGAACACTATGAAAAATCATAAAAAAAAAAAAACTATTTCGGCGAATCTCGCAGATGATCATCCCACGTGTATTGTCGAATCGACGGTATTCGTATTTTTGAAAACTGTATTCCGTTTTCTAAACTCGGAAATCCGCGCTGATTCGCTCCTCGGGTCGTGTTTACTACACGAACGTCGAAAATATTATTTCTTTACGTGGCGACTAAACCAGTAAAACAGTAACGATCCCCTTTTTAATTTTTCAAGCGTTTTCAATCGTCGTACATTCCGTATATTGGAAGAACTTTTATATACTTAATACACTTTTATACGCTCACGCTATGCGTGTACAAATAATAATTATTATCGTAGCGACGAGTAAATGCACTTTCGTATATTGTAATAATATGTAATGAAAATAAAACGTTTCGCGTTTATCGCTTTAATTTCCCTTATAAAATTAATATAAACGCGTTTACTCCCGCGAAAGTAATTCAATCAAATACGATTCGGATGAAAAACGTGTTTTGTTCGACGTCACGTCTCGTTTTTCATAATACTGTTATTATACGATTTCGTAGTTATCACAGATGTTTAATTAATATCGCGATTCATATTTTTTTTTTTTTTTTGGTTTTCGGTCATTGAGACCATACCGCTAAACAAATTTTTCTCTCCATCTTCTGCCGCTGTTTTCTCCATGGTACCTCTGGTTTGATGCTTCCCGCGTCTCTTTTCACGCAGTCTTCCCACCGTAGGCGTGGTCTTCCTAGGGGTCTCTTACCGACCGGGTTCTCTTCAATTGTTGTTCTGACTATAGATCCCACTCTCCGCCATGCGTGTCCTGCCCACGTCAACCTCCTTTTCTTAATTTCATTCGCAATGTTCGGTATTTGAAACAATTCCTCGAGTTCTTTATTATGACGTTTACGCCACTCACTTGTGTGTGTGTGTCGACGCATGGGCCGTAGATTTTCCGTAGGATTCTCCTTTCAAATACTTGTAGTCTAGTTTCTTCTGTTTTTCTAAATGGCCATGTTTCTGAGGCATACAGTACTATGGGTCGTATTAGGGTCATGTACATTTGTATCTTCAGGTTTCTTGAGCTCAATACTTTTCCAAGACCAAAAAAACTTTTGTTGCCTTTTTATATCCTAGTACTGATTTCCATCTTAAGGTCATTATCTTGTGTTAGCAAGTGCCCCAAGTACTTGAAATGCGTGATTCTTTTAAATATATGCCCCTCAACATTCATAAACTGTCCTCGTTGATATTCTCTGTCCTGGCGACTTAAAATCATCGCGATTCATATATAGAAACAAAAATATCCGAAAAACGGTTGTTAGAAATTATTTAAAACGGGTAGTACTACGGAATCGTTTAACAAAATAATTCGGTTTATTCAAACCGCTACGTACTTCGGAGACGACGTTCCGCCTCCGGTGCCGAACAACGACTGAACCGTTCGACCCGTACACTTTAGTTTTTTGTACACCGCATGATGACGTCATCCATCGATGAGTCACGCCGGTTTATTGGTGACGTGTCGTCGGTTTAATAAGTCTCACAAAAGACGAAACGGAAAAATAAAGAATTTACCAGCACCAGTATGCGAATAATGTGAGAGATGTTACGTTATAGAAGAACACGTTAGATCAAAAAAAAAATAATAAACATATCTCCGAATGCGTATTTGTAAAAGAAAACCGCGATGAACAATAAAATTATTTTAAAAAGTATGCGAAGTGATGGAGAGCGAGACGTCACAGGGAAGCAATAGAAATGTCGAAGAATAAAAACCACTCGTTAAATTGGGATCTAAATCCTTTGCGAAATAGCTGCTTATTAAAATTGTTAGGTGAATACAGTAAAACATTAGTATGACTCCCCTCGGTGGCTGTGTTACCCGTAAACCGGTGTGATTCAATCCATAGATGACGTTATCCGCTGTATATACAGGGAAAGTGGTAAGCACCGAACGATTGAGTCGTTATTAACACACTAAAAACGAAACATCGTCTCCGAAATACGTATTAAATAAACCACATCATTTTGTTGTAGAATTCGGGTTTTATATTTTATTTAAATAAAATCTACGAGTTACTCGATCCATCAAAAATAATGTATATAACATTTCGAGAAAAAAAAATTTGTACAACATTTTCCAGTTGTTTTACTGTAGTATAGATACGTTGATGACGTTCAGTTTAAAACTTGGTTAAAAAAAAATGTTGAAAATAATTGTTCGTTATGTCTAGTATATATTATATTTATTATATTTAAATACATGCAACATGTATATAAACAAAATTAATTCAAATAAAACAAATTTTTAGAAATCCTTGTGGTAAATAAAGGGGAAAACGTAAAGTATGGCAAAGGTGAAATGAAGGGCGTGTACAAAACAGTCGAAATTAAGTTAGTTTTGTTATAAAACCTTAACGATTTTATATATAAAAAATACATCGACATCATTGTATAAAGTGGATAAACATTTAAGAATTGGTATAACGTTTTATTATGAAGTTGGAAAATTGCAGTGAACGGAGTTCCCTAGAGTACAACTTTTGAAACTATTATAGCGTAATACACACACGTGTGTGTGTGTGTGTATATATATATTATATAAAAGAAAGTGCTTTTTCCATGTCTGGGGTGATTTCTTAAACTACTGGCACGATTTACATGCGGCTTTTTCATTTTATAGATAATTTTTCGAGGACGTACACGGGCACGGTCGTGTTCGCAATGTAGTAACATTACCGTCAATAGTTGAGTAGTTCATTTTTCTTTCAGTCTCACGATGCCAAAAAGAAGGTCTAACGCCTTAGTCGTTGTTCTGATGGAGCTACACGGAAGCATTTTAGCCGTAGGGACAAATAAAGTTCAAACTTCATTGAAGTGTTTTGATAAAGAGAATTATGCTTTTCAAGTAAACAAATTGCATTAACTATATTATAATATAATTAAAGCAACCGTTTTAACAGGACGTGCTGCGGGAGATAAAGTCGTTATCCCGAGAATCCCATTAATTTCATCCGATATTCCTTTCAATTTTAAACGATTGCAAATTCCAATCAAGGTTTGTTTTGCACTCGAAATTAATAAAGCGCCAGGCAAAACCATCAAAATATACGTAGGCAGGCGTCGTTCTGCGCACTCGAACGGGGTGAGTTAAGGAAATTATTTCATCAACCCCGTATGGCCCGTTTTTCTTTTCATCCATTATTATCATCGAAATATATGTATATAAACATATTCTATTTGGTAGTCAAATCGTACACATTAAATTATTTTATATCAGTTATGTATATAGTTTTTTATAATAACATAATCGTGTTGTAGAAACTGGGAATATATCTAAAAAATAATATTCGTTTACGACAAACCACAAGTATATGTTCAGTTTAATTTAACAAGTTTTCGGCAAGTTTTTTTTTTAAAAATTGAAACATTAAAACGCATTCTGTATGACATATCTATTAATAGCCATTTTACAAGGGGTTCGACGAGCCCATTTCTATTTGTTCACCGCCGAATAAATAGAAATTATTGAAGGACGCGTTGAGTATTGACGATTTACATACGGTTCATATAGTTTGCGGTCCGTCCGTATTTAATTAAGGCAACAATGGATGGAGCCGTACACGCAGTAAATTTGTGTTTAAATAAAACTCCAGAGAGTGAACTTAATGGTCTTAAATTTTCTTTTTAAATAGACCTAATAGACAACGGTATTTAATGACCATATATATATGTCCGTATATTTTAATTTCAGAAATTCGAAATATCTCTACGTAGTAAACCCATTTATTATATTTTTAATATGAATTTGGACCCTCGTAAACAATCTCATAATTATTCTACTCCGTTGGTGTACATTTAAACGTACCTGTAAGTCGTAACCCATAAACATTTCGGTTGGCGCAGACTGTTTAATCGTCGAGCTTAATTCAAAAAAAAAAAAAAAATTTATGTTTTACGTGAAAAAAAAAAGTGCAAAAAAAAAATAATAAATTCTCTTAACTCGAACGACGAAAATAAACCATCGCGTTACATTTCCCATCTGTTACATTTATATGTTATTTTATTTAAAAACTATTGTAAAGTTCGATACGCCTCGTTGCGTTAGCTCTTCGGACAAACGTCGCTCGTGTGCAGACTTTTGTAGTAACGGACGATTTTAAATCATTAATATGTTTTGATGACGACGACTGATCAAAATCGTTATTTATTTAAATTAATCATTTAACAATAACTCTGTGCCTGTAGTATATAGTAGTAGCACGCTTTTGACGACGTGTATTTGAATGAAACACGCAGATTTCACTATTATCCCTATCACAAAGAGTTATTTGTTTAGCTAGCTGTACGTATATACCAAGCACACATAATATAACACTCGTATTATACAGGTAGTACATTTCTCGTCGCATTTAGCGTCGTTCGTGATTTCGAGTCTCGTGTAAATTCGTGAATGTCCCGACGTTTTACGAAAACGAACCCGGCGAAAACTTTGTAATTCCAACGGAATTTATTTTACGTTTGTATAGAGCGCCAAACTATAAGAAAATTAATTTTGACACACTCGTGCGCCTAGCCGCGATACGCGTTTTTAATTTTAATAATACCGTCGACGCGTCGGCGTTAAGAGAAAAATGAATTTACGTGCGGGTCACCAAGCGTTTTTGCGTACTGCACTTGTGTGTTAACAAATATCGTTATTGCGTTCTACGGAAACGTTTAGAAATTTGACCGCCGGCCGATTGTTTTCCCTCCCGTTTACACCGTTTTAGGCCGATAAAAGTAATGTGTCATTGGGGTGCAACGAAAATAGCGGCAAAAGCGTAGAACATATTATAATAGTAGAAGAGACGCTTACGGGTGATAACAGTTTGTTTACAAAATCCGCGAGGTCCGACCGGATGTTGGCAACGAACCCGCGAGACTCCGCCTTGAAGTCAGTAACGTTTATTCCGTTGTGAAACGATTATTATCGAATACTGGAACAAAATGTCGCGTGGTGTTGTGGCGCAAACGCAACGATCCCTTTCAAGGACCGCAAGCTAATTGCTACATTTCAATAACATTTTCTATTGAACATATTTTTGAATACGCGAAAAGTAATATATTATATTATATATATGCCACGGTTTTAACACGTTTTTACACATACGGCGGACCCGCAGCGCGAAGCCGTAGCGGAATTGCCTATTCGTATGGCCACGGCGATCGTCGATCGATTTCGAAACAAAAAAAATCGTTGATAAATCACTTAACATTGTGAATAGAGCTCCAGTGTATATTTGTGATATGTTTTATTCGCGCGATCCTTAAATATGCGACAAATTCCGTTCAAAACATTTAGATTTACGAACGTTTGGAAATATATTTGACATATAATTTGACAATTTTGTCCTTAAAAAAAAAAATCATATTTTAACGACGTATTTTTAGAAAAATTGAAGGAATTAAATTTTATACGGGTTTACATAAAAATTACACAATAAACACAATATCGTTGGTGTCGTAATCGCTTTTGGTTGTTTTTAAATTTTAATCAACTCTGGTTGATGTACCAGCTGTCGTCTGCAGTGACTCGTGTACAGTTAAACAGTGACTTTAAACTACTTGTATATACCTATTCGTAAAATATATATTTACGCGCCGAGTCGATAATTTTAAAAAAGAAATTATTCTACGTCTTATTTTTATTATTAATCTGTCCTGTCTAATAAGCGCATTTCGAATACACATTTCATACACCTGTATTCGCCGTTTCAGTTCGCCTATATTTACTGTCAAATTATAAAAAAAAAAAAACAATCATATTTTAAAAAGATTTTCAAGTATTTCGTATTTTCAAATGCTTATATTTTTTTTTTTTTGGGTTATTTATTAACACATACGCTTACTCTAATTGTAAATAAAAACTTTCGAAAGAAACGTCTACCTATTTATTATTGACTTTAAAAAAAAAACGACTAAAACCGATTGGCGAACCGACTTATTTTCTTTTTCGTCAACCGAAAAAATTGTACGAATTCGCCCTCGGCGATAATAATGTCGTATACACGAACGTTGAAAAATCCGAACGTCTTTTATGTGTGCATTATTACGTATTCTACACTCACGTTCTGTAGAAAATGTAGCGTTTTAATCATATTTCAATTCGTAGAAATTTAATTCTCTAATTCTCGTGTTGTCATTTTTCCACACGCGTAAATATAGTGACAATGTGTGTGTGTTTTTTTTTTTTGAGCGGGACTTGCTTTTACTTTTGAAATATTACGTTATTCTGTGTATAGGATAACAAAGACTACATTACTCAACATCTCGGATGTAGACAACAATTTAAGATTTTGCGTTATACCGGACTTAACGTGTTGGTAAGCCACTGAATTATAAACGCAAAACATGACAACGGCGTCTTTTTTTCTTTTTTCTGGAACGCACATAATCCTGACGAACTACACGGGTTTTGTTTTATATAACTTAATAAAATGTGTTTTCGAGTAATGGGATTAATTGTTTTCAGCCGGACGTGGAAAACGCGTGTTTTAAGTATTTTGCATTTATTAATCATTAACGTTAATACGATATATATATGTATACACTTATGAGCAAAACAAAAAACGACTCAGACCGCAAACCCGCAGTTTGATCCTCTCCCAAAAGCCACATTTTCTGCAATACAGCATTGCGCAAATCTTTCATCCCGGCCTTCTGTACACTCGGCCTCTTCTGTCGCTTTCGTGCAGACACACTTTGCTTTCATCCGAGAACAGTATAGAGCGCCATTGCTGGTATGACCAATCAGTATGTTCTCTTGCGAAACGGAGGCGGGCTGTTCGATGAGTCGGGGTCAGTTTGGGACGCGTAGCTGGTCTTTTCGGTGTAAGGTTAGCCGCCTTGAGTCGCCTTCTGACTGTCCAGCTACTGACAGTCACTCCACGCGTTTCTCTCAGCTCCTGCTGAATTTGAACTCCGGTGACACCCCGATTTCTCACAGACGTACTGATAATGAATTAATCGATTACAATTTATCATATATGATAATTAAAAGGTAAAGCTATCATATGACGTGTTTTCTTTTTGAGCTATGATGTAGAATTTATAATAATATAAAATTAAAAATGGTATACAACTTTTGGTTTTTGTGCCAGAGACATTTAACTGCTGGGCATTGCGGTCCGAGTCGATTTTTTTGCTCATAAGCGTATATTTTATTAAAATCAATATAATCAAAATATTTTCATGAATGACGCGCAGTAGTAAATAACGATAGCGATGAAATCAATGTATTTTGTGTTTTTAAGACATCATATAATTCGTCGTGTTGTTGTTTCAACAATTTGTATACCCGACGGAAATCGATATTATTTTAAAACGATAATGTAACTCTTTCGAATTAATCGCCGCACCAATAACGCGTATATTTACTACGTTTCCATAATCTATTTTCTACTACATTCTCTCCAAGACGTAAATCGTGCATTCCGAGATTCCCGTGAGACTTCATGAAAACGGTATTGTTCACGAAAAAATAAATTTTTCTTTTAATATTTAAACAATTACCGATGACGACGCGTGTATAAATTATGAAGTAATGCATTCTATCGTAATCGTATTGTTTGTTAAAATGTAAAGAGTAACAAATATTGTATGATTTTTACTATGGGATATTTATTTTTCGGATACATACGCAGATATTGAAAATATAATTCATAATTTCCATTAGCCGAGTGATTTTCTACAATTCCAGTACGTTTTTACCTGTATTTCATTTTCTTGGTCTTGGATCGAATAAAAACCGCGTTAGAAATTAATTTATTTTCACCAGAAAAAAAATTAAAATTGACTCAGACTTTTCCAATATAGTAAAAAAAATAATTTATACATTTCGCACACTGCATTCACATTTTGTTCCTTTCGAAAATCTCTTTCCGGGATTTTTTTTTTTTGGTTTTCTTTCGGGAAGAAGGTCTCCGGGGAAATGGATTCGGGACATTCGTTTTCATAAAAATGTTCTTTCGGGAAATCGTACGAATATACCTCGTATTCGACCGTTAAAAGCGTTGGCCATTAAAACTCGGATTGGACGTTGATCGACCGGTATTTACGAGCAAAAAATAATAATATCTTCTCTGTTTTTTTTTTTTTATTAGTAAATTTTTACATAAGACTTGTTTATTTTGTTGACTTGTTTATGTGTTTTTCGTTTCGACCGCGCAGTGCAAAAAATTAATTACAAATATATAGTATTATTATTCAATAATAAACGGTGGCGTACGCAAACGGTTCTCACTCCCTCTAAACCCCTTCGAAAAATTGTTATTGCCGTATTTGAAATTTCGAAATTGTATTTCGTCGATTGTGAGAGTCACAGCGAATTTCAGTGCACATAACATTCCGATAATTGTATAAAGTTCAAAACGTTGAGCGCATTACAACGCTGTATATATGTGGAACGCACACAAGACATAAATAATAATTGATTTTTTCCAATGTTAAAAAAACGCGACGAAATTCTGTAACTACGAGAAAATCCGATAGTTTTTTTAAACCGAGTATTGTACCTCTTGAAAATCCTGCTTCTTCTAATAATATGACGGTTAATAAGAAAGAAGTTTTTTGCCGTGTTATATAACGATGGACGAGTTCACTTTGTTTTCTAATTATGGGGAGGGGGTTCTTTCATTAAAAAACACTGGTTTTCATTTCCCAAGTTCCTTTGAACTCCTTTGCCAGAAAAAAATCGTATCTACGCCACTGAATTATAAAACGTGAGTGAAACGTAGAGAAGAAAATATTGCGTACGAGTACATTATACATATACGCGTGACGAGATGTGGCAGAAAAAAAATCAAAGTTTTCTATAATAATTAAGAAATTCAAAGGGGTATTTTCGTTTTGAATAGGAACGGTGTTCGAGGGAGTTGGAAGAAATATTTTCGTTTTAAATTGCTGTCGATTCGGTCGTGTATGGACAGACGTTTGTCGGTCGCAGTGGCGTACTTTAGGGGGAGGGCAACAAAGGCGTCCCCCCGAGTAGCTTTTTATTCTTTTGCTTAATACATATTTATTTTTGATTTTATATGTATTAAACGATATAATGGATATTCAGTTATATAGATTTTTGATATGACTTGATCAATATTTACGCGAATATCATAATTTGACAAAACTAATATTAAAAGCAATGGTTATGATCACATTAGGCGACGTTATCAATAACACTATTTTATCGACGTTTTCCTAGCACTGAGACGGCTGATTGTTATCTGTCTCAATCGTTTAAAATTTAAAATTGATAACTAATTTCACGACGTTAATTTTTCCCATTGCTTTCTGTTACTTGTACACTTGTACGTACTACGTTTCTTGTTTACGCCTTGGCCGAGATCGAATATGGACGAAAACCCCTTAGTTGGATTAGCGTTGCTTAATATTCATAGACATAGAGAGTCATTCGAAATGATGAAGTCATTGACTTGTGTTTACAGGCGCAGTAAAAAAAGAAATTTCTATCTCGCATTTGTAATTTTAATACGTTAAATATTGAAAATATAAAAATAAATAAACGACGACATATTATAATAGGTACGTATAAGTAATAAATAAAAAAAATATTGAATATGTATATAGAATGGACGTTAAAACGTTTGAATTACAATATTGCTATTGGACTTTAACGTTTTAATGATTTTTAAAGCGAGATTTTTAATGTTTTACCCCTTAACTCAAGAAGAAAAAAGAAAACGTTTCGCTGGCAAAAAGTTAAACTGGTCGGTCGGTCGGTCGCCTTAGAAATAATTTTCCATAATTCAATTGCCGAGTCCCGTTATTAAACGATAATAACGATATTACACGTTTCAGTGTCCCGGAACGCATGATGCCGTTACCGCGAATATTATTATTATCACGTTCGCTTCCATTTCGCCTGTCCTCTGAAACGATGAACTATAGTATACCGTGGGAAGGGGTGCCGGGGCAAGCAAGGATGATTGCGACCACCTATACAGATGCGGTTTATACCTACGTTCATTTATCAAAATCCCAATGACAGCTCGCAGAAGGTGCTCCATCGCCGATCGAACCCCGGCCGCGCAGCTCAACTCACATCTCGCCCACGCGCGCTCGATCACTCTGTTTCTCGCGTGCTCTTCTTGCCGTCTAGTTTAACCCGTCACGAAATGAATTCGCACGTCGAAAGGTCTTGCCGAGGGATCAGAAAAAAAAAATCGAGAAAGTAATACGTATGCCGAATGATAAAAAACACAGGAAAAGAAATTCAGAAAAATAATATTATCAATAATAACACAAGGAACAATAATTATTATTTTTTTACGGAAAAAGTAAAAACCGGGAAAGCGTATCTGTAGGGAAAATAATGTGTGGGAATTTAAAATCGAGGAAAACGTTTACTTACTCGAGAAACATTTGATTGAAATTCGAAAATACATAACGCGGCAATCATATACACACGAAAAATCGTAAATATTCCCACACAATGTTTTCTTCGATACCTGCGTACCGTTTTCCTCCGCATCGCTTTCCGTAAATATTCTCTCTTGGTCGTTGTTTTCCCGGCGATAAATTATTCCTAACAAACAAATTTTCCTGGATATCGATCAGGAAAAATGTCCTGACGAATATTTCGCCGAAAATATTTACTAATGAATTTTCATCGAAATAAAATAAACGTTCAATAGTCACCGAGATCGACGAGCGTTTCATCCTCCATTATTAAGTATTACAGACGAATCTAATAATACTCGCGTATTAAACGGTAATAATATTATAAAGTCGTGTTTTAAAAAGAGAAGGAATTTCAAGGAAGCCGGTTTTAATATTAAATTGAAATCGTTTTTTTTTTTTACAACGTCTACGTACCAATAAAATGAATGAAAATCATTCATTGCCTAAATATTATTTTTATTTATATTTTTTAAAAAATTGTGAAGACCTTGTGTGATGGTGGTGTGGCCGGCCCAGTGTTTTAAAAGTATAATCGACCAGACGAAAAAAATATTTTCACTGGCTGACATGTTTTATAGTTTACTAGCATTAAAAATACACGTTACGTAGACACACATATTGTTATTATTATTTGTATATATTTTTTTCACACGACACCATGACGAGATAATTCGTTTTTTTTTTTGTTTTTTTTAGGAAAAATACGAATATAATAATTTTCAGAATATTACATAATATAACTCAGCGCGGCTTTTGTCGACAATTTTTTTTTTTTTTCATATAAAAAGGATATATTTCTATTTCTCTTTGTTATTTTTTTTTCGCATAAATTTTATACACAAATTAATACGTTAGGTTTAATGTCAATCATATTTATATCGAACAAACGTCGTTATCTCGGTTATTTTGGAAACAATTTTTTTTTTTTCAATTATAAGTCTTACGCGAATTTCGATAAAGACTGTGAATCTCGTGGATTTCCACAGATCAAACGCATCACCACAGCGTAGCGTACCGTATTTTCTTTACAAAAACTATCGGGCTGAATTTTCTTCCTCTTTTTTTTTTTGAAAACGACTTTCAAGTTGCCTATACCTCGTTTATTTCTACGATTTAAACGTTAAATCCTTCGCGGGATAAATCATTCGCGCACACACCGATCAGCATAGTTTTTGAAAACGAGACAAACAAACGAATAGGCACGGTCCACACGAAATCCGTCGCTCTCTCTCTCTCTCTCTCTGTCCACCGACTCGGGTAACGCAAAACGAATTCACACGTCATATATTATGCATAACGTTATAAATAAAGATGTGTACCGAGTCGCGCGGGAATACGTGAAATGGATACGTTTTGTAAGTCTCAAAAAAATTCTTTTTTTTAAATACAGAGAGCTATATAACAGCAGCTACGTGTACGCCGTCATTTTCGGAAATAATTGTGTTGGAGAAAAAAATAATAAAAAGGTAATAAAAACCCCGCGGTTGTGGATATCGCTCAAGTGAACTGCTTGGATAAAGATTTTTAAGTTTTGTTTTTATTATAAATTTGAACGCAATGATAATTCATTGCATTGGATAAAACGATTCTGAGCGGAACTTCGGCGTGTAAAATACACTTTGTCGAACAATTTGGAAGAATTATAAAAAGAAATTGTGACATACGATTTGCAAGATTTTTTTTTAAAAATATAGTTGTAGGTATTTCAACATTTTTCGTATAGGTACATTTCATACAATACGAATGGTATGTATTGGTAATTATATTTTCCCGATTACACGCATCCGAAAATAATTATTATGTACAATTTTCGATAATGATCTACGAGTACAAATATGTACGGTTTTGTTGAAGATTTCATGACAATAAAACGATTATTTTCGAAATTATGGCGAAAAAACTATAAGTGATATTGACGAAATTCCATTTTTAGCGGTTTTGCGTAATATTTTCGGTAATTTATCGCGTCGCGTTAAAAAACAATTGAGAAAATCGAAAAATGATCTCTCCAAAGTCTCACCAACTAGATGCGAATTGCTGCCGGAAACAAACTGTGACCGACGAGATCGGAGCACTGTTTCTGGTCCAAAAATCTGTACACAGGATAGAAAAAATAAAAAATAAACATCATCGTGAAACCTGCACTGGATCCTCGCTCCGCTCGGAATCTAAAATTTAACGAGACCGATTTTGGAATAATCTCCTGGAAACTCGTCCACGTTAGAATTAGAATATTCGCGTGCAACAAAAAAAAAGACTATCTCCGGCGATTCGCAGTAAGGAAAGTGGTGTAAAGCTCGCCTATAATAATATATAGAAGGTACTGCAGTTTGCGACTTGTGACGACGACACGCGTGCGAGGGCGTGTAATAAATAATATATAACGATGCTGCGCTTTTCAATCCACATAACTCACGTCGTCGCTGCGTATAATATGTTTTTTTCGGGGTTTTTGTTGTTTTTTTTTTTTTAATTACGGCACGTCTCCGAAACTTTCCCACAACTCGTTCGGTTATTTATTACAAAATCAAACTCTCCTATTTTTTCCTCGTACTATATACGCGTCCAATATATAAATAATTTCTCCGCCTCGTCGATCTCCGGAACTAATACGCTCGGCGCGATGTGTTGACACGCCAATTTAATTTACTATACTTGTATATTGTGTATAGTATTGTGTGCCTTATAGTGTCATATATATATATATAGCAGCGCGATACTTGTTTTACGGCGTACAATTTTATTTATGTGCGCGAGTGTGTATTAAAAACAACGTGCTTATACCGCGTGCATTTACTGTGCAGAGCTTCGCGGAACGCTGGCAGTGGGTAAGAAGGATTGAGCGGAAAATCGTTGACGGTATTTGCGAATTTCATTTCCTTAACTCTATACCTTTTAAAGACTTTTAATTACGATTAAACGATATTTCGTTATGCGAGCTGGTTGTTTTACACAAAACGCATATTTTTTTTTTTTTTACACAAATTCCTTATGATATCAGTCGCGGCGGAGTTGTAAATGAATTCAGAGTGATGTGTGAGGTTAGCGGCGATCGTTGTATTACCACAGATTATAGATGAATACAGATGGATCACTCGGCCCGAGAACAAAAGAATTGCAAATACGCTCTTCTGATTGGTCCCCCGCATATCAATGTAGGCGCACACGACGATATAAATTATTGTGTTTGTATTTTACAATATTATCGTACAACTTCTTTATTATCTCAAATAATGTTATCATAATAATAGTTATCACGTGCCAGTAAAAATTTAACGCAGATTAAGCAACGACTTTTTCCAACTGTGTGTATGAAACGAGCATATTTAACACGAGACATTATATGACACGATCGCCAAAAACCAGAATCACTATGTAAACAACACAAATAGATTACCTCGCGGGAGTAATGTTTAAATTTTAGGTAAATATGTTTTGCTATCATGCGGTAACACTGATATGGGGGATTCGAATGACGTCATTTTTTTTGTTTACATCGCGAGTGTATCCATCTGTATTCATCTAATCTGTGGTATTACTAACTATGTAACCCCCGTCGGCGTGTCGGTGGGTTAGGATTGGCGAAATCAGAAAAAAAAAATGGTCGATAATATTTTAAATACACTTGCGATCCGTTGTACAAAATTATTATATTGATTAGCGTGAAACACGTGAAAATTCAGTTACTCTCGGAACGGTAGAGGCTTGTGTCGTCATAGTACAACAAATAATTGTATGTCTGCGGACCGTTTTTTATTTTTTTTTGTAAACGACGGAAGATATTTTGTGCGAAATGGGAAGACACAGTGATACGATATCGGAGTGATCTGCTGCTGACTTCTCTTGCTACGGTTTTTTGCGAGCTAGTCAACTGTCTATAGTACTTTTAAATCGCTGTGGAGGGGACAGTGTTTGTCGTAATCCTGGCGCCGGATAAGTCTTGTGGCGATTGATTGAAAAGCCCGAATTATAACGGCAGGTTTTGCAGGGCCTCGTAATGCTGGACACCGTACGCGTCCGTCCGTACTGGACGATCTTCTTGCTCCGATTATCGTTTCAGTCCGTTTGTTTAGACTCGCGTTGGGTTTAAATATCGGCAAAAGTTGGCGGAGAAGAGAATTTATAATAGTGACTCGCGTTTTTGTTTCGCGTGATTTGACCGATTCGGATCTTTTATTGTGTCATTTGAAACGCTCTTTGTTAATGGAATTTTATTGTTATTCAGTTCGAGTGTACGTTCCGTTTCAGGGCGAAGTTTACCGCCCCCAAGTGGATTTATTTTCGCTTAATTTGCCCGTTTTTCGCGGCCGAGTTTCGATTTTATTTTTTTTTTTAACGCGACTCGTTGGTCACGATATTCGCGAGGCCGATATAATATGTACACGAGCATTTTTATTCGAATTCAATAAATCCCGTTTTCTTTTTAATATAATATTCGCGCAATTATTATTAATGTCGAAAACAATGTCGACATAATATATTTTCGTAGGTTTTATAATTTCGGTGTATTGTAAATTGTGGTGAAACGGACCATCGCCGAGTAAACATCATCTGTTACGGCGGTATGAGGGTAAGTCTCGGGAAACGGAACGGAAATGTGTAAGCTGTTGTCGTGACAACTAATAATAATATTTATTAATATTAATAATATTAATAAATTTACACGCAGTTATAAATTATAATTATATAAATTGCTAGTAATGTGTAAGCTAACTAATAATAATGTTTATTATCGAAATTACTTTGAATAAAGATACCAATATTCACAAATCCCAATCACAGTTCCGTTACATTTTTATCGCTCACGCGACGTTTACACGTCAATGTCTCGAGCACTAGCAGACTCGTTTTTATTATTTTCCAAATAATTTTCAATTCGTAAAATTTACCACGTTATTGTTGCTCGTCTCGACGTTTAAATTACATATAAATTGTAATTATACGCGAGTGTTTCGAACGGAAAATTATTTAACACAACAAAGCGCTCGAATTACGTACATTATATTATTATACGGAAACGAAGCGAAAACCACTTGAATTGAAATTGTCTGTGGTAGTTCCAACACATTTGTACACTTATTTATTTTATTACGAAACTTCCGTTTCAAAAGCGATCGACATTTTCGTTTAGTATTGAAACGATATGCGAACGTTCAGCGTGCGTTCCAAACTGATTTGATATAAATTTTAATAAGTTTTGATTAATCGTCGTATGTTTTTTTTTTTTTTTGAGGAAAATATTACGTCGGATTAAGTACACCGTAAAGAAAATAAATAATTGTTGTATACGTTGTGTTATCAAAATTACTATTGTCACTGTCGATTTCGCACGACAACCACGAGAGGTGTGAGTTTTCGTTCTTTGAAATAATCTTTTCCCGATCGTAAATTATTAAACGTTTGTTATTTTTAATTTAATTATTGTGTAAAAATATGTAATAATAATGGTTTTTTTATGAAATCTAAAACGTACACGCACTGAACTCAATACGTGGAACGCGTATATTAATCAAAATATCACCCCAGATAGGAGGCCGCCGTATTATGCATTCTATAAGGTATAAAATTCATGGAGAATACGATGAAATACAGTTTTTTCCATGATATTTATCATGTTTTATTATTTACTTTGAGATAACAGGACACAAAACGACAAGCTTATAGTATCAGTGTTAGCACCAAAATTTTTGGATTTTAACATAAAGAAGTTGGTAACAAAAACAGGAAAATAAAACGGAATGCATATGGCGGCTCACTATAGAGGTTCATTTTTCATATAGGAGAAGTACACAGAATGCGCGTTCCATGTATTGAGTTCAGTGCGTACACGTTTGCGTTGTCATACGAAATCGATTTTAAAACAAATGTTAACGATTTTCGTCATTTAGAAAAGTATCTATATGATTATTTTTTTTTTACGATTTTATAATGTACACCATAATAATAATTCGTTAATAATACGCAACAATATTATAGTCGAGATGAAGTGATGGCGCTTTGCCTCGGGTCAGCTCAGCTGTTGTCGGTAACATCTGGTGGCATGCGTTTCATTTTTTTACTGCACATATTTCGAATTGACGATTCTTTTTTTTTTCCTATACGACTGTTTTAGGACGTTCAATTTTCCTCGGCTCGCGAATAAATATTTATTTCACGATTTTATAATGACGACGCTGCCGAGTAATAATGACCTAACCTAACGACGATAGGTACTTAAAAAAGCGTAATTCGAAATTTATACGACTCAAAGTTTAAAAAAAAAAAGGGTAGCGAACCGCGGGTGTTGTGGATTTCGCTTAAGTGAATTACTCGGAAAAAAGTTTTAGAGTTTTTGTTATCAATAAATAAATGTGAAAACAATGACAGATCGCATTGCGTTCGATAAAACGAGATACCGAGCGGAGTAGGAATACACTCTGTCGGAAAAAATGTTAAAAAAAAAAAAAATTGTGATTTAAGACTGTCAAGATTATTCGCGAATGTAGTTTTCAAGTAACGTATAGGACGCTAATCGTTTAAAATCGTTAAGCCCTCAAAACCAAAAACTGTCTTTCTTAAATATAATTTAACGTCTAATAATAATTGCTATAATAAATAGCCTTAGATTTATTTTTTTTCTTCCGATTTTTCTGGTCGCATTGGCAAATACGCATAACGAAACTACTGAGAAAATCGGAAAACCGTTAAAATAAAGTAATATGACTGCTTACACAATTTCCATCCGAGCGTCGTCTTTCTAGTCGAAAATTCAGTACTCAGAAAAAAATTTAAAATCATTGTAAAAACCAATAGTTTCCTCGCTTCGATCGGAATCTCCGCCGATACATCTGTAAAACACCGATGGATATAATATTATACATCGCGAAATTATTGTAAAAAATTTAAAAACGGACGGTTTCGATTTTTAATACGACGTGTTCCGAACGGATTTTTATTATATATTATCGAAATATCTGTGTATAAATTACAATAATAATCTATATAATATGTAAAAAAAATTAATTATGTACCGCGAGCTGACGGAAAATCAATGTTTTTGAGTGCGGTTATTTTATTTAAACTATAGCGTCAACCGCTCGTGTGATATACGTCCTCTCGTTTCAAAACGATTCCACGACGAGGCCGTTTTGATTTCTAAATTGTAATTCGTCCTAATCCTTTCGGCGGCGTAAAAATGCGTGTTCGGAGTTTATTTTCCCGTTTTTTTTTTGAGAAAAAATAAAAATAAATAAAAATGAATTTCCGCGTAAGCCTCGGGAACGTATAATATAAATTACACGGTGTTTTAATATACTCGAGCTATGGCGCAACCGTTACGATACCTCGACGACGACGACGACATAATTGTACGCGTTGTCAGCATAAACTTTTATTTATATATATTATATATCCAGCTAAAGATTGAAACAATTTAATTTAAAATTCTACGACAAGCGATTTAGACGCGCTACAGGTAAAAGAGAGTAGTTTCGACGACGTTTTCTAGACGGGAAAAATCCTACGTCATTTCTCAAAACGTCAATTTATTTTTCGCCCATAAACGCGTATAGTATAGGAGACAATAAATTCCAACGCTTTTAAAAATTAAAATCACACAATAATCCGCGACGATTACTTTTAATTCGGGCACGATGTTTTCTAATTGACTTTATGTGAATAAATTACTACGCGTTTAACAAGCGGTTTTAACGTTACGTATACTTTCAGAAAATGAATCCCCGAATGTTTTTTTTTTTAATTACAATTAAAAAGGCCCGAGTTGTACAGTTCTGTTCATCAAAACTTGTAATCTAAATAAGACGAATTCGGAATCGTAAAGACACAGTGCGCGAATTTTGAAAATCACGATTTACTTGTACTGCGAATACCACCCGTGTAAAACAATATTTGTCATTACGTTATTCTTGTTGAATGACTTTCGACCTGTATACGAACACGATGCAGTAATTTATCGCGTTCAGACGAAATTCCGACTTTACTTGTGACTCGATTAAAAATAGGACTTTCGAACGCGTTTTGTGTTACATAAATATCGTGTAAATTATATAACATGTCTTGTGTGATGAACCCGATGACCTGTGTAACAATAATATTATTGGTGCGCATTAATATTTCGTACAGTTTATATTATAGTTATTAGTAAACGAGTATAATATATATATATATTAAGAATTATGTGAAATTTCTCGTGATCTATACAATAATAATACTCTTATATAATTGATTGAAAATCACCTCGATCGAGTATTATATTTACGCTTATTTTATTAGCTACCTACTATAAGATTTAGATTTGAATCGTTATGTGAGACTACAATGTCTAACATCGTTCGCAAATTATATGACTAATGAATGCAAAACCATTATTTATCGGTTAAAATTTACAACGCAATATTATAAAAATATATATTCTTGAAAACATCGGCACAATACAACGAGTATACGTAATAATAATAATATTATAATTGTGCGTGTTTTTTAAATCTATAAACATGAATAAGATTTTATTCGTATTGTATGTTGTAAATACGTTTTTTTTTTTTTTTAAATGTCAAAACACAGTAAATTATTTGTTGCTTAAAACCAATACCGTTAGTTACAAATTAAAAGCTAATAAAACGCGAGGTGAATTTTATTTATTTCAATATAGAGTTTAGCTAAAAATCATCGTAAAACCACATTATTCAGTCGTATTTTTTTTTTTTAAACATTAGTAACGAAATAAAAACAGTCCTCTACGCTTTATTGAAAAAACGTAGATTATGTTTTAATACATATAATATCACCACATTCTTTATATTATAATTTATTACGGTTTGTGTTATTAAATTCTGTAATCGTTTTCGAAACGATTCGAGCATATTCTCATTTGAAGCGTTTACGTATATAATTGATATTAAATTTTAAGGAGAGAAAAAAAAACACGTTTTAAATAATTTAAACGAAATTCTAAAAATAATATCAAAAAATGTTCAATACTTGTTAACAATAATCGCTTATCGGAGCGGAACAAAATAAATTCGCCGTTAAATTCTGTGTGTCTGTTGTAACGAGCACTATTACAACAAAACAAACTTCTTTGGTTGAATTTGAAAATCGATTTATACGCACACGCGTTCGGCGTTATAAAATTCCTTGTAGAAATTCAGTTTCGGAAATTGTCTCTATTGCATTTTGAATTTCGTGAAGTGTCTAGAACAATTAACATTGTGTATTCGTCGGATCGTCGGATTTCACTTCTTCGAGAACGATAATGATTTGTGATGATTTTGTCGTCATGTGTTAGTTTAATTTAGCAAATAATGAAGAAAAAAAAACACCACTGTAGAAGACTGGGTTAGAACGAACAACGAAATTCAAATGCTCTCGACTGTGTTCAAGAAGATTTTGTTCACGCCCGTTTATTATTTATTTTTATTTTTTTGACGAAAACTATTGTATTGTACCGAATTCAATAGGGGACAAAAGAAAACTCGTACAATTCATTTCGGTCGACTTCGGAACGCTGACGTTTTCTGACGCGCGACATTATAATAATATAATGGTCCATTTAAACATCCACATGTAGGACGGTAAAATAATTACAATTTAAGTAGCGATATATATATAATATGCAGACGTGACGTGAACAATTCGTAAACACAACAGAATTTAATGTTGAAGGTTTGTAATCATCGATTTCTACACAGAGTGAAGGAACTACTACTGGGTTTTCGCACAATATAATGCGGCGTTTTATTTTTCGTTTCGGAAAACACTTTCTGTGGTAGAGAGCTACAAGAGTTCCGTGTATCTCTCCGTGTTTATATAAATTAAACGTGGAGCAAGCGGATTATACTCTAGAGAAGTCATTCTTCCGAAATTCTCAATACTTCAAAATAAAAAAATCCGAAATATTTTTTTTAATAAACCCTAACGTCGTTCAGAACAGTATTGCTGCTTTCCCGAAATATTGTAAATGATTTATCGTCTCGGAGCTCGTCGTCGCCGTTAATCAACAGACTGCACGCGGAAATCAGCTCACACGTTAAATCGATAACGTGCCTGAACGATCAAACTCGCGTGGTTATATACGACACATTAAACTAAAGTGCCGCTAGATCTTTCAGTATTTTATAGAGTTCAATCTCTCCAGCCAAACACCTTACATTCCTTGTACTCTGACATAAATATATGCTTATGCGCGTGAATAAATCAACGGTAAAATCAATAGGAGTACCGCCGAGGAGCGTCTTATTCTCGGGCCATTTTTTTTTTCAACCGTTAATAACATTATAATATTAGAAACCGATTTTTTTTTAAATTTTTTATCGCATACCGTCGTATTTGTGCAAATCGTATTCTTCTATATAGAGACCGAGGGAACGGTCGGTGTCTGTTGATACAAATATTGTAATACCGTAACACTGCATTGAACGTCTAAAAAATGTTAAATATTACGACGATGTTATTTTTTAATTTATTTCGATATTGAATTTTTAGTTTTCGATATAAAATTATGTATACACTCCAAGGTTATATTATATAGCTATATGTACACGTGAGTAAAATATCTCGAAAACCTTTACCGACAATATGCTAATGAACGCAGCCGAAAAACACGCTATATACGTGTATAATAAATCGAATTCCACTCGGCGAAATTGATTTCGAATTCGAATGATTTATCGAGTTATTAAATTGAAAAAAAAAAGAACAATTTTTTCACTTATTCGTGAAATTCTTTTTTTTTTTTTTGCATTAATTTATCGATATAATATTTTCGTTTCACCTAACCCCTAAGCCTTTCAAATATACACAACGACAAATATTTTGAATTTTTTTTGTTTTTTAATACGTTCTGTAGTGAGCTGTTTGTAGTTGATTAAACCGAATGTTAATGTTGACAGTACAGTATTAATTGCTCAACGATTTTGAACTTCGAAAAGAGAAAAATCAATTCTGTAGTGTCGTGGATCGTCTTCTGTGTAAGCAACTATTCGCGAAACGTTTTCGGGATAAACTGTTGAATTAAAAAAACGAGACGAAACGCATACGTCTCACAACTCGTACGCGGTTAAATAATACGGTTACTCGGCGTACACGCGCATAAAACAGACGGCGTGTGTAAATATTTTATTATTTTAAAACTGAATAATTCCGTGTTCGCTACGTTTTCGACGTGGAGCGTTTTATCGTAGGCACATAAAAACGTTGTCGAATAATATTGTAAGACCCGTTTCCGTAGGTCGTGCATTTTAACATCAACGGTATCTCGAGCTTCACTTACAAATACCGAGGAGTGTTGTAGGCCTGTATATTATATAGTCTGTGTTTGCTCGCATTGAGGTTATTTCGTAAGTAATACAGTCAGTCGGTCGAGGGATGAGCGAAAGAAAGCGTTTCTGCGTTCGACGTCGGGTTAATATAATATGCACGTACGTATAGTGTATTCTAAAAGAACGTCCCGGGGCTGCATATTCCCCAAATCGTAGGTACTAGTTAAGCCGCGTTGTGTTGACGTTGACTTGATTAGTTAAGTTTAAGCCTCGTGTTTCGCAGTATTAGCGTGTTGTACGTAAAGTTATGTACCAGTTAATAACGACAAATACCGAATTTCTATATCCACCGGCACTGACGTCAAACTTCGTATGCCTAGTAATTTTTTTTTTTTTGATATAAATTTAAAGCGAAGACAGAGAGAGGTGGAGAGGAGTGGTTGAGGCAGCAATGGTCCTAAATGGACTGTAAAAGCCGAGGAAGAAGAAGAAGATATAAATTTAAAATTTAAACGCCATATTAAATTTATTTATTTAAACCGTTTAGTATAAATAACGTATTTAGATGTCTGTCTTTCGCGCGTGACACGACTTATTGATTCTAATATAATACGTTTGTTTAATCGATTTGGTGTACAAACGTATGGACGAACGTTTGAATACGGTGACGATAAATCGTCGTGTTCGAAAAAAATTTCCTATACCGACGCCATCCTGGTTTGTGATTACATTTATTGTTTTACAGTTTCCCCCCTCCCCATTCTCGTTTAGCGAATAATTACTGAGAAAATTAAAAAATAACTCGGTTTAAAGTCTCGCTAGCGTTCGACGTTCGATCACCATTTATACGCGTATTCGACATTATCGACATTCAGTAGCCAGGTGGACCATCCCCTCCGTCAATGGGTGGTATTTTAGATACCTTAGCTTAGTGTAATGGTTTTACAATGTTTTCCACTCTAAAAAAATTGAAGGACTCACTTAGGTCAAACAATGATAAACGCGACTCGACGGGTCCGGCTGTAGCAAAACAACAATAAATCTGAACAAATTTCAGAAGCCGCGAGGTCGTTAGAGTTTTTTTTTTTTTCTGAAAAATCCCATAAACGTTTTCGACTGTAAATAGACTGGTCGGAATAATTCCTAATAATAATGCACTCAACTAATTGTTTAGGTCGAGACTCGAAACCGTAACGCGTACTCGAAGGAAAGAAATATTATTAATACACTTGTATATTTGTTTATTCGACAACAAGGCAATTGAAACGGATAAAAGAAAAATTGTCGTTACACATTTTATGTCTGTTATTGTATGTATTAATTTCTGACTTTGGCGAAAATGACGGACGATGGACGTTGCTGAACGAATCCTGGCTACGCCACTGATATCGGTTGTAATCGATTAATTGCCTACCGACGCGATTTACCCCGTACAGAGAATAATATATTTTTTTTTAAATCGTTTTACTCGTTTTCAATACGGCGTGCCGGAATATCTCTTAATGACGGTTCGCGGGAAAGGATAAAGTTCCCCTTCGTATCGTCACACTACCGGAAAACAAAAAAAAAAATGATGATACGTTTTTGGTCGGTCGAGAAAACACGCCCAATAAATGGTGGAATTCCGGCCCTGTGCTGCTGCGGTTATATAATAATGTATATTATATCTCGGCGCGGGTTAGGTGAAATCGAAAGAGGCGCAGAATCCCTCGGAGTTCGCCTTGTCACTTTGCTGGATAGAAACAAAAAAAAAAACGGGCTTCGGATAGAGCACCGTCCGCCGCAGCCCATCATCACTCGTTTGATTCGCTTTTTTACTCGCGTGCCTAATGATCCAAACACCGGGCCCCCGTCGTTATATGACACGTTTTGCGCGGTTCATTCGCCACACAGAGAGTAAATTTTTTTTTTCGCTTCCCCTCGTGGTGTTATATAGTGAAAATCGTTTGTCAAAATACCCCCATAACACCACCGTAGACGACTCTTATAAAAAAAAAATCACTTTTACACATTTATTAGCGTATATTAATAATAATAGAACTTCGAACGAACCGAATATGGCTTTTATATAAAAGTAACAGTGTTCTATAGAATTTTAAATGCTTACTCCTCCTTCGTGATGGGGTGTTGCCGGTGCGCGTTACACTAAAAAGCTTTAAAATGCCATTACGGCCAGTGTGTCTATTAACGTTTTCCGTAAAATACAAAATAAAAATAAAAAATGTATTCAAGAGATTCTCTTACGCGTCGCCCGCCAACAGACGTTTTTATTTAATTTTCGACATAAAAACGTGTAATACGTCATCAGTTTTGAATCGATCGTCGTTTATCGGATACGTATTATATTTTAATTTCTTCGCGAACACTCTGTAATAAATCAAAGGACAATATAAACACGTTTGTTTAACAACTCTGTGTGACGATGTCGAGTGGAAAATATTTTGCGGAAAAACAAAAAACGCGTGCACTAATGGGACTGAAATCAATTACTTTAGAACGGAAAAATGTGAGGATTAAGTAAACGCGAGTACAACAACTGTTTTAAACGGCGTTGACAGAGTGACGTCATCACTGTAAGGATATTAGTCGAGTCGTGTATTAATGCCTTTGGAAGTTATGACGAGTGCGCGGAAGAGAGAAGAGACTAATGCGACAGAGACGATCTGAAAGCGAAATACCTCGTGAAACGAATGATAGCTGAGTGTTATGAATTTGTATGCGTGTGTCCTTGTAGTCTCAAAATAATTTCCTTCCTTTGACCGCCGTCTGACCGCACCGGGCGAAGCATCAAGAACGTGACCGTAGACACGATTACAATTTTGAACTTGGATCGGGGGGCCCGAATGAATTTAAACCGAACAGACGCGTGTGTCTGTTTTAGTGTTACAATTATTAATATTTCAGTATATGGTCAGCTAACATTTGCGATTAGAAATAATACTGTTTTCCACACGAATTATTGACAAAATCTGTAAATCTGTCTTGTACGATCGAATTGCATTGCCAGTTTTTAATTCTTGCGCGTTAGGTATATACTCATTTGGAAAAACATCACGAATCGTTGTAGGCCGTTTTCTGTTTGGAGTTGACAGTACGGTTTTTTACTGCCATCATTTCGCATTATCGATTTTCAACAATTCCTAAAAATAAATATACGTCAAATTTGTATTCTATAATCATTATATAATCACCATTAATAAAACAAATGCTATTGCAGTAATTAAGCCTAATGAAATCATCCACTAATCTACAGTCCTTTCAAGACTATCAACAGTTCAAGTCTTTTTTCCATATTTGTTTACTAGGCTATCGATAATTTCGAAATACATAAATCCGCCGAAAGTATTACTATTCCAACGCAGTGGTTGTGCGGCACCTATATGGTGGTTGACAAATGGATGTCCTGCAAATCACTACGTTCCTTCCTTCTGCTTTTCATGTTAATATTATTTATTATTTATTATTATTATTATTATTATTTTAAATCACAGTTACAATACTTTGTAATCGTATTTCAACATCATTCTTCTCGGCAATTAAATTAATATTTGACCGCCACAATTCGGAAAAAGCTTTATTCGGTCATTTCGTCTTTCATAGTATTTATCACGCCATTAATCATATCGCAACAGATTTTTCCTTTTGTAGCAGATTTCCGTTGTAATTATTGAACGCTCGTGGTGTGCTGTTAACGATTTGTAAAACGTCTACTGAAACAATGACGCGAACTGTATAAATGAAACGACGTATTCGATAATGAATACGGATTCGTTATTGAAACAATTCGTGAAAACGGATTTCGCTGCAAAACTCTCTCGTGCCGTTTAACGTAATTTGACATTTTAGACGACCGGAAAACATTCGTTTTATGTGTATTCGTGTATACAGTGTAAAATATATGTGAATATAACGAATACGTTTTTAAACCGCTCGTGTTTAACCCCCCCCCGTACAAGGAGACACGATGTCCAGAAAAAAAAAAAAAAAAAGGAGTTATACGATCTGCGCTTGTACACACGTATAGTGAAGCGACACTATATAAAATATCGTCGAAAAACGACAATCGAAGCATCTGCGTGTAACCGAAAAAAAAAAATAAAATAAAAATATGTCGACGTTTTCGATCCGCGTGCTGCAACACGGTTTAGAAGACATGTTTTAATAATTTCTTAAAAGCGCGAAAACTTTTGAAACCCGTTGGCGGCCGCGCACCCGGCAAACGATGAATTTTTCATATATGATAAAAGAAAAGTTTTTTTTTCTGCGTCTTAAACCCAAACAGCAACGCTTCTCTTCCCGCGGCATCCGTGTCCACGTTGTTGCGTTATAAATCCGTAAAAACAAACCTCGAGTTACGTTACCGAATGAGATTATTTTTATGACGCGTGTGCTGCTCGTACGCTTATAAATAATATTTCGTTGTACGTTTCGATTGGAAATATACACCGAGTAAAATAATATACAAGTATTGATTAAACTCTTTTTGTTGGTCTCTAGGTCGTTACGTTCGATTAGGAAGAACGCTCACGTGGTACTTGTCGCTTTAGTAAGGAAAAGGTAATCAATTTCTTTACACTTACTACGCACACCAGCCTCCGCGAGTCGGCGTGGCCAATGATGCGACGGTCTTATTGGTTGATAACGTTGTGTTATTTTTCTTTTCAGCTTTGTGGTGAAAAACGAAAAAGACGTAACGTCCATTCTGACCAGTGGATTCAATAAGGTACGTATTCACGCGTGTACACGACTTAAATAAATCGCTCCAAAACGAGTGAGATAATACCACGTAGAAAACGAGGCGATTTTCTTAAAAATTTTACAAAAAAGAAACTTCGGTTTAACACATATTCGAAGCGTATTTTTCTCGATGAAAACGATTATAGACAAAAAAAAATTATTACGTACACACACTTCGTTTCCATTAAAAACGACTGTTATTAGTTTTACTTTTACTCGATTATTTTCAACCGTTGTTAACTGCGTTCTGATCGCCGCTAAAATATAATATATTTGTATTTAAAAAAAAAAAAAATAGCTACTTATTTTTACTTTTTAATTAGGTACCGTATAATTAGGATTTTTTTTTTAAATAATTATTTTATTTTTCTTATGCTCTTTATAATATAACGTTATACTATCAAATTATTTTATCGTTTCGTAACCTATTCGTGTGTTGATGTATACGTTTAGAAAAAAAATTTTTTTTCTACCGTACTTTGATCGAATTCTTTAGGGAAAAAAAATCTGTCATTTAAATGTATAAAGAAGTTCCATACAGTCTCGAAGCTATGTAAATTAAAAGAAACGTTTCCGTTAGACGGTTCGCTTGCACGGTTCAATAAAAATTGTTTACTAATATACGGTTTTTTAAGAAATAATAAAATATATATATATATAAATTGGTGAGTCACTGTTGACTGCTAACATTCCGAACTCTAGAAATCCGTTTGATCAGTGTTCCAATTGTGTGTCTTTTATTTTGTCTGTCAATCGGTGTTATAACGATGATTCTAGTGAATTCCGTTGTATACTTTTGGATCAAACAGCAAACCGTTCAATTGTAAACCACAATAACACGAAAACGACTTAATGCTTTCGCGGGTTTTTATACCGTTTAAACGTATAAAATTTCGCAACGTAATAATACGACATGTATCGGTATTTCGATTTTTTTTTTTTATTACCGCTCTTTTACAGTGAAAAAGAAAAAAAACGTACCGTCGACAAATACATTTGTAAACGTACGTATTTTTATTGCGATCTGTATTGTATTGTACGAACTGGATTTTTAAACGGAATTTAAAAAAATATATATCGATTAATTTTAAATTGACATATATAATTACATACGTATTGTTGTATAGGTATCGATTGAAAACTAGAAAAATTCTTCGGCGAAACGCGCTCTGTGAATTTCGCTAACGAAAATTTCACAAAAACAGAGAAAATGTAATTGATAATTCTAACGTGTACGGTATCTGGAAACTCTAAAAACAAATTATAAACTATAATAATTATTGTATTTTTAAGTGAATTTTTACGATTTTTATTCGGGAAAATAATAGTTAATGTCTGTCGGAGTTAAATAAAAACAACGCGTTTCTTTTATCGATTGTTGACGAATTTTCAGACGTACGAGATTGAAATCTCTCGTCGGATCTTAATCGCACTTGCAGTATTTTAACCGCTTATATAAAAAAAATAAAGCACTTTTTACTCATATCGTTTCATTTGAATTTATGTGCAGTATAGACGCGTGCAGTATTTATAAAAGTTAATTAACAATTTACGTGGTAATCCAATATTATTACGCTTTATTGGGAACGCGGGAAGATTGTTCCCGTTTCTTTTCGCCGTCCTTGGTTCCGCAATCTCAATTCGAGTACGGTCTGCATCGCTCAATTTACACTAGACTTCGTCTAGGTCATAATCGTCTTCTCTCACACGCATTTAAATTGGGTTTAAATCAGTCTCCCCCGTGTCGCCGTCATGAGGGAGAAGAAATCTGTAATCTCGACCCACTTAATTTTCTTTTGTCCTGACTTTAGAAAATCTCAGGGCCCCTCTACAATCGCAACTACGTTCTGCTGCGGTTCCTGCGGACACTGTTAAGTATTTTAGCTTCCCACCAATCCGCAAATAGTGTCTATTTAATTATCAATTTTCAGCTGGTTTTCTTGTTTAATACTTATATTTTATTTGCTATTTCTGTTTTGTAGTTTTGAGATCGTTACTTATATATTATTTCTTTTTGTTTATTATCGCGAGTTGTTTAATGTTTATTTTTATATAATCTATTAATTAATGTAATTGTTGACGTTCAGTGTGTGTACATATTACAAAACTTCTAATAAAAAAAATTACGCTATTCATAAATTATTTTATTTTATTATTTATAAGCTTAAATTTGTTACCTAATGTTTTTTTTTAAAGACTCTTGTTAGAACTCCGTACTTCGATATACTTCAGAAACTCTATTATTTATACGACTAGTGGTTGTACAATATTTATTGACCGGAAAAAGTAAAACCCGTAAAAGGAGGCTTACGCCATAAATAATAACGGGTAAAGAACCGAAATCCATATTTATATAGTAATTCGTTTTCTCTTCTACGATCTTCTTCGTGCTACTGCTGCAAGTGTTGATCGGTCCCCGTTTTATTATTATTATTATTATTTAAATTCTCAAGCAACCACGAAATATTTATACTTCAATAAACGTTCCGATATTTCAGTTTAATTTCGTGCAACCAATCGATTGAATCGTTTAAACGGTTTATAATATAAACTCGTACGGTTTGTATTTCACTCGTTTTGAATGCATTTAACATTTGAGTTCGCAAATATGATAAACAATATATTATATACACATATCCTATGATGTTAGTTCATAATGTATGTCCAATAGGTTAGGTTCGTTACCGTAGCCGAAGAAAAATAATATTGCGGCCGTTTCGAACGTTTCGCCGAAAACAGAGACAATACTTTCTCGTAACACTTTCGTTTCGCTTCTTTTCCGTTGTCCGATACGAAGATAATAAATACATCCAGCTAGAAAGTTCGACGCGGTTACGCCATAAATCCAAAGGAAGTTCCGAGTACCTTCCCGGTATATAGATTCAACGTATTACTTTTGATGGTCATTTTTACCAATTTCTCTTGTTAATACAACGACTGCGATATACTTCTTACACGTTTTATTTCACTTTCAGTGAATATCTAACGACGATAGGTGGCGTAAAAACGCGTTATCGTCTCGTTATTCGTTCAAAAACAATACATAAATATTATATGACACAATCGAATACTTATACCGTATACACTAACCGCGTTTCGGTTACAGTCCAAGTACGTACAAGTTGTAAGTAATTTTAGATTCTGATCTGAGCGACGATTGTATTGGTTTTACAATGATATTGGTTTTTTTTTGCCCCGGTAGCAAATCGCACTTAGTTTTATCGAATGAGCAATGATTTATGATTCAAATTTATTTGTTAATAACAAAACTCTAAAATCTTCATCCGCAAGAGTAATTCGCACTCAAGAGACACATCCACACCTGACCTCGCCGCCGCTGCTTTTTAAAATAATAATACGATTATACGATAGGTAATAAATATTACAATGATTTCAACGTGAATGTCCGAAAATGTTCCGAATATTCGTGCGGTTTATAGAACTGCAGCGTACGCAGCAAAGTACAATAAATATGTAACTATTTAATACCAGTGACACCGTTGGTGACTGCAAGGCGCGTGTGTTTTATGTGATACTTTTAATTTTATAGTTCTCCGTGCGGCACATACACGTTTTCTTTTATCTTCTATAAACAGAAGATCGGGTTATGGATAAAGTAACTGGTACGAACATTTTTGTACTCCTTACGAAAACCGTCCGCGTCCCCTCGACTCTGATACTCAGCTGTTGTTCGACAATAATAACTATTGGAATCCGAGAAACGCGGCGTAATGCGATAAATTATAATAATAATAATAATAATAATATGACCTAGCCGTGTCAGCTGTAATAAGACCGTCGATGAATTAATCACACAACGTTCGTTCATCGTTTTTACAGATAATCGTGGAAACATGCAACAAAAACGTATGGATCAAAGAGTTGCAACAACTGGAGAAGGAGGACATGGCGGTGCGGTCGATGTTGTCGCAGCAAGACGCAGTTTTAGCGGCACTCGACAAGACCAAAGACCTCGTCATAATTACCGACCTCAAACACAACGTTCAAGTAAACATTCGTTGAATTTGAAGATAGATTTTGTTTTTTTTTCGGAACTCCGACTTACTAATACACTCCTGCTGCAGGCTGTGTTGTACATTTTTTCCAATGATCGATAACGTATTGTTGCTTCGGTAAATATATGCCGACGAACGTTACGTCCCCTCGGGGGGTGCTCGACGCTCGTTCGTTTGCTTTCGGATCAGTGTTGTTGTTCTACAAATGTATATGGTGGGCAAGAAAGAAAGAAAAAAAAACGCGATTTGGATGGAACGAGGCTTTATTATACCTATATATATATATATATATATATGTGTGTAGGTAAAACCGTGAAATTAAATTACCTCGTCGAAACTCCTGCGATGGCCGCATTAGGAAAACCACTTTGCTGCTGTTTAACATTTCCTAGCCGTTTTAACCGAGAAAACTTTTCGAATCCGTTTGGCGAATCGAACAGTACTCGGTACTCGTTTCGCAATAAAATAAACACGTAAAAATATTTTCGACGATACCCGATAATTTATTATCAGTATATCGTCGAAACGAGATTGACGTTTATTGACGTGCAAAAAATGTTCAATTATATTTTTAAACAAATCTCAGCCCTTACGCGTAAATCCTTTTTTATTCAATAGTAATACAGACACAAATTCTGTTTATACGTTTTTTTTTTTTTTATAATTATAACGATTTTTTTATATTTATTATTTAAAGTAACGATAACTAGTCTGAAAGACACGTTCGTCACGCATATTTTACAAATGTCTTTGAAACGAATCTACATAGTATTATATCAGATTTCCAATTTTTTCCCTACGTAAACGGCTAATTTTAAATATCTGTACTAACGTAATACTAATTATTTACACAATATTAACGTAGAGGTTTATTATGAATATTTTCACGCTTATAGTGGAAATTTAAAACTAAAACATTTCAATCAATTTTCTTCGACGACGAACTAATTATATATATAAGATAACAATTCGGTTTTCCAATATTATGTCATACAGTCCTTTGAGTCGGAATAAATTACAAAGAAACGGAAAACATTTTTATAACTCTGTACGCCGGAGATAAACTTTGTGCTCGAGCCAATCCCCGTGTTTGACGCAATAACGAAAGAATTACACTATAAACGTTAACGTCTCGGGAAGAGGTTCATCGATTTTGTTTGTACACCGCTCGAACATTGCGGACGCAGTAGGACGGCGATTGTATACGCTTTGCACTCGAGAAAAATCTAATTCCATCGAATTCGTATTGGTATTAAGGAAATAACAGTAATAATCATAATGTTTTTTTTTTTCTTTAGTTTTTTTCACTCTTTTGTCGAAACTTTTGACTCGCGAAGGTTCCGCTGTAAGCCGCGGTATGTACAACAAACATTTAAGAAAAATCCGCTCTCCGGCACTTTCGAACGGGACTTAGTGTTTCGATTTTAAGACGTATATGCGCGTCACTTAGTATTAAAAACGTTTTCAACAGAGACGTACGAACCGCGCGATTTATCCCTCCTTAACGAACAAAACGCAAAAATCTCGCCGTTTAATACCCCGCGTGGAACAGTAGTGGAATTTCTTAATATTTCATAATCGTAGGATTTATATTTTACCGTTTCAATTTTATTGGGTCGCGAATAAATATTGTGTCATGAAAAAAAAAAACAAAAAATCGCGCACACTTTTAAAAAAAATCAGTTTTTTTTTTCGAGTAAATACCGAAAAAAAAAATTACCATCACCGAAAAAGTGTTGTGTTTCGCGTACGTCGTTATAATAATAATAATAATAATAATAATAATAATAATAATAATAATAATAATGCGGCGTATACCCGCGCGGCCTACCATTTTCTTTGCGCGTATAATTTTAAATTTTTTAAACGAGATTATTGTTTTTTCGATTATATAATATTGTAATATGTTATTATATGTCACAGCGTCGAATATGCAAATTTTTTTCATTCCGTTTTCCTTTCACTCGGATGATAATAATAATCGGTTTATATATTATATATACATAGGTACGTTATAAACAACATTATTGGTAAAAGTCACTTTTATCTACGCGCATAAATACGTCATAACGTATCGATTTTTTTTTTCTGATGTTTACGTATTTCTATAATATTTCGGATAAACATTACGCGTTTTATTATTAAAAACAAGCGTACAAAAAAAAAACCGAGCCGGTGAATTTTATTAGATTATAGTATAATGTAATTATTATTAAAAAAAAAAAAGGAACAGCTCGAACGGCCGGAATAAATTATAATTTTACTCGACAACAATATCAAAATATTTAGAATCGCGGCGTAAAATCAATTATTATCTTTAATAATAATCCCGTTTCGCCGTACATAACCGTGTGTACCAACAATACGCATTATAGTAGAATTATTTTCGAGTGTTTTCTTTCTGTATAGGTAAAATAATTTACCTGGTAAACGTTAAAATACGATTATTTCGATAATTACATTTGAATGTACTAATATTTATATTGGACAAAAATGTATATGAGACTGCGTTTATACGTGTAATATTATCGAACTGTTCCGTAAACGCTATACTAAATTTATACTACCAGTGTACGTACAAAAAAAAAAAAACAACGGGGCTATATAATATGTACGTTTTAATGTTTTACAAATAGTTTTGTATACAATTCGAACGTTATTTAATTTACTATACGAGCGTATAGTATATATATATATATAGTGTTGTAAACGTATATGATTGCGATAATAACGTAAAACGTTTAATATTTATAAAATATAACCCAATGCAGTATAAACCGCAATTTCCATTTCGACTTAAAACGGCTTTAATAAACGTGAAATATATGATGTTGCGCGTGTATATACATAGTGCGAGCGTATAGCGCGTTGGTCAATATACACTCGATATAATACGTGTACGTATAACATCTCTTTTGGGACCCACGTCGTTATTTCGTAAACGGAAAACGCGATATACGTGTACACTTACACTTTTGTTTTATCATTAATACACCGGGGCGGCCAGGAAACGAACACAGAACCGAATCGAGTAACGTTATCCCGAACGTAGCTTGTATAGCTAGCTAGCCGCTAATCCTTTAATCCTCCATTTGCTGCAACGAATGCTGCGTGTACAGCCATATTATATACACGGTCTTCAGAAAACGGGAAAACTCTCGCAAAATTTCGAGGAAAAACATGTATTTCCAAATTTTGTTTTTGAAAATAAAAAGTAAATTAAATGTCATTATTGGTCTCCAGATAGAAAAAAAAAACCTTTAGATTTTTAAAAATTAGTATCTACAAAGACGGTGTCCGCTCGTACGTGTACTAATATATAATAGTCCCAGTGGCGGTTATAAGGGGGGTTATAGGTAGATCGTCCTCCAATAGGATTTGATATTTTTTAATTTAGTATGTCTCGGACCTAACAGCATCGGCTTGTGTACCGTGTAAGTTGGTCCAATTATGCTATGGTTATGCTCCGTTTTCGCCCCCCTCTCCCCTTTGAACATCATGTATAAGGCTGGAATTAGTGATCGAGCGTTTAGTACTTAGATGACGATAAACTCGGTCGGGTACAGTGTAAACGAGTAAACGAGTTTACAACTAGGAAGTCCTTACGTTAATTTCATTTTATTGAAATACGCAAAATAATATCATTAATAATAATAAAGATTGCATACGCGCGTACGATCGGTCGCGCTCGGTCAGCGTCAAACTAAACACCCGCGTATACCGACGTGGCGCGTCAGCCGTCCGTAATAAAACAGGAAAAGAAAGTAGTCACCAGATAGCGTTACGACACAACATAGAGGGCGTGGCAGAACGGCGCTTATAAATAGCGGTCCGAAACCATCGGACCGCTCAGTGTAGTCACGGCGGTCGAGCGTGAACAACGTAGTTCGCGTCTGACTGCGGTGTGTGGTTGGTGTTCGTGACTGACCGCTATTTATGCGTCTACCGCCTTTCTGCCACGCCCTCTATGTTGTGTCTTAGCGCTATCTGGTGACTACTTTCTTTTCCCGTTTATCGTTATTTCGTTTACGTTTCTTCCTTTTTGGATACGATGAAACGCAATCACGACGTCCTAAATTCAACTACACAGCTAATGCACAAGTGCGTGAACCGTTCCATTAGGCCATGATTACAAAATGGCAAGAATTCGTGCACGAAATATGCATATCATTGTTAACAACATTCATCAGAGCTATCAGAATTACTTCCAAATTTTTCCTGGCCGATACGTCCGAGTTTTTTTGTTTTTTTACTATAATCGTTTTTCGCGTAATATATCGTGTTGTAACGTGAAATGTTTGAACTTGCAGTATATGAATAAATCGGGCTCGACGATTTTGGGATATACCGCCGAAGACGTGATAAACAAACCGCTGGCCGCATTCCACCAGCTGGGCGATATCGACCAGATCACCAAAAAGCTCGAGAAAAACATCGAATGGGACGGTAAAGTATCGTGGAAATGCAAAAACGGCGAACACGTGTACCTTCAGTGCCGGGCTTCACCGTTCCGATCGTTTGGAAAGTGAGTTTCGAAATTTCAAAATTACTCCTCGACCCTTGTCGTCATAATATGCGTATGCGCGTTGTCCCGCCCTGCAGGCAATCACCAGGCGGACCACAAAACGATTCGTAAAAAAAAACCTTTAAAAACCAAATTTACTGTAATCAAATAATTCTCTCGAATGTCTTATGTGGTTTTTTTTTATGTTGTAAAAGACTTAATAGATACAGATATTCGCTTACCTTTAATAAAGACAAAATAATATTGATAAGTGAGTCATCGTGTTCCGTCTTCGTTGAGAAAATGACTGTATTTAAATTTTAGAAAAAATAATCTAGTACGTTTTAGTGTCATTTTTTTTATCGTTGTACATAAAAACGAGTTTGAAGTTTAAAAAGTTTATTTTTAAACATGTATTTTATATTGATAAATTTCCAATTTAAAGAAGTCGTCCGATGTTTTTTTTTTAATGGCACTCATCCCTTCATCTATGAACACAAAATTGTGACTGCTGTCTTGATTGAACACATTGGGAACGATTAAGCTTAGGAGGCTTAATCAAGGGTGTCGTCATGGGTGACGTAATGGACTCTTAGAATTAAGAGATTTAAGAGGAATCGTACAATAAATACGTGTTACTCGCGCGGTACTGTTCTCATTTTCTCAGAGACTAAAAACATTTAATCAAAGTAATTAAATAAGAAAAATGTTTCCCTTATACCGTGTCGTAAATACGCGTTATATTTCCCTATTATGAGGATACCGAGCCAACCGTAATTCGTGCGTAAAACACATTGTGCGGTGTACAAGGTTTCTCGCGAATGGTGTTTATAGTAGACGTTCCAAATGTTTACAGTGTATTATAGTCTATAGAGAAGAACTTTTTCTGTGTCGTAACGTTTTTAATTTTTGCCGAACACAAATTCTATTTAAGTGATTCTTTTGTAAATTTTCGATTTTAGTTTTTCATTTATTTTTAAAAATTTATCTAGTAGTGTTATTAAAAAACAAAATAAGACCATTACGATACAAATAAAACTCTCCTCTGTATATACTGTAAAAATGTGGAAGTCTTACTGTAAATATAGGATTCGACAAAACCTTGTCCCCCGCAAAACGGTTTTCTTTTTCATAAATATCGTGATTATATAACAATAAAAAAATTATATTGAACTATTTTTTAATGACTTTCAAAATACATTTAAATATTTTTTGAATTGTTAGATTTTTATTTTTGTTAAAGTTTCATACAAATAATTGCCTACGTCTTTAAAAAGAGGTTATGAAACGTCCACTTGATATTAAAACGTTTCCTCTTTTTTATTATTATTTTTTTTTTTTTTTACGTATTTCGTCCAAATAACTTTACTCTGTCAATATTGGATTTGTTCATCTCGACGTCGAAATCGAAATCGGTCGGGTAAATAAATAAATAACGATATCCGAAGTGAATACAAAAATATTGTTCACACGCGAACTAATAACGTATAATAATAATCAAATCGTGTTCCCCCTTCTGTTCTTATACCGTTTAATAATCGTTTTGTTGTTTCTTCTAATATAATATGTAAATATATTTAGCGCGATTATATACTAACGAAAGTGTACTATTTTTTTCCAGGGAAACGACAAATTACATATACGTACAAGAGAGCATAGTGGACGGGCATGGCTATCCCAGAGGAAGTGTACCGTCCATTCGTAAAGGATCGTATGACCTTAAGTCTATTAATAGCGATGGTAAGAGTATGAAACCGCGCACGAAACATACGCGTGATAGGATTGTATAGAAATTATTCATTTTAATCGATATTTACTAGGATAAACAAATAAAAAAAAAACAAGTACTTCAAATTCTATACGTTTTTATAAAACAACGTAGTTTTTTACTAATTTTTTTATGGGTTTTAAATAAAATGTAAAAAAAAATGTAGGCGCATTTACCGAGTAAAAAACTGTACTCAGCTAAACCACTGAACAAAACTCGCTATGCGATTAACCTAAAACAAACCTAAAATTTCGTAGTAAAACAGTAAGATTCACGTCACGGGGCCGCTTATTACAACTCGCAAAAATAATAATAACAATATTATGTACTGCGCAACTCCCTAGCTTTGCTCTGCAGAATCTAAAATATTCTTCTTTCTTCGTATTCGACCATTCGTATCATACTGTCAACCATAATTTTTGCCAATTCCCTGTCTATCCATCGCCAAAATATGCCAATCATTATCCGTCTCCACCATTTGAACATCATTCGTCACTTGGTCCTCTCATCTTAATCGCGGTCGCCCCAAAGGTCTCTTTCCTTTCGGCGCACCACGTTGAACAGTCCGAAATTAAAAAAAACGTAGAAATTAAGTCTTCGGAGTGCAGTATTTTTTGTACGACGACGTGTTTTTTTTTTGTATTCGAGAAGTTGGTTAGATTATTTTCTCGCGTAGCAAATTTTATCTAATCATTACTACTTTATTTGACACGTTTTTCGATTTTTTTCGGCGTCACTATGTAGGTTGGGGGTACAGCTTCAATTTCTACCTTTGTAAACCGAATTTTATCAAATTTATTTCTAGGCGATTTATTTCCTGTGAATCCTGTCCCCTCGTACACGAATGAGAACTAATCTAATCGTTTTCGAAACGCTCGAAACTAATGCGCACCATATTTTCTCTGAGTACGCTCGATGATAACGTGTTCATGTGTGTGTAACACCTGTCGAGAAGTTAAATTAACCACCAATACCACCAATGTGTATCACAGTAGAGTAACAAGACAATTTTAACGCTTTTGTGACAAAACACATGTTATATGGTAAAGACGTTTTCTTTGTCCCCATATAAATATAACTGGACCGATTTTGACATCAATAAATCGGTCTTGATTACTACTAGCTGACTACAATATACGGACGACGGGCTGTAATATATGCCAAAAAGAAAATATACCTAGTTAACTATTGCCGTTTAATCGTTGATCAACGAGGTGGCGGTGCTTATAAATAGACCACCACCACACATTACAGTATTGAATATTATCGAATTGATATGACCTGGCTCCTTTATTTCCATTCTGTTAACACTATAAATTAATAAATATTTTAATATCTCGTCGGATTTAACGAAATGGTGGCTGCACTAAAAGTGTAAACATTCCCCAAAAATCTCGACGAGAAAATCCTGCGCCGCCGCTTATATGATGGATCCGAAACGAGCAGCTATAGCGGAATAGCCAATTCGAAGTCACGGAATACCAATCAACGTCCTATTATTGTATTTTAAAATTGTAAATTGCCAGGAAATAACGATTCGTACACGGTTATTTTTTGCAATTTTTTTTCCGAAAAATTAAGGAAAACGTTAAATATGGTACCTCCCCCATCTGCGTATATTCGTTAATTTTACAACGATATAAAACTCTTTCAATCACAAAAACGTTTTGCCAAATATCAACCTGCCTTGTCGTTCTTAGGGTGTAAAATTATATCGTTTCCGCTGTAAATTGTAAATTTCGTGCGATCTATACATACAGTTATTGAAATTAAATTTTTTATAAAATATATACACTCGCGTATACGAAAACGTACAATTTCCGTGCAGGTTGATAAATCGTTTTTAAAAATATTGTATTCGACGTTTTCGCCCAAACAGGTGCACAATCAGCTCGGAGACAGAGTCTGGCAAAACTACATAATTTGCCGCTCGAAGCGCCGATCACGAAAGTCATATCGCTGATATGTACCGCTCAAGAAAACTCGAACGATCAAGTGGTACAGATTCTGGACAAAGTAAGGAGTCTGTATGCAGTGGTGATATGTCGGTTTGATCGTGGACACGTTCGCTAACCAAAAAAAAAAAAAAAATGCAAAACATGATTTTAGGTGGTCGACATTCTTCGCGTTACGGAATTGTACTCGTCGCATTTAAAAACCGAAAACATCAAGTTCGACGATCCCGTCACGTCGGACCTGATCGGAGCACTTATTACGGTACTTGGTCGTCGTTACATTGATACCGATGACATTGCTACTAGCGTAGTATATGTTCTTTATATATATATATACGCGTTTGTCTGTTTGTGAATTTTTTTTTTTTCCATTTGATTTTACAGCAAGGCCCGGTGCACGTGACGTCCACGCGGAGGAGCTCGAACGATTCGGCCACGGTCAAGAGTCAGCCGTACGGTTTGAGTGTGGCCAAGATGAACTTCATGACGAGCGTAACGCCTCAAATCAAAGAGCTCTTGGACATGTCTTTGTATTGGGATTTCAACGTGTTCAAACTCGAAGAACTCACCATGAAAAGGTGATGTAATTAGATAACCGATGACGTTTTAAACTGGGTATAGACGTTCGTAATCACATTTCTATGAAAAAAAATATATATACGAAGTTATCGATAAAATTAAAGGCACTTGCTTGATAATCAAAATTTAATTCAATCATATTTTTTAACTTAAAAAAAATTTGTTTTACGTATTGTAATAATTTTAAATATTATAATAGCTGTAGACGTTAGAAAAATCTTTAAAATTCTGTTTTCCTCTTTCGTTGGACACATTTAGTTCCGTACTTGTTGTTTTTCAACACGTTGAACAATGGCCAAAAGAATACGACAAAACTGGACAATTTTTCAGCCAAAAAAAAAAAAAATAGTAAAAAAAACCCGTCAAATGTTTTGTTACATTTTAGTCGCTATCAGTGTTGTTACTGTTACGAAACACCATTACCCACCCCTAATTAACAACATGTTCAGTATAATGATAATGCTGTTATCAGCGGTTTTACATTAACCGTTTATAATATACGTCTGTGTCCGATGATGATAGATTAATGATTACAAGATGTAATCGCGGTATTTAATTAACTAAAGATTAAATTTTGCATTCATAAAATATATTAAAAAATATACTACATAAATACAGAAAATGGGGGCACGAACCTCCTGTGCCCCCCCCCTTAAATACGCCACTGTGTAATATGTGTTTCTGGTAAACGGATGATATTGTAAAATGTTGTTCGGTTGAAATGGAAAACAAAAATACTTAACGGTTATCGTATACCTTTTAGACCTTTGGTGCATTTGGGAATGAATCTGTTAACACACTTCGAAGTGCACAAGACTTTGGGTTGTGACGAACGGACGTTACACGCGTGGTTAACCGTGGTCGAAGGCCATTATCACGCGAAAAACACTTACCACAACTCTACACACGCCGCCGACGTGCTACAAGCGACCGCAATGTTTTTGGAAAAAGATCGCATCAAGAAGCTCTTGGACCAGCTGGACGAGGCCTGTTGTTTGATCGCGGCTATTACACACGACATCGATCATCCGGGAAAATCGAGGTATACGCACGACAGAAACCTAATCGCGACGTTTAATCACAAAGCGTCATGATTATTATCAAACGTGTGCCCCCCCCAAGGAGATCAACTCTCGCCAATTATTTTTCGCTGTATTTTTTATTTTTTTTTTATTTTTTGTATGAAAAATACACTACATTCCTCATTCTCGCGTAAGTTATTCAGCTGCAAAATCTATTTCGGATTGTCTTCAACGCGAATTCCTCTCGGTATGAATATTGACAAACACGTCGTTAAATGAATTGTATAAAAAAGAAAGAAAAAATAGATAACGGGGAAACGTTTTTTCTGACACCACTCAAACGAAGTCGAAAATCAATCATTTAGACTTTACGTAGTGTATATAGTAATTTGTGTCCACGGAAACGTCGTATAAATTCCGTCCGTAGTAAAAAGCGTTGAAAATGTTTAAAGTTTCATTGTTAATTTTTCCTCTTCCGTCAAAGTGATGCTGATCTCTTGTCCGTTCTGTTCTTGAGTACGTCTCGGCCATATCGGGACCCTTAATTCAACGGTTAATCGTATAGGACTCGGACTAATCTGAATTGCCTACAATAAACGGTTCTTCAATTGATGACTACTCCCCGACCTAACTTTCCTATATAGATGTTAATTTTCGTATCCCGTCCCACTCCACTCGTTGCGCCTTTGCATATTCCCGTTTTTCCTACCGATTATGCACGTAACTAACCAGGATAGAGACCCTTGCCAGTGAGAACCTCTCGTATCTCGCCCTAGTTCATCAATAATTTTTTTATATACACGTTTCTATAGAAATTATTTCGTACTGTACTCTCATTTTTTACGTACGTATTATTATTATTATTATTATTATTATTATTATTATTTGGTTGCAGCCCGTTAATAATACGTTTTTCAAAATAATATAACGTTTACGACGACAGCGTGTGTAATGTGTTTTATATGATATGTTTTTATTAGCGCATTTTTATGTAACTCTCAAAACGATTTGGCTCTGCTGTATAACGACATAAGCGTTTTGGAATCGCACCACGCCGCTCTGACGTTTAAGCTGACAACCAGGGACGACCGGTTGAACATTTTCAAAGGTATTTTTTGGCCGGTGTTCAAAAACGTAGTCGATTAATAATAATAAAAAAATTTTTAAAAAAAAAACCAAATTCGTGTTTAGGTTTGGAAAAGGACACGTACAAAGTGGTACGTCAGAACATTATCGACATGATATTGGCCACCGAGATGACGAAACATTTCGAACATTTAGCGAAATTCGTGAGCGTGTGCAACAAACCGTCGAGTATGGACGAAGCGTCGGTCGACGGACTGGTGAGTCCGAACAGAACTCTTTTGACGTTCACTTAAAGCCGAACACGGACTTGTGGCGTTCACACACTTGCTCTACAATACGTTAATGGAACGCTCCTCTTACGCTACCTGATTATTATTTGTCGTTTTTATTTTTCTAGACACCCAGCGAAGTGAGCCCCGCCGAATCCGTAGTGCCGACCAGCGCCGAGGAGGTAAACCTGGTGAAGAGAATGTTGATCAAGTGTGCCGACGTGTCCAATCCTACCAGGCCGTTAAAGATGTGCGTGGAATGGGCTAAAAGGATCGCGGAAGAATACTTCAATCAGGTATTTATATACGGATCTAAACGACGCGTCTTTCTATCATTTTGACCGATCGTAACAAAAAAAAAAACCGTTTTGATTCCAACTGAATAATGAATTACGGTTTTTTGAAAATCTCGTTTCGAGAAAAAACAGTTTTTTTTTTGTTGACATTACTCGCCAATTAAATCAAATGTTCTTTCTGTTTTTGTAGACCGACGAAGAGAAAATAAACCATTTGCCCGTGGTGATGCCCATGTTCGATCGAGCCACTTGTTCCATACCGAAATCGCAAATCGGCTTCATGGACTACATTATAAACGACATGTTCGAGACATGGGACTGTTAGTATAATTACGTACAATCCAGTAGCTCGAACGTTTGTTCGTTCGACTTTCAGCAATACTCACCGCTTGATATTGTTTTACAGCGTTCATCGACATGCCGGAGATGCTGTACTACATGAGGAGCAATTATCAGTACTGGAAAGACCTAGAAGAAAAAGGAATGATCAGCTTCAACGACATTTGCAAAATGCCAAAGATCTTACCGAAGATACCAGAGTCCAGTGGCAATCAATAAGGAAAAAAATATCAAATTTTTTTTTCAACCTTGTCTCGAACTATATTTTAAGAATGCCTGTCCATCACTACTATATCGTACGATACATTACGCGCAATATAATATTATGTGCATACCTATACGACTGTCAGTGTAATGTAGGTCCGACAGTAGTAGTTCCGTCAACTTCAGGGAAATAACGTTTCTTTTATTATTTCAAGTATGTTTAGCGTTTATCAACACAGAAGATTCGAGTGAAAATAGTTAATGAACAAACGAGACGTTTGTACATTGTGCACATAATATAATATGAATATATTTCTGTTCAAATTGTAAATATTTATAGTATATTATTAATATATATATATAATTATATTTATTTCATTCGAATCGTACAGGTTCGTTATTTTCTATCATTTTATTAATTTCTATTAAGATATTATATATATATATACATGCGTGATACTTACTCGCCATCTTATGATGATGTGTTTATCGTAGGAAATCTTCGATTTGTTTTAAATCCATTTCGAAAGTACTAAATATTATTATAAGTCTAAATACGTTTGGTTTTTAGATTGTTTGGCCAATACTTTATGTACCTACCTAAATATCATCACGGTAAATTATATAATATGTTACCAATATAGAATTAATGAACGACTACTACTTTATTATATAAAAAAAATTAATAATTATAACTTTAAAACCCTTCCTGGATGTATCTCGTATTTAATGCCTATCAAATTGTTCTTACATTTTTTTATTTTATTTTGAAGACAAACTTCAGACTTTTTTTTTGTAAATATATAATTATTTATAAACTGAGTTTTTACAATATTCGTGTATATGACGTATCCAAAACGCCCCGATTTCTCAGCATTTACATTACGATGTTTTTCTCTAAATTAGTCCATAACATTAATATTAATATAATATTAGGTAATAATATTTGTGGTTACTTTGAGATTTCATTTCTCTCCTCCTCCCTCGCCGTGCTAACACTGTTAATTTCTATTTCAAAATATATCCGAATACAAGGTAAAAAAAAAAAAAAAATAGATTCAAATTTTTAAAAAAAACGTTACCTAATACTTATTATTGTTCTTCTATATACATATTTATCCTCGGTTCATCAAAACGAATTACTTATGTTCTGATACTGTAAACATTTTCTATTTTTACATTTGAATGACAAACTGCTTATGTTATTTTATATAAAAAAAAATATATATACTATTAAATTAATAATACTATATTTTGTATGTTCTAATATTTAATTATTTATGAAAACGATACTGTGTAATTTCTCGTAAAATGTATTACCGTTACAGCTTTTGTATATAGTTAAAATAGCAAACCCGGAATGTAAATAGCAAAAACAAAGCCCTTTATAAATACATTCTCGTTGATGTGTTAACGTATCATTACTGGTGAATTATTCATTAAATTACAAAATGTTTGTACACTGAAATGATCAAATATTGTATTTCATCCGAATAAACTACTTAGTTAATTATATGAAGCTCTATGTTTATCTCGTGTACTACACTGTTATACAAATAATTAAATTAAACAAATTTTGTTTTTTAACAACAACGAAACGTAAATAGGAATATATATATTTATTATTGTAAGTTTTAAAATACATATTTTAAAATCGTGTGTTCTTTGTTTTGTGTTTTATAATATCTTTAGTTTAAAAACAACTGTATAATATTATACATTATATTGTTCTTCATTGTAAATTTTATGGTTAAACATTTTAAAACTTACCGATATAATTATAAGTCAATTGTGGAAAATGATTTATGCGTGTTGATTTCGTTTATTTACTATACGTATATTATATTAATTGAAAAAAATATTGATTAAAAGCAATTCCAATAAAAATGTAATAATTAACTTTTCTTCTTTTTTTTTCGTTAAACAATTGGTCTTGTTTAGATGATGGAAAAAAATCATATACGTCGAATGCAAACGTATTTAAAGCTCAGTAATAACGACGGCGGTATAGCTTTGTTGGGCCCCAGACAAAATAGATATTATAACTCATGGCGGCTGGGCTTTTTAATTTATCTTCGTATATGTTGATTTTAATCGTTGAATTCAAATCTGGAAATTATTATTCTGGCAAAAAATAATCCAGGAATTTTTTACCCCACAAATTATTATTAAAGAAATGTATAATTATTATATATTATTTTCAATGTATCGATAAAAGTGAAATAGTTTTATATTTTTCTATTTTATTCTTTGAATGTTAACACTACAATAATTTTCCAAAAATATTTTATTTCTCATATATAATTATCGTATTATAGGTTCTCATACAGCAGTCGACAAAGCTAATGTGTACAGTATAAATATTTAAATTAAATTGTGAATCAAATGTTGAAAATTTGTAATTCATACAAAATTGAATGAATAATTGAAATTTTAATGTTTGCAATGAAATATTTAATAATAATTAAGAAATGTTTAGTTTCAAGTACTTATTTAGTCGTGGTAATTGAAAGTGACTAGTTATTATAATATATACCTAGCGTGCATAAATTACTATTTTATTATATAAATTTTAATATCATTTAACGATGATATTAATTGTCATACCTTTTACCTATGTATATATTGATATTCAACGTTTAATAGGAAGTCGCACCATAGTTTTTTCGCGCGTGAAACGTGCTTTGGGATATGCAAGTGTCTGGTAAAACTGTGAGTGTAGTCTTAATGTATAACTCTCTATACAAAATTAAATAACATAATATTATCCAAAAGTTTACACGTGCAAATATCCATAAAATTATTAAAAGTCAAGTGAATAATATTTCAGAAATTTCCGTTTTTTCTAAGTCACGAAAAACGCGATGAAGTTTCCAAACAAGCCTTCAAACAGAGCTAGTCCACTTCAAACGTACCATCACTGTTTCCTGCGGTCTACAAAAGGAGAAACGCGGTGACATGCAACAACAGAGTAATAGGTCGTATAAACCGGAAAATCGAAAAGAAGAATTCAGAAATGTGTGAAATGACGTAGTGTCTTTAGAGTTGTTGTAGTTGTATAACCACACTGCACTACAGTGCTTGAAAACGTATCCTTAGTTTCCGATGTAGAAACTCGAGTTACGTTCGACTGATATTATAAATCCATATTAACGGTGGTCGGAGTGAATCGAAATAAGTGGAACGATGGAAGCATCTCAAGTTTTGAAAGGGAGGGGCAAAGTTGTGTACGGTCCATATTGTTGAAAAATAAGCAAGTCTTTTTTTCAGCAAAATGCCCTATTTAAACTTGATGGTAAACTACATTTCTTATGATTGTGATTGAGTGACTTTTAAATCTACCGAATATGTTAACATTTTAGAAAACCAAACGGTTCTTACATAGAAAACGAAATGATTTAAAAATATTTTTCTTAAAAAAAAAAATAAGCAACATAACTACAAATAAAATTTTTTTAAAAATCCAAGAAGGACGAATAATTTTAAACAAAATAAATGGGGGATGGAATATGCTAACTAAAATAAAGTGGAGGGATGGCATCCCCACCCCACTTCGACCACTCACCACTGCATATTTTAACATATAATATGCGTGTATACTTACATATCGAATTAGTTCCACACACACACACACACGAACGGAAAGTACCTTGGATTTATTATGACGTATAACCTTGGGCCAGCGAAGGTTTCCCACTCGGAATTATTATTATGAACTTTATTTTATTTCGTTGGATTTCAAACGTAAAATGTGATAAGTTTGTTGTAAGTACATTAAACGCGTTTTACAAATGATACTTACCTGTACGTATCATCGCAGCCATGGTACCACCGACGACAGCACTAACAATAGACAATTAGCAATGTAACCTTGCGTTTTCCGTCATAAATTATAAATTAAATTCACTATTCTCGACGACGTCCGGAGGGGCGGCCAGTGTTTAGAAATTCGATATTTTTTCGCGCGCGTTTTATAATAATTATTTATAAAACGAATATAATATTCTAGATTCTGAACGGAGCGAGGAACGTATTGGCTCCTTTTACAACGATGTGTTTCTTTTTTTTTTTTAAATTTTTTATGTCTGTCAAAAATTCTACCAGAAGGAGTGCTCCGATCTTTTCGTGCAGCACCTTTTCCGAATGAAAATTGCATCTAGTTTGTACTTTAATAGTGTCGTTTTTCGATTTTCTCAATACTTTTTTCAAAAGTCAGGAAAAACTAGCTACGTTACATAAAAAATTACATAAAAACGCTGCAAATGCAATTTCGTCTTAATCGATTGTCGTTTGTTTATTACGCACCGAAGCCCAAAATCGTTTTATCGAATGCAACGATTTATCGTTGCTTTCGAATTTATAACAAAAATCTAAAATCTTTATCCAAGTAATTCACTTAAGCGATATCCACAACGACCACAACATCCCGTGGCTCGCTACTTTTTTTTTATAAAATTTATTTACGAATATCGACTGTTGCGCTATATTCGCGTTTCCAAAAAAAAAAAAAAAAGAATTCACTTCGAAAAACAACTTTTGACAAACACAATTTATCTTCTACTATACATTTATGGGTTAAAAGCGGAATAAAAAAAAAAAAAAAAAATGTTTATAACACGCGTAATACTCCGTCGTCTATAAAATTCAATCGATACGATATTATGTCTTGTACAAACGGTGAAATTCGAATATTGTAAAAAGTTAATTTTTTTTTTAGACTTTCTCGCGATGTACTGCGCGAAATGTCTTTTAAAACAAATATTACATAAACTCGTACAATAATAATAATAATAATAATAATAATACTAAATATATCAGTGGCGTAGCCAGGATTTTTATTTGGAAGGGGCTGAGGCTGATAATTTATTTATTAATATGTGTGGTCGGTGTACTTACTAAAAAACTGATTATTTATTCATTTCTGGAGGGAGGGGGACTGCAGTCCCATCAGCCCCCGGTGCTGGGGGGCTACGCCAATTTTAATATTTATTAATTTTTTTTCGTTCTACGACTCGAATCGGGCTTGAAAACTGGTCATTCATAAATTTCGGTCCTGCCGGTCTCACCACCGCCGATGCTCAGACATCAAATTTTTCCTATTTCCCTTAAAGGAGATTTCCGTTGGAGGAAAAAACGTCGTAAACTACAAGACGTTCGATTTCCGCGCGGATTTCTTACTGGCCTCCGTTTTCCTGGCGACCTGTTGACGTACAGCCCATTCATATTATTGGAAATTAAAAATTTTTTTTTTTTCTGCACAGATATTTAATACGTAATTTGTACGTCCATTTACACACTTTATACGCGACCGTTTTAACCGGAATAACTAAAAAAAACACTTGGCGTGTCGTCACACTACACTCGGAAATTTACATTTTTTTCCTCCACTGCAGTTATTCCATACGGAATTTGTACGTGAACATTTACTGCAGAATTCTGTAGCCGGTCGTAGGTGTATACAAACAACAATGTATAACAAGGCGGTATAAAAAAAAACACCAAAACGCGCAATATATTTTAAATAAAAAATATTTATTGAAAAGACGCGGTCGTTCGCGAACTGGGTCGGCGTTAAAAGACGCGGCGCGACCCAGTGACCCGATTCAGCAAGGAAACGGGACTCGGAAGCACGTTGCACCAAGTCTCTGGCCACGCTGTACTTCTACCGCTGTTATTACGGCAACGTCACAATCAGTGCCGTAGATAGGATTTTTATATGCGGGGGGGTGGGGGTGTTCAGTGCTATAGATAGAAATTTAATACGGCCTATGTGAGGTCATCATTAGTTATAATAATATTGAGGTAAACATCAAGAAAGTGTGAACGATTTATATTATTTTTATATACTATAATTTGGCGGTTCTCAACCTTTGTGTGTTAGCGACCCAAGATATTTACCCAATTTTTCATGGGCGACCTTTTTGAAAATAATATTCAATGGGGATTATCCACCCTCTTAATTTTTTCAATTACCAAAACTAAAAGAATTTATTAGGTAGGTACTCTTCTTTTTTTTTCATATTACTCAAATTAATAACAAGTCATAATATTAATTACGTTTTATTTAAAAATGAACGATTTCGTTTTACCTTAATAATAATATAATTGTATGTTTAAAGAGAATAAAAATAAAAATTTAATGACTCCCTCGGTCTTAGTGTTTTTTCGCCAACAAATCAATTCTCGATTCTGTGGAGTTTGTAAATGAAACACGCACACGTGACTTCGACATCGAGTTTATTTCTAGATTTGGTTTTGATTGTTGTTAATGTCGAAAATTCGGATTCGCATAAATAAGTTGTTGCAAAAGGAACTAATTTTGTTTAAAGCTTCTTCGTAAAGACGAGGATACTCATTGCGTATAGACATCCAAAATTGGCTCAAATTTTTGATTTCGAAAGATTTTTCCAATAATATTCCCAATGAAGATAACCGGATAAAGTATATAGCTTTGAAAGACCAGCGTCCAAAATGATGAATTTTATACTTGTTTATAAAGAAAAATAATTTAAGACAAATGTTTCATTATTTTTAAAATTACTTCATACAGGTGGCGGAAAATTAAAATATTATAATATCGACGTTTTAATTTTTTAGCGACCCGTTCAAATGTATTCACGACCCAAATTTGGGTCGCGACCCTATGGTTGAGAAACGCTGCTATAATTAATTTATAACAATATATCAGTTTTTCTCGGTTTCTTAGATAATTCGTCCTGTATCCGATGTTCAAGGGGGGGGGGTTTGAACCCCTAAACCCCCCCCGTGTCTACGGCCCTGGTCACAATAATAATATATTAATAATTTATATTATAATATTATTGTTAAAACAATAAAAATATTCCACGTCGAAACGGCGCGCGACCAGTCGCCCAGTACCTAATAATAGTAGTTATAGTAGTCCACGCGTATCGATCCGACACACCACCGCCGACGACGGTTTAAAATATTTGGTTATTGCACGCGACGAGACTTTTGCCGCCGCCGCCGCCGCCGACACGATAATTATATTATTGCCGCGTTCGTGCAGTACTATGTGAAGCAAGAAGGAAGTTACTATAGTTTCACAGCGGAAGTAACGGGCAGGTATATACGAAATATCGATATAATATTGTACAAGTATCGTGTTCCGTTTGTAACACAAGTGAAATTCATTTATTTTCTAATAATTATTTCCATTTGTACGCTATTATTATTCCAATATTGTTTCCAAATAAACCGATGCCGACCGCGCTCGATCCTCTCGAAACGCCGTTTATAGTTTCCGAAAAAACAAAAAAACGTTATTTAATACAAACAAAGCTTTGTATCCATTTGGCGAAGCTTGTACACGAAAATTAACGAACGAAAACTGTAAACCCCTGCAGAGGCGGATTTCCCATTGGGCGCTGTAGGCAGCTGCCTAGGGCGGCAAAATTTGTACTGTTTTACTTAATGTTCCCAACAATGGTTATAGTTTTGTTTTATTATTGATGGTTTATGATAAATAAAAATTATCATTGTAGGTTTTTATTAAAATTCAGTGGACATTTTTTCAAAGTAAGCTAAATAAACTAAAGGCGAAAAAAATAGTCTAAAAATTCAAACGGATGTCCACTACTATTGTCTATATATTTAATATTTAGAGTAGGTATTTTTTTTTTGGGGGTGGGGTATTGTAACTTGTTCACCTAATATAGGGGCGGCAAATTTTTGGTGCCTATACATAGCCGTAAAAAAGATAAATCCGCCTCTGGTAAACGCCAAAACTAAACGGGCCGGAGAATGGAGACCGAGTAGCCCTGATGAGTCAACGATCGTTGAGCAACCGATGGATGGAGTACCGGGGTTCCAACTCCACGGCAAAGAATTAGTGGTGCTAAACGCAGACTCAAGACCGGTCACGGAATACACGGGGAAAATGCTCGATGTGATTGCGAACACGCTGCTCAGACGGTTCAAACACGTTGCGGAAGAATGTCCAGGGGACGTACTGTACAAAATGATGGTATGAAACATCTCCACTAGGCTACAGCAGAGATAAACAGAACTGTTGATCAAACTGGACGTCGAAATTTAACAGAACTACCATTCCTGCAGACTTCACCACCGAATCAACCAAACACCGTGTCTGATAGTCGTATTTATGTATTCATTTTTATATTATTATTTATTCGTTTTATTTAAATTTTATATTTTTATTGTATTCTATAATACATATTTATTATGTTTCGTGTTGTTTTATACGTTATTATTATTACGTTATCTATACGAGCCGTAGGATAAATAAATTTATATTATTTGGTACATAAATGCGTGTATTTCTGTTGTATATTTTTAAATCGTACACGGATCGTATAGCACGAATCGAAGAATATTAATTTCAATGACTGTTGAAAATTATGTATAATAACGATATTGAAACGTCTTTACCGTTTTGTGTTTTAATGAAGGAATTATATTTGTGTCCATTATAATTTACTGCTGACGCGCGAATGTATCGGAAATCGAGGTCTTCGTCAAAATAATGTTTAACTATAGGCACTGCTGTCCTGACACGTGCCTATACGTACTGCGCTTTCTAGGCGTTGTTAATAGATTCTTAGTCCACAATAATTTCTACTAAATTATCTATAGTACACTGCACGCTGATCCTGTGGATTAACCTATGGACTAAATAAGGCTTAAGCCACATAGGTACTCGTCACAAAAAAAAAATACATAAGTCGGCCGTCTCACGCGTCCGCCGTCGGTGCGTCGTGGCTTCCGTACACGCGGGTACCGTGCATTTTGTGGACCTACCGTGTCGCTGGCTGTCATATAATTTCACGTAAATTGTACTGTAATAATACCGTTTGTACTATATAAATAATAAAAATAAGAAAAAATAAATAAACATCATTGTAAAACGATTAAGTTATCGACTGACACACTCACTCACTCATTTATTCATCAAAGCCCAGTGGAAACTACTGGACCGATTTTGATGACATTCGGAGGACAGCTTCCTTTTATGACAAAGTCTACGCGCACTAAGAAAGGATATTTCGAAATTCGACCTTTAAGCGGGTAAAAATGAGCAATTAAGATTCTCAATATTATTAACACATTTAAAAAAATAATACAAATTCAATAAGACCAGATGTCTTATTAGTCATTATCATCTGATAATGCTCGCGTCCTAGATCTTATTTCAGCTCACTAACACATAACAATAAGTATAATCTATTTATCATAACCCCATAATATATGTACGTAATACTTCAATATCCATCTGTGTTCGTTTAATCATATTTATCGTATTTCGTTTAATCGTGTTACCCCGTCTATTATAATATATACGGCTAGATATACATACAGTGCACTTTCCAACGCAGTATCTTGGTCGAGTAAGTCCACCGCGCGCAGGCAAACCGACTTAACCTCGGGTGCATAGTCGTTGCCGGTGAACAATGTTTGACAAAGTTTTCGATTTTTGCTCAGATTTGTTCTCGTATAACTTACTCCGGGAAGATATAAACAGTCAACCCAATCGAATGCTATTTCTCGATCAATTAATCGTTTTGCGTTTGTTATTTCTTAATTTCACTTTGCTTTTCGATTGTCTATACGCAAAATGTTTCTATCGTTCTAAATTTCTTGACAATAATTAGCCGAGTACAATAAACTCCGTATTTTAAAGTGTTCTCAACTTAATTGTTTTTGAAAACAAATATCAAAAAATAAATAAAATAAAAACTTTATTGAATATCATTGCGACGTGTTACGAGAGTTAATTGTCGTCATATCATATTTGGTCGTCAACGTAGACTCGAAATATATTGCCAAAGAAATTCTATCCCGGTACTGTAGAAACCTATAAAAAAAATTTCTAAACTTCCAGATAGTTAACGCAGACAGGTATCCAAATTACTAATTTCAAACATCTCGGTATAATTTTTTTATTATTATTATTATTATTATTATAATATTATCATGAGCCATGTCAATCGAGCCGTGGCCTTAGAAAATACACAGATGAGCGACAAAAAAGGTATATATTTTTTTCACAAAAATAAAAAAATATCATTATCAATGTTATTATATTATTATTATTATTATTATTGAATTTATTTTAAACGACCTGTAACACATTAGATATTATAATAATAATTATAACTTATACTATCTAAATATATTTAAATAATTATAGTCCGTCAAAAGCTATTCACGCACTTAATCAACGCTATCCTTCGAATAACTTACTTTCCAATACAATGGGCGTTTTCAATTAGAATCTTATTTCAGAAAGAATGCTCGGATTATCTCGTCGTGCACTACGTTCCGGTAACACATTGTCTCTAGGTAGTTGATAATTTATTTGAAGCTTTTTTCGATTTTCCCTGTAGTTTCCTTAAACGTAATTTAAAACAACCAGCGAAAATTGGAAGAAAAACGCGGCAAAAAAAAACTACCAAAAAAATTTTATTTATTCATTTGCGATTATTAAGTGCCGATCTATTTAGGTCAAAAAAAGGGTAATTTTTTTTTAAGGACCAAAAATTGTATAAAAATTAGTCGTACGTTACTTCGATTATGTCCAAAAATATCCTGACAATCCTGTCACGATTTTTTTTTATAACTACTTTAAATATTTAGACAATGTGTATTACACTGAAACGCCGCTCAAAATCGTTTTAACGAGTGCAAAATATTTTCATAAAAAAACATTATTATGTGAACAACAATCTTACTTTTTGCTAGATAAAATAAACACCCATTCCAAGCCGAATCAAATGAATTTTTTACTACATGCATCATATAAACATAACTTAAAATCACAAAAATTGGCAATGTAATTCATCGAAAAAATGTCGTCGTTTTACGTAAAAATCGCATTTTTTACACAAATTAGTGATACTGATCAAACCTAAAAGTATTTTATGAAGAATACATCTTTAAGTGAGAATATTATTTTAAACTATTTAAAATATCTTAATTAACATTTTGGGTGTAATATCCAAAATATATTACTACCAATTAATGTATATTTATATACACACACACACACACAAGTACTTGTAAATGTCATAAAAAGCCTACCATAATTTAATATTAAATTAATTATTCAAAAATAAAAAGGAGAAAGAAATGCCAATATGCCATCATTCATCATATAACAGCTATTTAGATTGAATTATATTAAAATTGTATTCATTTTGCCGATCCTTTTATATATATATATTAATATATACATTACCTCGGGATAAAATGGAACGAACAATAAACACAAAGATTGCCATTTAATTTTTTTTAAATTAAGCTTAAAATCGAATCGTTCAATATTCCGTAAAATACTGTAATAATGCAAAATGTAGGTATTGAAAAAATAAAAAAATGCGAGCCGCGGGTGTTGAGGATGACGTAAAGTAATTATATAACATTTTAATTTTTAGTACTTTAAACTAAAAATTACTCATTTCATGACTTAAATAGCTTAACATTTAATAAATGCTAGAAATAGCCCAAAATTGGAAGGCACTCACTGAAAATTTATCTTACGCATATACAACATATATATATATAATGCAAAGTTACATATTTGGTGTATATTTGAAGACATTCAAATCATTAGATTGTTTTTTTTTTGTTGCGATTAAAATCTATTGAGAAAATAATTTTTCATGTAATTTTAAATAACGGATAAGTAAACTACTGGAAAAATCGAAAAACGTTTCAAAATAAAGTACCGAGTACATGTAATTTGCTACCGAAAAGTAACGAATGACGAGATTTTTCGAGCATTTTTTCTAGTTGGAAATTTGTACATAGAAAAAAAATAAACATATTTATAATATCAGTAGCTTTCTAGCTTGGCTCAGAATCTAAAAAAAAAGAAATAAAATATAAATAAAATTTCGACAGACGTTAATTCATATTAGAAAGGACATGCTCGAAATGTATACTTACAATATCATTATTATATGAAAAGTCGACGTAATACTATAATCATAAAGATTACGTATTTTACTTGACTTTTTGCACTAATAATTCCGCTTCGGCTTCGTGTCCTTTCATCATCGAGGCATCCATAAACCTGCTTCAAATGAATCGTTTTCTTCGTATAAATTCACAAGTGGCATACTCGTAATATTCTCAGAGTAATATGTATACATATTAAGTATAATTTAATATAAAAGTTATAACTTTATAAGCAAATTACAGAAATCTGTAAGACGATGAATTGTAAATGTACACCTACTATTCAATTTGTGTTCGTTACGTTATTGTTTCACAAATGTTTAAGATCCTCTTAATACGTCTGAAAAAAAGTTCCTTTTCGACATCCTAAATTTTAAAAATAATCGCGTACCTCTCATTCTTGATTATATGGTATTCCCAGTATTCCAAACTATCTGGTATAACTATCAGTCTCGTCTAACTGGCATTGCCAACTCTTTGATGCGTTTACTGGCTTTATACTTCAGCGCTGGTGCTGAAACTTTGAACGCACTCTTCTTGAGGTCCATATCAACTTTTACGGATATGATCTTTGGCACAGCCAGTTCTTCTGTACGTCTTGATGGGTTTGCGTGTAATGCAGCATTTGAAATAAAATAAGGATCATATTCTATATCCAACATCGTTTCTGACCGCAACTTTCTCGGTTCAGAAAGACGATTATGCCAATCGCTTGAATATTCTCGATTAGTCGTTTTTCTCTTATTTTCCCGATAAATGTCAACTTTTTCTTTTCTTTGTCTCTTCGTCAACCGTTCAATCATTTCCTCATATGTTAATAATTTTGGAGGATTCTCATCTGTGGATTCAACATCTGCAGGCAATTCATGCAACACTCTTTTTGGCGCAGCATTTTTCTTTAGCCATTCATCACGTTTGATCGGATCATATTTCTTTTTGCTTGAACGTTTACGATTATAACGATTAACTACTTCCGTCTGCCTACACTTTTCGTGTACACGTCTCACGGCCGGTTTCGGTTTTGCAAGCGTTTTCGTCCTTGTCAAAGACTCTGGGTCTTTTATTTTCACATTTACAGGTTTTTGTTTCGTTTCTTTTATAATGTGGTTATTTTTTCTCGGAATCGGTCTAGCTAAATAATATATTCTCTCTGGAATCTCACCGTATAACGCGGATTCAGATACTGGAACGGGCAAAGAAGTATGCACTCGTTCAGGATCTGGCCAAGGTTTTAAGCGAATTGGTTTTGGACGTGCAAACGCTTCCAAGTAAATCGATCTTAAAATTGTATCCCATTTCCGAAGCACACGTTTCGGCCTCGTACATTTCTTCTGTTTTATGTACTCATTTTTTCCAGCATTCTCCTCCTTCCAATTTTCCCTTTTTATCGTCGATGAGTTTCACGATATTCCGGTAGAGCTCGTCTTTGGACATGGACCACATGTCCATGGAAATCGCCATGCCCGCTTTTACCAGAGAATCGACGTAATTCCACTGATCGTAGAACACCGGAAATCCTAAAATCGGAACGCCGCCGTCCACGGCTTCGTACACTCCGTTCAATCCCGCGTGGCAGATGAACAGTTTGACGTTCGGGTGCACTGAAAACAACACAAAAGAAAACTTTCAAGCGTCAAGTACGAGCTTTTATAGTCGAAACGCACTCACGGAGTATGTCCCGTTGAGGGAGCCATTCTCGCGTCATCACGTTGCTCGGTTTGTTTTCCAACTCGCATTCGTATTTCAACAGCACTCTCTGCGGGAGCGCAGCTATCGTTTCTATGAACACGTTGCGAATGTCTTCCGGTAACAAACACATGGCTATGGTGGAACCTAACGTGAACAAAATCACTCCGTGCGGGGAGTCTTCGACGAATTCCAATATGTCCTGCAAACCGATAATAAACGATCTGTTGAACGACATTATTATTTCAAAAGTTTTTTTTTTTTACGTTCTGAACGGAGCGAGGGACGTATCGGTTTTACAATAATTATTATGTGTTTTTTTTTTTATGTCTGTTCCAAAAGTTCTACCAGAAGGAGTGCTCCACCCATTTCCTTACGGTGATGCCCGGTTCCCGGTAACAAATTACACTACCTAGTCGGGATACTTAAGAGAGGTCATTTTTCGATTTTCTCAAAAACGCGTAAAAAACTCCTCCAAAAAAAAACTACCGAAAAATTACATAAAAACGCGATTACCGAAATCCGTGATTTTGAAAATAATGCGGTTATAGACACTTGAAATATTCACCAAATACGTAACTTTAATATCATATTAAGGAACCGAAGAATTGTCTTTGAATTTTGTGCTATATGAATACAAATGTAGAAATTATAGATATTCGTGTATTTAATTTTAAAAAAAAAAATGGTGGTAATTTTTGGTTTTTAGGCTTAAAAATTTAATATAAAAAATCAAAAGTATACGCGTTACTTCAACTACAAACTGAAATTAACTCGAAAATAGTTTGTCACAATTCCAAATTTTTCGGCAAAGTGTATTTTTTTTTTTTTTTTTTAGAAAATTACGTTTTTTCAAAACTAATGGTCCTTAAAATTTTTACCAAATATGTAACTTTGTACCATATTAGGTATCGCGAAAACAATTTTCGAACATTTTTAGCTATCTATAGGTTTATTGTAAGAAAAAATGTATTAAAATGACGTATGCCAATAGTAAATCACGCGTATTCTGTACACAATATATTATTAACAGTCAAGTCTCCAGGGGGGAGGTCCATGAGGTCTGGATCCCCCAAAAAAAATCTTTTTTCGTTCTTATATTGGTATTATTAATTTATTAATATTTGAATATGATTGAGACACTTGTGACTGTTTACACTAATATTATGAAACCCAAAATCACAAAATAATATACACTTTTTACCACGTATACGGTATAGGTACGTATTTCGACAACAACGCTGTCATCGCATCAGCGCGAACTATACATACTAAAACCGTTATACTGTATACACCCGTATTTATAGAGTTCATATCCAATGACGTCACCACAAAAATCGAAAAACGTTTCAAAATAAAGTACCGAGTACATGTAATTTAATCTTAATTTAATCTCTTGTTAATCTTAATGTTTGTTAGTCTTAAGTTTGTGTACTTTTTTTAAAGTGTTTAAAAAAGCTGTTACGGTTTATGTTTTTATATAAAATATAAATAAAATTCAATTTTAAAAGTAAGTGCACAATTTATTTTCTTAGCCATTTTACTATGAAACATATTATTTCGATTCGTATTTTGTTAAAAATCGCAGAATAAATCATGATCTGTGTTTAACATCTTCAGGTGATAGTTTCAAGTTTGTAAATAAAACAATCATGGGTAGACCCTAGACACCCATTTTTTTCTTTTGAAGTGGATATATAAAAATATAATTGGCACCCTGTAAATATATTTTTTCCCGCGCCCCTTAGAGGTAGCCAGTACGGGCCTGCTTAAGCTTCTTGATTTTTTTCGTCCCGAAAAATTTGACGTACCGTATACGTAGACTTCGATATAATAGAAAGTTTTCCTAACATCGAAATATCGAATAAGAGCTTCGAAGTTTCTTTAAAAAAAAAAAAACGTTTACCTTTTTCTAATAAATTTTACTCGACTAGCCGCCATACCACGGCGGAGTATTGAAAAGCGAGGTGGTAAAAACACTGGATTTCGTGAGTGTTGTGCATGATTTTGCATCCGGTAAAGCGAAAGAAAAAAATATTTTTAAACGTTTATATAACATAACTTATAATATTAATATTTTATTTTATTACGGCTTAATTTAATTTTACAATATTACTATAAATGAAAAAACGAATTTATTCTATTCGATCGATTATTATTATTTTTTTTTTTAATATTTAGTTCAATAAACGATCTAAATAAGGTAAAATTAATTAATTTTGTGCAGTGGTTATCTATACGTATGTACGGTACTTATGTTATTAAACATTGAAAAAATGTGGTATTTACATTTTGAAAATTCTGCTTAAAAAAAAAAGTCTTAGACCCATTTCATTGTTGCAGTTTGCCTGCGAATACACATAGTAAATCATGTGTAAAAATTATTGCGGAAAATCTATATCCGTGCCACGTTCTTCTTCTTTATCAGCTCAACATGGGCGCAACTAGGGGGGTATTAAGGGGACTTTAGCACCCCCATACTCAATAGTAGCACCCCCAGAGTATTCAGATTTAAATTTTTAATGAAAGAAAAAACAATTCGAAACGAGGATTTTCCTAACTTGTAACTACAAGTAATTTCAAATTTAACGCTTAACTGACGTGTTCACTTTAAATATCGAAAGGCATGTTGCAAATAATATGAAAACAGAAATACTTAATCAGTTAGGTAAGTACTACAATACAAATACAGTATTAAAATATTAAATTTTATCATTCATATTTTTATTATCTAACATCAAACGTATGTTTTTTGTATTTATTGTATCGGATGTAAATTGTAAAAAAATATTGTATTGTAATAATAATTTACAATTGTTTACCTACTTTCTAAGTGCAATATATCAGTAAATATTCAAATCAATAATAATGCCAAAGTTGTGTTATTAACGGTTTTGAAATGTATGTGTTTGGGGTGGGGGAGGTGGAGTAGTGAGTGTTTTAGTCAGTGACGTATATATAATTTTAGCACCCTCTAAAATTTAGGTCTATAGTTGCGCCAATGCAGCTCAACGGTCCTTGTATACGACCAGAACAGCCACAATCTGAGCACAGCTCCAACGTTCCCCGTCCAACCGTTTCATCTCGATCTACACCTATATATACCAAAACCGATATCTATTTATTCCCTGCATCTTTTCACCTTGTCCATCGTGGTAGCCTAACTATAGTAATTAGTAGTGCGCTGTCTTGTTTTATCGACTCGCTCTGTTATCTGTACCCTCTATTTTGGCTTTTGAGTCAAAATCATCGGCCCTACACGTAAGTGCCAAAACCGAAATTCTGATCTTTTGGTTCTCAACAAGTGCTTAACACGCGTATAATATAAGGTTATCCCAAAAACTTTTCTTAATAGATCTTTCTTTCGAATATCGCGAGTCGTTTATTGACTACTTTTGCAGTCGCGTGCAAACAGCTACAGCGTCTCACGCAAGCACACTATACGCATTACTATATTAATCTCGTGTATAAAATCGCATACGCTTTTGACACCAAAAAAATAAAATAAATAAAATGTACTAATAAGATAAATTTAAAATTTTATTTTACGGGCCCAATAAATAAAATAAATAATTAAATAGGAAATGACGTCAATTTTACGCGTATTTTCTGTACGAGCCGAAACGACAAATTCACAGTGCGCGTGAGATAGATGGCGCTACGTGTATGACATCACAGAGTAATGAAATTAAAAAAATATGCAGCGAGAACATTATTGGATTGTATTTCAAGCCACTTTAATATTATAATGAGTGTTAATTGTTCGTCATAACTGCTCAGTCCATTGTCGTTTGAAAAATTGATGATCGTATGCAACTATAGGAAAGTCACGCGATGTGATTGGCGATAATATTAATGTACACCGACCAAATTTCGTATAATTTTTTTTTCTCAATAATTTCGTATTATTCGATTATTTTTCGTCGTCCGTAGTATTTAATACGTTTGAACAATATAATATATAGTATCGAAAAAAAAATATTGAACTTACTCGAATTTCAGAAATATAGTATTTATATATCGATGCGGTAATACTTCTGGGTCGTATTATAATGACGGAACAAACGGCTGTGTACGTACAATAATACGAGCTGACGCTGGTAATATATTATTATTATTGCGCGTCGTTATTGTAATAAATAATAACGTCATATTCCATCGTACACGTATTCGAATCCATTGTGATTTTCGACGAAAACAATAAAACGCGTAATCGAACTCATCAAACGGAACTCTGTCAATGTCACGTATTTGCATATATTAATATTACACACTATTTACGCGTTACTCCGAGAAACGACGACCCGAAAAACTGCACTTTTGCAGGCAACCCGGAGAAGGATCTTTTGTCCGCAGACTCCGTCCGATAGGACGTTTGTCGTGATCACGGTTCGGATTCTATAGCATTCGCCTATATGATCATGCAATTTACCGTTGAAAAATAGCGGAGCGACTTATTATATATATATATATATATATACATGTAAATTGGTTTTGAGGATTCCAAGTATACAAATCTTGTGTCGCGCGTTTTTTTGGATTTTCAGCGCGATTTTACCGGTTTCGGATGCTTTTTAGATTCTGAACCGAACGAGGAACGTATCGGTTGTACAATACGATGTGTTGTTGCGTTTTTTATGTCTGTACCCGTAAATTCTATCGGAAGGAGTGTTCCGATCTTTACAGTCACACCGGGTTTCCGGTATAGTAAGTCGCACGTACAGTAGGTACTGGTACTTAAAAGATTTATTTTCTCAAAAGCGCTTGGAAAAAAAAATTACATAAAAAATCGATTTCAGCGAACTCGATTATCGCGGTTATTTTGAAACTAACGGTTATAGAAAGATGAAATGTTCACCGAATATGCGACGTTCTACCGTACGCTAACGAAAACGATTTTTAAACATTTTCAGCTAGCCAATATGTTTATTATAAGAAACGATGTAACTGTAAGGTAAATCATATATTATTATCAATAATATTATACGCCGAAGCTCCGCTCTGCAGAATCGTTTTGTCGAATGCGCAATGATCTATGCAATTGCATTCAAATTTATATAATATATAGTTATAACAAAATTCTAAAATCTTTATCCGCGAGTACTTAAGCGACACGTCCACAACACCCCGCGGCTCTTTTATTGCTAATGCGCGTTAAATTAAATTATTAGTTTATGTCTTATCACGCGTGATCCTAAAATGTCTAGACAAATTGTCCGTTCGATTAGACGTTTCTGTAATCTATTTTCAGGGCGTGTTTAATATTTCGGTCATATTTCCGTGCTTTTTAGCGTTTGATTGAAATCCGAGCCGTGCAGGAAATCGATTCGAAAACTTCACTCGCTCTTCTGTGTGTGGCTTCGTGTATTTATAAAATATACACGCGGTTTATCATCTTTATGATTACATAGTAAAACCAATACCTACTATTTTTTTTTTAGACAATTTCTGTCTCTGCAGTATTATACATAAGGTTCATTCAAATCATCGCGTCACGTGACGTACGCACGTTCTCGTATTAGAAAATTACAAACTTCCGATGCCGAAAACAACCCGTTCTATATAATTTAAAGGTTTCGAAATTACGTAATATTTTTTATTTTATTTCGTGTTTTATTTTTAACTCTTTTATGTGCCCGAGACACTGTACAACGGCTCGACGATTCTCTTTCTTCGTGACGGTTTCAGCACAAAAACCTTCGATGTAGTATGTAAATTACGTTCGCGAATCCTTCCAGGCCTGCGAGCTACCGGTGAAATTGAAGGGCTCGGTGCCTAACAACCTACAGACGAATCACCACTTTTTATCGAAACCCGTTTTTCTAACGCATTTTTTATGTTTTCGCGGTTAATTATGTGTTATAACAAGCAGGTACGTTTTCGACTGTTGTTTATATGGAGTGAATACGCTTGGTTTAATATTTTCCGAACAAGAACCGGACAAGTCCGCGTGTTTTTATATTGTATAGTAAATAGTAACTGCACATATTGTTATTGTAAAAATAACAAAAATTATACTCGAAAAAGCGTTTTTTAATTAATTTTCAAGAAATAAGTGTATATATATATTATTTGTAATAAAATTCGGAAAACGAGTACTCGAAAAATACGTATTATGAGCCAAAACCCGGGCAAGTCCATAATAATATATGCTTACAATTTCAATGCAACGTTCAGTGATGTAAGATTTGTATAAAACGCGCGAATAGACTCGATCGAAATATTCGTATGAATTCAAAGACGCTTTTAACTATATAGAAATTAGAAAATAAAAATAACATTTTATTAAAAGTTTTAATGTGTTAAACAATTTCAAAAAGTACTGAGCCCTTCGTTTACAGTATTTTTGTACCGCGTTTCAAAACTATTGAGAAAATAGTTTTTTTTCCCCCGATTTTTCGCGTTGTTTTTAATAATATACGCCTAAGGAGAAACAACTGAGAAAATCGAAAAAACGTCTCGAACAAAGTATACCGACCGTACAGTTACAATTTTCCTACAACGCGTGCGTCGTAATCTATCAAGTCGAAAATAAAAATAAAATTGTAAAACGTGCAATTGATTGTACTCACTTCATTTGGGAATCTAAAATTACCTACGTAAAACACACTATAATAATATTGTTAAAACGCGAGGAAATTTTCCTAAAGTTGTTAAATGTCAATAACGTTGTGTTTATTTTCATTTTTTTTTCTTTCTGTAAAACGTTTGTAATGGTTTAGAAAGAATTTCGGTTATAATAAGTGTCTGGTATTTATAAATTCTAAAATACGGTCACTTTAAATACCAATTCGTTCCAAAAAAAAAAAAAAAAAAAGGTACCTAACCGCGGGGTGTTGTGAACGTCGGACAAAGATTTCGGAGCGTAACGTTATCGTTATGAAACTGAAAGCAACGGTAAGTCATTGCGTTAAACGATTCTGAGCGGTTCTTCGGTGTAATTTTATTTCGGGTATATGTAACAAAACCGTTTTTACGAATTAAATACCTCAAAACCTATGATAATTATTACTGTAAATAGTCCAAAATTAGAAGATTTTGTATATTTTTTTTTGTTCCTTAATATCATATAAAGTCACGTATTCGATGAATAATTTCTAGTTTCTATACCCATTAGTTTCGAAAATAACGAAGAAATAACGATAATCGATTTGGACGAAATCGCATTTTTACGTTATTTTTCGGTATAGTTTTTCAATTATATTTTTAGGCGCTATTGAGTAAATCGAAAAACGACCTCTCTCTTTAGTACCAACTAGAAGCGATTTTGCGATCAGAAAAGATCAGAGCACTCCTTCTGGTAGAATTTTTGGGTACAGACACAAAAAAAAACACGTCATTAAAAATTTAGTAAAAAAAATTAAAGAAAACAAAGCGCGTTGCGTGACGTCGTATTGATGCGTGTAAATATCTATTACGGTGGTATGAGAGTAAATCTCGGGAAATGGGACGGAATGGGAAACGGGATTGGGATTTGTGAATATTGGTATCTTCATTCAAAGTAATTTCGATAATAAATATTATTATTAGTTGTCGTGACAACAGCTTACACATTACACGCAATTTACGATTGCTTGTAAATCAATTAATTTTTTTTTTTAATTTATTAAGCTTTGTTTAACACATTTTAGCTTAGCACTTACAGCTTAATATTTACACATATATCGTTATAAACAAATCATAACGTAATAATTATAAGACGAAACCCGATGCTGAAAAAAATTAATGACTTTAAAGATAACAGAAGGATTATAGTTGTTAAGAATACTACAGGAATTAGGATTAATATTATTAATATTAAAATATAATTAAATATTACGTATTAAATAAATATTAAAAAAAAAGAAAACAACGAGTGTTGCGTGACGTCATATTTTATTATATGATGTTAAACACCGAGCGCGTATACGTAGTGTATTTGGTGATTATACATCCGCACACATATGTATATTGTATACACAATGCGTATAATATACACATAGTTTCAAATCTAAACTCTACGTCAGTGCAGTGCGTTTCGAAATATTATATATCATGACGTCATAAATATATTTACGTCCTTATTATTATAATATAATATGTCCTAGCTGGCTGCAGAATACGAATGTCCTCCTTGTACATTTCGTTCGATCCCGCAGGACTGGCTGCAGGATTTTCGGATAAAATATTTAAATATTTCCCCCGCCCCCGGCACGCGTATTGAAACGAAAAACCGTATAAACCAATCCTTTTACAACGGAAACGCAAACGCGCTATACCCGAATGCTTTGAAAATCATAATAAATCGCGTACGTGATGATTTATGACGTGTACGTCTATCGTTCGACAGTGTCCTTGCGGCCTTAGGTGTCAACGCGTTTCCTTATCCGTTTGCGTCGATTTTTTTTTAAATTAAAAACGGATTTTAACCTAAAAAAAAAAATTAAACGTCGCGCGTTATTATACCTAACAAATTTATAGGTAATGGAATTTTTTTCCCCCATATTATATTATATGCGGTTTGATTATTATTAAGCAACGCAGCACCGTTCCCAGGACGTTATAATACAACCGCGCGGTCAAAGAAAGTCACATCGGTCAAATCGATTTAATTTCTTTTACTAAATTAGTAATATTTCTCCTCCTCGACATTTACTGTGCGTCGCTTATTCGATTATACCTATAAACATATTATTCAGCGATGTGTATTATTTATTCATATATTACGGGGGGGGGGCAAGCCTTTGATTAATACAATACAGTAACACGAAGAACAACAAAAAAAAAAAAAGAGTAAAAGAAAAAAATATATAACAAAAACAAGAAGGAGGAAAAAAAATCAACAGAAATTAAGATTGAACGGAAAATGAGAAATCATTGTTCGCGACACGCGTAAGACGGGGGATGTGCGAATTGTTAAGAAAATTAGAAGAAGAGCGTGGAGTAAAGAATGAGACATATTAGATGGTATATATGTAATGGTCCGCGGCTCCAGCTGAATATTGGGAACCACTGGATTATACGAATGATAATAGCGACTACGTTTTTCCCTCCCATCAGAGATGGTCTCTTTTTTTCTGCAGGACTCGCACTAAAAATACATTTAACGTAACGTTTTCGCGTGGCGATTCGAGAACAAAAAAAAAAAAAAATGGCACTTTGATTGACACAATATTATAATTGTTTAATGTTTACACGCAGCACGTTCTCGACTAGCTGCTGCAGCAGTTTAAATATTCCATTCTGTTAGGTGTACAAAAAAAAAAAAATTGAAATGACGTTTCGTTACGATTCCGCCGCCGCGTAATATATGTTATGTAATAACTGCATTAGAATATAAAAAAAATTTTTTATTGTAAAATTTCCGAATAAAAAATTCGATCAATCACTCTGGCTATAACTTAATGGATCGAAGATCGTAGAAACGTGCAGACACGTCGAAAAGTATCGCTATAGGTCATCAGGGGTCGGGAACCTGCGGCTCCTTTGCACACAATCTGCGGCTCTTTGGAGTATGCATCAGTTTAAGACTTATTCGGCCGGTTTCATCAATATTTCGTTACGGATTTAACTTTTTGTTAATTACATATTTAACTATTAGTCAGTGAAAATTGGGTTTCACTTGGCCTTAACACGTTTTTAAAATGTTTTTTTTAGGTTAATCGCCCGAAATCGGCTTGTTAAAATTTAATCGGCAATTTAAAACGCCATAGATCCACTATAGTACATTAGGTTATAATCGTCTATTTTTTAATATTATATTATCACATTTCGTGATAACCAACTAGAACGTTAGAATCGAGGTAACCGTTTTGGTAACCCGACTAACATTTTGTTAACTCAACAAATAGAATTTAACAATAATAATAATGTAATTGTGAAACTTATATAGTTTAACCAGATGTTAAATTTAAACAAATTGTTGACCAACACGGTGTTAGAGCGTATTCAACAATAATTGGTGAAACCGGCCAATTACGTTTTTAATGCCTACATGAAATTCCCGATGAAATTGTTTAGTGAAATATATTAGTCGTTTTTTTGTACTATGGCATGTTTTTTTTTGTCTTGACAAGTGCGGCTCTTTGAAAATCATGATTTTTTAAAAATATGGCTCATTTACAACGAAAAGATTCCGGACCCCTGGCATAGGTACACCACGGAGGCAATGTCCGCTCAGCGATTATAGTCTGAAAAAAAAAACGATTATAATAACTTTGAGTTTAGATTAGAACGCGTTTGCCTTTCGAGGCGTCCGCTTTTCAAACACGTTTTCTCAAAAACCTCTATGCTCTAGATGTTGTTGGAAACGTTTGAAATACGTCCGCTAAACGACAATTATTTAAGTCCTCTCCTTGTTCGGAAAAGGACTGCGCAATACATCATGTGTGTAATATCGTGTAACGCATCTCTCATCTGCATCGCCTTACGACGCCGTTTCGTCCTTTCTACAAATTTCTCGGATTTTTCTCCGAAACGTATACTCACGCTGGTAATTTCAAAACCACACACATAATTTTTGTCCTCGACCGTTGTTTCGTCGTCACTAGAGTGCAAGGTGATCGACGGTCAGTCGAGTACACCGCGCGCGTATATTTAAATCGATATTTTGCGAGGGCGTTCAACTGGTTTTTTCAAAATTCAATTTTTTTACGAGCAAGCGCGTATTTCCAATAGATAGACGCGTTGAATTCTTTTCGCTATCGACAGATCAATCCATAACGCGTATAATATACATAATGGTACGAAACTAGCTTTGTCCGTTGGCTCGCAGTTACACCGTTTGACTGGTATTTCAATTTTTACAAGACTGGGCAAGTCAACGATTTTCTTAAACTCGTTAAGTTAATTAAAAATAATTAAGTTAAAATTAAGTAATTTTTGTTTTGTTAACTTTGAAAAAAAAATAACGCGTTAATTAACTCAATTAAAATTAACTTAACTTTTTCCTTTTAACTCGTTAATGTCCAGCCTTGCATTTTTATATTTTTTGTATTTATTAATAACTGTTGTTCGGTACCCGCGGAGATCAAGATGCGCGTGATACAAATGATCCTCTAAGTATATAGGCACTAGAATATTACTGTTGTGTTTGTGTTTTCAAAACGTTATTAGAGTATTCCTATGTGGCTATGTGCCCTGAGTATTTTTCACGCGACCGAATCGTACTGAGAAAGTATTCTCTACAACAATACAGTTCTTACGACCGAGATTGGTAACCGTGGAAATCAATATAGTAGCGTATTGCACTATTGCCCTTGGTAACCGAAGGAAGATTCTTAAAAGTCAGGTTAGTTAATTATTAAAAAAAATTAATTTAACTAATTTTTAAAAAATTAAAAATAATAAAAATATTAAAATAGTACTTATTTATGAACAATTGTGATACGTGTGATTATAATAGAAATTAAATCTTGTAAAATGACTTGTTTTGGCAGCACGAATAGATGAGGGGCCAATACTTGAACTGTCCCGGGGCCTCAAATTTTAACTTACGCCACTGGACTGTCAAAGTCCAGATCTTATGTACGGTATAAACGTATTATTTTCGTTTTCCGTCGCCACGAGATCTGTGCTCGATTTCTCCCTGAATCTTAAGAATAATATAATTAAAAATGAATTTTTTCAACAGTCACCAAAAAAAAAACGCCGAATTACATAAACGTTTCGAATCTAGGAGTTGAATTTTTTTTTTCTACGATGGAAAGGGTCAAAAATGTTTGCGTTACGCGACGTTTTCATAATATCGAAAAATATTTACTGCACGTCTTTATCGATATTTACGTGTTTTGAGATAGAATTCGGATAGATATTGAACAAAAGAACTAATACAGTTTGGAAATACAACAACAGCAGATAATTTTTACTCGGAATCGCAGTAATAATATGGAGAAGGACACGATTGTGTTCTATACGAGGCGGAAATTACAATTGCGGGTTTATTACCGCAGACACACCAAGGTTGGTAATCGCTAATTAGTAACGACATTTATATATATATATATATATATATATATACGAAATGTTTAAATGACAAATTGTTATTTAAATTGTCGGGGAGGAGAGAAAATAATATTATTATATATATAGCAGCAACAGCGGCGTGATATTATTGTAATGTTGTCTTGGGAAAAAATAAAAGACACCAAAACGGTTGTCGATAAAGACAATACGCGCGTAAATTATAATAATAATATAACCTGTTAGCGTGTCATTACACGTTGGAGGAGGTCGAAGCTTCCGGTCGAAAGCAATACCGTTCCTCAGATGCGAACGTATCATTCAATATAATGACACTATAGGTACTATATTAGCAACCGACTTTCTCGATTATGCCGCTGTTGGACTTCTATATATATATATATGTGTGTATAATATTTGTGCGTTATAAGAAAAGAGAGCTAAAACCGGCAAATCGCGTGTGCCGCGTCAATAATACCCATTGATTTCGTTGTACAAATTCGGTTTTGTATTTTTGTGAATATTTTTAAAATTAATTTATTCGGTCGTTCGTATGAACAGTGTAATTATTTCGAGTTACTATTGTGTGACCGCGGGGGGGGGGGAGGGAACCACACCGTTATGTGTTTGTCGAAGCGTTTTTTTTTTATATATATAATTCATTAAATGTTTAATATCTGTAACGATATACAGGCCAATCGTAGTTAGGGTGACCAGATGTGTCTAAAACGAAAAGAGGACACATAAAATTGGTCGTGTTACATAAGTCGATCAGTTTTTGGGAGTAAAAATATTGGCTTATGAGAGGGGGTTCAACCGGAATTTAAAAAATTAAGGAACCATTGATTTCTTCAAGTTTTGATAAAGAAGGATCAGGCAACACTTGTTAAGATCGAATATTGTTTGTAAGTAATATGTTTTTTCTCTTTCTCTAAAATTAATAAATTAAATTACCTATTCATTCCTTTATGTTCAAAAAAAAAAACAGATTACTTATAAACAAACAATATTCGATCTTAACAAGTGTTACCAATCTTTGGCGCCTACAGTATCATCGTGGATTACAGACTACGGTGCATCAAACATAAAAACAAAATAATGTTAATAGCTGATATTATTACGTTAATGAAAAATAAAACTCTTCGTAATAACAATAATTATTTTAGCACGGATACGTCGAATGTTGATACAAAAATATAAATCTATAAAACAATTAATACCAACAAACACTAAATCTGAAATAGGAGGACGTTTTAAAGTTTATTAAAAAAGAGTCCGAACAGACGAGGACGTCCATAAAAAGAGGACAAATCCTCGTTAAAGAGGACGTCCGGTCACCCTATTCGTAGTTACGTTCGAGATACATATCGTATCCTCAGCCCCTCCCACCACGTGAATTTTTCAACTACGGTACTGTAAACAAATCCGGGCCCTCATTGTATATTAATATTTTAATATGAATTCTAACAAATAATTTTTGGTTTTTACAAAAGTTACCTAAAATATGGGTTACACGGCTTCTTTTGCTGTTATACACCTATAATATATAATATCATTTATTTTAATTACGCTAAAATAAGTTGAAAACACAAGTACACTAATTTACTGCAGTTTAATATAAAAATCAACATTTTTTTTTTTAAGTATTTATATATAATGAAATACAATGTAAATTATTCAAAATTAAAAATAACATTCGTATATACAAAAATACGATTGTATTGCGCATATTTTGTACATGTACGTTTTGTGGGAATACCCGAATACGAATACCCATTGACAAAATAAAATATATAAAATCTAATAATTATCTCGTTTTCGACCGGCAAAAATAGCACCAATAGGGCAAGACGGCAGACATGGTTATTCAACATTAATACTTCTGTAGCGGCGGATTAATTGCTCTTATCTTCCAGGATTTTTTTCCCTTTTATTTTTTCCAAGAAATGCTCGCGCCGCACGCCCCCACCCGCCTACACATTCTGTTACAAAAAATGATGTAGTGAGAAATCTAAATATTATTTATATAGCAATATTGTATAAAGATATAGTGACTAGGGTGGCATGAATCATGTCTCATTTTATTTTTCTAATTTAAATTAATATTATGTATAGGTGTATTAAGTTGTCTGTGGGGCCCTGGGTATCCCACTTTATTGAGGGTTCGTTTAATATTGTGTTTAATATTTAATAATTACGTGCAAAGCAGGACTGGGCCACTGTAGTGCTACTATATGTCACGGAACAGTGGGCCGACGGTGTATTAAGGCGCATTGAGCCGATATTCGTATAGCCAGTTTTTTTTTATTATTATTATTTAAGTTTAATAATATAAAGAAATATTAGGTACTGCGTCGTATAGAGCGATACAAATTTGATTTATTTTTAATTTGTAGGTATTCTTCGTTTGGCATATTATTAAAGGTCGTTAATTTGTTATTCGTTGCATGAAAATGTTACAATTCCGGCATATTTCCTAACGAATGTATGATTTTTTTTGTATGAAAAAAAGTGAAGATCACGAATCCATGTATTGCGGCCGATGGAACGAGTAGAATAGCGCAGGGCTGGACCCTTCCCGGTCCGCCTCTCATTACGTGTATCGTTTCGGGACAGAGACGCGTTTGGAACGACTGCTGAAGAGTGAACTGTGTATTTTATGTTTTATGATAGTATGTGCGTTTGGTGTGTTTTATGTGTTCTTTTTTTTTTCTTCTTCTCTATTACAGAAAATTACGGTTGATAAAAGGTCGTTCAAACCTACGATTTACATCGCTTTAGAGCAATAATTCGAATTTCCCACATCGCTACGATTTATATTTTCACAATCAGCAAATGGGATTACGCTATTAGCACCACACACACACACTATATCGTTCAGACACTCGGTACGAAAACACTTTTCTACATCGGTTAAACGGAAATCGCATCTCGACTTATATCCGCTAAAAATGATTATAATAATAACGACTGCTCCGGGAGGATTGTCGACGGTTACTATACAGACGTTCACGACGATTGATCCGTATTAAAACGTATTGTCATAGCGAGTTTTCAAAAAAATAAAAATAAAAATACTCGTACAATTTCACGCTTTTTGGTGAATATTTCAAGCTTCTAACCTAACCATTCGTTTCAAAATTACGTTCGGTTCGGAATCAAAAACCTAGTGATTATGATGATCTCATATTTTAGAAGGTTAAATTTCAGGTACAAGGTACTGTATACCGTACAGATACGTTTTTTTTATTCAAATAATGATTAACGAAATAAAGAGTTTTCTCGAATTTTCTGAAAGTCGAGCGTTGCGGAATATACTATCCTTTTTCCACTCGGCTGCAGTTCAATTTGTAATTTATTTTTTATTTCAATCAACTCATTACCAACAGTGCTGCTATTTCTTATGATATTCATTATATTATATCACCTTTACTTACATAAATTTTCATTCAAGCTTTCTATATAGTCATAATACTTGTTACTTAACAATATAAAGTTTTAATGTAAAATAATAATGCAAATATGTATACTCTGTAGTGTTTCCTATTGATTTTATTATTTCCTTAGCCATTATTTATAAAATTATGAATTCGTTTTTGGATCTGATTAGTATATTGTATTATGAAAATGTGAACGTTATAAACTAATTTACTATATGATATTTAATGGGAGTGATCAATGATCTCTATAAATCTTAATGTTTTTCTTTTCTTTATAGCTTCGTTTAACTATATATGTACAGTATTAAGATAGAAAAATATGCAATATAATATAAATTTGGATACAATTATTTATAAATATAATTAAATGCACACAAATTTTAAAATCCTCCCCCAATAAGAAAATTCTGGCTACGCGCCTACAATATAATATATGTATATATTTTATATATATATATATATATATAGATACATTTTTATATTAAAATATTATAAATTTAGAATTTCGGTGTACGTATATACAAAACGACACACAATATCGGTGTAGTTAGAAGCAGAATAAATTAATATAAGGCGACAACATTTTTCACATTGATTGCGCAATGATGACATTACATGAACAGTTATAAAACTTTAATCTCGCGGTAATTATGTAACTTGTTTTTTTTTTTTTTAATTAACCCTCGTAATAAAACGTATTTGTAAAATTAACGACAAATATATAATACTTTAAATATTAAAACGTAATAAAACGATCTGCACTCGTATACCACGGTATTATTATTGTTATATATACACGGCGTTTTTAAAACGCTAAATTTAAACTTCGCCCCACAATAATTTTTGTTTCCGAAGATTATTACCGAAATTGTTTCGAAACGGTTCGTATGAAATTTTGGAACGCCCGTAACGCAGCCGGTACGGATTTAATATTACCGAAATTATTTCTATCATCAGTTGCGGGTGACAACGAAATTATTTTTCGTGATAAATTTATTCGTTTGCCCGACAGCATATTAGTATTATACCATACATTGCTAGAGACCCGTATATAAATCCTGAGCGTTCATTGGCTACATATCAGAAAAATGATAAGAGTATTGACGTGATAATATTCATATCATACCGCTACAAATTTAAATATTACTTTCCAATATTTTGTTAAAATATAAATAAATATCTCCATCAAATTTATATTCATGGTTTAACTAAAATTACCTAATTTAATGTTAATACAATGTAAGTAAAATACAATTAATGTTTAACTTTTATTTGTTTCATTATATATATATATATATATATATTAAAATTAATATCTGAATAATATAATGACAAAAATGTCGATAGCTGGCCACATCATAAATAATATTCTATTCTCTGTAGTTTAACCCGTTAAGGATGAAGGAAGTTCTTAACAAATAATACAATTTATATGTCAAATTTAGTCAATAAATATAAAAACATCACTTAAAATAAATTTTAGAAAAGTTTCCTAGTCAGTCGGTCTATGTAGTCAATAATTTAATGAATAAAAATAAAATATTCTTTCACTATTCTTTTTCCATTCGGAACACTTGAACGGAAGTTCCAATGAGTATTGTTCAATTCTGCGACCCATGCAATAATTTGGTCAATTGAATTGGCATTACATCTCACGGTAACTTTTGTTCCACAATCTGACAATTTTTCATTTAAAAAAGATGTAGGAAAAATCATTTTCTATAATTTAAATAATAATTATGGAAAATTATTATAATATAATATAATTCACAATTTTCAAAAGACGTTATTAACTGCAAGGTTTATAGATAATGATTGTACTGTGTTATCTCAAACGAAATGTAGCCAATGAGCGCTCAAGATTTATATATGGGTCTCTAGCAATGTATGGTATACTAATATGCTGCCCGACAATAATCGTACGCGCAAATCGACGATTTTCTTAATCCTTTGTAAACCTATTTACGCCTAAATATAGCGCGTACAGATAGCGTATAAATTATTTTGTTAACTCGAGAAAAAAGTATTGTATAATGTTTTACATAAAAAAAAAAAAATGTAGATTCGTAAGAAAAAAATATTTTACCAACTTTTTTGATTTTTACAAAATCTATATAATTTTAAATAATAATATCATACCGAGAGTGAAAAAAAAAAAGATTTTTATTCAAAATATATAATATGTATAACTAATTAAAACCCGTTTTGTCGATGAATATACATATATATATATATATACGATTTTAAATAAATTCAGTATATAAAAACGTATACGCGTATATTCTGGCCTGGGCCTTATTCGAGTTCAGTCCGAAATTCGATATTAAAATATTGTTCGAATCGCAGGTATTTTTTTTTTTTATTATTATTATTATTATTCGTACAAATTTATATAACGAAATTTGATGACAAACGCTAATTCTGCGTATTATTATAGCGTCGAGATGTACGTGTCGGAAATCCACAAAGAACCCCGACAACAAATCAATACAAAAAAAAAATGTATATATTTGCTCGTTGCCGAATTCCGTCCCAAGCTAGTAAAAATGTCCGAATTCCGTCCCGTGGGTGGAGCAGTGTTGTAAAATATTTCACATACGGTTTTTACCCGTGCAATAATATAATTCACTTGACATACGGTTTTTTTTGGCCGTGTACTATTAACATAATATAAAAAAAAATATAATTATAACGGATTCAAATTTAAAAGAAACAATATAGAACATATATAAAAAAAAATTTTTTTTTAAATGCAATAAAAAAAAAAAATATTTTTAACATGCCAGCAAAGCTGCCAGTCCTCAGCCTGGAGAAAATGTGAAGGAAAATATTTACTGGTTATTAGTTACTAGAGAGGCGAGGTGGGTTGGCACGGGCGGAATTCGGACTTTCGTTATCGCGCCACAGGGGGTCCGGGACGGAATTCGGTATCTCATACACGCACTATATATATATAATTGCAATTTGCAAAATACAAACATATTTGTATTATAACATGAATAGTACTTCATTATATTGCGTATACCATATTTAATGTCAAAATTGATATAAGCCATCATCAAGCATTTATATTATCTTTTATCGTTTATTTATCAATAACCTTAGAAAAGAATTCAATTTTAAAACCGACGGACGGTTATTGTCGTATTTAGGTTGGCCACTCTGGATTGTTGATCCAGCTGCCGACCGGTGCGTAAGTCAGTTCCGTGCTATTAAAATGTCAATCATTTACCACGTTGTTGTATTCTGCATTTTTCGTCATGGTATTCTGTATTTCTGTGGTGTTGGCGGTGTAAATTATTATTAGGTAATTAATAATTATTATTAACATAAATACAGCCTATGCGTTTTTTGTAATGTTTAAATCCTTAGTTCAGACACGCAGTATAATAATAATCAGCAATCGGTGTGCCATGCCGTGTTTATACCTAGCAGTGCCTTTTTTTTAAATACCATCGACGTTGTCCGACATACTACGTTTATTCGCCATATTCCATAAATATCATGGTCTCATTCACTTAGCTGATGATGCAAATTACTTTGCACCTATGTTTGATGTGTTTACATTAGATTCTATTTCAGCATTCCCCTTTGAAAATTATTTACAGACAATTAAGAAAATGGTCAGAGGAATGAATAAACCCTTGGAACAAATTGGAAAACGCCTTGCTCAGTTATATTCAATCCAATGTTCATTATTCAATTCTAATTCACTTACTTCAAATGACTTCCCAAAATTGTCAACTATTCACTCTAATGGACCTTTAATATTTAATTGTAGTATTCCACAATACACTACATTAATATTCCCTAATTTTAAAATTAAAATATTCCCACCAGATAATTGTTGTGGTACAAAAAATGGTGATATTATAATGATTGAAAATATTTGTTTTAGTAAAGAATCAAATTGCCCTATAATTATTGGCAGAAAATATCTAAATAAAAATGATTTTTGAGATTCCATGTAAAAGTTCATTGATAGGAATTTTGAAGTTAAAAAAATCTCACCTTAAGACATGGCTTATAGCAGACATCATAACAAAATATGTTGTATTACCATACAAAGAAAGTTATGTTGTATTTCCATTATTGCACACACAATAATTATCATACTTCTTAAAAACTGTAAATAAATTATCAATCGTTTTGTCACTAATCAATCAAAATACCGAAAAGTTAAATTAAAACTGTTTATATTTAATAATATAAAATATAGTTATTAATTATATACTTACATGTAAATAATGTACATATACGTTTCTTTAAATTCTAATAATATAATTAATTTTAGAATGTGGACATTGATCTATCTTATAGATGAGGATGGGGAAAGATTGCCAGATTTAATTCCTAAAGCTTGGGAAATTGATGAAAATAAATGTTGGTACCCAAAAAAAATGAATTTTAACATAATAAAATCTTTGGCGAAGAGCCAAGCAATACCTGATCATAATACAGATAATTGGGATTGTTGCGTCATCAAAATTGTTGAAACTAATATTAGTAAATAAAAATATTTATTGACTAGTACGTACTTATAATTAATTTTAATAATATTTTAGTGGATTATGAAATGGGACTTAAAATGATGTATAAACTAGCTAAAAATTCATCAAATTTATGTTCTGAAAATGAACTGAGGGGTCGAGGATTAAGACTTAAGCGTAAATCAAAAATTGTATTCAGTGATACAGATAGTCAAGATGAAGAGCAAAATTCCTTAGAAAAATCTACAGAAGTGATGAATACTAAAAATACAATAAAAAAACAGAATTTTTCATATCCTGCATTTCCTGCAAAGCAAACGAGTAAGCGTAATATTGAATATGTCAACTTGAATTTTAAATAATTTAATTTAAAAAAAATTTCTTTGACATTTCTGCAGTTATAAAGTATTCTAAATATTTACTTAGAATATTCAGATATATTATGATACGATATTATAAAAATGATATAAATAATCATATTTTTATAGATTCCTGTGAAAAAACGTCATATATGTCTTATGAAGACAATAAACTACAGTCTACATGTGAAGTAATCTCTAAACAAGAAGGCCATATTGATAAAAGTATGTTTTAATCATTTATTCCTTATAAAAATAATATGTATATTCTAATTATTTTATTTTAAAATAAATTAAATATTATATCAGTTAAATTATTAATTGATTAATTATTTTAGGTGTAAATTATAATACAAGTGATTCCGTAATGCAGTGCAAGTTATCCAAAAAAACACATGACTGTACCTTTCATGGTATTGACAAAAATAACGATGAAACATTGCTAGTTTCTATAGCTCATCAACTGTGTAAAATGTCTGGTAATTCATTAATATTAATACAAATAGACTTATCCACATACATAATTTATTTCATTGTACAACTTGTATAAATACCATATTAAACTAGAATTATCAAGCATACTAATAATTTACACAAGTTTTTGTTGATGAAATCAATCAGTTTTATATACTTACTTATTTAATAAATAAACTTATTTATGCTAATGAATAATAACAATAAAACACATCATATTAAAACCAGTTCATTATCACATTGCTTTGACTGGATCTAAATGTATTGAAAAAAAATAAAATTTATAAGTGTTTTATATACAATATAAAATGTATACAATATATAATTTAAAATAACATAATTTTGGGTTTTAATTTTAATGGTGAACAACTTGCACAGCTGTGCCTCTTATTTATTTAATCGTGGTTAAAATTATTTATTAATTGCATAATTTCATTTTTACAGCTGAAAATAAAAGATGAAATCAAGTATTAATTACCTAAAACAAGAATTAACTTCTTTCATTGAAGATAAATCAAATGAATGCCGTTCTAATCAAATATCTGAATATAGTTCTATTACAGAAGATAATATACTTTCACAGTTTCCATTAAAACTGAAGATGACCTTAAATGTATTGAAACAAGACTAGATTCAGAGGATTTAGCTTATAAAAATAAATTGGTATGTATTTAAGTGTATACCTGTCTGTATATAGTAAACTCTAAATCACTTTTTTTTAAGGTTACTGCTTTTCTATTTGCATCTGAAGGTAAAACTGTCGCCAAAGTGACAAATAATTTACTAAAACAATATTTACATCCGAACTTGCTTCTAATTATAGTTGGAAAGGCCAAAAGAGAAGAAACAATTAAATAAATTAAATATTTTGAAATCATTATAGGTGAGCTATTAAATAATTATATAGTAAAATATACTGATTAAAATCATTATATATAATTTTTAATGACAAATCTTTTAGTTCATTATATATATTACTAATACTTACAGATTTTATTCCAAGAATTGTACAGTATATTTTATATTCCATTATAGTACTGAAGTACATACATTGTATAATATTTGTATTTTTAGGTAAATAATAATAAAATAATTGTTTCAGGGACCGTATGTAAAAGTTTAGCCATATATACTGTTTCGAGGGGGGCGTTTTTTTAAAGTATTAAATTATTCGTATTATATTAATTATCGTTATATTGTTTATAATATTGTTTTAATATGCTACAAAGATTCGACAGCAGAAACCGCTAAGAAATTCAACGAGAATAGTAGTCTATCCAATACGCTTATCCTCAAAAAAAAAAAATATTTGAAATACATATAATTTGTAAACATTAATTCTATAGTACTTATAATGACGACTGAAATGTCCGGTACGTATTTTAACGTTATAACAAGGGAAAAGGTTTTTCTATACGTATTTTATATTTTCAATGCCGAATATTATTATCAAACGAAACACGATCCAGTCGTCGTCGTCGTCGTCGTCGGACTCGATTATATTACATTGTATAAATACGAATTCCAGTAAATAACCGTAAAATCGAGTACCCGCGAGTCGACTAAAACGATTTATATTTCGATTACTGTTGCACAATTCATCAACCTGTTCCGTCGATAGGAGTAACCCTGCCAAAAAAAAAAAAATCAACTCCACTCCACTCGAACAAAAATTAAAGTTATGTAGTCAGTGCTCGAATTGGCGGGGGGGATTGACGGAAATCCACTACTATACATTTAAAAAAAATTTAGCGTCCCTTTACTAAAATTTTCAAATTAACCGGGGAGAGGGGAGCGCATATAACTGGTATGCCTAGGGACCATAGATAAAAATCTATGAAAATTATTATTATTATTAGAAACGTTATTTTTAAATATCCGATTGAACTCCACTACTTTATATTTTCCAATTCGAACACTGTGTGTAGTTAAATTTTTTCTTTTGTATTTTCGAACCTTTACGGAGTAAAGTTTTTCAAGTCATTATACAAAAAAAAAAAAAAATGGAATTTTCGCGTGAATAATAACAAACAGCGTCGGACGCGTGTCTAAATACTGAACGCGATATATAGGCGGAAGAAATAGCTGGGTGTCGGTCAAACAATTTTTTGTTTTTCTCTAAAGCCGCTTAATCCGTTGAAATTCTATACGCATATTTGTATATAATATACAACGTTTTACAAAAAACTATATGGCTCGGATTTATAATATTATGTGTTTACGCTACGAAAATATGTACATAAATATGTGCTGAAAAACTCAAAATATGTGTTTTACCGATATGATTAATATTTAATTTAGATGATATATAGCCGTACGAGTTCCTATACCGGAACAAATTACGTTTTAAATAATAAAATTATTTAAAAAAAAAAGAAAAAGGTATTAAAAATTATAAAGTAACTTGTAACCGTTATAGAGAAGGAGTTAAAACGTATAGCCCGCGAACACGTATACATAATATAATGATTTCGAATAAGTGAGATACAGTGTAATATCGATAGGTACGCCATGCGCGTTAATAACGAAAAAAAAAATAAAAAATTCGTTGACCTTGTAAATTCGTATGGTCTGTGTGTGTGTGTGTGTGTGTGTAATTGCTATACGCGTACGAGCGACTGTTACAACAGCGTGTGTGTGTGTGTGTGTGTGTTATACGCACGCAAACATTTTTTTTTTTTATTATTATAATCGCTAAAATATATACGTGCGCTGCGCAGGACAAAATTAATATTTTAAATTCAATACAATATATTGACGAGTGATGACTGTGTTATAGAACGGCGCGCGCATGACGGTGAATAAAAATATTTGCGTTTTGACTATTTGCGCGAAATAAATATCGTCTCGAATAGAAAAAAAATATCCGATATAAATGTAACGTCTAATGACTATACAGGATGTGGACGACTTAAAAAAAAAAAATTACCCAAAAAAAAAATGCTTTAATGACCTAAAAACTATAATAAAAAAAAAAAATGATAATAAAAATTTTCGTTCACTGCAGTAATTCAATATATACGTATTGGAAAAAATATCGCTTTTACTGATACATTTAGATATATTTTTTTTTTTTTTAAATATCAAATTCGGTCTCGTTAATATCGGATTTATTCCATTCAGTACTTTATAAACGTAATATTCGATAAACGTATCTGTAAAAGCGTAATGTCACGCGAGCTAATATAGTAAATCTATTCGTAACAAAAACCATCCGACAGTAATACGCAATTCAATTTTTTTTAAATCTAAAATTTACAAAAATTACGCTAAGAAACTAAAAAAAAATGCATTTAAAACTAAAAACGGCAAAAATTACAAAATTGGATTTACACGTTCTGAATGAAACGAGTTTTTAGCTGTGACAGAGCACTGTATATGATTGAACGGAGAAAATACGTCATCCTGTATCTCTAATAATAATAGTACTCTATCTTCAAAACTCAGTATTAACGCCAAACTGAATGTCTACGAATTCTTTCTCAAACCTTTATGGCTATACAAGTTTGGAGATCTACAAAAAAAAAAACAAAAATCAAACCCGTCAAAAAGTCAAGCTTTTCAATCCGAAATTCTCCGTTTTATTATACTATAACGCCCCTTATTATATATATATATATATTAAAAACTCGCAAACTTTCCATTCCCCGATGATCTGCATATGCGCATATACTGATGGAAGAGACAATCAGTCGCTACCGTTCCTCGCTCCAGAGCCAAGAACCACCCGAATCCGCGCTATAGTCGGAAAATCAAGCCGCGGAAACTGTTCCTTGAAAACCCACCTCGTCGCCTTAAAAAAAAACGACGGGATGCCTTTTGATAAAAATAAATAAATAAATTTCGTCACGCGTTGCAGCGAAAGCGTCATACTAATGAGTGACTATTCTTTCTCGTGTTATTTACTGCCAATACATTGCAATATATACTCTCATCGCACGCGCTTTTTGTACATAAATTGTGCGTGTTCTTTGTGTATAATCATAGGCGAACCCAGAGTTTTACGTTTGAGTGTGCCCGGCCTTTTTTGTAGTTATTTTTTTTATGATATAGAGGGGAGGCTATAAACAAATTCACCCGTTTTATGCGTTTTTTTTAGCTCATAATTTTCTTCCATATACTAATGTCAAAATATTTTGCGTATCCAACACTTGTTAACTAACCAACACTATAACCTATTGTATAATATATTTTCTTTTTTACTTTAGGGTGTGCCTTGGCACACCCGGCATACCCCGTAGATCCGCCTATGCGTATAATAAAATAAAATCAGAGTGTCTTACACTGCATGCAGATACACGTGGATATGTCTTGTAGCTATACTGGATTTAGTCGACATTGGAATGTGAAAATAGCAACGGTTATTACGTAACAACGGTTTCGTTCGTGATATCATCACGATAACGCGGTCCTCGCCGGTGTCGGGCAAATTTTCGGAATGATCCCCAGCCATAAGACATAACCACATAAAAAAAAAAAAAATAAAATAAATAATTATAACTAATCGATTTCACTACTACTACTACTGCTGCGTACGATCAGTTATAACACCGATTTTCACTATTATAATAATACCGCGTTGTATATAATGATACGTAATACGTAACGTATCAAAATATAGATCACGCACGAGCAGTTCTCTCCGCAACGCACTTTGACATTAGAAAGCGTATGTACACCTACGTCATCTACGACCAGTGGTGGTCCGGCTGCAGTAGCGTTGTATGTGTGCATAGCGATAGCAGGTTACGAATTGAACACACGATAATAATATAAATAATTGTTGCTCGATTAATTTATTATTCTCGTACGAAACCGCGGGTTAATAATACATTTTTTTTTTTTATGTCGAATTAAACGTTTTTTTTTTATACGTATACGTTATAATAAATTAATTATTGGTTAGGTTTTTTTTCGAACAACTTCGTCGAATAAGAATATTATATAATATACGTACAATCACTAATGTCTAATATATATTATATATTTACTGGAAGAGGTTAAAATTTCCTCCCTCCCAGAACTGAAATGTCTGTTTGAAATATTATTGCGCGTCGATCGATATAACGCGCGCACGTTTCTAAGGGTAAATCCGGTTATTACGACGCGAAGATATCACGAAAGAGTATATACAGTGAATATCAGCAGGAAATCGAAAAGACTCGAAGGATTCTATACATCGCAGAGGTATTATCGTTTTCGTTACGAATAAAACATTGAAATCGGTTATTATTTTTGACGAGGAAGACTTACGACGATACGCGCTCTTCACGCGCAAAATAACACTTGAAAAAAAATTTCTCACTGAACTCTCCGGTAAAATAGACGTTTGAGGTTTTGTACAATATAATTTTGTCCGCTTTTTCTAAATTCTAATAAATCTGTAACCGAACTCTGTTACTCGATTACTATGAATTATTACATCGTATAAAACCCTTTTATACAGTGCAACGGAGGCCGATATTTCTGTGTTTTATATTAACCTCCCGCCCCGTCCCGATCAGAAAATCTAAAGTACGCCATTACGTATATATTTCCAACGTTTTTCGTGTAAATACGAATAGCTCACGACTCTCGTGATTTCGAATAGCGTTTTAATCAGATAGTATTATTTAATAGACATCTTATAAAATGGGAATATAATATATTTTGTAAAGATAACCAGATTTTACCAATAAAATAATGGAACTTCGTACTCGTCAATATTGTTTTAAATTATATCGGAAGCACAATATCCGCACGCGCCAAAAAATAGTTCCAGGATTTTACTGGAATACCCGTTAAAAAAAAAAGAAAAAACTCGTTCGACTACTGGTATTATTTTATACAATATTTTCCTTTAATTTTCAATCGCGTTATACCTACACACGTGAAAATCAACTCTAAATATTTTAGAAATTACCGATTTCGTGTTTATATACAATACCGTTTGAAACAATTTTTTTTCTCCTTTTTTTTTTTTTACACATACGACAAGACTATTGTCTTAACGCGCAGAACGATTATTATTAGTATTATTCCCGACGTTACACTACAGTTTTTTGCAAATCAAACGATTATATTATGATTTTTGAGTTGTATACGCGTATATAGTAGACCTTTCACAAAACGTTTCGCGGTACACACAAATACGTTTTTTTTTCTCCTCCTAACCAAAGCGATTATACGTATTGTAATACGTACTTACCGGCTATTTATACGAATCATTTACTTACGTAAAAATAATAATAATAATAAAAAAAAAATTGCCAATTAATGTTTCTATTGTGTATTTACGTTTGAATACTTGTACCGAACACACGACCCGGTTACAACTATTCGTGTATACGTATAACAAGACGCGTAGTGTGTCGACTGTCGAAATATTGAAAAATATTTCAAACTACGTCACATTACCGATAATACCATTACCGTGCCACAACTATTGGACGTGCGTTGTACACGATGAGCCTCCAAATCGAGGTCCATATTATTATACGAATATCGTCACTATAATATTAAGCCAATCTATAGTAATGTAAATCTCGCTTACGATTTGTACAACATTATATCATTTCATAATTTCAGATTCAAAGACTGATATTATATTATGTAATGCGCAATTACGATGACACAGTAGAGCCGCACGTGTACCGGGCCTTATAATGTAAAATAACAACAATAGGAAATCATGTTTATAAATAACTTTGATAATCGTAAAGACCACAGACAAGACGAGATAATATAAAATTTTACGAATGTAGTTTGTAGTGCCTGGGTGGGTGGGTAGTTTTATGTGTCTGTCTTCAGCAACACCTATATTTTCTAGGATAGCTGCTATAAATGATAGGAACGAAATTTTAATAGGTACAACTTTTAGGTATAGACATAAAAAAAAACACATTATTGTAAAACTAACACATTCTCCACTTTCTTCAGAATTTAAAATATGCAAAATAAAATTATCAACATTGATAGGATATTAAGAAAAGTATTATAACAAGAAATTATGTAAAAGTCAATAAATTTCTCAAAAAAAATTTAAACCAGGGACTGGAACCGAACTGGAACCGAACATGATGAAAGAATCGGTATAGAACCGAAAAGTGGTATGCTAAAAAATTATTAAATCCTTAATAATACTTGCTCCACATTATAAATTAAATATTAACCCTTGAAAAGATTGGAACCGAAACCTAACCGTAACCCTAATTTTATTTTTTTCGTTTTATTTTTCGGTACAAATATATTAAAACTAGGTTTTAAAATATTTTCGGTACAAATATATTAAAACTAAAATATTTTACACAAAGTAAATAATATTTTCTCGTAATGAAATTTTGTATGTATGACAAAATAAATGTTTACCATTTAGGCCCGGTACACGTGCGATTTTTGATGTGCGGGAGCGCTGCGTTATCGTAATTGCGAGTGCTTTTATTCATGAACTAATTGCTCGACACGCGTGTTCATCACCTAGCGAGTCCGGACGAGCCAAAAATTACTCCGATAACGCAAAGTCAAAATATCATAAATACGACGTTTCATTATCAATATAGCGACTATAGTGGTGCAATTCACACGTCCGGATTTTACCACAATGATCCATGATTTTGTACGTACATATTCGAATATAAAACCACACGATTTAAACGCACTCGTAAATTCCAGGATTAAAAAAGATGAATTTACTCGCAAAAGAAATTGTTTTCGCGAAATCAAGTGATTCAAATGACATTTTTAGTCGTTTTAATATTGTAGTAAAAAAAAAAAAACGTGTTAAAAAATTTCGTATTCGGTCGGATAAAATTTTTTTTTTGGAATTTTATAAATACCTATATAAGTATAGTAAAAAAAAAAAAAAATTATTGAAAATTATACGTGTCAGTCTAAATATGAAAAACGTTTGTACGTGAAAAAAAACTGTAATTATACTTTAATCGCGTAGAAAACAAAAATTATGGGACATCGATATGATTTCTAGCACGCGGGCTTCGTATATAGTATATACGAATAACTCTTTTTCTCCACCGAGCCTTTTTGCTACGCGCTATACTGGCGATCCGTCGTCAAAAAAATTAAAAAACCGATTTTGAAAATACATATGTACATCGCGCAATAACCGCGTATCGATATGAGAGAGAGAAAAAAACACACACACAATATATGTATTTAGTTATATAATAGCTGGTAATCAACCTCGAATGGAAGAGGTATTATCGACTATGAATATTCATTAAATTAGTGGTACGTCACGAATCCGTTTATTATTATTTGTCTATAATCATAGATACACACGCATATAATATATATATGTATATTTTTTTATTATTATTATTATTATTGTCCATATATACCCGTTCGAAACGGTGCCCGTCGAAAAATTCCCAGTTACGCGTGCGTCACAATATGCCATTGACGTGATCGTAAAACGAATTGGACGGTTAAAAAATTGATATTCAAATAGACTACGCGGCGTATTGCGTTCTATCGAATTCTGCACATTAAAACGAAATCTGTACATTACCGTATACGTGCCGTCTTATTCGAGGTGGGGGAGGCTGGACCATGCCGTATGATCCTGCTGGGCGGTGACTTTTACACTCGCTCATTTTTACAAACGCAAACCGAAATAATAAGAAAATTTGAAAAAAATTAAGAATCTACAAATTTCATCGAAAATACGCAGTGCGTAAACGCGATATTATATATATATATATATATTTTTATTAATTTTCTCGACGAAAGAAAAAAAAAATGAGAACGTGCAGTCGAAAAACAGTATATAATAAAAATAAATCTATAGGTAATAATGACGAAATGAGTGAATTTTTTTTTTACACAACAATTAGTCGTCGAAAAAAATTGAAAAACTACTACGAGAAACAGGCGCTGAACGGATTTGTTTGAACATATACCCTCTTAAGCGTTGGCATCGGTATACGCGCAATAGTAAAAAAATATTACAAAATTTATTGAAATTATACGTAAATATATATATATATCGCGTTAATAATTATAAAAAAAAAATTTTTAAAAATTAATAAATAATAATTACGCGTTTATATTTAGAAAAGGCGAAATAAAAACTCATTCATTTCGGTATTATACATAAAATCCGATCTCGGAAAGAACAATATTCTGTCCAAATGAAATTCTTATAGCTCTATGCCCCGTGCATATCTGCCGTATACATATAACGAAGTTTATGTTTTTATAAATATATTTTATTTTATATCACTGTCCGCGAAAAAAAAATTCGTAAAAAATATATACCGAAACGTATAAGATTGCAGTTTAAGCTTTTACGTTCTGTCATTATATCGCGTAAAAATCCGAAAACATCGTCGAGTAGTCTCTTATCATTATCGAGTCGTCTCTTATTGCGTATATAAAATAAATATTATATATATATATTTCGTCGTACGATATTGAAAGAACATTAAAATATTAAAATATTACGCGTATAATATATACAATATTATATAATATTTAATATAATATATGCATGTTCGTTTAGTTTAGGTCACCGTAATATGAACTGTACGGCACGCGTATGTGCCTTCACGAATAAACGTTTAAAATACGATTTCGTAAAAACAAAATTAATTTTTTCTCGTAATAGTAGATTTCTTCCGATTCGTTGTGCAGTAAAACAAAACTAGACGGAGAAATCTGATGGGGTGAATTCCACGACGAGAAAATGACGTATATAATACACTCGTGAGCAAAAAATCGACTCGGAGTCGATTAAAATAAATGAGCGTTATCATCTTGTGTTTATCGATTACAATTTATTGTAATTTAAAAAGTAAGCCTATCGTATTTTGATAGCTAAAACGTATAATTTATAGATTTAAAAATAAAAACGGCATACAATTTTTAGTTTTTGTTCCAAAGACATTTTAACAGCGGGTCTACGGTCTGAGTCGATTTTTTTTTGCTCACGAGTTTAGCGGTATTATTTGGAATATATTATTTTCAGTTAGCGGATTAATCATAGGTAAGAAATATATGAATATAGGCCACTCCTGTATTGAATGTGCACGGGGTAGCGGTCCATTTTAAATAAGAAGCGAGAGAAGTCACTATCAGAATGGTTCTCTTTCTGGCGTGGGGTATATTTTAATGAAATTATTATATCTATTGTCTTTGGAAATTGTGCGTGATGATAACAGTTATTTTCAAATTTTAATATTACATAATATATGAAAATATGTGTAACATTGCCGAAGTTTTCCCCGACGACTGGAATATACCTGACTTGACTACTTATACACTTACTTATTTAGATCGATCCCGCCCGTACAAAAGGGTTTATTAGCTATTTTTATGTTGATATTTATTATTTATTATCACATTGTGGCATTTTAGGCATGGGAGAAAGAGTAACTTGGTAATGGAAGAAAAAAAGATACCCCATATAATTCTTATAAAATGACCGCAAGATAAGACGTAATGACACGTCCATATATTTATTATCTATGGGGTTAATAAAGGGCTGAGTAAAGACTCGGACCCCGCGGTTTTCGGTGAATATCTGCAGACACTAAACTATATCTCGCGAGCAAGAAAAAAAATTTAGCTAACCGAACAAAACAAACGGAAGCTTAAGTTTACGTTTATTATGGGCACAAACAAGAAGCGTCTTATAACTTTTAAAACAATACTGAATATTCGTTAATAATTTATATATACCTACGCGTAATTAAATTACGAAAAAATAAAAGTGTGAAAATGAAACAATTATTATAATTTTTTTTTTCAGCGCGGGAAACCGGTTTTTCTTTTAAAATGCTCGTGCGTCATCAGAGGAGAGTTAAGGTTACAATTACGCGTATATTTCATTAAAATTTATTATATTCATAATTAGAAGTGCTAAAAAACCAACGTACCTATATATATACGTGTGCCCCTGATGTCCGACAATGAAATATTTTAACTTATTTACGCCGTTTTTTTTTTTATTATTTTTAATAATTTTTCGCGGTAAAAACGTTCGCGAACAGTAGCGCTTTAATATTGTAAATCAAAATAATCAAATCGTATATAGGATTTTCGCGCATACAATACGCTTGTACTCGTACGTTTTTTGAAAATATAAATTAAATTAAATTCTTTAATATAATAATTTATCGGGGGGGGGGGTAAATTAAGTGTTTTTGGATTGGACTCGGAGACGAATACACCCAACAGTGGTTGAAAAGGCTATATCTTGTCTCTGCAGCTACCTTTTTTGATAATTTATAGCGTCGCAATGGCTAATTTATCCGCATGTGCGTACCTGCACCAAAAATAAGTATATAGAAATGGATTCGCGAATTCGGCTGTCAGATAGAATTTCAAAACTATAACTATTGCAAATAAAATGACGAGAAACTGTTAAATACTGTTTCACATTAGATTATTAGAAATATTGAAATTAAACGCGTATTTATAAGGTCTTATCCGTTTTTATGTTTTTTTTTTTTTCAGGTCAAATGTAATACTTTTTGTGCAAACGATATTCGATAGTCATAACGCACGTTAATGCATCGTAACGCGACAATAATCACGAGCAAGATAATCAATCGGTAACTCGCCGCTTTTCCCGACCGTTGCAGTGTATATTCACGGACTCACGGTATTAATCATAGCTGATAAGAAATATGTATATGAATAGGCTACTCCTATATTGAAAATGCATGGGGTAGCGGTCCATTTTAAAAAAGAGAGAAGTCACTATTAGAGTGATTCTCTTTCTCGCTTGGGGTATATTTTAAGGTTATGAAATTATTATATTTATTATCTATGGAAATCATACGCGGTGATAACAGTTATTTTCAAACTTTGATATTATATAAAAATATTTAAATATATATGTATGTGTATAACATTGCTGAAGTTTTTCTTGATGACTGGAATACCTGATTTGACTTGACTACTTATATATATACTTACTTAATTAGACCAATCCCGCCCATACAAAAAGTGCTTATTTACTATACGTATAATGACACGTCCTGCATATTATATTCATTATCTACGGTATTGATAGTGGAAAAATTTCGGTCCAGTTGCAGGGGTTTTGCCGAATATAAACTATTTTCTAAGGGTGCCGTGGCGATAAAAGTTTGGGTACCACTATAATAGACTCTAGCGTTTCACTTTTTTTTTTTTTAAACGAATTTTACATACTATATATACGTATATTGTTTCGTGATTTTCAATGGCACCGCGCTTTATAGTCATTTCGAGGACGTACAAATATTATGTCGACATTTTTGAAAGTATACGACGAAGAAGTTCCGGGTGTTAAAGCGATGACGAGACGGGAAACTTCTCTCGACAATTACACCGCGCGATGACGAGCACCGGATTTTTTTTTTTTTTTTGGTGCCGCGGACTGAAAACGGAGATTCACTTCTACGCCACTCGTCGAGTTTTTCCTACGTTTTTAAGGCGTTTATTATTTTATTTCTTTTTCACCGACAAAATGTCCGTCGACCGGCGTACGTTCGGGCAACAGAACCCCCGAAGAACACGTTGGGAGGTGGTATATACCACAGCTGGAATATGAATCCGACGTTGGCGGAGTGCAGTGGGCGAGCCGTCGCCGTCGACAATACGGCGCGTTGTGCGATTACACCATACAAGGAGATTTCCTTCGGCGATCTGTTCCGTAATTTCCAACGACCGTACTACGGACTGTTCGGGCGGTTAAAACCGTCTTTTCGGTTGTATCACTACCGTTTCGTTTCACTATTATTATTTACCGGACGGGTTATGCGACGGAATTCGAACGTCTTTTTGTAAAAAAAAAAAAAAAACGCGCGCGTCCCATGTGCGCAGGACATAGGCGCAAATGCTCATTAAATCCTAGGGGTGCTAATTAAGCCCCAACAAAAATTACTTGTCACAGACACGTGACCGGCTTCGCCCTATAGTTCTCAATGAGTGTACCATACCAACATATTTTTTAATTAAAATGATAGTAGTTAACTTGAGAAAATAAATATATACGTTTTTCGTTTTAATATCAATTATTCTATATATTAACAACAAAACAATTAATTACTCGAAATATCACGTAAATAATTGCTCAAAGAAAAGTTATTTTAATTGTATTTTTAAAGATGCTAAAATCTGTTTTTTTCCCCGCAAATTTGTTCAAAACTATTTTCAGTATTTATTTCAATATGTATCATATTGTTATATCACTACGAGTATATGGTCAGTGCATCGATTTGTATCAATGGAAACTATTGGTGGTGCTTATACGTATTCTGTGGGTGCTAGAAGCACCCTTAGCACCCCTGGGATTTGCGCCAATGGTGCAGGAAAGAGTTTAAACGATTCCCGAACGGGTTCGATATCGCATCCGGATCGAGTGTTTTTATTTCTTATACGCGTACAAGCGCGCTGGACGGCGATTTGACACTAAAAAATATATAGCGAGACGATTGAATTAAATGAATTCGTTTTCTGCAAAAACAAAACACGTTTAACGTTTTACTAAACTCTTATTCGTACAAGTAACACGAGCTTGTCTTCGAATACACGATTTTATCGCGTATTACTTGAAATATTATGAGAAACCTCGCTGCTGTTAATAATACACCAAATAATGGATGCGGATCCAATAGAGAGGGGCTAAGAGGCTTTAGCCCCCCTTGGGCTGTAGTCGTTGTTTGAAAATCGTACGTGTAATACCTATAATATTTGTCAAGCATTTATTTCTTCTCCCAAATTACAATATTTCTAGATCAGAATCATTACGTAACTATACCCAAGTAGATATAATTTTATGCAGCTGATCGTCGTATAGCCCTCCGCCCCCATTTGTGATTTCTGGATCCGCGCATGGTCCGACGTTCTTATCACTATACTTTTTGGCGCGTTCTTAGATAAAAACGGATTTATATGATATCCTCTGGAAGACATGATCGCTAAAAAAAAAAAAAGAGTCCAAAAACACTGCGTACGAGTACACACCGAATAACGAAAGGTTTACTGCGTCTTTCACTACACGGTACACGTGGTAAGCAACAATAAGACGAGTGTCTACGAATAGCATGCGCGCGTTTCGTATGACAACAAAAACGTGGCGCGCATGCTGTAACCATCTAACCGTTCCCAAACCGCTCATTACACAATATAACGTTATTATTCGGGTTCTGTTCGTTATTACTATTTTTTTCGTCTTTTTATAAATATATTTATATATTATTTTTGTCCTCTTCTATCTCCGGCCCGCGGCCGTTTATGTTTTACAATGCGTATCGAATCGATCGATGGACACCACCAGTACGGCGTCATAATAATAATAATAATATTTATCGTTTTCCACCTATAATCCCTTTATAGAAACGAAACCGTTATAAAACCACGAAACGCGCGCGTTATTTAAGACTGCACGGTATTTATATAATTATACAATACTATTACACATTGGGTCTCGTATACTCGTTGACGTTATTAACGGGGTGAGGGGAAATGTTTTATTTATTTTATACGAGTCGGTATCTCTTGACGTCCATTTGCTGCTAGTCTATTACCAGGAGATACGTTTTTCTTTTTCCACACAAACATCTGTTCGTCTGGCACGATGATCGGTTTTTACAAGGACTGCATTTTCGATAACGCTTTAAAATTTCCAATGTTCGTCTCTGTCGTAACATCGATTTCCTTTTCTTTTTTTTTTTTACTATATTCGTCTTGAAATTTTGCGTCAGTATTTTTTTTTTTTTTGTAAACCATTTACCGATGAACTTATCTGTATAATTACGCGTACGAATTTGACAAACGTTATTTTTAAAACCACTATAGAACACTGTTCCGATTACATTTCGCATAATATGTCTAACGGACCACGATCTACGACGATATTAGAGTATTCACTAAAATCTCGTATAAGTACTTTTTGATCGGAACCTATTTTTTTTTTTTTTTTCACTAAAACTCCTATCATTTTTTTTTTTTGTGCTCACTCTTTCTATATTATGTGTTAATCATCTCTTTTCTCTCGTACGAGAATCGCGTATTTTCGTTCTTTGTTTTTCAAGTGTAAAATTAGCCTCGCGGTTTACGCGTATTACATAATTTCAAATATTGTTTTTATTTACTCGTTTACTCATCGATGAGTGTCTTCTAACAATACATAATAAAATAAATAACGCGTCTTATTATAACGGGCGTTTCGTAATTTTAAAATAGTATTTTTTAAAGGCCCGAGAAAACGGCTCGCGGCTTTTGCCGAGGGGAGGGTGGAATGAATAACTTAAAAGGCAAAGTGCCTAATATAGGATTTCCGCTAAAAAAAAAACTAATTTTTTACCCTATGCGATTTATACATTTTTTGTGGATTTACTTGTTGCGCGATTTCCGTAGAAACGTGATTTACGCGGTTATAATTCTGAAAGTGAACTCGAGCAGGCTTATTCTAAGACGCATTTGCAGGGCTTCGAAGTTGCGCACTCGACCGACCGGTTTTTCTGCGTTGTTGAACTTGCGTGTGATTATTAATTAATAATAATCAATATATTAATAGAAATAATAGAATAGTTCCGTGGAATGTTTCCGGAAGCGTCAAAAACAAATTCTGGACGAGAAGAAAAATGTGTTCGGTACGGACGTTCTTTTCAAAAAAAAAAACTCTAATATTATTATAACGTCGAACAAGTAAAAAATATATATAGTAATAATAAAATTATAAATATTAAACAGTACCCACATTTATTTATTGTATTTAAACTCTTATTTCAAAGAGAAAAAAAAATCTACTTTTATTTAATTTCACTGATAATCGCGGATTTTCGAGACCGTTCTAATTAGTACGATATTATGAACTCACGGAACCTCGTCCTCGCGCCAAGTCCGTATAAATGCGCCAGTTGATAAAAGTCCTTAAAACGACCCACCTGCAGGCGGCTTTTCGAATATGAGCACTTGTCAATCGATCGGATGATAACCGACTGCACCGTATGAGGTACAACGGCGTAAAATGGACGTACACAACAAAAACGTGGTTATCGAAATGTGTGTTTTTTTTCCCCGCTAAAACTAACTTGTACAATATATTTCATACGTCCAAAGGCGTTAAAATGTCCGTTCAAAGGCGGCCTAACCGGTGTAACGTCACTAAAGTGTGATCGAATTTTCCGTCGAGACGTCCTTAAACGTTTAAATCTCTCCTTGCAGCGTTCCAGTACAGAACTTTATGGTTTTACAACGAAATAATTTTTATCTATCAGACGAACGATTCACGACGCGTATACGCTGCATCAGTTCACGCGTTTTTTTTAGATATACAAATATATATATTTTTTTTGTTTTAAACAAGTACGTTTTATTGTAAAATGATTTACCAGCCGCTTCGCCTTGCAATGAATCATCATCGTCGTATTTTTATAATCTCTCGAAAACAATATATATATATAAGTAATTTACGCGTCGACGTGTGGATAAGCGACGGAAGACAAACAATACGATTATGTCACGATGACCCGTCCCGTCGAACGGCCTTGTTTTTTTAATATGCGTCTATTACAATACAAAATTTTGTCACAAAATGTTAAAATATTTAATATATAAGTAATATATATATATAGCGTAGGAAATATAAATTATTATATATGTATACGTTCTCGTACGGATTAAATTTGTTTTCGCTTCGACGGTGGCGGATTTGATGATGAGCAACGGGATTCAACAGCATCCCTTTTAGATCTTTATACCTACTCGACTGCAAGTCAGTTTTATCGTTTTTTTTTTTTTTACTCGAACACAGCCGCGCAGGGAGACGCGAGTCTCGAAGGAGAAAAAACGAATTTTCCTTGTACTCAAACGGAGACATATTGTGTATTGCGACTTTCGGTTCGTATACTGCAGAGATGTTCCGAACGCGTTTGACGGTATAAACGCGAGGACGACTATATATTATTATTCGCGTCCTATTTGTTGAACGGAGAACGACAACGGTGACGCTAAATTAAAGTAAATGAAAAAAAAATGTATTATTGTTATTCTACGCTATTAATAATTATAGGTAATATTATTATTATAGAATAATATACTGTACGCTTGTATACACGTATTTATAAACGCGTTTATTATCTGGTCGCCTGTTGTCGCGATTAAATAGTACGCATATATCAATATTGTAGACACTACTTCAGTATATCATTAGTATCTGCATAACACGTGATTCGCGATGATCTACAATTATAACACGATATGTCTTACGACTTAACTTTACGTTTGTAAATATGTGTACATTACATCAGATACCTTACTGATACCTTCTATGTCAGTGGTGTGACGAAGGACTTAAACAACGAGACACGTGCTTCAATTGTTCATGAGTATGGTGGGCAGATACAAATCGGATGTACGTATCAGCAACAATAAGCAAATCTTCAGTCTAACTATATATAATATAATTAATACAAAATGAGTACAATATATTCTATTCAGTTTAAAATTGTACCGGTAACGCGAAAGCTGAATGAACACCTGAAAGATGCTAGATCCCCCTCCCAGGCGGCTAGTAGCTGCTCTGTCGTGATTTCCGACAATCAGAATGTTTGATGTTCGATGCTCGAACATGAACCAATTTTCGTTCGCCACCCGGTATAATCTTAAACTGAATAGAGTATAGGTAAATATGATTTATACATATAATTTTATGTAACAACCTAAAGATGTATCAATGTATGGAATGACGATGAAAACGATATATAATAATTCAAAACGAACAAACTAATAAGACAAAAAATTACGTGTTATTATTATCTAAGAGTATCATTCGTCACACGCGTTTCCCTACAATCTGCATTACATATATATATATATAGTAATACGCAATTGTTGGAAACTATATATACATTTCAGTTACTTCTGCGTCTGCAGGAAGGTCATTTTCCAAAGCAAGTTTGCTTGTTGATTCTTCTATACTTCTTATAAATTAAGTTTAAAATTAATTAATATATAAGTTAACCTTTAAACTGAAATCTTTATGTATCTACTTTTACTTACTTTGCGTCTTAAAAGTTTTAAATCTGCTTTTTGCTTTTACGGAATAAAAGTTTCAAACTGTTGATGTAGAGTTTTAGTTTTTTTTTTTCAAAAGCCGTGGTATTTAAAAACTTCTTCCTTTTATTATCTTCAGAAATATGAGATTATATACAATTACATAAATCATTAAGAATGTTTCGGATTAAACTTATAAGAAAGACACTAGTACGTTTTGCAACGGGCCAAGAACCTTTGGAAAGTTGAATGTTTTTTCAGTAACGAAAGGGATTTAAAAATTGATTATGAAGAGACAATAACCCATCTGTTGGAAGGTCTTCTGATACGCTAAAAAGAGCCTTGTAATGATGACGAAAGACAAAAAAAAAAAAAAATTCTAATTTGATTTTGAGGGATGAGTGGCAAGTGCGACAACAAAAATTCTTGTGTCTCAATATTTTTTCAAGTCCCGGCACGCCACTGCTATTAATGTATTCGAGGGTGAATGAAACCCGCGTAGTCCTGCAGGAGTCCCTAAATCTCGAACGGCCAGCAGCGCAAACAAACTGCAGTATAACATTTCTGTCGCTATTTTTCTTTTATCGAGTTTGGAATTAACCCGCTACGATCGTATTATCTGGCGTATACTTTTTACAAACTTTCATGAATACAACACAGCTTATGTCATTTCAACCACGTTATAATTACCGAATATTTGATATTTCGAAATAATCTAAATTTTTTATAATGGTATTATTTTGTAAAAAGTTGTGTACCTGATTCCTTTTTTTTTAAGTATCCATGTCTATAATAATAATAATATAGAAACTAAAGGGAAACGTCGTTATTCAACGAAGGCTCGAATCTTTTTCCCTGACCCGAAAATTTCACGTGAGGGCCAATATATTTACAAGGAATCACACCCAGTGGTATTTTTTTTTGTTTTGGTCCTGTAGAATTCTAGACGATTAAAAACAACGCCTATCCTTAAACATGTACTTATTTTTAACGTTCTACGGAGTTGTAAAACGTCGTTATTGAGTTTCCCAACGAAAACTATATAAACGCGTAACCCCGTTTATTTTTAATACAGTTGTAAGTATAAAACTAGTGTTAGAAATAGAAATAGTGCACTACAACGTGGATGTGTTTTTACGTTATGTTCGGATTTTAAACGCGCTCGATGTTTTTGTTTTTTTTTTTTTTTTGTAATTTATAAAATATTTTTCCAATTTACTGAACATTCGCTATTCAATACACGTACAAAAATATATATACCGATAAAATGTAATTGTTTTTCTTAACGAATTCGTGTTTAAACAAAAAAAGAATGGATTAGACTCGTATATACTAGTATATCTACTGCACCATGTCGGATTAATAGCGAAATTTAAAACACTTTAACTACGATTTTTAATTTTCTTATTCGTTTAATTTTTATGGATATAATTTAAATCATTTTACAGGTACACGGAGGGCCGGATTAGCCTATGGACTAAACAGGCTTAAGTCTTAGACCGTTCATTTTTGTAGGCCCCAAAAATTTGTTTGTCGATATAACGTATAGACTTAAATAAAATAGGATATTGCGTTACACTGAAAAATCTGTAACACTCTATTTGTCTCTAACGATTACAAACTGCAGTAGAGGCGTATTCGAAGCTTCTTCATAGATTAAAAACAATGTTTAACGTCTTACTCAACAATTATAGCCATATTGAGTATTGCGATGCATGATTTTCACACCAATTAAAAGCAAGAGAAAATTGTTTTCAAGCGTTTATAGTGGAACTTATAATTGATATTATATTTTTATAATTATTTTTAGTGAAAAAAATTTATTTATTTTTATAATAATATTTACTAAATTTGATCAATTTTTTTTATTTTGCATTCGTTAAACGATTTATGTAAGAAAAAAATGTTTAATATTGCGGTGATAATATTTAATTTTGTCTGTTATGCTATAATAGGTATGGCATACCCGTATGCCTCATTGTTATTAAACACTGAAAAAAAAAGGTGGTTTTATTACTTATTTTGTGAACAGACCTTTTATTTTTATGTTATTTTTTATAATATATATTATTTTATTTTTATAAGAGTATTACAATTTTTTAAATTTTTAATTCATTTATTTTTAAAAGCCTTAATCCTGGCCTGACTTTATACAGGTACCTAAGTAGGTATATTGTTAAAAATAAATTTGTTTTTTTTTCGTATCAACAGTTGAAAAACCGATAGAAACACGAATCGTATTACACCAAAGACATAATATTAACTCATGAACCGCGCATAGAGAGATAAAGGTCAGATGGTCGATATAGAGCAAAAGAGACAGAGCTACGAGTTGGGACGGTCTGCTATTATCACTTTCTTTTTTGTTTACCGACTACATCTATAATAGAAATTTATTGATAAATGAATATAAATAATCCATGGATGAAATAAATGGATTAGTTATTTTTTCCATGTAATTCCCAACCCGTATCTCTTTCGTTCTCATACACATATTTTATGTCAACGATCTCTCTCGTTCTATATGCAACCGATAACGAATAGACGGGAGGTGTAGAATGCGCGATCCATGAGTTAATACTTAATATGTCTACGTATTACACTATATATTATTATATGAGTAGAAATTCAATTTAATTCGATACAAATTTTCATGCCGGAAGACCCGCTGTTTTTACACTCGGTCACAATACTTTTTACTCAATTATACAAAATTGTCTATATTTATCGAAACAAATAGCGTATTTCGATTTGTAAACAAATGGTTTTAGATACCGAAATGTTTGCGTTTTGAAAGTACCTATATACACGTTATTAGGTATGTCGTTTTGTGTGTTCGGATTCCGGCAAAAACGTTATAATATAATATATATTTTTTTTATTGATTGATTTTTCTCCTATACACATTATGTAATACACGAGTGTTATCTCTGGACTTGCAGGTTTTAGATTTACGCGTTTCGGTGCGTGCACGATGATAACGCGTGAAATTCGATTTCAGCCGACATTCCGCGCGGTGCAGGAGGCAATAATATATTTATTACTCGTTTGTCATCGTCACCGCGAGAAAGGAAACACAGCGCAACGGGGACGAGCCGAACGCCGAGGTAGAATATTATATTTTACCGCGTGTATCGACGGTGATTTTGTAGAAAACGGCTAGCACGAAAAATCATCGAATAACGCCCTTTTGATTGTGAAAATTTTCAGAAAAATTTTTCTATAAAAATTTCTCTGTAACCGATTACGGACGGTAAACGCGGACGCGCTCGCGTTAAATAAAATAATTTATGAAATCTAAAACCGTATATAGAAAGTGACGATAAGGATCAAACGAATAACACCGTAGCGAAAAAAAAGTAAATTTTAATCGTTATATTATAAACACGATTATTTTATCGAAATCTAAATTTAAGAACATTACAATTATTTCGACTAATAGACGTAAGACTGTAAAAGAACTGTATAAGATTGCAGTAAAGAGCCTGTCGTTTGGTTTGTTAATCATTTTCAAGAGCGTTTGGACAATTCGAACACTCAATAAGTTATTTCGTGTTTCGAGTGTTTATCGATGAGAACCTGATCAATTAATAGTGTTAAATCAGAAAGCAAAAAAAAAAAAAAATCATTCTCCATATTTTTATTTTTTACAATTCTACGCGAAAAACATTATTTTCTATACGCAAACTCTCTCTCTTTTTTAACCGACTTCAAAAAAGGAGGCGGTTCTCAATTCGGTTGTGAATTTTTTTTTTTAAATGTTTGTTACCTCATAACTCCGTCATTTTTGAACCGATTTGGATGAATCTTTTTTTATATGAAATAATATCACCTCGCGGTGATTCCGTACCAATTTCGTAAATATTGGCCCAGTATTCGGCCAGTAATTTAGTTTTTTGTATTTTTTTTTTTTCATATTTTCCTATTTCATAAGGATTGGCCTATAGTATCCTACATAACCACTCAATCAAATGTAGGAATAGGAACGACGATATGACTAATATTAATAACGAAAATATTTTTAAAAAAAGAAACCGACTTCAAAAAAATGCACTAAGATATATTACAGTATCTATATATTAGATTAATTAAATGCGTTTCTGCAATGTATAATGTTGTTCGAAATTCGGCACGGATTTCTTAAAAATGTTATTGATTATTTCGTACTTTTTAGTGCATTTTTTAAAGTCGGTTTCTTTTTTTTTACTTCTTAAAACCGAGTATGTTAAAAGCGTTAAATTCGATTTCCGTTTTAATCGCGTCAGTTCATTGTGTGCAGAATGTACACGAATTTACGGGTAAAACATACCCGAAATATTGTGACTGGTAAAAAAAAAAAAAATACAAAAGATGACACGTAATATATAAATAAAATATTCGTCGTTATCTATAGACGGGGCGTATAGGAACAAATACACACAGAATAACTATATTCTGAATAATAACGTTTATTATTATATCACCGCACAAGGAAACTAAATAATAGATTCTGTTTTCGACTATATAGCGATGTTCGATGTTGTACACGTTTTCGACAACAATGATTTTCGTTTCGAGTATATCCTCGTCAGAGTTACTGTTTGTGAAATTTTTATTTTAAACCATTAACGTTTATTTAAAAAATAATATTTTGGCTTTATATCGTGCACCGCCGGTGAGTCACAAAACAACAGTGCATTGTACCTTTGACAGAGTCAAACGGACGAGACGTTTCTGAACACAAAATGAAAAACGGGATGTCTATTGTTACGTTGAGATAATCGACAATAATATTCTCGTCGAAATGAACCGAAGATTTAAAACAAACAGAATTTACTGGAAGCGGTGTAATCCTGCGAAATCTAAAAAGCTTTTTAGACTCAAATGCGTTCATAAAATTTCCAGAGATTTCTACGGACAACCGGTTTCTCGAGGACTTCAAAGCGCAGTGCGATTTAAAGAGGGAAAAAATGTTTGGTCCGCGATCAAACTCTATACGGAAACACGCGTCTTAATATTAAAAGCTTGGGAACGTGTTTCTCAGAGAACTGGAAGAAATGTACCAGTTTCAATAGTAGTGCTACGGGCGAAAAGAGTTTTTCGACAGATCGACTATGGCCGGAAAACGATTACATATGTAACCAACATATATCGATCGAAAAGAAAAAAGTGAAGAATTCGCGAAAAGAGTCCAGACGAAATTCTTAACGAATTCGCACACGTGATGAATCGAGAAGAGCACGGTTTTTCAATATGATTTTATGTTAACGTTAATAACCAAAATTATTCTGTATTTAATTTAAATTTCACTGTGTTATCTGTAATAATTTTTGTGGTTATAATCATGTCCCCACCCCAAAAAAAAAAAAACAATATTCTCGTTGGATCTGTGCCTGCAGATCGATTTTCGTTCGATTAATTTTTTATTTATATATATATAATCGAGTCAAAAGTGTGTACAAAGTAAAACTAACACGCGTTTTATAATAGAGAGAGAAAGAGAAAAAAAAACTCAATTTTTTTTTCCTGAAACGCATAAGCGATAGTGCAACGCCCTCTGTGTGAATAAAGAGTCGTTGATAACAAAAAAAAAAAAAATGCTATTACAACACTCTCGTATTATAAAAAAAAAAAATAAAAAATACGTACGTTTTACTGTACACACAGTGTTTTGTTGCGATACGAGCGTAAAATTATTGAATAAAAAAAATAAAAAAACGACATTACTTTTAAACGTAATTAATACAATAATTATATTATACTGGTATACGCAATACTTGTAAATCTTCTACGTAGTTATACATATCTGTTCTTATACTAAATTTACATAAATTACAAACGGAATATATAAATAAACCAATTAATCGACTAGGTGTACACACGCGTGTAGAAGATATTTAAATATCAATATATATAATTTTTTTTCGTTTGGAAAAAACGATTTTGAACATTTTCTAACCAGCAATACGGATGAATTTCATTTTATAAAAATATACGATACCTATTCCATTATTTACTTATTAAAATAAATATCATCCGAACACTGAGAATCGTTATCGCGTATATATATAGATAAATTTGTAATACGTTTTATTTTTTTTATTTCATTTAAAACGTGACAATATATGATTACCACCACCCGATGCACATCATTAATCTTATTAATAATAATAGTGATAATAAACGTTAATAATATTGGAATAATGGCAATAAACCGTTTGCAGATAACATGCGTCCTTGGCAACTTACGTATTGTAATGACGTCCGACTACGAATAATTAGGTTTTGGAAATGAATAAAACGTATTGTAGTAAAATAATAAAAAAAAATAACGCAAAATATACGCGCGATTTATGTAAAACACATTTCCCCCACCACCACAATATCGAATCGTCTACAACACACGTTTTCATTTTAATTTGTCACGTTTTTCCGTTATAATATAGTTACTATTAATATTAAATAACTGTTAAATCGAAAATTCTTTTCGTTTTCATTACCGATGATTATAAACGATTATTGGCTTTTGGGCGAAATATCGAGAGAGAAAAAAAGCACCTATATACACACTAAAAGTATATTTAAAAAAAAAAAAATTCGGTATGTTTTTCGTTTTAAACGATTATATTTAAGTAAATTTAATCTTTTTAACGCAAACACTCGCACGCAATATTTTTATAACGTTTTTCAAATAATATTATTTACATTTAATTCGTACGTACGATATGTATATACCTATACAATAATACATGGACCTATATATGCGGATAATGGACGTTTTATGCGCGTGGTTTATAATATTAGGCATGTTACCTATGTTAATGTAATTAAAAATTAATACTCGAATATATTATACGAGCGTATAAATTATTATTTCTTTATTTTCCGCTAAAAAACATTTTAACCGTTTAAAAACGCGTCTTTAAAACGATTAAAACAATTTTTTCGATACTTTTTTCTTAAGAGAATTATTATCAAAAAAAAAAATCACGTTGAGAGCGTGTAAAAAAAAAATGTTTTATATACATAAATTAAAAAAAAAGAAAAAAATTATGCCCGTTATATTGTTCTGTGCACTGCGTCGTATATCGATTGGAAATGGAATGGAGACAAAATTACTAATCGATTACTTGGAAATCGTTTTTATAAAGATAACAGTTCATATTATTACGTACGCTTTTTTTTTTATCGAACGGTTCATTCTGATTTCTCGTTATACGTTTAAAAATCCATATACGCGTATAATTATGTTTACATTTGTGAATGATAACTATACTGCACTGAGAATTAATCGCGTATTACCTATATTTCAATACAGTAACGATTTAAAATATAAAAGGTCCGCGGGCCGCGGGGTGTTGACTCATAGCCGTCCCAATGGGGGGCAAATGGGGCAAGTGCCCTAGGACGTCCAAAGTAATATGAATGCAGGGGGCGTCAAAAAAATGAATGACAAAAAGAAAAAAAATGTGTTGTTTTATTTTAGATATTAATTTCCCTTGTATCTATATGATGATTTCGAGGATGAGCGTATTTCCTATTAAAATGTATAAAATTAAGTATTTAGATATTACGTTAGTTGTAAAAGTTTTTTTTTGGGGGCGTCAAATATTATTGCCCTAGGACGTTATTGGTGGTTAGGACGGCACTGGGTGTTGTGGATATCGCTTAAGTGAATCACTTTGATAAAGATTTTAGAGTTTTGTTTTTATTATAAATTTGAAAGCAATGATAAATCGTTGGATTCGATAAAACGATTCTCTGAGCGGAGCTTCGGTATAATACGCTTTGTCCATTTTTTTTTTTGTACAAAATTAAAGTAATATATGTCTGTGTGGTCAAATTTCAAGTAAAAAAACTCAAAACTAACCGTTTTACGAATGAAAAACCTCAAAATCTTAAAATAGCTGTAAATAGCCTAAAATTGAATGAAAATTTTTTTAAATCGTATAGTACAAAGACACAATTTTTTTTGAAAATTTCAAGACGATAGAATGATTATTTTCGAAATTACAGCGAAAAACCTATACGTGATACTGACGAAATCCCATTTTTATCGGTTTTTCGTAATTTTTCGGTAATTTATCGCCTCGCGTTAAAAAACTATTGAGAAAATCGAAAAATGTCCTGTATAAAGTACCGTCTCGATGTGATTTGTTTTCAGAAAAGGTGCTACACGAAAAGATCGGAGCACTCCTTCTGGTCGAAAATCTGTGCACAGGATAGGAGAAAAAAAAATAAACATCATTGTAAAACCATTATAGATCCCTCGCTCCGCTCAGAATCTAAAAAAAAAAAAAAAAAATGTAAAAGAAATCGAACGCTTCGCGGACTGCGAGACGAAATTTTTTTTTTTCGGAAACCGAGTCTCTATAATATAATATAATATATGTCAGTATATACACTGTCGCCTATTTTTTTTTTTATTCCGTAAACGATGGGTACATAATAATCGTGGAATATAAAATTTAATTTATAATAAAACACTAAAATATTTTATATTATATTTAGGACAATATACATACATATATATATACGGTGACCTCAATTCACCTGCGCGTTCGATTGTAAATAGGTATATATATATATATATATCTACACGACGATAGGGTTACGGAGTATATATGACTGCAGGCATAATATAATAAGAACGTCGTCTCGCTGCAACAGACGTCCCTCCCGTTCGACGCATATGGTTTCTTATTATATTCGGTGGCTGTGCCGTATAACAATAGCGAGTACTTTATACGTTTCGTTTTCCGTCGAATTCCTTATATTTACCAGAAAAAAAAAATATATATATTATAAAAATGAGTCTCTCATCCCCTCCCGGCTAAACCTCTGTAGCTGTTCGTAATATGATTACGCGCGGTAAACTGCAGTGGTTCCCACACTGTGGTCGTAAAAAATTATTTACAATTTATTTCCGAGCACGTCGAACGAGCAACAAAAAAAAAAAAAAAAAAAAAATTCGTTTGAGCGATATTACACAACTACGGCTCAAGACAGGCGTTGTTTGAACGCGAATCGATCGACTCGACTATATATTCGCGGACTCGACGTCGTTGAAATCGCTTCATTTTATTTCGAATTCCGCGGCCAGTGTTTGAAAGACCGCCTGCAACAGTCACGAGAGTATGTGATAAAAAACGAAAACACTACTATTAATTATTATATACTCTTATACAGTTTTCTACCGCATTTTTGCTATATTATATACTCGTGCGAGTCAGGATTTTCGGCTTACACTGCTTCGACTAAAACCGAATAACGCGACGCGCAGAACCCGACCAGCACCGACTGCTGCAATGTTGTCAGAAATACGACTCTGAAATTTCCAAACCCTGCCAAAATAAGCAACCACGTTTTCCACGTTTAAGAACAATTAAATTTTTTTTTCTTCCGAGCATAATAATGTGTATTAGTCGGCCGTGTGTCTATAAATACTGTATTGTGTTCAATACGAAAATGGTTATCAATGATGGAATATTAACGTTCGTTTTGTGTTCGTGTTTCTCGTGGTATTCACAGCAAGGCACCGCGACTGAATTTGATCAAAAAAAAAAAAAAGAGGCACCGCCGGAAAATACGTTTGGGAACGGCTGCAGTTGGAGTAAAATCGTTTATATAAAAAAAAAAATTTGTTTTTATAAGAATATTACATTGTAGGCGCACCGCGCGTTTTCAATCTTCGAACGAATATTTCCCCTCCCCGCAATGAATCCGTTTCGGAATATTCGCGCGATTTCCCATTAATATATAAATTAGTATTATGAACTATAAGACATGAAAGATTAAATCGTAACGCGTATATGACGTGTATTCCATGTTATCTGAACACAGTTATATTAAATTCTTAACGAAGCTACATAGGAAGATATTTTTTTTCAGTGTACAGCTCATCGTCTAGCAGAAGTGGTCCTCCGACACGGTGGTGTCCGTTTTTCGGTAGGTAACTCGACTAGTGTACTGGTTTAAGGCAGTAATTTTCGATTTTCTCAATAGTTTTTAAAAACGAAACAATTTTTTTGGTTAAAAAACGCGATTTTACCAACAAAAAAAAAAAAAATCCGTTAATTTTTTTGTTTCTCCGGCATTTCGAAAATAACGGTCTTGAAATATACACCGAATTCTATTTGTAGAATCTATATAGATTTTTTTTTTGATATTTTTATTCCTTAAAAACGGTAATTTTAGTGTTTATTACGAGAGAATTAATTAATTTTTAAAATTATTTACAGCGTATACGATATAATAATAAATAATATTATATTACACCGAATATAAGAATCGTTTTATCGAACGCGACGATTTATCATCATTGCTTTCGAATCGTTCGGAACTCTGTACGCAGTCTTTATCCGAGTAATTCGATTAATATATATATATACTCGCGGCTCGCCACTCATTTTAAAAAATTCTTTTTTTCTTCCTTCTATTATATAAAACGATTTTAAGAGTGTAAAATTATTAATTTCGTCTTTTTTACCAGTTCGCCGACAAATTCGTAGCTACGCGTTTATAATAATATCTGCAACGCGATTAAGTACAATAATATACTACAGGGGCGTATTTATAGAGGAGGGCTGATGGGGCTTTCTGAAAGAATTTCAGGAACTTTCTTCTACTAATTCCTACGCCTCTTTGGCTATAGGATGTAATGTTTTTTAAAAATTCCTAATATGTAGTATTATTATTAATATGTAGTAATTATTCCTAATTATTTAGAAATAATTCAACAACGATATTTACTCAATAATGCCTAAGCCCTCCCCAAAAAAAAATTTCTAAATACGCCCCTGATATACTACACGTGTATTTACACATTTCTTAACAAACTGACGTATAATAACACGTATATACATATATACATAAATGAATCTATCGATATTTTGTTATTAATATTATTGTTCTCGAACTGACGTTACGTTTTGTGTACTAAAAGTAATATTGTTTTACAGTGTATATTATTATTATTATTATTTACATAAATAACTACAACAATATACAGGTACGTCTGCGGCTTTCTCTAAATGTAATTTTACGACGAGCTCGTCGTAACAAGCCCTGACCCGAACTAACTGCAGCGGTGTATTCGAAAACATTAACAAAAAAAAAAAAACGCTTTATTGTACGATATAGTTAGACGCAGAACGGTTATTATTATTATTAATTTTATGAAATACAGTTTAATAATTTACTCGCGATAGTAATATTATACATATAATAATAATATATTATTCGTATAAAGAAAAGACAAAAAAAAAAAGAAAAACCTCATAATCTTATTACGTTCACTAAATTAAAAGAAAAAATATATATATATATATATTGAAATGAACGTTTTTGAATTCCGGCCCCCTGTTAAAAAACCAAACACCTGAATTATAATAATAAGCGGAAGGATTTATGAGTTGGTTAAAGAAAAAAAAAACAGGAATAATATTATATATGTGTGTGTGTGTGTGTGTGTATATACGAGCCCCGTAATAAACTCATTTGAGATATGAGCGGTATATTATAATGTCAGCGTTATTTTTTTTTTTTTTTTATGTTGGTTTAACCACATCCGCATTATTATGGAAATTATTCAAATAGGTCATCGGTTTACCCTAAAAAAAAAAAAACAACAGAAAACAAGAAACAATAACAGTAATAGTTATCGTAAAAACAATAAACACGTGTGTTCGTTTCGAATTTTATTTCGTTTAGAATAACTTCTTTTACGATATATATATAGTTCGGTTACCATTCGTTTTAAAAAAAAAATCTGTCACTGCACGACAACCCCTCGTGAACGGCGTTCGTTCATACTGAAATAAAAAAATAAAAATAAAAAAATTATTACAATATTTCCACTGTCGCCACTTGAAACACTAATGTGTGTTACGCACATTATATTCGTCGAATAATATATATACGAATAAGTCGGTACTCGGTACAATCTATAAGACACGTTTTAAGAACTAATATAGTGATTAATATTTTATTAAACTGATTGACGCGAAAATACTATAGAATTTCTGTTCGTCTTCCCGTCTGCAATTATTATACATTGTTACACTACAGATTAGATGAATACGGATGTATCACTCGCGATATAAACAAAAAAAAAAAATGACTTCATTCGAAACCCCTCAAATCAGTGTAACCGCGCATGATAGCACAACAATATATTTACCTAAAATTTAAACATTACTCCCGTGAGGCAATCTATTCGTGTTGTTTACATAATAATACAGTGGTCAATTCTGGTTTGGCAAACGCGTCACATAACGTCTCGTGTCAAATATACTCGTTTCGCACACACAATTGAAAAACAATCGGTGCTTAATCTGAGTGAGATTTTTACCGGCATGTGATAACGCCATTATTTTACGATAATATTATTCGAGATAATTCAATAATCAAATTAAATAATCTCAATTGAGATAATAAAGAAATGGTACAATAATATTGTATAATATCAGCACAATAATTTTATATCGTCGCGTGCGCCTACATTGATATGGAGGGGGGGGAGGAAAATCAGAAGACCGTATTTGCAATTCTTATGTTCTCGGGCCGAGCGATCCGTCTGTATTCATCTGATCTGTACAGTTATCACGCTGCAAACCGTTACGGAAAACGTCGAAAAAACGTATTTCATATTTTATTATTATGTATTTTAACGATTGTAAAAATATTCTAATCTCGTAATAAGAAGCCCCTAGTGTGTTTAACCTGCTCTGAACTCGAGTAACAATCGAGGTTTTTGGTACGGTAAAAAAAAAAAATACAATTTGTTTTCGTTCGCGCTTTAAAAATTATAAAGGGTGTCCAAGAAAGAATAATATGCAATAACATTTTTATTTTTAATCACAATTTTAAAAAATCACATATTGCTGTGTTCAGGAGATCCCGAAGTCCACGTGCGGTAATCAATATCGGGCATGTAGCCCCTAGCCCTACAGAGGCAATTGTTCTGTCCATAGAATCAGTGGCGCCGATCTTTTTTTGAACCCCTGGGGTAAAACATTTGTATAAGTACCCACCTACCCCACGGGGGCCCAGCTGCCCAGGGGGCCATGCCCCTTTACAAAAATCCTAGGAATGGTAGTTGTTGACCATAATTATTATTAGTAAGTAAGCAAAAAAGAAAAGGAAAAAAGGAAAAAAAAGGTGTCATCAACCCAATTTTTATTTTTTTTTTTTGGTCCTTTCCTAACTTACATGATGCAATATAACCTTTCCAGATAACTATGTTCCGATTCTCTACTTTGCTAGTGCGGTGTAATACAGGCTACAAGCCATATTGTCAAGGAATGCCTCAGAACAAAATTTGAAGGTGAGGTAGCAGTAATGCATGATTGTGAACCAACGTCGGTCAAATGGCTAGAGGAACTTGATGTACGACTCTTAACAGCTAAATATGAAGAACATATCCTATCCTATTAATATTTTATTTTGTTTCATTCTCGTATATATCTATCTGTTAATGTTGTTAAATTTGAATTTAAATATTTTATTACTAAATAATAGTAGTACATATATAGTATATAGCAGTACTATGATGTAGTAATTTTCATGCCTGGTGTCGTATGCGTAAATAGATAAATAGTACCGACTACAGATGTACCGGCCGAGTTGTGAGTCTTTTTATTGTTTTGTATTAATTATTTCATTGTGTGGGACTGTGGCCTGTGGGTACAGTCCAATAATATTTTATAATATTACATTTAATCGTATTAAATATAAATTTTTTTTCCATACTGCCCGTCTTCATAGACACCCATCCACCATTTAATTTCTCTGGGGTATTTACCCCACGTGACACTCGTGTTCGGCGCCACTGCATAGAATTTGCGACGAAGACGCGCTCACGCATTTCGCCGTCAAGTCCTTCCCGGCACTCTCCTGATTTCATGTTAGAATCGGGCGAGATCGCGGGGTTTATCCTCATAGACTTTTGACTTAGCGTGACTCCACAGAGAAAAGTCGCACGGGGTTAGGGTCGCAAGACCGTGGTGGTCGCCGTTGGTTCCCGCGCGACGAGATGAGCCTGTCCGGAAATTTTCATCAGCCATCTTACCAGTATAGTTACTGACGCCTTCAAAACACTCGAAAACCAAAAACAAACCGTACCAAACGAAACTTCAGGCATTTGAAATAAGAAAATTTGCATAGACAGTGGTAGCTGCCCGAAAATTAGAAAATGTCGCACTTTTCAAAAAAGAACACCCTATATAGTTTACGAGACGTGTCGAAACGAACAAAATAATATGCCAATACGCGTCGCGATATTTACTATTTAAAAAAAATGTGTTCTGTACGAATAAAATTCTCGTTTTTTTTTTTTTTTAATCAAATTTTTCACTCGATTTTCCCGAATCGAAAATATTTGAAATCGGCACTCGTCGATTTTTTTTTCTCCCAACTTACAAAAGTATCTTAAATTTTGATGCTCCTGCACCGTCAACGGGCATTCTCGAAACCGTTTTCCACGACGATTGCTATTAGCGAATTTCACTGGTATTTCAATAATATTATATCGTTTTCTAACGGAAAACGGTTAATGTACAAAATACATTATATTCGAATATCGCGTCGGTCTTCCGCGTCGTTACAATACGCGTTCGTCGTAATTCGACGTCCGCGGCAAAAAAAAAAAAAAGCGAAGGCCTTGTTCTTTTATTTTTTTTCCAGTTTTTTTTTTTTGCAACATCATTTCCATATCGTTTGTTTCTCCGTGTGTACATTATACGCGCGTATTACGTTATTATTTTACTAAACGCAAAATACTCGATAATAATAACAATATTATCGACGATAGAATATAATAATATGGCATTGAATTTTTTTTTTTTTCAAAACGTTTATACACTATAAGGAGTTTCCGTGTCGTATATCGTGAAAAATATGTTTCTTTTTTTTTGCTCGCACTCGCGCATATCTCGCAATAAAACGTATCGTGCACGAAATGCAGCGTGCCGTTTTTGTATTCGGTTACGGATTATCTCGTTCGTATGCCTGTAATAATCGATGAGACGAAATTATTATTGATACGTTTATATATTATTATTAATAAAAAAATTAAGTATAAAGATGGTGAAAATTTTTGTTAAACGATATGTGTATGGAGCGTACTACTATATGGTTGTGAAACACGGACCGTCAATGAGCAAGATAAGAAGAAGCTGGAAGCTTTGGAAATGTGGACGTGTAGAAGACTATATTGAAAATCAGCTGGACAAAAAGGAAAAGCAACATATTAATGTATTAAATCAAGTAGGGCAGAGCTAAGTATAATAAAAGAAAGGTGTGGAAAAATGTTTGGTCACCTACTGAGGCGTAATGCGTTTATAACAAACATATTTGAAGGACGAGTAAACGGACACGGAGGTAGAGGAAGACGCAATATATAGAAGCGATGATAAAAAATGTTGATTGTAGCAGATATGTAGACATGAAAAGATTGGCTTTTAGCAGAGGGGAATGGAGAACCAGAATTGCAAAGACAAGGCAAGGCCTTTAGTAGAGAAAAGATTATTATTATTATTATTATTATTATTATTATTATTATTATTATTATTATTATTATTATTATTATTATTATTATTATTATTATTATTATTATTATTATTATTTTATACGTTACACGATTAATTTTAGTCGTATGCCCCCGGCGGCGGCGACGTATAATAATGATACTATAATAATTACGAATTCTCAATTCCAGTTTGAACGCGAATCGTTTAAATATTTTTTATATTTATATATATATATATTATATACGTCGATTTTATTGGAATCACGCACGTTAATATTAACGTGCGTGTAAATATTGTAATATACAAAAATATGTCATAGAAAATGACTGTACAGCGCTGCAGAGTAGATGGCCGCTATATATTATTTTATATACCATCATAATGACTGCGTCGAAACGATTAGCATAAAACGCGGGTATTCAGTACGCATTTCCCACGTACATAACTACAGAAAAATAATATAACAGTACGTACGCCACGACAAACATAGGTTTGCTAATGAATTTTCCCCGGTAATTGTACTCGAATGGAATATATTCTAATTTTTAGCAGCGGATGTTTGCGGGCGGGCGAGAGCAGGGGAAAAACGAATATCGCGTTTATTATATTCCAAACGAAATCGAATGAATTGTAAAATAAAATAATCGTGTAGAGACGCGTTGCATAATTTCACACTGTATTATACACTTACAAGTCGTCTTAAAATATCACCTAAATTATTGTGAACCCACCGGCACTAGTGTAGCCTGCAGGCACTAGACGTGTTCGAATAGAAGTGTTTTAAAATACACTTTTTTTTCGCGTATATAAACGTAACTAAGAATCGACGATTAGTCGTATACCTAATGCGTAATCGTCGTAGTTGCAGAACATCTATAAACAATTTCGATAGCTGATGTACACGCAATGATGATCACGATACGGGTATTTTTTTTTCTGATAATGATCATCGATTTGCATCGTATTTTAACTTTGACGTACTTGAATGATTTTAAAAATTGCGGTGATGTCCAGCAGACAGAGACTGTATTCGAATAAATATTCTGACGGAACAGTATTCTCCGTAGTTAAAGACCCCAGAGTCGTACCGACTCCAGCACACACCAGCGTCTACACGGCAGAAACCTATTCCATATTATATTACAGTCGACTCTCGATAATTCTAACCTTCAATAATTCGAAACCTTCGGTAATTCGAAGTGAATGCTCGGTCCCTTGAAAATCACGCGGTAATTCGAATAAAAACAATGTGTTTAAGTACACTCGGTAATTCGAAATTAAATTTTCGGAAAACTGGCCACTGTTTCATCTTCGAATTGGTTGGTTGGTTCGTTTGGTTGGTTGTAAAGTAAAGTTCTTGTGATGAGTACGTCTAATTTTTAAAAAATACGAGTCTTTGACGATTTCGGAAAAAAACATTTACATTTTAAAGACAATAAATAACTGTAATACCGCCTAATTTGTTGAAATATTTCATAATTATGTACAATAATAAAAAACAAAAATTTTTTCTTAACTCTCAGTAATTCGAATTTTTTTTTGCTCTCTCGATATTTCGAACTACTCAGCAATTCGAACACTTGGTAATTCGAAATTTTTCAACAGTCCCGCCAACTTCGAATTATCGAGAGTCGACTGTACATATAAATTATATATGACAGTACCTACAAATAGCAGATTCAATAGACATTAGACAGTGACCGCGTTTGAATAATAAACGACTCGCTCGGTGCCTTAACTTCACTTAAATATCCAAAAAACGAATTAGCGCGTCCAAAAACACATAGCACTAACGGGAAAAAAAAACATCAAATTCGTGTGGGTACCATCACACACAGGCATCCTAGGAAACAAAAACACAGACAAAATGGCTATCGAGCAGTCACATCTGCGACGATTACCATCATACATAAAATACGAACTAAAAACGTAATGAATGAAACTCAGAAACCAATAAGAGAAATATGGCGAAACCACTGGAACACATCAAGCTAAGGGACATTAAAAAAAAACAATTGACAAATGGGTATATCCGGACTATTTAAGTAGGACAAAGCAAATAATAGTGAACAGATCCAGAATAGGACACTCACCATTTATCCATTCATACCTGATCAGCAAGGAACCTATAGGCCTTCATGCGATGCATGCAGTACTCCATTAATAATAGAACATAATATAATTATTATTATTCACTGCCCTGAATAGTGCTAACAGCACGCCATATCCTCTAGAATAACAGAAGAAGCCCTCAATCAACTAAGGATATATTTAAGTGCATGAAACACATAGATCTAAAAAAAAAAAAAATTATAATCTAAGCTGTTATTAGAACACAACACAAATGTAATCAATCTTATAGGCTAATAATAATCAACGCTATTGTAGGCTGTAAAAATTAATAAAAAAATATATATATTCCGAATATAAATGTTTTTAAGTACTCGAATACTTTTCTTGCCCGTTTATTCTAATAAGTATTCCGAATACAAAACACAATTATTCTACACATTTCTCTCTATATGGAAAAATGGTGAAATCTAAAACGTTGACGGTATAATATACTAGTATAAAATAACAAAATTAATTTTAATAACTCTATTTTAATTTCAATACTGATTTTAGCTATATAACATAAAGAGAACAATCTGATCGTGAGAAAAGAAACCGGTCACAAAAAAATTTAAAAATACAAGCCGCAAAAATGAAACGAGTTCCTGAATATCGTTTTGGTCGTGGTGAATTAGTTGACGAGCCGGTAACGGTTAAAATCCCAGACGTCGATAGAGCACGTATTGTGATTTCTCGTAATATTATTTGAGTTATACTTTCAGATACTTCTGAAAATATTTTAAAATATTCGCCAGAATTATGGGTAATATAAGAATAACTATTATTTCTTGTATCGTTTCGGTAAATAACGACATACCATGCACGAAACTGGGACAACGGAAGGCCGACTTTCAAATTTATATAATCGCGTAATCGATTTGTAAAGAATCCTTAACGAATATTGTACCTCGAAAGATGATTATTTAAATAAGAGAGGCTGCACGAAAATATTTTAATTCGTGTGGTCAAGGCAAACGGACGGTGTATCTGTGTGCAAAAAAAAAAAAATGTAAAACGCGTAAATGCACTTGGCAAAGCAGCGAAAAGGCTACGCGCGTTAAAACGCCATTCGAGCAGAGTACATATGTAATATAATAACGATAATCACAGATCTACACACTTGTAATATAATATTTATTTTTATTTCACTCTTACAAAATATACGTAATGTATAATCGTAATATTACATTTAAAAAAAAAAAAAAACCACATCAATTTTATCAATAAAATTAATAAAATGTTTTCAATTTTTATCGATATAATAATTTGCAATAAAAATACCATTTATGGTAATTTAATAACAGTTTACGTACTATTACAATGCCACAACTTACACTGCCCGATATAAGCCTTATAAACATTCTAATAAAACGCTCGGGAATTTTCCACGTCATTGCCCGTAACACAAATTCATATTATAAGAGACACATTGGATATAAAAATAAGTCCGCTGTGTTAAGACAAAATATCAGTGGCCACCGTGTCCTGCAACGGGTATTGCAGTTATTCGCAAACTTTAAATAATGATAATTAACGTTTTTGCAAACTCACAACCCTTCTCAATCCTCATTATTATTATTATTTATACATCATTCAAATTACGCTTATAAACGGACCTACACTAAATTTTGATCCTACAGGCCACGCGCCTCTGGGAAATATCATTATTATTACAGTACATGTAGTCTATATCAGTGTTTCCCAAAGTGGCATTCAGGTGTGATCGGGGCTAATCGGGGGGTTTTGATAAATTCGTAAAAGGATACCTTGGCTGCAAAAGCTATTTATTCCGGATTATGGGCTGTTGTACGAAAATTCTTGAAATCATTTATACTACACGTGGTAATATAAAAATTTAACTCACAAAAAAAAACCACAAAGTTTACAAATCGTGGTGATTTAAGAACGTCTCCAAAAAAAAAAAAAAAAAAAAAGTAGTAGAGTCGAATATTAATAAATCGATATCAACGCGCCGCGTTCGTCCTTCTTACAATATTTTCTAAATTATAATTGATAAAATATACAAATAATAAATGAGAATTTATTACAGCGTATTTCTGTAATAAACTACGGGAGGTTGCGCGGGATATATTTTTTTCTCCTAAGTGCGCGCGTTATAATGGAAAATGTCTGGAAAATATTGGTCTATATTGTTTTATTAAAATCACTCCTTAGAATCAACAGTAATATAAATTTATGGTAGCGGTTCAAAATGTGTTGGCTACTGACTTTATGCGGCTTATACACCGCATACCGAAGTTCTCTGACTTTATACCAAATACTGTACGTCGTAATAAAATCGTTATAACGGGGTTTAAGTTTGATCACCGTGTACGCAGAGCTGGTGTTCGTTATAAAGAAATCAGCTACAAAAAGCCGTTCGACCGGCTATTTCTTAATGAACTTTGCGCACTCGTTCTGCAGTCTCTGGAAATAAAATTATATTTTTTGTTGTAAGTGTTTAAAATTTTGTTCAATGTACCTTATGTTACTTGCTGCAGTAATGCAATTCCAGTTACTATACATTTTCGTTTAATCATAATACCTACATTATTTTATAGGAGGTCAGGAGATTTTCTCTCGCCTAACCAATCCTGCCCTGTGCTGCAATGATGATAATGTGTGCGATCAGTGGCGTCACGAAAATTTTAACTGAAAGGACAATAAATTTGACCATCAAAAAAAAAATAATAATAATAATAAAGACTTATAAATAATCAATTTTTTTCGATACAAATGGTCATATATCGCTTTATCAGCTGAGATAGTCGATTTTTTTTTCTTGTAAATTTTGTCCTTTTAAATTTGTTTCGGTCCCGCCACTGTTTAGTTAACAGATACGTAAGTGCAGGTATACGCGTTATAAAACTCTGATCGGTATTATACGTGCAGGTTAGACGTCGAGTGATGTGTATTTTTTTTTTTTTGTGCTTGAAACGATGACATAGGTAATATGTATAATAAGGCGTACCACTACCGGAGTTGTGCTGCAGGATACCTTATATTTTATTATACCAAACGTGTACAGGATTATTACGTTCGACTGTAGCATTATAATAATATATTTAAAGGTGGTGTGCGCTCGTCCTGCGCTCTACAGCTCCGGAATTCTGGTCGGTATTATCGTCAGGGCCGTCGCGATGGGTGGCCGCCGTCTATACATTTATTATTATTGTACTGTTGCAGTACGGTCGCGAAGGGTTGGATACGATCGGGTGGTGTTTTTTAGCCGTAGCCCAGCCAGGATTTTTCACTGTATAATATATAATATTTCTCTCGCAGTTATTCCTATACACCGCAGCGGCATAGAGTATATTATTATATATTTATTATTCAAAACGGTACACTTTCCACCGAATTTAATCGTTATTCAGCCATAAAAAAGAATTGTATGCGTACTAATGATTTTTAATCGTAACACATACATTTCTTTTCGAAACGCAACGGTCTTCTTGAGCCCTGCAAAAAAAAAATAATAATACAGGATCTACGCCTATTAAATAACCGTAATACAAAAAAGTATATATGTGTGTATTTGTGTGTATCGCGAATACATCGATTTTCGTAATTACAATATTTTTAAATGACGTAGAAAAACCAGATGGTATTCGTACGAGTCTGCAGACTTTCCCCGTATAGGTCGAAATATATAAAACTAAATCATTATAATTTAAATATTCTTTTTTAAAAATTATTATCACAAAATAAAATAATACCTAAGGAAAAGTCTAAGTGGCCTGATATAAATACAAGAAAGGAGAAAAGGTATACGCGAAAGCGGAAGAGCTATTATACGTGTGTACCCAGTGTAATCTCGTAGGCGTCATCTCGATGGTGCAATACTATCATTTTTGCACCCTCTATATACGTTTTCAATACTTACAATGTATGAATAGCGCCAAACTATTAAATATTTATAAAAAATAACGATGACAACGATAATAGATGACGTCACGTCCTCGTGAATCGTTATGCCCATCAACTGTCAGTTCTTGATTTTATCTATGTAAACCGTTATTTGTTAAACGCAAGTTTTTATCATTTTATGATAATTCCTACGAACATCGTGCATCGTGTGAACCCGCTCACTAAGGCTTAAAAATTACCTCAGATTAATTATACGGGACAAAAAAGACCGTCTAGTAAGTTACGAATTGATATTGGGATCAAGTAATACGATTCCGAAATCGTAATTGACGCAACAGCAACTAAACGCGTGGTAGACGCTTATAAGTTTAATTTAATAAGTGTACCCGTTGCAGATATTTTGTATTTTTCATACAGTAAAATTTCACGGTGTTGACCAATTATTTACAATAAACGTACACTAAATAGGTATTGATTGTAGTAAATAGAGTTATAAAACTTTATTGAAGAACTGCCAGGAATCGAGTTTGAAGTGGTAATTAAACTTGTGAGCGAAGCGAGCAATTTTGCAGTGAGTATAGATAACTTTACTGATTCGTTTCGAAATCCCTGAATTTTAGCGAAATCACGCCTAGGATGTACAAAGTGTTTTTATTATTTGTGTTGCTGGATTTGTAACTTCTGATCATGAACGTTATTGTAACAGACGTTTCGTTGAAATATGTAAAACGTTTCAAAATTCCGGGTACTTAAATGTGTTGGAAATTTTTGCGCAAAAATTGCCGCCCCGGGCCCTCGTTCCTGCCCTACCGCCGGCCCTACACGTATAAAATTCACCGATAAATTGCCGCGGTTAACCACATAACGCGGTTACCGAATCACGTTTCGGTGGTGGTATCAATTCGTTCCGATTCGCATAAACTTTCCCATGAATTTGACCATACCAATACAAAATCGCGGACACGAGTCAACACTGTGCCGAAATGCCGAACAGACTCCTATATACGCGTGCCGGTTTCCATTTTCCGCATCGATTTGTGCGCACAGACAGTGGTCGAAGTGAATCAAAATAACGACTGAAGCAGTATCTCTATTTCAAGTTTTGAAAGGAGGAGCAAGTTGTAAACGGTCCATATTGTTGAAAAATAGGCAAAAAAAAAAAAAGGATTTTTGTGAACTATATTTTTTTACGATTATGATCAAGTGGCGTTTAGATCTACTGAATGTTAATATTTTAGAAAACCGAATAGTTATAACAAAGAACAAAAAAATATTCAAAGATATTTTTCCAAAAAAAAATTAGGCAACATAACAACTACAAATTATAAAAAAAAAAATGTTTTAAAATCCAAGCGGGATGAATAATTTTTAAAACAAAATAAGTGGACTGGGATGGAATACGGTAACTAAAAAAAGTCGAGAGATGAAATCCCCTCGTATCCTCCTCGCCACTTCGACCACTGCGCACAGATTAAATGAGACCTACACCGCGAGAGACAATTCTAATCAAATCTAAATAAATACATTATAAATCATATCGTGCGTAATACTTTCACAAAAATTATTTACGATTTCGAGAACTCGGAAAAAAAAATCGAAATTGAATGACGTTCGTGTTCGTGTACTACACAATACATACGAATCGTTGTATAAAATAATTGTACCGAGAGCTGACCCCGAATATATTCTTTCTCGGCTGGTACTCGAAAAATTTAATTTTACAGTACAAATCGCGTTGAATCTCGTTCTCGTAAAAAAAAAACGTTGTCGAATTTTTCTGATTAAGAACCACCACGCCCTATATACAAGAAGAGAGGACTCTTTAAACGATTTTTTTTTTTTATCAGTCTCGCGAGACCTAGAGCCGAATCGTTTCGACTGCAGTAAACTGCGCGTTATACGAACGTTTATAGAGCGTTTTTCACGACCGACAATGAAATAAAGCGAATATATAATATAATATTACGAGCAGGTTCGGCCTGGCCATGGCCGCTATGGCCATGGCCGGGGCCCCATCTTTTTTTTTTTTTTATATCAATATTTTTGAACGCTACGTCTCCAACAGTTTTGAAATCTTTGCTTTGTATTATTATTATAATGTATAAAAATAATGCAAAAATTGATTTGAGAACAGAGGTTCGAACCCCGAACCGTACACGTCAAATCGTGGTATTTATCCATTGGACAAATATTATAGTACGAGCCGAGCGGTGGGAAAAATAAACCTGTTAAAGAAACACGGTAAAATTGTCAAATTTCAAATTGCTATAACTTAAAAATTAAATCCGACCACCAAATTCTAACTTCACCATAGATTTTTTTTATTAACCTGTATTAACTCTATATGGAAACAGAAGGCGCTAGTCTAAAAAAAAAAAATTTATGAATGGCCCGGAAAAATCTTATTTGCCCGGTAAGAATTTTAGTCACTCCGCCCTTGGATCTGGGACACCATGTATGATGAATTGTTTTTTAGTGATATGTATTTTTTAACTTCGTATTAAACCAAGGGGCAGGGGGCCCCAGAATAAAACGATCCAGGGGCTTTTGTTGTGCCAGGCCGACACTGATTACGAGTATTACCACACGCACTGAAAAAACGGTCTCCGGCGTCAATCATATATTATAAAACAAGCGCTGCGAACACGGTTTGTAAAAATTTTCGCGCGTAAATGTCAAAGAAAAAGAAATATAATTTTTTTTTTTTCAGCAGTGAAATACGCGTATTTCCGAGTTTTTACCAGCAACAATAATATTTTGTATAGTTATGTAAGTAACTATATACATAATTATAACGGAAATTTCGTTCGAGCGGCGTTCCAGTTCTGTACTCCGTGAAATTACATAACGAATATTCGCGCTGCGCCGAATAGAATATAAAATAGTATAATATATATACCTACGGAAAACGCGTAATTTCATAAGGAAGAGAATTATTATATTTAAAAAAGAAATTTTTTTTTTTTAAACTCAAAAACTCTATAAATATATTATTAAATAACTTATATCCAAGCCGCGTCCGCTGCAGATAGTACATATATGCGAATGGTTCTAGCGGCCGAATCATCGCAAGGATTCGAGAATTTTTCACAAACCAACCCCGTGAAAAGCCCCAAAAAAAAAAAAAACGCGCGAAAATTCTCGATGTTTAATGTTTACTGTCCGCCACGACGACGCTTATACAATAATATTAATTTTGCGTCGACAAAAAAGAAATTTAAACAGTATTAAATATAGTTACGTATCATAACTACATAATACTGCGCTGCAGAGATGGATTTCCTCATATAAAGCCCATATAATATATGTATGACTGTGCGAGAGGAGAGAGAATAACTTTATAAACCGAAGTAATTAAAATAACACAATATTATACGATAATAATAAATAATATATAATTTTTTTTTTTTTTTTATATAATCCGAAATCGTTAAAACCATACAAATTGTACGAAATAAATTATGATTTGTACGAAATTTTAATAAGCCGAATCGCTCGAATACTGTCCTGTAGGTATTTTAAACGAATATACATACTGATGCGTATAGAATAGGAATATCTTTTTTCATCATTTATATACATATACATAAAAAAAAAAATAGTTTTAAAACTAAGAATTTTTAACTCGTTATATAAATTAACTGCAGTTGAATACAAAATTGGTTTATTAAAAACGAATTTAAAGTAACAACAGTGATTACGATACGTTCCCTCCCCCAAAAAAAAACCATCGAATATGAATAAGAATGAATGCGAGATAAGTAAACTTTTTTTATTTTTAATTCGCGGTTTAAAATATATTTAAGTGATTATTATTATTATACAAACGTTAAAGAATTTTCTCCGAGTAAACTCGTCGTTTATATATATATAATAATTAAATATCATACGAAAGTTCCGTTTCGAATTCTTTTCAATAAAAACGCTTAAATATTTTACTGAACTCTAATTAAAATTTTACATTTGCCTAAATTTATATATTTGTACGTTTTAACATATTTCATAAGAACTAGTAACAATTTTTGCGTCGGTCTAAACGTGAGTATATTTCTCGTATCTGCAACGCACGTAAAAAAAATGTGCGTGCATATACGTAAAATACATAAAGCCAAAGAGTAATAAAATAAATAAATACACGTATTAAATTTGTTTATTTTATTTCGTTTAGTGAATAAACAAATTTAATACGACAACCCTTTTTTATGTAAATATATACGTATATATTTCTTTATTTTACATATTATAAAATACTCTTTGGCTTAATCGCATACAGTCACATAGTGTGTATACGTACAGATTTATTACGTAATTTATAGTTTTTATCAGCTCTATTCCTTTCGCGTATCATTTTTATTCTTTTGATTTCTCCTTTTTGTACTGTTCTCTAAACAATTTTATCCGTAATATATATTATATATTTGATTTCTGACGAACAATATTATACAAAATCGCAGCGGTGGTCCCCCGTAGGATATATACGTATATGTACTCTCGAGATTTTGTTGAAAAAAAAAACACTAGAGTATATACACTGAAATAGATCAATTTTTTAAGGTAAAAAAAAATAAATTTTTCTTCGTGATACGTATTATTATTATCGTATATTTGACGTGTGTGTTGTATATATTATTATGTCTTACGCGCTATAAACGTATATTTCGATTAACGCCGAAAAAAAAGAAGGAATTCGAGAAATTAACTTTAATTAAATTTTTGTATTATTCGTTTCCCTGTTTATATAATCGGTGAAAAAAAAATTTTTTATCAAATATTAGGCACTGTAATGCGGTATACATATATATAAAAAAGAAAAATTCGATGGCAACTCTATATAACCGCCGTTTGAGTAGAAAATTAATTTTTTTTTTCCAACGACACACGACTGCAGTTGTAGTAGGAAGTATTGTAAAAAATAAAAAAATAAAAAAAAATTATATATAATAATAATAATAGTAATAAATCCGCGCATATATAATTCACGCGGTGTTATCGATTTTTAACCAACGTTAACGTGCACTGTATTAGCGGCGTATTCGCGTATCGACGAAACTCATTATAACAATAACATATTAATATATAATATTACATTTGTATAAATATAGGTACGCCAATATTTTATAAACACAATAATCGAAACGGTGGTGGTGACCTCACTGCCATGAGCTATAAGACCGTGAATTTTTTCTTTCTTTCTTTCTTTCTTTCTTCTGCAGCAGCTTTATATATATCGCGCGCGCTCTACTATACGTGCGCAGACGTGGTGTTCGTGTGTCGGAAATTCTTATGCGCGCGCGCGTGTCCATTTTTTTTTTTATTTCTTCTTTTTTTCCATATTAGAGTGTTTATAATAATATACATATTATTAGTTATATATATATATATTGTATAACGCGCAGAGGCGTGTATAGTGATAATTTATCGAAAAAAACATAAGCGCGCGTGTAATACAAAAAAATTTTTTTTTCCTGCTCACGATTAATCCGAGGCTAAAATTTCTATATCGGTGAAAAAAAAAATTTTTGTCGTCGCGTATACGTTTCAGCGTACCGTTTCTGCTGCAGCAGTCCGAGCGCGAAACGAATACACTATAAAATACTCGCTCTGAAAAAACGAATAATAATAATAATAATCGACGTTCGAAATTATAATACAGTATTTATTTATAATATTCGCTATGTAAAGAGTGACGCACAACGTCTCACCGTACTACCGTACACGAACAAGCGAACGATATAATATCAAGCCTAAATAAAGAGTTTAAATCCAGAGCTATAGATAGTAGTCTCAACAAATCTAAATGGCGAATTACTACACCGTTCAATGGGACCTGTTAAAGACCTCGGTATATTTTTTGATTCCAAACTTAAATTTGACTGTCATACTGACAACATTGTTAGCCGATCAAACAAAATCCTTGGTTTTATTCGTCGAAATTTTACCAACTTTAGCGATCCATTAGCTTTAAAATCGTTATATTGCTGTTTGGCACGTTCTATTTGTGAATATGGCTCGACAATATGATATCCTTACACATCTGATCATAAATATAAAATTGAGAAAATCCAACAAAACTTTTTTACGTTTCCTTTCGTTTAAATGTTCCATACCTGTAGAGAACCTCATTCTTCGTACACACCACTTTTAACGTTTCTATCCCTCGAAACTCTTGAGCGACGTCGTTTACGATTAGGTATGTACTTAGCGCATAAACTATTCACAGGTAATATTGACTGTCCTATCTTCTTAAATCGTTTCTCTTTCCGCACCCCTACTCGTAACACCCGGTCTAAAAATACATTTTATTTAAACACAGAAGTAACTAATTATGCAAACAACACCCCCCCTCGACGGGATTATGAAAACTATAAATGAATTAAAAATTGATTTGTTCATATCACCAAACTTCAACTCGTTTAAAAATTATTGTAATTCCATACTCGTTAATACATAACTATAAATATTATTAACTATATTGTATATCATTTTCACTATATATATATTTTTTTTTTCTTGTAAATTATACTATTATATTATTACGAACGATTGTCACTATTATATATTGTATGTAATTGGGCTTGGCCCGTTTAAAACTTAAATAAATAAACAAGTATGAACCTGTAGTTGTGTGTGTGTGTGTGTGTGTGTGTGTGTGTGTCATTTACCAAGAAAAGAGCGGTCGAATTAAAATAAGTTGTAGAGACAAAACTTGACGTGACAGAAGAAAACTAAATACAGTTTTGAAATCAGCATACGTATTTGACTTTAAAACGGCTGAAAAATCGACAGAAATCGTGTTAAAAATTGTTATAGTTAGATAGAGTGATAACTTTTATAGATAAAGTGTTTATATCATCACGTGTAAATCGCCTCCATACAATATATGACCTAACCGCGCGAGCTATGGTGCAGTATAGTAGAGGGGATTTGTGAGGACCGGGAGTGTGCGTCCTTTTTCCCCACTTCAACAACGCCGCTAATTTATTCTCAATCGGCCAGTTTGTCATTTTTAAATACGCGTGGTATATATATATATATATATAATATTATAATATAATCAATAATTTAAATTGCGGACACGTATATACCTATAATATATAATATATTGATTGTTTCGATAATAATTTTATTTGATTTTACCTAACTCATAAGAGCGTTAAAAATTTACCGTTATTATATATTATTAATATACGTATTTTTTTTTTAATATAATTATTGTCTTAGTACACGTCGTTTGTATTTAATGCAAAGAACGCCGCGGTCAGAGAAACGGGATATATATATACATTTTTTTTTATGTGGAAATATTGTGTGGTCAATTAATGAGCGAACTGAAAAATTCTATACAATAATAATAATAATAATATGAAAACCCTTTATATATATATATATATTATGTATACACTAAAAATAACGCAAGATTAAAAAACAAATTAAAGTGCGGGTATGGTACCTACTACGGAAAATAAAATATTTTTCAGTGTAATATACGCGTATTGTTTTCTGATTCGCAGTTAAAATAGATAATTTTTAGAAAATTAAAAAAAAAAACATTTCAATTAGGTGTAAACTAACTCATTAAATAACATTATTGAAACCTCAGATATGCTTATGATATACAATTTTTTTAGACGCGTTAAACGTCACAGTCTATAATAAGTATCTATTATTATAATAACGGCTTACGCACGTCTATCGCGGTAACGTACATTTTTTAATTGCGTAAAAACGTTTTAAAATGTAAATTTTAATATATTTAAATATCGATTTTCTCTCAAAATGTTTAAGAAATACATTTTTGTGCCATTTTTCTTCGATCGATTGTTTTAGCCGTTACTGGTTTATGCGGATACATAAAAGCATTACAATTAAGTCGATCTCCGATTTAGTGTTATCGTAGACCGCAGCGATTGCAGTATTCTCGGTGCGATGAATGAGCGCGGTACGCAGTTAATATTGATTTTATAAGTTTAATGTGTTTAGACACGGGCATATTCATTATCTAATTAAATCTGACGTAATAATATGTAAAATAATTATGAACATTTTTTTCTTCCCACTATTTCTCTCGACAAATAAATAAATGATTTTGATACGATCGCAATGCCGTAATATTTAGTTTTCGTGGAATTATATTGTAAGTGGTATAGAAATGTAATTCTAAGACGACGCGAGAAAATGGAAATTCAATCTTAAACCGTACTGGCCGCGGTAAACGAAATTAGCGTGTTAAAATTATGCCAGTTATGTTTATTACACACTTCCAACAGCACTAAAAAAAAAATCTTTAACACCGGCCTCTTTATACGCGCGTTTACAAAAGACACACGCGGATTTAATTCATTTTTCGATTCGCCCAATGTAACTGTTTCAACCATCGTGACAACAGTCAGTTGACGTTATACGTGTGTGAGAAACCGTCGACAGATGGCGCCAGAATAGTCTTCCAAGCACTTCTCATCCCTCCTGCAGCAGGAGAAGACGCGTCTTTCTTTTTTATTCCTTAACGGCGTCTCACACAGTGCGACCATGATTGTATAATATATATATATTATTCTGATTTATTCTTTTTATAGTATTAATTTTTTCTGATGTTTATTTAAAAAGACTATCCTTATTATTATTTTTTTTAAGTAAAATAATCTAATGTATAAATCTTAAATTGTTTTTCTGTGTTAAAACTAAACTCCGAGTGCCCGGAAAACCATGTAAAGTATTTATAACAGAATAATCAAAATACTATTATATTCATTTGTTAACGCGGTGTTTTTTGCTATGCGGTACAATACCGTGGGCAAACGAATACATGCGTATTTGTAAAGGTACACTGCAGTTTTGGTAGGACAAACGAAATAAACACCGCGAGGTTAACACACTAAACAAAAATTATTTTTTGAAATCGTTAAACCTTTTTAAATATAATAAAATCTCGATTGAAAGGTGAACGTTTCACTGTATATACATACTTGTAACAGTTGTAAAATCTTTTAGTCCTTAAGTATTAGTTTCAAGAAGTTGACGAAGTTAAGAGACTATATTATATGACAGTATTATAATAATTAGACCGAAGCTATGGATGCGAGGTGCATTGGACGATGACCATAGCACAAGTATAGAGAAAATGTCCTTAAAAAAAGAAAAATGTATTGAGAAAGATCTGTGGTGCAATCTGTAATGGTACTGGCGCGTAAATGAACAAACGCTGAAATTCGAGATTTTACGCACCAAACTCCGAAGGGAACCAATATTATGCCGAGAAGCACAACAACAACGGTTACAATGATATTCGCGGACTACACGTTATACCGAATAAAAACGGTCGTGAGAGCAGCCATAGAATATCGCAGCCAGCTGGGAAACGACCGAGAGGTAGACAGCGGGCAAGCGACGATGCAAGTACAGTGACGGGGTAAGCCTGTAGGACTTAAGGATGATAGACTGGAGGATAACAGTGCGGGACAGAAAAAGATCCTGAAAGGCGGTGACGGCAAAGACTCTTTGAGAGTTATGAAGCCTGCAGTAGAAGAAGAACTACATCGTTTCCGTGTACTGCAAGTATACTCGACACTTATTGTGTACTTAAGATACTTAGCTTAGCGTATATTATCCGTATAATATAAATATATTATATTGTAACGGTGCAGTGCGGATGATGTTCCGGCCAATAGATAACAGACAATTGACCGCAGTCACTTGATCTCGTGACAATTGACCACGCGTGACAATTGCATGTAGTGTCACAAGAAATCGCAAAAACGATTATATAGTGCGTATATTAGCGGTGCATGCGGTTGGTCCGTGTGTGCAACATTCGCATCCATCAATACGGAACTTTATAAATACGAGTACACTGCAAAAGGAAGAACAAGTAAACCGTAAATGAAATTTGAAACGCCGAAAACAATTTTTTTCATAAAAAACGAAGTGTTAAACTTAAAAAAAATATATGTTTAACCTTCTGAAAACAAGCCAATTGGAGGTTATCTCCGGGGTTATATCGGACATTTTAATTTATTTTCTTAATTGTATATAAATTTAATTAATGATTCGATTAATTGATTATTATTTGGGTTCTATGTACAGTAAATATTTTATAAATTATAATAACAATTTTTTCTTTTCATATTTTATCATTTTTTTAAAACACTACCGCCAACTGTTATAGATAGGTACTATAAATTGTCGCACGCTGTATATTGTCCCGCGAATAATTGTCGCACGATCAATTGTCTTCTACAGGGACGTGTAGAAGAATTGTACCGGACCGGTCTACTAATTCTAAGCGTCCCATACCCATAAAAAAAAATCAATTTATATATATACAATATACACATACATATTTTTTAAAAAAATGACAGGTGAAGATCGAGGAAAAAATAAGTAATTGTATATTTCAAAAACAAATTAACAAAGAAATCGATTACATTTTAAATAAAATATATATATATATATTGTATAAAATATATTTGTGAATAGTAAAATATTTATTAATAACATCACAATAGAGCTATAATAACGTTTATATAGAGGAAATAATAAAATCACAATTGTTCGCGTAAATAGATCATTTTATGATTTATTTATGACCGTAATATTTAACATATTTATTTGGAATATTAATATACCTACGCGTTTCGTAAAAATAAGAAAATAAAATTACGTATATAAAAAAAAATACCGTGTTTAACTTTAATAATTTGACTAGCTGTAACACTGTATTGTATTAACAATTTATCAAGGAATTATAATAACGTGTATGCAGTAAAGAAAAACCGTATAAAACTATAATAATTATACTGGACAATAGTTTTTTTTGTATATTAATAGGTATATTTTGTATTAGAAATTAACATAATAATTATAAAACAACTAAAACGGAAATTTGAATTAATTACATTTCAAAAAAATATATCGCGCGTAATATTAATGAGATATAAATAGAATGATACAAACTTAACGCAATAATCGTATATTATAAAGCCTAAAAATGAATATTATTTTTTATATAAAAAAAAAAAAAAAAAATGACTTTGTGTACTCGCTCTTTACGCACGACTCATTTATAATGTCGCCTAAAGACGTACAATTTAAAATTTAATATTAAACCCCGATCTCCTGGCCGTAAGAAAATTTCCCTGTCGGTTTCTGTCTCCTATTTTTTTTTTTTTTAATCGATTTTCTGATTTTTTTTTTTTGTCCACAATGTAAAATTTACCGACCGGCCCATCAGGCTTAGGTGTAGAGCCGTAACTACCGGGTGTGCATTGCACACCAGCCCCCGACCCTCCAAAACTAATTTAGGCCCCCAAATTGATCCTTGAAACTTGTAGTGTACGATAAGTATTTGATTTCATAATGAAATGTTAAAATTTGTATATCTTTATAATCGACCTGATAATTAATACTATAATAATAAATATACATTTGCACATTATTCATGATTTATCGCATGAAATAACCAGCGGCATAAGTGCGCGCCACTTGCACGATTTGTCTATAAGGAGTTAAACCTCAAACATAAAACAATCTTTAATAGCATATTTTAGTAAGAAATTTTAAATTTAATAAATTCCTAACACAATATTCAAAGCCAGAAACCTTTCACAAAAAAAAATAAAAAATTTTAATAATTTAAAATTAAATATAACGGTCCAGCGAGGGGGGGGGCAACCGTTGCCCACTGTCTATAACATTAATTTATTCACCAATAAAGTTAGGCCCCAAAACGAAGTTCGCACGCCAGCCCCGTAATGTGTAACTGTTGCACTGCAGTTATAGGTGTAGTATAGATAAGAGCTTAGAATAGTGTCATAGTCATTGTTGGGAATCGGAATATCGTATAGATTCTCCGTAACATTGTTTTTTTTTTTTTTTTTAAATGAAAAATTTACAACTAATATATGACGTGACAATTTGTACATGTTTATCGGAAATAGTAAAAAAACCATTTTAATAAAAATACGTAGAAAAAAATTATAAATATACACCTATATAATATACAGTGACCATTTGTAATTCGTACTCATTTTCGTAATATATTAATATTATATAAAACGACCGGCGGAATGTATAAATCTCAGGACAATAAAAGATTAATTTAAAAAGAAAAAACGGTTTTCACTATATCACTATATTTATTTCTATAAAGTTACGTTAGGAGTTTAGAAACGCTTTTAATTCGTATTTAATATAATGTTGTACAAAATAAAATAGGTTACAACGTGTCATATTCAATTTAATTGTTTATTAAAAAATGTGTTATGCAATAACTATGGCGTATAGTGAAAAATGAAAAAAAAATTGTTCAAATATATATGTTATATAATGTCGGTCTGAATATGAGAAGAAAAAAAACGTAAAAACTGTGATTATAATAATTTAATCGTGTAGAGAAAAATTGAGAGGCCTCTAAATGATTTTTCGCGCGCGAGCGTCGGCATCAGCTGATCTCCATTTACACGCATAGTTGCTGCGGCACAGATTCATCGCGGGATTTGGACGCACTATACAAGAGGTTTTTTTTTTTTATTTATTTATCGAAACCTATAGGATTTCATTGGTTATTTATGTAAAACGAACGAGAAGCAATATCACGGATGATTGGCTTATTTATATAACAACTGTACAAAACGGTGCAGATAAAAAAAAAGAACGATTTGAAATAACTAAAACTGAAAGTAAAAAATGCGCGTGACGCGTTTTCGTGGTAATCTGCAGTTACATATTCGATAATATGTTCGTGGTGGTTTTTTTGGTCTTTCGTTTAGGTGAATTTTCGTAATATTGTATTTATATAAACGTTCTGGTGCAAGTACTCGCGGTGACGATCATATGACGGAAAGGCTTAATTACAGTGGAACCCGTCGTTTAACGAACTACTTCTCATTTAGCGAAATTCTTTACGTAACGAATTTTTTTTTTACAAGGAACCATGAAATTTCGTTTCTATTTAACGAAAGACAAAAAAACGTCTATTTTAACGAATTCCGTTTTCCAACGTTATAAAACGATATACTGAAACTACTCTAATGTACGCTGTCAATATTCCGACGATCCAAGTAATAACGATCGTTTACTGCTGACGTTATCGATTGATAGACCGTTTTTATTGTATCGAAAAGTGAGCCTGATTCGTTGCAGCTCGTTCGTTCGTAGCGTGCCGGTTAAATTGAGTTTTAATGTCGAAAAGTTTTAATCCGAATAGATAAAAGTTCAATTCTATAAGCGTTTTTATATTTTCAATTTTATACATATTATTACTACACGCATACGTTCTCAAAAATCGTTTTACTATTCACGTTTTTGAAGTGTTTCCAGTGGCGTACATACGGGGGGGTTTTCGGGTTCAAACCCCCAGGACCAAAAAAAAAAAAAAAATTGTGATATTATTATAAGGCCCGTTGCGCGTTATAACACGTTTTAATTTTTACACTCTACAACGGTGCACAGGTATTGTGTGCACTATCGGCTCCTACTCATAAATTCCTTCATGCGCCGTTTAAAGGGATGGTTTTAGTGTTGGTTATTTTTTTAAACCCCCCAGAACAAATTTGAATGTACGCCACTGAGTGTTTCACTAGAAATATTTTAGATTTGTATATATATATATATATATATATATGTACATAAGAGTATATACACACATTTAAATTCCGAGAGAAAAAAATATTTTTATGTGCAACCATCTCATTGACTTTTAAAAATTGTAGTTTTGCATATAGTGAACTTTGCGTAGAGGTTTTAATTTCTCTCCATCTTAAGGTAGTCTATAATATATTACATGACGGTATAATAAATTTCAGTACACTATACACATCGCATTATAATGACCCGGAGACATATAATTACAATGTCGCTCAACCTGGTGTTAGCATAATGCCCAGCCAGAGACGTCTCTTGTACAAACGTCACTGAGATTAAAATATTTATATCGCATGTAACAAAAAAAGAACCCCTGCACTCTGTGATGTCTCTATAGGATTAAATAATAATGCACCGCGGTGGAATATGTCTTATTATTTTTCACTATTAACATTTGTCCTGTATAACGTAAATATTCGCGTACACATACACATTTTATGTACGTAATAAATACGAGATTTTAAACGAAATAAGTAAGTCATTTCTTTTTAACAAAGTTTTGAACAGAACCGTCAAGTATGATTAACGTGGTTAAACGTGGTTGAACACGACCCACTGTACACGCATCATTATTCGCAATATATAACTGCGTTATATACGAATATGAATATTTCGCTACCCGGGTCGTTAGCGGCTGGTAGTTAGGTTAAGTTAGGTTAGGTTAGTTTTATTATTATTATTATTTGATTTTTCATAAAAACAAAAAAATCGAACGACCGCCATTTTACGATTATACTGGAATATTTCTCCAACGCTCTGCATCATTTTCAATCGCGTGTCTTATCGATTATATTATAGCAACAGTAAACGCGCATTTCTAATGACATAATAGTTTCGTACATCTGTTACAGACGATGATCTCTATATACTTGCATGCATATATATATTTATATAGATTATGTTTAATTAAAAACCTGTCAAGGCATATTTGCGGTATATAATATTTGACGAGGTACCTAGTCTTTAATAAAAAAATTTTTTTCTACGTAATAAACGTTTATACGTTGAAAACCTATTAGGCGTACTCCTATTTGAGAATATATTATAGCCCCGTAATAATGGCGAATAGTGGAAATAATGAAATCAATATAATATACTTGTAGGTCTTCCAATTTGATATGATTGAAAAAAACTTAATAGTTTTTATTGTTCGAAGAATTGTTAATAATATAATATGTATATTGTAGACGTATGTGTTATATAGGCTGGTCGCTAATAGCGAATAAGTAAATACGTATAAATAAACAAAACTTTTCTGGTTACACGGTATAATAATAACGTAATTTAGGTCACTCGTATATGTTTTATGCGCGTAAACAGAAAGAACGAATTTTTCCGTTTTTCAAATAGTTATCATCAAATTACATTAAAAAATTACACGTAAAACACGTAATAACATTACTATATACATTCGTATATTTATTATTTTCTATAGAATTGAATTTTTTAATTTTTAATGTATATATATTTGTTAATAGATAAAACAGTGTACTATGCCTATATATAAACGCGTTACGCATTATTATTATATAATATTATTTTCTTTAGATATATGTACCTTCATGCAGTGCAGAGCGTATACATTACTCGATGCAATAATGAATTTTTTTTTTAGAAAGAAATTTAGTGTATGTATATAAGATTTTTAGTTTATTCGCATGGTTCATACAATATAAAGACGTTATAATAGGTACTGGACGAGGAGACACTTAAAAAAATAAAATAAAATAATAGTTTTTTTTTATATATATACGTCAATCGATCAAATTTAATTCGTTGTAACGACTTCAATTAGGTGTCTAGAGATGTAATTATTTAAACTAAACAATGTCGAAAGATTAAATTTTTTTTTAAATTTTAATCTTCAACACGTCATAAGTCCGGCACGATATATATTATTAAATACTTAACGGCGATGAATAAATTTCGATGTGTGCGGCGCGAGACTTCCTACAAAAGAATTTCAAAATCCGCAAAGTATTTATAGATAACGCGCGGATTTATACATTGGAAATCTCGTGCGGTTATAAGTACCTATACCTATAAGCGTGTAAGTATATTATATAAAAATAGAAGAATGTATACGGAAAATTTCTTTAATGTTTTATATACGCATTACGCGTATCGCAACATTAAATCGAATACAGCTGTACTTCTTATATAGTTAAATAAATAAATAATTGGTATTATTTTGATTCGCCCTTTTGAATTTAACGTTAAATATTGCGCGTAAACTCGAAATATTATACACGTTTTGAAACAAATTTGGACGTTTCACATTTTACAGAAGGACGATATCGACCTGCACAGTTAATTGTGACGTAATCCTGTAATACTTCTTTTGGGGCTTACGTCTACTCCATTTAGTCTGCATTTAAATTCGGTAATTCGTCTAAATGGAAAAAAAAAAACGTGATCTAAAGTGGTAGCGAGCCACGGGGTGTTGTTGTATATCGCTTAAGTGAATTACTCGGATAGAGATTTTAGAGTTTTGTTTTTATTATAAATTTGAAAGCAATGATAAAACGATTCTGAGCGGAGCTTCGGTGTAATACACGTTGTCTATTTTTTTGAACAAAATTTAAGTAATATATGCCTGACGTTATGTCCAAATTTCAAGTCAAAGAACTCAAAATTAACCGTTTTACGAATGAAAAACCTCAAAATCTAAAAATAGCCTAAAATTGAATGAAACTTTTTGAAAATTATTTTGAAGTTGTATAGTATAAAGATAAAATTTTGTTGAAAATTTCAAAACAATATAATGATTATTTTCGAAATTATAGCGAATAAACTATACGTGATATTGACGAAATCCCGTTTTTCGTAATTTTTCGGTAATTTGTGGCGTCGCGTTAAAAAACTGTTGAAGAAATCGGAAAACGATCTCTCCAAACTACCAACTAAATGCGAATTGCTGCCGGAAACAAACTGTGACCGAAGATATCGGAGCACTCCTTCTGGTCAAAAATCTGTACACAGGATAGAAAAATATAAATAAACATCGTTGTAAAACCACTATATAGATCCCTCGCTCCGCTCAGAATCTAAAATATAAAGGCTCGGTTTTTTGGCAAATGAATAAAGCCTACATATAATAAGAATAATTATACAAGAAAAAGAAATTCAATATTGATTCGGTATTACATAATTACGTATTATTATATAGTGATCGATGATATTTCATTATAGGCATTCCGCGCGGTTTAATAGGTGCACGTGCCAGGAAAACATACAAATGAAACGCCAATTTAAAAAAAAAAGTCGTGAGATTATTGTAGGAAAAAAATCAATATTTTAATATTAAGTAAGAACATTATATATAGACGTGTATATCGTGGATAAAAAAAAAACCTGAATTTTTTAAACGTGAGTAGTCCGTACAGTAAAACTAATCACTTTCTATTTCTAGTCGAGTCGTATTATTCAGGTATATTTTGTGTAACGCCAAATCCAATCTATGCTTGATCGTTTCAACTATATAACCGATACGTTTTCAATAATTCACACAGATCTTACACACCATTTTTTTGTTCTTTTTCGTATCGATTCGTCCAACACGCGTATTCGTCGCGATCACGACGATATTCGTGTTACGCGGTATATCAATTTCGAATCAAATATATAAAATAGTTTATTGCGCGTATTTTTGGAATTTTTTTCGATTTAGAATTGAAATTATTGTACGTCTCGATACGCACATATAACCGGCCGACGAGGACTCGTTTTACCAAAAAAAAAAAACAAGACCGTACTCGAGAACATGAAATTCGTCAATATAGCGTAATAGGTACGTTTTGTCGATAACAAATTTTGAATTATATAACTAAAAACTGGCGTGACTGCAATATTTCTCATAGAATATTTTTTATACGTATGTCGGCGTATTTTATTATTTTTAAATCGTCGTCAAAAATTTACGGTTTTACGTATAATTTTTTTTTTCCTTCCGTAGTACAAATTTATGTGTAAAAATTAACGACTAACGTTCAAACGTCCCGTTTTTTTTTTTGCTATGTTATCACTCGACCGTTTGATGATAACACGTTTTCGGAGTGAAGTGCGAGAAGCGTCGTGAACAGAGATCGGACCCGAAACGCACTTGGTACGCGCAACTGGTTAATGGTTATTATAACCACGACCACGCTAACCTGTTCGGTTAGCCGTCGATTTCCAACAACGTGTAGGCACAGGTTAGATGAATACAGATGGATCATTCGCGATATAAACAAAAAAATTGAGGTCACTCAAAACCCCTTCCCACAAATCTGCAGTGTAACCGCATGATAGCAAAATATATTTACCTAAAATTCAAACATTACTCCCGTGAGATAATCTATTTGTGTTGTTTACATAGTGAATTCTCGTTTGGCGATCGTGTCATATAATAATGTCTCGTGTCAAATATACTCGTTTCATACACACAGTTGAAAAACAATCGGTGCTTAATCTGCGTTAAATTTTTACCGGCGTGTGATAACCATTATTATGGTAATATTATTTGAGATAATAAAGAAGTTGTACAATAATATTGTATAATATCAGCACAATAATTGATATCGTCGTGTGCGCCTGCATTGATATGGAGGGGGGAGACCAATCAGAAGAGCGTATTTGCAATTCTATTGTTCTCGGGCCGAGTGATCCATCTGTATTCATCTAATCTGTGGTGTAGGTAAGCAATGAACTCAATACTTGGTCATTCAAAATATGACCCCTATTAGATAAGATATAAAAGTCATGGAGGACACGATGAAATATAATTTTTTTTCCATGATATTTATCATGTTTTATTATTTACTTTGAGATAACAGGACACGAAACGACGCGCGCTCATAGTATCGATGTTAGCACCAAAATCGGTTATTTTTACATAATGAAGTTGGTAACAAAAACGGTAAAATAGAAACGGAATGCATATGGCGGATCACTGTAGGAGTCCATATTTCATATACGAGAATTATACAGAATGCGCGTTCCATGTATCGAGTTCAGTGCGTGTAGACACATATTATAAAATATAAAAAAATATAGTGAAAAAAAACACTATATAATAATTAGTATAATCGTCTAAAATGGTAAAATGTTTTTTTTTGTTATTTTTCAATAGAAATATGGAAATAACTATATAATATTATATGATATTTAATACAGTAACGTTTTGTATAGTTATTATAAATATAGAATAATTAGTCGATTTTATTTCCATACAATACGCCATATAATGTTTCATTATTATTATTATTCGTCGCCGCGTACCGAATTGTTTTTGTACAATTTACACTGGTTTTTCATAATAATACAACCAAAAAACATATTGAATATTACAAACAAATAAAAAAAATTGTAATTTTTTTTTTTTCGGAAAAAATCGTCAAAAACAAAAGTATAAAACGTATATAATATACTTATTAAATATAATAAGAAATACAATTTTTTTTTAAATGCAACGTATTGAGTTTAGAATGATTAAACCGCTATATAATAGCTAGGTAAATTTTTTATAGAAATTGAACACGTTTCTCTATATCAACTCGGCCGTTGTCTTATGACTTCGGACAATAAGATACCTGAAAATTCGTCTTTAGATGAGTTCGCCAAAATGTCACGTATGTTATTACCAGTTTTTTTTTTTTTGAAACTTTTTTAAGACCGAGTAAACTTTCCACGATTTCACAGCCGTGTCCGTTTATAACAACATGACGAATATATTACTACTCGTGACATTCGCTCCTCGTGTGAGGACATGTCAAAAGGCGTGCAGTCGAATAATAGAGAATACGAAGCGCTTTTAAATTTTGTTTCCAATAATTTAAAAGCGCTCATTTTGAATTTCACGCGAAAAATCTAACGCAGCCTTTTTTTCATATATAACATGACGTTCCAGATGAATATTATTATACAATCGCGCATTTGTTGTCTCCGTCTATCTTGCGGGCAATATAGTAGAAAAAAAAACATCATTTCGCAAATACTCTGTGTAATTTTAAAAAGAACTCCGGAGGACAGCCGTTTGAAAGACGCGAAGTTAAACCGTGTTTTGTATGGAAAATGATATTTGTAAAAATCGTATTGGCGAATATTAACAAGAAAAAACTGTGTATATTTTAGTAAATAATAATAATAATCAATCGCGTAAAATATAAAAAAAAACATTATTTTCCAACGAAACGCGGCCTTAACTTCTCGTGTTTTCAAACAGTGGCGTAAACATGCAGTGTTCCTATACGTTCTTCTAAAGTAATTATACGCGGCGTTTCGATGACGTTTTGCTGTATTGCAGACTGAGACAACAATTAATGCCGGTGTAGCGTCTTTTTCTTAATGGCTCGTCGTCGTCTTGACGAGATATTATAGGTACCGAGATTTTATCGAATTAACGGATTTTTCACTTCGATCAGACGAGTGTTTCCTCTGGTAGGTATATATAATATTAGAATAGCTATTGAACCGAATAGATAAAAACTGAATTTATGACGACAAAATCAGACGGGATGAAAACGTTATTGAATATTATCATCTCCGAGGACAGTGATAATCGAAACGATACGCGGACCAGGAATACGCCGCAGTGGCCGGTATTATGTCCAGACGGGTGTAACGACCACTGTCGTTATTATAAACTGCTACGAAATAATCGGTTATAATGACAAATTTTTCTGTTTTCAAACCAACGCCCTTTTATCATATTTGATCTTATATCTAAGATTTTCGTATGTATGTATTTTTTTTTTTTCAATCATCACGCTCTTAATAACTTTAATCGCGGAAGTAATTAAATTTCGTTTTATCTCGAAGGTACGTCTCGAAATTTGCTCCCCACAAATCCGTCTCGCTGATTGTAGTGCTTAAACGGTTTATTTCCAGACGTCATTAAAAGATTTGAATTTTGTATTGGCGATCGAACGCAATAATTTTTCTTTCAAATAATACAGCTCTGTAGTTTTAACGTTTTTACATTTCGATTTATTTACGGGTTTTTTTCCCCTATACACCACGCATAATGCGTAATATTATCACTCGTCTAAACGTTAAGAATCCACAAAATTCGTCTTACTTCGAATCACAAATATTATAATATATTTTATTATTGTCTTTGCGGTTAACTTCCTTTTTTTTTTTGTATTATATATATTGAACGACACTGCAAAAATTCTAGTACAACCATTTTCGTGGTTCGCGTCGTCACTTTTTATTTCCGTTTCAAACGTTTTCCTTACACAAGACATTGTGTTGTGCAGATGAAATGTCTAATTTTTCAGGAAAAAAAAAATCGTAATTTCATTATGTAATCTATATCTTTGCGAATTATCGGATGGCGGCGATTATTTCAAATAAACGGACTTTTTTTTTTAATTCATTTAAAAATATCAATGAAATTGTGTAAGTTTTACCATCGTAGTCATCGTTCGAAACCGGATTTATATGCGTTTAAAATCCTAAAAATAACGTGTTTTTATGCTCCATAATTTCACCGAAATAATCTTTTATATAGATACGCATAAATATATTGTTTTTCGGAAATATATGATGATGTTTCGTAAAAATGTATTAAATACTGAAAAAAAAAAAACAAATAAAAGTAACGATTTATAAAAATTATAAGATAGTTAAATTAATCCTAAAATTTAAAAAAAAATTACTTAAACCGTCATACTTAATCCGTATACTTGGTGATGTATATTGCACTTTATTGAGTGTACTTACTCAAAAAGTAAATAAATTATATACATAATAATATATTACGCAACAAAAGCAATATTCAGTATTATGAGCTGAAAATAATAATAACACGTTTAAAAAACGAATTAAATTAATAATGTTGGCATATCGTGTTCCAGTTGAACGGCAAACTTCAACCGATTCAATTATGGCGTCCAGGCGGTAGACACTAAAGAAAGTCACAATATTCTTGTCGAATTTTTTTTCATAAAACCATTATACACATTGTTTTGCGAAGCGCACAAATTAAACTTCAATATATCCCTAAAACACATCACAATTCGCACAAAATATATTCTCTAACGTTGATCTATGCTACAACTGATTTGTATATCAGTTCATAGAAAAATGAATCGTCGAGAAGCTCATTCAATTTGAGCTGCATGCACTCAGTAAAAATATGTGAAAACATAAAAATCCCGGTGTATAGTCATCACACGCACACTATACATGTATATTGTCTTTTCATACAGAATTAAATATTTTACACAATTTTACCATTTACGATAAGAATACGTGTATACCTACATAAACAGTAGGTAAAATTATTTTACTATTTTTTTTCTTTAGAAATAGCGTTCATAAATATGCATGTTTTTTTTTTAATGAACATTATAAATTATTTGAATTACGATAAATAAAAAAAATAAAATAAAAATGTGTGATTTTACTGCTATCAAGGTTGTGCAGAGTTTAGACATGACCTTAGTTTCGTTTCGAAATATATTTAGGAAAAAAAAAATGAGTAAGTATAATATCTATAATATATTATAATTATATATGAAAATTATTTTATACTATTCGATAATTTACATGTTAAAGGTAAATTAAAATAACGTTTAAAATAATGCGATAGAAATCCGTAAGTATAATTATACGTTTATTCAAGAAGGAATCCATGCGAAATGTGCAAAATTAAAATTTTTGATGTACTAGGAATTATTACGGTCGCAGAATCGTAAGGAATATTTTTATTTTTTTATTCGGAATAAATGGATAAAAAAACATATTCGGAATATTTTCATTCCGATACTCGAAAAAAGTATTCCCAGTCGTTTTTTAGTTTATTGAAAAGTTATATCGGTTTATTCATTTCTCAAAATTTACCGTCCATCTGAACTTTACGTCGTTTATTTTGAATCATTAAGTGTACAAAAGTCAATATGACTTGTACTACCGGATATCGAGTAGACTGTAGAGACAAGGCGATTATCGTAGACGATGATTATCCAAGTAAGATAATATTCTGGGAAGGTTTGTGATTATTAAAATATATTTCACTGGATGATTTTGTGGCCACAACAATTTACGAAATATTATAAAAACTTATTTTTGGAATATTTTACGATCAATTTAAAAATAAAGTTTTTTTTTTTTGTGGCGAATACACCAGTAAACGGGGTACTCTGCTGCAGAATACGTATTCGAATACAAAAAAATTATTTAAATACATTTTACCCGAATATTTTACAAGTTTGGAATTAGAGAACTTATAAAACCTATGAAACTAAATTAAATTTACTTATTTACACAACGTTCTACAAAAATATTTACAATCGGGTACGCTTCCAAGTTTTTTTTTTACCGTGAAATCGTTTGTGTCCCGTCGCTTTATAATCGTAAAAATCTAGTCGTTTCGATAAAGTCCCTATACGGACACTGTCACTGAGTTATCTATCGACAATAAAATTAATCAATACAAACTGCAAAAAAAATATAACGTCTGTAATAATACGAAAACGCGCGTTTCGATGAAATAAAATGTAGAACGCGCATATTTCAACGCCAAGAAACGTGCAATTTCGTGCGGAAACAGAACTTTGTTTGAAATCGAGTCACTTCGTTCGATTCGGATTTGTTTCCATACGATTTAGAACACGCGCAGTCGCACGAGAATCTGGTCTTTAGTTGGAAAACTTAGAAACGCCGGTTTACAACAAGGGACTTGAAGCACTCAGAAACTTCATTGTATAAGCAATATCGTATGAGCAATTAAAAAACATTAAAATGAAAGTAAAAAGAAATTAATCAATTTCGAAAATGAGAAAACCCTTTCCCACTTACTCTAAAAAAAAACAACAAAAAACTCGGTTATGAGCCTCTAAATCATTTCCCAGTTTCTTCCTCTTATATAAAATACAATTTGTGTCTGTATAGTGCCGAGTATATATTTTTCTAAGACTATACAAAAACCAATAAAAACACCAGAACGATCTTTTTTTTTTAGAAAGTTTTTCATGCCGTTTAATTGTTAAATTCAAAAAATAAAAATAAACGCTTTTATAAATACCTGTAAAAACTTCAAACTTTTGAACTTATGTAAACTATTCCAAATAATATAGCATGGAAAAATTAATAAATTTTATCAAAAATATCAACAAAAAATCATAGAAAAATGTGTGTTTTCGTCAATGGCTACTATACTTTTTTTTTTTAAAGAATCTTCTCACTGGGTGACAGAAGAAAAAAATTTTCAAAATCTTCTCATCGTGTTCGTTTTTTCTTCTTTTTCCCCCCCGACCCGAGACTAGTCTCATTCCGGTGCGTTACACATGAACAGTTTTGACTGGAAAAGGGAAGGGCGGAAGATAGTATACGGGGACTGCAGAATGTAAGTGACTTTTACTAAGTGAAAGTGACGGGGGTGGAGGGGGGCGTAGTTCCCACATTGTACTGTAGTAAATTTCTTTGTAGAACGCTCATTTTCTTTTTTTTTTTATGTGCAGAGCTTCTTTAATTCGAACACTGCGTCACGTTTCTATGGTCCGTGTAGCAAGAAGCTCGACTACTTTGGTCACGGCAGAAAAACCTTCGATATTTTCTGTTATCATTGTAATTGCTGAGCCTTTAGGGATCGACCCTAATGAAGGCCGTTTCGAGTTTGAAACCGGTGTCTCGGTGAGATTACTACTAGTTCGCGATGTAATTCTTCCCGGTATTGGGAATCATAAATCGCGACGCCCCCGCACGTTCTCAAAAAATAGTCAAACACGGTACACGATTGACAAGCGTTTCGCGCTCGTTTCTCGTTCAAAATAAGTCTATTCCAACGCGCGTATTAATAACGGTAAATAATAAAGTACATAAATCAAAAAAAAAAAAAGTAAAAGGAGTATCAACGAAGGTAATAATATAATATCAACGACTTTTTAACATCCGCGTATATCTCATCTAGTATAATAATATGTATAATAAAGCCGAAGAGTTCGTTTGTTTGAACGCGCTAATCTCTGGAACTACCGCAGTCGGATTTGAAAAATTCATTTTGCATTCGATAGGCCGATTCCCGAGGAAGGTCAAAGGCTATTTAACATCACGCTATACGATAGTGCGATCCTTAGGAGCCGAGCAAAAAGAAGAGAAAAAAGTTAAGCGAAAACGAAGTGATAGCGCGGTGGACCGACGATGTCAGTTAACGATGAAACGAGTTTTAAAAGTTTTATTCGTCAGTCATAGATCGACGTGGCTGAGCTACAAAGGTTATTATACATATTTTTTTTTCATAGGAATTTTATATAAAATATAAAATGAATAAAAACATCAATATGTAAGTTAAACGCGTAATAAGTGTGGTGAGAAATGTGCGAAATATTATTGTGTCGAAAATAAAATAAAAATCAAACCAAAATCTTTTTTTTTTAAGTTTTGAATTACACCGGGTGTTGAATAACGAACCGGACAAACATTTGAATCATACAATATAAGAGGTGGCTTTTTTTACGGGCAACGAAGTGCAACTATAGTTTCGTATATAATATTTATTATATACACTCATTGCGTTCAAATCAAAAACACAATTTTCTTTTGAAAAAAAAACCGCTGCGTCTTTCGAAATATATTATTACGAAAATAGGCGGCAAAATATTATTTTCAATGGGCGCGACGACGTTTTCTAGCAAAAACTGAATATCACTGCGAGCGTTATAATCTATATCTGCATGACTACATATATACGTAAAAGTATAAAAGGATAAACTGATGTATCAACGCACAGCCCAAACCGCTGGGTCTAGACCAGCGTCTCTTAAACTGTGTTCCGCGGAACCCCGGGTTCCGTGGAGATCACTTCAGGGTTCCGCGAAGCTTAAGTAAATTTTTTCAAAATTTTCAAGAAAATTACTTAAAAATGTCTAACTAAAGATTATTAATTGGGAAAAAAATGTTTGTGTATCAAAAACAAAATACCGCAACAGACTTGATGCCGAACCTAATATAATATGTTAATACAACTTTCATCAGTAAAGCCCAATATTAAGAATATTTGTAATAATAAAAAGCAATTTCACGCATCTCATTAAGTAATTATTATTAAAGTAATATTATATACAATTATTATTATTTTTATTATTATTTTTAACATATTTTTTAATTAAATACCTTTAACACAATATTAGTATATGAAATAATTATATTTTTTTTTGCAAATAATCCTAAAAAACGCTTAAAAGCTAAAAAACAAAGTAGGGGTTCCACGATAAAAGTGGACGTCAAAAGGGTTCCACGGATAAAAAAGTTTAAGAAACCGCTGGGTCTAGACACTTGAAATTTTGCACAGAAGTTCCTTCTACATTGTATAATAGGTGAGCACTCGGAAAGGATTTATTAAAATTACATCCCTATAAAATCAACGCACAAACTCTAAACCAATGGGGTCTAGAGACTTTAAATTTTGCACAGAGGTTATGTATATAACATATTAACATAACATATATACAGCTATAAATAAATAAAATTCACAATTTTTTTTTTAATATTTACCTCATAGAATACAATACAAATATTATTAAAATATTTTAACCGTTATTTCGGGTGAATACAACACTGGCTGTGGAAGGCATTGCGCTTCCACGGCGAGTTACATCCAAAAGGAGTTGAAAACACACAATTATTTTTCCGAAGTGACGTGTCGAATAATAATTTTGTGGACAAATTGTGTAAAAAAAAAAAATAATAATTTTCGCGTTTTCGAATATCCATATTATATAATTATAATAAAATAATATCTATAAAAAACGTATTGTACAAATGACCGGGTAGAGGGAAATATTTATTTATAACGAACACAGCTGTAGCGCGTACAAAACCAGATCGGTATTTTCTCTATATTATAATAATAATAATAATAATAATAAGCGATATTATTTTATTTCGTATTATGTATTATTTATTCCAACACGCTGCGGAACGTCGAAAACCGTTTTTCCCCCCGCCACGCGGCGTCCCGTCCGGCGGCCAAACCGCGACGGACGCCACCGGTCGCGGTGTGTGTGCGTCGTACACACACACACACACGTACACGCGCACGATCGACTTGGGACCGTTCGGGCGGCGGCGGCGGCGGCGGCGGCGACGACGACGGTGGCGGTGAACTTGGTGAAATTTCCGGTTGCGTCGCCGCCGCCGCCGTGAGATTCCAAACGTTGCGTTATCGGGTTTTGCGCGCGTTACGGTAACGGACTGGGGACGGGAAAAATGACGCGGCGATCGTGTTGGGCTCGGGAAAACCGTTTCCCTGCGGACAACGGCGTGTGTGTGTGTGTGTGTGTGGAAAAAAAAAATTTGCCGTGTTATCCAAACGATTATTATCAATTTTCGTTATTATACAAAAAATATAATATTGTCACCGAATATAAAATATAATAACGGCGGCGGTTCGTTTACGATATGCGCGCGCGAATAATGATATTATTTTTTTATAATAAAAAAATACAATAATAATACGGGTGCGCGCGCGCGTAATATATGTTTTGTCGTTCTATAAAATATTATTGTGTAACGTCGTCGCGCGGCGCCGTGTGGTGGCAACACTGTTTCGCGCCCATATATATGCGTGTAGATCGGCGGCGGCGGCGGCGGCGGCGGCATGGTCCGTCCGTTTCCCAACTGAAAACAATGGCGGCAGTCGTATGACACGTCTCGAACCGGCTGCACCAGTGTCGTACGTCGTCCGGGCGTCCTGTTGACCGCACGAACCGAACGTTTTTCGTTTTTTTTTTCGATTGTCCTTATACGATTTTCGCCACCTCCTCCCGCGAGTGATTCACTCCGCAAGACAGTATGACCGGACATTTCCGGTGGTGGTGGCCCGACGAACGACGGCAACTCGTGTCGGCCGCGTGAAAAAAAATTTTCGCGAGTGACGTTGTTTTTTTTTTGTTTTCGAATCGTTTTTGAATTTTCCGGAACCGGAACGACGAGAACCGTTCGCGACAGATCCTCGGGGTCCGATCCCTTGAACTTTCGCCCCCCCCCCTCAGGTTCACGATGATGTTCGTGGATTTGACGTGAACATGCCGCGACAGTGAAGTCTTCGTCGGGATTGCCGATCGCCTTCTTTTTTTTTTTTTGGATTTAAGAGTACGTATTTTGTTTTGTTTTTTTTTTTGCGAAACGTCGATACCGGAATCCGTACAGAATCTCGGATTTCGAATTTTCCGAGAATCCGAGCAGTGCCGTGTGTTATCACGACGGTTATTTCGATTTTTTTTTGTTCTCTTATCGACGTTATAAAAACGTTTTGCATTCCCGTTTACCTGTTGAACATTTCGCAGCGATCGCGTTTCTCTTCGTGTATTGTTATTTAGGAAACGTAGAGAGAAAAACGTTCTTTACCCGGCTCCCCCTCCCCCTCCCGCTAGCACGTAACAGATATCACTGTATCAGTACTGTTTGTTTACCGAGATTTCTTCTTATCAATCGCGCGAACTTTTTGTTTTGATTTCCATTGGTTTAATAATGTTAATATACGCGTGTACTTGACTGTAACGTTTTTACGATTTTATTATATATTTTTTTTATACGACGTTGTATAAAACACCGGATTTGTTTACGATTTTTAATTTTTTTTTTTTTTTTTGTTTATGGTTTCCAGTGCAGACGTGAGTAGCCGATTGAATCGATACCATTAAACTGGCGAGCTACCATCTGAATTGCGGTCCTGAAGGATTGGACCAAGGCGCGTTGTTGGGGGGCGGCTGTGGTGTGTTGCAGCAACAATCCGCCGCCCCCGGCATGGCCGATGTCGTTGTCCACAAGCGACAAGCGGTTATTGACAGATTGAAAAGACGAATGGAAGGGTACAGGCGGCACAACCAAGACTGCGTTCCGCGCTACAGCAACGCGTTTGCCGAACAACAGAATGTGCAAGAGACGCTGATGCTGAAACAAAAGTACATGGAAACCAAAACCAAAAGGAACGTGAAAAAGAATGATAAAAAACCGATGGAAAATGGCACCATGCCGCCGGTAAGTGAAAAATTACGTTTCAATACTTACCGCGTCCGATTGTGCGAAAATGCGCGTTTCGTGTCGTTGTAGCTCTGCAAAAAAAGTTCTATCCGCGTACAATTTAACTCGTAGCGCGGTTGAACTGTACGAAACCGTCCGACGTTATTCGATTTCGGTTTTCGTCAAATACCGAGTCGTTTTTATCGGAACTCTGTAGTTGAATTGCAACTTGAGTAATGTCGTTTCTTTCGAATTCTGGTATTATTGTCGGGCATTTTTCACAATCAAAAACTATTTCAAGGTTGATAATAATGGCCGACGTTTGTTATATACGTATATTATACATTCCGGGGACCTGATTAATTGATACGTTGTGCTTTTCTAATTTCCTACAGATAAATTGTTATCTGAAAAATTGATTTCATTCCAATTTCGTGTGTACACCATTAAAAGAATAAAAGGTATTTAGAAATTGAATAATCTCGTAAATCAATAAATATAATATTAATAAACCAATTGGTACTTAATAGTTATCAATGTTTTAGGTACCTATCTGTTTTCTATTTATATACCTTTTTATTAAAACAATAATCGTTTGTAGTTTTTAGATTAATATGTATATAAATATATATGAAAAAATTTACCTTTTGACGAACAGTAGTTCATCGGTTGTTATTTGAAAACAATTTTTTTTTTTTGTTTTTTGAGGTCAATTACCCTACTACTACACCACTAGAAAATATAATTAAATTTCAATAAAATAATTGATAATCAAATGTACTTTATGAAAAAAAAAAAAATTCTCCTTCAGAATATTCTGTTTATCTGAATTTATTCTGAATTAATAATAATTTATTGTACTTATCGTTCAGTATAAAATTATATAGAAATCCGCTTGTTGTGTTCGAATATTCAATCGTCGTTTTAACTAATTTGAACGAAAATACTGTGACTGTGTAGGTATATACATAAAGCTAAATCGTTTGGTTTATTTCGTAAAACATTTTTCGGTCGTGTAATAATGTGACACCTCCCCCGCGCCCCGGTCACCCGGTGATGAAAAAATTGTATTTACTTAGTGATTTTAATGAGTAGAACAAAACGTATGAAGTATTTGTTGAAGCACTAAATTTTTTTTCTTTCGCCCGAAACGAATTTTCACACGAAACCGTCAAAGATATGTATAATATATAATGTAATATTATATTAAATTTTGAAAATACTGGTCATATTCCTTTACGTATTATATATTTTTGACAAAATGTTTTTTCATTATAATAATACGGACACCACGACGACGACGACCACCACTTGTCGTAGTAAACATTCTTGCGTCGAAGACCTACGAGCGATATACGTATATGTAAATTTATCGTTTACTTTATTGATTGATATTGTCCGTTCGGACGAGTTCTTTTGCGAACTTTCGGTACGATTTATATTGGAAAAAAAAAAAAAAAACAAGAAGCAAATCTGTAGAGTAGTAGTAGTATTTCACACGGAGATGGCCCAGTTAGGATAACAATACTCCCGTGCTCGAGCCCCATACAGTTATTTATCGGTGAAAGGAAACTATGAGCTCGGTCGAAATAACAATCTTTAGAGTAAAACAAATGGACATGCGCGTTGTCTGTTGCATCGTGTGTGTATTTGTATATATATATATATTATAGTATTCGTTCTAATGGAATTTTTTTTTTTTATATATCATCCAATGGTTCACAATCTCTTTTATTTATTTATTTAAAAATAAATAATAATAATATATTCGATATTTTATTATTATTAAATTGCTCGTCTGTACATTTTTCACAATAGCTTATCGGCGGACGAAATGTGTAATTACAACTCTCGATGTCGTCGCGCACTGTTTGCGCAATTTGAATACGGTTTTTTTTTTTTCGAGATAACGGCTTACGACAAAAAAAAACCGAAAGAGAGAGAGAGATAGTCGGTCGTCGCCACACAATACGATTTAATGTATGCGAATAATTTGTAGTGATTGTATTATTATTATTTCGTGCCGCCCGTGCATTATTGTCTATTAATTAATATACACTCTCGTCACTTATTATAATATAATAAAATAATAGTATGATTATTACACGCGAAGTTCGGAAATTTTTTAGGGTTTTCGCCCTTGGAAGTAGTGTAAATAAAATGTGGAACGTTGGACTTTCGTCGAAAAGCTTGACGTTTTGCGAGAAATAAAAACCTCGGTTTTTTTTTTTAACGAGTGTCGCGTCCAAGGCCGTAGCCAGTTGTGGGGGTGGGAGGTGGGTTTAGGGTTCAGATCCCGTTCCGAAATCTTTTTTTTTTTTTAAATAGAATTTAATTATTTATATTCTATTATTAGTTTATTATTTTATTTCATATTTATACTCTCAGTCCCCCCTCATCCCAAAAAAAAAAATGTTTGCTGGCTCGCGGGTCTTGGTCGAGTCGCGCGCGCCGTTTCTGGACTTTTGGGACGTTTTTACGCGCGGCGAAGTGAACGCGGAGAGCGAGCGACCGCCGCCGCCGCCGCCGGAAAGACGGTCGGATTCGGACGTAGACTTCCAGATGGCGTAACCGTTGCCGGACGATTCGCGAGGAAACGAAATTATAATTGTTATAATTTCGTTTCCGAAATCCGAAACCGTTTTGATTTTTTTCGACGCTTTCCCAAAACGGTTTATCGCGAATTTCCGTTTATTTTTTTTAAAATTTTTTTCGCGTTACGACGTATTTTGTTTTTACGACATAGTCCTTCGATTTCCCCACCCCGCGCTATTTTGTTATTTTTTTAACGATAAGACTGCCGCCGCCGTGTTATCACACGCGATAAAATAATAATAATAGCGCGTAATATATTATCCTCGCAGGTAGGTGGTGATGGCTCTCGTTGTAATAAACTCGCGTAATATTTGCGTACACCGTAGTATTATTAAAACGTTCTTTTTTTTTCACCGCATATTTATTTATTATTACGCTTAATATTCAATTGTTTTTTTTTTTTTTCTAATCGAATTTTCTCGTTTCGACGACACAGCCGGTCGAAAGTAACGGCGTATCGGAAACGAGGATTATTTAAAAAAAAATTAACAAAGTCAAAAGTCCAAGGACGTGGAGCGCGCTGACGTGCGTGCGTGGTGACGATGGCTCGCGCAAGGTAACCGGTTGGCGGCGGCGGCGGCGGCGGCGAAATGCATCGAATTGCGCGCGCGCCAACGATCCCGTTGTTCGCGATTGACATGTGCGCCTGCCGCTGCAGCGTTCCCCCCACCCGCCACCCACCGCCCGTCCAACAGGCCCGGTCGCCTGCACGTCGGTAACGGCGGCGGCGGCGGTGGTGTAATAATCGGTTCGCGATATTAAAAAAAAACGGACGGCAGCACACGGACGGTGTGCGTCTCCGGTGGTGGGAACGCGCCCACGCGCCGTCCGTCCGTCCGGCGCGCGCTTCTTGTTCGTTGGAGGACGCGGCGACCGTAGCGGCCGCGGTTACTTTGGGATTTGCGGGAAAGAAGAGATGGAACCTAACGGTTCGTATCGCGCGCGCGTGTACGTTTCCCGCGGCGTGCCCCCGGAGAAAGTGCGCGCTCGGATTTTTCTACTCGTTCTCTAGTTTTTCGGCCCGAACCGTTATCGGTATAATATTGGTCGTTTGGTTGGTTGGTTGGTTGGTTGGTTGGGGGAGAGTTTCGGTTTTTAACGCACGAAAATCGTCGCGTCGCCGCCGCCGCCAGTATGCGCCGTCGTTACCGCAACAAGTTGTCGCCGCCCCCGCCGACAAAAACCTTTCGCCGCTTTCGTCGTTACGGTTTTCTTTTCTGCCGTTTTCTATATTTTTTTTTTTTCAGTAAAAAAAAAAATCTTCGTTTTCAAGGCGGTGGGGGGAACGAGGTTAGTGTTAGTAGTAGTAGTAGTAGTAGGGAAAATATTTCTGCGTTCGACTGGCGGCCAATCTATTTTTCGGGTAACGATAATAATTAGGCTATTACAATATCGCGCGCGCGTTGAAAAATTGTTATTTTTTACATTTTCGTGTTACGGAAACACCGCCGTTGTATAATCGCCGTTACCTTGGGAAAAATTACGTGTGGTGGTGTATAAGTACATTTGTGCGATAAAATCGCCAGTTTGTTTGTTGTCGTTTGGTGGGGGGGGGGAGAAGGAGGGGGGAATTATGTGTTGCGGTAATAAAATATTATTTTCCGCGCGCGCGTGAAAGTCGAAATCGATACGGCAACGGTGTACGCCGCGCCAAATATTTTCGAATCGACGACGCCCGCGATGCCGTTGCGCGCGTGTGTTATGTCGTCTCGTTTTCGTTATAATAATAATCATTTTTTTTTTTCGTAACATCAATGTTTTTATTACACAATCTGTAAAAAAAATAATATTTACAATAAGCGTGAGTTTAAGTTAGTAGGTGATGATGATAAGGTTTTGATGAAGAGGCCACCCATTGGTGGTGGTACTTCGGCGTGTCTAAATGATTCTATATAGTAGATCACACGACACCACTTTCGTCATAATCGTCTTCCGGGGTGGTCACCGGGAATATTCGGTACTAAAAGACCAGTGATCAGGGGGTTCGAATGGTTTTGTAAACGGGATTGGAATCTTAATAATAATATGGAAAAAAAATTAACCGTATAAATAAAAGATTATGTTCGGAATTCTCAGTCGTTCTATAAATTATACATATAAAAAAAAAAAAACGTTCTTCCGCGTCATACGCGTCGCGTTGTCCCTCATACCCGAAACCACAAGGAAAATCGCCTTTAGGTGTAGACCTAAGCAACGGTGGTATGATAAAGGATTTAACAACGCTAGGAATGGAAAATTATAAGAAAATAGCATTGGACGGGAAAAGATTGAAGGATGTGTGTGTGTGTGTAATGCAGCAATGGGCCTCAATGGCCTCTAAAACTGAATCAATAAATAAATAATAAATACAAAGTGTATAGAAAAGTATAACTTTTCAAAACGTTATACTGCTATACAAAATGTACAAAAAAAAAATTGGGGGCTAAGCCACATTATTTACGCTTACGGTAGGGGTTTACTTTTCAGAGCCAAATCGCCGGAGTGGTCTACTCGATTATTTTTGAAAAATCAAAGGAATATTACTTCAACACTTAACCGCATTATCTCCTGGAGTCCAGTCGGTTGTTGTTAATCGACGATTCCCGTATATTATGACGAAGACTCATTATAAAAACATAATATTATGAAAATAGCCACAAAACCTACGGGAAAATGTGAAAAAGGACGAGATGTGAAAATAATGGTAAACCTCTTGTCTATATTATAAATAATACACGTCCACGACGCGCGTAATTTACGAATTGTTACGGTTATTATAATATCGTTTGGCGTTTATTTTCCAAAAAAAAAAATAATAGTTTTTCAATTTTTTTTTTTTTGTAACATTGCACGCCCCCGAATTACTACCGCCGAGATTTCTTCTTCAGTTCGACGACGATAAATACATTAGCCCCCGGAGTACTCTACGTTGTTGTGTATAATAATACGAGAAAAGCTCTTCAACGTGGTGGCAGTGCAGGGGTTGCCTCAACCGTCCGTAACGAGTTGTTTAAACAAAAACCCTTCTGAATAATATAAAAATGATCGCATTATTATTACAAACATTCGTGTGGTGGTGATATTTGGTGTGGGATTCGAGCAAACACCGCTGGCTGGCAAACGTCCGACGTGGAGGGATGGGTAGGATGTCAAAATCCTTCGGGTTAATATTGTTGTAAAAAACTTTCAATAAACAATAATAATAATCGGTGATTTTCGGGCGATTTAACGTGTCACGCGACGACGTGTATGTGTGTGTGTGATGAGTTTGTGTTACTGATTTTGTTTCAACGTTTAATCCCCTTCGTCGAGCCGGATTTTTTATATCGGGGGGAGGGAATGGAAGTTCGTCTCGTAACTGTATAGAACACCCTCCCCCCCACTTCGTCGTGACGATATTTTCTTCGAACGAACCAATTTTTTTTCTTTTTCGTAAAATCGTTTGTTGTAAAACGTGTCTAAATCGATAATAAAGCAGTGTAAAATACTCCTAACCTGCAAAATCGTTTGGCGTCGGACTAGAGTGGTGAAACGCGAGCGGGAAACGTGCGCATGTCCTTAGAAAAAAAAAAGTCTAAAAGTCCCCTCGAGGAGAGTCCCGCGGTAAAGTCTAAACGTCCACATTCGGATCGTTGGGGGGGTGGGTTCCCCCCGGAATAAAAATCGTCGCCACTGCGTGTGTGTGTGTGGCTCGCGTATTTGTCATTTCGGCGGCCGTCGCGGCGCGGTTATTTGTTTGTTTCAAGGGTGTTTAACCCTCTGGATTATATTCGTACGGCGGCGCGACGGCGGCCTCGGCCAAAGGTGAGGTGGCCGGGGGCGGCGACGGCGCAAGTGAGTGAGTGAGGGAGGTGATGCCAGCGAATCGATACCGATCTCTCATTCTCTCTCTCCTACTACAACACAACACACCCGTTCAGCGCGCGCGTCACCCCGCCGCCGCCGTCGCCGTCGCACCGCGCGCGTACCTTTCCCGTTCATGTGATATCGGTGGCCGGCGCGCGCGCGGGTGGCCTCCGCCACCACCCCTTCCTCGGTCCCCCTCCCCTCGTACACAGCATACACACGTTCTCCGTCCGCCGCCGCCGCCACCACCACCACCAGCACCACCACCGTGATTTTGACGTACGTATGTGTGTGTGTATATACGACGACGCTACCGTCGCGCGCACGTTGTGGACGCGCGTGTCCGCGATGTCGCCGCCAATACCACCACCACCACCACCACCACATCGGTGGCGCGCGGTGTTGCCCTCCCGCCGCCTACGACGCGCCACCGCGGCGTTCGCGTATTTACGTGTATTTATCGTGACGCGGGCGGATGATGATAATTCGATACCAGGCGTCGCATCATCATCACCGCGGTAACAACAACAACACACGACGGGTCATTGGCGAAAAATTATATACAGAGAGTAACAACAAATTTCCTCTTCCCCTGCCCTCCGATGCGGCGTACTGGATGGCGAACACAAAAAAACGTGTTCACGTAACGCGTTACTACGAGTAAATAGCCGCGCGCCCATCTCTCTCGCGCCGTTACCGTTACGCCGGCGTAACGGTAACGGCGCCGCCGCCGCCGTTTGCGTTGTGTTCCGATCTATTATCGACAAATGCGCTTCGGTTTATTGATTTTTTTTATTGTTTTCAACCACGTAAAAGTGTAACGCGCGCGCGCGTCAAGTGTCTGTTTAGACGCAGTTAGGTTTGTGTGTTTGTGTAGGGTGGGGGAAGGGAATGGATCGTGGAAGGAGAAAATTATTAAACCGTATGTCTGTACAATAATATTGTAGGCCACACGGGCGTGTGATGACGATATTAGGTTTTTTTTTTTTATACCCATAATATATAGGTCGATATTAATATTGCTAGTCGCGTAAAAATACGTTTTTATCAGCAGCAGCAGCAGTAGGCGGATGCACAGGTACCTATATAACGTTTGATTTTCTCAACCGTTCTGTATTTGCACACACATAGATAGGTACGTGTAATAATAATTTTCTACACACTATGTATAATATGTGTTGCGTTGTCAATCTCTCGACCTTGCCCCGATGCGTGTTGTATGTATTTTTATATGATCCACTCGTCGTATAATGCCGTGTTAAAATCGCGCGCGGTTACATATTTGAATTCGCACTGTTGCGGCGGCGGCGGCGGCGGTCCCATTGCCGGAATTTCGCAATAGTAGCGCGCAAACTAATTAATAGTCACCACGACGACGGGTTCGAACGTCGCGGAATTGTTAAATATTCTCTCGGTAAAGAAGATTTTTAAACGTTACGCGCGGTGGACCCCGGTGGCGTAGCCACAAATCAGTCAAGGGGGGAGATTATTAAATAAAGGTGATTACATTGGCGTAGCCAGGGGGGCTGATGGGACTAAAGGTCTCCCCGAAATGAATAAGTAATCAGTTTTTTTAGTAGGCACCGTTTATATATAGTAATTATTAATATAGAAATTAATTATCGGCTTCAGCCCCCCAAATAAAAATCTTGGTTACGCCGTTGGGTGATGATATAATTTATACTAGTAGATCAAACTAGAAATCCGTTCCTATACAAAGACGAGTTTGAAAAAACGAAAATTTTAAATGCGTATTTTGCCAATTTTAGAGAAAAAATTTGGGTATTAATTTCTATGTATTTATAGTGCATTTTTTTTTTTTTTGTAAAAAATGACGTTTTTTCACACCGTAATGTTATTATTAACACGGTATTTTAGAAAATATTCAATTCCACTATAAAACAAAACATCAATTTATTTACTTAATAAAATAATTGAAAATGAATTTATATATATATTTTTGTACTATTCATCGGTGTGCCGTTTTTTCGCCTACCAGTTTTCATAAAAATATTTTCAAGTACCTATACATATACTCGTATGTAATGCAATAGTGAAAATAATTCATTTCGCGCGTTTAATAACAATTTTTGCGCAAATTTTTTTGTGTCCATTTTAACTCCTATAACTTCCGAGCGCTAATGATAATATTACCCAGGCGCGGATCCAGAAATCATAAATGGGGTGTGGGGGCGCTATACGATGATCAGCTACCTAAAATTATACCAATTATTTATGTAGTTAAGTGCTGATCCTGATCTAGAAATTATAAATTGGGAGGAGAAATAAACGCTTGACAAATAGTATAGGTATTATGTGTATAATTTTTAAGCAATGACTACAGCCCAAGGGGAGCGGCTAAAGCCCCTTACACCTCCAACCCCTTGAATCCGCGCCTGAATCACTGTCGCGCAGGAACAGTCGAACGTCATCACTTCATAGTAGTAGTTGTGATAATATCTGACCGTCGGTTAGGTTAGGTATTAATAAATTTGTCCACGCTTCTTTCATTCTGTGTAAAAAAAAAAAAGTAAACAGTAAACGATGGTGTGTGCGTCACGCGGGGAAGCGGTGTAATGTAATGTGCGACCGAGGCGTCGTTATTTTCGGTTTTAGTCTATTGCCTATCGTACGAAATCGTTATCGACGAGCCAAAAGACGGTACGTTGTATATTCGTGCACCGATGGGAACTTACATTTCGGAACTTAAAAATATTCTACTGTAAAATAGAAACGATTTCGAGACACCTAACCAAGTCCAATATATAATATACCTAGCCCGAGTACAACGAAACAGTAATCAATAATTACTATATAAAAACAAAAAGTCAAAGTGGTGGAGGGGGTTTGTGAATCCTTAAACCCGCCCGCCCTCCCCAACTGCTCGTGATGGCGTATGATAGCTCGTTGTCGTCGTCGGTATAATATTATAGTTACATATAGTGAAAACGTTATAATATTACGGCGGACCGTTTCCACTTTCCGAGAGAGAGAGAGAGGACATCATCTTTCCCCCTTTTATTTAATAAATTAATCGATTTTCGTTTCGTTCGGCGCGAACGGTGTATAATATAGTAAGTAAGTAAAAAGCCGGCAGTGCGTGTGTGTGTGTGTATATATACCGCGCGGCGACCACCGAGACACGAGGGGGGACAGATGCGATCGGCGCGCTCGGTCGCCGTCGCCGCGCGCGCGGCTCCTCTCCTAGCCCGCCTCCGATGTCGCCGTATGTCGTCGTCGTCGTCCCTTGAAAACGTTTCGACGATTATTATGATGACTGCGCGGGCGCACGCGCGTGTGTGTGTGTATTTCGACCTCTGCCATTGGTGTCGAGTGCGTGTATAGTGGTGCTGTACAACACGCATCGTACACCAGCCGCGCGGACGTGAAAAAGGAGAAAGGACGGAGGGAATTATTATTTACCGAAACATTATTTAAAATATTATAGTCTAGTGTAACGTCGTAACGTCTTTGTCGTCGAGTATTAACCATTATTATATATGTTCTTTCGATAGTTTGTAATAAAAAAAAAAAAAACACCTTTCTTTCTGCAGTCAGTAGCGTATAGTAGTAATAATTGTAATAGCGTAGTGTGTGTGTGTGTATTTTTAGGGGAACGGTCGATTTCCGGCGTCGTACCTCTAAACACACCGGTTGCCCGCCGGCGTCGCCTCCTGCACCACACACACACACACGGCGGGGCCGCGCGTTGTTCACGTTGACATAAAAAAAAAATGTACCTACTTATATATATTTTTTTTTTTTGTTATAATACGGTGTGCGCGTGTTTTATGGGTCTACTACTACCGTACAACGTTTTTGTTATAATACACGCGCGCATCCGCGTTTATTATATATTATATATATATATACTCGTCGTCGTGTCTTTCTCTCTTCGTTATGTGACGTTTATTTTGTGTGTGTGTGTACGTTCAAGACCTTGAACTTGTATTCACCCCAAAACTGTAGCGCATGCATAATCAAACAGGTATACAACGGCGGCGGCGGCGGCGTGTCGTCCGGTTTGGTTCCCCCCTCGACCGAATATCGCGTCGACCGCCGCCGCCGCCGCCGCCGCGGACGATATGCGCGGTTTTCGTTGTGTGACATTTCGTCCGCGCGTCTCGACTCGTAGCAAAAAAAAAAAACTACCTCGAAGAAGAAGTCTCCGCTGCCGATGCGCGCGCGTTCGGTAACGGTGATAAATGGAGTTTTTTTTTTTTACGTGTATATTATTACACATCGCTGTGTGCGTGTGTTTTATCTTATTGTGAAGGCCGTTATCGATAATAATAATCCGGACAAGGTTAAAAGTCGCGCGCGCGTTAGGTATACGAAAGAATATATATTATACACTTTTATAATGTCGCCGCGCGCTATCACACTGCGGTGTACACGATATTCTGTGTAACTTATTGCGCGAGGGAATAACAACAAATTGAAAAGCGTTCTCTTTTTTTTTTTTCTTCGATGCGTCTCCGCCGTCCGTGTATACAGAGTACGCGTTCGACCCACGGCGGTGATGATCCGTATGGGAGATAGGCCCGCCGTTTGATGATTAATGGACGCGCGTAAATTCGAAATCGACTCTCCGGCGCGTAAAAGATTTTCCGGGAGGGTTTTCAGATACACGACGACGGTGCACGGTGGTGGTGGTGGTGGTTAGTCGATCACACGAGATTATCAAAAAAAAAATTTTTTTTTAATCCATAAAATACACAAATAATATTGATTTCGGGCAACAGCAGCTAATAATAATAATAATAATAATAATAGTCGCTGGCGTTTTTTTTTTCTCTCGTAATAAGTTATCAGTAATGATTTCGAACGGACGAGTATGCGAGAGACCTTGCCCGCCGTCGTCACCGTCGGTAATATATAAATCTATCGTCGTCGTCAGCTGATATTATTGCAAAATCGTGTAATTCGTTTTTTTTTTTTTATTATATACTACGAACTTTGTGCTCGATTACGTCGCGTAATGACGACGACAATATATAGGCTCGGCCGAGCCGTCGAAAACAAATTATTACTTCCCCCACACACGCGCGCGCGCGGGATGATAATTCGATATCGCTGAACGAGGTGTTTTTACTGTGTCGTGTTGTGTGCCTCCTACTATTATAATAATATAGTCAGTAGTGGCTCACTAAATATTAATATGTAATTCGACGACGTTTGTTTAAACGTCGTCGTCGTAACACACGTCTCGCACGCGTATATACCTCTAAAAATGAATAATCGTCGTCGTCCTTGGGTGTTGTGGAGAACGGTTTTGCGCGCGCAAGTCCGTCAGTATAATATTACGATGAGGTACACCACCACCTCGCAACGGACGGCTTAATTTTTTTTTTTTTTTAGTAAAACGAACGCGTTTCAGTATATATATATATAAAAAAAAATACAGTTTTCCTGTAATAATGTCTTTTTCTCTCCGACTATCGTAGAAAAACGTCGTCCGCTTTTGAGTGGTGGCGAAAAAAAAAACTAAAAATATTTAACCACCACCTCGATTCGCGCGTCCTCGACGTCGACGATAAACTGGGACGGGGGGCGGCGGAGGGATTCATCGATATTTCCGGAAAAATATGGTTACAGTAAAAAAAAAAAATCTTCGTCGTCCAGTTATATTATTTTTAAACCACAACCACTGTTGTGTATTTTATAATACTATTGTGTGTATAATGGCAACCGTGTCACACACACACACACGCGAGCGCGCGTAAGCATGTGACCCTGGAATATATGTGAGTATCGCGCGCGTGATCCTTGGAATTTTACCTTCCAATATAATATTATGTCGTCGTCGAACAGCTCATCAGCAGCAGCAGCAACAGCGCAGACTGCTGCTGCTGCTGCTGCACGCATTCCTCTCTCCGCCCGCGCGCGTTCTTTGCTGCTGCTGCTGGTCGTTTATTATTATTATTATTATCGTATTATTTTTTTTCTTCGTTTATAACGCTCTCTCTCGGTTCATTTAATTGGTCTCATCTCGTGTGTGACGTATAACACACATAATATAAAAAAAAAAATTTTTTTTTTCTCTTCTCTCTCTAACGTTCTATCAACGCCGCGATAATAATGTATAACGTGTGGCGGCGGTGGTGGGTGTCGTCGTGTGTGTATATTCCCATGCTCCCGGTGTAATGGTGGTGGTGGCGTACAGAAAACAAAATTTTTTTTCAAAAACAATACGTACACACATAATAATAATAATAATACTCGGCGACGGCGGTGGGCATCGTCGTCGCCGCCGCCGCCGCCGCGTCCGGACCACCTGCGCGCGCGACTCGGTTGCGTCGGCGGCGGCGGCGGCGGCGACCGAACAATATTACCGTACGCGCTCGACCTGCGCGTACACGATATTCGAACGTAATAATAATACGGCGGCGCGTACGGTCATTGGGTTCGCGGCCCGTGGCAACACCGCCGCGCTTCGCTCGTGCCCCGCGTCGCAGTGCAGGCGCACCACGGTTTTGTTTTTTGGATCGGTATTATACCCTCCCCCTTCGGCGTGTCGGTTCGCTCGCGCTGTCTTTCCCCCTCGGCCGGCCGTCCGTCCGTCCGTGTCTCCTCTCACACTGCCACACGGAGCTATTACACGCGCGACCAGCAGTAGACTGCGCACACACGCACACACTCTTTACTACTTTGCGTAACCCCCTCCTCTTCTGCCACCGCGGCCGTCGGCTTCGGTATCGCGCGCCCGTACGATTTATTATTGCTATATATATATATAATAATAATAATAGTGTGTGTGTGTGTGTGTACACCGTCATACATAATATTGTGTGTCAGTGGTTCTCAACACCGCCGCGACGCGCCGCACACCACTGTTTATAAAACCACCCGTAGTGTATGATAAAATACGCGCGCGGTCACCGCGCCCTAGACTAGACGCGTCGAAGGGATGCTCCGCGTTCGGAGAGGCGCCTTTTTTTTTCCCTCGTTTTTCCTCCACGTCGTCGTTCTCTCCTAACTTCTGTACCGTTATTATGTTCGGTTTTGGTCGTATTGCGGGCGCAGCAGTATCGTCGTCCGCGTATAATGCCCTCGTCGCGTCCGTACTGCCCATGTGCGCCGCGCGTACTCGGGAGTCGATCGCGCGAGCCGATTGCTCGTGATCGTAATAATATGTGCCACAGGATGTGCGCGCCGCGACGATGTTGGCCGCCGCCGCCACCGCCGCAGCACACTCCTCTCCTGTTACACGCCGCCGCTGCCACACTGCACGCTGCGCTGTCCACACGCGCGCACGGCATACACACGCGTATACCGCCGCGCTCTCGCCTCCTCCGGAGCGTACACACACACACACACGCGCGCGCGCGCCGGTATGTCCTTTTCGCCGCTGCACCGGCGGTGGCATCTCGGCGTCGGCGGTATAGTAGTAGTGGGGAGGGTCAGATTGTGTTGTACCTTCTCACCTCTCTCACTCTCTCTCTCTCTCACTTGTTGTCGGTGGTGGTGGTGGTGGTGTTCATTGGTCAATGTTTTACGGGTCAAACACCTGCGTTTTTTTTTCCATCCGCCACAGCCGTCCGCGTTCTTCTTCTTCGCTTCTTCTCCGCTCTGCCATAACTCCCTCGCCGTCGCTTTGTCGTCTCGCGTATTATTATTATTATTATTATATTCTTCTCCTCGGCGGACTCTCTCTCTCCTCACCGATCTTCTCGGATCACCGGGTGAGATTCTTCAGCCTCCGCCTCGTACTCGCTGCTCGGCGAACCACATTATATCGTTACACACGCCGTCGCCGGCGGCGGCTGCTGCTGCTGCTGCTGCTTCAAAACGATATCCGTCTGCTCCCGCGCGCTAGATTACTACTACTACTATTGCTGCTGCTGCTGCTGAGACGGCAAAAAGAGAATTCCGCACCCCCTGTCGCCAGTACAACAACACCCGAAAAATTCCTCCTCTCGCATATGTATATTAACCGGGTGAAAACGGCGTAACCGCTATACGCGTTGTCGTCGTGTAGTTTCACAAGAAATCCCATAATTTTATAGTTTGGTCGATCATATCGATATTTCTGTCGTTCGGTGGACAGACAGTTTTTGGAATTTTTTTTTTTAAAAACCTAGATTTTTAAATAATAATGTGTGTTCTGTGTCACTCGGCGGAAACGTCTGAGTACTTGAACCGAAGGCGCGACTGTAGAATTTTTTTCAAAAGTTTTAGAAAATAGCTTTTATTCGGAGGGGAGGGAGGGAAAATTAGTATAAAATACCGTCGTTGTTCTCGCCGATGAGTCCGTGCGATATATACGAGTAATATCCGGCTTAGAGAGAGAAACCACACGGTCCTTCCGTTTTTTTTTTTTGTCTTTAACTCGCCGCTCCGTTCGTGAAACGTGTGTGTGCGTGTATGTGGAGAGGACTTTTTTTTTTTCCGTTGCTTCGATTTGGAATTTTTAATATTTTTTCTTCTCGTCGCGGTCGACGCCGCGATCCTTATTGCCTCCGAAATTCATTTACACGACCGTACGAGCGATCAAAATAGAAATAAATCGTCGTCGTTCCACCGCCGCGCGTTTGTTATTATATGAGAGAAATCCCTGCTGACACACGCACACACTATTCGTATAAACACGGAATTGTTGCCAGCTACGCGACCTGCAGCGGGGGGGCCTCGGGACGATCGATAATAATATTATCGTTGGCGTCATTAGTCTTATCGGTTATTTATTTTATTTTTTTCTTCTTATACTACGAAAGTATGCGTGTGTAAAAGTGTTGTAGTGATTTATTTTTATAGCGTGTGTGATCCTTGAGAACGGATTCACATCGGTTTTGTGTGCGACTCGCTGCTCTTCATTCCCTCCTCCACCTCTTCCCGTTGACGCGTCGTCGTCGTTGTTGTACCCTATGACGCGTTTCCAGGCTGCTGCGATGTGTTTAATCTAATCGGAAACGTTAGACGTGACTTCGACAAAGAAATATGTTGTCACACCGTCGTCGTCTTATCAACTGTATATATTATAATATTATACGTGTATTATTATATTATTGTATGAGTGTATAGGAAGGATTCTGCAGTTGAGTGTATAGAGATCCATAAATTAAATTGTTGGATTGTTTGACTACGACGACGACGACGACGACGATGATGATGATAATAATGTACAACGCGAGGCGTGTAGAGGGAAATATGAAATCTCGTTTTTATGTGGTGAACACCGTGACGAGAAGACGCTGTGTGTGTGTGTGTTATTATTCATTTCGGTCGAACAAATTGAAATTTTTTTTTTTTTAATGCGTACGCGTCCGGAGTAATTGAAAACGTATAAAATGTGTAAACGAATTCAGAACGAATAATGAGAGAGAGTTCTCATCATCGCTGCTGCAGGGACGGGATATAAAACACACTGCAGCTCCGCAGTTCTCTTTGAATTGTTGTTTAAACGTATATTATGTGTAAACGTTTCGCTTCTCAAAAAAAAATAAAATAAAAATCGACGGAATATATTTTTATATAGGCAACGAAGTACTTGGAAATGTTGTTTTTCCGTTTGAGAAAAATCGTTAAATACGTTTTCTTTTTCGACCCGAATATTGATCAAATATAGGTTCTCACCAAAAATAATTTAACGCTCTGTTGGTCAATTTTGCGAAAAGAATGTATTTTTTTTTTTTACCGTTATTTCAGGAATTTGTTTCAGTAAACTCGTGTGCTGGCTAAATTTCTAAATCCTAATAAAAAATAAAATAAAAAAGTTCAAAGGAAAATAATTTTAAACGTATTTATATTGTATTTTCGAATATACAAAACGCGGAGGGGATTTTTTTTTATCCTATCGCGCGTAACCCAACAAAACACATAATAACGCGGCCGATTGTGTGCGAGTCTTTTTTAGAGCTCTGCTAGCTTTCTTATGCCGACAAACTCTTTCTAGCCAACCTAATTATTGTATCTGCATTTATCCGCGCCATTCCAAAACGATATTATAGCAGCGAATCGAAAGCTGTTTTACGAAAATTTCACAAATATTTATTAAGCGAATGCTCTGCGTGTATTATCAAAAGCCAGCAGCAGCAGCAGCAGCAGCAATAACCTATTTCTGAATCCTAATAATTTCGGTTGTTCCGAGTAAAACGGCGGTCTCCGGGAACGTCGTATTTCGAGTGAAACCAATTAACGCGTTCCGATTGGATATTATTTTGTAGTCGACGGCCGGAGGAACTCTGCGCGTGTATAGTATTCGTAATAATATGCGTTTCCTCAGAATTTGTCGGTGGAGCGTTTTCGTGTGAAATATCGTTTTTGACCGCATTGAAACCCTTCGTAGGTTTATTTTTTTTCCATGGAGATTTCGTAAGTTTTATTAAACGAAAATTTGGTACATTATTTATTATCAATTCGAACTCGTCCAAAGACTCGAAAACGTGAAACGCGTTTTGTAATGAGAAAACTATACATAATCGCGCGTGTTTTATACGGTGGCGGTTGAAAGACAGAGTCGCTTCTCTTAATCCTAAACGCTCTGCGTGCAGTACTCGTTGAGTTATGGACGAGAAATGAGGCGTGTTTTGTTAAATTGGAACAAATTTTATTTTACATTTTTTATTATTTATAATATATAAATGATCTTTATTTTTTCATAAATTCCTCGCGGTACGTTTCCGTTGGAAAAAAACTAATATTGTTTTTCGCGCGTACCGATTGCCCGCAGTATTAACGCGGCACGTCCGCGTAGAGAACGGTTCTTTTCGGAGAGAAAGCAAACGAGAGGGGAACACAGCGGAGAGAGATGCGGCCGCGCTCGGGATTTAAAAAAAATAATAATAACAGTTTCTAATGCGCGACGAAGATTTTTTTTAACAATTTTTTAATTCGATAAATATATACCGAACGCGTGTTCAGTATAATTCCAGGGCATTATTATTTTCCCAGTATTTCCGCCTTTTTTTTTTTTTTACATTATATATGTAACGAATTCCGCGAGTGTTCGTCGTTTAATTATATTAACTGCGACGCGAAGTGGATACGTCATTTTCGAACGTTTTTTTTTTACTCTCATAACGTACATAACTGCGCACACAATTGCCGAATTCGTTGTTGTGTTCGTCCGGACGATTGACGTCGTCGCTCGCGCGCGTATACGAAAACCGATTGCGTAGTCAATCATTTTTTTTTATTTTTATTATTTTACATATAAGAAATACACAATCTATACAATAAACGTACGCGTGATGAGGTATAGTAGTAATGTTGGCAGTAAATAACACGAGAAAGAAATCATTCATTTAGTAGTGACGGGAGATGAACGTTTATTTTTGTTTTTAAGAAGATCTCCGTCGTCGTTTAAGGCGACGGAGAGGGTTTTCAGGCCGCATACAGTTTCCGCTGTTAATTTTTCGACTGTAGCGCGGATTCGGGTGGTTCTGGAGTGAGGAACGGGTAGCGGCGGTGATACGAGCGAGACTGGATCACCACCAGTATGCAAATCGGTATGCAGAATTTGTTATTAAGGATAATTGTAGTGGGGGGCGTTACGCAGCAATAAGACGGAGAATTTCGGATTGAAAAGCTTGAATTTTTAACGGGTTCGAGAAGAAGTTTGTAGATATTCAGTTTGGTTTTGTTATGATACTGAAGACTTGCAGGACAATAGATTGTGAAGTAAGCGTTTTTCCGCTGTCGTTGTAGGGGATAATCTTCTTTCGCGTGATATTAGAACTCCGTGTGAGTCGTTTACACCGAGATATTTCGCGTCAATTATGACAAATAATAATATTTTTTTTACCGCTTACCGTTTCGCGGTAAATCGTACAACAAAACGCGCACGGGTCGATTTTACAGCGCTTCTTAACTTTTTAATTACGTAATAATATTTGATCAGTGGGTGCGGGTTTTGGCGACATTGTTTACACGTTTTTTTTTCTATCTATTAATTTTAGCGTTGGACAGGAATAAAACTGGTGGTGGTGGTCCAGAGTCCACTTGTATCGAAAAAATACATAGGAACAATTTTCAGAAATTTTTTTCCGGCATAAATCTTCCCGAATCGTTCACGGATGGACGGTGCACAAGAGCCGTTGGGGTGCTCTACGGTGCTATGGCGCATTTAAATAGTCGTCGTAATAATATTGATATCGTTTGATTACAGTTATACGCGCGCGCTCGCGCCTCATAGTCGTTGTCGGGTCGCGTTTACTCGTTAGGAAACGTCGTATAGACGAAATATACTAATAATAATAATAATATCCAAGACCGGCGGGCGAGTTACCATTTTTTTCTCTCTGTGTTTCAAACTAGTTTTAAACGAATTCGAAGAGAAAAAAAACCGCGTGCGACTCGAGTTATCGGCTTAAAAAAATGCGACTATATTATGTAATTTGTGTTAGGTACTATTGTTGTTTAATATAGAAATGTTAAAGAAAACTCGAACTTTTCCGAGTAACTTTATCGTTGGATTAGTGTGTCTAAAGTACTCGGCGTTTTTTTTTAATGTCCAGCCTTCGGTACTCGTGTACACACACACACACTTGCACCACCACCACCACCACAGTGAACACAGGTATGCGGCGGCGGCGGCTGTCATACACGCGGGCGGCGAGTAAACAAAACGCGATCGGTCGGTTTTCTCATCCGTTTTGTCTTGTAAAAAAAAAAAATATATAATATACCCTCTCGCCGCCGCTGCCGCCGGTGTGTGCTATGTGATCTTTGTCGTCGATTTACTCGTATTATTATTATTATTATTATTATTATTATTATTATTATTATTATTATTATTATTGTTTGTTGTTGTTGTGTATATGGTCCGCGTACCGTCGTATCGTGTATGCATTGCAGCGCCGCCGCCGTACGCGTATGTGCCCGTGTGTGAACGGTGCGCTGCTCCTCTCTCCGTCGCGGTCGTCGTCGTCGTCGTCGTCGTGTACAGAGCGTTCGCGTACGCGTTTGTCGCCGCCTGCAGCGCTCTGTACACACTCACGCACACACGTGTAATGATATACAACACACACACACGCACACGGCGTTGTTAATAGGTGGGGGTCAAAGGGTGCCAATATTGAATATCCGCAGCTGCAGCAGCGCACAGAAGAGCTCTCCGCCGCCACCGCCGATGCCTCATCCCCTTCGATGAAACGCCGCGCTCGCGTTCGTTTTTATTGTTATCCGCCGTCGTCGTTTTTTTTTTTGAGACGGACTCTGTGTACGCGTTTCCCTCTCGTCGTACACCCTTGCACCATCACCACCACCACCGTCGGCACTGGCACCACATTCAACAAGCCGTCGTCGTATTATACGTATAAAAATATACGTAATACTAATACGACGAGAACGGTTACACTCTATAGAAGAAAGAAAGAAAGAGAGAAACATTATTGTGCGTACGTCGTCACGCGGTTATATTACGTGGTCCGCGACTTGAGAAAAATCGGCGACGACGATGAGGGGACAGGTGCCGGCGCGCCGGATTTCTCCTTTATTTTTATTTTTTTTTCCGTACGTCGAGACTGCTGTAGCAGTGTCGTGTCGAGAACAGTGACATAATATTGTTGTAGTGATCTTCTCCTATACACTGCACTGCACACAGCGCGCACGAGGATTTCACCGTATATCCTCGATTTAAGGTAGATACACACGTAGAGGAAATCCTCAAGGTTTTGAACTGCGCAGTTCAGTTCTTGAGGATTTCCTTCACGTGTGTGTGTGTGTAGGCGCGGCCTTGAGGAATATGTCGGCCTGTACAGTCCCGAAAATCCTTTTCGAAATTCCGAAAGGAAAAACTGCGCAGGCCGGACCGTACAGTTCAAAGTCGCACTGTGAGGTCTGCCTTGAGAATTCATGCAATATCACTATTATTATTAGCATTAAATGTGTTTTTTTTATAAACTTTCAAATCACAAGCAAACGAGATAATACGTCACGATGTGCACGAATGCATTTGAAAAATACTATTTTAAATAAAATAATGTATAATATAAAAAAAAAATACTAGGCGCACAGCTCCGCGATTAAGTACACATTTGTGGTTTATCAGGTACACTGATAAGGACAAAATCCTCGAGTACTTCCCGGACGTGTGGCGGCGAGGCCTTTTCTCGAAGCCGGGCCCTGAGGATTTCCTCTGCGTGTGTACGTACCTTTAGTATTTCTTTTTTTTTTTTTTTATAACGACGGCGCGTTTTGTGGTGCGCTCGCTGCTGCCGCAGCCGCCGCCTCAGTATTATTAAACAATCTCGCGCGCGCGTGAGAAATAATTACTGCGATTTGAAATGAAATTACGTGGCGCTACACCGCGGGCCGAGGTCGCGACACTCGGTGTGTTACAACAAACGCGCTCCGTCGTCGCACTGCACTCTACGACGATTGTGTTGTGTTGTAGCAGCGGGCGCGGGGAATAGTGTCGCAACCGAGTTTTGAAAAAACAACGGTTTCGAGGTTAAAAGAGACGCAATAACGGTGACGGGGTGTGTGTGTGTGTGTGTGAGTTTGGAAAATAACGAATTACGTGATTTATCCGCGTTCCGATCGCGTATTAAACATTCCGTACATTGTTACACGACTGCTGTTTCGTGATTGGTCTGTTCAAATTTACCGCCGGAATTATTTTACGTTCCATGACATATGTGATTTACGCTCGCTTCGCGAGATCCTGTCGGATTGAAAATATCCCATTGATTTGTTATGAAAAACCACCTAAAGTTACTGAAGTGTTGTGCGCGTGTTCGGTAATAATCATGGACATATAAATATGTATGGACTGCGCTTAGAGAGAGAGAAATCGAAAGCAGTTGTTGAGTAAGAGAGACAAATATGTACTAGGGGATATCATGGAAGAAAAAACTAATAACATTTTATGTCTATGATAGTCATTGATAGTATGATTTAAAAAATAAATATTGTTATTTTGTATAATCAGTCTTGTAAAAAATACTGTATTTTAAATACTTTTTAAAAAAGTATTCGGATAAAGTCCTTGGATATATAAATTCATGTAGTGTTTATTCCATGATATCCCCTAGTCCACAATCTTTCGTCGATTGATGGACTGGGGTTGAGGAAAGCGCAGTCCGTGTATTTATATCTCTATGGTAATAATACACTGACATCACAAACGTCATGGAACGTAATATAATTCCGGCGGTAAATTTGAATAGACCGATCACGAAACAGCAATCGTGTACAGCCAATGTACAGAATGTGTTAATACGCGTCCCGATCGATTCCGTTGTGTGTTGTTTGAACGACGTGGACGGAAGAAAAAAAGAAATTTTCTTGCTAGAGGTTGTTGTGTGCGGTACGCGACGGCGGGAGTGTTATTTTGTTTTTGTAATTTTCAGCGATTCGCCTGCAATAACCCACCCGCCTTGTATTTATATATATATATACCGGTCGCGTCGTAGCGGCGCATACCCCGTTCGAAGGACGCTGCACGCGCGCGTTGTGTGGTGCAGTAAATAATTCTCTTTCCTCCTTCCTCTTCTCTGTTGTCGCCCCTCGCGGCGAAAAGCCATTCGCTGCCGTTGGCGACAACAACGCCGCCCGGGGTCTCGTAGTCCCTCTCGACGACGACGTGATAATAGTACCTACTTTAACTTAACCCCGCGGTAGTGTTTTGTATATTTTAGAGTGTGTGTGTGTATGCTTTTTTTTTATAACATTTTAATAACGTTTTTATACGAATTTAGGGCTCGGATTTCGATACGTTCACATCGTTTTTTTCTTCCCCCCCCGCCCCGAAATACTCGACAACGCGATGCTTATTCCAAAATACAAATGTTGTGTATTTTAAGGGGGGGGGGATTATTTGGGAGCGCCTGGTCGATCCGTCCGCGTCGGTCGATAAGAATTCTGATTTGAATTCGGCATGAAGTCTACTCGAGATCGGTCAGGCCACTTTTTTAAAACGTAAATATCGTTTTTTTTTTTTATTTATTTTTAAAAGTTTTACAAAATATTAAAATTAAATTTACGGAAGTTATGGGGATAAAATTTAGGAAAGTCGCTTGACCGATCCCAAGTTGTGGTGGACTTCATGCTAAACACGAATCTGTTTTCAGAATTCTTATCGCTTCTTCATTACAAACAACGGACGGACTAAATATTGGTGGTGGTTTTTTTACTATATGTTTCGTATGTGCAAGAAAAAGGGGGCAAATACCCGCTCCTAATTCTCTTAAATAGTAATACACGCACTGTTTCTAACAACGAACTTTTTGTAGAGACATTTTCGGCCATTTTTCGCGTATATTTTTTTTAGCTCGTTTTTAACCTGTTTTCTCGTCGTAAGATGCCATTTTTGTTAAAATAAAATTTTTTTTAAAATTATTTATTAAAGCGAATTTTTTTGTTAGGGCATTTTTTTTAGGGCGTTAAAATTCTAGCCTCGCATATATTTTATAAAATATAAACGACAAATATTTTTTTTCATCGCGAAAACGGTTTAACTATTTATATTTGCAACTTTTTTTTTTTAACTATTATGGGTAATATAGGTTTCCCATTATCGGAACGGATTTATGTTTTGAAATTCGATATATTATTACTATTATATTACGCGCGTTCCTCGTCGTTCGGTGGTCGAAATTCGTATATATATATATATATATATATATATATATATATATATATATATATATATGTATATAGAAAATAACAATAAGTTCTCGAGAATGTTCTTGAGAATATTTCAAAACGTTTAGAATAATATTACGGGAAAAATTGCTTCTCGTTGATAAATTTCCTCTTCCTCCCATCTACTGCAGTAGATAGGATTTGTGGGATGTGTAATCGATACGTTATATTATACGTAAGCCGTGTTTTTTTTTATAAATACAAAGTATTTTTTATATATAGCTGTTTGAAAAAAAAATTCTTCTCATTTTCCTCGATTTCGTAGACACGCAGTATAATTTTATTTATTTATTTTTTTACTCGTAAACACGTTTCGAAACTAGTCTGTCCACATGTGTTTATGTATCGTTGTCGTATATATAAATATTACCATCATAGGTATATACCTATATAGGTAAGGGGGAGGTTTTTGGTGGGTTCGAACTCCCTTCATTGATTCAACTATTATTTGCGTATGACGGTTTCGGCTAATTATGAGGTAACACGAGAAAAGTATTTAAACGATAAATTAAAATAAATAAAATTAGACAAACAGATTAATAGACAAATAAATAATAATAGAAAATAAAAATCACAGATGTATATCAAGTTCTTCGAGCCATTTCACTAGGGCACGACTCTGCTATATGCGTAATTGACTGATTGATTCAACTAACTAAATGGAAAAAAAAATTACACTTTTTACGTACTACATAAAATTCTTTTTTACTAATTTTCAAAACATAAATAACGGACATTTTTCTACCTGTAAATCATACAAATTATAATATCAAATTTAGTTACAAATAGATATACATATATTATAAAACACTGTTAAAAGTTTATTTTTTTTTATGTCTCAAAATGTCAACTCGAAAATAAATATTCCTGTACGTTGATAGGTATAACGTCGTATACTATACCACCGAGGTGTAATACTTGACATTTCTACTATACTCGCGACATACCTATAATGTTTAGACCAAAAGCGTCTTTGTATAGAACCACAACAAAAGTAATTATTGCTTTTTAGTTTTAAACCTTTTGTAACTGTTAAATATGTTTTATAATCACTTTTTGACGTGGCACAATATTTTCGAAGTTCTTATTCCAATACTCTGTAAGCATAATTGAACTGAACTTTTGAATCTTCCCTCCCATTCCATATCTATATACGTCTATGGATATTAAAAATGTATTATGCGAAAACGGGGTAAATTACTAATAATTACACACTATATTATAATATTACTGCAAACCGATATTATAATTAATGTATAATATTATAAATTGTATTTAGAGTTCGGATTAAGTTTCACCTTGTATTCCCAATTATTGTAATTATATAATGGCGTACTACTGCAGGAAGACTAGTGCGCGCATATATTACTGGTCATTTATTTTTGTTTTTAAGACTTATTAATATTTTTATCTCAAATACCGTCGATATTTTCGTATTATTAGATTTTAGCTAAGAAAAAAAATATATTTATACGTATATAATTATCGTCTCGTATATAATTTTTTTATACGCACACTGCGCAGATAGATACTTTTCTCCCGCTCGTGTATATAGATTGTTTATTTTATTTTATTTTTTTAATTTCGAATCAGAACTCATAAAAGTATATATATATATATATATATATATACTAGTATATCTATTCAAATAAATATACGCGCACACATACCTAATTCAGTCTTGTTTTTATGTGCATATTTTAACCATCAAGAATTCGTTTTATATATTTTTTAAAATTATATTCGTTATTCGGATTTTCGAAGTAAAAAAAAAAAAAAAATACAGTCGTACACTTATTTTTTTTTCGCTTAAAATTTTATCTTTGACATTCCTGCAGTAGATCAATAATTATAATTATTATATACCGCGGTCAATTAAAATTGTATGTTGATGAGAAGACGTTAAACGAACGTGTACGTATGTATGTATATATATATATTTTTTTTTTTAATGTCTGCAGCGTTGAAAAATATGTATTAAGTACGCGTGTACTACGCATATTATAATCGTTAAGAAATCCGCGTCCAATGCTTTTTTAGTGTTGGCGAAAATAAAACTAATTTAAAAATTGTCCGTAGTTATTATTTATTATATTTTCACCGCTCTGTATTTTAGCTTTTTTTTTTTAATATTTGGTATCGTCGTCGTTATATGTACGACACACGCTTTATACGATATAATTATAGCAGTTCGACGTCGCGGTCAATATCGAATTGGAAAACAAATGTCCAAGGTAGTCGCTGTAATGTGTGTGTGTAACGCCTTTATTAAATATTCTATATATATAATATTAATAACAATTTTATGTATATTATTTAGTTTCTTACGCGAATATCGACAATTTTTTTTCCTTAGATGTGAATATTATTATTACTATACACATTATAATGTTCAATGATATATTGTTGTCGCGTATAACCTTGTGATCATTTTACTCGTGTGTGCGTGTATACATACGCGCAGTAGTAAACTTGAATATTATATTATAAACATTATTGATTCGATATACGCCCTCCCCTTTATATAGGAGAAACAACCGATTTTTGTCGTCTTCAAACCGATTTTTTTTTTTTTTACGTCGCGCTTTTATATTTATTGGAAGGTTTTTTTGCGCTTCGTCTCGCTGGCAGCAATAACGAAGACGGTCAATTAATTTCCGAATACTGTCAAGAACACGCAGCACTTGCCACCTGCAGCGGGGACTTTTAATTTTATGTCATCCGAATTAAAAAAAAAAAGTTTCGGCTGAGCAATTACAAAAAGCGATATTTAAATTCAAACGAAACGCGTACTGCAGACTCGCTATAATATGCGTCGTATATTATGTAGCCGAATTAATTTTTTGGGTTAATACTGTATAGAGTTCTTATTCTTCGACGGTTATTACAGGGGCCTTTCAGACCGATTTCCATTCTTTTCCCTGTCTTTTGCAGCTTCTTCTGCGTTCATTAACTTTAAATCGTTCTATATTCTGTCTGCCCGTCTTTGTCTAAGTCGTCCTCTGGAGTGTCTTAGCGTTTGATGCGGTGGTTTCCATTTTGTTATTTGTCCGATTAAATCCTTCTGATCTCCATACGTGTCCAGTCCTCATAGTTTTTAAGGTCCCACAAATTTTTAATTTCATCATAGATATATAGGTCTTCCGATCGGTCATCGTTTCGTATTTCATAGTCTCTTTCGTTGTTTCTCTTTGGACCTCATAACCGTCTTTTCACAAACACTCTTAGCTTTCTTTCATCCGATTTTGTCTTCTCGGTTCACGTGCCAAGTATTAACAAGGTGTTCAGTGGTATATGCGTGTATAAGGCGTTAAACTCACACATGTCAATCGTCATGCGATTACGATTACATATTTTTTTTATATAATCACTATAACGTTATTATACGAGTATTATTTAATATAATAATCGTATTTCGTTCGTATTATTATTATTGATAATTTAATTATTATCGCGACAAATTTCGTTCTCCGCCGGATTCCACCGCGAATTGTACGGGAAAATATAAAATAAATATTAATAAAAAAAATTATTTTTTTCTTCTGGCTAACAGTTTTTTTTTTATATAATTCGCTATAAAGTATATGTTTTCGATGTTTTGTATATACATAACGGAAGAGGATAGTGTAAAAAGAAGAATATCGCTCGAAGAGCGAAGAAAAAAAAAGAGTAACTAAAAAAAAAAAACCCGTTGCCCGACGAGAGAAACGGTTAATAGATTTAAATTTCCCGTTACCTCCGCCGTGCCGCCGCTCGATCTTTTCTCATCTCCTCTCCCCCCCTTCCCTCGCGTATAGATCGGATCGATTTGCTGTATATCTTCGTCGAGCGTTTTTTCTTCTTCTTCTTTTCTGCTCTTAATAAATTCCAGGACTCACACACACACACACACACACACACACTTTGTTTCACGGTCATGCGAAAATCATCGTCTCTTATATACGCGCGTACTGCAGCAGGAAATAATACACGAATATTGTAATAGCGAATTTCAGTGCACGTTACTTAAAACAATATTGAGTATTATAATTTTAAAATTCCGTGATCTTCGGGAGTCGACTTGGTTTTTGTGTATTTATCGGATTTTTACATGTATTAAAAATCACTTGCCTAATAAATACAAATGTAATTTGTAATATATAAAATACTTTTTTGTATTTCGAAAGTTCCTCCGGAACGCTCCGCCCCGGGGTAGCCCAGACCCAGAAAATACAAAAAAAATATGGTATCCACGCCACTGCGGGCGCGCGCGGCCGCTACGGGGCTCGGGAACGTCGTCAATATGCGCGTAATTGGACGGCGGAGCGGCGTCGCAGCGCCCCGTGCAGTGGGCAACAGTTACGCGCGCGCGGGGTCGCGTCCGTCTGCCGGCGACGGGGTGCGCGTATTATTATATAGAGTGGTGCTACTGGGTTGATGTGGGTGTGGGACGGCCGGACGGGGGGGGGGTGTCTCGTGACGCGGGTCGGCGTCGCGCGGGGGGCGGCGGCGGCGGCGGTTAGTGTAGTTAGGACGACTGGATGCGCACAAGACGCTTGCGCTGTCCCGTGCGCGCGCGCGAGAAACGCCGACCGCGCGCGCAGAACGGAGGACCGCATGACACGCCGCCGCCGCCGCCACCACACGTGTGCAACCCGAGGGTGGTAAAAAAATGTTTACACTCGACGACGTATTGTGTAATTTCCGTAAAAAAAAAAAATTACTGTAAAAAAATTAATCCGAAAATCCGTTTTAATCTATCGTCCGCTCGGCGGCGGAGCGTCCTGTCGCGTCTCTCTCTCTCATTTCCCGATTCTCATATATACATATTATATTGTTTTTAGATCGGATTCGAAAATCTTAACGATTATTATATATATATTACGCGTAAAAAGTCTCCGCCGATAATTATTTTATAGCGTCGTGTTGTGTACTGGGGGAAAATCGAATTCGCGTTCGTATATCATTATACTATTAATAATAATACGAGAGTAAAAAAAGAAATTTCGCGGATAGAATTTTTTTTTGTCTGGAAGGCGGGCGGGTGGGTGAGGGGGAGGGACGCCTATGGACGGCGATTGGATGGACGACGCCACCGCCGGCCGCCGACGCCGTATACATAAAGACGGAAAGCTTCGCCGCCGCCTCCTCCTCCTCCTCCTCTTCAGTCGACCGGTATTGATTAACCCTCTACGCGCGGGGCGGCGTTACTGTGTATAATATGCGTATTATGTGTGTGTGTGTGTGTGTGTGTGTGTGTGTGTGTGTGTGTGTGTGTGTGTGTGTGTGTGTGTGTGTGTGTGTGTGTGTGTAGCAGCGCGTCATTCGCGACGACTATTTGAACACATGCCGAACGCGTATGTAAATGTTATTGTTATAATAATAATAATAATATAACGTCGCGCGATACGTTGATAAATTTATTATGAAAAAAAAAAACGTAATTTTTTTAAAAAAATATATACCTTCCCAAAGCGTTATGTAGGAAGTATTTTTTTTTATATATTATACGCGTAGTAATAGTAGCGTTTCTATAGCGGCGTGCGTATCCGCCGAGGGAATTTGTGCATTTATAATAATGTCTATACGATGTGATGACCTACTTGTTTTCCGATAAAAAAAAAAAAATTAAAACTTAAAAAAATATATTACACGATCCACAGGAGTAGTGATGGGGGCAGGGGGGAGATGTCGTTGTAATAATGTTATATATGTATACACGGTTAGCGTATTATATTGTTTTTGATGTACGTTATAATGAATGACGGAGGAACGGAGGGAGAAGGTTTGGGTTTGCGCGCCTAAAAAAAAAATAAACGTTCCCGCCAAAGTGTCTCGGTGTCTCGGACGATCAATATAATGTATTATTTATTTTTGATTTTTTTTTTATTCTTCCTCTTTCGCCGCTCCTGCAGTGCAGCAGCACGCCAGGTCCGTCGATTTCGTGTTTCTTTTTTTTTCTCGTCGATCGTTTCATCGTTTTGTATACGTGTAACGTTCTCGTGCAGTTTTTCTGCTAATATTCTCGTTCGGTCGCAGAAAAAGATCTGCGCGACCCGCGTAGAGGAACTAAAAGAAGAAGAAAACAATTTTTATGCAAACCACCGCCGCCTCTGCAACCTCGGCCTGTTGTAGCGGGTTGATGACCGTTTAACACAGTGTGCCGGTGCTGGTACTGCGTGCACTGGTACGCTATTAGTAGTAGTAGTAGTATATGCGTGTATATATTATATAGTAATAATAAGACAATCGTCCTGCCCGGTGTTCGCCCAGTAATTTAATAACGCTTGTCCGTATATATATATATATATCCAAAGATTGTTGTTAACGAGCTCTCCTATTTCTCTCTCTCTCTCTGCTGCAGTCCATATAAACGCGAGAGCGTCGCGTGAAGGGGAACGAAAAATAAAATTGAATATAAGTGTCCTAAAATTCGAAGTATATCGTCGTCGTAACTAGGTGACTGCAGCTGTGCTGTTATGTGTATATATTATTATGTGATACGCGTGTGTGTGTGTCCATTAGCAGCAGCAGCAGCAGCGCGGCGCCCCCACCGACGTGTGTGTTTCGACATATTCGACTGGAACCACGTGCAGCGCGTGTACGCGATTATTGTGTTGCGCGAGTTACGTTTATAGGAACGCGGTGGTCCGTGTGTAAATGACATAAAGTAGGCCAACATTCTTCGGTTTTGCATATTATAACTTCTATAATAATACACAATATAATCGAGCGTGTATAATATTAATTATCCTTCACGATAAAAAAATATTTCGACGACGAAAACGTTTTTTTTTTTAGACGAATTTTTCTTATATATTTTACGGATTCTGGGTGTTTTTTTTTTAATAATTATTGACAGTGTTTACACACAGAACGAAACGTCGTCTTCTTTCACTCCCCCGCGAGACCATACACGAGTCCCCTCCGCTTCTGTGAACTCGGAGAAAGTTTAGTAGGTACGCTGTGTACAATACGTTGTTGTTGTAATACGCGCGTCCCCGGAACTTTTCTATCTACTATCTGTCGTCTTTGTACTTTTTCCCGGCAAAACGACGACGACTACACGCCCTTTTTAATTATATAAATATATTTATGCATGGAAAACGGATTGAAATTAATAAAAAAAAAATTAACGACGTTCTGTTTTTTTTGTCTTCCTCAGAAATTCGGTACGAAAAGACCGTCCAGCGAAGACATGGACGGGTCGGACGGCATTTATCACGACGGCATGCCGGCGCCGCCCAAGTGCGTACCAATACCGCCGTGCGGCAACAACGGCGGCGGCGGCGGCGGTCCGCAGCAGCAACAGCAACAGTCTCCGCACGCGAAAAACGACGCGAGCAACAACGCAAAGTTCAGCGTGAAAATCGTACAAGAACTGGAGTTCAGCACCAGCGAACATCAGCACAACGCTCAGATCTCCACCAACCTGACGCTCACGTCGGTAAACACGTCCGTCCAGAGCGACGTGACCACCAAACAGTCGGCCGGCGGACCGGGTCCGGGCGCCGGCGGCGGCACCGTTCCTTCCGCGTCCGGTGGTGGCGGCGTACCGCCCGGGGCCGCGGCAACGGGTGCGGGAGGACCTGCCGGCGGAGGCGCCGGGACCGACCGTCCGTTGCACGAGTGCAAGCAAGAGCAGCCGGACCTGATGGACTTCCCGGGCGACGGTGACCTGAACGACTTGTCGTTCATCAACAACGATACCAACGAACCGATGTTGGCCGTGGACACGGACACGCTGACCGAGATCATATCGGATCTGAACAGCGAAGGCATCACGCCGGCCGATTTCAATCAGGTAGACCTGTGCGACAAACGGCCGATCAAGACGGAACCCGACGCCAGGTGCACTCCGCCCGTCAAGTCGCCGTACGATCAACACAGCAGCAGCAGCAGCAGCAACACCAGCAGCAGCAGCAGCAACACCAACCGCCGCCGCCGCAACGAGGCGGTGTCGTCGGGAACGGAAACGGCAACAACAACTATTCGAATTGTGTGGCCGCCGAGACGCTGAAACAGTTGGCCGAACAGCACAACAACCAACAGCAGAGACCCGACAAGTGCGGTTACGATTTCCCTTATCAGTCGCCCGGTTCCGTGCCGGACTTTATACATTCGCCCAGTACGCCCGTCGGAACTCCCAACCCTAACGGTTACAACATGATGTCGCCCGTCAATTCCATGTATCACCAACAGCAGCAGCAGCAGGACAACAAACAGGAGAACAACAACTATTATCATCCGCAAGAACCGCCCAAGTCCAGGATGAAGCAGCAGCAGCAACAACAACCACCACCACCACCACCACCTCAGCAACAGCAGCCGACGGTGGCGGCACAGCGACAGCAAAAACAACAGTTGCCCCCGCCCCAGCAGCAGCAGCAGCAACAACAGCAGCCGCTGCAGTCGCCCCAAGCCCGGTACAACCAGTACAACGGGCACGGGAGTCCTCAGTATCCCGTGTCGGTGGCCCGCAGGATAACGCCGTCCCCGGGCGCCGCGTCCGCCGGTGTCCTGTCCCCGCAGCAACCGAACGCCGCCAGCCCGGACGTGGTCACCTCGTTTCAAATGTCTCAGTCCCAGCAAGTTCACGTCAGCCAGCAAGGACAACAGGTAACAAAAAAAAAAACACGTTCTCCCTCGTGGAAAACGCTTCCGTCCACAGGTGGCGGTGGCTTTTATAACACTTTATTATTATTTTTCTCGACAATCTGTTTTTGTTTGTCGTCACGATATTATTCCCCTCCGCCAAATACTCGAGACACCGATTTTGTGTTCGTAAAACTCTCTCTCGACGGGTGTATTTATATACTTACAGCACATACTTGAGGTGTCTCTCGTGTCTGTACGCGCGCGTGTGACGACAATACCGTCGAGATTATTTAATTTTTTTTATAGGATTTTATGTCGCGACCGCCGGGCCTCGTAATAAAAACGATTTCCCCTCCTCCCTCCGCCGTTTGTCAATCGCGATAATATTAAAATATTTTTTCGTTCGAGTGTCGTCGACCTACGTATGGTGGTGGTCAATGTTTTTGGTTCTTTTATTGGTGTTTTTTTTTTTTAGTCGCCCGTGTTATTGCTCCGTATTATGTGTGTGTGTGTGTGTGTTATCCACTCGAAAGTCATATAATATCGACACATAATATCGCGACGGTTCGAGTGGGCGCGTTGTGTGCAGTGCAGCGCACACAGTGTTGTGTGTACGTGCAGCAGTCTCTTCATTGAATCCATCCACCCACCAACCGACCGACCGTCATCGCCGCCCCGCCGTCTCTTTCCTCCGCGGTCTCGTCGCCGCACTCCCTCTCGATCGTCGTGTGTGTGTGTATTTCGTCTTCCGAGATTTTTTTTTTTTTTTTTAGTGATGTATAGTGTGTGTGTGTGTACACTATGTCGTCGTGTATATTATTATTATTATTATTTTTTGTTACTTCTAGTCCACTTCCTGTAATCGCGCGCGCGCGTTAGCTTTCTCCTCTCGAATGAAATAACAGCATCATACAGCAATTATCCAACGGTACACCACCACGCGCGCATTGTGCACCACAACTTGTACAGAAATTATTATTAACACGACGACGTACCGCGCGAAATGGTGGTACGCGCGCGTTGTGTGTGTTAAATCGACTTTTAAGATTTCCAGAGTGTGTATGTAATGAACGAAAAACGTGCGACGACTGTGGCGGGGGGCAGCAGTTGCGAAGAGAGAGGAGAGAGGTGCCAGTGTTCTCGACGACGAACAGACGAGAATTTCCGTAGCGTTTCGTGTTCGCGCCTCTTTCTCCTTTTTCTTTATATTACGTCCATAGTACGCTTTCGATTCGGGATTATATCGGCTTAATAATAATTAGTTTGGCCTATAAAATATAATTGACGAGGAAAAAAAATTTTTTTTTACGTATACGAAATTATTATTAATAAAAAAGACGGTAGTCAGGGGCGTACCCAGAATTTTTCTATCGGGGGAGGGGGGGGGGTCCAGCGTTTTTATTTTATTTGTTCTCTAATTATAATTATAGTTTAATTGATAACCGACAAATTATGTTTTGCTCGACGGCCTTTGGACCCACTTTTCTTATTATATATAAATAGATTTTCATTTAAGTTTTATCAGATTTGAATGTTATATGAAAATATTTTTAAATGTTGAAATTGCAATGGGGGGGGGGAGGATTCGGACCCGAAATCCCTCCCCCCTTGGGTACGCCCATGACGGTAGTAATATAAAAATACTAAAGTCTTTTTCGTTCGTAATGGTCTGTTTTTTTCGAAATCCCGACTGTCATCCGATTCGCGATTGGCGGCGTGCGCGCCCGTGTGTGTGTGTGTGTTGGCAACAGTGGTGTAATATTCGTAACGCGCGCACGGTGTACACACACCGCCGCCGCTACCTCCACCGCCGCCGCCGTCGTCGTCGTTGGCTTATTATGCAAGACAATGTCGACTTCCTGCATTTATTGTAGTAATATTACAATAATAATAAAATATAACGCCGCCGTCCGTCGCACGTTGCCGCGTCCACGGGCGTTCGGGAATATACAAAAAAAAAAAATAATTTTTTTTATTATTAAAAATTGACGTTTTACTAAAACAGTGTTTCCCAACATGGGGGGCGCAAGCATTCATTACGAAGTAAAATTTTATTTATTAAATTATTTTAATCTTACAATGTAGGAAAAAAATGAAAAATTGGGTGATCATTTTTTTCAATTTATAGGGGAGGGGGCACGAGATTTTTGAAAATCTACAAAGGGGGCGTAGGATAGAAGAAGTTGGGAACCGCTGTACTAAAATAATAGAACATCACCCGTGTGTCCACGGTGCGTCGTTGATGACATTCAACGCGATAATATCGCCGAAAAACTTGCCACTCGACAGGCGGTGTGTGTGCTAGTTTTCTTTGCTCCCCCCACGAAGGTTTTTAGTGGTTTTTTTTCCCCCCATATTTCCACGTCCGATTTGGATAAAAAGCGTCGCGGTTTTGAAAATGTTTTTTTTTGTCGGTTTTCTTCCGAATATTTTTACCCGACGTTTAAAACACCTAAACGACGACGTTACAATAATAATATTTTTTCAGTAAATAATAATAATATTCGTTCATTCGCCTTTCTCGATCGCGGCTGCCTTATATATTTTCATCACGATCGATTTAATAATACACGCACACGCACGTTATTATTATCGAATATTATAATATATTTTGTTGTTGTTGGAACGTGTGCGATCGACATTTTTTTTTTCTGCTCTCCCTATCGCGTTTTCTCCTCTCCCAATGATAACGCGCGGTTATTACGCCGCCGCCGTCGTTATACGCGTTATAACATCGTATATAATATATATATATATATATATATATTTTCAATAAAAATAATCCGTAATAATCGCCCCGAATACTATTTATAATATTATAATATAAACACTGTACAACGCGCGAGATAGCGCGTAAAATATTTTATTATTAATTATTATTATCGCTGTTTTTCGTTATTCGTAAAATTTTTATTTCAAATAACGCACGCGCAAATGGTGTTTTTTATACGCGATTATTATGTTTCGTTCCGAAAACCGTATAAAACAAATTTTTTTTTTTTTTTTTCAATATAACCGCCGATTTATATATGTATATTGTATTTTACACGGTCGATTGCTGTCCGTATAAAAACAAGAGGCGTGTACTTGCACGAATACAATTATTTGACAATCGAGAATTGATTAATTAAATTTTTTTTTTTTTTTTTCACGTCCCGTTGTTGAACGTTTATTTATACTCGATTTTTAAGGTAGGTTTTTTTTCCCCCCGAAGAAGTCCGCCAGTTTGTTAAATAAATATTTTTAAAGTGATTTAAAACGAAAAGTAGAATTTTTTTTAAATTTTTACTTACAAACGCGATATTTGTCGCAAAAAAAAAAAAAAAAATACGTTTCTCGACTCTCCTGTTCGGGATTTCTACATCTTTATCGGTATATATAGGAAATAGAGGAGAATTTTATCCGTGTCGTCGTGTAGTGTTTCTATTCTTTTTTTTCTTAAAATTGTATGTTCAGTAACGCGTTTAATTACACGAAAAACTAAAAAAAAAAAAAATCGTCGGAACAAATATAGGAATGACTTTGAATATTTTATTTTTTATGTTACTCGCCGCGGGTAAATCGCCTAAGCGTTTTCTTCCGCTGTAAAAATGCAGAAATCCCGTACTTACCGTTGTGTAAATACCGTATTTTTGAGAAACCTCCAAGTCTCCCCCAGATGCTCGATTGAATTTTACGCATTCCCTTCTTAATACAGTTGACGCGATAAGTTTTTATTCGTAAAGTTCGCATTTTTTGCGCGTTAATGGCTCCGCAATGGTATCTTTTTTTCGATTTAAACTAGGGCTTTGGGTTTGGTTAAGTTTAAACAAAAAAAAATTCTTTTTTCCCGGTTTATTCCACGTGAATGTTAGCGTGAAATCTTCAGTTTTCTCTAGTTCACATATTTTGTGTTTAGGCGATACTCGCGTGTAACGTACTTTGTATACTGTTCATAATTAACCCGTCGCGCATCGTCGTATTTACAGGCGTTCGTTGGTCAAGGACCGGCTGCTATCCAAGAACGTCTCATGACCGGCACTTCGGTCACGTCTTCGGCACCGCCAACTTGTGGCGGTCCCATGCAACAGTACTACAACTCCGGTTGCGGAGGAGCTGACAACGGACAACAACAGTCGTCGTACATGCATATGAGCCAGTCGCAGAGCATGACGTTTTCGCAACAGCGTGCCCGGTTGCACAGCGCCGGAGCCAGCCCGACCAATATTCGACCGCCGACCAATGTGGTACAGCAACAACAACAGCAGCAGCAGCAGCCAGCGATAAGTAACGAACATCACAATATGTTACCTCAGCACATGAACAGGACGCCCGTACGTATTTCTCGTTACTTATATTTACAATCGCGCGTTTTCCGAACAATACTTGAATTTTTTTTTTTCCCCTCGCCGAATATTTTAGAACCAAATGAATATGAATATGGGTGGCCCCGGTGTCGGTGGATGTCGACCTCCTCCTCCCGAGTACAAACTGAACGTCGCCCAAAACATGGGCATGTGCCAAACTCAGTTCCCCGCACAAGGATACATGCCACCCGCCCGGCAGTCACTACCACAAGGCGCTCAGTCCAGACGACCCATACAACAACAGCCCATTCCGCCGTCCGGTAAGGAAACCTTTTTTTTTTTATTGTTTCTATCCGTTAAGAACGACAATAGGAACTTTTAAATTATATCCTTTTTTTTTTTTTTTTAGGACCCATGTTACGGTCACAAATGGCCAACACTGGCGGTGGAGGTTCTATGCCTAGTGGCTACGATCGCAGTATGTCTTCGGTTCAAAGAAATATGATGTATCAGGGCTCGGGAAATCTGCAACGACCACCGAATGTCACTCCCAGTTCAGAAGCGTTTAACAGCGATTGGCAACAATTGTTGGCGGCTAGACAACAACAACAACAGCAGCAGCAGCAGCAACAGCAACACCAACAACAACAACCACATCAACACCAACAGCAACCGCAACCACATCAACACCAACAGCAACCGCAGCCACATCAACACCAACAACAACCGCAGCCACATCAATTTAGACCCACTTTAAACCAAGCTTCGAGTAATTGTTTTTGAAAGATTTTTATATTTTCTTCGCCGTATCGACCATGTTTATAATAATGTGTGTTTTGTGTCATTTGTAGTGAGCAATATAAATCAAGCGGCTAATACTCCAGTAAATAATATCGGTGCGGGATACGGAGGTGGCAATCCAAACATGAACGCTTGCCAAACAGGGCCAAACAACGTTCACCTAATGGCTGGACAAATGCAACACATGTCCACTAGAATGGGAAACGCACAACAGACTATTACACAGCAGCAGCACGCCAATATAAATATGCAGTCTCAAAGTAATCAGGTAAATGATTTGTTGTGTTGCTATTATTATTATTATTTGATAGTTACCATAAAACTGTTCCAAGTGTATATAGATCAGCTGATTTAATATATTTTATTTTAAATATTTTAAACATTTAAAAAAATAAATAAAAATAAAGCGCATAAAAATGAAACTCTTAATAATTTTGGCAATTTAATGCTTACAATAAAAAATTGACATTATTGTTTGGAGGGGGTCTCTTTTATATTTCACATCAAAATATTTGTTTGTGTAAACAACCACATATTCCTAAGGACGTTCAGTTATTATTTTTAAAAATAGTGTCTGACTTAATGTTTGTGGATGACATTTAAAAAAGAGTAATTATTGAATTGTTTTGTCTTCTGTGTTATTAATTATTGTTGAATATATTCCGGATTAAATGTATGGAGTTAACTAAACAATTAACGAATAAGAACAAATAATAAAGTTAATGATTACATAATATTTACATTTCATACAATTTTTTTTATACTAAATATAAGTATTTTGTGTAAAAATGTCGCCTTAATTTAATCTGCTACTGTCTTTGTAGATGTCGGTGAATCTACAAATGTCTCAAGCAATGAATGTAAAAATGGGTGGAGGTGGCCCGAGTCGTATGGCCGCTAGTAATGCGCAGATGGTTCCACAACAACAGCAGCAGCAGCAGCAACCACAACAACAGCAACAACATCCACAACATCACCATCAGCAACAACAGCCTCCACCTCAGCAGCACCCATCCATGATGCGAGCACAACAACAACAGTCATTCACACAGCAGCAAGCCACAATGAACACTGGCAGTCCGTATCAACGTAATATGGCGACTGGCTACGGAGCGAACCAGCACGCGCAGCAGTATCAGCAGACGAACGCGGCAATGCAACCCGTGACTGTCGCGAATCCGGCGTCCATGATCAATACCAATAACGGTGGTTTACCGCCCCGTAACACGTTCAGTCCTAGTGATTTTAATTTCGACTTCCTCGATCAGCCACTCGCTAATGACAACAAGAACGGTTTTAACAATAAGCAACAGACATTCGGCGATTTCAATTTTGATTTCCTCGATGCCCATTAAGCGTTTTCATAGTATATCACTTCACACACTGGCGACCCCATTGAACTATATCGATATTAGATAATTTCTGTGATATTAACTATGAACTTGATCGCATAGTTTTCAAGTCATACCGTGGCCATTGTAGCCATTTGAAATCAAAATTCACTATTCGTTTTTTTTTTTTTTTACAGCTTTTAAAGTTTATATTTGATAAAAGTAATTATTTAATACGGTCTTTAAAACATATTTTTAGTTTCCCCCAATAATAATCAAACGTATAACTGAGCAAATATTATGATTGATGAAAAAAGCGTGTAGTCGCAGTGCGCAGCTACAGTGGCTGTATTACAAAACACTACTACTAATTAGTTTTTGAACTTGATAGATATATTTATTGTATTTTAAAACTATTTAGAAAGGTAAATGCCAAATATGACATTTTGTTCCTACTTCTCTTTTTCTTTCTCACTTTCTCTCGCCACTCTTTCTACTTACAAATATACAAGCGCACACACATATACATACACACAAACTGTATTGTTGTATCACATTGAAACATTCTGGAATTAATATTATTAAATTTTCTTTTTTCGTATTCGTTTTTATACAATATAAGACACAATGTACGCATTATTTAATAATTATGCGGTGTGTTAGAATGAGGTACCGAGTAATTATTATTGAAGTTGCATACACATGATACTGTTCACTGTTGTTATGGTAAACACGTGACCAGAATAATTATTAACCCAAGTTACCAATAACGGTTAACAAATATAATATTATAATTATATAGAACAATTTCGAGAAAAAAAAAAAATGAAAAAATGAAATAACCGTGGGGGGGAGAACAATCTCGTTTGATCTCAACTAGTTATTCTTGCATACGTTTTTCCAAAGCGAGTGGCTCCCCCATAATATTCTTATTATTATTGTTGTTGTTGTAGTTGTTGTTGTTGTTGTTGTTATTTATTTATTTATTATTATTATTATTATTATATATATAATTTTTTTTTATTTTTATTATGCCATAATTACGATTATTCCCAGTAACGTTGTTTTAAGGTTTCTGCGACGAAACTACCATCCGTGATGGTTTTCTAATAACGATTGTGTATTCGATAAAAAAAGCAAATACAGTAATCACTTGAATTTGTTTTATGTTCATTTTAAATTAAGCGCCCAAATAATAATTAAATATTTCGTTTATATTGTATATAACATACGCTTTTGAACAAATAATTATCATTATTAAATTCATATATTTATAATAGATTTATGTGTGTGTGTGTGTGTGTGCGTGTGTACAAAAATTGTTTTAAATTATAATCCAGTTTAGTCTGTAAAATTATTATTATTATTATTGTGTTGTTAACGTAAAAATTTACAAATTTATTATTAAAACTGTGTTTTCTGTTGTGCTCGATAGTAATAATAATGGCCGATTGATATTCTAAAATACCAAGACTGAATGTTCAACCAGTGGCTAAAACGCGCACACGTTAAATGATTTTTTTTCTCCTCTAATAATAATAATAAGTAATATGTATCGTCATGAAATGATGACTTTTTTGTGTGGATTTTTTTTTCTGCCACTGTATTCAGTCCATTAAATTTTACTTGTGAAAATTCCAAAATAATATTATTTTTAGCAACACGAATGCAATAAAAATTATGTGTATATTTGTGTGTGTGTAACGGTTCATATTTCATATTGTTTTCGTTTATTATTATTTTTCTGTCCCCAATTTTTTTTTTATTTTTATACAATAATAAAATGGAGAATATTTTTTAAACACGTGTCTAAAATAACCAAGTAAAAAAAAAACAAAAACAATTTAACCATAAATTTGTTATGTACAGTGTTTTTTTTGGGGGGTTTAAATGAAACTTAAGAGAATAATAATAATAATAATTTTTTTATATATATATATAATATTGTTGAGTCAATTAGTCTGTAGTACCGTGACAATTTATGAACACCAATTTGTTTTTTATTTTTACATTGTATGACCTATTTTAATTATTATTATTAATTTTTTTTTTTGTCTTATATGTATTATCGCAATTTATTTGTTTGAACGTAAAACCAAAACTTTGTTTTCTAGACATTTAAAGAAAGAAAGAATACCACTGACAATCATTATTTCTTCTCTTTATTATAATATCATATTATTTTCAAACTCTTTCTGATTATATTTATTTATTTTGTTTGTATTATTATTATTATTATTTTTACTACTATTGTTTTTTATTTTATTTTGGTGCGCTTTTCTTGAATATTATAAACTAAATAATAATAATAATAAAAAATATATATATATATATATATATTAATAAGCATATTATATAGTAAATTAAATATATATATATATATAACTATATATGTATATGTAGCCTGTCGTTTATGCTGTTATATAGAAAGTTAAGGTTTAATAATATTTATATATATATATATATATATCTATATATATCACTATTATTATACGTTTATACCCAATTTGAATTGTAAGTTTAAATTACGTTTAAATGAAAAGAGATTTTTTTTTTTTTAGTTTGTGCTAAACTCACGGGAAATCTATTATTATTATTATTATAATTATTATTACCTTGTACAAAAATTAAGAAAAAACAAAGATTATTGGTTTTAAGAGTAATAAACATTTGAAAACTAAAATAAACCGAGTTAGTTGAAATTTTAGAACAAAATATAATATTGAACATTTTATAATAAATAAAATTTTTGTGTTTTTATTTCAACGCCCGTATGTTGTCCATTATTTTACTCACTCTCTCTCACGTAGTCGTATTTTAGATTATTACACGTCTTTTTACGTGTCATTGTTGTGTGTATAAATCATGAATTACGTTTAGGAAAAAAAAAAAAAAAAATCAAATTTTCTTAAATTTTACCAACGTTTTACTATGCACAAGGTTATCGTCGTAAACGTAATATGTACCGCTATGTTATAATACGTGTTACGTGTGGTTTATCGTCGATTTTTCTGTATTAATTTTACTCGTTTTAAAAAATGTCCATATTTAACGAAACGTACGCGGGGATGTAAAGGCAAACTGTCGTGTGAACACTGTGCCGGAAAAAAAAATTAAAATTTTTCGCTCCGTATTGAATATTTATCGTAGAGAATAATCGTAGCGAGTGCCGTCAAACGATATTATTTGTGGAATAGTTTTTTTTTTTTTTGGTGTGTCACTGGTACGATTTATCGATTTTGGAATTTCTGAGATCGACAATTTTCTAAAATTTCAATCTATAAATTAACATTAATTTATTAATTCAGTTCTTCAGCTTTTTACAGGCCCATCACTGCCACAGCTCCACACAGCCTCTCTATCCTTTGCCGATTCCTCCGGGTCATCAGTCCCGAGTATCCGGAAATTCTGGTCGGTTTTTCGTCCGTCCACCTTCGGCCTGCCCGGCGGTCTCTTACCTTCTGCAGGTTTCCGGTTCGTCCTTCGTATTGTGCCGCTCGACCTCCACAAACGCGTCCCAGCCAGTTCATTTTTCTTCCTTCCAGTGTTCGTACGGATGTCCTCTTCTTCTCCCAGAAGTCCTTTAACGTTTCATTATTCGATCTTGTACCGTATTCGACTGTCCGATCGTTTTTCTCGGGTCCGAAAACGCGTCGGGGGTATTTTCTTTATAAGAACTGCCGGCTTTCTTCCGTCAGTCATTTTTTTTCAATATTAATTATTGCGTATTACAATACAATCATAGGCGGTTCCTGACATTTCAGCCGCCACAAAAACGTTTGGTGAGGGGGGCTAGCAAGTAGCATAGTAAAGTGACCTGCAGAGTCTTGGCCGAAGGCCTTAGCAACCAATATAACTAATTATTAGTATTAATTCTTTTTTCTGCAAAAAAATTTTAATTTGTAAAAGTTTCAAGACCCCCCCAAAAATATTCACATATGGCTGCACCTGAGATTCATTCCTGGAGCCGCCTATGAATACAATAATATTATACGGTCGGCACTCGATTATTTTACTTCTCCTCGGATTAATACTCGTATTATAAATCGCTTCGAAAAGAAAAAAATCGTCTAAATAAGCGTGTAAAAACAGAAAAAAAAAAAGTGTACAAATTTTTGTATCGCGATTTTGAATATTTCGAGGCAGGGCCGGTTTAAGGCGTAGGCCCAGGCCTACGGCGGCATTATATAAGTGTGGCATATTTTGAATTGAATACGAGAAAATTATTGTATTTAATATCAAAATATCAAATGATTTTAGATTTGCCTACACGTTAAAAATTGCTAGTACCGGCCCTGTTTCGAGGTTTACATTTTCCGTATCCGTCTTTCGTAGTCATTCGTTAAGATCGAATTTTCAAGCGTTTTCTCGGGAACAACGTTTTATTTTTTCGCCTTTTTAAAACGTTATCGTTTTTTTTTTTTTATTAGCTACAATACGATTAGGAACTTAAAATACAAGCCCAAGACCGCCTCTTGATCACAATTCAGAGCCAAATACTCAAATTCTTTGGTCACGTAATAATAGAAGAGATGGTATTGAAAAGGACATTATTCAAGGAAAAGTCGAAGGAAAGAGAAGCAGAGGCAGGCCCCCCCCCATCCGCTACATAGACCAAATTAAAACCCTTACACAAATGTCAATGTCAGAAAGCATCCGGAATACAGGGAACAGAGAGTTCTGGAGAAGTGTATCCAATAGAAACGACATAATTGCACGAAAGTCACGACGTTCGAAATCGAACAACGAAAAGAAGAAGAAGAAGAGACAATACGATCGATTAAGTACGTACAATTAAACATTTAATCGATGGCGAGACTTTTTTTTTACAACCTTCGAAATGTCCATTTCATACGGGTATTCGTGCGTGTTTGTCCAGAAGCGAATTATGTTTTTGTTAGACATTATGATAAGCCTTTTAAACAATCGTATTCGTTTTATTCGTAACGCCGCCGGCCTTACTGAAAATGCGGATGGACTTTATATATTCGTACCGCAACGTCCGGAACACGGGGAAGAATGTGTAGGAGCAACAGGAGTCGCAAAAATACTGCACGGCGCTCGATAAACGGCGTTTTATCGCTCGTCGTCGGTGTCGACAAAAAGGATTTTTTGTGCGGACGTTGCAAAAATCGAGACTGTCGGATCGATTATTATACATTATCGTATCGTCTCAAATGTCCTTTTTACTGATCCTTTTCGGGGCGTGCACAAGCTCGTCGTCGATATCTTCCTTGCACCTGCAGTGGCGGCGCTAGGAGTGTGCGAGCTGTGCGACCGCACAGGGCCCCGCCGAAGTCGGCAAAAAGTCGAACAAAAATCTTAACTCTCGATTTATTTTGGAAAATCGGGGCCCCGGAGTGAAATTTATGAGTACGACTTCGAACACCTTTTATTACTGTCAAAAATAAAGGAGGAAAATTCACTAAGCTTTAATTTGGTATATTTTTAATGCAGGCGAATTTTCCGGAACGTTGTCAAAAGCGAATTTTTCTAAAACAAACCACCCTTCGGATAAAACAGTACTGCGGTGCAATATAGGTCAAAGTAGTATACGCGAACTATAGTCGTTAAAACAGTTGTATAGTGACGAAAATCGCTCTATAAAGCGTTAAAAATGCATCGTTTTGCATCTAATTTTTAAAAAAAAAATGTATACCACCTCCAGATCCCCCTGTAGTAGGGGGCCTCGCAAATCACGTGCCGCACAGGGCCTCTCGGTGGCTAACGCCGCCACTGCTTTGCACTACACGTGGTTCTAAAATTGAACGTCTGTATTCGAAACGCCGGTCGGACTATTGACATTCTTTCATTCGTCCGTCCAGTGGCGCGCCCAGTACCTCTATGCTGTAACTCGATAAGACCTGTTGACCATAGGCGGAAATAAGGGGGGCTAAGCCCCCCCCCCGAATATCTTATAATTTGTATGTTTTTGGATACTTGACTGATTATGACTGATGTTAAAAATGTTAGCCCCCCAGAAAATTTAATAGATTTCCGCCTATGCTGTTAACGACAACTTTCGGTTCGTCAAGCTATTGAAACGATTTATAAATTCCCAGAAAATTGTCGTTAGCTATCGATTTCTTATCATTTTGGTGGACATACACTTTGTAAACGCAAGGTATCGATAGAGTCATACTGAAGGTGGTTTTACGGTTAAAGACTATATTATATTATATACGTAGAAAATCGTACGAGTTTCCCCGAACAAAAATCTCGAGTCGTTTTCTCGTAGACTATATAGAAAATATGAACCATATTATATTATGATTTGAATAAAGCCTCGAGAATGACACGGTCTCCGCGCATTCACCTCCAATCGAATTCTTTTTTAACGACGTTCTACCATAAACACAACGCGTTTGTATATTTTATTATTAAAAAAAAATTATAACTTATTTTTTTTTCATCGATACTCCCTGCAATTATCGCATTAGGTTATCGAAACGTTAACAGCCGCTAATGGCCAATAATTACCTACTCATGTATTATAACCAAACGACGACGATATTGTTGTTTATGCACGTTGAAAACATACATATATGTAAAGTCGTATAGAGAGATAACGCGCGTCTTACCATTATAGAGTCTATAATAGCGAATAATATTTTTGGATTTCCGTCGTTTTGTCTCAGTGCAACGATATATTTTTCTTTATTCTCGATAATTAGGTGTTTATACGCTAGTTATATAAATACACGTTATAAAGAAACTCCGTTCGCCATTATAGGTACTGTCGGTTGTTATATTATCAGTATGTCTTGACGTTTATGTATAGGATACAAGGATATAATATTGAAGAGCACGATCTATATATATATATATCTGTGGCTTGGGTCAAGAAGGGCCAATGTCGCTTTTAGCTATTTTTCAGAAAATACATATTTTGGCCTTTTTGAAATTAGTTGTTCCATAAAAATCTTAATTTAATTGTAGACATTAGTCCATGTACTTCTTAAAATATTAGATGTAAACATACGCGCTTTTAGTACTACAAAAAGCGCATTAAATTTTATATGATAGAAACTACAACTCAATATGACTAAAAAGTGACATTGGCCCTTCTTGATCCAAGCCACAGATATATACGGCGATTAACAATCGTTTAATATTTAGAATTTCTGAACATGACTGCATATACATACGTAAATGCGAACGTCGGGATCTCGTTTAAGACGATTATCGTACGACGGAATCTGAATAGTAAAAAACGACAACATTTTATAAAACGACAGAGTATTCCGTATTATTTATGAACAGTGATGAACGGCAATTTTGTTTCCATCGCACCCAAAATAATTGATGCAACTTTATTAGAGAATACAACTATAAATGGTACCTGCTTTTACTTGCGGTATCTTTACAGTAACTTAAAAAAACTGTCACTTTACGAGAACGTTAAACGTTTTGATGGAAAAACGGTGCTCTTCAGTTTTATTTCGGTATTAACGTCTACGACGATTATTCATCAGACGCGCACACCATATTATTATAGGAGAACCGAACCGGCCGTACCCATTGACTTGGGCAGACCGACTAACTAACAGACCCCACTTCCATCCCCTAGTAGAGGCGCAAGCTTGGAATAGGAAAAGGCATAGCCATCCCATCAAAGCAAAGCAAAGCCGGCCGAATCGAAATTTGGTTTTCCAAAAGTGTTTGAATTTATCGGTCGAAAACGTTTACTCTGTAATGGACGAATACGTACAAACAGAATTGTTTTACCACACAGTCCTTACAATTTCCGTAGGTACAACATTTTTATCGAACGTTCGGTGTTTTTGACCGTCGACGATAAAGTAAATGCACATATTTTAGATAATTGTAATTTCTGAAAACTGCGCGTATCGCGCTTTGAAATTCGCCACTATCATCGCTTTGCAAACTCCACATTGTCTTTTCATCGATTCAATAATACGCTTCTCTAATAATAATAAGGAAAAAAAGGAATTCTCCATTCGTTATCCGAAAAGCTATTATTTTCCATAAATACAACGGCACTTGTACTGCTGCTACACCGCGGCGCGCACCGTGTAAATTGTCAAACGTCCATAAACGTTCGCGGAAAATACAAAACGCGCATTCTTGTCGTTATTGTGTCGCGCGGTACGTTTTAAATAATCCGATTCGATTGAATTCGTTCGGTACGGAATGAGAATTACGAAAATTAGGACGGAAAAATTCAATCCTTTGTCCATAGGCCCGCCGCTAGGATATACGGTTACCAGTTGGTGCACTGTATTCGAACATTATTATTAACCCGTTTAAACGGCTTGAATTACGACGATGCTCCGGGTAAACGCGGTTATCGGTTGTCTATATATAAAACGAAATAACTCCTCAAAGATTCGACTGGTTTTGACATCCAGTTTCTTTGGGTTCCTGCTACGGGCATCTCTGCGGTAATGAAATTGTCGAATTCTCGACCGAATCTACGAGCCTCGCTCCGATTTTCATCGGTTAATTCGTTACTCTGCTGCAGGTGTCTGATTTCTGTCCCAGACTTATAAATCTCGGGAAACCGTATCTCCGAATACAGAAGTTTAAACACCACTATCGTCCCATCGTCTCGCCCTTGGTTCTATAAACTATTAATCTATTTAGCACCGCGAGAAGCAATCTGCAGCTCATTCTCCCACGCCTCTACACGTTTTGGCCCGCGCACATTTTACTCCCTTCACATATTCTATAAAAATGTTCCTGTAAACAACTCGCCGCAACGATTTCACAAACGCTCTCGACTAAATTCGCTCAAAATCCCATCGTCTTTACATTCGTCACATTCTTTCCTCTCAATCTGCACGTTCTGTCATCTTCTCCAGTATTTATTTTTTTTTTTTTATCAAAAAAATTGTCGAGACTAATAATTGTTAATATACAAAATACAAACAAATCATATATGATTGTGATTTGTTTATAGGATAAATAACGCAATACATTACATTACATTGTGTACATAGAATTTAAATTTTATCTTGTACTTTTATCGCGCAATTTAAAACGCGTTTCCAGTTCGGCGCTCATTCGGCGACTGACTATACGGATTGCGTAAAATATAAAAGTTTTCCTGATGTCACGCGTTTCAGTCCTTTTTAGTGCTTTCCAATATGTAATATATGTATTATTACAACCCCGAATCACGACAGAAATAATGTAGACGAGACTAGGACTGTTTAAAATGTTTAATTCGTTTAATGTATATGTGCAATATACACTTTTTTTTGGGAAGATGGGTAGGAGTTTTTGAATAAAAAATGTCTCACCGTAATAGCGAATTTGTTCCAGCCGGTATTTTGGAGTTGTCATTTTTTTTTTCATTTCACCATCAGTTTTCGTGTGCGTAAACTGAAAATCAACAAAACCGCGTTTATAATTCGGAAAATAAACAATTGACTTGAAAATTACACCGTCCAATATTTAGTGTATTATTAATGTGATGAAATTTTCAAAAATCTTCCGGCCTCCTTTTTTTTCTTCTAGTGAAAACAATATTCTTTGCTGAAAATATGATAATCGTATTTCAAAGATTATGTCGCAAAAAAAAAAATAAGATTTAAATATATAGTATATAGGTATACTTTTAAATACAGAAACACCAAAAAAAAGTGTTTAAAATACACGTTTGAGTACTTTACAACACTGCGTTTATGGTGCTCGTCTTTTTATATTTTTTTTCAATGCTAGGCAGTAGTCAATTATTCAGATCGATTCACTTAAATGGTACTGGTCGCTTAATAATAATAAAGTAACGCGTATTATTATTATTTTATAGATTCTGAGCGGAGCGAGGAATGTATTGGTTTTACAATGGTGTGTTTTTTTTATATGTCTGTATCCAAAAATTCTACCAGAAGGAGTGTTCCGATCTTTTCGTGTAACACCTTTTCTGATTGAAAATTGCATCTAGTTTGTACTTTAAACAGGTCATTTTTCGATTTTCTCAATACTTTTTTCAAAAGTCAGGAAAAACTGCCAAAAATTACATAAAAACGCTAAAAATGCAATTTCGCCTTAGTCGATTGTCGTTTATTTATTACACCGAACCACCGCTCAGAATCGTTTTATCGAATGCAGTTATTTATTATTGCTTTCAAATTTATAGTAAAAACAAAACTCTAAAATATCTTTATCCAAGTAATTCACTTAAGCGATATCCACAACGCACCGCGGCTCGCTACCCTTTTAAGTTTTTAACACGTTAACATTTTTGTTACTGAAAAAAAAAAAAAAAAAAAATTCACAGTATTCTGGAACGGCTTTTTATTTTTGCTGTTTTAATCAGACATGAAAGACGCCTCTGGACGTCAGTCGTATTGCCTGCATTCTCCTATTTACACCACTTCCAGCGAGTAATTCGTATCGTATTGACGTAAGTTTTTCAGTCGTTGTCGTTGTCGTCAAATAGTTCAATATTACCAACAGAAAACATATGATTATTGACTTTTAGATTCAGTTTTACCTTAAAATTACATTACATCGCATTACCTTTAATTTACCATGAGTTACCTTTTTCTTTTCTCTAATCTGTATTCGTCTGCTACGATTTTCGTCGCCAGTCGTTCTATATTCATTGTGAGGACGGGCTGCAGTTGCACTTCAATTAGCTTTATAACGTTGTTCAAAATATTTATTTTCGTTGTGTCATCTTGAAACTCATTACAGATGAAATGAAATTCTTCGTTTAACTCACTTCTTATCCTATGCGGCGTCTTTTCTAAAATCGATAAGTAATAATAAACAGTTTGATCGACAATTGTTTTATAAATATACTCACAACTGTTACGTCAAGATCAAATTCTTCATCCAATGAACGTTTGATCCCCCGATTTTCTTTTTCTTCGGTTTCAAAACTTTTTTCACCGCTACAAGTTTTCGCTGAAAACGTTTTTAATTATATTATACATTGCTATTTATCTAAAAATACAGTTCTGCATTTTCTGAAAATTAATTATTATCGTTGTTCATTTTATACGTTATTCGATTAAAATATGTTTCAATAGAAATTTTTATTTATTTATTTATTTATCTTTCTGTCATTATCACTTATTTATTATTCGCAAACAATAACGTTTAAAAAATTATAAAAACACTAGCGAAAGAGAGTTTTATGTTATGAAACGAATTAAAATAAAAAAATTGGAGCGCGTTACCATCAATACGTCGCATATAATAGATTTATAATAATTATTATATGAGACAAAGAAAACGAAATGGAATACAGAATATTAAAATGACAATTCATGTGAAAATGTTTACATTATTTTACGAGTTATTATGATGTATTTTACTGGACATATGACAATACTATATGTGTTACAGATAAGTGGCTTCAATTTTCACAAATTACGAAATACACGATAGAACTATATTATAATTATCTATATATTTACCATCACCAGAATCCAATTGCGTTTTATACGTATCCGTATGACTACAATTTACATTTGACGATTTATTCCTAAAATATAAATAATATCTTTTAGTTTAAAAAGTGTAATATGAAAATCAGTAACGCAATATTGTATTACAGCAAAAAATATAAATATTTTTTGAATGATTAAAAAAAAATAAAAAATTAACCAAGTATCGTCCACAGTAAAACTGTTCTCGTTTGTCTTCATATACGTTGGTGATTTATCGCTGCAAAGAATATAATATTTAGTAAACGTTAGTACAGTTGAAATGGAGTTATATAATACTCACCCATAATAATTATTGACATCAAGTCTTATTTGTTTACACTCATTACTATACGATTCTGAATATTCATTTTCAACGCTGTGACGTCTTTTCCTTGAATCTTTTCCTTCGCATGAATCAGATATTTTATAAGTGTCTAATACTTCTAAACCGTTTCCATTCCTTCTTTCAGAATCCCCGTCATCTTTTCGAATTATAACTATATTTGGATCTAATTTATCATGTAGTTGGCTTTCTTTCTCATTTATTATATCATTTATTGGTTCTGTATCACCATTACTCGTGTCTAAACATACACGTAAAAATAAAATTGTAAAATATATAGAGAATAAAATATGATGAATATCAAAATGCATACTTGAAGAAAGTCCACTAACGGATAGTTCACAGCTCATATCCGTAGATGGTGTCAAAATTGGCGTGTCACTTTCTGAATCCGCGTTATTCGCGTTTTCCAATGGGTCTAACTCATAAAACAGTATGTACGTATCATTATTTAATTCGTGGTCTTCAAAACGACTTTGATAAACCTATATATTCACAAAATGAATAATTAAAAAAAAAAATGAATTAATGTTATAAAAAAAATAAATAAAAAAATTATAGAATACGTACAGTTGAGTCATCGAAATAATAATAAGATTCAGACGGGGTGAGACCAAGAGCTGTATAATGTCCACTGTTCAATGTTGTTCCATAATGCATCACCATCGATACTAAATGGTATCGTAACGGTTGAGCATCAGTTTTAACCGGATTATTATTAAACTGATATTTTGATAAATCCAATCTTTCGTATAGTTGTATCGTTTTGAGGTTTTTGTTTGTATGAGCTCCGTAATTGTCAACATCATACCTGGAAAGGATTTTGAACACATAAAATAATTTAGTTAGTTCAGTTAACAGGAAAAGAAAATGTAATCTATATATCGTTTTTATGAAAATACCCGTTTACCTTTTCAACTGAATGCATAATACATTTGACGCCTTTTCAATATAAAATGTTTTGTCGGCAACAACTTTTGTTTGACATCGTTTACATGTGAATTCGTCTAGTGGTTCTTTTTCAAAATAATTGTCCAATGCGTGATTGATGTCGTCAGACTGTTTGATGTCTAAAATCAGATCTTGATAATGTTGAAAACTAGTGGACACGTGTCTGCATTTTCCACATGTTACTAAACGCAAAAGAATACAATTAAATATTTTTATTTACAATATTATTTTTCTCTCAAAGTAAAACTACTTTCAGTTCGGACGTAGCCCCCGAATATTTGATTGATAGGCGTAGTTTCCTTGGAATAAACGTCTAGGCTGTGTTAACAAACAACATTTTTATTCAATTATAATTCAAAAAACGTTTCAATTAAATATATGACGCAAAATTATTTTTAAACGAGATGCATACTATTTAGTGTGTTCTGAAACCGACAAGTAGCACTGTTCCATACTATCCATCAAGTAACGAAAGAACTCGTGAGCATCTTCTTGACGATGTACAGATAAATGTTTACATATTACTACATAAAAAAAGAAATATTTTATATTAAGAAAGGGGGAAAAAAAACAATTTTTTTAAATTATAATAATAAGACGCACAATGTAATCTGTTAGTGATAGTCGATGCTTGGAAACTAGAACCGGTGAGTATTTGAGATATCATATACGTATGACGGACCATACAAATAGTACAGTTCTCTTGATAAAATCCCGCTGAAAAACAACGAAATAATAATGTTTATTTATCAATAACTTTTTATATATTAAAAAAAATCATACGATAAAAATTCAAGTTACAATGACAATTTTTTTCGGCGCGCTTATTGAAATTTGACTAGAATAAATCGATACGGAATACGCTCGGGCCTATTCCGCACACGTAAAAGGCAAATTAAGGATCATTGCGAACACAGCGAACAGACCAAAACGGTAACGTCGTGTACGAGTCTTTCCGAACACCGCGGGGATACGTCAAATTTTCGCGATGTCAATGGTTTCATAACGAGGAGGCGCGCACGTCAAACGAGTGTTTTTATCGATTCGGCCGGTTTGTGACGTTTATCGCGTTCGCAGCGAATCACAATCACGAATCGAAATCTTTCCGAATCTTCTCTGTACAGTTTGGACGGATAGCAGCTCGTCGTGTTCGCGAACACAGCAGACGAGACGAACAACGCGCGCGCACTTCAGCCTGGACGCGCCTTTAATAAATCGCATTTTAAATCCAGTAGTGGCCCGTTGTAATGCAACGCGATATCGCCAATGATTAATCCTAATTCCTTTAGGATATAAAGTAAAAAAAAAAAAAAAAACATTGTTTTAGTATTGATTAAAGGCTGTCGCGCGTTCTCGCGCTATTGTACAAGCGTACAAGTCACCGCATGCCGTTAAACTCAACAATATCAGTCGGTTTACTTTTTTGTTGGCACGACGTTTGGTGTTGTTTATCGTCCATCAACCAGTTTACAAACGCCGGGACGTGAAATAACGCCTGAAATTCGATTAAACGAAACAATGAAACCGACTGTATGCGTGACACACACGATTGAAGTTTTGAACGTACTTGCAGCGTTGAATTGATGTAACAAATCACACCGGTATTGTCCAGCCCGGAACCGACCGACAAATTTTTCACTTGCCAGCCCAGTTTCACACGTTCCGCAGGAAATAATACCGCGTTCGGTTCCGGCAAACGGGTTATTTCGTCGCACTCGTTTTCCAGAGCCGATGGTTCGGCGTCTATCGTCTCAAATCGCATACCATCGTTTAAAATGATTTCCATTGCCCGTTTGAGGCTCTCGTCGTCAGACGCGGATGCGTCGGACGCGAAGTCCTCGTCACGATCCATGGCGTAATCAACTGAAACGAAAAAATAATGCGTTTTCTGTTCTATAAGAACAAATCTGTAAACGTCTGAACCAATTAACAATATTTTGTTATACGCGCGTATTATTATTTGCGTATATTTAATTCTTAATCACCGAAACGGACAAAAGATTGACTCGTTATAAATTCACGAATTCGGTGTTAGTCTTACTTGTAATCGTATAAGGACTCCAGTGGGAATACACGTTGAATATTCTTTATATTTTTTATTTTTGTACAACCGTATTAAATAAACAACGCGATTCGATAAATGGATCGATTCGATTGACCGGAATTATTTCGGGTTTGTTTGAAACCAAACGAATCCGTAACTAGAGATATTAATGAAAATTGAATTACGTATATACACACGGTTTAGAAAATATCGAGGCCAACATAAAAAAAAAAAAAAAAAAGGTAAAAAAATAAAATAATTTTTTTGTAGAAAAAAATACGGTGAATCTTATGAGCTACACCATTCCAAATGTTCTCCATCCCCGTATTAATTAAAACGTATAGGGGAGTGAAATTATTATTTGTAGGGATTAACGACAAAAATATTATACAAAAAACGAAACCGCGGGCGAATCCTTTGCCGGTTCGGTTATTAATTTTTTTTTTTTAAATAAATAATAATATTTTTGAATATTATCGCGCACAAAGGCTGAGACGCCATTCTCGTCCGCAGTATGGGCACGTCCAATATACAAAGTTCACCGCCGCCGCCGCCGCCGCGTCCGAAGCTCAACAACAACAATAATAATTATTGTATACCGACACGCGTTTTATCTCTGAAAACGGCATTACACGCGAGACGGGCGCGCAATCGTTTTAGCAGCGTCCGTATATAATATGTAAAGTGTTCGTTTGCGACCGCCGCCGGGTATCGGATCAGCCAGTAATTTATATAAAAAAATAAATAAATAAATAATAATAATAATAAATAAAAAAAAATTGTTGTGTTTGTCCGTCCGTCCGCCATAGCTGTACCAGAGGAAAACAAAAAGGTAATCGAAATAATGAATAATGAATAATGAATAATGAATAATAATAATAATAATAATAATAATAATAATAATAATAATAATAATAATAATAATAATAATAATAATAATAATAATAATAATAATAATAATAATAATAATAATAATAATAATAATAATAATAATAATAATAATAATAATAATAATAATAATAATAATAATAATAATAATAATAATAATAATAATAATAATAATAATAATAATAATAATAATAATAATAATAATAATAATAATAATAATAATAATAATAATAATAATAATAATAATAATAATAATAATAATAATAATAATAATAATAATAATAATAATAATAATAATAATAATAATAATAATAATAATAATAATAATAATAATAATAATAATAATAATAATAATAATAATAATAATAATAATAATAATAATAATAATAATAATAATAATAATAATAATATCTAATAAAAGTTGTTAAAAAAACGAAATAACTAGAAAAAAATTCTAACTATACGGTGGTCAGACTCGGGTCTTACGATACGGTAAATTTAATTAAAACGCGTTAAAATTGGAAAATTTTTTAGTCTTCCGCTCGGTACGAAATTCGGAAACGTGTCGTTGTTTATCGCGTGTTTAATTGTACAAATTCGAATTTTTGGTTTTCAATTTTTTTCCCGCGCGGATCAGAAAAATAATTAATTTTCACTGGCGCTGCGCGTAGGTATACCTGTATTTGACCGTACCGGTTTCTACTAATTATAAATATTTAAATTTAAAATTTAATTAAATATTATAAAAATTATGAATATTATTAATTTAATTAATTTATAATTATAATGTTATTAATTTAATATAATAAAAATATGTAAAAAGTAAATATTATATTATAATTTATTTGATTGATTTATTTTATATATTATTGACTAGTTTTTGTTATCAGTAGATAATTATAGAATATCAAGAATTTATAGATAAGTTCGACTTAAACCATCACGTAAGTCACGGTTGAACTTAATTTAAGTCTGACTTAAGGTAATTTGAAAAAATGTTTTTTTGTCGGTGCAACACACTTTGACTTTTAAGTACAACTTGAATAATTTTAAGCGCAATTTAAATATTAAGCAGAACTGGTGCAAATGGCCGCTAGAGCATTCGCAAAATGTATGTAAAGGTAACAACTATTTTCGACTATATGTTATCATCGAGTATTACAACCTGATAATATATTATGGTATATAAAGGTAAGGTAAGGGTAAGATTGGTTAACCTGATGATGACTTGTATAGACGAAACTATAGTTTATTACCTTTATACAACGTTTTGTGAATAGCTTGGGGATATTTCCTTTTTACTTATTTTTTATTATATGTTTATAATATGTATTTATAGTTATTTTTTAATATATATATATATATATATATATATATATATATACACTTTATTTTAACAATTAGAATTCCCGATCTGCTAACCGCAGTCTTCTAGGAGTATATTTTCTGGAACTAATCTTGAAATGAAAACTAATTTTGCACTGTTTATAGCAGTTATAGGTTTTGAGCTATTTAATTCGTAAAAATGGTTAGTTTTCATTAAAATATATCCAAAATATTACACCGGCGCTCAGAATCGTTTTATCGAACGCAATGATTTTTTTTTTTTATTATAAAACAAAGTTTTGTGATATACGCGCATTAAACTTGAACAATTACATATTATTATTACATGACTATAAACATTACCTAATACTAATTCACAAGTACTACAAACTAATTATCATTATATATTATATAGTCGTACGAGTACAGGTCTTAAAACAAAAACATAATACACGAAATACAGTTTTAACGCAATAAAATAGAACTAATAAATTACATAATAATCAGTGGAGTTAGACGAGAAAACCGGCAGATGATAAAAATTTAATTATTAAAGACACTATACACTTGTGGAGTGGTGGGAGCTAAAATATTTACGGTATCCAAAGGAACCGCAAGAGAACGTAATTGCGAATGCAGCGGGGCCCTGAGGTTTTCTGAGGCGGGAAATTAAGTGCAGGACGTTACAGATTTCCACGGCGAGGACACAAGGGAGAACGATTTAGACCCAAGTTGAATGCACGCGAATGGAATTTATAGTTTATAGTTTATGACCCAGACAAATAGTCGATGTATAGTAAATTGAGCGATGTATGCCCTAAAAAATGCGATGATTTATCGCATTGATTTCAAATTCATGTAGTGATAAAAAATACACTTTAAAATCGTTATCCAGTAGTAATTCACAGCGCCTGTTTTTTCTTCTTCTTATATTATACCACTTTAAATTCAACAACACCGCGAAGGAGCTCCGTTCGGAATCGTTTTTATCGATAAATTGCTTTCGCAGTTATAATATGCGTATATGTAGTAATAACTAAAACGTTTACCGAGTGAATAACGACTCAGTGTTACCCGGTTTTTTTTCGTGTTATACAAATGCGTTTGACCAATTACAACGCGATAATATTTAAATAGTGTTTAATCGCGTATAATTATTGATTGTCATCGACGACGCAACGTATCGTCGCGTATGGCTGTACGAAAAAAAAAAAACTGTGCGCCAGTGATCATCGCGAACGCGTTCCGTCCATTTCCCGGACGAAAATCGCACGGGCGGCCCGCGGATGACAACATCGCGTCGCGGCCGCGTTTCGCGTGGGTACGAGATGACATTGCGTCGGATATTCGAAAACGATCTGCTGCAGTCGTCGGTGCGTCGGGCGTTCTGCGAGTGCGGGCGCGTCACGAAGGGACAGAGGAAATGGGCCGTTGCGTTGCGCGTCGCGCAGCTGGTGGACCTCGCGGCGCTGTTCTGGGCCGCGCGGGACGCGCGTCAGGGATTCGGCTGCGGCCCCCGGCGCAAACGCGGTCTGACCGACGTCCTACGGCGCAGGAGTCGATTTCTCTTGCTCTTCTCTCGACCCGCCGGATCTTACATGTACGTAACGCCTATGCGTATACGCGATCCGCGTTACCACCGCTATTATACCCGTCAGGGCCGTGTTTAGGATTTAATCGCCCGTCCCTTTTCGGTTTTATACAATAATCGGTTTTTTTTTTTTTTACATAAATTTAGAAGCGAGAATCTAACGATACCAACGAGGCAAACCTATATAATATCACGGTTTTTAGATTATGAGCGGATCGAGGCAGTGCCGTGCTCAGGGGTTATATCCACCCCCCCCCACCCATTGTCTTTTTTGCCGTCCTACAGAAAACAACTTATCAGAGCTGTTTTAGAGTCATTACTTAACGCTTTTCATTAGTTTTTAGCAAAAAGTTATTGGTTACGACAATAAACATTCACTATACATAACATGTGTTATGTTAATTAAACAACTTGGTATGTTATAATTTAAATTAATTTTAATTATATAGTACAATTTAAAAATGTACACATTTTAAGCTAGAAACGATTTTGGAGAGCTCGAAACATAAACATTTACCACGACAATTTATTAAAATTTAAAATGTATTATTATTTACTTATGACATCCCCTCCCCATTGAAAATTCCTGGGCACGCCACTGGATCGAGGAATATCTATCGGTTTTACAAAGCTGTGTTTTTTTTATGTCTGTATACCCAAAAATTCCACCGGAACGAGTGCTCCGGTCTTTACAGTCACAGTTGGTTTCCGGTAACAAATTGCATCTACGTATAGTTGGTACTCTGGAGAGATCATTTTTTTGATTTTCTCAAAAACTGCCGAAAATTTACGTAAAAACGGTACCGTTATTTCTTCGTAATTTTGAAACAAATGGGTATAGAAATTTGAAATATTCATCAAATATGTAAAATGTTTATTATGTTAAGGGAAAAAAATTCTCAAAAACTTTCTTTTAATTTTACACTGTTTATAGCAATTATACATTTTTCACGTATTTAATTCATAAAAAAGAGTTAGTTTTTGTTATTCGCCTAAAATATTACACCGGAGGTCAGCTCAGAATCGTTTTGTCGAATGCAATGATTTATCATTGCTTTCAAATTTATAGCGATAACAATACACTCTACAATCTTTATTCAAGTAATTCACTCGAGCGACATTCACAACCAGGCCCGTACTGGCTGCTCTTACAGGGCGGCTGCTGAATCCTATAAAGGCGCCTAGACAATTTTTTTTTTCATTTTAGAGGTCTAAATATTACCGATTAAGAATCTTAATTGGTTTAGAAGGACAAACCAAAAACCAACAAACCGCATGAAAACAAAATGGCAATGACGACACCGAAATGTCTATGCGACTATAAACGGCGTACCTATTATATACATATGAAAAAAAAAAACATTTTTTAATAATATTATATCATTGAATTTTATCCAGTTGTAATTGGAAAATTATCGAAGTCAATATTTCTCCAAAATCTATTCAATAGAAGTAATTTCTTTAAATTTAATGGGCGCATTGTGCCTCGTAATTTTAAAGGGCGCATCGTACATCTGCCCGGTTGCCCGGTGGGCCAGTACGGGCCTGTTCACAACAGCCCGCGGCTCGTTACTCCGAAATTGAATTATTAACATTTTTTTTTACCCCACGTTTTATTGAAGCGAATATTCTCTTCAATCGCAATCGACTTTGAAGTCTAATCCCTACGTTATACGGTCAAACGAATGACTGCAGACGACTAGCTTTAATTATTTACCCAAGACAATAATAGCGTATAATTGTCGATCGTCAATTGTGTATTGTATATCATATTATCCGTCCGTGACGGATAACAATCACGTTCTAGAGCCACGATTAAAATTTTTAAAATAAGAAACTCGTGAGTTCAACTATTAAAGCGTACACCCTGCAGGACCACGTGAACACCGTTTTCCAGGACCTTTGTGTTGTTCGAAACCGTAGTATTGCGTCAAAATCACTGCGAATCTCTGCGCTGCACGAGTGTCGTTCAACAGAGGAGATGAGAATAAAAGAAAACACGTTTGGGCGCTTAACTTGGCGCAGCTTTTACAGGCCACAACGGTATATGCAGTCCGCGCGCAAAAAAATAAAAAAAATTTCGTTCCTTCGGCGGATCGGAGCGTTTTTTTTTCTCTCGCGATTTCGCCTCACATAATAATACGTTATAATCTCGTGCGCGTTTAAATCGGCCTGCTTTAATTACACATTTTTCCAAAAACCACACGCATACCTACCGATTATTATCGCGGTTTTATCATTATTATTTTCCGGTATAATTCGCACGTGTCGAGGAGATCGTTTCGAAATCTGTTATTTTCCGTACTCGTAAATGTTAAAAAAAAAAAAAATCAGGTGAATTCAATCTCCGAATCGCGCGCGTAACAGTTTCATTTCGTTCACGAACGATTATTATTGTTTTATCAGACAGCTGCGCTGTGCGTACACGTGCCGAAAACGCTCAAGTCCACTTGTTCGCGGACGTTTGAAGAAAAAAAATGTGTGCGGATTATTGTTTTTCTTTACACAATAATAAAATTTATTTGCTAAAAAAAAAAATAATAATAATATTAAAAAAAAACAACGGTTTTTAATTCGTTCGCGTTTTTACGACGATTAAATCGTTAAAAAAAAAAAAAAACAATAAACCGCGTGCGCGTGTTATACATATATATATATATATATATTATGTAAAATAGATATATAACGAAATAAATTACGTTATCATCGACACGACTTCTTCTTTTAATCAACAATATATTATTATTATTATTATTATTATATTAATCATCCGGCAAATGAAATAACGATTAAAACGCTTATTATTATTTGTACATAAATCGTTATGACTTCGTTACGCATTGTATATATAACATATACGCGTTTTATTTAATTATTATATTAGTGTATATAATATGCGCTCAGATAACGCCGTTGAATTATTATAAGAGACGTTGTACCGTGTATAGTTTATGGCGTGGAATAATATTTCGTTCGGTAGGCTTAGATACGATATTTTTTCTGAGAGAGGGGGCTCAATTCAATCAAAACAATTCCGAGGAACTTTCGAAATAAAAATATTTTTTTTTTTAATATTTTTATGTTCTGAGCGGAGCGAGTTGGTTTTACAATGACGTGTTTCCACACTTATTATACCGTGTCTTGTGACCGGGGGTCATTCCGAAAATTCGTCCGACACCGAGAACGTTACCGCGATGATGTCACGGACGAAACCGTTGCTATTTTGACATTCCTTTGTCGACTGAATTCATTACAGCATACAAGACGCAATATCCATATACCGCCGATGTATCCAGTGATGGTCGAAATGGATCAAAATAATTGGGGGGGGGGGTCGGGAGCAGTGTCGTCATTTAAAGTTTTGAAGGGGGAAGGGGTAAAGTTGTGAACGGTCTACATTGTTGAAAAAACAAGTAAAAAAGTCCATTTTTTTCCCCCGTTCCGCCGTCCGGATTATCGCGTTCGCCGGCCGACTATCAGGGGTCTGCTGTGTAAGAATTACTCTGGATCTCCTCGTCTCCTTGGAAAAAAAGGAGTATCTACACTGCATGCAGTTACATCGGTACGTGTATATATGTCTCGTTTATTTTTTACACGTGACAAAAAGTTACCTGTAGCTATATAGTCCTCGTCTCCTCGTACCTATAGACATACCATCTATGTCTATAGATATCTATATATCTCTATAGATATCTATAGATCGCGCTGCCGTCGCTGTTCCAATGTAATCGGCAAAGACGGTATAGAAGTGGGGGGACCTGGACGCATAGGCGTGACTAGACTTCATCCGCAGCGGCAGCCTAGCTAATGACCGGCGCCACCTTAATACACCGAAATAAAATATTCATCATCGCAAGAGTCAAGACTCAGACTTCACATAAATACGAAAAAACAGGGAATAATATTACGGATTACGGTTTAACAGTATGTCTGTGTTTGAGAAATGATATCGTCAATATCTAATAATAGATGCGATAGTGTATGGCAGTCTTTATATACTGGGTTTTTCCGAAGTCGGGTGTGGTCGTCACCACCACTTCCTGCCATGTCTACGAAAATTATCTGCCGTCAATAGTTTTAAAAGTAATTCATATTTCTCATAAATTGTACCAGTTGGCATTTGACAGTTACCCGGTACCAGCGTAATAATTACACGATATTATATTGCGATTTGCGATAAGAATCATAAATAAACGAGCGCATCAATTCAGAAGACATTTTATTTTTTTTTTTAAATAAAAGTTGCAAATCACCGACTTTTAACTCGGTTGACCGGCGCCTTTCTAAAATTGCAGGGGCAGCCCAGGAACCCTAGGCTGACACCGTAGTCACGCCTATGCCTGGACTGGTTCACGACGTCACGGTAACGCTCTCGGTGTCGCACAAATTTATAGAATGACCCCGGCCATAAGACATACACGCGCCAAAATTATTCCGGTCTCCGAAAGTCTTCTGAAACTGCACATCTAAAATACAATAGAACCAATACAACTATTATCCCGTGCCACGTAATGCGCTCATATCGTGCACGTGTGCACAATTATTATGAAACACGCTGTTATTATTAATTATATTTATTATATACACGAGAATTTGTTGTTTTTTTACACGTCCGTCCGATAACGTTCGTTTTAATAATTATTCTTACGATTCGCGCGTCATTCAGTAAAATATTACGAAAATCGCGATTCCTGCCGGTCAGCAGATGTAATGTAACCGTCACGTTAAAGTAAAAAAAAACAGACGTCATCGGTATGTACTGCAGCGTTATACTATGGCGAGGACGTGAGGTCACTCCGATTGTTTTCGAGCTGATTCCGTGACTTTTCCACCACAATATTAAAAAAATTTCAAAATAATTTCATCCGAACGAGATGTCCGCGGTAACAAATTTTATCCATATTTGGTATATTATATACTTTGTTCCAGACGTTTTTCGATTTTCTCAACAGTTTCCATCGATTAAATTGAATTCATCTTGCGCATTCGTCTTCAATACGATACGGCGCTCTTTGCTAAAAAGTGTGGAGTCAGACCGTTTCAACGACCGTACTGTCGACGGCAATTCTCGCTCGAGGCAAATGTGTACGAATTACAGATTTATACCAACGGATTTCGAAGACCTCGTCTTGTATTCAGAAAATGACGATTGGCCAACGGTCATTTAAAACGGTCGATTTTATCGTCAGATTTGTTATAGTCGCACAGATATTTTTGAAGTCTCTTAATTTTTAATTTCCACAGTTATTCGAAATTATACATTTTATATAAAATAAATAAAAATAAACGCGTATTCGAAATAATTCGTAAAACGTCGACGAGACGTTCGCACTACTGAAATCATTCGACAATAATATATATACACCTGACAACCAATCTATTCGGACTAAAGGAAAAAAACACGCAAATGCGTATAAATCCTATAGCCACAATTATAATAATATATAGAATTCGATACGTTTTTTTCTTTGTGCGATACAGGGCCACTTTTGATCTCGTATCCATTTTATTACCGTATTCAATATACACGTTTATTCTAAATCGTTTTCTCGCAAAATATACGCGTTCTTTTCTAGTTTTATCGACTCTTTTTTTTTTTTTTAATTAAATTTTTTTGAAATTTTGTATCTTTTTTCTAAATTCGTGTGACCACTGATCCCCGGAATAACGCGTATTTTTCGAAAACAATACAATACGACTAACAGACCATCTAACGTAGGTACCGCAGATTATTATATTAATTATGATAATTAAATGAATGTTTGTACAGTGTACTTCTATATATATACAATGGAAATTGCAGTAGTAATTATTGTGATTATTATACGACGACGGTATAGGATACTACTGAAATTACGGTGATACAAATAGTATGAGCTCGATTAAAAACGATTGTGTAAAAAAGAATTTGATTTAATCGAAAAACCACGCGAACGGCACATCCTTGAAATACTCGTGCTTCGTATAAATATATAAATTGACAGGGGACCTGTAATCGGACGGATTTTACGAGTCAAAATCTAAGCACCACATACGCGTATGATTTCGAATAATTATTTATTTTTTTTTTCAAATTTTTTTTCTTTTTTTAAGTGCTGTTTCGTTGAACTACAACGTAATAAATAACGAAATAATGGTTTATAATAAGTGGTTCAGTGCGAAGTCGAATTATATATACGCAGTTTACAATATTCAAACCGAAGTCTGTTTCGCCGGCACGCAACAATTTTTTTCTTATTGTTATTATTTCTTTTTTATTATTATTATTATTATTATTAAAAGTTTCGTTTTCACAACAATTATGGACGTTTGGAAATTAAAGATAATAAGACAATTAGAGAATATTACAAGTGATTAGGGTGGGAGGATGGACTGGAAGATTTACTGGACGATCGTGTATATACTTGACCGAAGTGAACGCGTTTCAAGGGCCTAAAAGACGGAACGGTACGACCGTGTACGACCGTCTTTTTTCTGCCACCGCGCAGTTCGAAAATTTCGTGCGAGTTGACGCGAACGGAAGGTTTCGGTTTTTTTTTTTTATTATTCATTTTGTCATTCACAACCGCGGTGACAATATATTATGCGAATCCGTGTGATGTGAACAACGCGGACAATTTTTTTTTCTCTTTCTCGTATATCGTTTGAAAATACAAACAATTCGCGACGAAAAAGAAAAGTAGTTCGCTTTATTATACGTAGTGCATTATGGTCTGATTGACTCGTCTATTTTAATAATTTTTCCACATATAATAATATATACAGTAATCAACACACTATTGCTTATACGCTTAACTCGCTGAACGAGTCTGAATTAGTGCCGTTTATAAAGTGTTTAAAAAAAAAAAAAAAATGATTATTGCGATCTATCGTAATATACCTATGCGTGTGTATAATTTAACGGAGGGGTTTTTTTAAATTTCGTATATTCGATAAAGTGTTTTTAAATTCTGAACGATTCGAAAATGCTATTGGTTTTACAATGACGTTTATTTATTTATTTTTTTCTGTGTACAAATTTTAGACTAGAAATAGAATGCTCGGATGATCCCTACACGCGTTGCGTTTCGGTGTAGCAAATTGTATGTAACACACTTGAAACGTTTTTTCGATTTGTTTCAACAGTTTCCTTTTTCTCGATACAGTTTTTAAACGCGGCACAAAAAAAAAACTACCACGGTCCCTGAAATTTACACCGAAGATGTAACTCTGTAAAAAAAAAAAAATTTCAAAAAAGTGTCTTCCAATTTTAAACTGTATTATTTAATTAATTTAAATATTTAATTTATACGTTTGGCCTGTTCGTGTCACTCAAAGGGGTAATTTTGCGATTTAAAACTATTTTACACAACATATGGGTTACCTATACGTTATTACTTCAACCATGTACATTCAAAAAATTTTTGACAATTTTGTGTCACAATTTTTTTTTATTGTCGCTTTTAATTTTCCGACAAAGTGTGTTACACTGCACCGAAGCTCCGCGCAGAATCGTTTTATTGATTTTTCATCGCTTTTTAATTTATAGTAATAAAAAAACTCTGAAACTTTATCTGAGTAATTCACATCCACAACACCCGGGACTCGTTATCCTTTTTAAAAATTGTTTATTTACGGTGTGTTTGTACGTAACGTGTTACATTATTCAATAAAAGGCTACAGGGCATTAACCAGCTAGTTTTAATTGTACTTAACGTGATGTTACGTTGCTTTTTTTTAAAATTTACTTTTCGTTTAATAAATAACTATATTTTTTTGTGTTAACTTTATACACAAATGTATAAATCAAGTTGCGTTTTCCAGCTCAAAAGGTAATGTAAAATTTCTAAATGCGATTTTTATACTTATAAGTGTAGGCAAATTTTTTTTATAGACGCCTCCGGAAGGTTTAGAAAAAGTCACGAATAATAATATAAAAATGTGTGTATTTAATTTTGATTTTTCAATCACTGCAGTGTTAATAGGTCTTTAAACGTTTGTATTAATGTTAAAGAAAAATAATAAAAAAATCTTAACTTTTTAAGATATTTTTATTGCGAAATTTGTATTTCACTGTGTTCAGTTACTTGTTTTTCAAAATCAATTTCTAACTTTTGAAGTCAATAAAAAAAAATATAATATATATTCCTGAGGTGTTCGAGCTCATCGCTGCACAAGTGAACGGAAATCAGGTCGACTTGTATACTCGTATGTATACATTATACCGTATTACACAGGCAATAATTATCGATTTATTTGCATAATAATTTTCGTTGGCTTTAAACGCGCTGCCGAGTGAATAAAAACTGTACGGCCCCGTGTCATTGTATTATTTTACGGACTATTGGAATCGATACAAATAGTATGTATTTTGAAGTCTACGGCGTATTTTCTGTACGAAATTTTCATGAAATTCATAATTAATAATAATATAATATATCGTGCAACAACAACAACAACAATAATAATAATAATAATAATAATAATAATAATAATAATAATAATAATAATAATAATAATAATAATAATAATAATAATAATAATTAATATTATACGTATGTTTTGTTCTCGTTTATCATGTGTATTTAATAAAATAATATAATTTAATCAATATAATAGTGTATCGCGGTCTACACAATGGCATACAAAACATAATCTCATTTGTTCTTACCGATCGCCTCGTAAAATTTGTTTCAACAGTTATTATTATTAATTATAATATTATTATATTAGCAGTACATACAATCAATTTTATTGTATATAATCTGGTAACTACATACGCGTAATAACATACAGCAACATCTATTGTATACTAAAGTCGTACGCGGATTAAATATTATATAACGTTATGTGATATGAATAAAGATGACGTGTTTAGGAATCAGGCCATTCTGGCAATGGTCAGACCTCCGAAATCAGCGCCCACTAAATTTAAGGAAATAAAAGTATTAAATAATAAACGAATTTTGAGTTACTAGAGTCCGGTCGAAATCGGCGTCCAGCTTTTAGAATAACTTAATAACTCCCAGTTTTATATTTTGTCTGTAACCGGTTATTAATTATCTGTACGGACTGAAGAAAATGAAAAGAAAAACTTAAGACATTGTACGAATAGTTGACAAAGTATAAAAACTCCAAGAACAAAAACTACGAATAATAGTAGCGGTAATTTTTTTGAAAACGGTTAAAACCAAATAAAAGTCAACATTAAATTGCGTATTATTTATGTGAAAGAAAAGAAAAACAATTCTGAAATATAGTAGATCCATATTATGTATCTTGGTCAGATCTGTGAAAAGTCCTAGACGCACGCTTATACGCAAACATTGATCAATACATGTTATGTTACTATAGTTATAGTCATAGACTTAAAAACAATAGAAAAAATGGTCTAAAACAATTTTAAAATGTTTTTTAAACTAATTCAAATAATTAATTTTGTTAAGTTTATTAAATTTTTTTCCCGATTTAAAACAATAAAATCGCATACAAAAATTGTGTACAAAATCACAAATTAAATACTAATTATGAATTATTAATAATAACTTATATTATACAATAGAATTTGGGTTTTTGGTTTTTTAATATTTTTTTTTTATATTATATTTTAATCGACGTTTGTAACGAGATTAAAAACCGTTAAGTTCGTCGTAGCAAATCAAAACAGTATTTGCAGGTTTAAACTAAAGAAAAAAAAATCACGACTTTTATCTGTACTATGGGTAGGAAAAATTTATATTATCATATGGACATACTCGCGATAATATTATGGTTGTTATAAAATAATCATTATAAAGGTGAACAAATTTCGTAATATTTGATCGTTTGCGAGGTTATTGACCGAGATCTATTATTTAATCAATACGAGTATATCCAAACATTCCAAAACAATTTTATTTACTCGCAACACACTTAATTGAATACGTGTGAATCGTTCAATGGTTTTATATTATTGCATGTGACCGGCGGATCAGAACAATAAATCGTACGAAATTTCCGTAAAAACAACAAAAATAGGTTTTATTTACCTATAGTGACCTATTTTCAAGTAGACAATTTTGCTCACATAGAAGCTATTTTACTTGCTCTTTTTATTTGCAGCTTTTTTGCACTTTTCTCCTGTAGATTTTACTAGGAAAACGATCGAAAACCTGAAAAATTGTCAACATAACTCGATTTTTTTTTTTTATTGTAATTTAAAATTTTATAAATTTCATAATCAAAACCGGAATGTATATTGTACGTATACCACCTACTCCAGTCTCTATACCTTTATTCTCGAAATGTTATTCCAGTGTCCTATATTAATATTATACTTTTGACACATATTCGATATTGATTAAAATGAAGGTTCGGTAAAAATTGTGTTTTTTTCCAATGAAATGATATACATAATTTTTTTTCTCCTTTAGAACAATATAATACAACTCGCTAAGTTACACGTCGCCGGTCTTTACTTATAAATGATGACAATTATTATTTCTACATATACATATATAAGTTGTCAGCTAATAGACGCATTATTAATATCATCAATGGGTTCATTAAATTAATATAAAATAGTCAAAGAAAGATTATTAACAACATTAATTATATATATTTATTTATTTATTTAAAACATCATAATTTAATTAGTTTTCGACGAGTTACAGATTATTAGAATTCGCTATAAGCAACCTATATTATTTAATCCGAAAAGAAACGCGTTTTATTAATTAATCTCGCGCGTATATCTATGTTTACAATAGGTGCAAAATGTATACACCAGAAACGAGTTATGAAGAATTTATAAAGAAAGAACAAGAGAAATATCCGGAACTGAATTTGAAAGACGTCGAAGTGCTGAAGGAACGAGTGGAAGCGAATAAAGATCTACCTCGTATACCGGGTAGGTATGATTTTCTGTATCTATATATATACATATTGATTTTTATTTATCTATATATATATATATATATATACATAAATAAAAATCAAATACCGCATGTATGAATAAAGATCATCACTTGAGAACGGCTCGACCGATTTGGCTGTTTTTTTTTTTTTTTCGTCATAATCAAGACAAGGTTTGTACGAAAGAAAATTTTTGGAAAATCCATCGGTTAAGTCGAAAATTTGTATGGAATTTTTTTGACGTGACGTTCAGTTTGACAGTTCTGTTTTTGAATTCCGCATTGAATATTGAATGCGTGTTATCGGTGTGTTGATCATATCTAAAACCGTAAAATACCAAATAATAAATATCCCGAATTGATGAATTTTACTGTTTTAGATACATTTAATAATAATTTTAAAAAAAATGTATAAGTGTTTTTTATTGCCTAGCAACCTATTTTAGATATAATAGCTGTATTTACCTGGCTTCACCCGTGTGCAGTTTTGTTACGTTTTATTAACCAGATATGTATCTATAGGCAGGACAACGTCTGCCGGATCAGCTAGTAAATCATAAAATAATAGTAATAATAATAATAATAATATAAGATATATATATTTAAAATTATCGTAGAGAGTGGTGAAAGAGTGTCATCTAACGTGGAGAAAATGAGGTGGATTTATTCTATTATAAGTTGAGATGGTTCTGACTCTGACATGTTATGCGAAGAGATGACGCAAAGGCTGTAAGAGGTGTTATGGAAATGAATTTAGAAGGGCAAAGAGGAAGAGGAAGACCGAAGAAGAACGTGGATAGATGGAATTGAAGGTGATATAGCTGATATGAGTGTTCAAGAAATGTAAGCAGATCGTGCTTTATGAAGGTGTAGGACTTGGGTGACCGTTCTCGTGTGATTGGGAGTGTAAGGCGAAGAATAGTAATAATAATAAATTAAATTATTCAACCGATTAACGAGACTCACAATTATGAGCGTATGTGTTGCATTATAATAGCTTTAATTTTTTTTTTTGCCTGTATGTTTAAAAAGGTATTTTTAAATTTATGAATGCATTCACCATAATTATCGTGTATATTGATTTCGTCGTCAATTTTATGTTGTTTTTTCCTTCAAAAAATCATTCCGCGACAACAGTGCCGTATATGTTATGACGTGTTTCTCAAACGTGATCGTTTTTTTATTTTACACAGACAAATTGATCGTCATGTTCCTGCACAGTTCTTATTTCAACGTGGACACCGCGTACAATACCATCGTCGTCAACTACAAGTACCGGAAAGAACTGCCACACGTGTTCGCCAATTACGATCCGTCGTCGGAAGAAATGAAAAAGGTATTCGAGACCATGTGAGTATACTGAAAGCGCATTCTCACGACATATTTATTGTTTCAACGCATAGAATTCATATGTGTCAGCTAATACATGACTGGTGTCTGGTTGAATGGGAAAAGTATATAGTAGACAACCTACGTTTTCGTTGCGAAAGCGTGTAATTTTATTGCATAGTTGTTTAAGTATATACAAATAATTTTGACTTATATGCTAAATTGTTAACGATTAATGGGATTACTCGTTGTCATGAGTCCATTTTTAAATAATTTAGGTTAAAAAGATGTTGCTTTTTTTTACAAATATACGATTTTGGCTCCATCGTATTCGCAATAAACTCGAGCACCGGTTACGTCAACGAATCGTGTACAGCTGATGACATACAGACTTGTTCTTCACTGAAAAACTTTCAAACTCAAAATCGTTGCGCCAGTACGGTCACACCATTGAAAACGTACCTGTTATACAGGACAACAGATTAGGTACTGCAGATAGTGTTCAAAATAATTCCTACTTCCTACAAACCGTATGGATCAAACTACAAAAATCTAACACGTTTTATGTTACTTTTAGTTAATTTTTACTATTATAAAGCCATTTTCAGATTTATATTGCATATCGCATCTTTTTATGAGGGCAAATTGCGTATTTTAATTAAGGTTTCTTATAAATATTTTAATATTACAGTAACATTAAATTAGAGAAAACTGTAATGGTACGTTTAAATGTAAAATTAAACATTTTCGTTTTTTCCTTACTGCACGCGCCCATAGTTTGACCAGAGTTCGTGTTTCGAAATGACATATTTAGGGTTGTTAAAATTGTTGGTACTTATTTTAATTTATCTACTCGATAAAATGACGGAAATCAACGAATATATATAAACGTTCTATTTTTTTAAATCTATAAATCGTTTTGGAATCATTAAACTCAATCGATCTTTGAATATAAATGTTTTTTTTTTATTGACGTACTGATGATATCCCCAGACCCCATGTTCCTAACAGGATGGATTTATAGATCAATATAGATCTACCTTGGTTTCTGAATTCAGTATACACTTGTCATTCGGCCACTGAATTTCATCTTTCCTAATCACACAACTGTTGATCAGTCTGCTCGAGGAAAATTACCCAAGCAGATTCCGTTATCATCCGGAATCCGATACATTAAAATTTTTTTTTTAATGGACAGAATGTAACAAACCAAATTGATTTGATACAAATTGTTCGCACTCAAAATTAGCGTATTTGATATTAACTGCTTATTGATATGCCAGGCATTGATGCATTGATGCCGTGTTAAATTTATTTAACCACGCGTGCAGTTATTTTTTGGTCGTGGTCTTTCATTCCATTCCACAGTTGAAACATTTAAGCGGGTATATACGTAGGTGTTAAATAATTTCTCAGGTCGTTGCAGTTTGAACAACACAGAAGAGAACATTAATAATTTATAAAAATGTTGCTGTTAATAGTGGTTATGATGGTTATCAACCAAGATAATACGTTCCAACTTCCAATGCAATAACGAAAAAAAAATTGTTCCTGAATTCTCATCAATACCTGATGAATTAAGGAACATATACGGATTACATCAGCTACGCGATCGACGATACGCGTTTCGTGATTAAAAAAAAAGAGCGTGTGTACGTACGACAGAAGCAACGCTTCTTATGAATTTTTCTACCACTAATTAATAATAATAATAACGATGAGTGATGGTTAAAAATAAAATGTTTTATATACAATTTTTTTATCGATTGACAGCTAAATCGCTGTCGTCACAAAGGTGCCTTATAACTTTATTAAGTTATATAGAAGATTTTTCTGTAATATTGAAAAACAGTGGCGTAGCCAGGGGGGCTGATGGGGTTGCAGCTCCCCCCCTCAAATAAAAGTCCTGGCTACGCCACTGTTGCGAAGTAGGAGATTTTCGGTCATCGCGGTTACGATGAAAACTAAACATTTTGGAACAAATCTGTACCGTTGTCAAATGCCTCGGGGTTAGGTTATAGGTTATAGACCTCCTTATACGGTCTCGAATTAACCGTTTTATGCACGTCGACGATGCACAGAGCGTGGAACGTTTTTTTTCGAACCAAATTAATCGTATATATACCTACTCGGTAGTCCGTACAATTACTATATTATGTAAATTTTTTTTTTTTTTGTGCTTTTTAATGCCAGTATCTTATTTGCACAATACAAATTAGGGGATACTGATTTTAAGAGGTCCGCCAAAATTTGAAAATTAAAAAAAAATAATGTCGGGAACCCGTGATAAATAATTACTTCATGGAGTAAAAAAAAAAAAAAGCAAACGCCTCTTGTCGGTTTTCCGCAGGCCTGCGAAACTAGTTTACGGCCAACCGTGTCTATGACCTTGAAATTTTAGTGGTTCAAAACATACAGCATCAGTGGTTAGAAAACATGAATATTTGATAACATATTCATTGTTATCGTAATATCTAATATAAAAACAGAGCGCGAAAAAATGCCAATATAAACAGCATAAACAGACCGTTAAATGGCCGACCAATCACAGAGAGCCTGTACCATCACATCTCCGTTTCTATATTTCCGTAATCAATTCTCCGGTTCTATGTCAATTTCCGTTTAGAGTTTTCCAGCTTATATACATCTACCAGAAATTCGACAGTTCAAACCGGTGTGAATTTCCCCTCAAAAATGGTACCGGTGTGAATTTTAGAAATTCTTAAAAGTAACCGGTTTCGTGATTTAGTGATAGCGGTCACATTTTTCCTGACCGGATCGTCGATGTGATTACTAATACCGGTGCTGATGGTATCCCCTCCTATTAACGATTCCTCCCCTACATGACTGTATCATGTCACTTATCACATAGATAAGAAATCATAAACACGGGCACACGGTTTTATTTATAGAAAAAATGCTATGAAAGTGTGAACCACATTTGATAGCTACATTAGGAGGGCGTATCCCCCCAATCATTACAACGAATTTCCTCTTAAACCGGTACAAAATAATCTGTGTGTTAATAGTATCCGGTATCAATCATCGATAACCAATAACACACACCGGTTTGAATTATCGAATTTCTGGCTTATAGTTAAATTCTCCAAAAACTCGATCAGCTGATCGAGTTTCGCTTCTCTAAAGCCTGGTCCACACTGAGGCAACATACAGCAACATTCTATGTCGCAGTATGTTGACACAACAAAAGTTGGTATATGTTTCTAAATGTTCCATCAATATTTTGTAGCAACAAGCAACAAGCGACAAAAGTTTATCATTGTTTCGTGTTTCGATAATTAGCGAAACATGTTTCTACAAAACAATGTAAAAATTATAACTGTATATACAAAACTGGTAAACAATCGGCAACATGTGACTACAAGTTTATGCAGTGTGGACACTTAGGTGTCGCACGTGTTTATCAACAGTATCGATATGATAACTTGCTAACTGTAGTCTGTAATTTACACAAACTTCGAACTACTATTCCAATATAATTTCGATTACCTACTTTTTTGATTTTTTTCATTATTTAGGTACCTATTTGTAATTAAATTAATTTGTTATTTTCCATCCCAGTCCCACATTTTATATATTGTTTTCAGTTTTTTTTTAAGTGCAAATTGTTTTAATGTTATTTTATAAATGTAGGACTTATAAACTTTAAAAACATTTAGTCACGCGATAATTTATGTTGCTTATATGTGGACAAATAAGTTACAAAAACGTTTTCGGCAACATTTTGTGAAAATGTTGATGTTTTTATTTCCTTTAGTGTGTACGCTATGTTTCCAATGTCGCAATTCGTTTTCATGTTTACGGAACTGCAGGAAACATGCGTCAACCTACGTGTTGCTATATGTTGCCTCGGTGTGGACCAGGCTTAACGTTCTCTGGTTTACCGGGAACGCGTGATAAGGCTTATCTCTTTTGTTTATCATCGATGCTGGCGAGAACGTGATAATAACAATATAGTGTTTACCGATTCGCCCGGAGGTCCAGAGACCGGTCGTCCCCGGTGGTCGGCCGCGAGCCGTGTCTCCGTACGTTTAATAATTTTACCGCGCGACTCGGTTGAACGCCGGAACGACTGGCGGCGACACGACGCCGCCGTCACCGCATTTGTTTTTTCGGTACTTTTTTTTTGTGCGCCGTGTGTCGCGTTTGCGCGTTGTCGCGCTGCGCACTTGTTGATCGGACTGGCACGTTTCGGTTATTGAATTTTGTTTTGCCAGCTCGTCCCCCTCGTCCGTGTCACCGTCGTCGTCGTCGTCGTCGTCGTCACTCGCCGTCGAATTTCAGTTCTCCGTGTGTGTTGCTTCCGTTCAAGTGAGTTATTGTTTTAAAAAAAAAATTATTTATTTTTTTTTTTATACGTCCGTACGCGTAAAAAAAACTCCATTTAAATCCTTTACGTTTCCAAATAAATAACGATTATAGCGAGTAATGTGTTCTACATCGTATCGTTTAAAAACGACTCTATCCGAATATTACATTATACGTTACGGCGTAAAAAAAAAAAAATTTCACCTCGGATAACAACGTGGTAACGTTGTTTTCGACGACGTTATTGCGGCTACACGCTTTTTTCCCCGTGTTATCGATTGGTTTTAGAAATTTATTAATGTCACTGTCGTTTACAGGCGCGGAGTCGGACGACCGCGGTATAACGTATAATATTCGCGAATCGAAAATGGCCAGCAACGACGGTAACGACAACGAGGTAAGCGTGCGTTTGTGTTCGATAAATATTCTTGTAATTACTTGCCGACGATGTAACTGACGACATGCTGTTGTTTCTTTCCGACAGGCGCCCGTTGAAAACGGCCGTGCACTGACGTCTGATCTGAACCCGTCGTTGTCGTTGATGAAAATCGCCTATCTCACGTGCAACAAAGAAGTCCAGAAGAGCTACGACAGGTACTTCAATAAGCAGCAGTTCGACGTACAGATATGTTGCACCACGCTGTTCAACATCATGCACAACGGCGTTATAAACGATCCAGATTTTTGCGACGGCCAAACGATACGCGCCGAATTGCAGAAGAAACACAATTTGTGTATGTACGCCGCACTGTACGGACATCTGGATTGTCTGAAAACCGCGCACCAAAACGGATGTCAGTGGGACGAGAGCGTGTGCTCCCTGGCCGCCCAGCAAGGCTTCATTGATTGTCTGAAGTACGCTCGCGAAAACAACTGTACTTGGAGCCTTCACGACATGTTTAAGTGTCTTCAGATCGTGTCCAAGGAAGAGAAGTACGCGGAATGCAGTGCTTACATCCGCAGCGAGATACAGAAAACTATGAGTTTCTGAACAGAACTTTGTACGGTCTGACCGCTTTATCCGTTTTATTGCTTTCGACAACGACTGATTTATTATCTTATTAAGTTCATAGCGATTTATCTTTAACCTGTCATTTTGTATAATAACGAAAAGGTCTCACCGGGTATCGTAGCCGGTGTCATTTTTTTTTCTCAAAAACCAATTCGTGTACGTACGACCGAGGGAAAATATCCCGCAACAACGTGTGTTTTTCGTTCAAGAACGTCTTTATTCCTTATCGTTATCTTTATCATATTTACACGCAAAAGTAAAGTACTTTGGTGGTATTTTTTTTTTTTTTTGCAGAATAAAAAATTTCCAAGTTAAATTATCTTTTTTATTATTATCATCAATATTGTAAATGCGTAAATTAACGAATTCGTTTGTTATAAAATAATTAGATTAATGTAACAAACAATTTATATTTCCCCGTGCAATATTCGTTTTACACATTTTTGATTGTAATAAAGTGTATCGATTAAAAGAAAAAAAAAATTGATATTGTTCTTTAAATGTTTATTGTTTTGACCAAAAGCGCTCGCAAAGTAGTAGTAACGCGCGCTGTTGTGTCATTTACAAATATATATATAATTATTCGTTTCTGTGTTTGTATACATTTATTTTATTGAAGTGTTATTGAAATTTACGTGTAAAAGTATATTTTTGTTTTTATAATAAATAAATGTGTATTTCGATTATTTTACGTTGTGTAGTTATTAAATTTTCATTTGGTAAACCTCGGTAACTTTTTACAAGATACCGTCGAGTAAAACGACATACTCGACCACAACAGTGAAATGACCGAGTCAATATATTATACGTACGACAGAATATTAAAAGTACTTTATTGATTGTAATTCGATAATTTTTGTTTTGCATGCATGAAAGTCGAAAACGTATTAATTTTGTTTGTTTTTTTTTAATTTTTCATTCCGTAGCAAAATATCAATGTATTCTCATAGTGGGAATTATGCAGTCATATGTATTATAATATGTGTATTAAAATCGAATCAAAACCGTACGGAGTTTATTTTTTAAATACGTTTTGAGATTTAAAAAAAAAAAAATCATCTTTTTAAATGTACGTATAGTACACATGTGGGGTACAATGCATATTACGTATTGTGTACGTATCGTATATTAAATGTAAAAAAATATAATTCGTGCTTGGAAACTTCCAAGTCCGAGTGAATTGTTATAAATATTATTATATAAGTACTGCGAGTATAATTTACACGTCCTGTAGTCGAATATCGCCATAATAATTATTTAAAAATAACGTAATTTATTTAGTACCTATAAAATAATAATAATAATAATAAAAGCTGTAATTTATTAGAGAAATCTCATTTTGTAATTAAAAAAATTTTTTTTCACATCACTTACGGTCAATGGCTGTATTATACCTATACTACACATTTACACAGCTTGAACTAACGATTAAAACAATATATAATTGCTTTTTTTTTTTACACTATCGTTAGGAGATGCCTCCTATATATTATTATTACAATCGTTTAACGCGAGCTGCTGCTGTACTTCCAATACATTCGAATTCATTAAATTATACTCGCCTCGCCTGATACGTCTACACCAGATTTTTAAAACGTCTACAAAAAAAATTAATTTATTACTTTTTTTTTTTTGTCTGTCTAAACCAGCGGTTCCCAACCTTTTTGAGACCATTACCAATTAATCGGGTTAGGTATTAGCAATTATTACCCCTCCCTCCCATACAAAAAAAAAGTTTAGTTTAAAAATAAAAATACTAAAAATTTAAAAAAGGTAGCGAGCCGCGGGGTGTCGCTTAAGTGAATTACTTGCAGGGTAAAGAATTTAGAGTTTTGTTTTTATTATACATTTGAAAGCTACGATAAAATATCATTGCATTCGATAAAACGATTCTGAGCGGAGCTTCGGTGTAATACACTTTGTCTATTTTTTTTGTACAAAATTAAAGTAATATATGTCTGACGTTGTGCGGTCAAATGTCAAGTAAAAAAACTCAAAATTAACTGTTTTATGAATGAAAAACATCAAAATCTAAAAATAGCTATAAATAGCCTAAAATTGAATGAAACTTTTTTGAAGTTGTATATTACACTCCAAAGTGTTCTATAGCACTCCAAAGTTTGAAATTAGTACCCCAAAGCTATTTTTAATTCAAAGGTTCTATAACAATCAGAGTAAAGTAAATCATAATTTGTAAATACCAAAAGGATCTGGACTGATATTAAATTAATGCAGTATACGTATGGTTAATGGGCATTACATATAATATCAGCATCCACAATATTTGAGCTCTGTAGTTGCGCCTATGAACGCGATGCAAAAAATTACCGAAATAGATACATGTCCTGTAGTATACGTAAAATGTTTGGTGAAAAATGTCTTTTAATATTGGGGGCTTTTTGTAACAATTATTAGACGTTGAACTATATTTAATTCGTGAATAGAGTAATTTTTGGTTTTAAAATTGTATACAACATAGGACTCCTAAGTCGCGCGTACGTTGGAGAGCGTTGAGCGTCGAGCGTCGCGGCGCGACACAAATCAAACATGTTCGAATTTTGACGCTCGACGCTCATGAAATTTATAATGATCATATGGTTTTTCCATTATCATAAGTCGCGCGTACGTTGACGCTCGACCGAGCAACGCCTGCCGCTCGTTGACTTCGACTATATTCAAACAATTGTTGACAATCGCAATTTTTTCACACGCGACTCGTGAACGACTGTCGACGTCAAAAAAATTTAATCATCAAATCGACTACGAAATACTTATGATTTGTTTCTCCTCGCCCCGCCTCCCGTCCCGTCCAACCACCACCAACAACGAAATGTTTTATACTTTAAAAATTCGGACGATGCGTTTTTATTATAATTATAATTTTTTTTTTGCATCATATTTACACGCAGGACCATCTGCGTGTTGACGGATTCGTGTACCGGCAAAGAAGAGCGCATTCTCTACACGAATTTCAAAAACACCGACCCTCAAAAGTACGATTACGTGCAGACCGTGAGATACTTTTTCATGATGATAGAGTACTTGATGGTCACGCACGGCACGTTCGACGGCGTGATATTGACGATGAACAGCAAAGGCGTCAATTGGCGGCACATCACCAAGACGCCGATGAGCACGTTGAAAAAATTACTCGGATTCGTGCAAGTACGTTGGAAACGATTTTCGTTTCGTTATTATATAATATATACCTATACGTTTTTGGTCACCCCCGTCGTCCTGCTCATAGGCGGAAATAAGAGGGGGCTTACGAGGGCTAAGCCCCCCCCCCAAATATCTTATAATTTGTATGTATTTTGGATATTTGACTGATTATGACTGATGTTAAAAATGTTAGCCTCCCAGAAAATTTAATAGATTTCCGCCTACGGTCCTGCTATACCTACATCCGTTCCCTGAGCTATACGTCGCGCATAGACCACTGAACTCAATAGATGGAACGCGCATTCCGTATAATTTTCGCATATGAAATATGGACCCCTACAGTGAGCCGTCATCATATGCATTCCGTTTCTATTTTTCTGTGTTTGTTACCAACTTCACAATGTAAAAATAACCGATTTTGGTGCTAACATCGTTACTACGAGCACGTCGTTTTGTCCTGTTATCTCAAAGTAAAACATGATAAATATCATGGAAAAAAATCATGTTTCATCGTATCTCATGACTTTTATATCCTATAGGACGCATGTGGCGGCCTCCTATCTGGGGTCATATTTTTATTGATACGCGCGACACGAGTGCCGTGTATTGAGTTCAGTGGTATAAACCAGTGCCACCCACAGCTGTTGAATGTGCAAGGTGTGCGTTGGGGCTCCAAATCGAGATTCGTGTTATTACGAATAGTGTTGGCGTAGTCATTAGATTAAACTTTTAAGTAGCCCTTCCGTAGTACTTCCGTATAATATCAATATTTAGAATGAAATAAATACGTACTGCGGAACTTGTAAATTCCAGGTCTATATAAAAGACGAGTTTACGAAAAACAAAATTTTTCAAAATTGCTCAAAGTACTTTTTAAATTTGTAATTATTTTATAATATTTCTGTACGAAATAAAAATAGGTTACAAAATTGTATATGCGGTTTAAATAAAATTATTTATAACAAAATTTGTTGTGCAATTTAATAAATACTTACAATAGTATAGAGAAAAAAATTAAGTATTAAAAAGTATAAACCATATAGGTACTCGTGTAATATCAGTCTAATAATTTGGAAAAAGTACGTAAAACTGTTATTGTACACTATAATATCTTGAAGAATTATAATTTTATTATTATTAGTATTATATTAGTATTATAATTATTTAAAAAAAAAAAAAACAATCAGATTTGGTATTAAAATACGTACAACCGTTTTTTTTTTTACGAATATAATTGCGCGTTTTTCCTCATTAATTATTTGTGTATAAATATATTTATATAGAAAAATTATTATTATAATTATAGGTATATATATATATTATGTATGAATATGCATGAATATACAATTAAGCCAAAGAATATATTATGTAAAATAATGGAAAATATAATAGTATTTTGCATTATAAATATGTTTATTTATTATTAAAATTCGTCATCGGGTGCTAAGCACAATGAAAAAAAAGTACAACTTGTATTTATTACTTTATTTCACTTAATACTCTTCGACTTAATTGTATATTCAGATATTCATATATATATATATATATATATATATGCATATATACAAATTTTTTTTGTTTGCCGCGAGTATTAATTTAGTTTTTATTTTCATTCCTATTTCGTTTACGTGTTATTTTTTTTATCTTTTATATTTTATTTATTTTTTTGTTTTTAATATTTTATTATATTTTATTTATACACGTTTTTCGTATTTCATTACGCGTAATTGCAGGGCTCGTGGAAATTTCTACGACAGAAAAGTATACAATAAAATATATATATATTATATTTATTATCTATATATTTTTCCAGTGGCTTTCTCGTTTTGTTTTATGAAAAAAAATATTGCGGTTCAAACGCCGTCGTCATCGCGTCAATACGATATTTTTAAAACAGAAATGACTGTAATTTAAATAAGTTTGTCATTACGAAAAAAAAAATAATAATAATAACTCGTTCAAAATATACTCACCATCTGTGTTTACTTTCAACGAAAATAGAAGCACATACACTATATATATTTTACATATATAAATGAAAATCGTCTTAAACATTCTTACACTCTAGAAAAAAAAACGTATTAAAATATAATATATACTGTAAAATAACAAATTTTTTTCGTTCCGTTATAATAGAATCTAAAAATATTTGGGTCGGTATTCAGCGTTATACACACCAGATAAATTATTATTACATCGTTTCAAATAGACACACGAATGATAATGCGTTAACGTTAAATATTATTATTATTATTATTAATATACATATACTACGAGTATTACTCATCACGATTTCTAACAATTTATTCGTACGATATTTTTTTTTTTATTCTTTATAAATAATATAACGAAATTAATTTTCAATCAAAAAAAAAAAAATAATAATAATAATAATAATAAAAGTTAGAATTTCCCGACTTAAATATAAATATATATGACGTTATTGATATTATAATTTAACGTTCGTATACGCGCTCGTTTTATTGGTTTTAAAAAATATTACTTTATTTCGTATACGTATATACGCGCGTTGTGTTCGTTTATATAATTTTGATTTCTATGTTTTAAGGAAGCTTTGCCGGTACGACTGAAAGAAGTGCACGTGTTAAATTCCGGATCCATAGTGACTACGCTGTACAACATAGTCAAACCGTTTATGAGAAGTAGTCTCATCGAAATGGTAAAATAATATTCAACTATAACGCATACTGTAATTTAACTGCGCAGAACGCAATATTCGTTTTAGATTTATTTTTTTTTTTCCCCGTTTCTTTGAATATTTTACCGTATTCACGCGTATGGAAAATTGAAAAAAAAAATTATAATTATATTTTGTGTTCAAGTTGAAATTATATCCCGAGAATTCGGCTGACGCGGTTTTCGAAAATTTACCCATTGACATAATGCCCGCGGAAATCGGAGGCAACGGGAAATCGCACTACGAGTATAGCGGTAATTTATTTATTAATAATTAATTAAATGATTAAATTTATTAATGTTTTATATATTGATTGTATATATATATATATATGTGTGTGTATAAAGTTTAAAATAAACCGTCGGGCAAATTATTATATCGGTTTTCTTATTATACTCGCGGTAAATTTTTATTTCAATTTTTCTTTTTTTTTTTTCTAGAAAGAACTTTCGACGGAATGCTGTCCGCTCGCGATTGGTTTTTATCATTGGATTAGTGTACTGTTTTAATTATATATATATATAAATAGTGACAAAAAAAAAAATTATAATAACCAGCCAAAACAACAAATTTATGTTAGGTACGACCAACTCAATATATTATACAGAGTACTTGCATATTTTTAATGTTGAAATCGTATTGTAAAAACGGAGTAATTTTATATTATTTACGCGTACCTATATAAAAAAAAAGTCGTTCTGTTTTTTTTTTTTTTTTTTTTACAATCATTATAATATATTAGTCGTTATTGTAGTTTTTTTTATTTTCCCACTTTGATTCGCGTGTTCATTAAAATATATTTATACATTTTACTTTAATAATATTCGTGTACAAGTGTGTGTTGCGTATATAACAATAACAGCTGTATACAATCAAAAAGATACGGCATGGGAGGACTTTAGAGAATATCGCTGTAGATAGACACGCTTTAAAAAAAAAAATAAAAACCAATAGAAAATGCCAAAAAAAAAAAAAACGGTTTTTCTAATACGACTTTATAATTCTTTTTATTTTCGGCGGGTAGCGTAGGTATAGTAGTGGACGGAGAAAAATTTTTGGAATTGTAATTTCTTTTTTTTTTTTCAAAACCATATATGTACCTACTTTTTTTTTGAAACTTTATAAATATCTACGACATTTCAAAAAGTTATTAAAATGATAAATTTTTACATGTAGTAATATATTTCAATATAATTTCCAATTTGACACAGCGATTCCGTGTTATTGTGCGCGGATACGCATAATATATTATACACATAATATTGTATTATTTTAATTTATTTATAGTTTATACACGTTTATCAAATAAACTTGAATTTTACGATCATTTACCGCTTGTATCTGCAGACATATGCCTTGAGGAAACCCGTTTTAGGACGTTGAAATAAAGTTAACGAAACACATGCAATTATATAAAACCTGCAGATTAAGTTGGTTACTGTCTGGTTGTGACTTTATTCCTTTTTTTTTTTTACATCAGTTTATATTTCATGTACGAATGACAGAAAATGAGTATGGAAATTTGGTTAAAAGTCTAAGAACAAAAATCACGAACAATTATTATATGAATATAGATTTCGATAAAAAAAAAAAAATGAAATTATCATAAATGGGAGAAACAAGTTTGAAATCGACGTTCATTTTCCTTGTCGTTATTGACAGACGTTTTTCCAAATGTATAAATATGTATTTCATTGAGATCATATCTGACAATACCTTTAAAAAATTGTGAAGCAGAACGCTCACTAACAAAGTTCGCTGTAATTAAAAATCGACTATAAGATCAACGGAAATCGAAGATGGATCGCGAATGCGTTAACAATTGCGTCTATTAAAAATGACATTTTGAACAAAAAAAAAAACACTCATTCAATGATGTTTTGGACACTTTTGCATAAAGCAAAGCTAAAACAAAAAAAAATGTTTTAAATAATCTGTTATTCAAATGTTCGTATATTTTCCATTATTATCAGTAATTCCAATGCACTGTGTAATATCTTATTTTTTTAACGCATTTATTTTCGGACGTGAAAACATTTTTTTCAAAAATAATAATCGGGTATATGATTATGATTATGTTCACTTAACGCTATTCTTTTCCGAAAATTTTACTAATTGAATTATTAAATACAAAATACCACGTATAAGACGACTATTTTTTTTTTTTGTATAATCAAAACCCCCTATAGAATTTATTAGCTCTGGGCCACTGAGTTTATTAGTTCCCATGTAGTCTGGACTTTAAATCGTATTCGGATTTGAAAAACAAAAAAAGGTATTATATTCGAATTTCACTCGGGTTTCGTGTAAACCCGATTTTTCGATTTAAAAATGTGAATAATCCAAAAAAAAAAAAAAGTAAGAAGAGCGTGAAAACGCGTTGTCTAGAAAAAAACGTCATTGTGTAGACATTACTGCACAAGTCACACGTGAACACATACATAAAACATTTGTTTTTTTGTTGTAGACTATATTTCATAGTCGTACTTCGTTTGTTCAGTCCGTCGACGAAGAGCAATACGGAGACGCATAGTGTAGGTATTCCGGTATATGAACAGCTGGTGTACTATACAATATACATATATATTATATATATATATTGAACACGATATTAATAAGTACATTAAATGAAATATTATAGTAAAAATATTAAATATAAACTACGAAAATTAAAAATAATTATTTCGTATTAGTAAACAGAAATAACGTGAGATATTTTCGACTTAACCAGTTTTAATTTTTTTTTTAAATAATTTATAATTGAAATTCGAACGTTATCGATATTTAATGTTGGCTCGCTTGTGATACGATTAACGTGTCTTTGTTTCAGGTACTTTTAACAGTCTCAAGTACCATATTCATAATTTGTATTAATCGTTAAAATAGGAAATTTTAATTCGCAATAAAATTTTCTTTTAAATTTTTACTATATGAAAAAAACAAGCATAAATATTATCGTATTTGTTAAGATATACCGACATATTAATTATACAAATGAGTTAACCCAAAAAAAATTTCACAATTATAATATAGGTAAACACAATTGTGCATTTTTAAATTAAAAATAAATATCGTAATAAGCGCGATGTTATTATAAAACACAATAAACTGAGAATCGTCAATTTTTTAATGAAGAATAATATACAATTAAATCAGGTTATTAAATCTGTAGTCAAATAGTAATAAAAATTTTAAAAAAAATTTCACACGTATTAAACGATGATTACGATAATACCTATATTAAATAATATAATTGTGTATAATATTATAAACACTTATACCGGCAGTGATGTTAGCTGGAATAATAGTAAAAGGAATCGTACACGTTTCTGTAGAATTTTTTCATTTAATTATATTTTATATGTGTGAATGTGTGTGTGCGTGTACAATTAAGCCGAAGAGTGTTATGTGAAATAAAGAAAAATATAATAGTTGTTATATTAAATATGTTTATTTATACTATCGGTTTCGACAAAAAGTCATCATCACGCATATGCGCATTTAAAAACGCGTAATGGGGAGGGGGGCAATAAAATTTGAAATGGGTGTATTCATAATCATATTTCTATAAGGAATTTAAAAAAAATAAAGGCATTTCTAATAATCGAAATTTAATTTAATTAATATTATTTAACTCGGAAAATTATTTTACGTATTTTATTAATTTTAAATATTATAATAGACGTCTTGGATTTTCGTTGGCGTAAACGTCAATTACTTCTTTAAGATGTATAATCGTTTGATGATGGATGTTAAGGAGTGCTAAACCGTTCAGTCGGCCTTCTTCCACTGTCGACCTCATGTAGGTTTTAATTGTTTTTAGTTACGGTACTGACCTAATCAAACGTACAAGTAGTTACAGGAGCTGTAGGAAATATTATTAAAAGTCTTTTGATGTTTAGATAGAAATCTGTAAGCGGAGAAGACGATGTTTTTAAGGCGGACGATGGCAGTTCATTCACAGGTTTTTCTTTCCACAATATATTCCACGTTTTTAATTCTCCTTGGCGTACGATGAACGTCATATTATATAGTTACCATATAATTTCGTTACGTCTGTGTCCGATAATGATAGACTGATAAAACACAAAACACCGCGAGAACATGAGATACGATGTGCCTTTTGCGGATGATTACAAGTTGTAATCGCGGTATTGAATAAATAAACATTGATTTTGCGTTCATATAAAATTTATTAAAATGTAAATAATTATTTAATATATAAATACAGCAAATGGAGAGGGGACACGAGCCCCTCGTGTCTCCTCTTAAACACGCCACTGTCATTAAGTATTAAACAAAGAATAAAGATACAATAACTTTTGTATCTAAGTTACAAAATATATTTATTTTTTTCTATTAAGTAGCTGTTTACTAGTTGTTGTATTTTTTTTTTTACTTAATAACTGATGATGACTTTTTGTCGAAACCGGTAATAAATAAACATTGTTTAACATAACAATTATTATATTTTTCTTTATTTCACATAATGCTCTTTGGCTTAATTGTACATTTACATATACAAATATATTTATATATGTAAACAATTTTTTATTTACGAGTACCTATTAATATGTATTTCTATTTCTTTCGCATGACTTTTTTATCTTTTATTTATTATATTTCTTTATTATTAATTATATTTGATTTGGATTTTCATTTTTTCCCTAGCATATTACTATGTAACTTATTATACAGTGTACTCTCGATTATCCGTAGTCTTCCACGGAATTAATAAAAAAAAAAATATCATTATTTTTACCATTACCGGTTTAATTGGGTTACGATAGCCGATTACTCGATAACGCTGATTGTACATTAATTCGATCACTAATAACATAAAAATATATGTACATGCGTATCTTTTATTTTTTATTATAAAATTTAAATTTAATTTTTTTAATAATACATATGTGTAATTATAACGTTTTCGTTTGAATTTTAATTTTGTGGATTATCCCCGGAATTCGCTTATCCGTGGATGCCAACCCACCCTAATATCCATGGATAAAAAACCCACGGCCGATGGATAGTGTTTGTGGAATGCCCCGAAAATATTTGTGTGCGCTGTTATGCGGCGAACACAATACACACACACACACACACACACACACACGCGCGCACAAACAAATTTGTGCCGAATATTATGACGCACAACGTAAATTTTTACTAGTGTGGACGCGGCTTTAGAAATTAAAAATTTTTTTTATAATAATATAAACATAGGTACCTACTTTTTAAACACACACACACACACATCACGAACTCGTGTAAATATTCCGTTTTTGCTCAGTGGCGTCATTTCAGTTTTCGAAAGGGGGAGGCAAAATATTTAACCGGCCCATTTAACTATTTTCCACTTATACATTTAGCTCAATACGATTTCTGTTTTACATAATTTCGATATTTTCGTTATCACGGGCACGCGCGAATCGCCCGATATTTTTTATTTATTTATTTTTTTTTGGGGGAGAAAATTCATTATTTTGTCAACTATTATAAATGACTATATAGTAATTATGAGATTCAAGTTTTGAAGTTTCCCTTGTCGTAACATTAAACATGTTAGAAATTACGTTTTGCGACACGTTCTGAACACCTTGTTCAGTTATTTTCCTCTCTTTCTCGCCGTCTTGGTCACACAACCTTTAGCTCTTTTCATTTTTATTTTTTTACGCTTGCCACTCACAAATTACGTACACATAAAACATACGTTCGAAACGTTAAAGAACGGCTAAACAAATTCGTTTGTGCCGTACGCGATACAGCTGCCATACAGATTACAGGTACGTCGTCAACCGTCAAACGTACATCGTGTATTCTTTATAATTTACGCACTGCCTTTAGGTAACGATAACCGTGTTTATCGAAAAAAATCCAGAACCGTGGTAAGCTGTAACCACGAATTAATCGCCTTTAATCGTGGTTATATGACCTGCATACTTTTAAATTTTATTGGTAATTTAATTTTAATCCACTGTTTGCCACGCGATTTGTTATTATTTTACTCATAACTCGATAGTCATTACTACAGACTTTGTTAGAATAACTATTGTTCAACATCATCTCGGCACAAATCATTTCGGCCCAAAATTAACAAGGGTGGGGGGGGCAAATGCCCACCCTGCCCCCCACCAAATGACGCCACTGACCATACTCAGGCGCAGAGTTGACCTTGCCTCCTCTTTCTCTCTCTGTAAAGTACTTTGTCACACCGTTATCACGTAAAACGACTTCCACCGACCGTACAAAGTTTTTTGCCTATATAATATTTCTACAACAAAAACCGTCCACAGTTTGATCGCACGTTTCGCCGAAACAGCCGTTGGTTTGGTGGATTTAAAAATTTCTTAATTATTCTCATATACACACACGCCGTAATCGGAATTCGGGCACATCCGCACAATACGCTTTATCGGGAGACAGGACTTATAAAAAAAAATTTATAAAAAATTTCATCGTAAAACGTCATGTATTCAGCGTCGGCTCCGTTTGACGAGTACCTGCGAGGAGAGCAAATCAAATATCCGGAGCTCACTTTCGACGCCATTCAAACGTTAAAAGATAGCCTGAAGGACGACACGAACTGGAATCAAAATATATCGGGTCAGTATGTCCTCATCGCTGCATAGCTCGTCGTACGTTTCCAATACGAATTTCTATGATTATTATTAATTTTCGCGTTCACAGCACGGATCGCGTTTAAATAATAATTACATAAATATTAAAATCAATAATTTATATTTTATTAATAATAACAATTTTACAACTGTTTTTTTTTTGTATGTACGTATAAACTTAAATACGCGCAGTCGTTTCCCCTTACGCACTATCATCGTACCAAAGTCTCGGTATCAAAGAATTTAATTTTTTTTTTTTTTAATATTCATATAATGCTCGTAATTTTGCAAGCGTTAAATTACCACTATTACGATTTCTCCTTCGACATTTTGAATATGTGCGACGTAACTTATTCAAAAGTCAGCGTTTGCGATAATTCATTATCAAATGAATATTTCACTTTAACAATATCTGTAATATTTATCGGCTTTATTTGATATAAAGCTATTTTTTTTTTTACAGATAATCATATTTAATCTCCTTCGGAACAAAAAAAAAAAAAATTAAAATTATGTGGAATTTATTTTATTGATGAAATATATATATATTTTATATTTGTAACAGGCAATTTTTTATTGCAATCGTTTATACGAAATACGCGTATACATTAAAATTATTATTATATAGTAATAACTAATAATAGATAGATTTTTTTTTCAGATAAAAAATATTTAGCGTTTCTACACAGTTGTAATTTCGATCAAGAACATGCCAAAAAAACCGTTCAATATTTCTACAAGCTTTATTCGTGTACTCCACAAGTGTTTTGTGACTTGAATCCGTTAGCCGACAACGTAAAACAAAATCATAAATGCGTGTACGTATATTATGTTGCATTTAACCATGATCTATACACGGAACAATCGTTTTGAAATGGTAAATTAAAAAAAAGTCATGTGTCCAAAAAAAAAAAAATGAATCAAAATCAAAAATATAATTATATTCTCACTCAGGCCGGCTTACACAATTAGGGCGAAATTCGTTTGCAAATATTGTTGAAAGACACTGTTCTAATAAAAACTCCTAAATTGGATGGCGCGACAACGACGCCGTTTAATTTTGTGAACGCATATTTTCTGATTATTTATTTGTTATATTCGTCGCTTTGAATAATGCACATACATAATATAATAATATTGTTATTGATATCATGAAACGCAGTTGATATTAAGAGGACTGTGACATCAACTCGGGCGTTAAACTCATTGTGCGATAGATAAAATGTTTCTCGAATGATATTTACTACATAATTTTTTAATTTTTTTACACGCACATCTAGAGGAGAACTATTTATCCGTTTTGTATTTTTTTTTAATCGTTATCCTCAACATAAATACGTAATTTAAGTTACTCCTTCGTTCGATTTGTTTTTTAAATTATTTTTTATTTATTTATTAAACGTTACTGAGTAATGTTATCAAAAATAAAAACACTATGACGCAGATAAAATGCTTCTCTATATTATATTGTTAAAAATTTGAAAATCCTATACAGTAAAATATAGGAATCGAGAAAATTTTTTCCCGCATAAACGATTTTAAAAAATTAAAAAATAATACTAAAATAGAACTAATTTTTACAATGACTTTGGAAAAATATATTTAAATATTTCCACATTGTTAGAGGCAATCGATTTTATTATTTATCTCTTTCAAAACGTTGATCGAAAATCGTGCACGCGCGTGCGACCATCTTTTGATTACTGAAATGTCCGTATCCCGTCTGTTTTATTAATGACAAGCGGTAATAGGTAGGTTTCTCGAGAAGTCACACACACCAACAATTATTTATTACTCACACACTCTCATAGTAAATATGCTTGCGTATTTAAAATTGCCTATACAAAACTCCTTAGAAACGGACCGTTTCCGATCCCCTTAAATAATTGAACAGCTCGCACGCGCCTCCAGTGTATATGGCAACCGGAAATCTCAAGGCGCATTTTTTCGTATTATTACGATTCTTTTCGAATATTCGTATGTGTATTTAATGTAAATTTAGGCGTTGTTTTATTTCAAATCAGTACCACTGCGGTTCAAAATCGTTTCATCGGTAACATTTTGATCTCGATAATCTGTATTTAAAATACCGCAGTGTTCGAATTGTGGCGTGTGCAGGGTGACGGAGCTCCTCTACTATTTTTTTTTTTACTGGAACGAGAGGGACGTTACGAGGACTTAAGGGACTTTTACTATGTGAAAGTGGTGATTCCCCAATCATCACTTTCACAAAACAAAATTATATCGAAGTAAATTTCTTTGTAGAACGCTCTTTTTTTATTAGCAGAGCTCCACTCGATTCGAACACCGGTACACCGTAATAGATTAAATTATAATTTTTGTACACAGAAAACGATAAAATTCCGTTATTCCGCTGTGTGTTTACCATCTCGACGCTAATAATTATTGACGGACAAGGAGTTAAAAAAAAAAAAATGTATTATGTGTTGCGTGTGTATTACAAAGTGAAATTCGGTGTGTAGGTGTAGGTGCTGCGTGTGTCACATTTAAAGCATTTTGAACGGCGGCGCACCGTTTTGGAAATTTTTATTCGGATAAATTTGAGAAATCCGAACGTTTTTAACGATTCGTATTGTAAAAATCGTTTGTTAGTCATTCAAAACGTTTAATTTGCTTTTGGTTTGGTTTCGTCCTTTGTGCAGGAGCGTTTGTCAGTTGCCGTGCACTAACCTGGACAAGAACGTTCGCATACTGTACGTGCAGCTCAAAGACTACAGTCACGAATTGTTCGATTACGTGTCGTTTTTCAAATATTTCTTCATGTGGTTACATTACACCCTGACCACGTACGGGACTTGTGACGGGATAATTGTCGTAGCCGATTCCAGCGGACTGGGCTGGCGTCACATCGTTAAATTACCGCTCGGCCTTACCAGTAAAATGTTAAATTTCATAGAGGTACGTGTCAAAAACGATTCTTTTCTTCTTTAAATGATTTCAATTTAAATAATGTATTATTATTATTGTACAATACACGCGCCGACAGGTTAAAGAAAAAAGTAATCGGAGCTTTAAAATTTTTGTACGCTATGTAACATGTATACGCCCCGATACGAGAACGATTCCGTACGTTTTACCTTTTTGGGAATACGATTCCGTATGGTCATTTTCCCCATGAAATACGACACGATTGCGTATAAATTTGGGCGTAACGTTGTCAAATTTATATCGCTGTGTCTCGATAGCCAGGCGCATGTGTATTGTGCAGTTAATGTGTACAATCACGATTTAAGATCTTAAATCGTGGTAGAGCGCACACACGCCACGCGGTGTTGTGATGATGACAATTATTATCATGGATAAGTTTATCCAACATTACCTATACAAACCCCTTAAAAACCGTGCATTTGACGTTCTCTTACAAGTGATCCCACACTAGTGATTCGTATAGTTTATCACTATACATATACTACGATGTATGATACATGTCCTTGCGATGAATCGTGGCAACGTTGCATTAAAACACCATACGGAATCGTGTCGGAAAATAGGTATTGTCGAACGATGAGCGTACGGAATCGTGTTCTACCCTACGCGTCGTGCATCGGCACGAAATCGGGGAGTACTGCAGTGCAGTTGTGCGCAAAGTAATTTATCGCATAAACGTTAATCGAATTCCGATATTTCGAACAAGCAAAACAATCTATCCATCAGAAAAATAATATTTTTTTTTTGTGTACTCGACATTTGTTTTATCGCCTTTGATTTCTTACATTTTACTATCGTAGATACACAAAATAAATATTGTATTTGTAAACGGTCGAAATTGAAGCGTGTCGCAGTACATACCAAAAAAAAAAAACACATCTCTTACTCTCTGAACCAACGATTTCTACAATATTTGCACTTGATAGTCTTGTGTAGCTTTTATATTATATGCTGGTATTGACATATACGGTCGAATTGATCGAAAAACTCGGGTCGAAAACTAGGAAATTTTCATCATAATTTCCCGTATTTTATTTTCTCTTTCGTTTACACGCGTATGACTGTTTATAATAACAATATTGTAAGATACTTTTTTACGTGACGTTTTTTGTACAATATCCAAAGTAATAAATATTATACGCAATAATCATATTTTAACCGAGTGCAATTTGCAAGATTTAATAATAATAAGACGCTAACTAATATTTTATCATATATTCGATATTTTCTATTTTTTAGATGGGTCTACCGATCCGTATGAAAGAAATACACTTTTTAAACGCCGGAACGGCCGTACAAATGTTAATGAATATAGTAACGCGGTTTGCCAGCAACGATTTATTACAAAAGGTAATATATCATCTGCAGATATGCGTGTGATTAATCGTATACAATATAATTATAATTTATATTGAAATTAGCAGAATTTAGTATTAAATAAGCATTGCATTATTTCATGTCTAGTGATAATAGTATAAATATACTTGAAAAAAAAAATGAAATTTTCTTTTTGTCTCATAGATAAAAATTCATCCACCCGGTTCGGAGGATATTTTCAATCGCGTACCGAGAAGTATTTTGCCAGTAGAAATAGGAGGAACAGGAAAATCTCATAATTACTTTAATGGTGAGTATCGCACACACACTCACACACTTGAAAACCATACTAAAATGAATATAAACAATATTTGTATTTTTTTTTTCTAGATGAACTTTACAATAACATGATAAACAATAGCGATTTATTTCTTGAAGAAAACGTATTATAATCTCTTTCTCGAAGTTGCTAATTGTCTAGAGATTTATTTCTGGTGAAACAACTGAATACGATATTTATTATATTAATAAATTATCGATGTTATAATAAATAACGTTAATCAAACAGTTTGTAATGACGATTGTATTCAGTGGCGTGTTGAAGGGGTAATTTAGGTGCAATTGCTCCTTCAAAATTGGAGGTGGGCGGGTGGGTGGGTACTAAATAATAGGTACCGGGAAATGGATTTATTAGGTACTATTATATCGTAATACTATACACTCTGCCACTCAGTTGTCAGACAATCATAATATACTAGTTCATGGTTTGTAGTTATTAAACTTTATTTAATCATGGTTACTACATCATTAAACGCTAGATGTCAGAATTGAGAATGTGATCGAAGGATCAAGAATTCGATTCCCATCGAATCATAAAACGTTCTTCACGCGGTTCCTCTATTAATAATTCTTTATATATAATTTACAATACCTAACATCGTATTAACTGGATCCGTCAAAGAACAAAAAAAATACAAAATATACATAGACTAAGACTAATACCACTAATATTTCTCGCGAAGAAAACGATAAAACGTATCTGGCGAATGTCATTTGATAAAATAATTAGTCCGTCGTATTAGACGTATTACAATAATTATTTTAACAGATTTCTTATAAAAAAATTTAAAAAATTGTTCGTAAATCAATTTTCTTTTCTTGAAGTTTTCATTAAAACGTCAAAACGCAAAGCAGGTAAATATTAATATAATATACTGTTTTACATTATACTATTAGTGTTACCTATATTATATTATTAACAAATATGAACGATTCAATTTAGTATTATTTACGCTCGAAATGAATACAACTGCACATCATATTCGCTGTATCATCGACCAGAGAAAATATTGACACAGTCAACTGCATGTATAGATTTTCATTAATAATAAAAATAAAACACATTTTATATCACCAAATTTTTTGTTTTTATTTCATTTAATGATCTCAAATGTTGTCTAACGTTTATACGTTACTGATGTACTGAAAATTCTTTGTATTGATCAAAACAGATCGAAAAGAGTTTATTTTGCACACGATTCCTGCAATTTATTGTCATTTCCGTAGTATAACTACATATAATATTCAATTATTTCGATTGAAATAAAACGTTTAATCTCCCAATACCGTAACAAAACAATAGCAACGGAAATATAGTTTATTAGTTTTCCTCGCGAAACAACGCTTTTTCGAGGAGGTAGTCGTATGTCAGTCAGTCAGCTTAGGTGTATGTTTGCACGCGTGTTCTTCGGTAATTCGTGGGCAGTAAATTCTGCAGAGTGCCGGTAATGATATCGATATTTATTCGGTTCAAAACGTGTATGTAAACAACAGTAAAATATACGTATACGTTTCTATTGTATTTTCGGCGTTTCATATAGTATTATGAAGTGTTTACTATCATAAATTTTATAAATCATTAAATTAAAAATGTTATTATACAGTTATAGACGTTATTAGTGTCTAATGTTAAAAGTATGCATTTATATGTAAAATCAAACGTTTTTCTCGCGATAAATTGAATTTAAACTTAAAAATTGAATTAAATCAGTAATGAAACGGAGGAAAAAACATTAAAATAGGATCTACAAAATTATGATAATACATTGAAAAAACTTAAATACGATAAAAAAAAAAAAAAAAAAATGAACGTTCTACCTTGAATTATTCTCTACATTAAATTATGGAGAACTCGACACTTGTTTAGCAAGTCCGATGTTACCTTCTACAAGTAGTTATTTTTTCCACACGCGAGTTATTAATAATTTTAATAGAATTATTTGCGTTTTTTCATCGCATTATACTTTTAAATGTGTAAAATAAATTTTAATATTTATGTAGCTCCTTATTAAAGAACAATAAAAACGCTTCACTGACGCATGTGTCGTAATTACTAGGTCCATCGATTTCTATAGGTACATTTCCCAGGCCATTCTCCAAATCATAATATTATTGTGTACTAACTATTTGTTACGTTTGTAAAGGTATTTGTGAAGGAAGCACTTGCGTTCGTAAAGTAAAATCCAAAATATTAAAACATTATCAAAATGAGGTGGGAGCAGGTGACCATCGGTCAACATTTCGGATTCGTACATTTTAACAATCCGTAATCGTTTGTAGGCAATGGAAAAATGTTCGTTTTTTAAAGCGAAACAAAACAATTAATTATGAACATACGTCGTGGCAAGTCATCCTAGGATTTTCGAAAAATTATTTTGAACGATAGACAAACCCATATTATTATAATTTATAATAGTCATTTATTCGGCTATTTATATACATACATAATAGAAAGTACAAAGCGTTTTATTCGATATATTTTATTTTTAACCTCGCTAATTAAAACCCAGTAAAAGTCACAATTTAATTAAACACATTTTCGGTATAACAAAACTCGTTATAGCTATTAAAAACCTATTTCAATAATCATAGATTGTATAAAAAAAAAAAAATACGTTTAATTTAAAATTATAATATTATATTAAAACGGTATTCAATTAGTGTATAAAATACGTTGTATTGTGAATATTACAGTTATTTCTCGTCGTTTTTGATTTTGGATTCTTAACCTTCTTCAAAAGACCATTTCTTTTTTTTCCCGTACCTAAGATTTTGGCATAAATTCTTCTTCTGGAACATACACACCTTTTGCACGCGTTGTCCCACATCTATAATTTTCCATTATTTATTCCGGCCTTTCTATGTTGATGGAGAACGTATTCTTTATTTAACTTTCACTTCTTACAATGCCAAAAAAAAAAAAATTCGTTAATTTCAAAAGCCCACCAATTTCCTCAACTTACGGTCCTATTTTTTAATTTTTTTACCATAATTATAAACTTTATTAATTTTAAGCTAGAATTTTTCATTTTATTTTTTTAATATTTAATAACTATTATCTAGATTTATTTTATTGTTTTCGTCCCTATTTAAACAGTTAACAATATGCGCAATCGTTGAGTTACATTTCGAAAAAAAAATCAAAAATACGCAATGTGCTTATATACTTATTGCATACAATATTATTGTGTAAAGATGTGTTGACAATATTGTTTTGGCACGTGTTTATGGTATTTGATTTTTGTGTTGACTTGTTACTACATAATCATTGGTTATATTGATAGCCGATAAGTAATTGAAAAATGAAATTAAAATACTGGCGAGTCAATTAAACGATACAATTATTTGCTATGATAATATTTCGTTTAATACGTAAATAAATATAAATATTTAAAAAAAAATTGTATTGGCCATATAAAACCTAATGCGGGCTTGTCATGTGTGTACAAATTGTGTATACATATATTATATAAAATTTATTTTCATTAAATTACAAGTCGATTTAATATAGAATAGACTAGAAAAACTGGTGTGTAAAAAAAAAAAGATTAATCGACTGGTTTTCATGAAAACCCCGGTCTTAATAAATCAATTTTGTTCGAAAAAATTTTCTGACAATAATATACGCAGTGGTTAATCGTGGTTTAGTTTTTGTTTTTTCATTAAATATTTCGGCGTAGGTAATTTAACTTTTTTACAGTAATTACGAACAAATTTTACGTTACGGCCAAAAAAAAAAAAAAGTAACAAAGCATTACTCACTATAAATTTTGGACACTTATAATTCTTAAAAAAAAACTTTATTATAATTTATACCCAATTAAAAAATAGAACACAAAATTGCGGAAAAGAAAAATATTACGTGAAATAGTGCAATACAAAATGAATTACGTACTTGGAGCATACTTATGATGAGTTTACGTATTACAATATTGTTTTGTTAGTATTATAATTAAACACAAACCCAAATTGATGGAAATTACTGGTTTTCAGCTGGTTACTGTCAGTATATTTAATTCCCGGCAGAAATAATACGTTTAATATATAATGATATGTAATATTATGACTTGCGAATACCGCGATTATTTGGTGTTTTTTTATTTCTTGTAGTAATTCTAGAGATATTTATCATTTGAACATTGTACTCGAATAATCGTACGAGTTATTATAATAGCCGGTACTATTATATTAATAATATTTTACTAATTGTACATTTTTCGAATGGATAATAATCAGTCGTCAAGTCTTTCGTTTTAATTTTATAGTTTTTAATGCTGCAGCGTACAAACTGCGTCTCGAAAACACGTTTTTAAACGAGTCTTGGATCATTTCTGAGGCATACGAAGTATGAGTCTCGAGAGACTATCGCGTATGCAAAATTATGGGTCTGGTCAGTCGGATCTGCATTGCCTGACTTAACGCCGATAGAAGGCACTGACCTTAGAAAATATACGCAGTTGTGCGAGAAAAAAAAAATTATATACAGGTAATACACTTTTTTTTTTTAACGCGTGCACATACATTTTTTACAAAACGAAGTGATGACCAATGTTGTAAAATTTATTTAAAGACATAACTGTTCTATATTACTTTCGTCATAATGATTTATAAATTATATACTGTAATTAATTGCATTAAAAATGTAAATTATTTTGGAGTTGCTAGTATATGTATAATTTTTTTTGAGTGGTCTGGTTTCAACCATGATCCAAAATTCCCAGTATAATCTACGTACCTGTAAAACCTGTTGGCTAAACACAACGCATAAAAGAGGAAAAAATCGAGTTATTATTTACTGTTTATTGTTATGAAATTTCTATGCTTTTTTTATATCATACAAAAAAAAATAAAAATAGTTTTCTTCCCGTTTTTGTAGACTAACGTGGTACTGGTACACTAACGAGTGAATCACGTTTATACATTTATTCCAACGCATTTTTAGATTCTGAGCGAAGCGAAAAAGCTATTGGTTTTACAATGATGATTGTTTTTATATATTTCTTTTTTTTTCTGTGTACAAATTTTCGATTAGAAAGAATTTCTCGGATGATCTCGTCATGCCTTACGTTCCGGTAACCTAAACTAAACTGTAGCAAATTATATTTAGCTGGTACTTTATTTGAAACGTATTTCGATTTTCTCTGTAGTTTACTGAAAACATTAACCTAATCAAACCTAGCCTAACCTTGATATACGTAAAAAAATGTCAAAGAATTCCTTCCGGCTTTGGACTGTTTATAGCAATTATTATACGTCGAACTTTTTAAGTAATAAATGAGGTAATATTCGGTTTAAAGAGCTGAAAATTTTATACAACATAGATCCTACGTATTAATTCAACTGTATTAAAAAAAAATCTTGAAAAAATCCTGAGTCACATTTTTTCCTTCTTATTACAAATATAAAATTCCCAATAAATATTACGGCATTGAAGCTCCGCTCAGTATCGTTTTATTGAACGCAGCAACGCTGTTTATCGTTTATCATTCACTTAAGCGACATATAATCCACAACACCCGCGGCTGGCTACTCTTTTTTTTTTTTTTTTAATTTTTCAATTTTTGCGCGTACGGGTCGCGGAAAATCGGCAGCGGACGAGCGCAATGAAAATGTGAGATTTAGATTTTACACTCGAGGACGAGATTAAGCTGTGACTTGTGAGGTAGACGATATTGCTAAGGGGAAAGAAAATGTTGGAAATTTATATCTTAGGTATTAAAAAATTTTTTTATAATAATATATCTAGGTACATACTTCTTTAAACACACACGTCACGCACTCGTGTAAATATTCCGTTTTAACCATGTTCAGGCGCAGAGTTGACCTTGCTCTCTCTCTCTCTCTGTAAAATACTCGACACACCATTATAACGTAAAACGACTTCCACCGACCGTACGAAGGTTTTCGCCTATATAATATTTCTACAACAAAAACCGTCCACAGTTTGATCGCACGTTTCGCCGAAACAGCCGTTGGTTTGGTGGATTTAAAAATTTCTTAATTATTCTCATATACACACGCCGTAATCGGAATTCGGGCACATCCGCACAATACGCTTTATCGGGGGGCAGGACTTATAAAAAAAATTTATAAAAAATTTCATCGTAAAAAGTCATGTATTCAGCGTCGGCTCCGTTTGACGAGTACCTGCGAGGAGAGCAAATCAAATATCCGGAGCTCACTTTCGACGCCATTCAAACGTTGAAAGATAGCTTGAAGGACGACACGAACTGGAATCAAAATATATCGGGTCAGTATGTCCTTATCGCTGCATAGCTCGTCGTACGTTTCCAATACGAATTTCTATGATAATTAATTTTAGCGTTCACGGCACGGATCGCGCGTAAATAATAATTATATACAAATTAAAATCAATAATTTATATTTTATTAGTAATAAAAATTTTTCAACTGTTTTTTTTTTATGTACGTAGACTTAAATACGCGCAGTCGTTTCCATTCTTACGCACTATCATCGTACAAAAGTATCAAAGAATTTAATTTTTTTTTTTTATAATATTCATATAATGCTCGTAATTTTGCAAGCGTTAAATTACCACTTTTGCGATTTCTCCTTCGACATTTTAAATATGTGTGACGTATCGCGTCATGGACTTATTCAAAAGTCAGCGTTTGCGATAATTCATTTGAATATTTCACTTTAACAATATCTGTAATATTTATCGGCTTTTTTTAGTATAAAGCTTTTTTTTGTACAAACAATTATATCTAATCTCCTTCGGTACAAAAAAAAAAAATAAAATCATGTCGAATTTATTTCATCGAAGATATACAAAATTTTTTATTTTCAACAGAAATTTTTTATTGCGGTCGTTCGTACGAAATACGCGTATACATTAAAATTACCATCATTATAATAATAGATAGATTTTTTTTCAGATAAAAAATATTTAGCGTTTCTACACAGTTGTAATTTCGATCAAGAACATGCCAAAAAGACCGTTCAATATTTCTACAAGCTTTATTCGTGTACTCCACAAGTGTTTTGTGACTTGAATCCGTTAGCCGACGACGTAAAACAAAATCGTGATTGCGTGTAAGTACATTATGTTGCATTTGACCATGATCTATGCACATAACAATCGTTTTGAAATTGTAAATTAAAAAAAAAAAGTCATGAACCCCCCCAAAAAAATGAATCAAAATCAAAAATATTATTATATTCTCATTCAGGCCGACCTACACAATTAGGGCAAAATTCGTTTTGCAAATATTGTTGAAAGACCCTGTTCTAATAAAAACTCCTAAATTGGATGGCGCGACAACGACGCCGTTTAATTTTGTGAACGCATATTTTCTGATTATTTATTTGTTATATTCGTCGCTTTGAATAATGCACATGCATAATATAATAATATTGTTATTGAAATCATGAAACGCAGTTGATATTAAGAGGACTGTGACATCAACTCGGGCGTTAAACTCATTGTGCGATAGATAAAATGTTTCTCGAATGATATTTACTACATAATTTTTTAATTTTTTTACACGCATATTTAGAGGAGAACTATTTATCCGTGTTGTAATTTTTTTAAATTGTTATCCGCAACATTAATACGTAATTTAAGTTACTCCTTCGTTCGATTTTTTTAAAAAAAAATTTTTTATTTATTTATTAAACGTTACTGAGTAATGTTATCAAAAAAAAACACTACGCTACAAAAAATATGCTTCTCTATATTATATTGTTAAAAAATTGAAAATCCTTTACAATAAAGTATGATTCGAGAAAATTTTTTCCCCACAAAACGATTTGAAAAAATTAAAAAATATACTAAAATAGAACTAATTTTTACAATGACTTTTAAAATATATATGTAAATATTTCCACATTGTTAGATTTTTATTATTTATCTCTTTCAAAACGTTGACATGTGCACGCGCGTGCGACCATCTTTTGATTACTGAAATGTCCGTATCCCGTCTGTTTTATTAATGACAAGCGGTAATAGGTAGGTACACCGAGAAGTCACACAGACCAATAATTATTTATTACTCACACACTCTCATAGTAAATATGCTTGCGTACTTAAAATTGCCCATACAAAACTCCTTAGAAACGGACCGTTTCCGATCCCCTTAAATAATTGAACAGCTCGCACGCGCCTCCAGTGTATATGGCAACCGGAAATCTCAAGGCGCATTTTTTCGTATTATTACGATTCTTTTCGAGTATTCGTATGTGTATTTAATGTAAATTTAGGCGTTGTTTTATTTCAAATCAGTACCACTGCGGTTCAAAATCGTTTTATCAGTAACATTTTGATCTCGATCTGTATTTGAAACACCGCAGTGTTCGAATTGGGCTGTGTTCCGGGGGACGGAGTTTCCCTACAATTTTTTTTCTTTTTACTGGAAAGGGATGGACGGTACGAGGAATTAAGGGACTTTTACTAAACAAAATTATATCGAAGTAAATTTCTTTGTAGAACGCTCTTTTTTTTTATTAGCGGAGCTCCTCCCGATTCGAACACCGGTACACCGTAATAGATTAAATTATATTTTTTGTACACAGAAAACGATAAAATTAAGTTATTCCGTTATGTGTTTACGATCTCGATGTGTTGCGTGTGTAGTACGAAGTGAAATTCGGTGTGTAGGTATTTATTGTCGCCCTAAACGATAATACACGCGTTGCTTGTGTCACGTTAAAAGTGTTTTGATCGGCGGCACACTGTTTTGGAAATTTTTATTCAGATAAATTTGAGAAATCCGAACGTTTTTAACGATTCGTATTGTAATAATCGTTTGTTAGTCATTCAAAACGTTTAATTTGCATTTGGTTTGGTTTTGTCTTGTGCGCAGGAGCGTTTGTCAATTGCCGTGCACTAACCTGGACAAGAACATTCGCATACTGTACATACAGCTCAAAGACTACAGCCACGAAATGTTCGATTACGTGTCGCTGTTCAAATATCTCTTCATGTGGTTACATTACACCCTGACCACGTACGGGACTTGTGACGGGATAATTGCCGTAGTCGATTCCAGCGGACTGGGCTGGCGTCACATAGTAAAATTACCGCTCGGCATTACCAGTAAAATGTTAAATTTCATGGAGGTACGTGTCAAAAACGATTCTTTTCTTCATTAAATGATTTTAATTTTAATAATATATTATTATTATTATACAATACACGCGCCGACAGGTTATAGAAGAAAAGTAATCGGAGCTTTAAAATTTGTGTACGCTACGAGACATATATACGCGACGGGACGAGAACGATTCCGTACGTTTCACCTTTTTGGGAATACGATTCCGTATGGTCATTGTCCCCATGAAATACGACACGATTCCGTATAAATTTGGGTGCAACGTTGTCAAATTCATGTCGCTGTATCTCGATACCCATGCGCTCGTGCAGTTAATATGTGTACAGTCACGATTTAAGATCTAAAATCGTGGTAGAGTGCACACACGCCACACGGTGTTGTGATGATGACAATTATTATCATGGATAATTTTATCCAATATTGCCTATACAAACCTCTTAAAAACCGTGAATTTTACGTCCACTTACAAGTGATCCCACACTAGTGATTCGTGTAGTTTATCACTATACATATACTACGATATATGATGCATGTCCTTGCGATGAATCGTGGCAACGTTGCATTAAAACACCATACGGAATCGTGTCGGAAAATAGGTATTGTCGAACGATGAGCGTACGGAATCGCGTTCTACCCTACGCGTCGTGCACCGGTACGAAATCGGGGAATACTGCAGTGCAGTTGTGCGCAAAGTAATTTATCGCATAAACGTTAATCGAATTCCGATGTTTCGAGTAATCTAAACGATCTATCGATCAGAAAAATAATGACTTTTATTTTGTGCGTACTCGACATTTGTTTTACCACCGTTGATTTCTCGCATTTTACACGCGTAGATACACAAAATAAATATTGTATTTATATTTATACAAATATTATAACATTAATTTATTTAAATATTATATTTATATAAACGGTCGAAATTGAAGCGTGTCGCAGTACATACCAAAAAAAAAAAACACAACTCTTACTCTCTGAACCAACGATTTCTACAAAATTTGCGCTTGATAGTCTTGTGTAACGTTCATATTTTACCCTGATATATTATGTGGTCGAATTGACCGAAAAAGTCGGGTCAAAAACCAGGACATTTTCATTAAAAGACTTAAAAATAATAAGACACTAACTAATATTTTATCATATATTCGATATTTTCTTTTTTTTAGATGGGTCTACCGATCCGTATGAAAGAAATACACATTTTAAACGCCGGATCGGCCGTACAAATGTTAATGAATATAGTCACGCGTTTCGCCAATAACGAATTATTACAAAAGGTAATATATCTGCTGCAGATATGCTTGTGAATAATCGTATACAATATATTTATAATTTATATTGAAATTAACAGAATTTAGTATTGAATAAGCATTGCATTATTTCATGTCTAGTGATAATAGTATAAATATACTTGAAAAAAAAAAAATTAAATTTCCTTTTTGTCTCATAGATAATAATTCATCCACCCGGTTCGGAGGATATTTTCAATCTCGTACCGAAAAGTATTTTGCCAGTAGAAATAGGAGGAACAGGAAAATCTCATAATTACTTTAATGGTAAGTATCGCATACACACACACACACACACACACACACACTTAAAACCCATACTCAAATTAATATAAACAATATTTGTATTTTTTTTTATAGATGAACTTTACAATAACATGATAAAAAATAGCGATTTATTTCTTGAAGAAAACGTATTATAATCTCTTTTTCGAGGTTGCTAATTGTCTAGAGATTTTTTTCTGGTGAAACATCTGAACACGATATTTATTACATTAATAAATTATCGATGTTATAATAACGTTAATCAAATAGTTTGTAATGACGATTGTATTATATACATACTCGCTCGTTAATTTTATAAAATTTTTTGTAAGTTAAAAAAAGTAGGCTTAGACAAATCAAGAAATTGTTATACTGCAGTATCTGTTAGACGTTTCGAAACAGAAAAATGTCTAGAAGTGTTCGTATAAAAAATAATATATATTTTAAATGAGTGGCACAAAAATTGTATGTTTTAATAATAATGTGTTTTTTTTATACATAAATAAATATATATGTAATATATTTTTTTTATTAATTACGAGTAGTAATTTATAGATTTTATTTATTTATTTTTTCATGTTTATGTTATAATCATACATGTTAAGAATACTTTTTTTTTGTATTCCGAATACGTATTCGAATACTTCAGTTGAATTGTATTCAAAATACGTATTCGAATACTTTTTCTTAAATGTATTTAAATACAAATACAAATACTTCTGAAAAGTATTCCGAATACTTTATGAATACTTTTAAATTTTGTAACTTGTTAACTTTTTAATAATTTTTATTGTATCTTCAATTCAATCTGGGTCGTTCAATATTTTTATCACGAGTTTGATTGTCCCAATTTGATTTATTATAATTATTTGTGTTGGGTTCATTATTATTAAATCTGTCACTATATTATTGTTGATATATTTTTTATACCGGTTATTAGTGTTTAAATTTTCGTTATTATTAGTAATTCTTATGTTGTTAAGCTGTTCTTTTAAATCGATACACATTACTTTTTTTTAATATTGAATTTTTTTTTTTTTTTGCTTACAAAATATTCAATAAAATAAAACAATTATAATACACACGCATATATTATAAGAGATAATAAAAAAGTGTTATCGATGTGGGCGATGTGGCGATAAGACTACTTTTTTAAACTAGCTCAGTTTAAAGTATTATATTTATTAATGGGTTTTTTTTAGAAAAAAACGAAAGTAATATTTTGTCAATTGATGTACTAAAATCTATAATTTACCCACAGTTTAGGTTATGTACCCAAAAGTTACGTTCAGACGGCGAGTACTCGATTCGATTTTTTTCACGTACACGATTTTATCGAATACGAGACGATGTTTCACGCGGGACTAATTGTCTATTAGATTTTTTTCACGTATACGGGTTTTGAGCATAGCTGGAAGTATACGCACACGGTCTTAGTACTCACCATATTCTTGTCTCTTTTTTTCCCCAAATTTTGAATTCGGTATAAATTTTATTTAAATGTCTTCCACGAATTTTGTGTGACAGCTTTATTTTTATAAATGTCCAATGATTTATCCCAAAAATTAGGCCGTTCTTCAATTCTTCGATTGACGTCTTCCATCTTGAAAAGATCAGAACAAGTTCTTATATTTGACGCACGACAATAGACAATATTGTGAAACATCGAAAACTAGTTCGAAATTCGGGAAATTTTTGTTCGCGTGAACGACACAAAAATATAAAAATAAGCATTAATTTATCACGTATTAGATAAAGACGTATATTCGAGATTTTTCAAATAGTAATGACAAGTTCGTATACGGTCGTACGGGAATAAAAATTTCACAAATACGAGATTTTACCGTATGGTTCTAGACGTTCTAGTGTGAACGTACTCAGGCCCGTGCTGGCTGCCCTTATATATATATATAAGGGCGCCAAAAAAAATGTTTTTTTTCATTTTCGATGTCTAAATATTACCGATTAAGAATCTCAATTGGTTTATAAAACAACAAACCGTATGAAAACAAAACGGCAATGACGACACCAAAATGTCTATGCGACTATAAACGGTGTACCTATTATATATATATGAAAGAAAAAAATTTTTTTAATAATATTATATCATTGAATTTTATCCAGTTGTAATTGGAAAATGATCGAAGTCAATATTTCTCCAAAATCTATTTAATAGACTCTTAATAATAATAGTTGTTAGCACTTCGCAGTCCGCACGCATGTCGTGTATTAATTTCTTGATAAATTTAATGGGCGCATTGTGCCTCGTAACCTTAAAGGGCGCATCGTACATCTGCCCGGTTGCCCGGTGGGCCAGTACGGGCCTGAACGTACTATAATATAATGCTCATTACCACTGTTCTATTCAATAAAATCCCGGGAAAAATATCGTCGTCTGAACGTATAGCCATAATAGTTACGAGACATCTATGAACTAACACAAATACAATAATTATTACCGAATATATAAAAACGTGTATTTCCCGCCCGTATTATTACAGTGGACGATTTTGACAATAACAATAAAATATTATTAAATGATCTTCTAATAATTATGATAAAATTCCACATAATAATGAAATAAACTGATGGTCAAAAAAAAAATAGTTATATATGCCCGACTTTAACCACTTCATGCTAGGTTGTTATTTAACACTGACAGTCGCTAAATATCAAAGATGTAATATTTTATAAATCTAAGCACAACTACAGTGTGAAACTGTTATTATTTATTGATATTTCGTTACGTTCAGAAAAGTATTTTAATTTCGAATACAAATACCAAAAAAAAAAAAAGTATTTAAAAAGTATTGAAAATACTCTAGATCATTTGTATTCGAAAAGTATTCAAAATACCGAAAAAAAGGTTTGAATACTTTTATTCGAATACTTAACGTGTCTGGTTATAATATATACTCCGAAATTTATTTATACCGTGTACCGTGTACGCATTATAATATTATCGTGAGTATTTTTTTTTTCACGTATCTACAATAATAATTTTTAATTTCATTAGTCCGACCGCGTTCCTTTATCGAAATAAAAAAGATTAAGTCATACAAAACTGAATTTACTGCCATATAATACATATATTGTACATATATATTATATATATATATAATGGAATAATAAACTCAATTTGTCGTCTCCGATGCGAGGTTAATTATTATTCGTCGAACCTATATATAAGCTGTATATTATTATATGCAAATATATTTTATACACGTATGTATAGATAATGAATTTCAATTGATCGTTAACCTTTTTTTTACTGACGACCAATAAATTTCGTTTCGATTTTAATGGGTCTAACTGCAGTTCTTATATAGGGAACGGGGACATTTGGTGTGTTACGATTTTAGATTGTTTTGACGTTGGTCAATAAAACCAATGTTACACACGCGCATACGAGCATTTATAGTACCTACTTTAATAATATCAGTAATGTCAAAGGCAATCCAAATTTAATTCAGCCACGGTTAACAATATATTTTCTCATCGAATCATCAAACGTTCTTCACGCGTTCCTCGATTAATAATTCTTTACATATATAATTTACAATACCTACCATCCAGTAGCGTATCTAGGATTTTTCCACGGGAGAGGATATACAAATTTTAACAGATATTTTTAATGTATTCATTATACACATACATTGATATTATTATATACACGTTGTATCTTGTATGTAAACAAACATTTGTCATTTGTGTACAAAATTTGATTTATTTATTTATTTTTTCAAAATTGAATTTAATATCATTCATTTTCGTTCATACAATTATCGAAATATTGTTTTTTAATAACCTCCCGGGGGGGATATGACCCCCATATCCCCCGTAAATACGCCACTGCTACCATCGTATTGACTGGATCCGTCAAAAAACAAAAAAATACTAAATATATGTATAATAAAACTAATACCACTAATATTTCTCGCGAAGAAAACCGTAAAACGTATCTGGCGAATGTTGTAAGCCGGGTTTTCTAAGTCCGGTTACAAATTATTTGTGAGTGGTGAGTTGAGTTCAAAACACGATTAAAGAATAAAAACAATAATATAATTTGTATTTTAAAACAATATCGTATATATTTTGAAGTTTGGGCTACAGACACTGAGTGAACACGTCCAGCACCAAATCTCAACTGTCTTTCTATTATACGTATTGATATATATATATGTATTATTACAATAATATTATTCTTAATGGATATATGATTCATTCTGGCGAATGTCATTTGATAAAATAATTAGTCCATCGTATTAGACGTATTACAATAATTATTTTAACAGATTTCTTATAAAAAAAATTAAAAAAATTGTTCGTAAATCAATTTTCTTTTCTCGAAGTTTTCATTAAAACGTCAAAACGCAAAGCACGTAAATATTAATATAATATACTGTTAACGTTTTATTTTACATATTATATACTAATAGTGATATATATATGTTATTAACAAATATGAGCGATTCAATTTAGTATTATTTACGCTCGAAATGAATACAACTGCACATCATATTCGCTATATTATCGACCAGAGAAAATATTGACACAGTCAACTGCACGTATAGATTTTCATTGATAATAATAAAAATAAAACACATATTTTTATATCACCAAATTTTTTGTTTTTATTTCACTTATTAATCTCAAATGTTGTCTATACGTTTATACGTTTCTGATGTACTGAAAATTCTTCGTATTGATCAAAACAGATCGAAAAGAGTTTATTTTGCACACGATTCCTGCAATTTATCGTCATTTCCGCAGTATAACTATATATAATATTCAATTATTTCGATTGAAATAAAACGTTTAATCTCCCAATACCGTGACAAAACAATAATAGCAACGGAAATATAGTTTATTAGTTTTCCTCGCGAAACAACGCTTTTTCGAGGAGGCAGTCGTCGTATGTCAGTCAGTCGGCTTAGGTGTATATTTGCACGCGTGTTCTTCGGTAATTCGTGATGGGCAGTAAATTCTGCAGAGTGCCGGTCATGATATCGATATTTATTCGTTTCAAAAACGTGTATGTAAACAACAGTAAAATATACGTATACGTTTCTATTGTATTTTCGGCGTTTCATAAAGTATTATGAAGTATTTACTATCATAAAGTATGCACGGTTCTGTCACAGGGTAAACCGCTATAGCGTTGTTCAGCTCATTTATCAAAACTACTGAATTTATTAGACACCCTTCTCGTATTATGTAATCATGTGACCGTCGATTCGATCATGCAGTTACGCCGGCCGGACTGCCCGAAGTATTGTATAAATACTCGTCGGACAGAAAATGTGTTCGATAGTTATTTTTTTTCTTCGTTTTCTTTTAACGTGAACAGTTGTCGTTTATAGTTTCTTTAAAAGGCATTAGACGCGTACTGCGTCGAATTGTGGAATTCAGTGGCGGACGCTAAGACAGTATCATTTCTGTTGTTCCGTTCTGAAGACGAAGACAAATTTTTAAAAAAAAAAAACCCCCCGAAACAGAGTAAAAATCAAAAAGAAACGCGTTAGTAATCGATACGAGAGTAGATTGTTGAACTGTGTAGAAATAGATGTATTTTTATGATGAAGGCGATATCAATATTATTGGAATTACCATTTAAGGGGATTGAAAGCGGGTATTTTCTCTCTTTGTCTTACACACATGAAACATAGCAAAATAGACGTTTCGTACTTCCAACGTACCGATCGATCTAATGGTGCGATAAGAAATTTGAAAACAGATTTGAATTCCTCTTGAATTTTACTACAAAACGACTTTCCCACTTTTTTTATTTTTTTTTTTTAAGACCTTCAAAATGAATTATTAACAATTTTTTTTAATTTTTCGGTTAATTTTTAAGGGTTTATGAAAAAAATGAAAAAAGTGGGAAAGTCGTTTTGTAGTAAAATTCACGAGGAATTCAAATCTGTTTTCAAATTTTTTATCGCACCAATAGATCGATCGGTACGTTGGAAGTACGAAACGTCTATTTTGCTATGTTTCATGTGTGTAAGACAAAGAGAGAAAATACCCGCTTTAAATCTCCTTAAGTATAATTAACTGGACCGGAAAAAAACCACGTATAAGAAAATGATATAAACTAATATTCTTAAAACGTTTTAATTACGAACTTTAAAATCAACGATGTTTAACAGTAACGAATAATCGATTTATTCGCTAATTCATTTGGAAAAAAAACATTTTTTTTTTATTTAATTATTTTGTATAAATTATTCTATTATATACGCGTATACGGCGGATTCGCTACGGTAAAGATTTTATAAAAGAGAAAAATCTCAAAATATTGCCAATGTTTTTATTAAGTATTTTAATTCGATTCCGAGATTAACGCATCGTTTACTTATATAAAAAAAAAAAATTGTGAAAGCTACTTGGAACGTTTCGCAGACAAATATTTTAGTATTCGCGTTCGCAATATTATAATAATACCTATTTTGAATGGGAAACGCGATAGAATTTTATTGGAAATAAATTCCGTTTTAAAAAAGCTAATAATATATAAATAGTATAATTTATATTGATGTACTGCACGTGTGTACTGCGGTGAATTCGAAGGCAAAACGCGATTATATATTATTATTATAGTAAATTCGGTCGCCTCGCTTGAAAACACACACGAACACGCGCACTTTTAATATAGTATTTTAACCTATTTTTAAACTAGTAGGATCGGTTGTTAATAAATTAATTTTTTTTTTTTTACTCGTCTCGTATAATATAAACAGTCAAGTTTATAAAAATAAATACACCGCGTTTTATATATATACTTTATACGTATATCGCAGTGTGTATTTTAGACGTTTTTTATACGCGTAAAATATTTTAACTATAGTTTCGAGCTTTCGTATTTAATTTTTTTATTCGTTTTCAACGTTTTTGTGCAGCGAGAAAGGGTCGTCGATATCCGCGATAGATAGAAAATTGAACGTAGACCTTACAACGCGAAACGAGTCAATTTTTTTTTTCATCCAATTTCCAAGTGGTATTTGTAAAAATCAGGCGATAAAAATGCGTTAGTTATTGTATTTTTTTTTTTTTTACTCGAATTTCCATCTTATAAACAGGACAACGTGGCTACAATATTTTCGAATTCTTACGCAAATCTTTATCAGATAAATATTATAAATCACATATTTTCATTTCTGTTGTATTTTGAACACATCCACCTACGCTTGTTATACTCGTTTATATGTTTACGAATAACGTGTACGTATTCATACGAACCGCACCTACGCGCTTTTGTTTTTTTTTTGTTTTCGTCCGTTTGCTTCTTTTTTTTTTTTGTATCGCGTATTTCTTTATTTTACTCGTTATATTCGGTTATATTATATAATATAACGTTCTGCCTAACAATATGTAAAAATAGAGTAATCGTATTTTTCCGGAATTCATTGGTGGGAAAAAGGAGAACGGCGTATAGGACGGTGCTTGCCGAGATATTTTAAATGTCCGTATGTTCGGGGAAAGACGAAACGATTCCAGTTGCAGGTCCGTTATAAAAATTGTCCCGCTTTTCGATTCAAAAGTTTTTCCGCTTCGTTTTGTGATCAACGTTTGAAATGTAATATTTGAACGGCGACAACGTGTACTGAGCGAGTTATACAGGGTGGCGGAGCAAAAACGACCACATTTGAGATAAGCGTATAACTTTGGGAGGGAACGTCGCGCAATATTGCCGAACGTCTCATTGCGTGTAGTAGGTACGTGACGGGAAGTTCAGTTGCAATGGCAAAGTGGAGTATTTAATATCGCTCGTAAGCCCCTTGGTTTAATATGAAGTCAAAAAATACATATCAATAAAAAACAATTCGTTATATAGGGTGTCCCAGATTCATGGGCGGAGTGACTCGAAAATTCTTACCGAGCAAATAAGATTTTTCCGGGCCACTTATACGAAAAAAGTTGATTTTTTTTTTCTCGGACTAGCGCCTTCTGTTTCCATATAGAGTTAATACAGGTTAATAAAAAAAAAATCTGCGGTGAAGTTAGAATTCGGTGGTCGGATTTAGTTTTTAAGTTATAGCAATTTTAAATTTGACAATTTTACCGCGTTTCTTTAATAGGTTTATTTTTTTCCGTTTTTCGGCTCGTATTATAATAGTCCAACGGATAAATACCACGTGTACGGTTCGGGGTTCGAACCTCTGTTGTCAAACCAATTTTTGCATTATTTTCTTTTATACATTATATAATAATACAAGGCGAAGATTTCAAAACTGGTGGAGACATAGCGTTCAAAAATATTGGTATAAAAAAAAAAAAATATGGGGCCCCGGCCGCATTCGCGGCCTAGCGGCCATGGCCAGGCCGACCCTGGGCAACCGCCGACCGATTTTAAAATGAGTTAAGGATTTTCGGGAACGTGGTAATGTGGCCCCAAAGATCCTTAGACGTGTTCCCCATATAGTGACACCAGAAAATATAGCACGTGTTCAAGTTTCTGTTGAAGAAAGCCCACGACGGTCGACGAGACACGCCGCGCTCAAGCACTCGGAATTTCGCGTCGGAGCCTTTAAACCGTTTTAAATGAACGTTTCTTTCACATTTAATAAAAACTTCGCGAAATTTGCTAAAACTGATTTTTTTCACCTCAGTAACTCAAAAATTAAAAGTGTGGCGTCAATTTCAAATGTGGTCGTTTTTGCTCCGCCACCCTGTATTTTTAAAAAAAAAATTACTCGGAGAAGTTTTACTATATCATACGTACAAAATTTCTCCGAATCGTTCGTATATGTTTTCCTCATAGGCGAATCTACGGGGTGTGCCGGGTGTGCCAAGGCACACCCTAAAGTAAAAAGAAAAAATATATTATACAATTGATTATAGTATTGGTTAGTATAAACAAGTGTTGGATACTTAAAATATTTTGACTTTAGTGTGTGGAAGAAAATTATGAGCTAAAAAAAAACGCATAAAACCGATGAATTTGTTTATAGTCTCCCCTCTATATTATAAAAAAATAATTACAAAAAAGGCCGGGCACACTCAAACGTAAAATTCTGGGTTCGCCTACGGTTTTCCTCGTCGTCCTATAATATTATTGTATATCGTATTTAAGCGACTCGAATAATACGGTAGTTCACGCGAAATGGTATATAGGTATATAGTAATTTTAAATACTTTACCGACAGCTTTTTATATTGATAACTTAATTTTTATTTAACTATATAGTAACTCAACGGAGTACCGTTTTTCTCGAATTTCAAAAGTATATATACTCGTCTAAATGAATAATTCGTTTTTTTTTTATCGACTCGACTAAAACGGGTTTAAAATAAAAAGCGAAGAAAGATTCAAAAATAAAAATCAAATCGATAAGAAGGCGGTGAAAAAAAAGAACGGATCGCAGAGAAACGCTTTGAGCGCCGTTGTTCCCGCATATATACGTCGCACCCGTCGAGAATTCGTATAACGCAGCGGTTTCCAACTTCTTCTATCCTACGCCCCCTTTGTAGATTTTCAAAAATCTCGTGCCCCCTCCCCTATATAAATTGAAAAAAATGATCACCAAATTTTTCATTTTTTTCCTACGTTGTAAGATTAAAATAATTTAATAAATAAAATTTTACTTCGTAATGAATGCTTGCGCGCCTCCCCAGCAATGTTTACACGCCCCCCGGGGGCGCGCCCCCATGTTGGGAAACACTGGTATAACGCGTCATAATTAGAGCTCGGCGGACGTTATTATAATGACCGAAAATCCATTGAAATAAGCATTTGAAAAAGAAGAAATATGCGTGCAATTGTATACGCTCGAAAACCTTTTTAATGCGGTCGCTTTAAAAGTAAAAAAAATTGTTTTGTAAATATATATGGGAAAGTATACGCCGCAAGACGCACTGACGACCGGTAAAACGGGAATTTATATTAATATTTTAAGCGATTATATATTGTATTATGGACAGAGGTGGCGAACCGTTTTCCGGGTCGAGTGCCAACGTTTTGCATTCAAGATGTTTAAAAACGTTCGCGTATACGACACAAAAAAGAAAAAAACGTCTATTTATTGAGCACAAAAAAAAAACAGTTATCTGTTAAATTTCTCAATATAATTTTTATCGTTCATCAAAAACGTGTACAAATTTTTCTTGTGCTAAAATTTTTTATTTCAATTTTTATAAAAAATTTCTTAGTAAATTCAATTATTTTTCTTTTTCGCGGCCCATAGATTCGCCATCGTAACTGTCGTATATATAATGACATCGATACGCATTATTGTGTTCATTTGTGTCCGTGGCTTTTTTTTTTTTTACTCGCTGCAGTATAAACGCACAGTAAATAAGTAGATAAAATTACAATATATTTTTAGAAAAGCCCGTTGCTTACGCGCGTTAATATTTAAAAATAATATTCCGTGTAATTTTCGCTCGTAAAACGCGTAATACGAAATAAAATTTTTTTTGATTTTTTTTTTTTCCCCCAAAACGGTCTGAGGAAAGAAAATGGTCCTGTAAGAAAACAGTATTCGGTGAATATTATAATATGTAGTATTATATAAAAATAATAATATTTCAATATAAAAATTCAAATTCCAGTCGATAATACGAGAAAAAAAACGAGCATTGTTATAAAAAAAAATTATAATTAATTACGGTCAAACATTTTTGTTGTGTTCGCGAGGAGAAGAAGCGGTGAAACGTACTCGCCTATATATATTATATTATGTACGAGTACCATAATACACATAATACGAGCATCGAAATAAACGGTCTCCTGTAACGTGCAGCTGCAGGCACTCTTTATCCGGCGGTTCGTTAATAATATTATTATTACATCTGATTTTATAAACTATCGGATTGATTTATTTTCGTTACAATATTTTAACGTAAGTGCCCTGCAATGACGGACTGTAATTTCAAAAAAAAAAAAAGGCAGCGAGTCGCGGGGGCGTTGTGAATTTACTCGGATTTTAGATTGTATTGCGTTATCGCTATAAATTTGAAAGCGTCGCGATAAATCCATTGCATTCGATAAAACGATTCTGAGCGGAGCTCCGGCGTGAAAATATTGCAGCGTATATAAAACTAACCTCTTTTCCCGAATTAAATACCTCAAAACCTATGATTGCTATACAAATAGTGCAAAATTATAAGAAAGTTTTCGAACATTTTTTTTTTCCTTAATACATAATATAAAGTCACTCGTATCTGATGGAACATTTCGATATTTTATATATACGCCCATATTATCTTTCGAAAATACGAAGAACCCGGCCCAACCGCGATAATCGTTTTCGACGAAATCGCGTTTTTACCGTTTTTATGTAGTTTTTTGAAAAATATTTATATTCCTACGCGCTTTTGAGAAAATGTAAAAACGACTTCTCTAAAGTACCGACTGAATGTAATTTGTTATCGGAAACGAACTGTGACTGCGTAGAGATCGGAGCATTCCTTCTGGTAGAATTTTCGGGTGCAGATATTGTGAAAAAAATAAAAGAAACACGTCATTATGTACTTTTCTATAAAAACGATAGAAACGCTCGAAACCGTCGGGATTTCGAAAGTCGCACAAGACGCGTTTCCGCTGCACGCTTGTAACCATAGGCGTGCGCAGGAATTTTGTATGGGGTGTGCCATGAAGAAAATTGGGCCGCTTTCCCTTATATGAGCCTAAGCAAATCTAACCAAACTGTCAACCTAAAAATAGGATAAATTTAGTGCAAAATATCAATTCATAAAAACTTATTGATTAAATGTTGTGCCTCACAACATTTAGATATATTTTTACAATATAGTATATATACCTATATACCTAGTGGTTAGTAACCAACATTAGAATATTAAAAAATTTCGCTAGAGTGCCTAAATTATTTTCTCTAATTTTTATTATTCATAGCTTAAAATTCAAACAAAGTCCCCGAATGAATGAAAGTCGTACAAAAAGTCACGGGCCACGGGGTGTGTCACGACACACCCGGCACACCCTGTGCGCACGCCTATGCTTGTAACGTGACCTGCAGTCCTATGAGAGACACGGGCGATTCGTGTATGTTTTTGATTTCAAATAGCTGTGACGGCGAGATCGCAGAGCGCTCGTGTCACAACACGCCTCCGGAACGATTTCACTGTACGCAGTTTTATCTGCGCAGATAAATCTTACGCGCGCGTGTGTAGGTCGAAATTATTCGGATCTCAGAACCGTGCAGACGACGTTGGAAACACTGCAGTTTAATAGGACTACTATGATATTGTGCGTGCAGGTAGAAAACGTAGAGCGTGTGATGGTAGACGGCGACCGTGTACGGTTTTTTTTTTCTTTTTAGTATCACTATACTGCGTCGCTGCAGGAGTCGACTTCTTTTACGCATTACATTGTACCCCATATAGGCGTGTCCTGACTTTAGCGGTCGAGGGGGCACAAGAAATTTTTAAATCGCGTGACTTATTAATTTTTATTTCTACACGAAGAAACATCCATTTTTTATCAATTTTTATCAGGTACGACTGAGAACTGTGTTAAAACAATATAATAAAACAAACGTTGTACGCGTATATAGTACCCAATTAAATAATATTAAAAATTATTATTATATAATAATAAGGAATATTGTCGGTAAATATTTTGATGTGTGAAATACATCTGTTGCGGCGGTACGAGGGCGTATTTCGGGAAACGGGACGGAAACGTGTAAGCTGTCCCGTCGTGACAACTAATAATAATATTTTATCATCGAAATTACTTTGACGCCAATATTCACAAATCCCAATCACAGTTCCGTTCCGTTTTTACCGCACACGCGACGTTTACACATCGCCAATGTCTCGAGTACTGGCAGACTCGTTTTTTATTTTTACACGCAGGCGCGGGTCCAGAAATCACAGAAGGGGGGGGGGAGGGGGCTATACGATGATCAGCTACCTAAAATTATACCTATTTAGATATAATTTATGTACCTATAAATTATAGGTACATAATTTATGTATTTACATATTTATACATAAATGTATATGTATAATTTTTAAGCGATGACTACAGCTCAGGGGGTTGGGTGCTTAACCCCTTAGCACCCCCTTGGATCCGGCGCCTGTTTTTACAAATCCGTTCTTCCGCGTATAGTGACATGCGCGATTTTATTGTTTTAAAAGATCCAAACGACATCGGCAGAATGTCTATTTCTCGCCGGTTCTCGGTCGATACCAATATCGGTACTTTGATTTTTATAAAACTTGATTTCGAAAAACTTTTTTCGCAACAACAGCTTTTGTAACTGCATGCACAGTAGCAGTCCGCCGGGAGGACAGTGTCCACCAGGCTCCCCCCCCGTAAACACTCCTATATGATTGTGTACCGAAATCTGGCCACGAACAAAGCCTGTACCAGAGTCGATTAGCCTGCAGGCGTTCAAGTATGATCAGACGACGGTGACCGGGCGCGCGCAGTCGCGTCACACATAGGACTCGTGCATTCAGATATTGCTGCGCGGCCCCCGCGACCCCGCGCGTTTTCCGTCCGCGCGCTCAAACGCCAGCCGCGGCGAAACAACGCGCGCTTCATTATCGCCGTCGCCGTCTACGACGCATTTATTCGTACGCCGAGTTCGGAGCGGTTCGCAGGTATCAGCAAAATCGTTCGCGGATATTTTTTTTCCAAACAATTTTCAAAAATATTTTTTTTTTGAACCGTAAATTTCGTTGTTTCCTCGTCGCACGACCGTTTCCGAATTGCACACTGCACGTAGATCACGTATAAGCATCACCATCGTCGTCGGCAAGGATCGCACGCCGTCCTCGAGGTACAAAATATAATAATAATAATAATATACGATTTAATTATAACGTTGTGTCGATTGTCCCCCGCAGACCAAGAGTGAGAGAGAGAGAGAAAAACGAAATAATCCGCAATCCGTTTCTTTTTTTTTTTTTATTATTCAATTATTATTTACCGGAAATACGTCTCCCCCACCCCCCACGTGCCGTATGAAACTCCGGAATCCTTCGTTACGCGCGCGCGCGCGCGCTATTATTTCGTATAAAACGTGTTTTTAGGAAGAAAAAACAAAATACGAGGTCGTGTGTACGACGAAGACGCCGGTGACGGAACGCAATATCGTTTTCGTTTTATTGTAAACAGAATTTTATATAAAAAAAAAACGTTTTCGAAAAATTTTACTAAATTATATACGCGTATGTATAGTGTCCTCTTGCAAAGCGATCCGCTGTTCGTTTCTTCGTGACGACGGTTTATGTATATAATATGGGTAACGAGTATAGCGTTTCGCGCGTTCTTCTTTTCTTTTCCGAAACGACGACAATTATTATTTTCTCTCTCTCTCTCTCTCTATTTAATTACCGACACATTGTTGGTTTTCGGTTAACTGCGACGGCCCTGAACGAACGTATTATATCCACCTCCGCGGCGCCGGGTCGTCACATAACTCCTCTATTTATTTTATTATAATCCGCAGCTACCGGCACTCCGACCGTCCGAAACTAAAATTCAGGCCCCCAAAACGTTTTCAGCGAACTACGAGTGTCTGATTTTTTTTTATGATAAAACGTTAAATTTCGCGTATCCGTTCAGAAATATTTATGGTGGGTATTAATAAATACGCTCGCGCGTTATTCGACGAGATTTATCGTTATATTCGATAATCAGTGGGCGCGAGTACTGTATATATATAATATAATAAGGAGTTCAAACAGTTAAAACAGCACAGGAATTTCAAAAAATGAAATAATTTCGCGATATTCGAACCCCAGGGGAACCCTGTCGCAAAAAAAAAAAAATAAAGAATTTTATAACGATTTAGAAATAAATATAATCGTCCACGGGGGGGGGGCAACCGTTGGCCACTGTCGCAACATCGATTCGTTCAAAGTCAGGCCCCGTAACGTGCAGTAGTCGCGGCACCGGTTATGTTTACCGTGCGCGTATTGAATTCGGATTCACTCGGTTCGCATTTTTCGGATATCACGGATCGAGGTGCGCGAACGACTGAAAACCGAATTACAATAAAATAATACGCGCGCCGTTGAACCGTTGTAATTCGATTGTATACGCGTTCGATAATCTGGGAGTTGTTTTCGATCAGCGTTTCAAATGTAAAAATTTACTTATAAGAATCGGTTTTAGTTCGAATCGGGACCGAATTATAACACACCTGTTTATACGCGTCCGACTGCGGGAGTTCACTAAAGCGTGTTGGATTAAATCGGTTCAAACTTTGCACGGAAACGTAGTACACGTAACGCCACGCTATATACACAGCGAATCTATTTTTTTTTCAACATTCTTTTTTGCCTCGACCGTCGAATCGTCGCGGACTCGGCCGCAGCCGGTGTTATTGTGTAAAAATATTGTTTTCGCCGGTAACCAGTTTTTTTTTTTTTTTCACGGTGAGTCGGACTCGTTAACGAGTGCATATTAATAATACGCGTACGTTCTTTTTTTTTTTAATAAACGTGCGTCAATTGAAACTTATCTGTTTACGTGTTTTTTTTTTTCATCTCCGCGTTCAGTATTAAATCTGGAAATATACGCGAATATATTATAATATAGTAATAGTATAACGTATACTGTTTGAACGTTCAATAACACACATAAACACGCTTAATTTACGCAACAGTACGTTTGTGTACGCGTAATAGCTGTTCTTCTTGTTATACGGTAAAATAGCATTGATTTTATACGTACATAATGTATATTATAAAATCAATGTTAAAAGTAAGAAAACCGGAATTTTCGATCAGTATAATCGTATACGACCTGCAGTGTCGGACGAAAGCGCGAAACAGTATAATATTCTAATTTAATCGTCAATTACTATAAATAAACATTTTCCCCACTCATTTTTACGCGTTCAATTATTACGTTTATTTGGGACTCGTTGTATTATACGGTATTTATATTACTTATTGACGCGCGTTCGGCTCTGTTCCGTGACGGCTGCAGTTATTACCGTACATAGTGTATCGGTGCTCGAATTGAAAGAAAAAAAATTAGTCAGAGGGACGTGCAAAAGTGTGGGAAAAAACCTGAAAATTCCACTGAAAATTTTAACGTCTTGAAAATTCGTTTTTCCCCTCATTCAGCCGTCACTATGTTTTTAATTAAATAAATCTGCCGAATTCGTAAAGTCAATTCTTTATTGTTTTGGCGTTGACAACAAAATCCACGGACGCTTTTATTATTTTCATTAATTCGATAGAACTGTAAAACGAGTCCTGACCGTCTCGTTCCGTTCTCAGCGTCCCATCATGAAAAATCAGAAGGGCTGCGCTAAAATATTTTTAAAAAGAGACATTCCGTCTCCCCAATTCAAACATTGGTTAGAAAGTGCGTATAGAGAAAACTCTCGTTTGCAGGACAGACTTGTGGAATTTTTTTTAGTTTTGGCCGATTAATACTGTTGGTGAGCTTTTGTTTTTTGAAATTCGCACCATTTTCTTCGCTCGTTTTTTATGAGATTGTTCTCGGTGTTTTTTAAAAAATCGTTATACGCACATAAGGTGTCTTCACTCGTTTCGGCTTTGTCTTTTCCCCGAGTATTTCGGCTTTATATTCTCTCGGTTACTAAAGTTCCCTTTCAATTGTTTCAGCGACTTCAATCTCTTTGCGGCTTAGCGTTTGAATTAGATTTTTTCGTTGTCCCTAAATCCCGTTCTGTTCGAAGAGTATTATTTTTTTTTTTTGCGATACTCGTGAACTCGCCAATCGGTTCGTTTCAATTTATCAATCGTTTTATTTAATATAGTTTTACGATAAAAATACTATATAATATTATCGCGATGAAAAGTAGTTTTGAAAATTTTGATAATTTTTCGGGCTTGTTTATACCGCGACATTGGTTGTGTATCCTAAAATTTACCGTGTCTCTCATAACGCAAAAGCCCAAACTACGATAATAATCGTTCCGAGTTTTACCGAATAATTTTGTACATACTATAAATCGATACGTGATTACCTTTTTTTCCAGTAAATAATATTGAATTATGACTTTTAGCGCTAAACCGGTCGTCTTAGTACTCTAGTGTATAAAAGTTTTCTCTCCAAACCGTCACTATATATTATGTACACGCGTTGAGAATATCGTTATTAAGTTCGTGAAGGTTTGTACGAATGAAATCGACTATTTTATAAGTACCATAAGTAGAAGAATTTTCCGTTTATCCGGATATTAAAACAAATATATACGTCCATTTGTTACCGTGTGTGTGTGTGTGTGTGCTTAACACAAAAAAGAAATGACGTGCCTATTAAACGAACTTGAGAGTACATGTACGCTTAATTGTGTACAGTACACCGAAAAGAATGAACGCGAGACGAGTATTTATAGGTGTAATGCACGTACTTATTACTGCAAATTGTATACACAATACACACGTTTAAACTAAACAGTTAGTTTTCATTTCATACGTGTGTGTGTGTGTTTACGCGGTTGGTTTTTGTTATGCAAAATTGAACCATTAGCTTAAATAATAATAATTTGGTATTGATTTGGTGATATATACATATTTATGTACTTCGATTTACACGCGCGTTAAACTAGAATTTTTTTTTTTTGAAACTTATTATGTGATTATAATTTATTATTTTTCAAATAAAAACGCGCGCAGAGATTTGTCAAATAATAAACAATATCGTAGAGAATAACCAACGAAGTCGATACGGATTTTAGTATATATTATATAGAGCAAAAAAAAATCGTAGGATTTCTTTTCTTCTTTTTTTTTTGTTTTACGATTTTCGATTTTTTAACTGTAATTTATTATCTCGCGAGTCGAAAATAATTTTTTGTTTTACACGGGGGTTTTTTTTTATTGTAAGAAGTCCTTTAGGCCTTTAGTTTAACACGCGGAATTAGCGAAACCCGCGCATCCACCTCGTTCTCGGCCATAAAGTAACGAAGACTTCTTGTTTAATATAACGCTTAACTTGATACGAGCGTATATAAATTTACAGGACAGTCCATAGTTTTTTGTAGTTAATTTTTTCGCACAATTTTGTTTTTCTTGTATCGATTTATTACATTACCGACCTCAGACGGTACGCGTAGTCAGTAGTTATGCGAGTAGAAAAAAAAAAAATCTCGTCTATTAACACGCGAGATCGTATAATAACTATAATATAGGGTTAGGATGTTTATGATTTTTTTTCATATTTTTTTTCTTTTAGTCGTGCACACTGCAGAACAAGTTTGAAATTCGTTTCGTATGACGTAGAATCAGGTATACATTATAAATTTTATTTTGCGTATTTTTTGCACATTTAAGGATTTTTACGAATAAATGCACATTTCGATAAAAAAATAAATAAATAAATAAGTTTTCAATAAAACCCGAAAAAAATCAATAAATATTTTCAAATTAAAAAAAAAACAAATAAATAAATTGGTATTTGTATATCATAATATAAACCCCGCATATATTATGTACAGGCGCATTGTTGGTTGTATACAACTATATATATTAACGTAAACGCGAGCAAATACGAAACGCGCGATTTTCAAAAATGAAACAAATAGGAAATCAGTGACAATTATTAAAGTTTGTATTTTTTGAGTTAAAAAAAAATAAATAAAAATTCTATATTAATTTACAGTATATTTTAAATTAATAATAAAATATTTTATAACGTCGTATTTGATTTTTTTAGATTCTGAGCGGGTCGTGGGATCTAGTGGTTTTACAACGATGTTAATTCATTAATTTTTTTTCTTCTATCCTGTGTACGGGTTTTCGACCAGAAGGAATTCTCCGATCGTTTCGTGTAGCACATTTTCTGAAAGCAAATCACGTCAGAACGGTATTTTCAATAGTTTTATGACGCGACACGATAAACTACCGAAAAATTACGAAAAAACCGCTAAAAATGGGATTTCGTCAATATCACGTATAGTTTTTTCCGCTACAGTTTCGAAAATAATCATTCTATTGTCTTGAAATTTTCAACAAAATTGTGTCTTTACACTACACAACTTCGAAAAAAATTTTCAAAAATTTTCATTCAATTTTAGATTATTTATAGCTATTTTTAGATTTTGAGGAATTTTTATTTTTATAAAACAGTTAATGTCGAGTTTTTGACTTGAAATTTGACCGCACAACGTCAGACGTACATTACTTTAATTTCGTACGAAAAATAAGACAAAGTGCGTGTTACACCGAAGCTCCGCTCAGAGAATCGTTTTATCGAACGCAATGGATTTATCATTGCTTTCAAATTTATAGTGAAAACAAAACTCTAAAATCTTTAATTCGCTTAAGCGATATCCACAACGTCCCGCGGCTCGCTACCTTTTTTTTCTTTTTCTGAGGGCGTATTTTGATGTTTATCGGGCACATTTGTGTACGTTTTTTTTTTTTTAGTGTTTTTCAAAGTCGTAAATAATAAAGTCCTGACCATAGGCGTGCGCAGGAATTTTGTATGGGGTGTGCCATGAAGAAAATTGGGCCTAACTGATAACTGGTTGGTTTGATAAATTTGATTTATTATTGGTTACCTAAAGTTGTTCATAGTGTTCGTAACATCATACATTAGCCTTAGCATATTGTCAATTGCCATTTTTGCTAGAGCGCCTAATTTATTTTCTCTAATTTTTATTATTTATAGCTTAAAATTCAAACAAAGTCCCCGAATGAATGAAAATTGTACAAAAAGCCACGGGCCACGGGGTGTGCCACGACACACCCGGCACACCCTGTGCGCACGCCTATGGTCCTGACCCTGTAACACAATAATAACACGCCCGTTCATTGTATTTCAGTGATATAATTCAGCCCCGTCGCGCCCGTTTATCGTCCCGCGGAAATTTGACTCGCGTGATTTCGCGTGTGTCAAACGGCGTCTACGAGGATATTATTACGCGTACTATTGTGTGGCCGCAAATTAACGGTCTTGTTCAGCGGGACGGCCGTGTATATTATTATAAGAAATACACATAAGCGTTTTGTACGAACGGAGACGGATAGAGACAGACGGATTCAGATAAACGGACGGACGGATAGAGAGAAAATACGAGGCGAAACGTCGAATATATTATATATGAGCGTATATAAGAAAAAGCGGAAAAAAATATTTTTTTTTTCTACTAACAATAAACGACAGAGATTGTATGACCGTGAATTTGCGTACACACGCGCGCTCGTATATTTCAAAGGTAAATTTTTTAATTGTACACCGAATAGCGAATATTACAATCTTATAAATGGCCTCGTAAACTCTCCGCATATTTACCGGATCTTATCCAATTCACAGTTCCTACTCGTCGCCACAGATCTCAAACACACATTTACATCACGTCTCGGAACACCAATTTCTCAAAGAACTCACCCTTACCTGCTAGAGCTATGTCTTCTCGTAACCGTCACCCCAAGTATTAGATTTCTTTTCGGACTCCTTAAATAAAATCATCAATTCTTACCTTAAACGTAGGTACTGATATTTTACACCGTATACGTCAAAATGTTCTCTTTATGTAAATTATTATATTTATCTCTTTTGGAATTAATAAATACAAAAAATAAAAATAAAATCATCATCCTTATTTAGATTTCTTCAAAGACTCCTTACATACAATCATTAATTCTCACTTTAAATACTAATGTTTCACACACACTATATATATTTCTAATATTTTCCTTCGTGTTTATTATTAATAATTTACCTACAATAGAATTAATAAATACATATTTTTTTCTTCATTCTCTCGTTAACTTTATTATAATGTACGCGTTTGTTGTTTTTTCCACATTAATGTATACTATTATATAATATATTTACCTGTCAATTGGGCTACCGCCAACGATTTCCAAAACAAATAAATATTATTATTATTAGTATAAGCGAGTTTTGTTGGCTGGTTTTTTTTTTCTTAGACAGTATTACGACGATGGGCCTGAAGCCCCTTCAAAAGATTTTAGAGCTAATTGCGCCGTTGCGCGGGTTTACACGGAAAATGGAAAACGATCGCAGGGGAGAATTAATCTGTTAAAGAAAAACGAGTCCCCTGATCCGACGTACCGATATTTTAGGGAGTGAGTTTTACTTTGAATTCGTACCGAAAACGTACAGTTTACCGAGTTTATTAGTTTACGTCATAATTTTAAGTTCAATAATCGTTTCATATTATATATCGAGTATAATATGAAAGTTTGTGTATTTTCTACCATTTTCGGTAATCCTGAAAATGTATGTACTTATTTTACTTATATTCGGTTAATAATCAATTTTAAACAAAATACGTTAGGCAGTGAAGTGATCGCTCGCGTTTCACTTATGACTGCGGGTACTGCTGGAACGGTTGATGATCACTCTTCGATTCGTTGCGTCTAACAAATAAAAAATAGTATTGGACTAGAAATTATTTACCGCTAAAATAAATGTTAAAAAAAAACCGTGTATAGACGATTTAATCGCGTGTACAGATGACGTACATTCGACGTGAAAATGATTTTTTTTTAATCTCATAGATTCCTTCTTTTTTTTTTTTGTTGGTTTACCAATGATTTTCGGCGCAATTTATGTATGACATGCGCTGTTGTGTTGTTGTATGTACGCTCGTTTTCGTTGTAACGATGCGCGAGACGGACTGCGCCCCGTCGTCGACCAACTCGAGATTTACCGAGATCTCCCGACCGTCTTTTTATGATCTCTGGACGTCCGATTATTAACAATCCCCCGGGCCGAATTCCGGCAGGATTATCACGAAAATGTATTACCGAAGAATTTATAAGGACTAAATATAATTATATAAAAAAAAAAATCATTTATTATGACGTCGTGTCTCATGATAAAATCCTGAATAAAATTTAGTGAACATTATAGTAAATAATATTAAGGATTTAGAGTATACTATCGGAGAATTTGTAGAAGAACCAAGTCTGTTTTCAGTTCTATAATATATCGTACTGAACGAATATTTTTTTCGACATAAAAATATTTACCATCGCTTGTGTTGCGTGTAAAATAGCCGACGATTATTCACCATTATACTATTCGTATTTGTAAAAAAAAAAAAATCTTAGAATTTAACGTCATCATTATATCAAAATATCAAAATAAATATTAAAATATCAAAAACCATTATATAATAATATCAAAAGTTGATCGGGGTCCCGGAATCGTATTCATTAAACACAGCCTCCCACATTTCCTTCAACGATTGACGATTAAAAAAATTATATAAACAACGTGGCAAATGGATAATTTAGTGTAAACGATTATTGTGCGGCGTTATGATGTACCTACCCGTAAGTGTAAATTTACCTGTAAAATTGGACGATCGCGAACGTTACTAGAAATTATAAAACGGCAATATTTTTTTCGTAAACATATAATAATTCTCTCAATTCGTAATAATATATGGTAACGTGTACTGTTGGGCGATTTTCTATCATAATATATGCGTGAAAATTATTGACTGCGTTTAAAAGAGAAAGAAAAAAGGAATAATCAAAAAAAAAAAGGAATCGTATAAATCGCTCTGTGTATATATAGAACCCCACAACCCTTAAGTATAAAAAAAAAAAACGAGATTTACCGATAGGTTTTTATTTTATTTTTGTTTTTCATAACCACGGGACGAGACGTCGTATATACGTAATTATATGTTTAGTCTTATGGAAATAACTACGCGATCGGTACTTACTACACGTCATTAAACAAAACTATAACCTCCACCAAAAAAAAAAAAAAACGCCTTCTGTACAGGTACGCGTTCGATGTTTAATTTCGGTAATAAATTATTAAAACTATTTATATTATTATATACGGCGCGCCGTTGTGTAACTTTAATGATTTTTTTTTTCTGTTATAGTAAATTAATACGTATATAACCAGCGACGCCGCCGCCACATATGGCTCGTTTTAATTCGTCTTTGAAGTGCGGAATATACATTTTTTTCTTTTATAAATACACACGCGAAACCGAATCGATTATGAATTTATTACGTTGTGCGCGCGTTATGATGATCGGGTCCAACATAAACACGTTTCTGTTTTTATTTCTTAAAAGTAAACGAGCACTTATGTATGATGTCGGAGCTGAAATTGTTTATTCTCGAGTTGTGCAGCCATTTTATATGGCAATCCGTATTCATAAACACACTTCGGGTTCGGTAGGGTTCGTCGGCATCTCAGCCAACTATCGGATCGTTTCGAGTCATTTTGGCCAAGGGCGGGCCCAAGGGGGGATTTCGGGTCCAGACCCCCCCGTTGAAATTTTAACATTTAAAAATGTTTTCGTACGATTCAAATTTAATCCGATAAAATTTTGAATGAAAATTCCATAAAACAATATTATAATAATCGATGTCTAATAAACATATTGATTATTATATTTTCGTGAAAAATGTATTAAATGTATAGTATGCACGTAACAGGTTTTTTTTTTCTTTAGTCGAAACGTCTGTGTTTAAACGAGTATGAAACACGCCCCTCCACCCCTTGGAAAAATTTTGGTCGCGCCACTGATTTTGGCGTTTCAGTATTGAGGGATTGTAACACGTTAAAAACGTGTCTATAACAGGCACGCCGAAAGATTTACACACACAATACGATTCTTGGAAGTATTCGTTTCGTTGTAATCACACGGGTCATGTGTAAAATCTTGTGTACGTTTCCGACCCTAAACACCATCTGCGGAACGCGTTTTCAGTCAGCTGCTGCAGGACCGGCTATAAGGATAACGCGTTTTCGAACCGAACAAAAGACCAGCACCACCAAAATATGTTCTCTGCAAAATAACAACGACGCGCCAATACACGACATCAATAAATACGTTCAAAAACGTGCGGAGGAGTACTCGCACACCGGGGACACTGCGCTTTGGTGTCTATAGTGGTTCAATACTGGAATAAAAATCTATTCCGTATAATATAGTAAAGCAGAAGAATTCGTTTGAACGCGCTCGTCTCTGGAACTACCGGTCGGATTTGAAAAATTCTTTTTACAATTGATAGTCCGATTCACGAGGAAGGACGCAAGCTACTTATTTAACATCACGCTCCGATCCTTACAGGAGCCGAGCAAAAAGAAAGAAGAATCGGAAAGAACGCTAAACGCAAACGAAGTAATAGCGCGAGCGATGCGACGCAGTGGCGGGTTAATGATCGAATAAGTTTTTAAAGTTTATTCGTCAGTCGTAGTTAATTATTAGGTTATTGTTATTGGGTACAACACGATTGAGCACGGTACCTTTTTTTACCTGCTTTTTGATGTCACGATTGAGCACGCTCAATATTTTTAAATATTCAAAACGTTGCCAAACTTCTTTCGTTTCGAAAAGATATACTCGTATAGTACAATTTTTATTATAATAATGTAATTGTTTTACAATGATGATATGTTTTTTTTTATATTCTATTATTTTTATTTATTTAATTTTTTTTTTAATCTAGGTATTTTAACATTATACGTATGTTATGTTATATACATATTATAAACAAGTTAATATTAATTTTCGATAAATTAAATTTTTCTTAGTTTTATTACTTTTACCGCACTCTTCGTTATCGTTCCATAACAGTCGGGTTTATTGACGGGAATTTTCACACAACTCAGTGTTTTCGATTAACGTTTACCTATTTATAAGTAAAATATTAGATAGGGAACATTGGACGATCGATTTTGGTGCAGATAAATTTGGAAACGACAACACGTTAAATCCAATTACCAATTACGATTACCGATACATACGAAAACAGTATACACTGTTGCCCAAGTTTCGACATTCGACTGCTATACTGTTGTAAACTCCGGAAAATGCAATTAAATATTTGGAATATGTTGGTTTATGTAACCAGGGCATTAATGTATAGGGAAGTAATATGATTTTTTTTAAATTTTATTTTATTACATGAATTATTATTTTAATTATTTTTTTTCTTTTATTATTACATAAATTACGACTTTATTTTTTTTTATTTTTTTATTCATATTATTATTACGTGTAAAATAAACGTGTATGGCAACGTCGAACAAGAGAAATCGTGCTCAATCGTATTGTTTTTCGGGTGCAGGTAGCTAGGCTTTTGTTATACACAGAGTGTGCTCAATCGTGCGCAAAAAAGGTCAATCGTGCTCTACCGTTGTTATTATATTCATTTCGTAGACAATAAGTGTGATGAAATGTACAAAATATAATATTAATGTGTCGAAAATAAAATAAAAATCATAATAGTTAAAATTGAATCTTTTCTTTTTTTTTTTTGAATTTTGAACGTCCTTATACCGAGCGTTGAATAACGAATTGAACAAAATTTCAATCATAATAAGAGGTGGCATTTTTTTACGGGCAACAACATAGTGCACGACTAGTGTAACAACCGGTAGAATCGATGGAATTTCGACAAACCATACGCGGTTTCGACGGACTCGACGTACGATATCATAATTCTGTTTTTGTTGACTGTTAAATTGCGAGACAATTTACGATCAATAAATAAATGCGAACATACGCATTGAGGTCACGGTGGATTTTAATTTTGCGCGCATTACATCACGTTTAAATAAACTCATCGTAAGCACATTTGGAGAGGTGATGTCCATATATTTTATCGTTTCCGTCTGTTTTAACAGATATATAAATAGCAGCAGATAATGTACTTGTTATATGAACGATATTTTTGACGAGGCGTTTCGGCGGTTAAATTTGGAGTGCATAAACGCGTCTATACGCTTATACGGAATCGCGAAAAATAATTTTAAAAAAATAAAAAAACTTTGTTTTTTTTTTTTGACGAAAAGCGTTACGAATAATAATTTAAACGAGTTTTGTTTTCTACGCTATTAAATAATAAATATAGGTACAATGTGTATATACTTAATAAAGATAAATATTATTTTCCTTTTCCTTCATTAATATAATGTTATTACTCAACAATTAACGCGTTATTTATTATATTACATAATAATTAATAATAATAAAACGACGTTTTCTTTCTTATCAGCATATAATGATTAAAAACTTTTGTTGGAATCATTAATTGATTTCCATTTAATTTAAACACACAGATGCCTATATACTGCACAAATATGTCGATTTAATAAAACGTACACTACTATATGTGCGGTGGCACGTTACACAAATTTCAATTTTATACAAAAAAAATTTATATATATTTAAAAGTATTGGTATGAGAAATTCGAAGAATATATATATAGAAATTTAATAGATAAAATTTTTTTTTACGCCTAGTAATAGTAGATACATTTTTTTTTTTTTGAGCTACAAGCAATTAGTTTTAAAAATGTCGATTGGAAAATGTTATAACTCGTGGGGGAGCTGCACTTTAATATAATTATTACATTGATTTTAATTTTTTTTTAATATTAACAAAGGTTTTCGGGTTTTTAATATCGCGCGTATTTAGCTAATTTAATATCAATATTTTTTAATGTTTTGAGTATCGGCTAGAATTCAGAATCGAAATATATGTAGTTGTTTTCCACGAAAACGCATTACACGCAGTAATTTGACTGCAGACACGAACGAGCGTTTATTCCGGACACGTTTTGTGGTTAAACTCGGCGGGTTTCATTAATTCTGGAAAAAATGAATTTTAAATTTTAATAACTGTTAATTACGGTGTTGGTATACTTTCCGTAATCGGTTGTATTAATATCGGACGTTAAAATCGGAAATTAAATTCTAAGCTTTTCATTTTTTTATATTTTATTTTGTGTCCACGTTGGAGGAATCTATAATTTGAATGACAATGTCGTTCCGTTTGCGATATTTTCGTCAAAACCGACGCGTACAGCATTGTGATTCAAATGGTTCGTAATCCGAAGTAAATAAGCATTTTTTATCCTTTTTTTTTTTTGTGCACAAAACCCGTGTGCATATTCTTCTACGCGCGTGTCAGTCATACACGAACTATAAATTAACTAATTAGTCCGCGTTAGTGATATTTAGTCCGAATGGATCTCGTTTAACTTGCAGAAATTGGCCAATTGTAACGATTTTGTTGTCACGGTTTTCAGCGCGCGATGCTGTTGGTATTTGCGTCGTTTTATTCCCATGTACTCCCTACTCCGGAAGAAACAACAATTAGATGGGTAATATTTTTACAATATTATTTGTACACAACTGCGCGTAGGCGGAAATTGGGTGTTGGGGGTGTGCGCGGAATAAAATGTAGGGGAAGTATTATTTATTATTATTATTATTATTATTATTATTATTATTATTATTATTATTATTATTATTATTATTATTATTATTATTATTTATTATTATACGCGTAAAACACACACACACACAAGTACTTTAAGTATAATTAATACATGACTAACTTATAAAAAACGCTGGGAACGATAACGTCACATTATCATAGACTTTATACGAGTAGCACGGCATATTATATTATTACTACGATATCCGACGCGTAACGCGAGCACGATTATCGGATATTAAAAAATTTCGTTAAAAAAAAAACAGTAAGATATCGAAAACGAAAAGACAATATTAATTGAAAACGCGTAAAATATAGAACATCTTTGGACTGTCGCGTGTTTAAATTTCCCTAAAATTTCGTACAGCCCCCGTCAGCACCACCCCTGGCTACGCTACGCGCCCACTTGTGATATTTTTAAACTGTTGTTTAAATAATAATACATTGCCGTACGCGTACAATAAAAGAAAAGTAGTGAGAAAAAATTTCTCCTTTTTATTATATAACTCCTTTTGGTTAGCACGTTCCATCCCTCCATTTCTTTTGTTGAAATTTATTCATTTATCTTGGATTTTTTTTAAAAATCATCTATCTTGGATTTTTTAAAATCAATATTTTTTTTATATAATTTGTAGTCGCCTATTTTTTATTATTATTATTATTATAAATGGGCGTTTGTTCACCGTGTGTTCACAGTAAGCCGATGTTTGAGCGGGAACGAGCCGGTATTGGAGCCTTTTGTTAAAAAGAAAGACTTTTTTTTTTTTTGCTAATTTTTCAACAACATGGACCGTTCACGACTTTGCCCCCTCCGCCTACCATTTCGAAACTTGAAATTACCACTTCCCCCACACCACACGCACTAGTGTACGGCCTATAGCCCACTAGGCAGCCTGGCTGCCGCAGCCAAAATACTGAACAGCCATTTATAAGCAGCCAGTCCGACGGTTGTCCATATGTGGCTGCTTCGACCTGAAGTGTGCGGAGACTGACGGCAGCCATACACATTACCTTGTCTCGCTCTGGCTGCTGCAGCCTGGCTTCGGCAGCCAGGCTGCCTAGTGGGCTATGGGCCTACTACTAACGATACTAATAATAATACTAATATTAATACGCGTTTTTGGCCGCGTATTTTCGAAAATTAAATTTATTTTAAATTCTGTTTGTAGGAATGTTCCATCGGCGCCGTTTGAGGGCACGTCCGTGACGTAATTCAATCCGGTCATGGTCCGTCGTCATTGCTGTTGTGTCCGGTCGCGGGGAGGATCGCCGTGGTAATGGCAACAGCGCGCGCAGCTTACGAAGCGGCGGTCGTCTGGATGGTGACGTGGACGTCGCTGGCCGCTGTGGTAGTCGGCGGCGACGTCGACCACGTGACGACGAAATGTTGTCCCAGGGACATGATGTTGATGATCGACATGAACACGTGCACGGACTACGTGGGACACGATCAGAATCCGCAACAGTCTTACGCTTGGGGACGGACGGACGACGGCGGCGGCGGCGGCGACGACGACGACGACGACGACGACGACGACGATGACGATGACGACAAAGACAGCGGCGGCGGCGGCAGCGACGACAACGGCGATGACGATTCCACCGTCGACGTTCAGGCCCACGACAGTTCGCTCACGTTTTTCCTGGCCAACAGCAGCACCGTTCCCTGGTCCGTGGTAACGCGTGGAGAAACGTAAAACGTCCTCCACACCGAGCGAGCTTTTTGTATACGTCTATAAACGTCCCAGTTTATTTCGATGGATTTGAATGGCCGCCTAAAATTATAATCAATCAAAGTCCTCGCACAAAACGTCACTTTATCGTGTGACGTTTCTGCGTCTATAGACGTTTATAAGACGTTTGTAGCAAGAAAAAAAAAAATTTAGAAAATTCATAAAAATTATTTAGAAAAAATTTACGTAATATTTGCTTGTCGATTATAACGAAAGTCCTCGTTCACACACACACACCTCCAAACGGAACTCAAATTAAAAACGTCTCTCGCGAGTCCTAATTTTTAATAAAAAAAAAAATTGTTTATAACCAATACAATTTTCGCGTGATTTTTACGGCATTCGACTTTAAACACTGCACCTATACACGCCTAATGCCGACGCCGACTTGAAAACTGCAGGGCCGCGTCCAACTGGGCATTCAAACTCATAACTGTGTCCCAATAATTCACACGAATAAGCGAATAAATAGGTGCGCCGAGCTCGTATACGCCTCCCGTTCGCAATCCTTGAAATTTTTGGACGAGTTTAATGGGCATACGACATTGTGCGGTAAATACAGGGCAGGATTTACAACGCGGTCAGCGGTGCCACGGCTCCTGGCCACCCACCGACCAATACAACGGATACAACGACGACTCAGTGTTAAAACGAATTTAGTTATAATTGTAACTCGACTCAAAAGTCGTATTTCCGATTTGTATATTTTTTATTTCGTACACAAAAAAAAAAAATTACTATATCATTTAAAATACCTGCTATAACAGACGTGTTAAAATTTAGGCAGAATAGATTTACCTAAATTAATATTCGAAATCAATAGTTCTTTTATTCTGAATAAAGAAAAATTCACGCGTGAAGTGATACAATGTTATAAATTATTCGTTTTGAATTTATTGAGTGAAAGTAGGCACACACAATAATTATTTGTAATATAAATTTTCGAATTTCGAATGCGCGTATTCTTTTGATCACATCATATTATAGAAAATACTTTGCTATGAATTGTTATTAATATCGTCACTAATATCGGTTGGTATGTGTTATTTTGTCGTAAATGAGACGTTTTGTTTATGATTTTGACACGGTATTCGGCCAGCGGTTTGACTGTCACCGAAATAAACCTGTCTTGAGTAAATAGTTTTCGAAAAATGTATAAAAAAAAAAAACACAATATACTCGCGATTTACCGACAAAATTCGTATTTTTATTAAATAAACCCGGACTGTAAAAAACTAGTAGTACGTTGACTAAATATTATAATATGAAACAAATGAATTACGTGGAGAATTCGATAGAAACGAAAATTATTTATAATTCGTCCCATTTGCCAGGCACTCGTTAAGTCCTGTTTTTCGGTTTTCAAATAACGATACGTTAAATAACAAATACTTAACCGGGTTTACGTCACTGAACTCAATATACGGAATGCGTATATTAATCAAAATATGACTCCAGTTAGAAGGCCGCCGTGTGCGTTCTATAAGGTATAAAATTCTTTGCTTTGCTTTGCGTTGGAGGGATGGCTATGCCTTTTCCTATTCCAGGCTTGCGCCTCTACTAGGGGATGGGAGTGGGGGACTGTTAGTTATTTGGTCGGTCTGCCCAAGTTAATGGGTACGGTTTTGGTAAGTGTTTTGTTGTCGGTAGGGTGTGCGTTTTTCCAAGAAGGCGGATGTGTTTGTGGTCGGAAAAGGAATTTTTGTAGAACATCGTTTTGGATTGATTTTGAATTGATTCTTGAATGGATTTAAAGTTTGTCGATTTTCGAAGGTATAAAATTCACGGAGAATACGAACAAATATAGTTTTTTTTTCCACGATATTTATCATATTTTATTATTTACTTTGAGATAACAGGACACAAAACGACAAGCTTGTAGTATCAATGTTAGCACCGAAATCGATGATTTTAACATAACGAAATCGGTAACAAAAACAGGAAAATAAAAACGGAATGCATACGGCGGCTCACTATACGGGTACATTTTTCATATACGTATAGGAGATGTATACAGAATGCGCGTTCCATTTGCATTGAGTTCAGGTGGTTTACTTGCGGCGCATTCAATAATAATTATTGCGTTCTCGGCTTAGGTGGATACCGTACGACATGCAATTCCTGCGGGCGTCCAACTTGTCGGCGACGTTCCGACCGGACGGCGGGTCGTTCGACGCGGACGGCCGGGTGCCCTGCCGAGCGGACGACCGCGAAGCGATCATCATCGACGACGACACGGCCGTGCTGGACGACGGCCGGCTGATCGTGTTCGGACATGAAAACCGGACGGCCGACGGTTACGGTCGGCTCACGTTCTCCGCGGCCGAGTATTGCGTCGACCGCGTGTCCGTGTCGGACAACTTCACCAAGTCCGCCGGCCCTAAAAAGAACGCGAACGCGACGACGACGGCACCGTACTCGTACGTGGCACTGGTGTGCCGGCCGTGTTCGAGGATCACGTGCGTGCCGAAGTGCTGTGCCATGGGTTTCATGCTCGAATACAAAAAGAACAATATCACCGGATGCCGGAAAGCGGAGTCGGCGGCTAACGCTGACGCGGCCATACGCCTGAAAGCCGCGAACGGCACCGAATTGCGCCGTGAGTCCACTTGCATGTCGTTGTGGTGGGTAAGAGGAGGACGGGGGCGAAAGGGGAAGTCATTTTCTCCGTAACTTCTTCACTTACACTTCTCGAAATCGAATAAATAGACATAAAGAAAAAAAAATAGAAAAAAATTTCATTTTTTTCTAAAAAAAGAAAAATGTTTTCTAATCACTTACGCGTTTCGTCGCAGGTTTAAATACGGTTTTTTTTTCTTCTAAAAACTCTTATAACATCGATCTGTTTTTTTTTTTAACATAAATTCGTGGGGCAAATCAATAATAACGCACCAAAGTGAATTTCTTATTCGTCGCGTTTATTCCAGTGCTCTATAAAATGTTTTAATAAAGTAGGTTTCGATGGTTAAATTTTCATAAAAATAGAAACGCGTCAATGTCAGTTTCGAAAAAGTACATTTTTTGACGATTTTGGTCAAGTCTGCGTTGCGCGTAAAAAATATAATATATATTCACGGCAAACGCTCCTTCATTCCGGTACTTAAGTTTTTCTATAATTCACAACTCGAAAGTACAATATTTCAGATAAATTCACTAAAAACTTTAGAAAAAAAAAATCGAAAAAATTATAATTTTGACAAGTTTAAAAAAAAATTAAAATTAAGTTTATAAAATCAAAAACAATACGATAAAACTATCTTTTTAAGTAGGTATCACTAATACGTTTATATAAAAAAAAAAGTTTTTAAATTTGTTAAAAAAAAAAAGTAAACAAACTATTGATGTTCAAAAACAAGTCTGACAACAAATTAACTGACTGCACCATTATATTATTATTATTATTATTGTTATCTCGTCATATTTTGAAGAAAAAAAACACGCCGGTTGGCAATTGGGCTATTTTTCTACATAGACATTTTTATTAAAATAATTTCAATTTCAATTGCGTTTTTACACGATATTGCACAAACGATTTCACCCCCTTAGAAATTGTACGCTCATATACTGTTGCAAATAGAGTCTGTAGTGGTACAAACTACGAGGATAAATACATTCGACGAAATAATATATACTTTTAATTTTTTTTTTTTGTGTCCCTTAAAACGTACAGTGTACGTATGTTTTACCTACCTGTATTGCAGCGTGTATCTGTAGAACTACTAGACTTTATCCGGTGACTTAAACGAACGTAAGGATTTTTTTGTTTTTGACACATATTTACGATTTTTATTTCGTGAAGACCTGTACTTATAGAATGGCAGAATTTTCGGGTTTTTTTTTTCGACTAAAACCCGTTTCGAGCTCATATGCGACCCGGCGCAACGGCAGTGCTTGAATTGGAAAAAAAATAGAAGGAGGATGCAAAAGTTAAAAAAAAGAAAAAATCGCGTCCTTGAACATTTTAATGTCTTGAAAATTCCGCGGGGACTTCACTCTCCCTCTCAGCCATCGCTATATTTTAAACTGAATAAATCTATTGAATTTTTAACGTCAACGTCAAATCTTTATTATTTCGGCGTTCAAAATTTAAAGACATTTTTATTGTTTTCATTAATTTAAAAAAATTGTAAAGCCAATCCTGACCGTTCCATTTCGAAAATTAGAAGGAATGCGCTAAAATATTTAAATAAAAAGAAAAGGTACTCCGTCCACCCGCGTTCCCTCCTCACCCGATTCGAGCACTGCTCAATGGCAACGGGGACCTTAATCACGTTAACGCACAGCCCAGCAAAGCTCTTCATAGATATCTCTGTTATAAAAAAATATTTATTTATTCTCTTAAAATTTTTAATTCTGGTTACGCCACCGTGTCTCTGTGACCAGGAGTTCCGAAGAGGGGGTTCAAGTTAATTGCTTAGAGGTACTCGTTTAAAAATAAATAAATAAAGTTTAATCAAGTGTTTAAGTGTAATAAATAAAAAAAAAAAAAGCAACTGATACGTTTCCTTAGTTTAAGTAATATAATATTATGAATTTAACGTATATTATTATTTCGAAATTGTATAATTAAAAATATTTTAATAAATAAAGCAAATCATAACTACTGAGTACGAGGAATTCGAATCCCAACATTTGAGTTAAATCAACATTTCAAGGCGGGCCAACGGGCGGGCAACAGGTTTTCGAGGGGGGGAGGGGGGTCATCGCCCGCGCGGGCCCGCCTTTGGCGCCGCCACAGGCCAGCACTAACTCATCGTAACCCGTGTCGGCAGGTAAGGACTATTACTTCTTCGGCATGAAACCGCCGGACTGCGGTGCCCGGAACTGGTACATAGTGAACAAATCGAAGGCCGTCGGTTACGGGCTGCTGCCGGACGGTCGGATGCAGGTGGACAACGGCGTGGTGCCCATCGAACGGGACGAGTACTGCGTGGACGCGATGAACACGGTGCCGTCGCCGCGGCCGGCCGGCGCGCCGCCCGCGTACACGGACGTTCTGATCGCCTGCCGCTTGGGCGGCCTGAATTCCGTCGGCGGCGGCCACGGCGGCCGCGGCGGCCACGACGGACGCCTCGGATTCCGTCAGGTACTTTACGGCGCGTACTTCGTGGTGGGCGCCACTTTTCTGGCCGCCACGCTGCTCATATACGCCGCGCTGCCCGAGCTCCGCGTCACCGTGCACTCCGGCAACCTGATCGCGCACACCGTCTGCCTGTTCGTGTCGTACGCCGCGCTGGCCGCCACCACGCTGGTCCGGCACGTGTTCAACAACTGGTCCTGCGTCGTCGCCGGTAATCACGTCACGATATTATTAAATCATTACTATCATACCCAAAGCGTATTAAACATAATATTATGGCGTGTACAACGCACTTTTTGTTTTTAAATATCATTGCCGTGACCGCATATGAAGAGGTGTGGAGGGGGGGGGGGAAATGTTCATAGTCGGTATTCTCAAATTCTTCGGTATTACGGTTTTTAAGTTTCACAACCCAAAAACGACTTGGAGAAAAACGATTGAAAAAAAAAAACCGTAAATAAAGTAATATTATTGTACGGACAATATTATTTTAATTCGATTCATTTAGGAACAAAACACTAGATGGTGTGACTTTCTGAATTTTGACGAACGATTGTTTTTCTCCTCAGCCCTTCGTACGGGTTCGTCGGTTTCGAAGCCATAATAATAATTAAGTCCTGCACTCGGCGAAGAAAAAAAATACGCTTTTGACTAGAGATTTTTTTTTACAGATTTTCAGAACATAAATTACATTTGTATAGAAAACGACATTTCCCCCACTAATTATACAAATTTAGGAAATAATTGATTTGATGAACCTGAAAAAAAAAGTATGAAAAGCGAATGAAATTTAAAAAGTGAATAACTCGCGAGTAAACAATACGGATATATACGCCTGTATATCGCGCGCTGCGGTACAATAGTAGTTAATGAGTGTATGCGAACGCGGTTCGAGAAAAAATAAATGCGAAATAATATAAAAATATACAGTGGCGTAGCCAGGATTATGTAATGGGGGGTTTAAGTATAAATGAAATTATAAGCTTTTACATTTTTTGTTAAGTTTGTTGCACAATGCACAAATTACTTGTAAAATGACAAAATATATCATATTTTTTTGCAGTAGGTACTAGAATTAATGAAATATACAATTGTATAAATTGTATACATTTATTAGATTAAAAAGTATAAAAAAAAGGCAATGGGAGGGTTTAAACACCCACACCCCCCTGGCTACGCCACTGAAAATATATACTATGGTAGTATAATGTATTAATATATATTGTGACAATCGCCCAGTGGTGAAAAAAATCACACTTTTCACTAGATAAAATTCAAAACATAATAACGGACATTTATGAAGGAATAAACAACGGAATTTTTTCTACTATAATTATACAATAATAATAATAATATCAAATATAACAAATTTATATTCGTATATAAAACACACGGTTTATATGTGTGTCTTGTGTCTAAAAATATTAACTCGGAAATAAATAATCTTGCACGTTGACGCGTTACAACATATACCTATCCTATCTACGTTTATTTCAACATATTATGTATAACTACGGGCCAAGAGAGTGTTACTATATATCAGTCGTATTGAATATTTTATAAGGACGTCGTCTTTGTCCGAAACGATAAAAATAGGTTTAAATCACTTTTATAACAGTTAAACATAATCTTAACTGTTAAATTTCGATTAAAATATATATATTTAAGTTTTATCATCGCTCTTTTGATGTCGCACAACGTTTTCGCGAAATTCATAAACACTCGTGTACTTTCAGTAGGTAATTGCGTTTTTGAACCACTCCCATATTATATTATGCATAATAATAATCAACACACCTGTGGCGCAGGTAATTATTATAATATTGCAATCAATATAATTTCTTATGATTCGAGAGGAATACATCGTTTAGAGGAAATAAATAAATTTCCCAAGAGTTTCGAAATATTATTTACTAACCTACGTATACAGTAAAAGAAACGCGTGCATTTAGTAATTTCAGTGCACGTATAGGCGTATAAGCGTACAGTATATATACATATATATATATTATTATATATATATATATATTATTCTTTATATTGTTAATCGAATGGAATAAATTTCTGAGCGAGCAGGAGTCCTCTCTCTCTCTCTCTCTCTCTCTATACAACAATCTCGTATTCGGGGTATTGTGGGCACGGTCTCGGAATGTGGTTGTCGGCGAGGGTCGCGGAGACGCGTACGACGACACACGATTGCTGGGGTTCTTCACAGGTAGAAATCCAAGTCGCTCACCTGCCGCCGACAATTTATTATTTAAAAATACGTGGGATAATCTACAGGTGGTTACTGGCGGCGGAGGAGGTGGTGGTGGTGGCGGCGGCGACGGCGGCGGCGGTCATTACAACAGTGCGCGCATACCTGTTTCGGGGTGGGTGGTGGCGGGACGGCGCGGCGGCCATATTATAACCGCGTCCCATGTTATATTTCGTGTGGTGGCGCGCACAATGCACGGAGATGTTTCTTCTTTTTCAAATCTTTACGGCACACCATCTCGCGCCGCAGCATTTCATCATTTTTCCCCTCGCACACATTCCCGCAGTTCGCTGTAAAACTCGAATATTGTTGTACTAACAAAGAAAAAAATAATAATTATTTACCTAATAATATTTTAATTAATAGATCTATACGAATACACAGCCATGTATTATATTATTATTTATTAATTATAATTTTACATAGTTAACAGCAAAATAGATACTATCCTATATGTCATAATAAACTGTAAAGACTTGGACGACCGTACCTACTGATATACATTATATTATCCAGTGAATCGCGGATACAATACCTATACTTATATTTCGTTGTTAAATACGTGTTCGATTTATTTTATACGAAACGTAGTTTTATATTGAGTCGCAGCTCTTATAAAAAAACAGAACAATTATACACGTTATACGATTAGTTATTATTAATTAATCTTTATATGCATAATATGATAAAATTTTAAGTACACAATTTTTTTTTTTAAATACCTATTATACATTAATAGTAATAAAATTTAAAATACACAATTATTATTAAAAAAAATTCCTACCTATGAATATTAAATACTATTATTCGTCGCGGGGACAGAGCGCGCAGTGTTGCCACCGCCATCGCAAGCACCGCGGCAGTGTGTGTACGTACGCGTAGCCGCGTATATAATACAATATACGTATAACAATCCTAGTTAAACGATTGGGGGGACTGGTTTAGAGTGTGACCCCTACCGCTAAACTAGACGCACATTCAAAAATTTGTTAATGTATTATGTGAACTATCGAAAAATTAATAAATCAATAAATAAATATAACATATACATTCTGATGTAGAGGATTCGTCAATAATTTGTCTTATTATATTAAAATACCAATTTTATTATTAATATTCACGAGTCATATTTTTCTTCAAACATAATTTCCAAATGTTTCGGAATATTATTTACTGCATAAATGTATATTGGCGTGTAGCAAAACAAATGCGTATAGTTTAGTTTTCAGTATCGGCACACGAATAAGCGTACATGTTATTATTTATTTTTATTATTATTCGATTTACTACATTTTTTTTTTCTGTTTTCTTTTCCACCTTTTTGTGCGGGCGCGGGTCCTGCTCTCTGTACACAATCGTTGTTCGTACTACGTGCACGGTCCAAAGGAAATATAGGCTTATTGAAGAGAGTCACAAAACGACGCAACAATGCAGGGGTGCACAGGTAGAAGGTCCAAGTCGTTCTCTTGCTGCCGCCACGTCAAAGCCGACAATTTATTATTATTTACAATACGTGGATAATACAATAGCTAGTCTGTAGGTACTGCAGGTGGTGGTGGTGGTGGTGGTGGCGGCGACGAAGTCACTGACGGCAGTGTATGCTTAACTGTTTCGGTGTCGAGTGGCGGGCAGTGGTGGAATGGTGGCCATATAATCGTGTTCCAAGTATATTTCAGTGGTTGTGCGTACACTGCACGGAGATATTTCATCATTTTTTCTCTCACACACATTTCAGCAGTTCATTTTAAAACTCTGATTATTTCATCAACAAAAAATGTTATTTACATAATACTTAAATCTATATAAATGCAGCTATATATTATATTATTTTTTCATAAGACCAAATATAAAATTTTTTTAAATTAAATTTGTATTAATTTAAATAAAACAAATGCTGGGTTGCATAAAAATCATTCTGCAAATGTTTAACGAATCATTCACTTATGACTCTGTAAATATTTAACGGCTCGTTAAATCACTTTTAGTTGCACAACAATTTTGTAAATAATTCAAAGAGAATAAACGTATATTATTATATAAACGTCTATTATCTTATTGAAAACATATTCATATCATCGAATCGCCAGCCAAATGTTGTTGATAAAGTAAATCTGTATTGATAATCATTTATTACCATAGAATGAAATACTGATAACACATTTTAACGAGTGGTTAACATTTACAGAGCCGAAATCGGGTGGTTAACTAACTGACCGTTAAACTGAAATTTAACGACTCTGTAAAACGGACGTTTATGCAACGCAAATTATTTAACGAGTCATCAAAACCGCTCTGTGAAACCCAGCCAAAGTTAATACTCGTAGATATAAAAAATAATTATAGTTAGTGATTCTGAACTATTATTTTTAGCTTCAAAACCATTTCGTTGCCCGTTGGGTATATCGAGATATACCGGCGGCACATTTTTATGAACTACCAGCATGGACTTAGTAGATTCAATCGATTATAATGAACATAACATTTTGTCAGCACTAAGGCTTGTCATCGTCGTGGTCTCCAAAACCTTTCTCGTATTCGACTTCTGTTGACATACAAACGCGCGTCTTTCACGCGGTCCGTTTTTTGAACAAATTTTTAACAATGTTAGATGATATTGATCGTCTAATTGTACAAATTTAATCAGAAACGTTTATAATTCGTTTTAAAATTCCATTCCACTAATTTTCAAAAAGGCCGAGGGATAATACAATAGTTAGTTTACAGGTACTGTAGGTTATGGTGTTGGTGACGTCGGCGACAGAGTCAATGACGGCATTGTGCGCGTACTGCTTCTTTGTTGGTTGTAGGCGGTGGCGAGGTGGTGGCCATATAATCGTGTCCCTCGACATTTAAATATATATATGTCGCCTATATAATATTTTAATGAATATATCTATATTATTATTATTATAATATAATTCCTGGTAATTTTCCGAGACGCCCGAAGCGAAAGTATACAGGTGTAGAGACTTGTTAAATTAAATATAAATAATTTTAAAAAATCTATTAAAAATGTAATCAGTGCCGGAGGCTTTTTCGTCAAGCTCTTTAATGTACGATTCCGTCAACCCATATTCTTATTATGATTGCAAACATATATTGTGTATTTAAAAAAATAAAACGGAAACATAATTATTATAAAAAAAACCTTATATATCCATATTATTATTGGTTCTAGGACAATTGGTCCTCAAAAAAATTATACAAAATACCAATCAAATTTAATTGAACTAGTTATATTAATAATATTTTAATATCAACCAGTTCAAAACGAAAATCATTCGTCGTTCGCTACGTACGATACGACAATTCCGCTCGTTCGCTTCGCGAGCTCGTGTCAGAAAATTATATAAAAAAATATCTCCCTTTTTATTATTAAAAACCACTTGAAGTAGTTCACGGGTCATAATTATGTCGATTATGAGTGACGTACAATTGTACAAATATATGTATATCCTGGAACCAATCGTCAGCATACGTATCGTTTTTAATGGGGACCAATTGTCCGTTTACCGTTATTATTAAAAATCGCCATCGTCACCACCACCGCGACAATGTGCGCGTTACTTTAACTAGTATTACTCGTGACTGTAGACAAGAAAAAAAAATTGAATTACATATCTTTGAGATTGACATGACAATACAACGGTCCAATATTTGACGTACCGCTAAATCGTTGTACTAATAGGCGACCTAACGCGTGTTATACTATAAGAATACATATCAACTGTATTATAAATCTGAAGATGAAAGAACGAAACAATATATACAACATACGCACAACATGAATCCCACACTCGTGCCGTTTAATCAACGTAAACAAAACTACCAAATTGCATTGTAAATATTAAAACTCAATGTAGCGTTGTTGTAACTTGTAACCATTGTTAGACCGGCAACTTAAAGAAAGCGATGGCGGAGTCTTTATCCCAGCAAAGAAATTGCGTTTGAAAAATATACCTCGTGAATATTAATAATAAAATTGGTATTTTAATAATAAAATAAATTATTGATGAATTCTAAATCGGAATGAGTAAGGTATATTTATTTATTTTTCGGTAGGTTACGTACTAAATCAACAAATGTTGACGTTAGGTCAAATTTAGCGGTAGACCATATACTGAAGTACTGAACCAGTCCCAAACGTTTAACTAGGATCGTTATATGTATTACACATACACAGTACGTACACACAGCCGCGATGGTGGCGGTGGCGGTGATAGCACTGCGCAAACTACCCCGGTGACGAATAATAATTGTATATTTAAAATTTTATCATATTATGCACAATTATTATGATAATATATATTACATTTAATCTCGACGATATACACAACGAAATGGTCCTAAAGCCAAAAATAATACTTCTGAAACACGAATTAAACATTTTTTTGTATCTACTATCTATTATCTTATTTAAATGAATTTAATACCAAAAAAATTTTATATTTGTTCTTATGAAAAAATATTGGTCCCGTCCACATTACCTAGCCCCAATTACGCCACTGGTAGGTACGTTCGTCGAAGTCTTTACAGTCTATTATATAATATATTAGATAATATTTAGATTGCTGTCAACTATATAAATAATAATTACTAAATAATAATAATATAATACACGGTTGTATTCATATAGATATATATATTATAATGTAAATAATACTTTTCGTTAATAAAATAATTCGAGTTTTGAAATAAACTGCTGAAATGTGTGCGAGGGAAAAAAATGATGAAATATCTCCGTGCAGTGTGCGCGCCGCCACTGAAATTTACTTGGAACACGATTATATGGCCACCACCCCGCCACCGCCCGCCACCGACACCGGAGCAGGTACGCGCACACTGCCGTCAGTGACTTCGTCGCCACCACCACCACCACCACCACCACCTGCAGTACCTACAGACTAGCTATTGTATTATCCACGTATTGTAAATAATAATAAATTGTGGGCTTTGACGTGGAGGCAGCAAGAGAACGACCCGGACCTTCTTCTACCTGTGCACCACTGCATTTTTGTGTCGTTTTGTGCTCGCAGTGTGAAAAACGATTGTTGTGTATAGAGAGCTGGACCCGCGCTCGCACAAAAAGATGGAAAAGGAAATAGAAAAAAAAAAAGTGTGATTCGATTGAAAATAGTAATAAATAATAATAGATGCTTTATTGTGCGTTTAGTTATTCGTGTCCCGATACTAAAGACTACACGCGTTTCGTTTGCTATACGCCAATACGTTCGTGCAGTAAATAATATTTCGAAATATTTGGAAATTTATTTATTTTCTCTGAACTATTGGAATATATTCCTTTCGAATTATAAGAAATCATCATTATTTTTTAATATATTAGAGAGAGAAAAAAATCGGCCTGCTGTTTAAAATCATGGTTATAGGACAATATTGGTCCCCGTGAAAAAAACGCTGTATGCGAACAGTTGGGTCCTCGTAATAATTTTTGTACGCGGACAATTGGTCCCTAAAAAAAATATACGTTTATGAGTTAAATGTAATTAAATTAATTATATCAATAATTATTATTAATATTTTGCTATCTACTAGCTTAAAACGAAAGTCATCGCTCGCTTATGGTCTGTCACCTCCACTCGATTGCTTCGAGAGCTCGTGTCGGGACTTAAACAAAAAATATCCCCATAAAAAAAAACCAACATAAGTAGATTACTCGTATACTGTGAGTGGCGTATAATTGTACAAATTGAGTATAAATATATATATGTAATACACTACCTTCCAGTTGAAAATTATTTCCATTAATATATGTCCAATATGTAAACACTTCTTAATCTTCAATACAATGTGTATTCAAAAATATTGCTGTAATAGTAGTTTAAATGAGTGTTATTTGATTAAATTAATTAAATAAATTACGCGTAAGAAAATGTGTATGAATAATTTGAAAAAAATATCGATCACCAACAATGTGCTTTGATACCATTGCACTGTGATAAAATGTGGGTGATGCGTGTTTTGCCTAGTATATTTGCTCAGTAAAATAAAATATATTAGGTCAATATAGTATAATCATTGATTATGCTGTATTAAAACACCATATTTTACACGGCATATATCGTTGTTGTCGAATAAAAAATAATAATTTTCAACGTTTGAAATTATTTCAGGGTTTGTCATTCAATTCTCGTTTCTCGCTGCATTCTTCTGGCTCAACGTCATGTGCGCGGATATCGCGTGGACTTTCAGGTCGGTGCAAAACACGTTGTAATATATACGAGAGTGTATCCAAAACAATTCTATACTATAAATACGTTATGTCAATATTTCAGCGGGTTTAGGCTCCTCTTGTACTCGAATAAAATTGAAAACGAGAAGAAAAAATATATTATTTATTCGGTGTACGCGTGGGGATGCAGCATCGGAATCACCATACTGACCGCATTAGCCGAATTCACGAATTGGCTTGGCGATCACAAGTACAAACCGAATTTCGGTCATAAGGACTGTTGGTTCTCTAGTAAGTAATGCGCGTATAACTATTATAAAACAAATACAAGTTTTATAAAACGTGTTTTGACGCAAATCTTAAACCGTTTTTTTTTTTTTTTTTAGATAAATTATCGGTCGGCGTATTCTTTTATCTGCCAATCGGATTACTCCTGTTGACAAATTTCATATTGTTTCTGTTCACTGCGTTCAGAATCGTGTTCATCCGAAGAGACACGTCCAAAGTGTTGAACCGTCAAAACAACCAGAATAACATGAGGTAAATTAAATATGTAAATTAAAAAAAAAAAAAACGTATTTATATGTTTATCGAATTTACTGTGACAAATTTATAAAATAAAATGATAATAATTTTGTATGTATATATATATATATACGTAAGTGGTTTCCGGGTAATTGCGAGTATAATAAGAAAATCGCAGTTGCGCGTACGACCTGTTGCAAACATCAAATACGAAACAATACATTAATAACGACAGAAACGTTGATTTTTTTTTAATGCTTTTCTAGCCATCAGTGCCTTTTGCAGCTTCTATTAAGCTCTCCATTTATTACGGTCAATTGCAGGCTCAATTTATCGCAGCTTCGTCAACCATTCTGATGTCTGCATTTACTCTGCGTTGCCGAGGTTCTCCCCTAAGGCGCTTGCCGGACGGTTTATCAGTATTTTTTGAATTATGCTCCCCTCGGCTCGCCGTACACGACTCGTCCGTTCTCTAGACGCTCGGCTTTCAAAAAAAAACATTTAATATCCGGTTTATTATATACAGGTATTCCGAGTTGGCGTTTTTTCTCCTTTCGAACTGCCCTGCACTTAATTCGTTTCTCACGGGTCCGCATATTTTCCCAAGCGCTTTCCTCTCGAAGATCAGAAGCTTCTCCTCGTCTCCTCGGGTTGTCGACCGCGTATCACAAGCATATTAAGTGTCACTACTGGACGTAAGCGAGCCGAGTACGTTATTTTTCCTTTGACGCCCGCGGTAGCATTTTTGAACTCGACAATTTATTCAGCGAAAAATTATGAGCGATTCGCCGAGTCTGTCCTAAGTTTATGTTCATTACGCGTATCGTTTTTATCGTTAACTCTTGAGCATTTGAAATCGTCGACCCGTTCAAAGACTTATGGTCCGACTATCGAATCGTTCTTTACGGACGCGCGTCACGACCATAAGCACGCGTATTTTGTTTTTGTTTCGTTATAAGGTCCACGTTCCGCCTAGACGCAATTATTAATTTTTCCATCTTTTACACTTTGTATTACCCAGTGGCGACTATTTCCTAATACGACGGCTTCGTGCGCGCGTTTACATTCAATGTAATTTCTATTTTATAACATTTTACTGACGGAACGCCGTGGTCGGTTTTACGTTTTAAACACGACGTCTGCAGCTGTATAATATATAATGTAAATATTCTCTAGAGATTTTATTGTACATTATTACGGCCGCAGATGTGCTGTACGCTTTATGTTCTTCGGCGGGTAATGGCGTGCGTGTGTTATTATCGTTGAGACGCGTCCCCTTGTACCGTACGAGCCACAAGTGTCTTAGGACAGGTCGTAAAGTAGGTACATTATATAAATGCGCGTATGGACTGTCACGCTGTCGAGAAGAGAAAAATAAATAAGCGGAGAAGACCTTTTTTTTTCTTCTTTGGGGGAGCAAATGTACAAAGATTACCGGGAACCAGTGCATCGCGTGACCCGAGACCGGTTTCAAACACACAATATTATCGCCCCTTTTCGAAACCGAACGATAAACGGACTCGGAGTGCCGCCGCGACGTCCCGACGCCACGTTTTACCCTCCGTGCACGGAGACGCGCATCTGTCGGCGCATTCGTTTTATTTTTATTTTTTCCTTTTTCTCCTCGTCATTATTTTTTGTCCCCCGTTCGTATCGGTATTTTCTTTCGCTAACAAATAATAGGTGTCAAAAAGTATTTTATGGCCGTACACATATTTTTTTTCCCCCATCCGCATATGTGCGTTGTGTGCTCGTTTCTCTGCCGAGAAATATAATATATTGTGTCCCGAGCGTTTCAACGGTGGTCAGCACACGAATACACTGGAAAAATATACGTCCCGCATGTGTTTATCCACCGGGTGGTACACAAACAGGCAACGTAAAATGTCGAAATTTTGTTTCCTTAAAAATCGTTAATATCGTCTTACGACACAAAAAAGTAAAAATTGTGTACGAATGAAATTTAAAAATCAAAATAAACTTCATCACTATTATCGCTTTTTAAAATTACTTCTTAAATCACAATACACTGCTCACCAGTCGAAAACTATTTTCATTAATATACGCTCAACATATAAAAACTATTTTTTTTTTTCATTTATATAATATTACACCAGATTAGCACCGAAGAAAATCCGTTTTTTTGTCTCGAATACAACGTGTATTCAAAAACATTGCTGTAGTAATAGTTTTTTCAAATGAATCGCACGTAAGAAGACGTGTATGAATAAGTCGGAAAAAATTAATTAACACTATGCGCGTTGACACAGCTGCTGCATTGTGATAAAACGTGGGCGATATGTTTTGCTTAGTACATATTTTGTAGTCTTCGCGATAGAATAAAATATGGTATGTGTAATTTGCCTTATTATTAAAATACCAATTTTATTATTAATATCCACGAGTTATATTTTTCTTCAAACGTAATTCCCAAATGTTTCGAAATATTATTTACTGCATAAATAGGAGTATAGCGAAAAAAACGCGTATAGTTTAGTTTTCAGTATACATACAATTATTTATTTCTATTAATTATCGATTTACAACTTTTTTTTTTCTGTTTCCTTTCCCATAATTTTGTGCGAGCGCGTGTCTTGCTCTCTATGCACAACAATCGTTTTTCATACTTCGTGCACTGTCGAGGAAATGTGAATATGTTATTGACGAGGATCGCGAGACACAAATGTAGGGGGTGCACAGGTCCAAGTCGTTCTCTTTCTGCCGCCACGGCAAAGCCGACAATTTATTATTATTTATAATACATGGATAATAAAATAGCTAGTCTACAGTTACTGCAGGTGGTGGAATCGTGTTCCAAGTATATTTCAGTGGTGGTACGCACCACACTGCACGGAGATATTTCATCATTTTTTTCTCTCACAAACATTTCCGTAGTTCATTTCAAAACTCCGATTATTTTATTAACGAAAAGTATTATTTCAAGCAATCTAAATATTATCTATATTATAATAGACCGTAAAGACTTCGACGAACGTAACAACCAGTGACGTAATTAGACCAATGTCATGTGGGGGGCGATCAATATGTTTTTATAAGAACAAATATACAAGTTTTTTTAAAATTAAATTTCTATTCATTTAAATAAGACAATATTAACAGATACAGAAAAAATAAATAGTATTCAGAACTATTATTTTGGCTTCAAAACCGTTTCGTCGTGTGTATCATCGAGATGTATCGGCGGAACATTTTTATAAAATGCCAGCATAGACTCAACCGATTCAATCGATTATTATGAACATAACGTTTAGTTAATACTAATATAAGGCTTATCGTCTTCGTGGTCTCCAAAACCGTTCCTCGTTCTCGCATTCGACGTTTGTTGACGTACAAAAGCGCGTCTTTCGCGCGGTCCGTTTATTGACCGAATTTTTGGCAGCGCTAGATGATTTTGATCGTCTAATCGTACAAATTTGATCGGAACCGTTTATATTACGTTTTAAAATTCCATTTCACTAATTTAAAAAAAAGCCGAGGGATAATACAATAGCTAGTTTACGAGTACTGTAGGTTGTGGTCAGGCACGTACACAAAATAAAATTTCGGGGGGTTTATAAAATATAGCAATACAAATTGTGCAGCAACCTAATAAATCAATTTCTTCCTCCTTACTCATTATTTTTTAATGTGACAAGAAATTATTTTGGGGGAGTTTGAACCCCAAAAACCCCCCCTGTATACGTGCCTGATTGTGGTGGTGGTGGTGGTGGTGGTGGTGAAGACGACGGCGACGTAGTCAACGATGGCATTGTGCGCGTACTGCTTCGTTGTCGGTGGTAGGCGGTGTGGCGAGGTGGTGGCCATATAATCGTGTCCCACGTATATATACATATTTCAATGGTGGCGCGCACACTGCACGGAGATATTTCATCATTTTTCCCCTCGCGCACATTTCCGCAATTCGCTTCAAAACTCTTATTATTGTACTAACAAAAGTATTATTTACACATTAATATTTTTACGAATATACCTATATTATTATTATTATTATTTATTCAATTTATATATACGTATATAATATGTTTTGTCTAGTGTATTTTTGTAGTCTCCGATAAAATAAAATATGGTATGCATAATTTTTCTGCTATATTTAATACACCCCCTCCAACGGAAGAATAAAATGAAGGAGGTATAATATTTGTCTAGTACATTAATTGTACACCCCTTGCTGTTGTGCTACGGGATATTAACGGGCATTTGGCCCGCGGCGTACGAGCAACCAACGGCGTCGTGAGTCGTGACGCCAGTGGAGTGCAATAGAACGTAGGACGGTTAAAATCATTTAAAACGATCCGATTAATTGCACTGTGTATATTAATATGAATAATAAACTTAGGTGGCGCGTCGATTACAATATTGTGTTATCAGCACAATACGAAATATAATAATTATTATTACAACTGACCGGTACCGGTAACAGTGGCGGATTTGAGGGAGGGGGGCAATAGGGCGATCGCCCTCCCCCCCCTTTGGGTCGTGATTTTCTTGTATTCCTGCATTTATAAAATTTCGACAAAAATTCGGGAAAATACATAAATAACAAATTTTGTTAGATAAAGACGGTAATATTAATATAATAGAACGTTGAGGAATGTTTTACCTCCATGACCGCAGTCCATATTGCACGTTTATGCGACGACCGTTTTTACGCGTCGTTTGCTCGATTCCAACAGACGAAAACTCAAAAATAGGGCCTTAGTTTTTGCGCTGGTTGGGGTCGGTCTTTGCTGAGCTGCCGCCGTCGTATTTTCTGTTCTCAACTTTTCTTGTCGTCTTTACTCGCACCGAACCCATAGAGTGATAATTACTCTTTGACCGAATCACGAATGAGAAGCATAGAAAATATTCCGTGCTTTCGTCTCATCGTAGCTCGCTGATTATTACAATTGTGGGATATTTTATAGTATTATTAGCATTAAATGCATTTGTTTATTTTTTATTAATATTTGCTACAAGTATCACTCGTTTAAAATATTTCAAAATGAAACGTGAAGGACCTGTAGATTCATTTAAAAAATAATAATACATCCATCCACCTCAAAAAAATTGTCTAAAACTCCATCTTAAAAATAAATATCATTCGTATAAATTCCCTCGGAAATCTAATAGAAATTCACTTTAAAAACAAAAAAAAAAGGTGGTTTTTTTTTAAATTGCGAATGATGCGAACCACTGACCCGCACGGCCACCGCACACCTCTAAACTGAACAGTATGTAGGTATATTAAAATCCAAATGATAGCTGTAAGTATATATACATAGTCTTGATAAATGTAAATATATAAGTAAAAATTAATACTATTACTCTTTTAAAATACCTGCTTAATGAAAATTTTTAAAATTCGCCCCCCCCCGCTTACATGACCTCTACGTCCGCCACTGACCGGCACGGTTGTCGACAGAACGCAGACGACGCACACGGACGGGCAAAACGGGGCGGCGGCCGCGCGGACAACGAAACGAAAAATAACGCGTCCGTAGAATCCGACCGCACCGTGTGGTGGTAGCGTCAAACACGACGTTCTAGAACAGTGGTGGCCAAACTACGGCCCGCCGTCATTTATTATCTGGCCCGCGAAAGTATTCTATACATATATGTACATATTATCTATACATATTCTATACATTACAGCACTTACATTTGCGTGTATATAATATTTTACGTTTACGTTAAAAAAAAAAAAATTAAAAAATACAGTATACATTCTTCATATTTAAAACAATGTATTAAAATAAAAATAAATAGTTCCTAGTTTCTTATTGCTTATCGTCATTTACGTCATTGCTTATCAAATTTCAGGCCCGGCAAAACAATTTTTTTTTTTTATTATGGCCCGCGGTAAAAAACGTTTGGCCACCACTGTTCTAGAATATTCGAATGTTTTAATTAGCGATTATTGCCGAACCATTGTGCGGACCGGTTTGTCGCGTTGATGAATTTAAAATATACGCCAAATTCGAACAGTGCCGCAACTCCCACCCGGGCGACTATGGCAGTGGCTGCGGGAGAAGGGCCTGGGAGTTTAATTTTTCGGCACCGTATTTCCTAATACACCAAGTATATGTTTGTGTAACATACTAATACCTAGTAAAAAATGGTTGATAAAAAAAAAGAGTATAACTAAAATAAAACACGTTTCGCATCCATCAAAAACAATTGTTTTTATATCAAAAGCCGGAACCCCGGTACATACAGAATGTGTGTAAATATCTTAATACATAATATATTATTATTTATTTGAAATGTATTGATCAGATATGATGGTCCAACCCGTATGTAGGCATACGAAATAACGGCTACGTAAAGTGTAATTAGTAAAGCTTTTAATTTGTGGCCAAAGGTCCATTTTCTTTTTGTTTTCAATCAATATACAATATAATATTATATCAATATATACAGGACGGTATACACGCTGGTTTTTACGTACGACCTTTAAAAATATTGTTAAAGACCTTCCGTCGGCATAATAAAAAGTCTTGAATAGGTACTTCGTACAACAACAAAAAAAAAAAAAAACTAAAGGACATACGTATTGAATGTGCTTACACAAATATTATAAAAATTATATAGAGAACATTAATATTTTTTTGATTTGGCATTATTATTGTTTTTTTTTTTTTCTACTCTTGTGTTGTAAAGTATAATCGATCGTAATGTACTGAAACGTAACCAAAGGATAAGGGGCCCTTAATTTAGATTTGTCCTAGGCCTCAAAAACTGTAGTTGCGGCACCGAGTTCGAACTCCCCCCCCCCACTCTCAGTAGAATAAATTACGTATAATTCGCCTTATATACGTGTACTGTATATTATAGTACTGTGGATACTATTAACCCAAGGAATAATCGTACCCCCTAGGAGTAAGTGAGTCCTCGGTACGATTTGCCTGCCACACCTGCGCTGCCTACGAGTAGGCAGTGTATACGCGTGAATAGAATGACTGGAAAAAAAAAAACGTATTTTTTTTCTTCTACTCTTTTTTTCCGTGCAGGCCGTTACGTCGAAACGCCGGAATAAAATCACGATTCACGCGTACGAATAGTAAATCTGTGTCGCGTGACAATCTGCTCGCGGTACGATAACCGTAAATGAATATTTTATTTTAACGCGCTTTTAATATAAAAATAGAAAATAGAAAAAAAAGTACGTTTTGCCGCGGATTGGTATCTGCAGCGTCACGTTGGTCGGGCGGTAATTTCGTCTGGAGCCGACCACTATAATATATATTATATCGGACTCGGGCCAACCGTCGCGTTATGCAAAAACGATAAGCGAACTAATGAGTTTTTTTTTTTATGCTCGCAGGTTGTCGCTGTACTTGAAGCTGTTCTGCCTGATGGGCGTGACGTTCGTGTTCGAAGTGATCTCGTGGTGGGCGGTGGACGCGCCCGCGTACTACTGGTACGTGACGGACGCGGTGAACTCGCTTCGCGGCGTCTTCGTGTTCTTCATATTCTGCTGGAAGCGTTCGGTGCTCAACCTGTTGCTGGCCCGGGCGCCCGATTCGGCGCGCCGGCGTTTCGTCCGCACGTTCGGCATCGTCGAGCCGCGCCGGTACCCGAGTTTCTCGTCCACGAGCCAGCCAAATCACTTCACCACGGCGAGTGTCAGGACACAGAACGCCGCTGGCCGGGGCGGCGGCGGCGGCGGCGGTCGCCGCGACAGCTCGTTCCAATTGTCGCAGTTCGGCAGTTCGGCGTCCGTGCAGGCCTCCAGGAGGTATTCGTCCGAGGCGAAGGCGCGGCCGTGAAATCCGCTCGCTGCAACGCACCGCACCAGCGGACCACCGTCGACGTCGCGTTTAGGGTCGGTCGTAAATTTGCCGGGGGGCCGTTTGGAGAGAAAGGGACAAAAAAAAACCCCTAAGAAAACCGTACAATAACGACGCTGGGATGGTTTACGAGACGGTCGCGTTCCAAAGCGATTCGACACGCACCGCCCGTGCACAGGCCGGATTATCGTTGTGTTCACAAGACTACGCCCTCCGTGCCACTTGTACGCTATTTATTTATTTATTATCTACTCCGTCGAGTATTCGTTATTATTCTTTTTTTTTTCTCTTCCCACGCCGACTGTATACACTACACGCAGAACGCATATTGTGTACACGTGTAAGACGTTGTTGTGTGCCTCCCCTCCCCCATACACCCCTCAAAAACACCCTGGTCAAAACGAATCGTTCGCCACCCCCCGGGAATTTTTTCGCGTTTTACTGTAGACAATATTATTATGTAAATTCGAAATTTACAAAATTGGCGCGTACCACTATTAGCGAACGACGGTTATCGGATTTCTAATCGAAAATCTTCTTATCGATATCGTCTTTTAGAGTTTGTAATTTGCTGTTAGAATAAACTTCCTTTCGGACGTAATTTTTTTCGCTGTTATATTATTATTATGCCCCGCTCTCCCGGATAATTTTTTTAAGTGTGCGCTCCTGTGCAGTGAAACGCACGTAGGCGTATACGAATGCGTTCGGGCGTCCGCGGAATGAAAATTCACGGGACATATTTTAATTATTTATTTTTCTGTTACAAAGTGATATGACGTAGAAATAGATAGTTGATTACACGTTGTGTTTAAATCCAAGACGTTATTTTAAATCTTCGTTCGTACGAGCTACTACAAAAGCCGTTCTCAATAACGATTTGGAAATTGAATTATTAAAATTTCCTTGTCAAAGTGGACTTTTCGATCGTGTACTAATGAGTTTTAGTTTTGACGTTTTGCACTTTTATAATACAGACGAGTACACGATAATGTAAGCGCGTATTTATAAAACGAATTTCGGAGACCACAATAAAATTTCAGTGCCTATAGCGGAACGCGGGAAAAGCTAAAACAGCCCGACTTTGAACATCCCGGCGACACAATATTACTCCTGCCAGTTGAAAACTGAGCATCACGGTGTTGGTGTAGCTCCCCCCATCCGCGCCCGGATGCGACTGTTATTGTTTCGCGGACACGGACATCTGGCCGCCAGGCCGTTCCACTTCGTCGCCACCGTATCGGAACCCAATGCAATCGTGTAGATTAGATAAGAATTTTAAGAATTACGTTACAGAACATTTTCGGTTATCTACCTTAAGTGGTTTCTCGTAACAAAACGGGGCATGTTTTTGGATTTGAATTCCGACAGGAGCTCGTTCGGACTCATTAAAATGAGTGAATTCATTTTTTTTTTTTTTTACTAAATCACGTGTCCGGTAATGGAAACGACCCGACGGCGAGATGTCCTAGACCAGTAGTATTCAGACTTTTACGGTCTCACGGTCGCTTAGTGTCTTCACAGTGTTTTAATGGCTACCAAATTATTAATGGCAAAAAAAAAAAAGGTATTGTCTATATACTCGTACGTAAATTTATTTATTTATCATATAAAAATATAAATGGAATTATTCAACAACGAAAAAAAAAAACTGAAATTAAATGTTTTGAATAAATCAATAAAATCGATTAAAATTTCATTATCGCCATTATCGTAACATTAAATTTTGTTCCCCTGTTCTGTGCCACACGGCTACCTTGACCAACTCACGCGACGCCCCTGAGAACCGCGACGCGCAGTTCGAATACCTCTGCCTTAGACCCATTGTTTCGTGTTCCCGTGGCGTTTAGGTTTTTGACGAACTCGAGTGCGCGTAGTACGATGTAGTAATTTGTGTGCACTTATTCGTTAGGCAAGTATCGTACAGTTTTATCCTCGCGTACCTATTCAACAATACGTTTTTATTCAATTTAATTTAATTTTAATTAGAATAAAAAAAAAATCCGTACAAAATATACGGTGCAGTAAATAATGAATTAAAGTAAATTTAATTATTTAACATTAATCGGCTGCAGGAGAAGAAAAAGTAATTTTTTTATTTTTTATACTGAAATTGAATAACGTCTCGGCACCACGACCGTTTGAAGCATTCAGAAGAGTTTCTATAATCATACTCATCTCTCTAAAAAGTAGATTTTTAATAATATCTGAAATCGTCTCTCGACCTCTCGTTTATCATTTATTTTCTACGGTAATACGCATTAATACTATTATCGAAGAAGTACTCGTATTTGAGCGATATCTTAAACCAGTCTTTTTTTTATATTATATAATACTGCAGACACCACCGTCGTAATCGTAGTTAATCGTTACCAATATAATAGTATTTTAATACATTTACTTTCAGTTTATTTTTCAGTCGTGGCATCGTTAATATTCCACTAATTACACGCACATTAACGCGTGTTAACATTCTTTATAAGATACGCGTAAACCATGTGTAGGTTACGTTTCGAAACGGGACGCAGTTAGTGAACGATTGAAAAACGACAATTTTAAGGCATTAGAACTCAAGCCGCGTAATTGTCTTTTTTCTTTAATTTTTTTTTTTTATAAATTCCATCTTCATTATTTTCGTCTACATACCCGCATACCTTCTACATACATTTTACATTATAATAAAAGCGACCCGGTAATAAATATACACAAATATTATTTTTAAATACATATGATACAGACCCGTACGTAAGAAGAGGATTTAAACCTCTCACGGTTTTTTTATTATTATTTTTAATAACACATAACGCGTTTAATATTATCGTTAGTTGCTGTTGGTTTCAATAAGTGGATAGTAAATATAATTTTTTTTTCAAATGTGCATTGATGAAATTCAAGCATATACAAGAAATATGGATTCTATTAAATATTAGAATATACTTCAAACTTCATATTAAATACGAATAATATATCAGTAAAATAATATATAATAATATTCATATGCTCAATAGATAATAGTTTATGCTCGTGTACCCAATTGGACATCATATCCTGTATAGCCTCGATTACACTGCGTGAATTTATTCGCTGGTCGACGGGGAACAAATCGCGCGCCAGTGAAAGCGTGTAGCGACCATTCCGACTACACAAAACTAGTAAACTCGCTCACGTCGCTAGTCTCGCACGTCGCACTGCACAGACACGCACATTCACACGTTTCGCTCATTCCCTACGGCAACAAGTCGCGTAATAATTAACACAATAATTCAGTTTATAAGTTGTCTGTTGTTTTTCTCTTGTTATTTCATGTTATGATTTTTTAAATAATTTAGTGGAATAACATTATTGATTTTTTTTCAATGAGAAACGACAATGACTGCCGCGTTAACTATATAACATTATAGCTTTCGACATCTTGACACTACTACTGCCCATCGGTGGCTAGCATACAAAAGATTTTACTAGCCGTGTCGACTGTCGTTTACATAGAGCGATTTTATTCGTCAGAGGGTAAAAATCGTCAGCGACTAGCGACTAAAGTAGACCACCGATTACATCGAGCGAGTTTAGTAGCACAATCGCTAGCGACTAGCGAGTAAATTCACCCGATGCAATCGACGTTTAAGCGCGATAAATTATAATACCGATTTTTTTTTTTATTATTATTATTATTATTATTTATTAAAATTAAAACCCACGCGTTATAGGTATCTCGAAAATCATATTCCGCACACGCGTATTTAAAAATCATACGCGATCTTATAATTCAATATTTTAAATTTACAATTTCTATAATTTTAGGTAACTAATCATCGTATAGCCCCCCCCCGTCCCATTTGTGATTTCTGCATCCGCGCCTGTTCACTACCATCGGACCGTTCAAAACGATGTACACGCGTTTTTTGTGCGGAGGAATAAATACGGTGGAATTTAAGAGGTTTTTTTTTTTTTTTAAATATTTATTCAGTCTCTCGACGTGACATTTTACAATAATATACGAATGAATATCGTATAATAGATATTAAAAAAAAATTATTTACTCGTTCGAGGAAACATAGGGGGATATAAAGAAACACAGACCTGTCAAGTGCGTATATAATCGTCCATATATTCGGGTGAATAACGATTTTTTTTTCTACGTATTATACTTTCACGTGTTGAGAAACGAGCCGCTGTGCCGACCTTCGACCAGGCCTAAATGGAAAACACATGTATGCCCAAGCCATTATACGCCACGTCGGAGCGGACGGAATCGTTTATAATCTTTTTAATCTTTTGTCCGTGTTGCAGGACCTGTTCACCCTCGTCCACTAAGGTTTTTCTAAAGACGTTTTTATTACAATGATAAATCGAATTTTACACACACGCGCGATAAAGTAAAACGTGTAGGTACCTATACCCATTTTACATTGGATTCGTCTCGCCGTCGAAAAACCGAAATGGCCGCCGGCTCCCGCCTGACCGACGCCAAGAATACGCGTCCGTAAAACGTCCTGTGTGATATCATATACACGCACGTTCCTTTGTTCCACGTCTTCGGACGAATTTCTGGGAGATATTCCTTCTTCGGCCGAACCGTTTGTTCGCATATAATATCTACCAAAATACATAATGTAACACTACGGAAATCATTTCTTTTGACCGATTTCAAAAAGCCATAAATAATAATCGCATCCTGTTGCCCACACGGACCACTATTTTTTTTCACCGTCGTTATCCTGTGGCCCGGCGTCTTCGTCACGTTTCGTCCGTCGTTGATTTTCAACAAGACACGATATAATACAATAAAACGAAATTTATATTTTAAAGTCACGTTCGAGTGGTTTTTTTTTTTTTTGTAGATTATTAGTAGTTTCGTGTCCTCTAGTCATATCAAGACCGCGCCGACAGGCCGTAAAGGCAATATCGTTTCGCTCGTATCGAATAAACAATATTGTAAACTCTTTGAACGTATAATATGTATAAGTTGACGAACACCGAACGACGTGGTCGGTTAATCGCGTACACTGTGAATATAAATAATTTATTATACAAATTAAGGACGTTTATACGTTATTATGTATGCATTATTACTGTTGGAAATTGGCGTTTTTTTCCCAGTATTATTTAGTATTAGTTAAGTTTATATGTTCAATTAGTTGTGACGTTTATTTGGCGGAAAAATTGTGATTTTTTTTTTTGTTAAAACGAGGAGAGATTATAACGACGCGCAGAGCCATGTGATTTTATATGTTCCCTAGCGGAACGACCGCGGTTTACTGCGTGTGGGCGTGTGGTAAAATACTGTCTTACAGGGCACAATGCTTCAGTTTTGTACCAACCCATTTTTAATTCGTAAATCGAACGCACCTCGATTACTGTATAATTTGTATACGTACTTAATAACAGTTCCCCAGGAGTAAACCGCCTTGAAAACGGAGTGGCCCTCGCGGCGATTAAAACTAAAACTATATTTAATGGCTCGAAAACAATAAATATAAAATAATATTTAGTACATTCGAAAAATTATAATAACAATAATCAAAATGAAAGAAATAAAAATCAAGTCGTCGTCGCCGGGGCCGGGGAACGTGCAGGCTTGTAAACGTTTAATGGTAAATTTGTATACACGTGTACGAGTATATACAATGAAGCCAAAGAGTATTATGAAAATTAAAAGAGTATTAAAAACGTGTTAGTATGTTGCTGTTGTGTTTCTGTTTTTCGCCAAATATCCGACGACAATTATTCGAATTTTTCTCGAAACCGCGGTAATAATTAAACAAAATGTTTAATACGACAATAATCTTATATAAGTACACGTTTTATTTTTTTTCATAACGCTCTTTGGCTCGACTGTATATATTCACGTATACGAATTTATATTCTCCCGTGTATTAGTACACAATTATAGTTTTTATTTCTATTTATTTCGCGTGTATTTTTTTACTTATTTAATTTTAATATTATTATTATTATTATTTTATCTCCTTCGCGTCTATTGTCGCCAACGGTAACACAGTACTGCACGAGTGTAGTTTACATTGTACGAATCGGTTTAGAGTTTTGAAAAGACAACACACGAAACAATGTGCGACGATGACGACGCGGTACGGCCCCTCGCGAATCGTTCACGTCACAATACGTTCCCGTCGACCTTCGTGGGCGCGCCATAGCGGTCATTAAAAAGTGAATCATTCCCCAAATCGACAATTCCACAATTATTATTTAAATCCACGAAATTCCTTGTAGTCAGAAGTAAAAAAAAAAAAACGTTTGTCGAAACGTGAAACTCGTACCTATGTTATTAGGTTTTTATAAATCCTATACAAATCCATCGCGCGTAAAAAATTTTTAAAAAAAATTTTGTAATACGACACGTTACGTATCGATAATAATTTATTATCGATATCACTATTATAATACGTTCGAACCTATTTTATTTATATTTATCGAGTACCTTATATTATGCGCGTATTCCGCCCCCCCCCCCAGTAAAGGGGATGGATATAATATTAATTTACGTTTAAAAAAAAAATATATATATATATGTAATAATATACAAATAATTTTAATACGCTCTTGTACGTTCACCAATATGCGGCTTATGTATACTATTTATTCATACCCTCGCACGTTATGCCGTAGTATATAGTTTATTATATTATTTTTATCGAGTTGTATCCGCAAACAGCGTAAACTAGTCATACCGACAGTGATATCGTTTGATTTACCTATGTTTTATATAATAAATATATATGTATTATATAATAAATTATCCGTTTTTCCTGTACTATCTATTTATTTATATGTATATATATATATAATATTTCAATATAAATTATTGGCTTACGTGTTTAAAACGACTTTTGTTGTAAATAATAATTGTAACGATTATTTTGTTTTTAATTATAATATTTATGCGTTAATGTCACGCGTAAAAAATATTATAAAAAAGAACTGCAGAGTCGTGTCTCGTACGACGTACTTGTGTAAATGCGTGAAAGAAATAAAATACTTGTTTCAAGAGTTCAACGACAGCTGATATTATACGTTTTAAGTTTTAAATTTAATTACTGTACGGATTGAACGTACGAGTAATTTGTAATTAGTAAGTACACTAATAGAATGAAAATTCACACGCGTTTTAGTGGAAAATATTAAAAAAATATAATAAAATTTGTATCAATAATTTTGAATTGGGCGAAAGAAAACGATACAAATCGTAGACTCGTTGAATAGTGCCATTAGTGAATTCCAAACGTTTTGCCATCGTTTAGATATCCGGCATGCAGATATGGCTACGTTTTTTCCTCGTGTTCTTTTCAACGCATTAACGTTTTTAATATTATTATAATTATATAAATGTATAATATATATATTTTTCGTTTTGAAAGCGATATTGCTATAATCTCGTAATGATTACAACCTTTAACTCCGCGACTATTATAACAAATATCCGGCACGTGTGGTCGGCCTATACATACGCGTATACGTTTTTTAGTCGTTATCTATTAAAACGACGTGTTTATAGAAATGAATAAAACGAGCTTCATTATTTTCACCGGTATCGAATAAATAATCAATAGATCAAACAATACGAAATACGGACGATAAGACGGTAAGTCGTGAAAACGATCTATGGCCTATAAATATTAGGAGAAACGAATAAGGAAATATATTTTTTTATATGTACGAAACTCCGGCAATGATAATAGCTGTTTCAAAACTGTCATAATTTCAAAAAAAAAAACGTAGCGAATAATTTTTCCGTACATTCAAAAATTTAAATAGCGCATTAAATAACACGGCGATTTATTGAGTCGAATTATAAGATTCGTGTGATTTTTTTTTCATATTTTTATTCGTTTTAGCGGGCACCAAAGGATGTTAACGGGTTTGCTAAAACGAAGCTTTGAGCGCGTAAGGCTTACTTTGCCTATTCGCTAATCTGGCGCAGCAGTGTTTGACGACGGTTCACGTTTCCGTCGTGTTAAAATGACAGAAACTAGTCGAATTGTGATTATAGTTATATTTGAGTCGGTTTTTTTAAAATTTCCGCTCGGTGGTTGTCCCGTTCAAAGACTTCAATGAAAAACTGAAACGGCGTCGTTGCAAAAAAATTACACAAAAATAAATAAATAATAAGAAAATAATTCGTTCTGCGTAAATTTGTTTTAATATTATTATCCGCGATATATAAATACACCTCGTGCATTTAAAATACAAATTTAAAAGAAAACGTATATTCGAAAGTATATCTTTGAATATGCGAATACGAAATTAGTTTAATATATTATATTAAACGTTTATATAACGAAGATATGCTATTATTTCCGTTGATTAAAAAGACTCTTATTCTTGATAAATGGCGTATTCGCCTTTAGTAATAACAATAATTAAAATATTGCACGAATTAAAAATATACCGGTCAAAATTTTAATATAATACGTATTCGAAAATGACTGCGATTTAACAAAGTAAGTATATAAAATATACCGCGCCGACAGGCCGTAAAGGCAATATCGTTTCGCTCGTATCGAATAAACAATATTGTAAACTCTTTGAACGTATAATATGTATAAGTTGACGAACACCGAACGACGTGGTCGGTTAATCGCGTACACTGTGAATATAAATAATTTATTATACAAATTAAGGACGTTTATACGTTATTATGTATGCATTATTACTGTTGGAAATTGGCGTTTTTTTTTCCCAGTATTATTTAGTATTAGTTAAGTTTATATGTTCAATTAGTTGTGACGTTTATTTGGCGGAAAAATTGTGATTTTTTTTTTTTGTTAAAACGAGGAGAGATTATAACGACGCGCAGAGCCATGTGATTTTATATGTTCCCCTAGCGGAACGACCGCGGTTTACTGCGTGTGGGCGTGTGGTAAAATACTGTCTTACAGGGCACAATGCTTCAGTTTTGTACCAACCCCATTTTTAATTCGTAAATCGAACGCACCTCGATTACTGTATAATTTGTATACGTACTTAATAACAGTTCCCCCGGGAGTAAACCGCCTTGAAAACGGAGTGGCCCTCGCGGCGATTAAAAACTAAAACTATATTTAATGGCTCGAAAAACAATAAATATAAAATAATATTTAGTACATTCGAAAAAATTATAATAACAATAATCAAAAATGAAAGAAATAAAAATCAAGTCGTCGTCGCCGGGGCCGGGGAACGTGCAGGCTTGTAAACGTTTAATGGTAAATTTGTATACACGTGTACGAGTATATACAATGAAGCCAAAGAGTATTATGAAAATTAAAAGAGTATTAAAAACGTGTTAGTATGTTGCTGTTGTGTTTCTGTTTTTCGCCAAATATCCGACGACAATTATTCGAATTTTTCTCGAAACCGCGGTAATAATTAAACAAAATGTTTAATACGACAATAATCTTATATAAGTACACGTTTTATTTTTTTCATAACGCTCTTTGGCTCGATTGTATATATTCACGTATACGAATTTATATTCTCCCGTGTATTAGTACACAATTATAGTTTTTATTTCTATTTATTTCGCGTGTATTTTTTTACTTATTTAATTTTAATATTATTATTATTATTTTATCTCCTTCGCGTCTATTGTCGCCAACGGTAACACAGTACTGCACGAGTGTAGTTTACATTGTAATTTAGAGTTTTGAAAAGACAACACACGAAACAATGTGCGACGATGACGACGCGGTACGGCCCCTCGCGAATCGTTCACGTCACAATACGTTCCCGTCGACCTTCGTGGGCGCGCCATAGCGGTCATTAAAAAGTGAATCATTCCCCAAATCGACAATTCCACAATTATTATTTAAATCCACGAAATTCCTTGTAGTCAGAAGTAAAAAAAAAAAAACGTTTTTCGAAACGTGAAACTCGTACCTATGTTATTAGGTTTTTATAAATCCTATACAAATCCATCGCGCGTAAAAAATTTTTAAAAAAAATTTTGTAATACGACACGTTACGTATCGATAATAATTTATTATCGATATCACTATTATAATACGTTCGAACCTATTTTATTTATATTTATCGAGTACCTTATATTATGCGCGTATTCCGCCCCCCCAGTAAAGGGGATGGATATAATATTAATTTACGTTTAAAAAAAAATATATATATATATGTAATAATATACAAATAATTTTAATACGCTCTTGTACGTTCACCAATATGCGGCTTATGTATACTATTTATTCATACCCTCGCACGTTATGCCGTAGTATATAGTTTATTATATTATTTTTATCGAGTTGTATCCGCAAACAGCGTAAACTAGTCATACCGACAGTGATATCGTTTGATTTACCTATGTTTTATATAATAAATATATATGTATTATATAATAAATTATCCGTTTTCCTGTACTATCTATTTATTTATATGTATATATATATATAATATTTCAATATAAATTATTGGCTTACGTGTTTAAAACGACTTTTGTTGTAAATAATAATTGTAACGATTATTTTGTTTTTAATTATAATATTTATGCGTTAATGTCACGCGTAAAAAATATTATAAAAAAGAACTGCAGAGTCGTGTCTCGTACGACGTACTTGTGTAAATGCGTGAAAGAAATAAAATACTTGTTTCAAGAGTTCAACGACAGCTGATATTATACGTTTTAAGTTTTAAATTTAATTACTGTACGGATTGAACGTACGAGTAATTTGTAATTGGTAAGTACACTAATAGAATGAAAATTCACACGCGTTTTAGTGGAAAATATTAAAAAAAAAATATAATAAAATTTGTATCAATAATTTTGAATTGGGCGAAAGAAAACGATACAAATCGTAGACTCGTTGAATAGTGCCATTAGTGAATTCCAAACGTTTTGCCATCGTTTAGATATCCGGCATGCAGATATGGCTACGTTTTTTTTCCTCGTGTTCTTTTCAACGCATTAACGTTTTTAATATTATTATAATTATATAAATGTATAATATATATATTTTTTTCGTTTTGAAAGCGATATTGCTATAATCTCGTAATGATTACAACCTTTAACTCCGCGACTATTATAACAAATATCCGGCACGTGTGGTCGGCCTATACATACGCGTATACGTTTTTTAGTCGTTATCTATTAAAACGACGTGTTTATAGAAATGAATAAAACGAGCTTCATTATTTTCACCGGTATCGAATAAATAATCAATAGATCAAACAATACGAAATACGGACGATAAGACGGTAAGTCGTGAAAACGATCTATGGCCTATAAATATTAGGAGAAACGAATAAGGAAATATATTTTTTTATATGTACGAAACTCCGGCAATGATAATAGCTGTTTCAAAACTGTCATAATTTCAAAAAAAAAACGTAGCGAATAATTTTTCCGTACATTCAAAATTTAAATAGCGCATTAAATAACACGGCGATTTATTGAGTCGAATTATAAGATTCGTGTGATTTTTTTTTCATATTTTATTCGTTTTAGCGGGCACCAAAGGATGTTAACGGGTTTGCTAAAACGAAGCTTTGAGCGCGTAAGGCTTACTTTGCCTATTCGCTAATCTGGCGCAGCAGTGTTTGACGACGGTTCACGTTTCCGTCGTGTTAAAATGACAGAAACTAGTCGAATTGTGATTATAGTTATATTTGAGTCGGTTTTTTTAAAATTTCCGCTCGGTGGTTGTCCCGTTCAAAGACTTCAATGAAAAACTGAAACGGCGTCGTTGCAAAAAAATTACACAAAAATAAATAAATAATAAGAAAATAATTCGTTCTGCGTAAATTTGTTTTAATATTATTATCCGCGATATATAAATACACCTCGTGCATTTAAAATACAAATTTAAAAGAAAACGTATATTCGAAAGTATATCTTTGAATATGCGAATACGAAATTAGTTTAATATATTATATTAAACGTTTATATAACGAAGATATGCTATTATTTCCGTTGATTAAAAAGACTCTTATTCTTGATAAATGGCGTATTCGCCTTTAGTAATAACAATAATTAAAATATTGCACGAATTAAAAATATACCGGTCAAAATTTTAATATAATACGTATTCGAAAATGACTGCGATTTAACAAAGTAAGTATATAAAATATGAAAATTGTAAAAACGCTTCAAAATATTTTGTCAAGTACACTTGTACATACATATAACGCGCCTTGGTAAATGGGTTAAAATAATTCTAAAAACCGTATATACAAGTGATCAGGGCCGTAGACACGTGGGGGGTTTGGGGTTTAAACCCCCTTGAACATCGGAAAAGTAGAAATTTCAATTTTTTTTTTACGCATAACAGCATTGCAGATGTTACAGTAAAATGTATGTTCATATTTAGATTTTACCAACATCTTGATGTTAAGTAGATTTGTTATTTATGAAAAATAAGTACCTAATAACAATGTGTATAATAACATTCTGTATAAATGTTTAATTTGGTCTATGCCATTATAAACATTGATAAACATGATTATAAAGTTTTGTGCTGATAAATCATTACGATACACGATTATAATGCACGAATGAAAATATCACTGAACCCCCCCTCATATAAAAATCCTATCTACGGCACTGCAAGTGATATTGTGATTTTTGTAATATTAAAGTAATATAATTAGAGTAGTCTATTATATATAATCCCGTATTATATATCTTAGAACTTAGAAGTGTATTCGTTTTGAATTTCAATTTTATTCTGTTATAAACATGGCCGCTGCGGATATTGACGAGTCGGACCTTAAAAACTGTTCAAACATTATCGTTTGGTAAGTGTTTATGTAAAAAAAAAAAACGTTTTATTTTATATACGTTATAATATAAGGTTTACGTTTTAGTACTAGGAGTACGAGATTATAAATTACAGTATAATAATATAAGCGATATTATCGGTGACGGTGAGTATAAATTATTACTTAAAAAATCCAGAATAAGAAAAATAACGTTCCTATATATACATAGGTACAGATAATGGGTATTCGTATATTTAAATATTTGTATATAGAAATAGGAGATTACAAAAATATTCGTTAAATAAACTCAACTGCGGGTATAGTGAAAACCTGATATGTAAATTGGACTCCGAGCAAGGAAATTTAAATTAAGTAGGTACATGATATAATCTGGGACTCACTTATTATTCGTTATTTATAGTAATTTAACACTGCTGGATAAGGACATCTGCTGCCAAGAGTCGTTTTTATCAAAAAAAAGAAAGTTTTTAAAGTTATATTTTAATTTTTAAATTGTAAAATTTGCACACAAAAATTGATTTGAAAATAAAAAAGGGCATCGCGCGTTTAATTAATTTCAACACAACGTATATAAACAGCTGGTTATATCATAATATTTAATTCCATCATATCAGGCCCGCACGCAGGATTTTTTTCAAAGAGGATTCATATGAATAAATACATTACATATTTGTTGCAAAAAATGTATGATTTACAATTTCGTAATAAAAATGTCTGTTGTCAATTTAACAAAATCATCTAGTCAGATTCCAATAACATTTATTTTGCCGTCCGGATAGAAAAAGGCGTAAAATACAATAATACCGTCTCATTGTTTTCTACACGTCCTCCTTTTTAAAACAAAATTTCGAATGTCCGTGTTGAATACCTGTTAATTTTTACTATTCGGCGACCAGCGCTACATTAATCTTTCATTAATTCACAATTAAAATATGAAATAACACAAGAAAAATAACAAAATTCTTGTGTTAATTATTACGCGACTTGTTGTCGTAGGGAATGAGCGAAACGTGTGAATGTGTGTGTCTGTGCAGTGCGACGTGTCACGTGTGAGACTAGCGACGTGTGCGAGTTTACTAGTTTTGTGTAGTCGGAATGGTCTCTACACGCTTTCACTGGCGCGCGATTTGTTCCCCGACAACCAGCGAATAAATTCGCCCAGTGTAATCGAGGCCATGCAGAATATGATGTCCGTTCCGCTAGGGGAACATATAAAATCACATCTCTCCTCGTTTTAACAAAAAAAAAAAATTACAATTTTTCCGCCAAATAAACGTCACAAGTAATTGAACATATAAACTTAACTAATAATAAATAATACTGGGAAAAAAACGCCAATTTCTAACAGAAATAATGTATACACAATAACGTATAAACGTCTATAAATTGTATAATAAATTATTTATATTCACAGTGTACGCGATTAACCGACCACGTCGTTCAGTGTTCGTCAACTTATACATATTATACGTTTAAAGAGTTTACAATATTGTTTATTCGATACGAGCGAAACGATATTGCCTTTACGGCGTGTCGGTGCGGTCTTGATATGACTAGAGGACACGAAACTACTAATAATCTACAAAAAAAAAAAAAACACTCGCATAGCGTTTTATAATAAAGTACGTGAGTTCACTTTATATCAGTTGATATAACGATTTTAAACATACGACACGTATTTTCGGTGTGCAGAAATGAAAAAAAATAATTTTTTTTTTTTATAAAAATATTATGTAGAAAAATGTATTATATAGCGCACGATTATTGTATTATATCATGTCTTGTTGAAAATCAACGACGGACGAAACGTGACGAAGACGCCAGCTACAGGATAACGACGGTGAAAAAAAATAGTGGTCCGTGTGGGCAACAGGATGCGATTATTATTTATGGCTTTTTGAAATCGGTCAAAAGAAATGATTTCTGTAGTGTTATATTATGTATTTTGGTAGATATTATATGCGAACAAACGGTTCGGCCGAAGAAGGAATATCTCCCAGAAATTCGTCCGAAGACGTGGAACAAAGGAACGTGCGTGTATATGATATCACACAGGACGTTTTACGGACGCGTATTCTTGGCGTCGGTCAGGCGGGAGCCGGCGGCCATTTCGGTTTTTCGACGGCGAGACGAATCCAATGTAAAATGGGTATAGGTACCTACACGTTTTACTTTATCGCGCGTGTGTGTAAAATTCGATTTATCATTGTAATAAAAACGTCTTTAGAAAAACCTTAGTGGACGAGGGTGAACAGGTCCTGCAACACGGACAAAAGATTAAAAAGATTATAAACGATTCCGTCCGCTCCGACGTGGCGTATAATGGCTTGGGCATACATGTGTTTTCCATTTAGGCCTGGTCGAAGGTCGGCACAGCGGCTCGTTTCTCAACACGTGAAAGTATAATACGTAGAAAAAAAAATCGTTATTCACCCGAATATATGGACGATTATATACGCACTTGACAGGTCTGTGTTTCTTTATTTCCCTCTATGTTTCCTCGAACGAGTAAATATATATATTTTTTTTAATATCTATTATACGATATTCATTCGTATATTATTGTAAAATGTCACGTCGAGAGACTGAATAAACATTTAAAAAAAAACCTCTTAAATTCCACCGTAATTATTCCTTCGCACAGAAAACGCGTGTACATCGTTTTGAACAGTCCGATGGTAGTGAACAGGCGCGGATGCAGAAATCACAAATGGGACGGGGGGGGGTTGATTAGTTACCTAAAATTATACCTATTTAGGTAGTTATGTACTGATCCTGATATAGAAATTGTAAATTAAAAATATTAAATTATAGGATCGCGTATGATTTTTAAATACGCGTGTGCGGAATATGATTTTCGAGATATAACGCGTGGAGTTTTAATTTTAATAAATAATAATAATAATAATAAAAAAATCGGTATTATAATTTATCGCGCTTAAACGTCGATTGCATTGGATGAATTTACTCGCTAGTCGCTGGCGAATTTGCTACCAAACTCGCTCGATGTAATCGGTGGTCTACTTTAGTCGCTAGTCGCTGACGATTTGTACTCTCTGACGAATAAAATCGCTCTATGTAATCGACAATCAACACGGCTAGTAAAATCTTTTGTATGCTAGCCACTGGTGGGCAGTAGTAGTGTCAAGATGTCGAAAGCTATAATATTACGTATATATAGTTAACGCGGGAGTCATTGTCGTTTCTCTTTGAAAAAAAAATCAATAATGTTATTCCACTAAATTATTTAAAAAATCATAACATGAAATAACAAGAGAAAAACAACAGACAACTTATAAACTGAATTATTGTGTTAATTATTACGCGACTTGTTGCCGTAGGGAATGAGCGAAACGTGTGAATGTGCGTGTCTGTGCAGTGCGATGTGCGAGACTAGCGACGTGAGCGAGTTTACTAGTTTTGTATAGTCGGAATGGTCGCTACACTTTCACTGGCGCGCGATTTGTTCCCCGACAACCAGCGAATAAATTCGCCCAGTGTAATCGAGGCCATGCAGAATATGATGTCAAATTGGGTACACGAGCATTATCTATTGAGTATTGTGCGTATGAATATTATTATATATTATTTTACTGCTATATTATTTGTATTTAATACGAAGTTTGAAGTATACCTAATATTTAATAGAAACCATATTTCTTGTATATACTTGAATTTCATCCATACAAATTTAAAAAAAAATTATATTTACTATCCAATTACTGAAACCAACAGCAACTCATGATAATATAGACGCGTTATGCGTTATTAAAAACAATAATTTAAAAAACCGTGAGGGGTTTAAATCATCTCCTTACGTACGGGCCTATATCATATTTATTTAAAAATAATATTTATTACCGAGTCGCTTTTATTATAATGTAAAATGTATATAGACGGTATGCGGTATGTAGAAAATATTCAAAATGTAATAAACACATAAAAAAAAAAAATAAAGAAAAAAAGCAATTACGCGGCACGAGTTCTAATGCCTTAAAATTGTCGATTTTCAATCGTTCGCAAACTGCGTCCCGTTTCGAAACGTACATATCGTTTACGCGTATCTTATAAAAAATGTTAACACGCGTCAATGTGCGTGTAATTACTGGAATATTAACGACACCACGACTGATGGTCTGCGAAGTCTGACGATGGTCTATAAGCCACGGGCACATGTATTAAAATACTATCATATTGGTAACGATATTTTAATTCCATATAAAATACATTCCGAACGAGAGAGTTTTAGAACCGTAGAAATATGCGACCGTAATATATATATACACATTTGATGGCAGCAAATATATAATGTAGTGTCTGTAGACGAACGGACGTTGAATTCGACATTATTGTAAAAATGCTAAAAAAAATTGAATAAAGGAAAACAACTACAAGTTGTCAGTTGTTTCTACGATCCAAAAACACGACGGCATTTTATTTAGTATATTATATTTCCGTTTTCGAAATTCAATATATATAATATATATATATTATATATATATTTAGAAATTAAAAACCTGATAAAATGACATACGTCTTTTACTGCGATTATTTCGAAAACAAAACACAATTTACCCTGTTGTAACTCTGTGTTTAAAAACGGGGTGTGCAGGGTGTGTATTGCACAAGGGCCACGGCCGACCTTACGTTATAAAAATCCAAATAGATGCGGACGAACTGAATTTAATAACGAATTAAAAGAATTTATATGTTAAAAATTATTATTATTATTATTATTTGGTAATATGTATAGAATACGCACGAGTATATTATAGTATGTAAAATTCCACACCGTTTTGATATAATATCCGCGTTCAAAATACCCCTATGGAATAGGGGCCCCGAAAAAATATTGGGACTCTCATTTGTGTTTCTAAATGTATATATTGCATTGAGATTATACATCTGACAATATTTTTATCTATAATATTGTGAAGTAGAGCGCTCATTTTTAAAGTTGGCTCTTGTTAAAAATCGACCAAGATCAGTGCAGACTGAAAATAGGTTGAATGTGTTAACAAATATATCTATTGAAAATGACATATGTAAAAAACTCTCATTCGACGATGTTGCGGACACGTTTGCATCAAGCGGTCAGAAAAAAAAAGTTTTACATAAATAATCGTTATTTGTATTATTTTATTATTATTATTATTATTATTAAATGTTATTGTTTAATACATTATTTTTGTAACGTACCTACTTAATTTCTGACGTGAAAATATTTATTAAAAAAATAATAACATCAAGTATAAATTTCTACGTGTTTTTAATTGATTTAACGCCCTCTTTCTAAACTTTTTTTTTTGTTGCATCACTAATTAACATACATATAGACGTGCATTCACGTAAGACATTTTTTTTTTTTGTAAAATTAGGGCCCCCAGATTGAATTAGCCCAGGGTTATTTTTTTCATTAATCCAGCTCTTATTATATATATATATAATTTAAAACATTTTTGTATGAAATGACGATGGTAATGATTTCTGGTTATTCGCGAGATTTTTCCGTCATAAAAACTGTATTAATGGATTTCGCAAAATATTTCCGTCGTTCACAACGAGTCTAGCGTGCGGTACACTCGGTTTCAGATAGAAAATATCGCCGCCGATCGGAGCACTTCCCCCCGCTGAAGACAATGTACATTTCGACGCTGCTCATTTTAATAGAAATACAGCAATTTCGCGTGTTTAACGTTTGACGTTTTCGTAAACGACGGTCGACCGAATCGTAATACGCTTGAAACGTATCAAAATCCGACGGCGTGCGAAAAAAATATCGCGGCAAATAATTGCTGCCGCCTAATCATTAGCGCGCCACTGTTCGGTCATCCCGCACCGAAAGAAAAATCCTTGGTAAAATATTATTACGATTGTCTTGTTAGCTGTTAACAATCTCAAAACATTATCATAACGATAATATTTTATCATCCAAACAAATATATTTGTTAAATTAATAATAATAACATAAAAAAAAATCTGAAAGAAATAAATCATTTAATTAATTTACATTTAATTTTTGTTATATATATATATATATATATATCGTTAAACAGTCATGATAAAAATTACAGCTACATCAAAATCTTTGGGAAAAGCCGAAGTATTCCTTATTGATTCTCATCAAATATATTGGCTAGGACTGGGAACCATTGCGTTGGTGTTGGCCTTAATGTTCCCCAGATTATTCGCATGGTTTTCCGTAGTTCCACATTTACGAGGTTGCAATGGTGACTGCCTCCCCATACTGGGGCGCAATATTCGGCCACAAAATAATGAAAAATAAAATATCGAACCTCCCCATATTAGAAGACAGAACGCTGTATTGAAGGTGGCTGAAAAATTGCGTGTAACACTACCCGCCCAATCCACGAATATGGAGTCGAGAAGCCGAGGATGAAATCCCGACATCCGTTCCTAGAAAGAGCGACGTCAATAAAAGCCCAAAGACACCTTAAGCCCTCCACGTGGCAGGAAGATTGGGAAAAAAATCTCCCGATTAACGGGGATTTAGTTAAAGACGTTTATCAGGATCGTTCCTTCCACGCAGGTTATCGATTAGATTAAATCGAATTCGCACAGGCCAAAGCCGTTGTAATCTTCTGATGCACAAGTAGCGTATAAAAGAGGATCCGAGATGTGACTGCGTAGCGGAGGTACAGACAATACACCACACTGTTAGGGAATGCGAACAAAGGAAGTTTACTGGAACTCTCGAGGACCTATATTCAGCGTCGGATGAGGCAGTACAATGGCTGGATAAACTGGACGTGGACATTTAACAATATCGACGAATCAGTGACATATTTTTACCTATAACTTAAAACTTTATTTTATTTTGAAACTATTTGTTTAATTTTATTAATTTTTAATTCTGTATTTATTTATTCATATTTGTGTTATATTGTATTTGCGTTCTTTATGGTCATACGAAAATAAATAAATAAATCAAATATATAATAATATATTAAGTGTAGTTCAAAGGATGATTGTTGAATTAACAATAATAATAATAAAAAAAACAAATGTTGTGACGATAAGATGTTATTATCGCTGTAACTCAAAAACTCATTAAATTTAACAATTACATTGTAGTATTATAAAATTAATTTATCAATAATCTTAAACATCAAACTATTATAATGACAATGAAGTGTTGTTGAATTGACAAAAAATATTGTTGGCAAAATAATAACAAGAATCATTGTCGAACCAACACGTGTAATTATCAATATAACAAAATAATGTTTTCAATTTTAAATGTATCACGTTAACAATTATGTATATGTCGGCTTAAATAGAATCTTATTAGCTAAATAGCAATAAGATAATAACATTGTTGTTTATAAAACCTATGATCAGGATATTTTTTTCAGCGCGTACTTTGTTCGGAAAAAACGACGGATTTTTTTCATCGTTTTTTTTTTTCTCGTTTATATGCGTTTTATTATATTTTTTCAACCAAGTATTGTATACACTCGTGTTCGGGAACGAAACGTCCAGCAGGACACTGCGTGATGGCGACCCGTGTAAAATCGGCTATTGTGCGTGCAGGTGTATCGTCCCCGTATACGTTTCATTGTTGTCGAGGGTAGACGGATGGAAGTGCGCGAGCTCGTTTTTTCGTTACGGCCCACCGACCAATGGCGTACGACCGGGAACGCGCTTGCGCCGGCGTCCGGAATGCATATAAATACCCCCGACCGTGTCGCGGGCACTTCATTACGCGCCGCTCTTTCGTTCGTTTCGGTCTCTCCGTCCGCGTTCCGTCTTCGAAAAATTAAAAATAAAAACACTTTACGCCGCGAATTTCCGAACGCTAATTTTTTTTTTATTCTCGATATTTCCGTCGTCTTCGTGAAAAAAATCCCTCGAATCGCGAATTCAAGTAATGATTTTCGATATATTTTTTTTTATTTTATCTCGAGACTCCGAATTCATTTCGTTTTATCCGCCAAACGGTCTTCGTAAAAAATCCTCGAATCGCGAATTCAAGTAATGATTTTCGATATATTTTTTTTATTTTATCTCGAGACTCCGAATTCATTTCGCTTTATCCGCCAAACGGTCTTCGTAAAAAAAATCAATCTCGATAATTCGCGAATTTAAGTAATGATTTTCGATATTTTTTTTTTTATTTTATCTCGAGACTCCGAATTCATTTCGCTTTATCCGCCAAACGGTCTTCGTAAAAAAAATCAATCTCGATAATTCGCGAATTCAAGTAATGATTTTCGATATTTTTTTTTTTATTTTATCTCGAGACTCCGAATTCATTTCGCTTTATCCGCCAAACGGTCTTCGTAAAAAAAATCAATCACGATAATTCGCGAATTTAAGTAATGATTTTCGATATATTTTTTTTATTTTATCTCGAGACTCCGAATTCATTTCGTTTTATCCGCCAAACGGTCTTCGTAAAAAAAATCAATCACGATAATTCGCGAATTTAAGTAATAATTTTCGATATTTTTTTTTAAATTTTATCTCGAGACTCCGAATTCATTTCGCTTTATCCGCCAAACGGTCTTCGTAAAAAAAATCAATCTCGATAATTCGCGAATTTAAGTAATGATTTTCGATATATTTTTTTTTATTTTATCTCGAGACTCCGAATTCATTTCGCTTTATCCGCCAAACGGTCTTCGTAAAAAAAATCAATCTCGATAATTCGCGAATTTAAGTAATGATTTTCGATATATTTTTTTTTATTTTATCTCGAGACTCCGAATTCATTTCGTTTTATCCGCCAAACGGTCTTCGTAAAAAAAATCCTTCGAATCGCGAATTCAAGTAATGATTTTCGATATATTTTTTTTTATTTTATCTCGAGACTCCGAATTCATTTCGCTTTATCCGCCAAACGGTCTTCGTAAAAAAATCCTCGGAATCGCGAATTTAAGTAATGATTTTCGATATTTTTTTTTTATTTTATCTCGAGACTCCGAATTCATTTCGCTTTATCCGCCAAACGGTCTTCGTAAAAAAAATCAATCTCGATAATTCGCGAATTTAAGTAATGATTTTCGATATTTCTTTTTTTATTTTATTTCGAGACTCCGAATTCATTTCGCTTTATCCGCCAAACGGTATTCGTAAAGAAAAAAATTAATCACGATAATTCGCGAATTTAATAAGTAACGATTTTCGATATTTTTTTAAATTTTATTTCGAGACTCCGAATTCATTTCGCTTTATCCGCCAAACGGCCTACGATTGTCGTCGCGATCGGCACAGCCCCTTCGAAGTGGTGCGGTGACTCAACAACGCGGTCGAGGATGAAGGAAGGCGAGATCACTCCGGACCGGTGGTGCCGACAAATTCATCCGTTCCCGCGCTATCCTGTGCAGCAGAGCAAGACTTAAGCGGCTCGGTTCGTATTTTTGGCTATTTATTATAGGATATTATTATTTATTTATTTTTTTTATAAGCGTTTAAAAAATGATAACAGTCATACACAGTTGATTTGTTAATTATATAATAAAAATATTATTGAGTCGCGACCGTGTGTAAAACTTTCAATTTTTCGCCATTAAATTTTTTTTCAATTCAACGTTACAAAAAAAATCAAAAAAATCTCCGTTATTGTAGACTTGTAGACGCCTTGTATTCAAGAAAATAATAATTGATTTCGCCGTACAGTTGTTATAATTTTAAACGTTTATAAAAAAGATTTCAGAACAGCGGTGTTTACATTTCTTGAAATATATAAATTTTATTAGGATTTATTATTATACGAGTATAGAATTAAGTTCAGGTGAAATTTTCAGATCGTCAAAATTGTATTCGTGTTAACTATTTACATATAAAATCGTGATTCTAATGAGCTAAGCGTAAAAAAAAAATAAAATAATAAAGAACATTTAATATCTGGAGTCGTAATTGCAATAGAAATGACGACGAGATATACGTTTTACTTTTTATAACCGATCAATGTCAATCTTTTTACGTAATTTTATCCATTTTATTTGTGGGTAACCGTTTATATGTACGTTATTATTACACCTTCAGCGTACATTAAATATACAATAACATTGCAATAAATTATTTAAAAAATTGAGCAAATAATAATAATTAAAATTCGAATACTTCTTTAATTGTGTGAGAAATCGGCTGCAGTTATTGTTATTAGTTAAAAGCGTCATAAAACGGTTTACTCGGCGAGCTATATACATAGGCGGTACTAGGGTAAAGGGGGGGAGGCAGAGTATTCTTGGGGCAGAGAGTTCTTGTTTTTAATAATTTAAATTTCCATTAACAAATAAACCATTTTCGGTATTAAACAAAAAAGATATGCAACGGTTGATATCAAAAATAATTAATAATAAATAATATATCACAACATAAGTGTATAATGAATTCCCTATATCGTACTCCTTATAATACGTTATGCTCCAACAGCCTTAATCTACACTAACGCCATATCTTGAATTAGTACGTAATTCAAAATGTCGGGACATTACCACAATCATTATGTTTTTCGTGTTTTTTTTTTGTGAGTAGGATAAGAAGGAAAGTTTCGCACCGCGCGCGATCCTTCTGATACTCAGCCCTAGATTCTTATCACTTACCTTATCTCTTATCATTGTACTTTAGCTCTTATCACAAAACTTAACATTTATCATTAAATTTTAGTTCTTTACACTACTCTTATCATTTATCAATATATTTTACCCTTATATCTTATCAATGTATTTCAGTTTTATCACAACCTTATCTCTTACTATTCTATTTTATTCTTTCTTCCATTATCAAGTTACTGTTTCTGCCATGCCTGAAATACCGTAATGTGATAATAAATGATAATAATGACGAATTTTAATAACTGTTATTACCATGTATAATTTTCATAGATAATAATTATATGATAATTGAAATAGAAAATAAATATAATACTTTCATTACAATAACCTTAAAATATACCCCATGCGAGAAAGAGAAACATTCAAATAGTGACTTCTCACTTCTTTAATATGGACTGCTACCCAGTGCACTTTCAATATAGGAGTAGCCTATCTATGTATTTGGTATCTATAATCATTTATCATTATATTTTAGTTCTTATCACTAGTTTTATTATTTATCATTATATTTTTGATCTTATTACTACCCTTATTATATATCAAAATATTTTAGTTCTTATCGCTCCCTTTATCTCTTATCAATGTATTTTAGATGTTATCACTATTTTTTATCACAACTTTATATCTTATTACTCTATTTTATATCTTATCAATGAATGATATAAGAAAAATAGTATCTAAACCAACACGAATTAGCGAATAATAAAGGCTAATTCAAGGACGTAACCAGGGGGATCGTGGCTAAAGTGGATTTAGCACCTACCCCATTGATCGAGTTTTTTTCTAGTTATTTTATGCTATATCGATTGCAGTTAATCAGTTATAGTTGTATTTTGACTAGTTGTAAATGTTATATGTCATCATCAGGTTAATACCTACATCAATACATTAATGTCTTTTATATAATATAAGAAGATATTATGTACGTTCCTAATCAGTTCTTCCAATAATTTTCTGTTTAGTCAGTTGTAAACTGTATAAAATAGATGTACTTACTTCTGATTGTTTTTTATCTCTTCATGTGCTATCATTTTAGTACAATAATTATTCGTAAAATGAAAGTACATGAAGAGCTAAGAAATATTCAATGTAATTTCTGATGCGGTCTGTAATCTTAAATTATCCAAACGACTACTAATTTTAAGTGGAAAATATCTATGAATTTTAATTTTAAATCCATTGTTTATCATTTTGTTTGCACGTTACCAAGAATGGTTTCGTTGTAATTATAAGTATTACAAATAATACCACGTATGTAATATTTTTACTTAATCGTTATTTATGTTAATAATTAATAAATATAAGTATTATGTTGATGTATACAGTATATTTATAGATTCAAAACGTTTTACTATTTTTATTTAATGAGCGGAGTAATTATTCGAACACGTTAATTATAGTACATGTTTCGATAATTATTACTTAATCAGCAATCGTGTTTTTCTTGCATACTCTTCTACCTAATATTTATAACGAAACACTTTTCCTATAGTTATAGTATATAATAGGTATAAACATAATATTAATATTGAAAATAATATGTATATAAATTGACTAGATTATTTTTTCCGTAATTAAATGTGTAGACACTTTGGATATTTTTTTAATCATTTAGATTCTAACGAAAACTTGTATTGGGATTAAGTTCAGGTACTTGATGTTATTAATACTTGAAAATTAACTGAAATTAATAGCTTCTTGTGCCTTACCAGAATCTCAATAAAACTCCTCGTAAGTTCAATGAAAGCCACTTTCATAATTTTAAAATTAAGTTCACATATCACATTGTCAGTTACATAATTCTAAACTGAGTCAAAAAAGATGTCATATTATTAAATGATGTTATAAACATACAATTATGTATCACATAATGTATAAGTATGCGTAAAATTTATGTATAAAACTAACAGACCATTTTTTATATTGTTACAATAATTTAGATATAGTATTACAGTATCTATAAATGAGTAGAAGATGTAATAAAATATAGGTTATAATAAACTTATATTTTTTTAGATATACTAATCGATTCATTAAAATTAAAAACTGAACCTATAAATAATTTTCATTATTTCTTAAACTGTTGATAAAAAATAGTGTATAACTTTTTCCAATTTGTATACATTTATAATTAAAATCCATAAGGCATGCGAGCATTAACCATAAGATGAAATTGATAAAATTAAAATACAATTATATCTACACCACACCATGATGTCTAATATTTTGCAGCTATTAACAGAGTCTAGAATGGCATAGATAATAAACAAACCATTGTCAAATGGTTCAGCAATTAATATTTTGAAGGGACAAACAAATTTTGTTATATGAAATGTCATGAATAACCTAACATTTTCGCTTTGTTATAGACGAATGAGGAGTAAATTGATTCATTACATAACTGAATAATTCTACCATAGAGACCCAGTTATTAGTTTCCACTATAAGGGCTTTTTCGATGAATCATGTACTCATTAATAAATTCACGGTTCATCGAGAAAGCCCTGTAGGGGTAGCTTTGCTCATCTATTAACATATCGAATGGACGAATACGAGGTTGTGTATCTTATAATTTGGATCGTCTTGTACGTACATTTTAAATTAATATTAAATATGCTTGACGAATAATTTGATACTACAAATTGTCTCAATAATATTTTAATTTTTGTATTTTATCACACTGTATTATTCTTTTTAGATTCAACGGTTTATTAGCTACCCCTAGTCCAGTCATCTTCAATACTATTTGTAACCAATTGAAAGTCAAATAGCACTGTTGATTACTTCTTAGTGGTAGCTCTGTTCAGCAATTAATATTTTAAAGAGACGAATACAATTTTGTTGTATAAAATATTTTAAATAGCCTAACATTTTCGCTTTGTTAAAGACGAATGAGGAGTAACTTGATTCATGGCATAACTGAATAATTCTACGATAGAGACCCAGTTATTAGTTTCCACTATAAGGGTTTCTTCGATGAATCATGTACTCATTAATAAATTCACGGTTCATCGAGAAAGCCCTGTAGGGGTAGCTTTGCTCATCTATCAACATATCGAATGATCAAATACGAGATGTGTATCTAATATTTGGAATCGTCATGTATGTACATTTTTAATTTATATTAACTACGTTTAATTAATTATCTAATTTTACTAATTGCCTTAAACTACCCACAAATATCTAAACTAAAACCTTGCATATAATACGTACATCACAATGAATATACACACTACACTGTGATATATAACTAGTGTGATGTGTGTAATAACCAGTTGAAGGTATAATTAAAAAGGTTATGATGAACACTTCAATTTTTTAAATAATCCTTGTCGATTCATAAAAAATTGAAAACTGAACCTATAGATTTTCTCGATGTTAATACATTAATATATAAAAAATTGTGAATAAATAATAGTGTAAAATGTTTTCAACTTTTATATTCGTATAAGTAAAACACGAATTATTATAAAAAAAAGATATTTACAATACTCTGCATCTAAGTAGAAAATAATCTGATGCACAATATTTTAATGCCATCGGACTAATTCTACTTGTGATGTGGAGTATATGGTGTACCTCCGTCGAAGAAAATCGTAATATCATTCGCAACCTCCATAGGGGTCGCGACTCCCAGGTTGAAAACCACTGCTCTAAATAATAGTGAAACGCATCTATGAAAAACAAGAATATTCTTGTTTGCGTCGAGGATCATAGCATATGACATTTTTAAATTTTATATAAAATCATTCTTTGATCCTTGATGTTACCGAGATAATCAATCATAATTCCCACTTCAATGGACTGAGAACGTATTATATATATTGTTCGAAACGATGAATGAAGTGCACTGAATTTTTAGATTTTTCTTATGTTATTGTTGTGGTTTGACATTGATATACGTATTTATTAGCATAATTATAATTATCACAGAATTATTGTGAGAACATGTAAATAAATTATACGTTTCGATTAGTAATAGGTACTTAATCAGCGATTTGGTTTTTCTAGCACATCCTTCTATTCAATATTGACTATATTAAAATATTTTAGTTGTATGTGTTAGAAAAATACTAGTTAAATTAATACATAAATTTATATTTCATAAAGTGGATGATTCGAATTTTTTTGAAATGTCCACATAAAATGTAATATGTGAATAAAAACTGATATTTGATTCGATTTAGCGTGTAGTGTGAAAAAAACAGATATTTACAATACTCTGCATCTTAGTAGAAAATAATCCGATGCACAATATTTTAATGCCATCGGACTAATTCTACTGGTGATGTGGAGCATATGGTACACCACCGTCGAAGAACATCATACAAATACGCTTATGCTTCATAGACCTCATCATAAGTCAATTGTTTAATTTGAAATAAAATTGAATGTGTGTGTGGTCTATGGTGCTTTGACGTAATAAAAATCGTAATTTTCACTTCATAATATTGAATATAAATTCATTAATCGTCTTATTCATTTATCTTATTCATATTAATCATTCGCAGTCTGCGAATGCGTTCGAAACGAAGAAAGAAGTATTCTGAATTGTGAGTTATTTTTTTTTGGAACCATTTATTGAATACAATAATTTTATTGCTTTCAGTGTAAATAATGTTATTTTTGAATTGCACTTACAATATTTCCTACAATATTATATAAGAATTTTAGTAACCTATTAGTGATAGCTTAGCTCGGCTATTAAAATTTTAAAAAGACGAAGTAGTCGAATAAGAACTTAGTCAATAAAATATATTGTATTGTCATACATATATAATTTTCAAATCAATGAACCATTCGCTTGAATCAATTTTCACATTCTCAACATATTTGCTCTGCTCAACATGAATGAGGAATGACTTGATTTTTGATATAACTAAATAGTTCTACAATAGAGAACCACTCATTAGTTTTCACTATAAGACTTTCTTCGGCGATTTATGTATTCATTAATAAATTCATGGTTCGCTGTTGAACGTCTCTTAGAGGAAGCTTTGCTCAGCTATCAACATTACGAATGGTCAATTACGAGGTGTGTATCTTATATTTGGAATCGTCATGTATGCATATTTTAAATTAACTACGTTTAATCAATTAAATAATTTTACTAATTGTATAAAAATACCTAAAAATATATAAATATCGTGCATTGAATACATCACATTCACAATATACACACTACACTGTGATATATAATTATTGTGAAGGGTGTAGTAACCAATTCACGGTATAATTAAATAGGTTATGATGAACATTTCAATTTTTTGCGTAATACTTGTCGTATCGTAGAAAATTGAAAACTGAACCTATATATATTTATATATAATAAATAATAATGTAAAATTGTTTAAACTTTTATATTCCTATAATTAAAACCCGAATCATTGATTTATAAGACATGTTGATATTAACTATAAGACGAAATTGATTTAATCAAATACAATAGATATTTACAACTCTCTGTACCATGGCGATATGTATTTTAATGCTTATTTTGTATTGCCATTCATACGTATCGTCATGGTTTAGATCAGGGGTGGCCAACGTGCGGCACGCGTGCCTTTTGCGGCACATTTGATATTATTGAATGACACACTAGTGTCAGATTAAATAATATGTAATTTGTCAGACTATACCAAATATTTAACTATTTTTATAATTTTTTTGAATTTTTTTTTTTTAATGTTAGTAATTATTTTATAAGAGCCGTAAATATTAAATTACACAATAATTGTATCAAAATAAGATTAATAATACGTATACGTAATATAACATATTATTAGATAATTATTATCGCAGATGAGGTATTCCCAATTATTATTTTCTTATTGTTGATTTAATACTAAATATAGTGTTTTCTGTTGATCAAACTATAGAATTTTGGAAATGCGTATCAAAGGAAGATTTTCCAGAACTAAATACTCTGGCGTTGAAATCAGTTTGTAGATTTGGCTCCACATACATGTGTGAAAAAAAATTTTCTCGAATGAGTTTTTTAAAAAATAAGTACCGGTCCACACTAACAAATTCTCATTTAAAAAATTTAATGCTAATATCTTCAACGAAGCGTCAACCAAATTATGAAAAGATAATATTTAATATCATTAATATTAAATAATATTAATATTTAATATTATCTCTTCATAATTTGGTTGTCAAAGTTTAAAAAACAAATTCAACATTCTCATTTAAGAAAAACACTACCATTAAATTGTTGAAAATTAAAAATTACAAAATTATTATAAATGATACACGTGATAACTTTTTTATGGCAAATTTTTTTTTTGGCACAATATAGTAAAAGTTTGGCCACCCCTGGTTTAGATAATAGTATAGCACGTCTACACAAATCAAGAATATTCTTGTTTGCATCAGGGATCATAGTACAATAAATTTGCTAAATTTAATATAAAATCTATTGTGGTTTTGATCCCTGAAGTTATCGAGATAATCAATCAGGATCTTCGGCGATCATTGTGTTCATTAACAAATTCAAATATCACTGTTAAATATCTTTTAGAGGTAAATTTGCTGAGCTATCAGCATTTTGAATAGATAGTTACGAGTTAGTGTAACATATATTTAAGATCGTCTTATACGTACAATTTAAGTAAATACTAAATATGTTCAATAAATTACCTAATTTTACAAACTTAATCAATAATAATCTAATTCCTGTATATTATAATATTGTATTTTTCTTTTATATTCAGCAGTTTATTGGCTACCCCTAGTTGTTACCACCAATGTTATTTATTACCTATATAAAATTAAATGCATTGTTGGTAACTAATTAGTGATAGCTTTGTTCAGCTACTACCATTTTAAAGAGTTGAAGTAGTCGAATGCGAATTTAGTCTATAAAATATTTTGTATTGTCTTATATTATAATTTTCAAAACAATGAACTATTGTCTTTAATAAATTTTCACTTTCCCAACATTTCGTTCTGTACAACACGAATGAGGAACAATTTTTATTATTATTAGCTATGTTTTATCAATTATTTTAGTTCACAAAATGTTTTATAATATTTTAACAATATTTCTTTTAAATAATTATCGTAGTGGTTTAGATAATAGTATAACGCTGCCAAGTGGAATCAAGAATATTCTTGTTTGCATCAGGGGTCATGGACGTAATAAATTTGTTAAATTTAATATAAAAATAATTACGTCATTGATCCTTGATGTTACCGAGAAAATCAATCATAATTTCCACATCAGTAAATTGAAACTGCGTTATTTATTTATGTATTGTTGCCGTCAATATTTATCATTTATTGCAGTTAATGCAAGTACAAATTATAAATCATTAATCAGACGACAAATATTAAGGAGTATACATATCTACAGTGTGATACTCAATCAGCAATCTTGTTTTTCTAGTATACCCTTCTTTTATATTAAAAATATTCAAATATTAAACGTTGAGTATATTAGAAGAATATGAGATAAAACATCACATAAATTAATATTTCATAGAGTGCGTATGGAATTCTCTTGGTTCTGTAATGTGTAAGGTATCAACCTAAAAAAAAATATTCAAATAACAAATGTACACTTTTTTTTTTTTGTAACCTTACAATTTTTCAATAATTATAATGTGTTCACACTATATTAAAATGAAAATATAATGTACGTATAATTAATTGAATGTTCTATACATAATTTAATGTATACACAGAGTGTTAATGCATATAATACGATTTATTATTAATATCTCATATAATGTATGTGCACATAAAAAAACATTTGTTATTTTTTCATAAATAGGTTTAGTGGAATCTTTAAATTTAACATCAATTATGTATAATAATTTTAATTCATCTGTTTATTTCTTTGTATAAAATACTATACTTTTACACTTAATGTACTAATAATTGTTTAAATTAGCTGTGATAATTTTAGGTTCTAATAATTGCGTAAAAATTTTGAAATCATATGTTGTTTATCAGTGTTAGTCAATATGTATATCCAGTCGTACCGTGTGTATTTCATGAGATAATATTATTTAAAATTCTTAAGAAGTACTCACGGTGTAGCTGGAGATACAGATGTGTTCACCGCGTTTTCGTTCGAAAAATGGAACAAATAAATTTTGTTGTTTAAAATGTTTTGAATAACCTAACATTTTCGCTTTGTTATAGACGAATGAGGAGTAAATTGATTTATGGCATAACTGAATAGTTTTACAATAGAGACCCAGTTATATTAGTTTCCACTATAAGGCTTTCTTCGGCGATTTATGTATTCATTAATAAATTCACTGATCGTCGATGGAGGTCCTGTAGAGGTAGCTTTGCTCATCTATCAACATATCGAATGATCAAATACGAGATTGTGTACAATATATTTTGGATCGTCTTGTACGTACATTTTAAATTAATATTAAATATGCTTGACGAATAATTTGATACTACAAATTGTCTCAATAATATTTTAATTTTTGTATTTTATCACACTGTATTATTCTTTTTAGATTCAACGGTTTATTAGCTACCCTAGTCCAGTCATCTTCAATACTATTTGTAACCAATTGAAAGTCAAATAGCACTGTTGATTACTTCTTAGTGGTAGCTCTGTTCAGCAATTAATATTTTGAAGAGACGAATACAATTTTGTTGTATAAAATATTTTAAATAGCCTAACATTTTCGCTTTGTTAAAGACGAATGAGGAGTAACTTGATTCATGGCATAACTGAATAATTCTACGATAGAGACCCAGTTATTAGTTTCCACTATAAGGGTTTCTTCGATGAATCATGTACTCATTAATAAATTCACGGTTCATCGAGAAAGCCCTGTAGGGGTAGCTTTGCTCATCTATCAACATATCGAATGATCAAATACGAGATGTGTATCTAATATTTGGAATCGTCATGTATGTACATTTTTAATTTATATTAACTACGTTTAATTAATTATCTAATTTTACTAATTTCCTTAAACTACCTACAAATATCTAAACTAAAACCTTGCATATAATACGTACATCACAATGAATATACACACTACACTGTGATATATAACTAGTGTGATGTGTAATAACCAGTTGAAGGTATAATTAAAAGGTTATGATGAACACTTCAATTTTTAAATAATCCTTGTCGATTCATAAAAAATTGAAAACTGAACCTATAGATTTTCTCGATGTTAATATATTTATATATAATAAATTGTTAATAAATAAAAGTGTAAAATTTTTTCAACTTTTATATTCGTATAAGTAAAACACGAATTATTATAAAAAAAAGATATTTACAATACTCTGCATCTAAGTAGAAAATAATCTGATGCACAATATTTTAATGCCATCGGACTAATTCTACTTGTGATGTGGAGTATATGGTGTACCTCCGTCGAAGAAAATCGTAATATCATTCGCAACCTCCATAGGGGTCGCGACCCCCAGGTTGAAAACCACTGCTCTAAATAATAGTGAAACGCATCTATGAAAAACAAGAATATTCTTGTTTGCGTCGAGGATCATAGCATATGACATTTTTAAATTTTATATAAAATCATTCTTTGATCCTTGATGTTACCGAGATAATCAATCATAATTCCCACTTCAATGGACTGAGAACGTATTATATATATTGTTCGAAACGATGAATGAAGTGCACTGAATTTTTAGATTTTTCTTATGTTATTGTTGTGGTTTGACATTGATATACGTATTTATTAGCATAATTATAATTATCACAGAATTATTGTTAGAACATGTAAATAAATTATACGTTTCGATTAGTAATAGGTACTTAATCAGCGATTTGGTTTTTCTAGCACATCCTTCTATTCAATATTGACTATATTAAAATATTTTAGTTGTATGTGTTAGAAAAATACTAATTAAATTAATACATAAATTTATATTTCATAAAGTGGATGATTCGAATTTTTTTGAAATGTCCACATAAAATGTAATATGTGAATAAAAACTGATATTTGATTCGATTTAGCGTGTAGTGTGAAAAAAACAGATATTTACAATACTCTGCATCTTAGTAGAAAATAATCCGATGCACAATATATTAATGCCATCGGACTAATTCTACTGGTGATGTGGAGCATATGGTACACCACCGTCGAAGAACATCATACAAATACGCTTATGCTTCATAGACCTCATCATAAGTCAATTGTTTAATTTGAAATAAAATTGAATGTGTGTGTGGTCTATGGTGCTTTGACGTAATAAAAATCGTAATTTCCACTTCATAATATTGAATATAAATTCATTAATCGTCTTATTCATTTATCTTATTCATATTAATCATTCGCAGTCTGCGAATGCGTTCGAAACGAAGAAAGAAGTATTCTGAATTGTGAGTTATTTTTTTTTGGAACCATTTATTGAATACAATAATTTTATTGCTTTCAGTGTAAATAATGTTATTTTTGAATTGCACTTACAATATTTCCTACAATATTATATAAGAATTTTTAGTAACCTATTAGTGATAGCTTAGCTCGGCTATTAAAATTTTAAAAAGACGAAGTAGTCGAATAAGAACTTAGTCAATAAAATATATTGTATTGTCATACATATATAATTTTCAAATCAATGAACCATTCTCTTGAATCAATTTTCACATTCTCAACATATTTGCTCTGCTCAACATGAATGAGGAATGACTTGATTTTTGATATAACTAAATAGTTCTACAATAGAGAACCACTCATTAGTTTTCACTATAAGACTTTCTTCGGCGATTTATGTATTCATTAATAAATTCATGGTTCGCTGTTGAACGTCTCTTAGAGGAAGCTTTGCTCAGCTATCAACATTACGAATGGTCAATTACGAGGTGTGTATCTTATATTTGGAATCGTCATGTATGCATATTTTAAATTAACTACGTTTAATCAATTAAATAATTTTACTAATTGTATAAAAATACCTAAAAATATATAAATATCGTGCATTGAATACATCACATTCACAATATACACACTACACTGTGATATATAATTATTGTGAAGGGTGTAGTAACCAATTCACGGTATAATTAAATAGGTTATGATGAACATTTCAATTTTTTGCGTAATACTTGTCGTATCGTAGAAAATTGAAAACTGAACCTATATATATTTATATATAATAAATAATAATGTAAAATTGTTTAAACTTTTATATTCCTATAATTAAAACCCGAATCATTGATTTATAAGACATGTTGATATTAACTATAAGACGAAATTGATTTAATCAAATACAATAGATATTTACAACTCTCTGTACCATGGCGATATGTATTTTAATGCTTATTTTTGTATTGCCATTCATACGTATCGTCATGGTTTAGATCAGGGGTGGCCAACGTGCGGCACGCGTGCCTTTTGCGGCACATTTGATATTATTGAATGACACACTAGTGTCAGATTAAATAATATGTAATTTGTCAGACTATACCAAATATTTAACTATTTTTATAATTTTTTTTTGAATTTTTTTTTTTTTTTTTAATGTTAGTAATTATTTTATAAGAGCCGTAAATATTAAATTACACAATAATTGTATCAAAATAAGATTAATAATACGTATACGTAATATAACATATTATTAGATAATTATTATCGCAGATGAGGTATTCCCCAATTATTATTTTCTTATTGTTGATTTAATACTAAATATAGAGTTTTCTGTTGATCAAACTATAGAATTTTGGAAATGCGTATCAAAGGAAGATTTTCCAGAACTAAATACTCTGGCGTTGAAATCAGTTTGTAGATTTGGCTCCACATACATGTGTGAAAAAAAATTTTCTCGAATGAGTTTTTTAAAAAATAAGTACCGGTCCACACTAACAAATTCTCATTTAAAAAATTTAATGCTAATATCTTCAACGAAGCGTCAACCAAATTATGAAAAGATAATATTTAATATCATTAATATTAAATAATATTAATATTTAATATTATCTCTTCATAATTTGGTTGTCAAAGTTTAAAAAACAAATTCAACATTCTCATTTAAGAAAAACACTACCATTAAATTGTTGAAAATTAAAAATTACAAAATTATTATAAATGATACACGTGATAACTTTTTATGGCAAATTTTTTTTGGCACAATATAGTAAAAGTTTGGCCACCCTGGTTTAGATAATAGTATAGCACGTCTACACAAATCAAGAATATTCTTGTTTGCATCAGGGATCATAGTACAATAAATTTGCTAAATTTAATATAAAATCTATTGTGGTTTTGATCCTGAAGTTATCGAGATAATCAATCAGGATCTTCGGCGATCATTGTGTTCATTAACAAATTCAAATATCACTGTTAAATATCTTTTAGAGGTAAATTTGCTGAGCTATCAGCATTTTGAATAGATAGTTACGAGTTAGTGTAACATATATTTAAGATCGTCTTATACGTACAATTTAAGTAAATACTAAATATGTTCAATAAATTACCTAATTTTACAAACTTAATCAATAATAATCTAATTCCTGTATATTATAATATTGTATTTTTCTTTTATATTCAGCAGTTTATTGGCTACCCCTAGTTGTTACCACCAATGTTATTTATTACCTATATAAAATTAAATGCATTGTTGGTAACTAATTAGTGATAGCTTTGTTCAGCTACTACCATTTTAAAGAGTTGAAGTAGTCGAATGCGAATTTAGTCTATAAAATATTTTGTATTGTCTTATATTATAATTTTCAAAACAATGAACTATTGTCTTTAATAAATTTTCACTTTCCCAACATTTCGTTCTGTACAACACGAATGAGGAACAATTTTTATTATTATTAGCTATGTTTTATCAATTATTTTAGTTCACAAAATGTTTTATAATATTTTAACAATATTTCTTTTAAATAATTATCGTAGTGGTTTAGATAATAGTATAACGCTGCCAAGTGGAATCAAGAATATTCTTGTTTGCATCAGGGGTCATGGACGTAATAAATTTGTTAAATTTAATATAAAAATAATTACGTCATTGATCCTTGATGTTACCGAGAAAATCAATCATAATTTCCACATCAGTAAATTGAAACTGCGTTATTTATTTATGTATTGTTGCCGTCAATATTTATCATTTATTGCAGTTAATGCAAGTACAAATTATAAATCATTAATCAGACGACAAATATTAAGGAGTATACATATCTACAGTGTGATACTCAATCAGCAATCTTGTTTTTCTAGTATACCCTTCTTTTATATTAAAAATATTCAAATATTAAACGTTGAGTATATTAGAAGAATATGAGATAAAACATCACATAAATTAATATTTCATAGAGTGCGTATGGAATTCTCTTGGTTCTGTAATGTGTAAGGTATCAACCTAAAAAAATATTCAAATAACAAATGTACACTTTTTTTTTTTGTAACCTTACAATTTTTCAATAATTATAATGTGTTCACACTATATTAAAATGAAAATATAATGTACGTATAATTAATTGAATGTTCTATACATAATTTAATGTATACACAGAGTGTTAATGCATATAATACGATTTATTATTAATATCTCATATAATGTATGTGCACATAAAAAAACATTTGTTATTTTTTCATAAATAGGTTTAGTGGAATCTTTAAATTTAACATCAATTATGTATAATAATTTTAATTCATCTGTTTATTTCTTTGTATAAAATACTATACTTTTACACTTAATGTACTAATAATTGTTTAAATTAGCTGTGATAATTTTAGGTTCTAATAATTGCGTAAAAATTTTGAAATCATATGTTGTTTATCAGTGTTAGTCAATATGTATATCCAGTCGTACCGTGTGTATTTCATGAGATAATATTATTTAAAATTCTTAAGAAGTACTCACGGTGTAGCTGGAGATACAGATGTGTTCACCGCGTTTTCGTTCGAAAAATGGAACAAATAAATTTTGTTGTTTAAAATGTTTTGAATAACCTAACATTTTCGCTTTGTTATAGACGAATGAGGAGTAAATTGATTTATGGCATAACTGAATAGTTTTACAATAGAGACCCAGTTATATTAGTTTCCACTATAAGGCTTTCTTCGGCGATTTATGTATTCATTAATAAATTCACTGATCGTCGATGGAGGTCCTGTAGAGGTAGCTTTGCTCATCTATCAACATATCGAATGATCAAATACGAGATTGTGTACAATATATTTTGGATCGTCTTGTACGTACATTTTAAATTAATATTAAATATGCTTGACGAATAATTTGATACTACAAATTGTCTCAATAATATTTTAATTTTTGTATTTTATCACACTGTATTATTCTTTTTAGATTCAACGGTTTATTAGCTACCCCTAGTCCAGTCATCTTCAATACTATTTGTAACCAATTGAAAGTCAAATAGCACTGTTGATTACTTCTTAGTGGTAGCTCTGTTCAGCAATTAATATTTTGAAGAGACGAATACAATTTTGTTGTATAAAATATTTTAAATAGCCTAACATTTTCGCTTTGTTAAAGACGAATGAGGAGTAACTTGATTCATGGCATAACTGAATAATTCTACGATAGAGACCCAGTTATTAGTTTCCACTATAAGGGCTTCTTCGATGAATCATGTACTCATTAATAAATTCACGGTTCATCGAGAAAGCCCTGTAGGGGTAGCTTTGCTCATCTATCAACATATCGAATGATCAAATACGAGATGTGTATCTAATATTTGGAATCGTCATGTATGTACATTTTTAATTTATATTAACTACGTTTAATTAATTATCTAATTTTACTAATTGCCTTAAACTACCTACAAATATCTAAACTAAAACCTTGCATATAATACGTACATCACAATGAATATACACACTACACTGTGATATATAACTAGTGTGATGTGTGTAATAACCAGTTGAAGGTATAATTAAAAAGGTTATGATGAACACTTCAATTTTTTAAATAATCCTAGTCGATTCATAGAAAATTGAAAACTGAACCTGTATATATGTACGTATATTATTTAATTTATATTAAATGTTTTATATTCTATGCATAGTTTGTAAACACGTAAATAAAAGTACACGTTTCGATTAGTGATACTCAATCAGCAATCTTGTTTTTCTAGTATACTCTTCTTTTATATTAAATATATTCAAATATTAAACGTTGAGTATATTAGAAGAATATGAGATAAAACATCACATAAATTAATATTTAATAGAGTGCGTATGGAATTCTCTTGATTCTGTAATGTGTAAGGTATTAACCTAAAAAAAAATATTCAAATAACAAATTTACACATTTTTTTTTTTTGTAACCTTACAATTTATATATAATTTATAACTTGATTTATGGCACAACTGAATAAATGTACCATATACACCCAGTTATTAGTACCATAAAAAAAGAAAATCGTATTTTCCGTATTAATTAAGTACATATAAAATTTTAAACGATGTAGATCTCATATAGGTTTGTTGAACGTGATATCGAATTAGTTAATCAATTCTGGATTTTCCGCGGTAATTATCCCATACGGCCATTATTATGTAATACAGTTGTTCTTATAAAAAATGTTTTAATTTATCATTACGTGTTGTATTTAAGTATGATTTACGCGTCTATTGACCGTAATTCGTGAAAACATTAATATTTTTGTAAAATTCAGAATACAAAAAAAAAATGCGTTTATAATGTGACCGCAAGATTCATACAATAATAATAATCAATACTATTTCAGTAGGTAATAAATGGAAAAATTGTCATAATATTGTGTTGCTGCTTTCAGTATTTGTCATCTAATTTAGTAGAGTATTATCTGTTAATCATGTTTTACTAAATCAGGTGGCAAACATTGACGGTAATCATCCACCGTTTTCGAATGTGTCGGGAACGAAAATAGACGTGAGTATTAATTTAGTATTGTTGTTAACTATTTCGAAACATTTAAATCGCACCTTCTTTCAATATTCCTCCGATTTTAGTGTAGTATAGTTTTATGAGTTTGAAATTTATTTTCATACTCTCCGACGGTGCTCGGTTATAATAAAACAATTTTTTTTTTCTAAATGTAAACCATTTTGAGTTTGTTACACTCGGAGCATTATAATAAACATTATTGTTTGCGCCGGAACAACAGGTCCTGCCTGCTCGGACTCGCGATGCGTAAGGCGTATTTCTGGTAACACGATTTTTATTATACCAAAACGATGAACAGTTGACAAACAACAAGGAAATTAATATACCGTGAATCAAAACCGCATTAACGTAGTATATAATATAAACAAAATAGTGATTATAATTTATAACTATAGAAACGCGTATGCACCAACGGGCATACGTCTGTGATAAGAAATACGTACTTATTTATATTGACAACTTGAAACTTCTTGGCTCCGTCAACGGGTCAGGTTATGTCCGTACGAAAAACGACTGTAGATTACGGTTGGGCGCCTTAAATACAGCCGAAGACCGATAAAAACAACGACATGATCGTGGACATGGCCTCAACGGGCAATACTGCGACGACCAACGCACGTCTAATAAAAAGCGCACAAGAATAAAATCTGTACATGCTACGCAGATGGCGGATTTGACGCCGAAAAACGAACGCGAAACACATGCGGCGTACGAAATAAATGACGATTATAAAGGCTGGTTTACACGTTGCCAGTGGCTGGCGTGACAGCTGGTAAGTCGACTGAAAGGGCACTGTAGCGTGTGGTGACTGGAATTCCAGCATAAATAGCTCCTGCCGTTTACACAACGCCAGCTACTATAGTTTGATTGTAGTGTTTTTACGATGCCGTATATAGCGGTGATGTAGTGAAGAGGGTAAGCCAACGTGCCAGCAGAACAATAATATTTGTTTTACTGGCGTTGACATCTGCTGGCGCGCTAGTAGCTCACTTGCCTCTCCAGTTCATTGGTGGGATGTGTTTACACGTTAACTGCAGTCGCTGGCATCCATTTACTGGCAACCCCGACTGGTAACGTGTAAATCGGCCTTAAGTTGACTGGAAGGGCACTAGCGTGTGGTGACTAAAATCCCAGCTTAAATGGCGCTGTACCGTTTACACAACGCCCAGCTACTGATCACATGTAGCAGTCACGGCAGTAAAACAAAAACATATTTTGTTCTACTGGCGCACCATTGACTCGGTGAGCTTCTCCAGCGTCTGGCATGCAACGTTTACACGTTAACAGTCGCTGGCATCCATTTACTGGCAACCTCGACTGGTAACGTGTGTAAATCAGTCTTTAGAACCGTACGCAGGCCGATGGCGTTAACGAACAACGACGTTAACGTTAACGAAAGTTAACGAACAACAACTGGCGATCACAAAAGAAACGGGTGAAGAAAAAGAAGCTACAAGAAAAACGACGAATGCGAACGTCAAACGTTGTAAATCGCAAAGCGAAGAGCAAAAAAATATCGGCCCGACACGTACGACGACTCGTGTCGCATCAAAAGGCGAAAGAGAAAGAGTCCTAAGGCCCGCCGATTGCGCGTACATAACGACGATGTCATCGGAGTAGACAGGAGAGTGGCGCAAACACAATTCGACGCGCGTCACACACTGTCGACCGGACACTATTTCATATCATCGAGCAATTGGCGCGAAACCGCGCGCTTCAAACAATATTACAATAAAATAATATACATAATTCATTGTGTAATATAATTTTCATCTGAATTGCAGTTGATTAGCATGTTTCATAAGCTTTGAAATTTCACTTAGATTCACTGGAGGAATATTTGTAAGTAACATTCATATAATACGTATATTGTGGGGGGATAATTGATGGTATTCAGAGTTGTCCGACACGAATGAAGAATTATTCGTTTTTTTTTTTTGGCGCTACTAAATATTTCAGCGTTATAGAACCACCAATTAGATTTCCCTGTTAGACATTCTCTAACAAACTTTGTTTTCAATGATCAATTCAAAATCTATTATTGAATGTCTTTTGGAGGTAGCGTTGCTCAGCTAACAACGTCTCGGATGGTCGAATACGACAATGTGTGTATATTATTTTTAGTATCCTCATGTACGTACATTTTAAAATAATATTAAATATGATTAATCAATATTATCTAATATTACGAATTGTCTTAATAATACTTTAATTCTTGTATTTTTACAATTTTTTTTTGTATTTTTTTGTTTTTTAATTGAAAATTTTGATTAATTATCCCTAATAGGTTTACCTCCAATGGTATTTATTACCTATATAAAATCAAACCCAATTGTTGGTTAACCTATTAGAAATAGGCAACAGCATTGTACAGCTATTAAAGTTTCGAAAAGTCGAATACGATTTTATTGTATAAAATATTTGGTACTGCCATTAAAATAACAATTTCATAAACCATTTTGTTTAATTACTTGTAATTATAAATAATCTGACATTATTGCTCTGTTCGATGCGAATGAAGAATAACATATTTTATAGCATTACTAAATAATTCTGCAACAGAGAACCACTTTTTAGTTTCCCCTATTAGACTTTCTTCGGCGATCTTTGTATTCATTAATAAATTCAAAAATCACTGTTGAATATCTTTTAGAGGTAACTTTGCTCAGCTATCAACATTTTTAATAGATAGATACGAGTTATTGTAACATATATTTAGAACCGTCATATAAGTACATTTTAAGTTAATATTAAATATGTTCAATCTATTAACATTTTGAAGGGAGGAATACGTTTTTATTATATAAAATATATTTTGGTATTGTCATATATATCTTTCAAATTAATAAACTGTTTCTTTTAAAGCACGTATGTCACAAGTCGTTGGTATTTTCTTAGATCGTGATATTTAATATTGTAAAATTGTTGTGATAATGAACAGTCTTTAATTAAAAAACAATAGGTATTTATTATTCTCCACTCAATGGCAGTATCTATCTACCTCGATGTCTATTTTTTTATTGCCATGTCGATGGATAACTTCGTTTTTTTGGGTAATAGTAAAACGCTCCTAAATGAATAGGTAATGAATATACTTGTATGCTTCATGATCATAGGATTTCTAATTTGTTATATTTAATATAAAATTAAATGTGTCTATATTCTTTGGTGTTACCGAGATAATCGATCATCATTTTCACTTCAGTTAACTGAAAATGCATTATACGTATACCTATGCTGATGCTGTCAAATTTTGTTATTTAATGCAGTTATTGTACTAAATATAAATAATTTCCTGTAATATATGACAAATATTTACGCGTATACATATCTATAGTTATGGAATAATTTCGATACATAAATTACACACTTATATCCACATTTAATTTATTTATTATATTAATTTTATGGTTTTATAATCATTACAAAGCTGACCATTGATCCGGTACAGGTTTTAGAGAGGATAAAATAGATATTTACAATACATTACTTCTGAGTACAAATCGGTCTGACGCATAATATAGTTTACTGTCATCGGACTAATTCTACTGAGGACGCGAAGTATATGGTATACCCCGTCGAAGAAAATCGTATTTACATGTTTGTGCTTCATAGAAGTTTGCATAAGTCAACTGTTTAATTTATAATACAATTGACCATGAATGTGACGTCTATGACGTTATCGACGTAATTATATAATCTTATTTTCCAGATCTAAACATTGAAAATAAATTTATCAATCATCGAATAATTACTACAGAATACATCCACAATCAACAAGTGCGTTCGAAACGAAAAGTGAAATATTCTGAAGAGTGAGTTTTTTTATATAATGTTTTTTTTGTATTGAATAATTATATTGCTTTCAGTACAACTTAAGCTATTTCTAAATTACTTTTATAATCTTATTGTAAGGAATTCTTATCATTATTTTGTTTAAAAAAATTTGACTCTTGTTAAATAAATATTGTTCACTTTCAAAAACAATATCTAAATTAAAAACATTTCGTTGAATACATCACAATGATTACACACACTATACTGTAATATATATATATCTATTGTCAAGTGAATATTAACCAATTGTAGATATTATAAAATAGGTTATGATGAACGTTTCAATTTTTTAAGTAATACTTGTCGATTCTTTGAAAATTGAAAACTGTACATGTATATTTTTTTCGATGTAATTATATTTATATATACATATATAAAAAATTGTTAATAAATAATAATGTAAAATTTTTCCAACTTTTATGTTTCTATAATTAAAACACGAATTATTAATTTATAAAACATGTTGATATTAACAATAAGACGAAATTGATTTAATCAAATACAATAGACATTAACAATTCTCTATACCATGACGACGTGTATTTTGATGCTTATTATTTCATTGCCATGAATGCATATCGTCATAGTTTAGATGATAGTATAACGCGTCTACACAAATCAAGAATATTTTTGTTTGCATCGAGGATCACAGCACATGAAATTTGTTAAATGTAATATAAATTTAAGTGTGTTGTGGTCCTCGATGTTACCGAAATAATCAATCATAATTTTCAATTCAGTATATTGAAAATGCATTATATATATATATATATTGCCGCCAATATTTATCATTTATTACAGTTATTGTAAGTACTAATTATAAATTATTAATCAGATGACAACTATTGAGGAGTATACATATCTACAGATAACGAATGTGTATAGACCGACAATTGTTTATATCACATAAGAGTTTATAGGTATAGTCTTTTTTCGTACTATTAGTTTTATTAATTTTATTCCTTTTATAATCTTTTACCTTTAATGCAAATAAGTTAATTTCTAAACTACTTTTATATCCATTATTGGCACTCTAAATCATTATTCGTTTGGCTTCAACACTTATTAAATTCGCATCATTTGTGCATTATAGAACAAATATTAGATTCCCCTATTAGACATTCACTAAAAATCCTTGTGTCCAATGATAAATTCAAGATTTACTAGTGAATGTCTATTAGAGGTAGCTTTGCTCAGCTATCAACATATCGAATGGACGAATACGAGGTTGTGTATCTTATAATTTGGATCGTCTTGTACGTACATTTTAAATTAATATTAAATATGCTTGACGAATAATTTGATACTACAAATTGTCTCAATAATATTTTAATTTTTGTATTTTATCACACTGTATTATTCTTTTTAGATTCAACGGTTTATTAGCTACCCCTAGTCCAGTCATCTTCAATACTATTTGTAACCAATTGAAAGTCAAATAGCACTGTTGATTACTTCTTAGTGGTAGCTCTGTTCAGCAATTAATATTTTGAAGAGACGAATACAATTTTGTTGTATAAAATATTTTAAATAGCCTAACATTTTCGCTTTGTTAAAGACGAATGAGGAGTAACTTGATTCATGGCATAACTGAATAATTCTACGATAGAGACCCAGTTATTAGTTTCACTATAAGGGTTTCTTCGATGAATCATGTACTCATTAATAAATTCACGGTTCATCGAGAAAGCCCTGTAGGGTAGCTTTGCTCATCTATCAACATATCGAATGATCAAATACGAGATGTGTATCTAATATTTGGAATCGTCATGTATGTACATTTTTAATTTATATTAACTACGTTTAATTAATTATCTAATTTTACTAATTGCCTTAAACTACCTACAAATATCTAAACTAAAACCTTGCATATAATACGTACATCACAATGAATATACACACTACACTGTGATATATAACTAGTGTGATGTGTGTAATAACCAGTTGAAGGTATAATTAAAAAGGTTATGATGAACACTTCAATTTTTTAAATAATCCTTGTCGATTCATAGAAAATTGAAAACTGAACCTATAGATTTTCTCGATGTTAATACATTTATATATAATAAATTGTGAATAAATAATAGTGTAAAATGTTTTCAACTTTTATATTCGTATAAGTAAAACACGAATTATTATAAAAAAAAGATATTTACAATACTCTGCATCTAAGTAGAAAATAATCTGATGCACAATATTTTAATGCCATCGGACTAATTCTACTTGTGATGTGGAGTATATGGTGTACCTCCGTCGAAGAAAATCGTAATATCATTCGCAACCTCCATAGGGGTCGCGACCCCCAGGTTGAAAACCACTGCTCTAAATAATAGTGAAACGCATCTATGAAAAACAAGAATATTCTTGTTTGCGTCGAGGATCATAGCATATGACATTTTTAAATTTTATATAAAATCATTCTTTGATCCTTGATGTTACCGAGATAATCAATCATAATTCCCACTTCAATGGACTGAGAACGTATTATATATATTGTTCGAAACGAAGAATGAAGTGTACTGAATTTTGAGATTTTTCTTATGTTATTGTTGTGGTTTGACATTGATATATGTATTTATTAGCATAATTATAATTATCACAGAATTATTGTGAGAACATGTAAATAAATTATACGTTTCGATTAGTAATAGGTACTTAATCAGCAATTTGGTTTTTCTTGCACATCCTTCTATTCAATATTGACTATATTAAAATATTTTAGTTGTATGTGTTAGAAGAATACTAGGTAAATTAATACATAAATTTATATTTCATAAAGTGGATGATTCGAATTTGTTTGAAATGTCCACATAAAATGTAATATGTGAATAAAAACTAATATTTGATTCGAATAAGCGTATAGTGTGAAAAAAAAACAGATATTTACAATACTCTGCATATTAGTAGAAAGTAATCCGATGCACAATATTTTAATGCCATCGGACTAATTCTACTGGTGATGTGGAGCATTTGGTCTACCACCGTCGAAGAAAATCATACAAATACGCTTATGCTTCATAGACCTCAGCATAAGTCAATTATTTAATTGAATAAAATTGAATATGTGTGAGGTCTATGGTGCTTTGACGTAATTACCACTTCAAAATATTGAATATGAATTCATCAATCATCGATTATTGACTACAGAATATATCCACGGCCAGCGAATGTGTTCAAAACAAAGAATAAAGTATTCTGAACTGTGAGTTTTTTTTTTGCAGTTATTCATTGTATACAATAATTTTATATAAATAAATTTTAATTAAATTATTATTAAATATGCTTAGATTAAAACGTTTGATTAATTATCCCTAGTATAGGTTTACCTCCAATGGCATTTGTTACTTATATAAAATCAAACCCATTTGTTGGTTAACCTATTAGAGATAGCATTGTACAGCTATTAAAGTTTCAAAAAGTCGAATAAGATTTTATTGTATAAAATATTTGATACTGCTATTAATATATCAATTTCATAAACCATTTTGTTTAATTACTTGCAATTATAAATAATCTGACATTTTTGCTCTGTTCGATGCGAATGAAGAATTACGTGTTTTATGGCATTAATTAATTATTCTGCAATAGAAAACCACTTTTTAGTGTCCTCTATTAGACTTTTCCTTAATAAATTCAAAAATCACTGTTGCATATCTTTTAGAGCTAATTTTGCTTTGCTATCAGCATTTTGAATAGACAGAGGAGTTTACGTCACATACATTTATAATCGTCTTATACGTACATTTTAAGGTAGGTAATACAATTAAATATGTTCAATCTATTATCTAATTTTACATACTGTATCAATAATAATTCAATTCCTTTATATTATCAAATTGTATTTTTCTTTCAGATTCAGCAGTTTATTGGCTACCCCTAGTTATTACCACCAATGATATTATTATTGCATATTTAAAGTTAAATACATTGTTGGTAATATATTAGTGATGGCTTTGCTCAGCTATTAACATTTTAGAGTCGAAGTAGTCGAATACGAATTTAATCTATAAAATATTTTGTATTGTCATATATAATTTTCAAATCAATGGACTATTATCTTTAATAAATTTTCACTTTCCCGACATTTTCGTTCTGTACAACATGAATGAGGAACTATTTGTCTCCTGGCATTACATTATATTTCTCTGTTAAAGAATCACTTATTAGTTTTTCCTATTAGACTTTCATAACCATCATTCCGTTCTATTTATAAATTCAAATGTTTTTGTTGAATTTTTCTTAGAGGTAATTCTGCACAGGTGTCAGGATTTCGAATTTTCGATTACGAGTTTATGTAACTGATATTTATATTGTCATGTACCTGCCCATTTTTTTATTAATATTAACTATGTTTAATCAATTATTTTAATTCACAAAATGCTTTATAATATTTTAACAATATTTATTTTTAATAACTATATGGTTATGGTTTAGATAATAGTATAATGCTGCCAAAAGGAACAAGAATATTCTTGTTTGCATCAGGGGTCATGGACGTAATAAATTTGTTAAATTTAGTATAAAAATATTTACATTTTTGATCCCTGATGTTACCGAGAAAATCAATCATAATTTTCACATCAGTAAATTGGAACTGCGTTCTTTATATATATATATATATATATATATATATTGTTGCCGTCAATATTTATCATTTATGCAGTTAATGTACTAATTATAAATCATTAATCAGATGACAAATATTGAGGAGTATACATATATCTATACGGATAACTAATGTGTTTGGGTTTGGAACGACAGTTATTGTTACTTGTTTATATCATATAAGAGTACCTACCTTATAAAGCATTAGTTCGTACTCCTGATTTTATTCATTTTATTCCTTTTATAATCTTTTACCTTTAATGTGAATATGTTAATTTCTAAACTATTTTTATATTATTGTTAGCACTCTAAATAACTATTAGTTTGACTTCAAATCTTAAGAGCACTTGTTAAATTCACATCATTTTTGTATTATAGAACACCTATTAGATTCCCCTATTAGACATTCACTAAAAATCCTTGTGTCCAATGATAAATTCAAGATTTACTAGTGAATGTCTATTAGAGGTAGCTTTGCTCACCTATCAACTTATCGAATGGTCGAATACGAGATTGTGTATCTTTATCTTATATTTTAGATCGTCTTGTACGTACATTTTAAATTAATATTAAATATGCTTAACGAATAATTTGATATTACAAATAGTCTCAATAATATTTTAATTCTTGTATCTTATCAAATTGTATTATTCTTTTTAGATTCAACGGTTTATTTGCTACCCCTAGTCACGTTGTCTTCAGTACTATTTGTAACCAATTGAAAGTCAAATAGCACTGTTGATTACTTCTTAGTGGTAGCTCTGTTCAGCAATTAATATTTTGAAGAGACGAATACAATTTTGTTGTATAAAATATTTTAAATAGCCTAACATTTTCGCTCTGTTTAACGCGACTGAGGAATAACTTGATTTATGATGTAACTAAATAGTTCTACAATAGAGACCCACTTATTAGTTTCCACTATGAGACTTTCTTCGGCGATTTATGTATTCATTAATAAATTCATGGATCGCTGTTGAACGTCTCTTAGAGGTAGCTTTGCTCAGCTATCAACATTTCGAATGGTCAAATACGAGGTGTGTATCTTATATTTGGAATCGTCATGTATGTATATTTTAAACTATTTATTAAATATTTATTAAATATTAAAAATATTATAAACTACGTTTAACCAGTATTAACTAGTTCGCGGTATAATTTAATAGATTATGACGAACACTTTTAATTTTTAATAATTCTTGTCGATTCATAGAAAATTGAAAACTGAACCTATATATTTTTTAGATGTAAATACATTTATATACATGTATGTAATAAATTGTTAATAAATAATTATGTAAAATTTTTTCCAACTTTTATATTCCTATAATTAAAACACGAATTATTTATTTATAACACATGTTGATATTAACTATAAGACGAAATTGATTCAATCAGATACAATAGATACTTACAATACTCTATATTCTATACCAGGGGTCTCCAAACTACGGCCTGCGGGCCGGATACGGCCCGCGAACAAGTTTTAACCGGCCCGCAGCACCCACAGGACGGTAAATAGTAAACTTATATTTGTATACCTATATTTTCATAAAATTAAAAATTATATGTGTTAATAAACTTTTGGCCCGCTAAGAACATTTGATATTTTTTGTGGCCCTTGAATAAAAAAGTTTGGAGACCCCTGTTCTATACCATGACGTCATGACGAGATGTATTTTGATGCCCACTATTTTATTGCCATTGATACTCGTCGACGTGATTTAGATAATAGTATATAATGCATCTATACGAAACAAGAATATTCTCTTGTTTGCATCAGAGATCATAGGCCATAGCACATGAAATTTGTTAAATATAATATAAAATTAAGTGCCTGTGTCCTTGATGTTACCAAAATAATCAATCACTTTATACTTTTCTAAGCATATGATAGTTTTATTATATTTAAAACACAAAAAAAAGAATGAATTAATAATGTGACTACGAGATTGATATAAGTATATAACCATCATTACTACATTGATAGTTAAAATGGAAAACTGATCTATCGATGGAAAAATCATCATAATATATTGTTGCTGTCAATATTTATCATCTTAATTAGTTAAGTATTACCTATTAATCATACTTTACTAAATTAGGTGGTACATATTGACGGTGATTATCAACGATCTTCGATTGTGTTAGGAACGAAAACAACGCAACTACAGAAGTATTTATACAATTAAAAGTACTTAAATCACATGTTCTTAAATATTCTTTTTAGTATTGTATAGTTATATGAGTCGGAAATTTATTTTTATACTTTCCGAAGATCCTTAGATATAAGACAATTAATTTTATTTTTTTTTTTTTAAATGTAAGTAACCTAACCACTTTGAGCTTAAATTATACGGATATTTTCGTTGCTTACTTATGGTTTTTAAATTTTTAGACATTGTTTATATGAGTGTATGTCACAAGTCATGGGCATTTTACTCAGAACATGATACTAATTATTGTAATATAGTTATGATAGTATAATATTATAATATATCTAACCATCATTACTACATCGATAATTAAAATGAAAAATCGATCTATCGATGGAAAAATCATCAAAACGTGTTGTTGCTGTCAATATTTATCAACTTAATTAGTAAAGTATTACCTATTAATCATACTTTACTAAATTAGATGGTACATACTGACAGTGATTATCAACGATCTTTGATTGTGTTAGTAACGAAAAAAAACGTAACTACAGAAGTACGAGTATATTAATATGTTTTTGGGGTTAACTATTTAAAATATTAAAATCACATTTTCTTCAATATTCTTTTAATTATAATGTTGTATAGTTATATGAGTTGGAAATTAATTTTTATACTCTCCGGGGATCCTTAGTTATATGATTATTAATTTTATTTTTTTAATGCAAACCACTTTGAGCTTGAATTATAATAAGGATTTTTTGTTGTTTGCTTATGGTTTTTAAATTTTTAAACGTTGTTTATACGCGTGTATGTCACAAGTCACAGGCATTTTACTCAGAGTGATACTAATTATTGTAATATTGTTGTGACTGTACAATATTATCATAATATGTAATATAATAATGTTATAATAACATATAATATAATTTGTTATGTTATATAATTCTGATTAAAACTGCAGTTAATTAGCATGAATTATATGCATTGAAATTTCATTTATATTGAAGGGAGGAATATTTAATATTTATAAGTAACATTCATTCAATATATTGTAGAGAAATATTGACTGTACTTGAATCTGTTCGCTCTGTTCGAAACAAATGACAAATTATTAGTATCTTAGCGCTATTTACTATTTGGAATTGTCATGTAGGTACCTATCTTTTTTATAAATTTTTACTATGTTTAATCAATTACCTAATTTTACAAATTGTCTGTATAATACTTTAATTCTTGTAATTTAAAAACTTTTCTTGTTCTTTTTACATTCAACAGTTTATTGACTATCCCTAGTTGTTGCCACCAATGGCACTTGTTACCTGTATAAATTCAAATAACATTGTTGACAACCTATTAGTGATAGCTCTGCTAAGCTATTAACGTTTTGACGTGTCGAAAACGATTTTATTATATAAGATATTTGGTACTTCCATATACCAAATTTCAGAAACTTTTACATTTTTACATAAACAGTAAATAAGAGAAATTCTTATTTCTTTTATATCTTTTAAAAATTATAAACACAATATACTCAATATATATTAATTTATATGTATATATAAATAATATATTTATTTTAAAAAAATAATGTACTTCATAATAATTGTGTTTTATCTAAATATTTGAATAACAAAAACAAGAGCGGAACATACTCGGTAAGATATCAGCCTTATACTAGAATTCATCGCATGACGGGCATTGAAACGGCCGCTTTAGTGTCAGTAGCATCGGATTCTTTCCAAAGTTGAGTAACTGTTTTTAATTCCGTATAGAAGTGGTAACCCTGATAAACATTGATACAATTAAAAAATGTGTACGCGACAAACGGACGTTTCGAGTCAATATCAATATCTATACATACTTGTTTGCCGTAGAAATGGTTTTGTCCCAAAAACGATGCCCGTGTGCCAGTAAATGAAAACATTGGCAATGGTACTGGAATGGGAACGTTTATACCGACCTAAAGAAAAATATAATTAAATGCCTCGTTACTAAATTACGTTAACTCTTCAAAAAAAAAAACAACTATACAGTTAGGTTAATTGTATATTTAGGCATACATACATTGCCACATTGGACTTCGTGAGTAAACTTTCTGGCTGTCGCTCCGTTCGTAGTGAATATTGCTGTGCCATTACCATATGGATTTGAATTGATTATGTCTAATGCTTCATCTAAAGTATCAGCAGTCAAACACACCAGTACTGGTCCAAATATTTCTTCTTTATAACATTTCATATATGGCTGTGTGCAACAAAATATAGTCATACAGTCGAACGTAATAACTGTGAAACAAATTGCGGCATCACCTTGACACCTGTTAAAATAGTTGGCCCCACAAAATTTCCTTTTTCGTAGCCAGGAACACTAATATTTCTCCCGTCCAAAAGAAGCTTAGCTCCTTCGTCGATACCCGATTGGATCAAACTTAGGATTTTATTCTTAGCTTCTGGTGATATAACAGGACCTACATCCGTGTTCGGTTTATGACCTTAAACATAACAATTGTTAAAAATTCATGGTGTTAAATACATTAGCGACGAGCAATTGAAATGAAAACTATTAAATTTCAATTCGTTTACCGGCATTGACATTTAAATTTTCAGCGCGACTCTTCAACTCAGGGAGCCAACTGTTTGCGTCACCGACAAAGACGGCCGTACTTAATGCCATACACCTTTGCCCAGCAGCTCCAAATGCAGCACCGACCAATGAGTTCAACATGCTGGTCTTGTTTGCGTCGGGCATTATCACTCCGTGATTTTTCGCACCCATATTACTTTGTACTCTTTTTCCATTTTTAGAACCTCTAGTGAATATATGCTCTCCCTATACACAAAATATTAAAACACTCAACACGTAAATTATAATAGATGTACGAGGCTAAATATTTAATTAATTTAATTACAGCAGTGTTGGCACCGACGAATGAAATAGCTTTGATGGCTGGCGCATCGCAGATAAAATTCACAGTGTCTACACTGCCATGAATAACGTTCACAACACCGGGCGGGCAGCCAGCCTCAGACAACATTTCCACAAGCATCATACAATTACCAGGTACTCTTTCCGACGGCTAAACACCCCCAAGTGGAATAAAAATAATATGTATAAGATAATTATTATTATATATAATTTTTTTCCTTTTTTATCATTCAAATAAATATTATATAACGTGTACTTTAATAACGAATGTATTTCCACAAGAAATGGCAACGGGAACATCCACAATGGTATCATTGCAGGAAATTGAATGGCGCAATACCGCTACGACTCCGAGAGGTTCACGGTAGGAATGTATATCCATGTCAGTAGCTACTAATGGTAAAGATTCGCCCATTATCGAACTGGTAAAGTTGCAACAGTTTTCGACCACCTCTGGAGAACAATAACGCGATTATTTATAATGTGACTAACACAATATGATGTTACGCATATACACTTAAAGAAATAACAAATCTTACGGAGTCCACGGGTTACGTCTCCTTCGGCGTCAATCAATGTTTTCCTTGTTCCTTGGTTATGTTTTCCGATAATTTTGTCTACACTCCGATAAAACAATGTTTAAAGCGCACAAATAAACTCAATGTATACAAAATGAATTTACCATGTTGGCCTTAATAATTTCTTGATAACGAAACATTATTTGTTGTCTTCTCATCACAGAAGTTTTCGACCACGATTTCGTAGTGAATATTGCTGTGCCATTACCATATGGATTTGAATTGATTATGTCTAATGCTTCATCTAAAGTATCAGCAGTCAAACACACCAGTACTGGTCCAAATATTTCTTCTTTATAACATTTCATATATGGCTGTGTGCAACAAAATATAGTCATACAGTCGAACGTAATAACTGTGAAACAAATTGCGGCATCACCTTGACACCTGTTAAAATAGTTGGCCCCACAAAATTTCCTTTTTCGTAGCCAGGAACACTAATATTTCTCCCGTCCAAAAGAAGCTTAGCTCCTTCGTCGATACCCGATTGGATCAAACTTAGGATTTTATTCTTAGCTTCTGGTGATATAACAGGACCTACATCCGTGTTCGGTTTATGACCTTAAACATAACAATTGTTAAAAATTCATGGTGTTAAATACATTAGCGACGAGCAATTGAAATGAAAACTATTGAATTTCAATTCGTTTACCGGCATTGACATTTAAATTTTCAGCGCGACTCTTCAACTCAGGGAGCCAACTGTTTGCGTCACCGACAAAGACGGCCGTACTTAATGCCATACACCTTTGCCCAGCAGCTCCAAATGCAGCACCGACCAATGAGTTCAACATGCTGGTCTTGTTTGCGTCGGGCATTATCACTCCGTGATTTTTCGCACCCATATTACTTTGTACTCTTTTTCCATTTTTGAACCTCTAGTGAATATATGCTCTCCTATACACAAAATATTAAAACACTCAACACGTAAATTATAATAGATGTACGAGGCTAAATATTTAATTAATTTAATTACAGCAGTGTTGGCACCGACGAATGAAATAGCTTTGATGGCTGGCGCATCGCAGATAAAATTCACAGTGTCTACACTGCCATGAATAACGTTCACAACACCGGGCGGGCAGCCAGCCTCAGACAACATTTCCACAAGCATCATACAATTACCAGGTACTCTTTCCGACGGCTAAACACCCCCAAGTGGAATAAAAATAATATGTATAAGATAATTATTATTATATATAATTTTTTTCTTTTTTTATCATTCAAATAAATATTATATAACGTGTACTTTAATAACGAATGTATTTCCACAAGAAATGGCAACGGGGAACATCCACAATGGTATCATTGCAGGGAAATTGAATGGCGCAATACCGGCTACGACTCCGAGAGGTTCACGGTAGGAATGTATATCCATGTCAGTAGCTACTAATGGTAAAGATTCGCCCATTATCGAACTGGTAAAGTTGCAACAGTTTTCGACCACCTCTGGAGAACAATAACGCGATTATTTATAATGTGACTAACACAATATGATGTTACGCATATACACTTAAAGAAATAACAAATCTTACGGAGTCCACGGGTTACGTCTCCTTCGGCGTCAATCAATGTTTTCCTTGTTCCTTGGTTATGTTTTCCGATAATTTTGTCTACACTCCGATAAAACAATGTTTAAAGCGCACAAATAAACTCAATGTATACAAAATGAATTTACCATGTTGGCCTTAATAATTTCTTGATAACGAAACATTATTTGTTGTCTTCTCATCACAGAAGTTTTCGACCACGATTTGAAAGCTATTTTGGACGATTCCACTGCATGTTCCATTTCGTCTTGCGTACATTTTGGTACTTTACACACAACCTAAACTCACAATCATTTAAAAAAAAAAAACACCCCGATATAAAAATAAAAACGCGCCGCTTTTATATTGTAAATAAAATATAAAACGTAAGCGCACATCGTTCGTAGCAGGATTGTGAACATCAATCCAATCGTTTGTTTTCGATTCGACAAACTTTCCATCTATGTACATCGGTACTTTTGGAATTGCTGCAGCGCACGATGTCGCATTGAATCTGATAGCTTGCTGAAATATGTTTTTCTGAAAACAATTTTCAATATTGATTTAATTACTATCGTTGCGTTACTGAAATACAGATAATTTTATAATGAGAAATTTAAATTCAAAATGTTTCAATTTTATTTTCGTAAAAAACATTTGCGCGACCTCCGGTCCCAGATAAGAGAAACTTACAAAATATAAGAGAATTATGTTTTATATCAATTATTATTTCGTGCAATCCTCCAGATTATCACTACATTATAGGGTTAACATTTTTATTTTTATTGATTAATTAGTCGCTAAAACAAAAGGTCTTTAATTTATAACAAATTTACGTTAATATAATATTAACAAACATATAATATATATACATTTTTTTTTTTTTAATATACCTATACAAATGATTTAAACGTATCAATATGGTAAAATATACTAAAACGCGCTCAGTTTAATCTTACTGCACGCTCGGTTCAATTCTATTGAACTGTCTGTTTTTGTTTCCATTATTACAAAAAAAAAAAAAACAAAATAGTCTTTCAATTTCTGTATAAAATACAAGCGAAAATATACATACATTTTAATACAATATAATTATAATCGAATACTAACACGATGTACATTTATCGACAATCAGCTATCGATCTGTAATATTATAAACCCATAAGTAATGATTTTATTCTTAGCTTCTGGTGATATAACAGGACCTACATCCGTGTTCGGTTTATGACCTTAAACATAACAATTGTTAAAAATTCATGGTGTTAAATACATTAGCGACGAGCAATTGAAATGAAAACTATTGAATTTCAATTCGTTTACCGGCATTGACATTTAAATTTTCAGCGCGACTCTTCAACTCAGGGAGCCAACTGTTTGCGTCACCGACAAAGACGGCCGTACTTAATGCCATACACCTTTGCCCAGCAGCTCCAAATGCAGCACCGACCAATGAGTTCAACATGCTGGTCTTGTTTGCGTCGGGCATTATCACTCCGTGATTTTTCGCACCCATATTACTTTGTACTCTTTTTCCATTTTAGAACCTCTAGTGAATATATGCTCTCCCTATACACAAAATATTAAAACACTCAACACGTAAATTATAATAGATGTACGAGGCTAAATATTTAATTAATTTAATTACAGCAGTGTTGGCACCGACGAATGAAATAGCTTTGATGGCTGGCGCATCGCAGATAAAATTCACAGTGTCTACACTGCCATGAATAACGTTCACAACACCGGGCGGGCAGCCAGCCTCAGACAACATTTCCACAAGCATCATACAATTACCAGGTACTCTTTCCGACGGCTAAACACCCCCAAGTGGAATAAAAATAATATGTATAAGATAATTATTATTATATATAATTTTTTTCCTTTTTTATCATTCAAATAAATATTATATAACGTGTACTTTAATAACGAATGTATTTCCACAAGAAATGGCAACGGGGAACATCCACAATGGTATCATTGCAGGAAATTGAATGGCGCAATACCGGCTACGACTCCGAGAGGTTCACGGTAGGAATGTATATCCATGTCAGTAGCTACTAATGGTAAAGATTCGCCCATTATCGAACTGGTAAAGTTGCAACAGTTTTCGACCACCTCTGGAGAACAATAACGCGATTATTTATAATGTGACTAACACAATATGATGTTACGCATATACACTTAAAGAAATAACAAATCTTACGGAGTCCACGGGTTACGTCTCCTTCGGCGTCAATCAATGTTTTTCCTTGTTCCTTGGTTATGTTTTCCGATAATTTTGTCTACACTCCGATAAAACAATGTTTAAAGCGCACAAATAAACTCAATGTATACAAAATGAATTTACCATGTTGGCCTTAATAATTTCTTGATAACGAAACATTATTTGTTGTCTTCTCATCACAGAAGTTTTCGACCACGATTTGAAAGCTATTTTGGACGATTCCACTGCATGTTCCATTTCGTCTTGCGTACATTTTGGTACTTTACACACAACCTAAACTCACAATCATTTAAAAAAAAAAAACACCCCGATATAAAAATAAAAACGCGCCGCTTTTATATTGTAAATAAAATATAAAACGTAAGCGCACATCGTTCGTAGCAGGATTGTGAACATCAATCCAATCGTTTGTTTTCGATTCGACAAACTTTCCATCTATGTACATCGGTACTTTTGGAATTGCTGCAGCGCACGATGTCGCATTGAATCTGATAGCTTGCTGAAATATGTTTTTCTGAAAACAATTTTCAATATTGATTTAATTACTATCGTTGCGTTACTGAAATACAGATAATTTTATAATGAGAAATTTAAATTCAAAATGTTTCAATTTTATTTTCGTAAAAAACATTTGCGCGACCTCCGGTCCCAGATAAGAGAAACTTACAAAATATAAGAGAATTATGTTTTATATCAATTATTATTTCGTGCAATCCTCCAGATTATCACTACATTATAGGGTTAACATTTTTATTTTTATTGATTAATTAGTCGCTAAAACAAAAAGGTCTTTTCAAATCGTTAATAAACACAATATTTTAACACGATTTCAAATTAATACAATTATTTAACAATAGTAAACGAATATAATATATATACATTTTTTTTTTTTTTTTTAATATACCTATACAAATGATTTATACGTATCAATATGGTAAAATATACTAAAACGCGCTCAGTTTAATCTTACTGCACGCTCGGTTCAATTCTATTGAACTGTCTGTTTTTGTTTCCATTATTACAAAAAAAAAAACAAAATAGTCTTTCGAATTTCTGTATAAAAATACAAGCGAAAATATACATACATTTTAATACAATATAATTATAATCGAATACTACACACGTATGTACATTTATCGACAATCAGCTATCGTATCCGTAATATTATAAACCCATAAGTAATTATAATTTATAATACTAGTGGTAAATGTCAAGTGGCCCACAAAATATGTACATATTATTAAGGGGAAAATTCAATCGACAATGTATGCAGCAAATACGATTGCGGTGTTTTTAAACTGCGATTGAAATCGACGCGAAACAACGACTCTGACCACAATCGTAAATGTTTCTGCGGTAATAATTTCGTATAATCATAATAGATTTTCTACGGGAAAACGATTTAAATAGGACGTTGCAGTGAAAAAAGTTAAAACGAAAAAAAAGAAAAGGACACTTAAAATCGTTTATAATACCGCGGTGTACCGCTACTTATATAATAGGTATAGCGTATATAATTAACGACGATTTTAACGGCTACACGTACGTATATAATATTAATTTGTCATTTAAAATCACAAGCGAAGAGCGCGTTATTGTCGATTGTTTCGCTGACAATTTAATATAAGTACTATTAATTCAATTTTTTTTTCCTACGTGAATTATTATTACACTACAATAACGCGCTACAGGATATTATATTATTAGGTGTACCTTTAACGAGACGCCGGATCGGATCATTTTTCTTTTCGATTTATCACTGTCGATAACGCAACAGTCTTTTGCTGTACACTTTTATACGCGTTCGATTCGTAGACAAACGGAAAACAATACTGTTAATTAACACACGAAACGATCTCGCGAAAACGCCGAAAAAAAAAAAAAAAGAAAAAAAATTCAATTAAAAACCAAATGGGGCGAACAACTTTTGAACTCGCTTATCGCGTTCGCCGGCGATAGCGTAACGACATCAACTGGTGGTGGTGTGCGCGCGCGTCCATCATCACTGACAACAACAACCTGTCCGACAGTCGCTCCCTCCATTCGAAACCGGTGTAGTGTATCTATATATATATCAATATAAATTACAAATCTCGGAGGGGAGTACGGGATTATGAAATATTAAATAATTATCAATATACCACCATTTATTATAGAATATACCATAGAAAAGTGAGAAAATACTCTGAGAATAATAATAATATACTCTAGAATATATTCTATAATCAATGATACTGCCTATACCGTCCGCTGGAGAGGGGGAAAAAAAACTTGATGACGACTTACGGTCGAAACAGGTTGTTACTGTCTTAAAATTTACCAAAATACACTCGGCATTTTTTTCTTTACGCGCATACGTTACGGGCAAAGTAGGAAATGGGGCATTGTTCACAATGACAGTGCCCAATTTTGTTGGGTCAATGTAGAAATAAATATACATATATGTATTTCGCGAATAAATCGTCCGTTTATTATTTAATCAATAGTACCTAGATTATAAACATATATTATATAGCACCACTTTTGCAAACTATAAATATTATTAACTATAATGCGTATAATATAGTAAAAGTAATCATTCCGACATGTAGTGATTTAGAAATAAGAATATTTCTTCCTAATATTGACTGCAAATAAAAAAATTTGTAGGCACCTACATAAAATTATGTAAAATTATATTCCATAAAATACGCATTGTCCACAAGAGTTTGAATATTAGTACCTACCAGTGTTTCTTTCAGGCATGTTTCCGGGGGGGCAGAGCCCCCCCGGAAAGTGTCCAAGGCCCCCCCGGAGAAAATTTGAAGAATAGTAAAGAAATATCAAAATAATATTAAAAAAATTTAATTTTGATATTTCGTAACTACAAGCGGCTGATAAGAGTCAACAAAATAATCGGTTTATAAAATTATTTTTCCCGATGGAAAGCAGTAATTCCCATAGATAATTTATCGTTACAAATTACTGAACACCACGTTTTGAACTAAATTTGTACTAAACAATAAAATCAATATATCGTGTGTTATCGTGATGAAAATAACACGGAAACCGGGTTTATTTCTGTTCCAAATTTCACATATTTTGCGTCGTTCATTCCGTATTGCGCATTCGTTCATTCGTTCTGTAGTGTGATAATACTAATATTCTTACTCTATGGATAATACGCTTAATTTCGCTCTTGATGCTCAAGCAAACGGCAGTATTTTATTTTCCTAAGTACTAATTCCTATTGATATATGTATAATATTATTATATAAATATAATGATAATTATTAAATTATAGTAAATAATAGTCCTAAAGTCTTGAAATTGTTACCAAATACGTAAATATACGTAATATATATATATATATATATACAAGGGCTAAAGTGAGGGGGGACGTAGGGGGACTCAGTCCCCTTACCTCTGATGGTGGTTAAAAAGCGTCCCCTTTAACAATTTCGGCGTAAAGTACGCCGAAACGCCCAAATTATGTCCAAATAACAATATAATTAAAATTTCGTTGAAAATAAATTTTAAATAAATTTTAGTCACTTTTTTATCAAATATTATTTTATTTTATTGTAGAAAATAGTGCTAACTACACTGTGATTAATAGACATTCGGTATAACTGATGATTCGTATGCATTTCTGTAATTTAAAACATAATATAACTAAAGAAAATACAATTTATGTTCCTATTTAAGTACTTTATAATAATTGTTTTATTTTAAAAAGTAGCTCTTTTTATGTAAATTTGAATTTTTTTTGTGTACAATTTAAACTTCAAAGCACTAATTACACAACATTTTTATGAAATAATTAATTTTAGATTCTGAGCGAAACGAGGAATGTATTGGTTTTACAATGATGTCTGTAAACAAAATTTCTACCAGAAAGAGTGCTCCGATCTCTACGGTCTTGGTTTATTTTCGGTCCCAAATTGCATCTAATTGGTACTTTAGAGAGGTCATTTTTCGATTTTCTCATATGCGCCCAAAAATAAAACATAAAAAATGCGATTTTGTCGTTATGTCTGTACACAAAAATTCTACCATAAAGAGTTCTCCGATTTCTACAGTTACAGTTTGTTTTCGACAGAAAATTGCATCTACTCAGTACTTTAGAGAGGTCATTTTTTGATTTTCTCATATGCGCCCAAAAAGAAAACTTAAAAACTACTGAAAAATTACATAAAAATGGAAAAAACGAGATTTCGTCGAAATCGATTATCGTTATTTCTTCGTAATTTTGAAACTAGCCGTCATGGAAACCTAAAATTTTTACCAAATATGTATCATTGTACTATATTAACGAAAACAATTTTTAATATTTTTAAATAAATAATATTTCACCGATTATAATAACAGACATAGTTAATCATTACAAAAAAATTATTTTTCTTGATGTAATATTGATGTTTAATACCCAGCCCCTCCGATTTTTTCAAATGCCCCCCCGGAGAAAATTGTCTGAAAGAAACACTGGTACCTACACTTTGCCTGGAAATAATCGGGCAACGTAAAGAATAATGTAATTTTAAAATACATTTTTTTACACTGTCCCTAAAATGTTCGGTCATTGTATACAATGCCCGGGCATTCTGCACAATGCCCGAATTTCCTACTTTGCCCGTAACACATATATTATTTTTATAAGAGTATTACATTTTTTTCATTTAAAATTATTTAATTTATTTATATTTTTATTTTAATTAATTTTTGTTTTTTAAATTTTTAATTTTATTTATGGAAAAAAAGTCTATTATTCGTCCGTTTGCGCTCTTCAAACGCGCGTTGCACGTATTTTGTTACTTTCAGCGACGAAAAAAAAACGAATTTCGTCGCGCAAATTATTATTAAGTAGGTAGGTATCCATAATTTTTTTACATCGACGACGGCCGTAGTAATTTCTGCGATAAGAAATATTAAATAAATAAAACGGTCAGATTTTTTTTCCGTAAACATAATGTAATAAGGCAGATAGGACTTGTAGCTCTAAATATGCGAGCACTTATGCACTTAAAAACCCTGTAATATGCAAAATTAATATTTTTTTTTCTAAAAATATAAATAATTTTTTAGCGAAATCGTTAATAAAATGTAACTATTTAAATAATAACTTTTTATTGATTTAATTAGAGAGTATAGACATTCATAGGTACTACATTACATTGGTAATATCAAATAATAATTAATTATTGAATTTAAATTAATCTAATCGACGCGTCTCAAACGTTTCTAGGAAAAACTTGCAGCCGCGAACGGTCAACAACAATATTATAATATGATAAAAATTAATTTAAATTTTCATCAATTTTTGTTATAATATTAAGGGAATTGAAAGCGGGTATTTTCTCTCTTTGTCTTACACACATGAAACATAGCAAAATAGACGTTTCGTACTTCCAACGTACCGATCGATCTATTGGTGCGATAAGAAATTTGAAAACAGATTTGAATTCCTCGTGAATTTTACTACAAAACGATTTTCCCACTTTTTTTAAGACCTTAAAAAAATGAATTATTAACAATTTTTTTTTAAAAATTTGTTCGGTTAATTTTTTTAAGGGTTTATAAAAAAAAAAAAATGAAAAAAGTGGGCAAGTCATTTTGTAGTAAAATTCACGAGGAATTCAAATCTGTTTTCAAATTTCTTATCGCACCAATAGATCGATCGGTACGTTGGAAGTACGAAACGTCTATTTTGCTATGTTTCATGTGTGTAAGACAAAGAGAGAAAATACCCGCTTTCAATCCCTTTAAACGCAATAAAAACGTCGGTGGAGGAAATATTGAGAAAATTATCGATTGTATTAAATGTTTCTCAAACAGAATAAAATAGAAGAAATATGCCCTAAAAAAAAAACCAAAAAAAACTCAAAATATGCATTTATATGCAAAATAAAATTAGAAATCTAGTTTTGTTTTAGCATGAAACCATTGATTATATATTACTATATATTATAGTATTATATAATAGTATATAATACTATATACTATATATTATATTATATTATAGTAATATATAATCAATGATGAAACGTATTTGTTTCTTACTCTTGCTATTTTTTTTTGATTGAATAAAACATATATGCAAATGCTACAAGTCCTCTGCCCTATTCATAACGTACGCGATTGAATCACTGCCGCCGCCGGTTCGTATATTAAAATAATATTGTCGTGGGAAACGTATTATAGCTGGTGTATAAAATGCAAAAGAAAAAAATTGACGGTACCTATCAGCGCTGCGCTATACATCGGTCTAATTCGAATCAAATCACTTTCGCACGGCATACCTACTGCTCGTTCGCCACAATAACAGCGCGTATAAAATTTGGCAATAAATTTTTTTTATAAACGCTAAAGCCTTTAGGACTAGCCTTTCGAGCATGTATTTCTGTCCTCCGCTGCCTCTCTTCATTGTACTCCAGACTCCACCGCTCGTTAAAAATAATAGCAACCCTCCTCCCTCCCCCAATCACCATAAAATAACCATAAATCTGCTTATGCGAATATGTTAACTTATTACTATAGTAACTCTCACATAATATGAAAACTTTGATTTGAGTTTATTATTTGAAACGTTAAAGTTCGTGTACGGCTGAAGATTAGTTGAATAAAGTGTGAGCTTTAATTGTCATTTACACATCTTGTGAACGTATTTCAGACCAGCTGAAATACTGCCATAAGGTAGTCGTCGTAGAGGATAGGTTCTGTTCACATAAAGTAAATCAAATTATACATATATTATATATATTTATCATTCAATAATATATATATATATATAGTATGATATTAAAAAACTAGCCAACAAATAAATAAACATCGAATTAGGAAAATAAAATACAATCGATAATGACTTAAAATTATTTACGGAACAAAAAAAAAATCAAATAAATACAATAGTCTAACAATAAAATAAACAGGAAAAAACTACATACATACAAAAAAGCGTTTCAACCACGGAAATACATATATATATATATATATATATGTTACATAAAAAGTCTGGAATTGTACACTTTGTGAATTGTTTAAAGATATTGTACAAAGTAAGATCATTAAAATCTAGTTATTTAATTATTTATTTTATATGTATACAAACTAGTGTACAAGTAATATTATACTATATGTAATCACTAATTCTTATTAATTCTAATAAATGCATTTAAAACGAAAATTATTATTATTATTTATTAAAACATTTAACAATGTAATTCAATATCGTTTTTATTTATTTCAAAAATTATATTATATAAGTCAATTATGGCAATGTGAATTGCATAATACATTTTTTTTTCTCTTACAAACGCATAATTTGTTGCCTTATTTGCAGTACAAAAATCTATGTTCACAACACAAAATGTACGATTTCAGACTTTGTATATAACATATATATATATAATGTATAACCAACAATATTATTTAATCGATACATACAAATGTCAGTTGTTGAATTGTTATTTTATTCTAGGCCACAGAATGACGGACGGTCATAAGGGATTCGTGACTAGGTTGACCTTCTCAGAATATTATTTTTATATTATACGGGGTCTACCGAATTTTTATGAACACTAAACAATATAATTATCATTGTTATTATTAATATTACTTCAATATTACTATCTGAAAAACGTAAAAATGTTTTAATCTGTTGAATTGGCTAACGCCACACACAACAGCTGTAACGACGACACACAGCTCATCATTTCGCCGTGGTAGTGGTGGAATCACACAAAAAACTCAGTCTTGTTGCTCAGTTCGTACTCTATCTCCTCGTTCTTGTACATCTCCAAAAGCTAAAACGTACAGATCGAATATCTATGATTATATGAAAAGACAACAACAAATAAGTCACGTTCAAACGAGTCAGGATAAACACATACATTGTTTATCTCTTTGATCAACTCTTGCTTTTGTTTTTCGTGTTTCACCTGCAACTTTTCCTTGTCTTTGGCTTGTTTAATCTAAAATACGATTTAATGGAATATTATCATAATAATGCCACAGAGAACATACACAATGACAGACGTATTAAATTCACGTTTTCTCTTTTGCACAAATCAAGTAAAATTTACCTGAGCATGTTTCCTCTCATCCATGAATTTCTTAGTGTTATTTTGTTTCTTTTCCCTTAACCGTCTGTCCTTATCACCTTTTGTCTTCAGTGCTTTATCATTCATTACCTCTTTCATTACTTCCACAGATATTTTGGCTTGCCTCGTGTTCATCTCCTTCAAATCTCTGTAAATAATAAAATTCCCAACAAGTTTATGACAACATTCGATGTGTAACGCCATAAACAAATTATACTTCTCATGTCGAACTTCTAATTGCTTCATCTGAGCAGCTTGAAGCGTCTCCATCAGTTTCACAAGAGCATCCTGCTGTTCGGTGGCTTGTTGTTTTTGCAACGCCCATTTCTCTCTTCTATGACGTTCAACCATTTCCGACCATTGAGTCATCTGATCAGTTACCAATTTTTTAACGCCGCCGTCATTGATTACTTCAGTTTTGCTAAATAAAGATATCATTTTAAAAAATGAATTCAACTCACTTGTTATTAAATTATGTTACTATGTAATTAACAACGCACTCTTTGCCTTTAACAGCTTTTTCCACTGATGTACATTGCTGTTTTTGTATAGAAGCCTTTTCCTTGGCTTGCCGTTTACGTAAAGCCTCTAATTCCTTTTCTTGCTTTCGTCTTGCTTTTTGAAATCCTTTGTCATTTCTTAGGTACTCGAGGTTAATATTTTCAAATTTCAGTTCTTCCTCTATAAATAAAAAAATTGGATTTAATATAAATTTAAGACATTTTTGTTTTCTTTTATTTGTTAACCTTTTTTTGGTTCATCAGACTTTTTATTTTTGCTCCCCTTTTTACCAGTCTTCTCGCCATCTCCTCCACTACCAGCGACAATATCTTTGGTGTTAATATCAGTTTCTTCAATACCCATTGCTTTCATCTGTTGTGCACGTTTCTCTTGTGCAGATAAAAATGCTCTCGGATCGGATAAAGCCGCCATGAAATCTAAAAGAACATGACAAAATTTGTAATTTTATTAATAGTAAAACATGATTCGATGTACCTTCAAAACCATCAGGAACATAAATTTTCAATTCAATGTTGCAGAATAACATAGGGAGAGCCATTGGGAAATTTGCCTCTGATCTTAATGAAATATGTCTATATCCAGCTTGCAAACCATCCAAAGGCAAAATTCTCTGCCCCAATAACTTACCATTTTCTTCATACACACCAATCCTCAGTACTGCTAAATCGGGTAATACTACCTAAAATTAAAAAAATATACACAAATAGTTAATTAATGTATATATTAATATTACAATTAAGGAACTCCGTTTATAGCAATAGAAAACTGACCTTTCTAAATAAAAACGGTTCTTCATTGTACACTGGATTCAAACCATTGCTAGGCACCATCCTGGTACGAAACTCTTTACGGATAGTATCCGTAGGTAGGCCGTACATGTCAACTTCAACATAAGTGCCAACTTTCTTATCAGACAAAAATTGACCAGCAATCACCTGAACTGAACATTGAGCAGCAATCACACCATCCACGGGAGATTCAGCAAACGGATCGAAGCTACGATCTGCTCTGCGCATGAAATCTGGTTTCAACAAGTATCCACAGTTTCCATTGTACTCAAATTTTCCTTGATTGAGCTGCATAGGCAAGTCAGCAGTTTGGAAATTTAATGACACCATTTGACAACCAGCATTCCAAAAAACCTATAAAAAAAACAAAATATTCTTATTAACATTGAAAACAATTAATTAATATTTAAAAATAGTTTTTTAAGGTATCTCAATAGTATGGTTCTAAATGTAAATATAATAAAGTCATTAAAGCACCTGCGGCATATAGTTTGAAGAATCAGCACGGGTTCCTTTTGGATAAATACGGCTCATCTGCCTTTTGTTGTAGTTTACAAATTCAATCGCTTGAGATTTCAAATAACCAAGTCCAGTGTTTTCAGCAAATGAACTCATATTATGATGAATATTCTTTTCTATAACAAGAATAGATAAATGAATAAGTCAGTTTAAAAAAAAATAAATAAATAATACACTTTTATACTTACTTTCAGCTACATCGAAACCCTGAAACTTAATCGGCTGTGCATAATTTACCATCGAAGATAACCACGGGTGTACATTTGTAGTCGAGCCAGTATATTGTATTGGTGGTGGAGCTTCAGCGCCTTCTGTACCAGTACCTGTGTCTGGTGCTTCCGGCTAGAGATTTCAAAGGAAATATTTAAAAACATATTATCATCGCATATGAATAACAATGTTCTGTTACATACTTTTTTCTCTTCAGGAGGATTTGCAGTTACAGCTGTTGCGTCTTCTTTTTCTTCATCTTCAATTACAAACTGTCCTTTTCTAAATAGTTCTAGCTCACTCTTCTCAACTTCTGGTTTTAACCTTTTGTTCTTGATCATAATTTTTCTCTTCAGTAATGACGGAGGAGGTAATGCCACGCCTGGGTCGCACTAAAAAAATCATTAATAACTTAATAAATTAATAACTTTTACAAAAACCATTCACCAATATCAACTTACTGGATAATCGGGTAAACATTCTCTCATTAATAAATCTCCAAGAATTTCGTCACAATATTTGGCAAGTTTGTACTGTTGACTTTTGCAACAATGGTTTTCAAATGACAAAATAATTGGGAAGTCAGATGTTACAAACGCTGTATCTCGAATAGCATAAATTACGTCCTAATTGATATTAAACAGGGTATTAATTAATAATTATCATTTAATAAATTATATAACATATTGTTATTGTTTTATTTATACTCGTTGTAATATCTAAACACAAGAAATTGTAAATATTTACCAATTATTAACAAATTAGCTTATTTTAACAAAACAGATAATTTGAGTAGCGTTTTAATTATACTGACTAAAATAATTAGAGCATACTCTAAACAGAGAAAACTATGTTGAGTATTAGTTGTTTAACCTAGTTATTAGACATAATATCATATTGCTAAAATGAATAATCTCACCTTAAATAGAATATCTGTACACATGGCTTTCCCATGGGTAATGATCGGTTCTTCTTCTTCACCTTTACCATCCCAACAATCGAGTTCAACACATCTATTGGGTTTTTAAGTATGAGCAAAAAAAAATTTTTCATTTCTATTTGATTGAATGATTTGTGAAATTCCCTCACCTGCATCCAGCCAAAAGTGTTTGCCGATACATTTCAACACTGGACTTGCCGCCAAATTGTCGTCCAGATAAATACGTATTATGAGATGAATTAATATAATAATGAGCTAAAGGTTGATCCATATCCATATAGAAATCTAATCGATCCAGAAACACTGGGGCATTTTCGTCGGACATTAAGTATCGAATAAGACCTTCTTTTGACAATTGCTCTAAATTCAAAATATATATTTGTTATATAAATTTTTTTACTGGCCAAAATTAAACGTAAAGTATTTCAAAGTTTCTTTGAATACATTGGATGTAACTATGTAAACCCTGTTTGTATCTCAACTGATAACAATAACTTCTGTATTTTTATCTTGCATTTATATCATGAATAGTAAAATAAGTTGTATGTAATACAGGTATCGTCATTAACAATAATTGTTAAATACACAAATGGACAGTATAATACTATGTCCTAATGACAACCAAAACATGGATGTTGATTTAAATCTCAAACAATTTGGTCACAGTTTTGTACACGAATACTATACAGTTCTAAGTAAATGTCCACACAATTTAAGTAAATATTATAGAAAAAACTCAATATTCGTACATAGGGCATCGGCTAATGAAATTCAATCTGTCATTGGCCAAAAGAGCATACACGACTGTATTGTTCGAATGGGCTACAAAGGATGTAACACCAATATACTTTCAGTAAATACTCAAAATCTTTACAGTTATATTGTGATAAGCATTGTCGGTGAATTGACCAAACGTGATTCTGTTCAGAAAACATTTTCACAGACAATTGTTTTAGATCATAATGATGACAATGAATACATAATAAAAAACAACATGTTCTTTTATTCGGATGACACGACACTGAATTCCATCGGGGATAATGTTAGAATGGGAATGAGAGAATGGAGGAATAAAACAATATGTAAAAAAGTTCCAACTTTGTATTCCAATTTTGGATTGTTATATCCACCCATAAGCCACCAGCTGTTTGTATCTGGCATACCAGCTGATATAAAACCACAGGATTTGAGACACTTTTTCGAACAATATGGTGAACTATATAGTTTAAGAATTATGACAAAAAATGTTAACTATGGTTTTATAACCTACGCTAAACCAGAGTCTACACAGAGAGTATTGCAAAATCGGCCAATATTATTCCCAGACGAAAATGGAGTATGGTTAGTAGTCAAAGAGAAAAGAAACACTTCCCAAGATAAAGACAATGTGTACCTACCGACCAGTCATCAATTGTTTATTGGAGATATCCCTGATAACGTGACGTCTGAAGATTTGAAACATTTTTTCAATAAATGGGGTGATGTAGTGCATGCTCGAATTATGACCATGGAAGAACATCAAGAATCAACTACAGAAACTGTGCACGGATTCGTAACATTCGAAACAGAACAGAGTGCAAAAACAGTATTAAAGAATAGACCAATAGTATTTCCAAACGAAAATGGTATAGAACTTAGAGTAATGGAAAAATTAAGTAGATCGAATAGGAATAGTAACATTGAAGGTGAAGTACTTAAAAACGATGAGAATGACGAGTCGATATTTGTTTGCTTTTAAATAATAACTTGACTATCAAATAAAATACAAATATGAATAAAAATTGTAAAAATATAATATACTTCCTAAATAGACTTTAAAAAATATTTCATGGCTTTATTCATCATAAAATGTATCAAAAGAGAAAAATAGTTTACTTTGCTCAAATCCTAAAATATATTATAATCAGAAAAACTATTATAATTATGTCCTTTAAATGTTGCTTATGGTAATATTAAAAACAATCATTTCTTACTTTCATTTTTCACTTCTTCAGATGGCTCATAATCATTTATAATTTCAATCGCTCTTTTTTCATCATACAAAGGGTATAAAATCTCGTTTAAACGAGGATCTCGCTGTTTTTCATTTAGGAACGTGATAAATTGATCCAAACCAATATTCTCAGCTTTTCCTTGAGTACTAAAAGATATATTATACAATTTTAATCTTATCACATAAATCTATTCTTTAATAATCATCGGACTTGCATTCATCAGAGAAAACACACAAAAGACAGGTAATTTGTATTAACAAAATTACAAAATACAAATGTGAAAACTCATTAAAATGGTATATTAAATATATATATACAAAACAATAGGGAATACTTTCTAGAATGAAGCTTCTTATAACTTTTACAATATCACACCAATATATTTTGTTAACATTGGTACCTCAATGGTTTTCACAATTAGTAAGTGTGATCAAAGTGCTTCGTTACAATATGGACTTTATATTTTATTTTTTTAATAAATTGTTACAGCCATCGTATTATTTTAGACGTATACTATAATAGTATTGGCAAATAAATGATATATCATACTTATAATGTATTAAATAAGTGAATCTTGAACAGTTATATGATCATGTCAATGACAATAAACTGTTTAACACTTTATATAGTCATTGCATTAATAAATGATTAATTACTTACATTGATTGGAACAGCTCTTCAATATCATTTCTTGGACAAATTTTATGGTAAAGTTCATAGAACTTATCAAATGTGAAATCTGATGGCTCAATGGTATCATTCTACAATATGAATATTGTTAATATAATTCTTTTTAAAAATTTAATTCTACTATTACTTTTCCACTAGGCAAGTTGAGATCAGCCAAACACTGGTAAACCATTTTTTCAGTTTTACCAGAAGCAAATGTTCTAGCGATTACTTTTACAGGAACTTTTCCTTTTGGATCAACCAACATGCCCAATCGCATCCAACTATAAAATGATTAATATTTTTTTTTTTTCAAATAAATTTTGTATACATATTGGAGTTTAACTCACTGTTTCATAAGATTAGTCCGTACACATACATTATTCATTTTGTTGTTATGTGTTATTTTACGAAGACCTTCTTGCCATTGCTTAAAAAAAAAAAAAAGGAATTTATATATTATTTCTATTATAATTATTCTATAATTAGAACTATTCTTTATATAATTTTCTTTGAAAAATATAGATGATTACAAATATTTCACCAAAATCTGAAACATTAATATGTATGTAAATTAAATAGTTAATGAGTTTGATAAAAGAAAAAAAATTATTTATTGTAATTAACTATCAAGGTTTATACAATTTAATATTATATAATTTTTATTTTATACAATTTTAAAATAATTATTAGTTTAAAATGATTTAATGCAGCTATTCATTTTAATTCATGCATATTTAAAATAATTTTCTCCTTGTAATAATAAAAAATATTTATTTGTTTTGTATAGTATTTAAATTAAATCTTTTCTCTATAATCAATTTACATTATCTAAAAAGTATTTTTAATTATACTAATATACTTAAATATTATATGTATGATTTGGATAACATTTTAAATAGCAGAATTACAAATGAAAAATAATTACAAATTTATATAAAATAAACCAATTAATTTAAAATTGACATAATCATTTAATATTTAGTTTGAAAACAAGATGCTGTATTAAAACTATTTAATAACAAATAATTTATTAAATACTAATGATGATTAGTAAGAGCAAATTTAGAAGAAAAAAATCTACTTTTGGTTTATTTATGAATTTGCCATGACATTTAAAATTATGATTAAGCCATACATAATTAAAAAAACATTAATGAAAATCAGAAATGAAAAAACAAAACAAGGTACCTATTTTATTTCTTATTAAAATGATTTTTATTAGGTGAATTATGCAACCATAAACATGAAACTAGTCAATTAAATTAGAAACTATTGATTGACATGGACAAGAAACCTAACAAGTTAATAACAAGACCCTAATTTCTTATCTACTGTTATCGGACATTAAAATACACACACACACACACATATATATAATATATAAACGGTCCTTATAAAAATTAAACTGATTTTATTATGCTTTTTGCATATTTAATGGCAATGCGACTTGTTTAAAAATTAAAATATAGAATATTCAGTGTTTTCATTATATATTACAATTAATTTTTTTATACAAAAGTATGCATTTTAAAAAAAAACAATTCTGAATAATTTAAATACTAGTACATAATTTTGGAATATAATGTTTATAAATTAAACAATAATAGCGTGAGGTTTTGTTTACTTTGGCCGTAGCAGCATCTGGGCAAATAACGTGTTGATAATTTATGTTGATATAGTCCGTGTTGCTGCATATTGTTAAAGATTTCTCTTCCAAGGTATCCCCGTGTTTATTTATCAACTGCTGTTGTTGTCGAGCATCCTAGAAAAACAATGTAAAATGTTTACCATTGCAGAACAATTCGAAACTGGGCCAAATTTACATAGGAAAATAATATTTCTTTTCATAGCTCATACTGCTTAAAGACCTACAACTATTTTCCTTTTCATAAAATAACTTACTTTAGGTAATCCTCCTGAACGTATGTCACTGACCTGGCACAACTCAATAACATCCCCATCCTGAAAACATATAGGTGTATGTATTTATAATAAAACATACAAGAATTGAACAATTTACATAATATTATATACATGTATTTTAAAAACGACTTATTCGTATACTAAACGAACGATTTAAATAAACAAATGATAAATTTCAGAAATGTCCGGAAAACGAGTTTTGAGCGTTTCAAAATTAAATACAGAAATAATAATACGATATCTAATAACGTAACGCACCCTGTTCTCACTCTTCCAGTAAATGAAAAATCCATATTCGTCCACTTTGAATGTACAGCCATTTTCGATTTCCACATTGTCTTTTTCTTCGGACCAACGATCAAACACGCAGCCCTGTAGCAATATATCGGGAACTGGGATCTGCCAATTGAACTCGAATTTCTTTGTCATTGCGACCAATCGGTCGTGATGTTCACGTTATGTTCATGGACTATTGAAACAAACGAACGAGTCAAATTAATCGTTGCACAGGTGCATTACTATGTACAAAAACAAATTTAATGGCTTAGAAAGTAACAAATTAAAGAGCAATTAAGGTTTAGACGGATTTTTTTCGGACGTAAATACATTTTATAATACATTATTATTATACGCTTATTAAAATGTTAATTAGACACCAAAGTACTTTTTTTTTAATGCTACTTTACTAAAATTAGTGTGAAAAAAAAAGTAATTATAGTAATAAGTTAATGCTACAAATGCTACACTATCTAAGATTGTTTTTATGTTATTTTAGCGGGGAAAATAAATTTTTCACCCTCATTTCAGTAAAACAGAATAAAAAAAAAAAAAACACTCAAGTATATTAAACTGTAAACACTACGTTATAATAGGTACCGAATTCTGAGGCTTAGTAATAACGTGAACCAGCTGTTGAAAGTCGTAGTGGAACACGTTACGGTATGGATTATATAAAAATACCTAAACGATAGGTAAACCATAAAAATATATTTGAATAACGAAAACGTAAAATTTATAATTTACAAAAAATTAATAAACATATTGGCGCCTAATCAACTGAAACGAGTACAGAAGTTCGACGTATATTTTTGAAATCTATATAAAACGTTTTGTCTTAAAATACAAAAATACAGATACGAAAATCGAGTCGAACGAATTGTGCGTATAACGCACAGAATTGAACATTTCATCTAACACGTTAGGTGAACAAAATAAACACGTCGACACGGATCCCCCTCGTCCAGGAACCAGCAGGCCCAGTACGTTTCGACCGAGAAATCTGCAGATTCGAACGGACACACCGTGTCGGTACTCACGTAAACCGTGTGTACTCTCCTGTTCCCTCGCGGACCGATGCTGGACGATGACGACGACGACGACGACGACGGTTGAACGACAACCAGCGGACGGGCGCCGCGCGTCCAACGACGACCGTCGGCCGCGAATTTTTGGGAGAAAATCGCGGGACGGTTTTTCGCGTATAGTAGCGATACGTTTCGGCGACCGGACGGTTAGGCAGTGAGCTCACGGCTGTGGCGTCGGCCACGAACGCGACTTGTTTAAAAACAAAAATTTTTAAATTTATAAGAAAAAATTTAAAAAAAAAAAAACGTTTAAGAACCGAACGAAACCGAAAAATAATAACAAACCGTAGAATACACGGACCGTCGCCGCTGTTATCGATCTTATCAGTGTCGCCGTCGCGGGCGCCCCCTCTCAACGCAAGCCGCGAGCGAGCGGTAATCAATCGGTGACTAGTGGCGGTCATCCGCGGCCATTTTACGAACCACTGGCGGAATGCGCGTGGCCCGTCCGACTCGGCGGACAAAATATCCGAAAACGCGCGTTTCTCTATATAATATGTAGGTATCGGCAGTGCCGTCTTAAGGCATGGGCCTGGAGGGCACGGGCCCGGGGCCCCCAATTTATTTACAAAATACGATATATTAATTTTTTTTTTATACTTGGATATTTAAAAAAATTAATGAATCTCGAATGATAAAAAAAAATATTTAAATTTTAAAATATTAACATTTTGAAATGATCACAATAAACAATATTAAATAACAGAGATTCTTATAATAAAAACTGGCATTTTAGTTTTTATTAATAAAGTATAATTTTTAATAGCTAATATAACGTATTTGAAAAAGTATGTATATATATATAATATGTATATATCGTAATTTAAGTAAGTATATTTAAAAGTTACTAAATATTTTAGGCCTTTATTGGGCCTCACATAACCTTAAGACGGCCCTGGGTATCGGTAAAAGTGATTCTATAATATGGCGGTTAAATCACGTTCAGTGGCGCTCTGCACAGGTTTTTCAACACCCACCCAACCACCCAACTACCTACCAGTGGCATATTTTTAATTTTTTTTTTTTTGAGGACAGGTTAAACCTTTCAAAAATGGAAATAATTTTTTTTTATATATTCATATTTGAGCTTATTAGTAGGAAGTTCGGTAAGTCGTAATTTTTTTTGGTTCTGGGAAAGGAGTTGAGAATGTATACCTGCCTCTCCCGTTAATAATACACCACTGGCGTCCACTGACATTACAAGTTAAAAAAGTGTCTAAAGTTGTAAAGAAAAAATTACCACCATGGATTTTCACGAATATGAATTATAACCAATATCATATATTATGTTGTCATCACCTCTTTAAATGCTTCAACATCAAGTAAAAATACATTTTCAAATTTTTGAACTCGTATAAATAATATACAAAATACAAAATATAAGGGTGCGTGTAAAGGTTTAACGTGTTAAACATAATATGATGACTCGTTTTACTAAAATTGTTAATTATATACATCATTATAATATTGATTTTTACGTCATTTTCACGTGATATTGCGATGAGATTTTCCAATCGTGTATTCGCGTCATTGTAGATCTAAGACGATTCTTCAATTTTATTCAATTTAAATATACGCAAGATTTCTAAGACTATTCACTCACCTACCCATCCCCATTAGACTACTAGTGCAATCGAACTACTCGATAACCTACGTGATTCACGTTCATTTCCAATAAATACATTGTGGCGCGGGCAAAAAACTCTGCTGCAGTGCTCGAATCGGGGAGGGTCGTGGGATGACGGAGTACCACTTTTTTTTTCAAACACATTTCAGCGTCTTCCTTCTAATTTTTCTAAACGGAACGCTGGTCGTCGGGTATGTTCTGTTCAATTATATTTAGGCCAGGTCGGTATATGTTTAAAGTTGGACACAAAGGAAATCTTAGGTAATGCATAGATGACGAAGTAAACCATCTGACCATAATTTATGAACACTGGACGTATTTCAATTCGTATTTATGTATTATATTTTTCAAAAAAAAATTTTTTTAGATTCTGAGCGGAGCGAGAAATGTATTGGTTTCACAATGATGTTTTTTTTTTTGAAAAAATTGTTACGTCTATACCCGAAAATTCTACCAGAAGGAATGCTTCGATCTTTAACAGTCTTACCGTTTACGAACTGAGCAGAACGATAGAAATTTAAAATAATTCAAATCGAATAAACACTGAGTAGTGTGCCTACTCCCTTTTGAAAATAATTACAGTTTTCGTGATCAACAAATCGTTTTGAAACGATTCGAAACTAGACATTTGAATAATATCAAACCCTAATATCTTCGAATATAATAATATATTGTGTATATACAGTAATAATGTTGTGTATACTTTCCAATTTCGTATGGCTGTGTGTGTGTGGGGGGGAGGGGGTAAAACGCACACGATTTTAAGCCTTGCCCTATATATATAAATTATAGTCTTAGATTTACTTATATATATATATATTATATAGTGAATTTGAAATTGCCATAACGTCCCTCAAATATTTATTATACACTTGGTCCGTTGTTTGTGGTGAGATACTGATGGCCTCAGAACGTATATTACGACACACATGGCGCATTATATAGCAATTATTATATTTTTAACATCAGTAATATTATTATGTCTGGTATGCGACGAAACAACCCAATTCCCAACGCACACGGTGCAAAACACGCGCTTAAACCATACAATAGTTCTATTAAATCTCAAGGTATACAATATATAGTAAAATATATAACGTATTTACATTGCCAACGAAATTAGTCGTATAGACAAATGCGCAAAATAACTGTATTCTTATATGAAGTTTTCTTATTATTATTAATTTTTTTTGTGCGACATGGACGACCCAGCATCCGTATAGTATATAAAATCTCTCGATCGATGCAGCCTCGATTGTCATTTCATTGCGCGCATTATTATTTCGAGACCTATTTCAGTACGAAATATCTCGCCGAACACATGCAGTCAGATATTATATTATTACGCTTCTTTTTACAATTTCTTTTCCTAGACACGTTTATCGTTTTAAACTCGTCCGAAATAATAAAATAACGCGGACGACGTTTATTTATTTATCCTAAAGTCGTAGTAGGTACATATATAATATACTAGTGGCAATAATAAAACGACAGCCTATATATAAAATCGTTCGTGTAAAAGTGTAAAAACACGATGTGAAACTGGCCAAGAAGATAGAAGCCCACGATAATTTAGTACGAGCTGTAAAAATAGAAATAAATATTATTTATTCATTTTTTTTTTTTTTGAAACAATTTATACTCTCTTAATACGAATAATATCGTATTTTGGTCTATGCCGATTTTTCATAATTACGTTATTCGTTTTATTATAAATAAAATCTTATTCAACCAGATATTATATGTATACTTGTTCTGCGCAAGCCGCTCCGCTCAGGGATACTTCGTACACGCGCAATTGAAGTATACGAACAATATTTAATTATTAAGCCCCGATAAACACATTATCCGTTGCAATAAAAATACGGGATATGAATTAATTACAAGACGAATATGAAAAAAAAAAAATTCGATTTGTATACAATTGTGTATATAATTTGTACGCATAATTTTCTTCGTAATTAATTATTATCATCAAAATATATTATGATAATTTTATTTTAAGAACCGACTACGCGTTTCCATCGTTTCACAACTATACGAATGTTTATGTTTTACAAGTCCTTGATTTCGATGTATTTACTTAAGTATTTTCCATAAAACTTGTTTTATTTTAAACTCGAATTTCATTACTATTATTTGTTGTAAAAAATAAAATCTCATAACTCCACCATAATGATGTATACCGTTGGTACAGTGTTCCAAAAGAACAACAACAAATTACGAACACAAACTTAATATTTTTTAATTAAACGAAAAACTTATACAATGACTGTTTCGAGATGTACACAATAAATCGATATTTTGTAATGTGTATAGTCTTAAAACATTTTATCTAGGACTTGGAAGTATTTTTTTTTTTTTAAATTATAAAAACAACAACAATATTGGAAGCTACGCGTTATATATAGCTGCATTAGTGTTTTCTGAAGCATAAGAACACGATAGTATCTGTTCAAGGCTATAGGCGTAATTCAACAGTAAATGATTTATGCTCGTGTAATATTATAATTATGTTACGCGTACACGCGTAATACAATTTTGGGAAATGTGGGTCTCGTGGGAAAAAGGCTTGTGGCTTTGTTGCGAAATACCTTCTGCCACTGCTGACCGCTGCAGAGAAATAATATTTATCCGTAAAATTTAACCATATACTTCGTAGGTATACGTAACATATACGTGTACCAAAATATAAAATGAGCAAACGTAGGATATTACAAATTTGGATTGACCCTTATAAATTTAGTCATATTATTTAAATATATGTAAATTATAAATATATTACGCGGACGCGTATACTCGCCCTGTATTAGATAGGTAAATAATTTGTTGTTCAGTGTATATTCATCGCACTGTAAGTTTCTTTTGGTGTAAACTGTTGGCTTTTTTTTTAAAAAAAATTTTCTTTTTAACTGACGTGTTATTTATGACATTTGAAATGATTTTATATATATATATATCTTTAAACACAATAGATACGTCAACACGTTCGATATTATGTACATACATTATTTCATTTAAGTCAATATACAATATACAGTAGACAATGAACTTATAATTTGTAATGGAATATGTACACGGCTATTATTCGATACTTAAAAAAAGAAAAAAGGAAATATAGCTATTATATAATACGCGTTAATAGTATTACAGTCTTTTAAACGCGCGTGTGCTTATATAAAACATTTTAAAATATAATTCAGTACCGTATAATTCAATATACGTATACAGGCATAGGCGTAGGCAAGGGGGAGGTTTGAGGATTCGAACGCTCTCCATTGATTACAAACACCCAATGGAAAAAAAATTACGATTTTCGCTAGACATTATTTTTTAAAACATTAATTGCGGACATTTATAAAAGAAAGCGGACTTTTTTTTTCTGATAATTTTAATATCAAATATATTATAAATTCAGTTGCAAATTTATATATAAAATACAGGGTTTATTTTTTTTCTTGTGTCTCAAACTATGTCAGATCGGAAATAAATAATTTTGCACGTTGATGCGTTATAACATATGCTGTATACATACTACAAGCTACTTACTACTGACATTTGTGAACGACATGTGCTTACATAAGGTTTAAGGGGCAATATGGGCGCGTCTTACCGGATTAGACTTTCTGACTATTTAATGGGGCGCCGTCATTGGTGAACCAATAAAGACAGGTGAAATTTACTTTTATATTAGTTGTAAACCTTTTGTAACTTTCAAATGAACAGTTTTATAATCACTTTTTGACGCGTTGCGCAATATTTCCTTTCTATCTCGCTCTCTCTCTCTCTCTGTCGTACGCTACGTCAAAAGTCGCGTTCTCCTTTATATATTTTGGATTCTGGGCAACTATTTTCACCCAGCGAGTCCTGGGTCATTCTAATGGCCGTTTTTATTTGTTTTTCGTATGAACACCTACTTTTAACTCAATTTACCATCGGCTCTTCAAACACGTCCAAATCATTCTAGCCGTTTACTTTTAATGAACAATAGAACGTTTGGTCCATTATACAGTTTCTACAGGTCTTTTATTCTTTCTCGTCTCGTAAGCTTACAGCTCTGTATTGTGTGCTTTATATATGCCGTATACAAAAATCAAGTATACTCGTAGTATATGTTATAACATCGACGTGCAAATTTATTTCCGAGCTGACAATTTGAGACACACACGCACACACACACATACACAAAAGGAAATAAATCGTGCGTGTTTTATGCACTTATATAAATTTGCAACTAAATTTATAATAGTTTATATTATAATTTGTATAATTATAGTATAAAACCAAAACTCGGCTTACTTACGTTTACGGTATAATCAACAGGATATATAATTTTCCTCGTCTTCACGGGGAGATAATGATATTCAAAACTGATTCGACCTCCGATTCCGAAGTATAAATAGTAGACACAATGCGCCATGCGGAGCACTAGCTCTCTCTCATCGTTCCTCTCGCACTAACTTCTTATTCTTATATTATATATTTATACGTATGCTACTATTTACAATATTTCATATATATATATATATATATATATATATATGTGTGTGTGTATAATATATACGAGTACATTATATGCATTATACGATGTCATGTAATATATTGCATATTTAATACGCATCAAAAATATCGAAATACGTTTAGAATACGCGAAATATAATATATAACCAGCACTTACAGTTTTATTCGTATAGCGTATAGGTATAATGTACCGCGGTCGGTTCGTATGCAATCGACCCTTTCAACTTTGATGTACAGTACTTCAGACAAGTATTTATTATTTAGTGTATTAGGAAAGGGATGGGTCATCGCCTCCTCAGTCCTCACTCCTGTTGAGCGGTCACTTTTGTAGGTACTTATTTATTTTTAAAACGGAATTCGAAATAATAATAAAAATTGAAAACACGCATCTAAAAATTTCAATAAAAAACGTACAACACGATTATATATATATATATATATATGTAAAATTTTTTCAATTTTCTCGAAAAGTTGAAAAACATTAGAAGAGGAAGTTAAAAATATTATTGCCAATAATGTCAATATATTGTCAATACTGATAAAACGACCGAGCGAATCGCCTCGTTTTCCGTTTAATTATTTGAACATTTATAAGTATGTCGTGCAACAATTAGTTATGGAAAAAAAGAAAATGCTGCTACGAGAAATTTTCTGAACAGATTTGTTGAACATCCTCGACGACTGTCGTTGGTATAAATATACCTAATAATAAATCACGAAATATTGAAACCATATACCTAGAAATATATCGTATTCGATTATTCGATATAGCTCAATAATTATTAAAAAAATTATTTATAAATTATAATAATACATTGAATTTAGAAACGGGAATAAGAACTACTCGTTCGTTTCAGCATCCATGCATGTAAAATAAATTTTTGTCCAATCTTTAGAAAACAATTCCCCCCCACATTGAAAATCTAGCTACGCCCATGAGTCTATGTTCATACTTTTTCTTATTTAAGTATAAGTACTAGATGACATTGTTATGTATATACACGGACTGAGTCAAAACGCCATTTATAGCGATCCATTTACCGCTGTAGTGTTATTACACGAATACAATGCGTTCGCGTATACTCATAGAAAACCTCCACGGAGAAAATCCTTCTCTCAAAGTCCTATTCTCCCGCCGGGGTTTGTCGATGATTCAGTTTGGCTTTTCCACTTTCCGCAATGATATTTCACGTGTAACGTTCGACCGAGTAATATACGAGTGTAGATATTATATTATACGAATATATCACACAGTATAATTCTCGCGGGAGAAACCTTTTAGGTCGATTGTCTTGTTATTCAATATATGTATACACTGCAGTGTCCCACCACGGAGATTTGATAAATGTAATAACTTTTGTTTTTCAATATTTTTTTTTCTTTTTTAATATAATAATTACTATAGAAACCTGCGCTACAATTATTGTATTTTTTTTTTAAATGTTTGGTGTTTTGGAAATTTTTGTTAAAAACGAGTCGTTGATTTTCTAAAATTTGTTTCGTGTTTATGAAAACGTAAATTTCTTTCATTATTAGTGGTATACCAAGGCCACGATATAATACATCATTTTGCTGGTGCCTGGTTACGAAACAGATGGCCACTACTGAATAACATTAATATACTCGTACCTATTTGAAAAATATTTGAATTTTAACATTTAAAAATTAACGGCGTAATATAATCAGACATTTTTACTCCAAAATTTGTCTAAAAATTAAATTAACAAAATGGTAATCTCTATTAAAAAAAAAAACAAACAAAACAAAATTAAATAATTTAGAATTCAATGTTTTATTTCGATTTCCAAATAATTATGATTCAATTAAAAATATTTTTATTGTATAGCGCAGAACTGTAACTCTTATTTGAAGAAACTTTAAAATACTGAGTAGAATTAAAGTTATTGCATTTTTCAGATGTCCGTGGAGGGGGTTACTCTGTATATATATATATATATAATCCTCTGAGTATATATACGAAACCTGTACTTATTAGATATACTCTAAGATATGCATCGCTGGAGACAACGGACTCGGTAAAACGTACAAACCGTAAAATCTGACACCTATATTATATTATATACATATTTACGCGAACCATAGGCTTTGTGCAGTGTTATATAGTTATATATAATATAATAAAGGCTTAGCAAGTCAATGATTTTCTTTTAACTCGCTAAAATTAAGTTAATCAAATTTTGTTTAACCGAGTTAAAAGTTAAAGAATGTATCGCAGTTTAAGTCAAGTTGACAAAATACCATTAATTTAATTTGTTTTTTAATCATCCGTTTGACTTTTTTTTTTTTTTTTGTATGAAAAAATCAATCTTTAATTTATACAAACGCATTTTCAAACAATATTTATATGAAATTTAAAATTGTTTGTCCTACTCGTTCTAGGTATTATGTTTTAGATTCTCAGCGAAGCGAGGAAGTTATTGGTTTTACAATGATGTTTACTTTTATCCTTTGTGTACACAACATTTTCTACTAGAAAGAATGCTCGGATGATCTCGTCATGCGTTACATATATAAAATTCCGGTAGCAAATTGTATCTAGTTGGTATTTTATTTATTTTCGAGTTTTTCAGTAGTTTTCTTTTGCGTAATTCAAAACAACCCAAAAATTGAAAAAAAAAATTATTTTCTCAATAGTTTTTAAACGCGGCATAAAAAACTACAAAAATAATGATTCTTACGCATTACTTCAACTATATATTCAAAAAATCTTGAAAATATTAAGTCATAATTTTTTTTTTTATTACCACTTTAAATTTTCCGACAAAATGTATTACACCGAAGCTCCGCTCAGAATCGTTTTATTAAATGTAATGATTTACCGCCATTGATTTCAAATTCATAGTAATAACTAAACTTTAAATCTTTATCTAAGTAATTCACTTAAGCGACATCCGTACAACACCCGCAGCTTGATGCTTTTTTTTTTTACTCGACAATATTGTTTATACATTGTTATAAATATACATGTCCTTTATATTAAATTGAAAATGGTATACCTGAATACTATTAAATAGTCATTGATGTATTTTCTAACTTCAGTTTAAGCAGCGTCTTTGGATTTTTTCCTTTCAGAGATGTTTAATTATCCGTTAAATTTTATGTCCTTGGAATTTTCGTTCAGATCATTTTATCCATGGATATTTCATCCTAGATACATAAATACACATTTACACATCATTATTTCCATACGTTTTTCATCAATTATTTTACGTCAGCTAAAATAGTTATGCTTTCTGAATGAATCACGTATCTATTGCAAGTGTACAATTAACATTATATAGGTTTAAAAAAGTTAAACAAATGTATTTTATATACATATCACATTATATCATATCGACCGATAGGTAATTCAAAACGCATGTGAAGTTCCCTCGAAAATATTGTCCTCTGTTTATTTTACTATAAGTGTTATTTACCTTTTTTTTTCATTTTTCTTTTAAATTCCATAAAAAAATGACTATCCAGAACCCTTTAAAAAGCCGGCGTTAATTATTGTGGGCAATATATTATTAAAAAATAATTTATACGAAAACCGAAATAGAAAAGTATTTTTCGTAACATATAATAACGACCAACTTTGAAATTCCCTCGCGCTAATTACACACTGACGTCATTGTTCGAGCAACAAAATATTTAAAAACAACCAATTTTTTTTTCCGCTCAGTGGAGAAAAAAACAAATACTATTTATTATGTAAATACAGTATGAATACGAGAGAACGCATAATATTATACAGAAGGCGCGGGGATATATTTCAAATTGTGTTGAAGTGCCGCGATTTCATCGAATATTAGTGTAATATTAATAATATTAAACATAGTATTTTGCACTGTGCAAGTACATTATATAATCATTTTTTTTGGGGGGGTTTTCTCTCCCTCTCCGAATCAAACAAATAATTGTATATTTTCAAAATTTAAGCGCAATGAGTTAGTATTGAAAAATTGTAAAAAAAAAATGTGTTTTAAACGATTGGTCACAACGTAGAAAAAAATATTTTTTTAGTTATTGGGTTATTGGGTACATGTAACGTATACGTTTATCCGCGCATGGCTTCCGCGCGTACCATCTGACCTGGTGCGCGCCTTGTTACAGAGAACTCTTACAAGGTTTCAACGGATCGAATATAATATCGAATCTAGTAGAAAAAAGTTAGGGGGTATATATTATAGTGTTCGGTTTATATTGTATTCAGTTATTTGTAAAGTGTTTATTGTAATTAGCGTGTAATAATTATAAATCAGTAATTACGAAAAACGTTAGTACCTATACCTAGTGATATTTTTAAACTACATGTATAATATAGAAAACCATAAAATTACTGCATTTTTACGTTAATTGTATACAGTATATATTATAATATAAAGTACAACATTTATAAACGATCAAATATCGATTGTTTGTGTGATACTCACAATTGTTATTGTACTATTCTAACATTAACTCACAGTTTACTACAATTTTTTTATTAGCATTTTTCCTTATTAACTTTTATACCGACGACCAGTCGAAAGAATACAAATACTAAATACATTTTCCACGTGGACGGTCAAACGGTAACTTAACAGGTGTAGAAGAGTTTGAAGAAATTAAAGAGAACACTAGTGAAGCACTAGGTAACCACACGTAAAACGTGCTATGAGCAATATCATTTAAAATCAAACCCCAATAATTAAACACAAGTATGCGCCATATGAATAACGCTGAGAAGCCGAAAGAAAAAAATTAATATAGTGTGGCAGGGGGACACGTTAGATTATGTCGACAACCTTAAATTTTTAGTAGTAAAATTAGGTAAAGCTTTGACATACTGTGAACATACGATAGTAATAATTATCAGAAACGACTTATTAAGAAAATTAGCGTGAATAAAATGGATAGCTGCTCTTAAATTACTATGAACATCAAGGTTCGTCCTGCAGTGTTTCTCTACAGGAGAGTATACGTATGCCCAGTACAGCATCAATCGACACACGCCAAAATAGTTGACACGCTGCACTAAATAACACAAATGGCATTATTATATTTTGTTTGAAACCCACACCGGCACATAAAATACAATTACTTTACGCAGAATAGTTCCGGCAAACATAAGACGGGAGAGGTTGCAGCGATATGATTGGAAAAAACAAAACGGGAACGGACACCCTATAATAAAGATAAATGGAAACTGAGCGAACGTTCAAAACTGTAAATTAGGACAGATATCAGACCGCCCGTTAGAATATTCAGTTTTTGGTAAAAAATGATATGTAAGAGGAAAAACGGAAGATTTTGTAGAAGTGACAGTGGCTAATGGACAACGCGGCTCAGATCGCCATAATTAATGGAAAGGGAAAGAAATATAAAGACACATGACCGACACGCAAAGAAAAAGACTAAATTTTTTGTTTCGGTATGAGTACTATATGTTTGTGAAAGGAAATAATATTATATTTTATATATATAATAAAGTAGATACCTAATTTATAATTTATTACAAACTTTTAATTCATATCCGATTTTATTTTGAACAACATTCAACCCGTGTGGATTATACCTAATTCGGTTTAAAATTAAATATCTATGATATTCGAATTAAATTTTTTTCTTCTAAAAGTTTATGTTATTTAAATACAATATATTATTAGACACGTATTTTACATACGATATTAAACGAGTGAACTGTTAAATATTTTTTTTTTACACGTAATTTAAAAAAAAATATATAAATAACATTCAAATATAACGTTTGAGAAATCATGACATTATAAAATGCGGTACAACTTGGTACGCACAACGATAAAACTAATAAAAAGAAAAAAACATTTTATATATAAAACTCATAAAACGATAAAACTCTGTTGACATAAACCTAATATGTACAAACATACGATATTTTCGTTATTTAATAAAAAGTATCTCAAAACTCAGATTTCGTACACAAAAAAAAAAAAAAAATAATAATAATAATAATAATAAATCTACGGTACTGCTGTTTGTGGTCACGTGGATATAAATGTTAAATATCAGAAATCAAGATAATTGCAAATAATGGAACAGAAATTACAAGGAGTTTGTAATATGTACATGAAATAAATGTCTAAATAATAAATGTGTTAGATCGAGTTTTTTTTAATATTTTCGTAATAGGCGTATAATATATTGATTCTTCTGGTGTAGAGGATTGAGGAATGTGCACAATTATTGTATTGTTCGAAGTCGTATACTGCGCGAAAGAAGTACACCACGTCATATATACGAGTAAATTATTTCCACTCGGAGGACGAATTAATTAATTTTAGGTATTCACAGTTGATGATATAAGAACATATACTCTGACAAACACGTTTGAGTGTAGACTTGACGAATGACAACGCGCAGTCTTCGAAACACAACTCACTTTTAATTCTTTTAAACTGAATATACACAATACATAGGTGTTCGACCAAATTTTAACCCCATTACAATCAAACCATATTCTAAAATTAATTGAAAAAATACACGGAGCAGACTACGATTGAAAGGTCTTTCGTTATTTGATACATTTCGACATTTATATAATAAGTAGTCCTATATGTATAAATTATATAGTTATAATTGTAATTTTTTAGTCATAAATTAATACGATTAAATCGTATTTATACATATATATATATTTTTTTTTGTGACTCTCGCGGTTACTGTAAATCGTTTTATTTTTTTATTGCTATACACTTAAGATCACTTGGTGTAAATAAATCTATTTAAACAGAACTCATGTAGAGAATTATACGAACCTAATTGGTGAAAGAAATGACAATAAAACGTTCAAACGGAAACGATTTTATAGAAAAAGAAATTCCGAAAGTGTATCGTTACTGTTTTTTCATACAGTTTCTTATTCGTTTACTACAGTTTTACTGTATAAAAAAAAAAACTTCAAGAATTTACATTTTTAATTGAGTATACGTATGTATATATCGTAAATATATTTTCGAAATAAATTTGTTTTTAATGTTATTTTGTATTTCTAAAGAATTCGAGCGAGATAATAATATATGTTTATGTTAATTACAGTATACACTTTGTAAACTTTTGTTTTGTTTAAAACATTAATCGCGGTTTTCTGATGGAAAATTATATACGTACCACTACATTATTATATTGTTGAGAAAAAAAATGAATTATTATTAAACACATAAAAAAAGTTAAATACAATCGTCAATTTGTGTTTGGTGAAAATATAATTTATACATAGTTATTATATTTATTTATATAGTAATTGTAACTATATAGAAAAAATTGATTTTTTTTTTTGTATTGTACTCAATATAACATTCGTTTTTAATAAGAACGAAAATATATCAATTCAACAATACAAAAATAATGTTCAATAACTCAATTTTATTGCATATTATTAGTTTTGTCGCTACATACGCGCGTGTACCTATAATAAAATCGTCGCTTTCAGTTTATAATAATGCACAAGGTTATTCGTTTAAGACGTCTGCAAACAAATTTTTTTTTGAATAGATTAAAAAAAAAGAAATATTTTTTAAAAATTTTTTATGTCAAAATAAATATTGTTCTATCAATAATTTCCATTCAAATAATGTAATGAAAAAAAAATTTCGGATATATTAACGAAATTGTAAAACGGGACAAAAACAGTCTCGTTGGACGTTTGCCGAGACAATATACACGGCGGTACTCAAAGTGCGATTTTAATTATAAATTCTTAAAGAATGTAATATTTTGATGGGAATTCGTACGTGTCGGTCTTTTAAATCCGACGAATATTTCCCCCGATGAGTAATAAGCATTTAAAACACGTGTTGCAGGAGATGACTCTTTATCAAAGTGTTTTAAGTTAAATAACGTCCATTCCAATCAAAGCGGTTAAGACCGTTGTCTAATATCCATCAAATACAAATGTATTATTAGATAAGGCCGGGGTGTATTATACCGTTTTCAGCAAGACCGTAGCCAGCAAAGAAGTTTTTGGAGGGGGTGGAGGGAGCTGAGATTATAAATTTGAAATAAAATAAAAATAATAAACTAATAATAGAATATAAATCATTAAATTTTATTATGAAAAAAATGTCGGGGGAGGTCTGAACCTAAACTCTCTCCCCTGGCTACGGCCTTGGTTTTCATATTATCCACTGAACTAGGAACAAAAATTGATTTTGAAACGTCTAAGTAACACCACAGTCGAATATTGAAATTTTTTTTAAATAATTGATAAGACCTTTTCGTTTTTTTAGTTTGTGGGGAGAAAAAAAAACAATATACGGGCCAATAATATTCGTTGTCTAACTCACAAGGAAAAGGATATAATTTTGGAAAATGGTCGATAATAATCAAAAACGACCGTCGAATACGATTTGGTATAGTAGACAACGAAATAAAATGTATTTAAAATATGTCGGGCGGATATTATACCTTGTACACGATTATACGCCACGAGAGAATCCTTTCGATCCGGTACATAAGACTTTTTTGGAAGTGGAGCACATCTGCAGATGTACGTTTTACGATTCGCACTCGAGCATTTATACGATTGAACGGTTTCTCGAACGTCACGGGGGCACACTACGCATAATATTCGGGGCACTTTTGCCAGCCATGACTTTTTATCGCGCGTGGGCGTACCATCATATATAATATATACGACGACTGACGATCGTCACATATTCGCGTAGAACAACTGTATAAATGAAAATTACACACACGTATTTGCATGTATTACACTGTGTGTGTTTATGTAAATACTTTCGGTAAACTATAAAATATTATTTATGTGCGTGGCGTATGAAATCGACTTGTTAACGATAAGGCGTTAATAATACATAGGTATTAATACGAGCGAAGGTAATACGACAAGAGCACTTGCGGCTGCTGTGATGGAAAATGAAAAAAATGTAAAAAAATACGCGTTTTATAATATTATTACGTGACACGCGTATCATCACCTAAGTGTATTTTTTTTACAATTTTTTTATTTTTTTTTTTAAATAAAAAAAATTCTGCGTGAAAAACTTTACACGTTTTCGACAATTACCCTAATAACAAAAATAATACTCGTATAATAATGGTAATAATAGTGATATTATTTTTTAAAAAAAAAAAACGCTAAAACTACGCAGAACAAAACTGACGAATTAATACGTATTAAACGATAAAATCGAATTATAGAAAACCAGCTAGTGATGATATAAACCGAACAATTAAAAGCACTACGCGCGTGGAGTATGGTAGAACGCAAGATGTTTACGGTGGTCAGAGGAACCCGGAGAGAACGTAAATGCAATAAAAAACGAGGTCCTGAGATTGTCCAAGACGGAGTAGGTAAAAATCAGATGGAACAGATTACAAATCTGTTGCTCATCGCGTCGGGAGCATATAAGAGAGAATCCATTAACTTAAAAAAGAACGCGATTATGGCGCAGACGTAAACCGAGCGATGTGTGTTCTATAGTGTTAAATTAAGATTATGAAATCTGCAATGTTATCCGGCAATGAAGAACGTATTTCTTATCTCCACATATACCTACGCTGGATTTTTTTTTTTTAGCGCTCGGATAGAACCAGAACGAGGCATTTTAATGATGGGAGGAATTTTTATAACATACGTGTAACGTAATCAATATAAATTTCTGGAAAACTAAAGTGACCTAGCCCTTCCGCAATTCCCGGAGTAATATCTTCTCGATTAATCCACGTATAGGCAAATAAGGTGAAAATATATGATTTTTAACACGGTTTTCAACGAAAACCGGGAGCGATCCGAATTATCTGTAAGCGTCGTACATACATTTTACAATCAAATATCTAATGTGAATGCGATGGCGCGTAAGTCGTATTGATCGACACCGTGAAATAATATAAAATTGTATGTTATAACCGAAAAAGACAAAAAATAACCGTTTAAAAAAAATTTCTTTGAAAATAGTTTATACGTTAGGTATATGAAAAAAAGTTATTCTCACCTTTATTGCAAAACTTTCATAAACAGCTCGAAGACCGTGCGCAATGTTATATATGTCTGAATAATATTGTAAAACGCGAAGGCATTTATCTAATAACGAGTTATATTTTACCGTTCGCGAAATTAAATTTCATATAATATTTTACTCGCCTAATAGTTCAGAAAATTTAAAAAGTTTATATAAGTATGTTCTGATATTTATAAATTCAATTTCGTACTACGTTATTTTATTTTACGACGCAATTTATTTAGCATAAGATTTAAACTCGTATTAGTGTATTACACATTACACATAATATCAAAATATTGTTTATTATACTTGCAGTGTTGTAAAAATATTAAAAGAAAAAAATCGTAAAACGTTACTTTACAATACGTAATTCATTTGCATATTACTCGAATAATTTTAAAAAAATATTTTGAAATAATAAAAAAAAGTCGGCAAGTTTTTCTCTACAAATTTCCACGATTATCGCAAGTTTACTGTTAACGGAATATTACGGAAACGTACATATTTGTATTTAAAAATTGAGATGACTGTATCTATTTTTATACCATATGTGAGTTGTAGTGTTATTTTACATTAACGTGAACATACTTTTGTTTTGGCGTTTATTTTATGTCGCATCCAAAAAAAAAAAAAAAAACTAGTCAATATTCATTGTATTCAATACCGAAAAATACTTAATTCAAAGCACGAGTATTGAAAACAAAAAAAAAAAATGGTTCACTTCAAACAATGCGCTTTATACGCAACAACGCGATGTACAGTGACGACGCGAGTGTGTATTTCGTCATTAATCATTACGAATGCACTGTTTATTCGTCGCGAATTGTATATTTTATTTTAATATATATAATTGCAATGAAGAACTTACATTAAAATTTTTGAAATACTGGAGTGTATTTTTATTATATTTTTGTAATCATACCGTATTTAACGCGGTAAAATATAATTAAATTTCGTTTCAATTAGGCAGCAGATATATTTTTAAAACGTTCGTCCAGTAATTAGTATAAGTGCACCTATATACACATGGGTTTACTTATTGTATACGGTCGTAGTCACCTCCAAAACATGAAAATTGTTTTCAACACCACGAAAACGTGCCAAAACGTTGTCGAGAGTCAGAAATTTATGGTGTACTTCATAATATAGACTTAATTTTGAAATTTTTTATTTAATTTTGTTTATAAAATTATCGTTACAAAAAACAATATAAAACACCGGTTCCCGATATTATTTATATATTTTTTAATACGTGAAGCGTAGGATAAAATATATTTTCCAATGAACTGCAGGTGAAAAAGCAAATGGATTTCGGGGGTGACGGTCATCAGTGGCGTACTTTCAATTTCTCTCTGGGGTGGGGGGCGTTATAATTTTATATAAAACATTGAAACTTCGTTCCAATAACGTTTCAAATTCAATCATATTATTAAAATAAATCAAATAAAACTGCTGTTATTTACAATTATATGATATAATAGTGTCACAAATTATAACACATCCACACGATTACACGAATATAAACAAAGTTTGTGAATAAAACTGGTAATTTTTCGACCAAGAAACAAACGTAATGTGCTATGTGACTATCGCCTATCGGTAATACTAGGAATTTTCTATATCGATCCTTAGATTCATACAGATTGAAAAGTATATACTATATATTATATTCGTATATCATGTCCATTGTTGAGACTTATCTAGCTAATTCATCTAGATAATATTTGTTTATCTTTTATCTCATCTAGATGAAATTTTTTTTACTTATCTGAAGGTTATCTTAGATAAAAAAAAATCATTTGTCCGTATGCGTAGTCTAATATTTATGGGTTACTTAAATTGTTTAGGTGATACATAGCTACGGGACACATAACGGTTATGTAACTGACCCTTAAATTTTAATTGCATAGTTGAAATTAATTTTACGGGCTACTTTATGTAACAGTCATCCCGTAATCATGACTGTGCAATGCGACTTTACGGGAATTCTCTTATGTATCACTTAAAACTATTTAAGTGTCACTTAAAATGACTATGCATACGGGTAATTATTTTTCTTGTAATTATCTAGATAAAATTTTTTTACCAATTTACTTATTTTTTTAGTATTTTTGCAATAAATAAGAAAAATGACCCGTATTCTGAGAATGTTTCCAGGGAGACTTGGACACACATATACACATATAAATGTATATAAATATATGTGTGTGTAATAATATATACCTGTATTTTATATAGGTACCCCTTGTAATAACTAATAACACGATTATTCAAATAATTTATAATTTTCATCTTATATTTTATCTGGATAAATTTCACTCATCTATTATCTTATCTAAGATAATTTAAGTATATGTCATCATTATCTGCATCTAGATGATTTTTAGCAAACATTCTTTTTCTTTATCTAGATAAATTTTCACTTATCTTGTCTCAACACTGATCACGTCTATCTGTTCAGCCATATGGTATAATATAATAAAATGAAAACAAATAATATTATATACTGTATAATTTTCAATCTTTTTTTTTTTAGTCCTGGGGGTTAACCCGAAACCCCCCTCCCCCGTAAGTACGCCACTGAGTGCCATAAATGACAATCTCCTGGCCACGGCACTGTCGAGTTCTCATATATACTTATTGAACTTTCGAAATGTCGATAAATGAATAAGTTATTAGTATAAGTTTTATTTTTATAACTATACTGAAAACAATTTGCCGCGGTCTTTACAAACGATTTTAACTGGAGCTCGAGCTCGGCGAACAATTCGCACACGCCGCACAATAATTAAACGTTTGCAAATACACTAAAAAAAAAAAAAAACCTTAATTAACGGAACTAATACGAACGCAATTAGGAAAACGTGTTCACTTAAATTCGTTTCGGGGCAACGCGGCGAGCGTTTTATAATAATAATATACGCATTGTTCGAATTCGAATAAATTCCACAAGACGTTTTTCTTATACACGTGCGCCAATCTCGATTCTCGAAATGCGCGCCCGTGCGTAATTATTATTCACGCGAGCAACAGCGATTGATTATATTATTTCCAATTTTTCTTACCGAATTCTATATATATATATATATATATGTATGAGTACTTTGTATAAGCACAGCTTGCACAAATTTAAAGAAATTACAAAAAAAAAAAACGTTAACACTGAAATAATATAAAATTAATACGTGTACACCAGTTATAAAACGTATTCCCCTCGAGTTTTGGTCTTCACCGTATAAATGCGTAAGATTCATACATGCACTCTAATGAAAATTAATACATTTTTTTTTTTTCAAATTCCAACGCGTTATATATTGTATAAATATGACGATAAAATATACCGAGAAAACGGATATTCGCGCGTAATTACCGGCAGCGGGTAAACACGATTACAAATGGACATTTTCCATATTTTCCATTAATTTATGACGTATAAACTAGCTGGTAAAATATATATTTTACTATTTTATGAATTATAATATAATTATCACAGACGTAGCCTTCAATGATTAGTGAAAAATATAATGGCTGGCTTAAAAGGGAAGGGAGGTCGAAATGGACAGCAGTTCTCCATCATATTGGTGTTGCAATTATGTGTGTGATTTTTAAAAAATGTATTTATCTCCGTCAGTCGCCATTGTTCGTTATTAATTATATATAAAAAAATGCTCCAATAATAGTCGCATAGTCATATACGCATTTTTGTACATGCGGAACGTACTTTTAAAAAAGCCATTTATCGATTTTTTTTCTATAAAGTCATATAGTTTTTATTTAATTACGTAATAATTATACTGTCCAAATCTTTACGAAATTAAATTTGCTATTTTTTTTTCAAAATTGTACAATCCAATAGAATGGAGATTTCTATCCACAATCCATTTTGATATTTTATATGTAGATACATAATAGACATAATACAAATTTCAAAACATATCAATCGGGTTTAAACTACAATTTACAATAGAATTTTAAAAATCTAAATGTCACATTTTTTTAACATATTTTTTTTTTGTCTTACATTTAAAGCTGAAATAAAATTATTTAAACTTTTTACAAAAAGGGGTTTAAATATTAAAAAAGAAAAACCGAAACTAACGATATTCGCGCGGGAAATCTATTTCAGAGAATTTATTACATATATTAATGAACAGATGTTTAATATGTTACGAACTTGTGGCGAAACTATCGAATATTTTTCATATTTTTTCCACAAAGTTGTTTCAAATACTTTTCTGAGTGTCAATACGTTGAATTTTTTTTTTCACATTTTTTTCCTAAGGTACAAGGAAAGTGAGGGCACACAGTTTTAATAACTATTTATATTTTTTTTTTTTTACGTAAAACAATGTAAAATGTCACGTGGAAATGTGTCATATCGAAATATTATAGAATTTAAATTTAAATTCAACTGGTTTACACGTGTTTTCTCAGTAAAGTAAGCCGAAACAAAAGTACGCAAAAGGATTGAAATGGAGTCATCTTAATTAACTCAAACGAAACAGGCGGCAATTTAGCTATGGTATAAAAAAAAATAACGAGAAAAAGGAGGAACGAATAATTTCCCATGTCAATAAAATGTACAATTTCTTTCGCGAAAAATTGTAAAAAAAAAATCGCTTGTGTATGACGGAGAAAGCTAAACGACAGCGGCGAAAATCGAATATAACTCGCGGGAATTGTATAACAAGTAACGATTTCGTTTCATTTTTTTTTTTATAATAATAATAATGTATCGAATTGCATACTGTAACTTATATGTATTTAAATCGATCATTATACCCGTTCAGAGAAATCCAAAACTAAGGCCCGAAATGGTTTATTATTATTATTATTATTATTATTATTATTATTATTATTATTATTATTATTATTATTATTATTATTATTATTATTATTATTATTATTATTATTATTATTATTATTATTATTATTATTATTATTATTATTATTATTATTATTATTATTATTATTATTATTATTATTATTATTATTATTATTATTATTATTATTATTATTATTATTATTATTATTATTATTATTATTATTATTATTATTATTATTATTATTATTATTATTATTATTATTATTATTATTATTATTATTATTATTATTATTATTATTATTATTATTAATATTACGTTGTTGCGCGCAAGATACCCGACCGAATATTAAAATATTATTATTTATGTATGAATACTTTTATCGTTCATCGAAGCAAACGAAATATCGAATTTGTATTGTTGCCTGTGTACTTAACGGAATAAAATAAAATAAATTCGTGTCAAGTTAAAATTTAAAACTGATTATTAATAATAACTGTTATTTGGACTCCATATCGGAATCGAAATTTCAAACTCGATCAATTTCGTGACGAGAATATCGATATTATTATGTGAAATTAATAACAACAACTAATTTTTAACCGAAACGAAGCTTTTTCGAGAAAAAAAAACTATTGCAATATATATTTATATTGTACGTTGTTCATATCACAATGCTAATTATTTCAACCTGACACTAATATTATGTATAGCTTTTAAATACGTTTTAGAGATGTTATGACGTGCATATACTTATATACAATACATGCCACTCCTTCGTTTTACGACCATGAATAATTTAAAAGCACAAAAAAAATTAAATCGCGTTTATTCGATTTTAACTATACCTACTTGGTTTAATTAAACATTTCTTGAAAACGAATCGATTTTCATATAACCCGCGCGATTCATCGAATAATATTTTTTAAATAGACCTTTATAGAATTTTGTTTTCTTATAATATCGAACACTATTAGTCATTAATTATGTACATGAATATATATAGGTACTTATATTTGATCTTGGTTTATTTCAAATAAAATTAACTTCAATTCGATTTCAATTAAATTTCCTGTCATTTACAAACATAAATAAATCTATATAAATAGATAATGAACGTGAATATTTTTTTAATTAAAAAAATATTTCTCGTTTATACGGCGACACGCACTTACGCGTTGATATTCGATTATAATCGAAATTGTAATTTTCATTTAACAATAATAATTTTAAAGTTATACAAATATTATCAATAAATAATACTAAATTATTTAATTAATAAACTATTTATATAGCAATATATATATATTTTTTTACCGTTTTAATTACTTGATAATAATGTTAAATATTGTCTTACGTATATACGAGTATACGCGGAATTGTGAAAAATATAAATATTAATATCCTAATTTTTTCTAAGCCTCCAATGCGAGAGTTATACAAACACGCGATACACTTAAATAAATTTAATACAGTATAATTATATTTGCAAAATATTCTAATATTATTAAATATATTATGTATATGTACATACGTGTATGTATTATACGCGTTTCGTATAGTTTTTTTTTTTTAATGGTATTTCCTGCTTGAAAATTTTAAGTCCAATAATAAATAAATCATTTTACTTCGACCAATCTATTAGAAAGTAAAAGTCCAAATAAACTTTTGACTTTTGTATACTTAAGTACTTAGCAGGTTTTAACGACTGAGTTGGTAATAATAGGTATTAAAGAACATATTGTTAACTTGGACTTTTCATTATTTTAAATGATATAGGGTTGATGAAAGTCGATTTTTACACAAAATACTAGATGATACACTCGCAATTCTGTATTTCGAGTATTACATTAAAATCGTTTACATCAATATATGTGTTTCTACATATTTAATAATTAATACGTTTTTTTTTAATATTATACAACTGTGTATGCATAAAAAAAAAATGTTTTCGCTTAGGCAGTACTTGTTGGCAAACAGTGATCTGTGATATCACATATTGATTTGTTAGTTATTAGCCATTAGCTTGTATATATTCTGTTGTAAAATTGTGTTGTGTGACGCGTTTGTTGATGGTGGATTTAAACAAAACGCCGTGCCGAATCGCGGCGTCAGTCGTTATTCCGAGTGACTACAAATTTCGGAATCGCTCTCAGTCGTATAAATGTCCGCTCCATGAATTGTCGTTAAATACTCAATAAAACTACAAATCAATTATATACGCATACAGTGCGATTTTTATTTTATTTTTTTATTGTCTTTCATTTGTACAATTTGCCAGTCTGAAGCCGAAACAAGTAGAGTGTAAATTGGATATTCTGTAAATTTTTTTCATTCCTTTCTCTGAAACGAATTTCTTTAGAAGTTTTCTTTTTCTTTTGAATTACGTGGAAATTTATTTTGGTAAACGATATTTATAACATTATTTTAGCAATTATAACGACGTGTATTGGCAAAATCGAAACGTGTACTTTCAGATACAATGTTAAAACAGTTTTTGATTGTAAAAACCAAAAACGAGACAATTAACTCGCACGTTACGTCGGAAAAATGGCCGTAAAATCTGCGACAAATTTATAAAATTTCCTAACAATTGACGTTATTTGATTTCAATGCATTGTAAGTATTGCATAATTAGAATATATTTATCATACCTCACCACATTGGCGAAGTAAAAATTTCTCGTGAAACCGTCATTAGTGAAAAAAAGTTCCGACTTATAATAATAATATCTGTCATCTTGCCTGTTTTGTATTGTAAACGAGACATTGCCATCGAACTGTGGATTAACCGATTTTTATAAATTTATAAGAGGATATAAATTTTTTTTAAAAATGTTTCAATTAAAAATTTTATGCGGATTTCGTAAATTATAATTTGTATGCAATAAACGTTTCCTCGTTTGTTTCACCTAAGCTTATTATAGTTTATAAATGTTATTGTAGTAATATATAGCGTCGGAATATAGTTTTATTTAAACAGCTGCCGACGCCCAGACACACAATAACGAACCACCTATACGTTTCGATAAAATTTTTATATATAATATTATAAAATTTATGTATGCCATACTTTAAACGTAATTATTCCGTTTTGTACGTAAATTGTATACAATAAACGTACTTTATTTGATTAAAAACGCGGTGCTTTATTATATTAATTAAATCAACTATATATATTACTATTCGAAGTTTTAATTAGTGAAGCCTTTGGATTTTATAGTCATTACGGATGCTGCTATATAATTTAACTACTATAATCCTTCTCCTCCACAAAGAACGCGCGTACATGCGTCGGTAAAAAAAAAATGTATGATCGTTTCACATAGGCTATGTAAAAATCAAATATTAATATCCACAAAATGCAAATCCATCAAAACTCCCCCCTTAGTTAATTGACAAAATAAAATATAATAATCATAATTATTATGATACTTCGCGCAGACTGAGACGACGTCTGTGATTCTATATACGTTAATAATATATTGTATAATGTTATTTTATATTTAATTCATATAAAGCCCAATGGCTAATAATCTGCAAGGTTATCATCAGTTATCACCTATTAGTCTAGGCGTATATTATTAAACATTGTACTGTGTAATTTACTTTAAACCATATTTAAATATTGTACGTTTTTACACTTTAGGTGTCTAATGATTTATTTGAAGTTTCTTAAAAATATACGCATATACCACCACACGTTGAAACCGTGTTGTTTACGATAACCGAAGTCGCGTACTAATAAAATATGATTATAAAAATAATTATAAGTTCTTTATTTGAGATTATAGATCGAAAATCGTCAAAATAAATTTGAGTAGTGTTCGATAACGACTAGTTTTGACAGTAATCGATTGAATCCGAGAAAAAACGAGGGGGGTTTTTTTTTACCAACCGATTTTGTGAAATCCGAGGGAAGAATGATAAATCATTGCTTTCGAAAAACGATTCCGAGTGGGACTCTGCTAATAATTATTCTTCGTATAGTTTTTTTTTCAAATCCGTACTTCCTCCTACTTAAAAAAGTTATGACAAACGATTTTTCATTTTTTTTTTTAAAAGTATTTTTAGAATATTGTACACAAAAGCTTGTAATATATATTTTATAGAGCTTTTTTCAATACAAATACGAAAAAAGCACAGGTGTCCAAAAGTAATATAATATGTAGACAATTTCACTAGTTTTATATGGGAAAATGCAGTTTATAATTTTTCCGTGTACCATAATACGCTTAAGAAAACTATACTGTAAAAACGGAAAATCGCTGCAAGATAATCGAAAAGAAACGCGTGTAAATTATATCAATCGAGCTTTTTAATATACTCAGAAAAAAAGTGTTCACAGACAAAAATAAAACACGTTATTGTAAAAAAAAACAATAAATTCGTCGTCGTTTCCCTCCGAATCTTCGTCGTATTATTTTTTTATTATTATATTTATTATATTCGTATTATATTTATACGTTATGAAACAATACTGACTGAGTGTTACGCCCATTTTTTTTATATTTTAAACATTACGGCGGAGGTTTGGTACGATCGATCCTGCTGTGAACAGTTTATTTGACAAATGCACAACACATACTTTTGTTCAATTCAATATTTTTAAGTTTTTTTTTTTTGTATAATAATTACCCGATAGATTATTGCCTAACGGTAACGAGTCGTATTTATTGGCAAAATCGATTCGAAACATTACAATAATTTTTTAACGTTGATTAACGAGAGATATGTATTTGAACTCTTAAAAATAACGAAGTAACGTAATAAAACAATTTTTTTTTTTTTTGTGAACACCAAACGTTTTCTAAAATGTATACGTTTCGTATTTTGATTATTGTTTTGGAAAATATAGAATTTTAATTTTCCAGTCCTTTATAATTGAAAATAAATTAAAAAGTACACGTTCATCGTTATAGCGCGGAAATATTACAGTTATTATTATTATTATTATTTTTTTTTTAAGAAAACTTTACCGTGTTAAATAGAACAAAATGTATAAAACATTTGTCAAATCTTCGTGAAACGCAGCTCTGTATCCTGACGCGCACACAAACGCGCGCGCTAAACGTCGACGACGATGACGATCAGATATTATATTATATTATGCCACGCGATTGCATATGTCGCCCATGAATTATTGACACTCTTATTTTAATATTATAATAATACAGTTGTCTGCATAAAACCTAACCTAATTTTTACTATCCAGCGCCAAACGAATATCGAAATTATAAGCCGAAACGCACGCGATTCGATCTACAAAAAAAAAAAAACAATAGATTGTATATTAACGCGCATAATATAATGCGTAAAATACGTGTTTCGGCCGGAGCTAGATCGCCGTTCTAGGTTACACAATACATGTACGAAATTATTAAATTTGTGTCGAAAATTCCATCGGATTGATCGAGTTATTTATTGTCCTGCAATATTATTGTCTATCGGTATAAAAGCGTACCTATGTCCTATTTGAAAAAAAAAAACGGGATTCGTGTATTTGCGCATCCCGCGCACTCGTTCACGCAATCGAGTGTCTTCCATAAAAACGCTTGACTCGTAATTGTCGGGAGTATTTTTTTTTAACCGATATACACATAAATACCTAATTATTGAACGTTTTTGATTATTATGTTGTTCGAAAAACCCGATTGAATTATTTATAATTTCGTCGGTACCTTTGTACACATAGTGTGTTTCACCCACTGAACTCAATACGTGGAACGCGCATTCCGTATACTTCTCCTATATAAAAAATAGACCCCTACAGTGAGCCGCCATATGCATTCCGTTTCTATTTTCCTGTTTTTGTTACTAACTTCGTTATGTTAAAATCATCGATTTTGGTGCTAACATTGATATTATAAGCACGTCGATTTTGTGTCCTGTTATCAGAAAGTGAATAATAAAACATGATAACTCGTTGTTTTGTGTCCTGTTATCTCAAAGTAAATAATAAAGTATGATAAATATCATGGAAAAAACTATATTTCATCGTATTTTCCATGAACTTTATACCTTATAGAATGCATATGGCGGCCTCGTATCTAGTGTCATATTTTGATTAATATACGCGTTTCATGTATTGAGTTCAGTGGTTTCACCGCGGAGATCAGCTACAATAATGCAATAATACTTTTGTTCGATTCAATATTTTAAAGGGGTTTTTTTTTGGTAATAATTAACTAGAACTCTGCGCGAATTATCGCTTAATAATAACGAGTTTTTTTTTTTGGAGGGGAATTGATTCAATATCGATAGTGTCTATTCGTTATTCTAACATTGATTAACGAGAAAAATATTTGAATTTCAACAGAGCTTAAAAACCGATTAAAATTTAAATACTGCGTAACAAAATTAAAAACTTTTAAACGCTAAAATTCATTCTAAAACGTGTACGTTTCGTAATTCGATATCTTGATTGTCGTTTTAGAAAATAAAGGATAAAAATTTTAATTTTTTTTTTTGAGTCCTTTATAATTGAGATCAAATAAAAAATATGTTTATTATGGCGCAGAAGTATTACACAGTTATTAAAAAAAAACTTTAACGTGTTGGATATAGAACAAAAAAATTGTTATCGTGGAACGATCGAGTTAAATTTTTTAAAATTTTTTTGGTAAATATTATTAACCGAGTCGATTAAAATAAAACTGTCTTTTTAAAAGAATATACAATTTCTTCGAAATAACGATCGGCCGACGAATATTTTTCCAAAAAAAAAAATCGAAAGCAAACGACAAAACGAGTATATGGTAGGACGACAATATTAAATACGTATATTTTGTCCGCTTAACGTGTAGAAAATTATTATTTTATTATTGTAAATATCAGTTTCCGTTGCGTAATAGAACTACCATTATATACACATATAAGGACGGATTAACCTATAGATTAAATAGGCTTAAGCCGTTGAATTTTTCGGTCCCAAATTTTACTCTTATCGACGTACCGTGTACTAACTGGCTTGTGGAAAGTCTTTCTAACAACGTTATAGGTATAAACTAGCCATACTGCAGAAAGCAAAGTAGTCAAAACGCTGAATTTCACGAGTATATTTTACACGATTTTGCAGCCACCGAAGTAAGAAACAAATGTTTTTAAGCGTTCATGACAGAACTTATAATAATTTTTTTTTTGTTACGATTTAATTAAATTTTACAAAAATTTTTTATAATGATTTTGTTCCATTCGATTGATTTTTGATTCTGAACGGAATGTATTGGTTTTACAATGATGTGTGTGTGTGTTTTTTTATGTCAAACGTAGCAAATTACAACTAGTCGATACTTTAAAGAGATCGTTTTTCGATTTTCTCAAAAGCGCCTAAAAACAAAAAAAAAACTTAAAAACGATAAAAACGCGATTTCGTCGAAATCGATTGTTCGCGTATATTTGTTCGTAATTTTGAAACTAACGCTATTATAGAAACTTGAAATGTTCACCAAATATATAAATTTATATTTGATTAGGGGGAAATGTTCAAAAAAATTTCTTACAATATATCGGGCTGTTTATAGCAATTATTATATATTTACCAGGTATTTTATTCGTAAAATAGGTAATTTTCGGTTTTATAAAATATTTAATGCGATGTCAGGCTCAAAAAAAAAAAAAATGTTCGAAAATCCGTTATTGACAATTTTCTTTTATAAACATATCAAGTTTTTTGACAACGTGTATTTTTTTTTTTTTTATGGAAAATTACGTTTGTACAAAACTCTAATGGGCCTAGAGTCTTGAAATTTTAGTCAAAAACGTAATTTCGTACTATCTCGTATATTAACGAAAACAATTGTTCAATTTAATTTAATTTAAATTACATGAAATTTACTGACAATCAAACATTTTTAACTACTCAGATTTATTGTAAGAAATTATATTAAAATAACGTAAATATATTACGTAATAATCTGTGTAACACACTGTATTATTAATAATAAATATAGGTAATATATTAAACACCGAAGATCCGCTCGGAATCGTTTTATCTCGCTTTGTTTTCAAATGTATACAACAAAATTTTTAAAATCTTAATCCGCAAACGATTCACTTATATAAACGACGTCGGCTAAATTTTTTCGAATAAAAGAAAAAAGCCTTTAATTTTTTTTTTTTTTTTGTAAAACCTTAGGCCGATTTCGCCGTGTTAAAAAACCGGGCTCGCGCGATATACGATAAGTAAATATTATAAATTCGTAGAATCTATAGAAAAAAAAAAAAAGAATTACGTACCGGGAACAACGATGACGTTCGGTTTCGTCAACGATGACGTTCGGCGTCGTCAACGATGTCGGCGGCGGTACTGCTGCTGCGTGGGCGGTCAAGGAAATACTGATTACGGTAGTAGCGAAAGATTTCGCCTGATATTTTGTGTGGCGGTCGCGTACGCGTCTCTCCTCTCATCGCCCCCCCCCCCCTGCGCGCCTAACAGCCGAACCTCCCCGCGCGCGCGTCACGTGTACTTTGCGACGCGCGGTCGTCGTCGGGTGCGGCGGCGGCGGCGAAACAAAACGCAATATCGATCGGGAAAGCGAACGCGACGTCGGTCGGTCGGCCGGCCGGCCGCGGTCGAGTGGAATAAAAATCGCGCCGAAATGACCGCGGGACGGGAGAAGAGAGAGAGAGACGGACAAAAAAAAAAGAAATTCGTTTTGGGTTCGCGAACCGACGAATTCGGGTGAAATTCGCGAGCGCCCTTTTTTTTTCCGCCCCCGAGGTGAAAATTCGCGTTTCCGGAATTCATCTCGGGACAGACAATACCGATCACTGGTAATAATAATAATTATTACACTCCTTTATTATTTGCATATGACATATTCGACTTTTTTTTTTTTTTTTTTTTAACACTCCTTTTAAAACAAACTATTTATCCTCGTATAGAAAAAAAAAAGTACAAAAAAAAAATGATTTTCGTGCCGACTCGTGCGTGTCATATCGTCTACACGCAGCAGCGGTTTTCATATATATATATATATATATATATATATATATAGAGCCCGGTTTTTTAACACGGCGAAATCGGCCTAAGATTTTACAAAAAAAAAAAAAAATTAAAGGCTTTTTTCTTTTATTCGAAAAAATTTAGCCGACGTCGTTTATATAAGTGAATCGTTTGCGGATTAAGATTTTAAAAATTTTGTTGTTCATATATATATATATATATATATATATACTTTTGTACAGTGTAAACTCGACGAAGAACTTTTTCAACCCACCGCCGATTCTTTACCGATTTTCTTCCGAATAACGGCTTTTTCTTTTTTTTATTATTTAATTTTTTTTTTTGTTTAGATTCTGAGCCCGAGAGAGGAATTTGTTGGTTTTACAAAGCTTTGTTTTTTTTTTTTATACGTCTGTACCCAAAAAATTTTTACAAGAATAGTAGTGCTCTAATCTTTACGGTCACACTTTTTGTTTGCGGTAGAAAATTGCGCGTAGTTGGTGCTTTAGAGAGGTCATTTTTCGATTTTCTCAAAAACGCCCGAAAATGTATAACTAAAAAAAAAAAAATTACGGAAAAATGACATAAAAACGCGATTCCGTCGAAATCGATTATTATTATCGTTATTTCTTCGTGATTTCGAAACTAATGCGGGTACATAGAAATTTCTTTTGATTATTTATAGCTTCTTTATATTTTGTCTATTCTATTGACGATTGAAAAAAAAAAAATGTTACGAATGATTTTTGTGTCATTCTACACACACATATGCTACGTTTTTTTATTATTATTATTAAACCGCGGGGAAGAAAAAAACGCGATTATTGTAATTATTTTTTTTTATTGAAAATAGGCCTTTTCATTTTAAAAGCCCGTTTCGCTGTAAATCCGGGCCTGACTGTAATATATTTTAATACGCGTATGGATTATTAAAAGTCCACAGGACGTTCGCCATCGTCCGATGTAAGTGTTCGTTGAACGGTCATTTCTACTGCCACCGTCAGTGCGGCGTGCCAAAGAGACATTTTTTTGAGGCAGTTGCCTCAGGTATGTTCAGTGGTTAAACTATATATATTATGTATATTATATATGTGGGTATAGGTAGTCAAATTATCTATGGTTTGCTTAGGTTTGAAAAACGTTCTGCACGCCACTGGCCACCGTTATGCAGTTTCGCAGCCGACGATCGTTGACGTGCCGAAATATTATAAGCTTAATTAACAACGATTGACGACAACCATCGGCTGGCAGAAATTATATAAGCTTTTTTTTTTTTAAACGCCGACAAGTCATTGTATAAAATAGTAGAGCCCGTAAACTATATACAAAAAACAGAAATGTGAACCGCTGTCAATTTACACGCCATTGTTGTGCGCGGATTGTGCGCGTATGTGTATACAGTAATTATCGTCAATGCTCTAGAGTGTCGATAAGAGGAAGACGTATTATTATTATTATTATTATATACTCGTACGTATTATATTTTATACGATTGTCATCGTCAATTCGTTTTAATTAACCGAATACGAGGTACACGCGCATTATATTGCACGCGTGTACAGTACAAATGTTTTTTATTACGTAAATATCATAAAGCGAGCGATGTAGTTATCGACAAAAAAAAACAAAAAATTAAAACGCGCGAAAAATTACGGTTTGACACGTTTTTCGGTGTCAGAAATATTCCATATTGATGTATATATACAATTAATACGTAATCGTCCTGTATTATTGTGCGCCTCTATCGGGTTTCGGTTTAAATGGGAAACGGAGGAAACAGAAATTTTACTACACGTTCGGTATATGCAAAAAAAAAAAAAAAAATAGAATAGACACGAGGAGCGTTTGTAAACCGATGTAATCACTTGACGATTTTTATATAATTTGTATTTTATAAAAATAAATAGTACATCGGATTGATACAGCGCGACTACTTTGGATTTCGGACGACTACGACAACTACAGCGGCGAACATTTTAAAGAACAGACACGTTTGTACATAATATATTACGACTACTAATATTAAAGACCACAAAGAATTTTAACATTATGTGTTTTTTTTTAATCGATTAGCGTAGGGCCGTTGTGTTTTTAGCCGGTTTAGTTTACAAATTTTCATATGTCTCCTCCCCAGCAGGGGCGGGTTTAAGGGGGAGGGGGACGAAGGGGGCAATCGCCCCCTCTCGAGACGTGTCTTTCTCATTATGTTTAAATATAAGATTAATGTCAAGATCCACATTCCAAATCAGAATTGCTACCTATCGTTTAGATAATAATGAAAAAAAGTATAATAAGTGTTTTTTCTTAAATGTTGGAATGTCGTCGGCAGCAGCTGCTTGTGGTTTTGACAGTCATGTTAAAGCCACCAACCGGCGCTCACCGGCATTTGTCACTTAATCAGTAATCACTACCGGTATCACAGGCCGTCTGACTATCAGGCATAGATAATATTATTTTTTCATTCATTTAATATACAATTGCATTAATATCCGGTGATGATAGGCACAAGACGTATGACAATAGAAATGCTGAATCATTTTCAGTATTTTATAAAACAAAATCGATAACAATTCTTAGGAATTATTATATTATGTACCGATTAATTGCTATAAAATATCATTGGTTGTAAGTATTGCGTGTTTCTCTCCGTGCAATATTTGCCCCTCCCCCTGGCGAGCAGTAAAAGCCGCCCCTGCCCCCCAGTTATCAAATATATTGTTATATAAGTTCATATAAACACTCGACGATAATATTTTAAATGGACTAAACATTTCTGGTCTATATTGAAAACGAATTTGGAGCAATGTTCGATAAGCGCAGTAGGACATTTGAGATATGTTGCGCTCTGATTAACAACAGATTAATCGTAAACCATGTTTTTCGAGATGCCACCGTAGAATTTCGAGTCCAACTCGATGAATTTTGATATCGAATATTTGAAGAGATACGAGTAAAAAAAAAAAAACTATAATACGAATTGTGGAAAATAAATAACGATATACTAAATAGAATTATATCGGGGTGTCGTATGAATGAAAACCAGATAAAAATACGAAAAGGCGTTGATAACGTTTTCCAGCAAAAAATTTGTTTTCAAACTTACTTAGATAATCCGCAAATACGCCATAAATTGTATACACTTTAGTTTATTTGTACCTACATAGTACATGGCTACATACCTACATAAAACACGTATAGGAACACGTTGCATATAAAACAGCGAATAATGCATACGGAAAATGTAGGTAATTGTTTGAAAACGGAATAATCAGGGAGAAGCTGATTATTATTATGATATTAATTATTATGATATATATATATATGTTTATTTGATATAATAAATTATCCAGAAATGCTGCGAAACGCCGTGTCCAACTTCCAAAAACGCCTCGACAAATGCTTACTTCGAGATGGACGCCGTCTTGCGAATATCGTTTATGAAAATTAAATAAAAATCTTTTTAGTTAATGCTATTTTATATATTTTCAGGCGGTATGAATAAATTTGGTAAAAAAATACTTGTTAGTTTTCTTTTATAGTTATTTTAAAATCGCCCGTTTCACTGCCCCATTCTGTATAAGGTATTCCATGCGGATAATGAATACGCGTTTAAACTATACGAACGATTGTGTAAAACTTTGATTTTATTTCACATTAATTTTGGACTTTCTTTAGAAATAAGATTTGTTTTGCAGATAAACAACGCGATGTTGTATTTCATTTCAAATTATTATGGAAATAGTTGACTTACGTAAGAAAATGTTTATCTGTGTTAATATTTCCATATTAATTCCATAAACTAGACCATTCGTTGAAGTTCTTTAACTGTAAACGCGTGGGTTTATAATTTATAATGTACCTACACTATATTATATATAAGTTATAATACTGGTAACCTTTGAAATGCCACTTTAATCTTATTAAATGTTTAGTGTATAGTTTTAATTTTTAAGTACCACATGTCTTGGTAATCAGTATAGAAGAGTGCACCTTATGAATTTCACGTATAAACGACATTTTGGAAAGTGTACCGACATAGATATTTTAAAAACCAATGAAATTGTATATACTGAAGTTTAGGTTTCCTGTAAAATATTGGGAAATGAGAATTATAGGTATGAATAAACAGTAAATTCTAATGCTATACGATTTGAATGCATCAGTAATATTATAGTAAGAATTAAAATTATGTTACATATCGTATTGTTTAATATAAAAATAAATTGATTAATTATTTAAGTGAAATAAAAACATTTTACGCAACAATTAAACGAACTGGAGTTTTTTTTTATTTAAATATAATGTATCACAGAAACAACTCATCAACGTCCAACGATCGCCTGCATATGTTGTGTTCTCGAATATTATATTACATTTTAAAATGATGGATATGATTAAATATTTGACGAATTCTCATAAAGTTTGCACGTCCATACGCTCGGAAACACGGACTTTGGTAACTCACAGGAATATTATTATTACTATTTATCCAGAAGTTTATAATTTCATGCGTATCGTTGTTTCAGTAGAAAGGTTTCTATATTTTATTCACTATGAAGTGTAACAGATTTTATTCTGGCTTACTGTATAGCGACCGTTTTTCTACGAAAGAGTTCAACGAATTACATTTTGTTCGCTTTAATCGCCTACATAATTATCAAAATCGGTTGTTTTTAAAAATATGTATTATTGTAAAGTGTAAGCTATAACAATAATAATGAGAAAAATTTATGAAAAACGAATTGATCCGAAAATTGAGTTTAAAAAATATTTCTTATAATTTGTGAATACGTACCTATACTGGTATAATTTTTAAACTATTATTTAGATCACTTTTATCGTTGACTCAATATATAATGATGAATTGTAATTATATACTGTATAAATTCTCGGTGATTATTCATCAAAATATTAATTACCATTTAAATATTGCATAAAATAGACTAAATAAATAGATACACATAGGTGGACTACTCGTGAATATATTTCAACGAAATAATTAATTAAACGTGGCGAAACGTGTTTACGAAAATATATTTCTCATTTGACTGAGTTTGTTATTATATAGAAGCCTTTAAACCTATTTATGGAATCTCTATTCACCCACGCGAAATTTCTCAATTTACATAAACCATTATTAGCGGGGAGAAATTGTAATAAAATATACATTCAGGTTTATTATTCAGGTGAATTTCCGTCAATACATGGGTCCGACGAATATTGCGTTCTCGACTTTCCAGACGAACAAATTGTAAACTGTATCTACTGATTTAAAACGTCCAGCATACCGTTCGTTTGTTTGGCATCCGTGTTATATTTGTTTATATAGTATAAATATATTCTGTTACTGAAGTTCCCAAAATGTTAATGGGTACGACACATTTTTGATAAAAAAAAAAAAAATTAATAATAAATTTAAAATATTTACACCGCATGCATATAATTCAGTACATGGATACGTCTTGTGGCTATTGAATTAAGTCGACATAGGAATTTCAAAATAACAACGGTTAAGCGTGCTACACACATTCAGTAAAAACTGAACGATTCGACTGCACAGTTTTATCTAAAAGATAAATCTGACGGTGTGTAGGGCGAAATTACGCAGTTCTCAGAACTGAACAGTCGATCGGAAATAAATTGAAAATACCAATTGATATAAAATTGCGCCAATTTAATCCGTTAACACAGTTAACTGTGCAGTTGAAACGTAGCGTGTGCAGAGAAACAGTACAAAACTGTTTTTAGTTTCACTTCGGTGGAGTAAATTTCCTTTGGTTTTTTTTTTGTTTTTCTTCTTATTCTTCTGTTTTAATTATTAAAAGTTAAAATTGTGTATCGACGTATATCGTCGCCTTGTCGTGGCAACATCTGTCGACGCAATGTTGGGTAGTTATGCCATACAGCTAGCCACTTAAAAATCGACTTCTACGCTACGACTATTTCTGTACTACGACTCGGAACAATTTTTTCTGACTGTTCAGTCAAATCGCTCGGTTTTAACTGAACGTGTGTTTGTCAACCGTTAAAACGATTTATCTATTAGATAAAACTGTACGGTCCAATCGCTCAGTTTTGTCTGAAGGTGTGTAGCTCGCTTTATATAGCGTCGGTTACATAGCAACGGTATCGTTCACGACGTCATCATGGTAACATTCTCGGTGTCGGACAAATTTTCGGAATGACCCCAGCCACAAGACATATTCATGTCAATTTTAAATTAAGGTGACCCACTGACATACATTTTTTATGGTGTATGAGTGAATACAGAAAAAAAACTCGATTCGCTCGTAGGATTTTCACGGAAATTCTTTCCCGAACAACCGAGACTTTAAATACTTAGGAGTAAATATAAACAGTAAAAACGATATGCATCGGGAAATAAGCGGAAGGGTAGCAAGTGGGAAACCGGTGTTATCGTAGTATAAGTAACCTAGTAAAATCTAAATTATTATTAAAAAAATCGAAAACTTTGCTTTATACAAGCTATCCAAGACCAATAATTACCTATGCATGTGAAACATGGTCGTCAACTAAAGGTGATAACAACGGACTGGCAATATTTGATAGAAAGGTATTAAGAAACATTTTCGGCCCAATATACAACACAGAGATAAGAACGTTCGAAATAAGGAAAAACGATGACCTATATAATATATTGTATGACAAACCCAATATTTTGTCACATATAAAACTTTAGAGAATGGAAAGGTTTGGGCATGTATGGATAGCCGATAATGACATCATAAAAAAAGTAGTAATTGAAATCATACATAAGAAAAGGCCAATAGGTAGACCACGTACGAGATGGAAAGATGCTGTAGAGAAAGACATCAAAACGTCGGGAAGGAAAGTGTCAGTAAACCTGGCATTTGATATGGAAAGGAGAAAATTGCTTAAAGCAGCTCAGGTCCTACAGGGACCGTTAAGCTAAGAGAAGAATAAGGAGAAGATATATGAGTAAATAAAATATTAACGATATATTTTAATAATAAAAAATAGTCGGTTTAATAAAATTTTATGATTTTTTTTTTTATGTTTATTATACTACATTTTGTAAACTTATTTATGGCCATACACATATCGGCAAACGGGGAATTAATTATTTTAAAGAAAATGCAATACACACGGAAACGAAAAAGGTTTTTAAAATCTATTTCGTTTATATATCCGTTCGAGAAAGATTACATATTTGTCTTATACGATAAAATATCTCGTGTTTTATGTAACGAAGCCAATTTTGCGGGCTCGATAAATATTATACTGTTACATAATAATGTTTTCAAACTGCTGGAGCCTGTATTATAACGACGCAGAAATGAGCAGAATCTTTTTTTTTTAATCTATTAAAAACTTTTTTTATTTTCCAGCACGATAAAACAATAAATAATGCTCGTGATCGTTGTTTGATCGTCCGTTATGCCTATTGTCAGTGACTGTTTTCGTTTTTGTGAAATGAACAAAATATGACTTTTCGTAATTACGTTCAACTATGAAGGTTTAAATAAAGGTCATTAATAAAGGTAATTGCGAATAAAAAAATAAGACGTTAATTAAATGAATAAAAACGTAAATACAAGAGCTGCGTGCGGAACACTAATTAAATTGACACAATTTAATCGCAAACGGAAAACGTTTATTAAAATTCTATGAAACATCAATTATTAATTATAAATATAACAACAATAATATAATAAATTGTATTAAAAACTCGAGCATTTTTTAACGTATACGACTACAGGAAGGTTACTATAATATTATAGGATACAATTTATGAGGTACACGAACGCGATTTGTATCGTTTACACGTTATACGTATAATGATGATAATATATTGTCTCGAGGAATACGAGGTACGAAAAATTAATTTTTCGAACGAGTGAAACGGACTGTTGTAATATTTGAAACGCATATACGAGTATTTATGACCGGTTTATGTTTGAAAAAAATACCACCGTTATTGCATGCCGTTATAATATTATGGTTAATAGTGGAGAGCGGAGTGTATACCACCTATATAGTGATTAGAATTTTGACGGCGATAATGTGTTTTGAGAGAAATGTGTTGTTGTCGAGAGAGATAAAAATGGCAAATGAAAATTTGAAAATTATCTTTTTCGTTAAGTAAAAATGCATATAAAAGATAAATATAATTTCGTATTTGTTTGCGCAGTTTACCGTGTTTGCTGGCTTTTCGCACACCGAAAAGATTTACGCGAAAACTTATGACACGCAAAAATGCCATTAACCGTGATTATGTCTCAACGAAAATACACACATACGCGTAAGACAGTGAGAGATAGAGAGAGAGAGAGAGAGAGGGTAAAAGTTTTTGTATAATAAAAGTTCTCAAACAGCGCGCAATTTTCATCTAAAAACCACCGCCGAGTTCCTCTCTCTCTCTCTCTCTCTCTCTCTCTCTCTCTCTCTCTCTCTCTCTATTTGAACGTATAGAAATACAGCAGTCGGAAAGCAATTTAGGTCCATTGTTGTGTCCCGTGTACAATATTCTATAATATGGCGATCCGATGTAATCTACATTCTAAAGTAATAGTCGCGAAACTTTAGACGGTCTCGTCTGTTCTCAAACCCGCCTGTCTTACAAATGTGAGTATATGTATTAGTTTTAAAATATATATATATATGGAGAATAAATCAATGCCGTTTGAATTCGTCGGCTTTATCAGAAATTTAAAAGAAGAAAAGAGTACGGTTTATTTTCTTTGCAGACTCAAGTGTTATTGACGATAATACCGATATAAATATTTTCATTTATTCAAACGCTATACTTTTTTTTAACAGTATACCGATATATGTATCCATAACATTCTTCTTCTTCTTAGGTAAATCGTCCCCTAGGACCATCCCGACACAAAACCTTGCCTCCAGTTTTCCCTATCCGATGCCTGTATCCTCCAGTCTAAACTTCCTCCTAACGCTTCCGCATCCTTCCTTACTACGCCCTCCCATCTCAAACGTGGTCTTCCCAGCGATCTTTTCCCAGTAGTATTTTCTTCTATTGCTACTCGTACGATTGGATTTCGACTACGCCAAGCATGCCCAGCCCACTGTATTCATAACATTATTGGTTTAAATTAGGATTTTATTCTATAATTACTTTTATAATTTTTACTAGTATAATATATTTAATAATTAATATAGTAGGTACGTATGAATCAAATAGTAATAAATTACTTATGAATAAAACTCGGTTATTTCGATACATTTCTTAAAATTCATAAAACTTAAAAAATTATAGTAAAAATTCCAAAAGTCTATTTTTATTGAACATTTCGGTAACGATTTCTTCACGTCTTTTATTCTGAGCGTGGCTAAATCGTCGAGTCTTCCCCGTTAAAAATAATAACAAATGTTAATGTTGTATTCGACAAAAACTAATAATTAACTATATCCACTGACCGGTATAATTTCTCAAGTGAGTCTTGCAGATGTTCACTACATTATTTTGTGACACTGATCATAAAATCAGTCATTGTGACCGCATTAAAAAAAAAAAATAGGAAATCGGAGTATAACGTGTTTGTTGTCAATAGCGTTAAACGTGTATGTATAAATCGATCAAAGCGCAATAATATTTCAAATTGACCTTTTGGTCCTGGAGGGAGTTTTTAACCCTCGCTCGTAAACACGCCACTGTATAATAGATTATACGTCGAGGTTTGTTGGTTTTCGTTGGGATGAAAAAATGAAAACGAAAAAAGCGTACCCATTTATTGATTTTGCCGCGAGCGGATATAATTACAATACACGCGGCGGTAAATCACGTACGGCGGACGAAAAACGGAAATTTCCACCCGCGGGCCGTACGAATGTGCATAATAATATAGTGAAACAAATAGAATATCGAATGACGGGTCTGAAGAGGCGGCTGATGGGAAATAAAATATACACACGTGTGGGATGACGTAAACCTGCCCGCGGGGCAGGATCGAATGTCGTAAATCGTCTTCGAGTACGGCGAGATTAGCGTGTTCCACACACGTGGGCGTATTATACACCGCAAAACATAAATATTATGGCGCGTGACGTGGAAGGGATTTCGTTTGGCCGCCGCCGGCGCAAAAGGACGACGGGAAAAGGAGAGTCTTACGAAGGGATAACGACACGACCGTAATCGATTCGACTGATCGTAGAGGTCAACGCGCGTTTCCCGTTGGCCCGTCAAAAGGATAGTCCGTGGACGCGGTCGCTGCAAGAACTAGGACATACACGTCCTCCAGGACGAAATACAATAGCGGTCCCCGAGTTTTTGGATTATGTTTCCGGCCGAAAGTCTCGTCGCGCACACGCCGCACAGGGACGAGGGAAAACAGGAGAACGTCCTTTTTTTTCGAAAAAGAACGCGCTGCAGGTTATAACGACGTCACGCTATATTAATAATTACGTGCACGTGCTCGTATACGAGGAGATTCAAAAGTCATGTCACAATTTCCATATTTATTGTTAAAAAATGTATACAACAGGACGAATTAAGTTGCGAAATATCAGTCAAGTCTTAGGGTATAGGCACTCATCAGTGCAGTTATTCTGTGTGACCATTGCTAGCCGTACGACGCACATCCACAAGCGGCAGTCAAATTCCTCCCAAACACTTCGAAGTGCGCCCTCAGTGTTGGTGCTAACTGCTTCGGTTATTTTCGTTTCGAGTTCTTCCAAAATAGAAGGAGGAAGAGTACGTAATGCAGAGCTTTCACTTAGCCCCACGCAAGAAAAAAAGGAAAAACGCGTGTGTTACCTGTAACTGTGATTTAAGATGAGGAAAATCGTCCGTACTACACTTTCCGACGTGACATCACGCAAAACACGTTGACCTTCGGGTACGAAGTTCAAGGGCCCAATAATTCGAGCATCGTGCTCGTTTATTTAGCGCTCTACAAATGAAATTTTGCCTCGTCCAAAAAAAAAAAAAAATAAAGTTATCATCCTCGTCTTGTTTCTGGAGTATGGTTGTACAAAACACGTATTTTCTTATCTTTCGGTACAAGGGCTTGCAGCATTTGAATAACCGCTCTCCCATTGAAAATAAACTCGACGAATTGTATGCGGTTCGTTAGCTCGGGACATAACGCCGCAGAGCTACAAACGTTTGAAATTGTGACACGATTTTATAGAGTTTCCCTAAGTAAAGGCGCGAGGGCCTCGCCAAGTGATTTTTTTTTCCTTTTTGTAACCCTTAGAAAAATATTTACGACGACGGTATACATTTATATTCATATACATTCTTATATAAACGATACAACGCATAACCGTATTGCAGGATACGCAAAACGTGCGAATTTTTTTTTATCGTTTTGTTATTTTCACGATATTCATATTTCACGCATATTACACACGGTTACATGGGGTACCGCGTGACGCCTTTTTCGTTTCTCTTCGCGTCTAACCCCAGCCCTTCCATCCCGCCAATAAAATAAAATATTATTTTTTTAACATACGCGATTTTACCTTTTATATACTCATATACGCCCGTCCGCGCACGCACAATCCACTTTATAATCCACGTCATAATATTACGTATACTTTCAATATATATTGTATTACACACAAGTGAAGCGAGGTGAACTCTCGGGGATATTTAAGATATAAAATATTTCAGTCGTTCGCCCGCCCACGCACCGACACTGGCACATCCTGGTGCGTATATATATAATATAATATAATATATATTTTATATATTACATTTATAATATTACGTTGTTTCTACAACGTTTAACGTCTATTTGTCAAATTCGACGCGTTTAAATGTATCGCGACGTATTACAATACAGACAGTTTCCCGAACGACGTTTTCGCTACACGCAATTGCTTTTCTTTTTTGCCCTTATCAACAACAACAATTTTTGCGGCGTGTACATAAACATTTTTACTACTCGATATCTCTCTGTGTATTCATAATTTACATGAATACTACTTATAATATTATTATGTTAGGCTCTTATTTAGAATCACGTTCTGGATTCATCATGTATGCGCCGTGTTTTCAAAGGCAAACAAATAAAAATGTAAATTATTCCGTATACACTGCACGTATTTATTAATTAAAGGATTAGTGGTCTTTGAAAAGCACGCAGAGGAGCTGAAGAATGGTGATTTAATTTTTGCACGTTTTTTTTTCTCGTAGACTACGTAACAATAAAAAAAAAACAATCGAAGAAATCTGGAAATAACGGTACATCGAGTACAGCTAAGAATCACTCTACATTCTGTAGCCAATAGGTGGAAAAGTATTGAAGGGTGTATCGAACTCACAAGCGTCAAGCGTCAACTAATTAATTTCTAATTATTTTAAATTAAACTCTACGAGTGTAATGGAAACAATGAAGAAACAATTTTTTTTTTTTACTGTGATATAAATCTTTAAAATGTTTTATTCCAATCTATATTATATCTCCTATTTCCCGTGCAGAGATTCAAGAAAACATTACGTTTTATGAATATTACTATATATGGTATTATTAATTGATGTGACGAAAAACACATCTTAAAATTTAGAGATAAATTATAATAATTATAATGATATATATTTTGCAACTAGACGTTTATACAAATTTTCAATCACGCAGCTGAGTCTGTGAACATGCGCCGTGTCACATTATATTATAATATACGTATGTACTTCGCAGCAGCCGTCACGTGAGAATCATAATGTACGAACAATAAAACACCATTAGTAGATTTTGTTTAACGTCCCACTAGAATAGTAATAATTATTAACCAGATTTAATCATCATGCCTAATAACATTGTTAACGGATAACTTCAGACCCTAAGGGGATTCGAATTACCAGGTGCTCGGAGAATAGGAATGCGACCTTCTCGCCATATTGCACGCCTAATCTAATACATTACGAGCGCGAATTAACGCGACCATTGTTAACATCAGGTTAGGTGAGGTAATATAAGATTATAATATGTTGTTTGTCCGTCTACACTTTTTGTGTCGATGAAAATAATTCAACGTTATCGTTTGGCTTCAGTAAAATAGCGTGAAACTTGAACATTTTCATATTATTTTCCCGGAAAATCAGAATTCGTTAAAAAAACAACGTGTGAATGTTAATATTATATAATAATAATAATAATAATAATAATAATAATAATCGTTTCTACTGTTGCACTACACACGGTTGACCCGCAGCGCACGATTATACCAGAATTACCTACTCAGAGCGCCGTTTCAACAAGGATAGCAAGGGCCAAGGATTAAAAAAATTCGCCGATTTATGTTGGCCACGAAGAGCAAACTGTAATATTATATTCAAGAGTATAATGGTAGCCTGATAGATCATCGAATACGACAATAAAAAATTTTAAAATTTTAAAAAAACAAGATGTATTTTATAAGACATTGAGTATTAAGTACTGTTTAGTACGTATAATATTACCGTGCTGGGAAAGGGAACTGTAGTGTTTTGATTTTAAACCTAAAAGCGATTAATCACGATGTTCTTAAAACGATTTATAAACGACGCTCTCTTCTCGACAAATAAATCGGATTACGCGTTAAAAATATTATTGCGCGTTACAAATTGTAATTACGAGAAATAGGATGGCTTTCCGTAACGATATTTCGTCAGAAAAATTAATGGGTTTCGTCCATGATTCAATGACAACACGTATTTTAATGTGTTCTTACACATAATTTTGGGTATCTACGTGTGTTTTTAATTCGTCACGATATATCGCTGACTTCATGTTGCGTGTTTGCGATCTGCTACGTATAAAGCTTGACATATTTTACGATTGCGTCTCAGATTAACTCCTAATCTCGACAATTGTTTAATATTATGTCCTTTTCCAGGAGTCGCTTCCCTTTATACTATTATTATTGTCTGAATAATATTTCACTTCAGCGTGTTCACTGGAAATCCACATTACCTCTTTTTAAAAATGTCGAACATAATATAAATATAACAGTTTGTAGAGCTCTAAAAGTTTTGGCTTTTCATAAAGTAGAGTACCAAAGCTTTTGCCTCCACACTCTTAAATTTTTCTTGATTCGCTCTTTATTCTGGAATTTGTTATCCCTATTTGGCCAAGGACCAGTTAATATAAGAGCGAGTCTAGCATAGATTCCTATATTTCGTTACGTATATACTTGAGGTAGAGCACACTCCTCACCACTCAATAGTCAACACCCTAAAAATACCATTGCTTTCCACTCGACGCCTTGACGCTGATCTCGTTTTCATCTCTTCTCTCATGAAAAAGTCATTAGATGTAGGTATCAGATTCACTTTCCATGATTTTATTTCGTATTCCGTCTTACTTTACTAGAAACCATCAATTGTTCCATGTTGCCATTCATTGCATTTCCTATGAACATAATCATCCCCTTCACAATGTGTGGTGCAAATTAAATAATGCTAAATTTCATCTATAATTTAATTCTGAGACCTTATCAACAACATTATTATTACCTTATATGTATATTATTCTCATTATATCATTTCATATACCTTGTATATTATATAAAACCGCATGTCCACGCGTTAATTAAATAAATAAATACAAACACAATTTTTTTTACAAGTGTAACAATATACAAAAAATACAATTGATGTAATATCATCGTACCAACTATAATATCTATTAAAATATTTATTTGAAAAAACAGTTGAAACAATAAAGCCAATACCATTTTTATTCCACTAATAATTTACATTAGAATAAAGTACTGAAATTGTGAAAATAGTTTAAAATCAAAGTAAATTATAATACATTGCAAACTATGTTAATTATACACAGTTTGTTAGCTATAAGGTTCCATTATCCAAGTGTAAGTAAACCAAGTTAATTAAAAAAAAAAAAAACATGGTTATCTACACATTATTAGTTAACGACACAATACATTGATTATTTATACTTTTAATTACAAATATAAGCACATCTACAATGAAGGACAAAAAGAATAAACTGTAAAATTTAATAAAAGTACTTTCCTAAACGTATACTATAATTTCTATATTAGACTATACTTCGTCATTTATTATCAGTTCAAATAAATGGTTTATTAAAATCGTATTCATCGTGTTCAAAAGATATTTTTTGAATTCTATCAAACAACGAAACACATATTATTGATCTATTGATTTTTTATACTTCACTAACGTTGAAAAAATTGTATAACAAACGCGCATCGTCTGAAATAAAAACAAAATTTTTGGATTAATTTATATTATAAGCATAATTATAATATTTTGTATAAAAATGACTAAATAATTTTAGCACATATTTTTCCACATTATAAAGATGAAATACATCATCGGTACCATAGAACAACAACACCGATATAAAATCGGTCTGCAATTGACTTCACGAAAATGTATATTTACGTACGTTACAAAACATTTCCAAATTAACAATTTTCAAATATGTAAATTTTAATTTAAGTTGGTGAGCATTATTCATCCTTATCGCCAACAAAATTAATTTACTACAATTCACGTTCATTTCCGTCCAATTGCTGCTGTACAACGCAAACATTACAGACTCTTTCTGAAATACGAAATTTAAAAAAAACACACAGATACTATATTATCATCATTGAACAAATTATCAACCTAACGAAATATTATGTATTTTTATGTCATTTATAAATCACGTTTAAATTAATTATGCTTACAGAGTAGTTTTTATTAGTAAACATTTTATTTATTCAACACAAATATATAGAGTTTATCAAATATTACCCGAACTCGAGTACGTGAAATGTACCTAAACTGTTTAAACTGCGCTTCATCCTGATAATAATTCCGAAATATTTACATATATATATAAAACAGGTTACTTTTTGCCCGAAATTAAAAATATACGAGGTAAGTTAACAATTAACGTATAAGCAATATAGTACATATGTAACTAAATGTATGTACCCATTTATTTATAATGTATGCGATCTTCGAAAAAATTTATAAATAAAACTTATATTGAATATTTAATTACTTGCTCGTGAATATTTCCAAATAAATAACATGCCAAAAATATCTGGGACAACAACATAGGAAAAACACCAATTACATTAATCAATGTCGCTTTTGAGTTTGTCATTTCCCCATCAATGATATTCTAAAAAAAATGTCACGTGAAATATTAAGGTTATTGAATGATTAGTGATATTTACTTTATTTTCTAGAAATTTCATATAACTATAAATTTTTTTAATAATAATTATGATATACAGTAACAGTAAATAAGTATGTGGTTACCATTGTAGACGCAAACGTCACAATTGTCATCGTTAAGGAACATACGGCGATTTGACATATAATTGTCTTGCCAAAAACGTTGATGAATGTTTCTAGTTTTCTGTAAAGCAAATTGTAAATAAAACAGTATATACGGGCAGAAAAAATAATGAATTTTAATATATCCATTGTAATAAAAGTATAAAATGTAACATAAACACTCACCTCATTACCGTCTGGTGATCTATTATAATAGTTTTCAATTCTTCATTGATATCAGTGTGTTCTACAAATCAATATTATAAACGTATTTCATTTTGTCATTGATTTTATAATACTCAATGTATATTATAAAATCAATGATTTTGTTTAAAAAAAAAAGACATATTTATCGAAAAACTTTTATTTATACTATGTTTGTTAGTTGCATTAATCAAATTATTAATGCAATCTTCGTCAGGTTATAATCAATTAAAAATGACAGAAAGTTAGGTTAAATGTATAATTTTACCTAAAACGTTTCTCGATAAATAATAGACTTTTTCTAAAAAGAAAATTTTTTAATGTTCCCAAAATAAATATAAAATAAATATAGGAAAACCTACTTAAGGATCACCTATCATAATCTGTAAATACATAGCAATACATATATACAATAAGGTATACGCTTTGCTCCCAATTTTTTTTTTTTTGAACGTACATAAAAATATTTAATATATACGAGTATAATACGTCATTTTACTATTATTGTTAAATGCAATTCATTCTGACGTTGTGTCCAGAATCTATAAAATACAAGACATGTGAAATTATGAAGGCGTAATTTGCATTGGTTTAAGGTTATGTTAAGCGTACATAAAGTGTAGGAATTAATATAATGAACAATTTCAACTGAAAATTATTAAGAAATTTTATTTTAGTTACTGTTATAACAATTGTGCCGGATAAAATATATATAGCGCTTGTAGGACAGATTCATTTACCCTCTGCAGTTATCTTTGAAATATTGCGTACTTATTAATAATTATTATTCTCAAATAGGTATGTTTCCATAATTTTACAGACTATAAGCCAACATACACAACGACGAATCCTCGTATGTTCGGTTCCAATCACATTCGATAATAATTACAAATACCCCGCGAATCAATGTAGTCATTTCCGCGGGAACTCGTACTTACTCGCGGAACGAGGCACGCGGATGTCTTGGATATCGTCGTGTCCAACGGATTCGAATGCGACCGAAATCGTTTGCAACTGTGCGGATATAGCGACGCATACTGTGATGGTAAATATGTCGCAAATATTGATGAACACTACGACTATAGTAGCGTATAATGCCTCTGTTACATAGAATATACCGAAGAAACCGTTGTACGTTTCGTCCGAGATTAGGCCGTAGAATTTAACCACGTTGTGACGATAACTCCCGGTCGATCCTTTGAAATCAGTCATAGTGAACAACGTGTCGTTAAAGACAAGCGGACAAACCGTGTAACTGATTAACGCGGAATAGACCAGAACCGCGAACATGTACGTATACAGGACGGACCGTTTACGACAAGCTTCCATCGGAGCACCGTATCGATTGCCGCAAGACGTCAGGTCGAACTGTGTGATCGACAAGCATTCCCAAAATGTGTTGGAATGGCGAACGATCGTCACCATTTTGTAACACGTGAACAGAATGTATCCCGCTATGCCGGAATACAAAATAGACTCGACTTTGTGATGTTTCCAGAAAATAACGCTGTTCGCGTACAGCATCGCCGACAGAGGACATACGTACGACACCGCGAACACCACAGCAATATGGTATACGTTGTGACCGCAAAATTTACCCGTTCTGGGATCTAGAATTTGGTACAGACCGATTATTTTTGCCAACCTTATGTTGAACGATGTCTTTTCTCCGTCAACGTTTTCCATGATCAGAGTATACGATAGAAGTGTGAAACGCGCGTTTTATTCCTGCAGTAGAAAAATATACGTATCAAACACCGAGAACTAAATCGAGAGTTAGATTTATATTCTAAATAGTAGCTAGGACGTGTATTATACGCTTGAACGATGCGTTCTCAGCCCGACTACTTAAGTACTGCGATTTAGCGTAGATTAAAAATGACTTAAATGAAAATTAAGTACATTAATAAACGCGTAAACTAAAGAGAGAGAAAAATATTGTAATAGCTCAAAAGTTATTTAAACTTTACGCGTTATTAGAATAGGTTCGGCATCAACAATAAACGAGATAATGAACGTTATACAAATCTAAATAATTTCAAGACGTTATATTAAACTGCTTTCAGTGAACGCGTCTTTGTGGATCGCCAACAAAGTAAAAGGTATATCTCGACTTAACATCCATTCGTGACAATGTATTTTAGGCGTAAACAAATACGCGCTAAACGCACTGCGTATTTAATAACATTTATATCGCATTTTCAGTGTGAATTTAATATCGTGTTGTTCAACACATTTACATTTTATGTATTACATTTGTTTTATTTATACATTTTATTTACACATTTAATGTAGTTCACAAATCTGTCTTTATTTCGAAACTAATTTTACGAATTGTTTTCGGATTGTACTATTTTATAATATTACACGACACGTACCTGCAGTTATTCCGACAGCGTATCCAATTTAGAGTTAAAAAGAAAATTATGAAAACCCGTCGTTATAAAGAATGACACGACGAGCTTGTTCCGACTTCGCGTTCGAGCGCGCACGGTGTTAATATACAACTTTTTTGCCCGCGAGAAAGGGTTATTTTCTATACACGACTATATACATCGGTTTTATATGCATTTTCAGTAAGTTATTCATGAAGAAATTCATAAGCAAACACGACTGCACCAATAACGGAATCGTTCGTATTGTGTGTATTTTATTTTCCCGGCAAATATTTATTTAAAAATTATAGTTTTAAAAATAAAAAATTATTTTTCTCCACCGTTGACTTTTCGCCATTCGTAATATTAATGAGAACTTCTCTGTTTCCAATGTTTGATTAGTATATTTTTGTAAGGTCGTTCTATCGTTATATACGTTTATTTCCCGTATTACATCACACATATGCGAAATGTCTTCTATAGATTAACCATGTGTTAACGAGTGATAAATTGTTTTTTTTTTTAAATGTATATATTTGTTTGAATTGTAACGCGTCAGTCTTGAAACCATGTGCATTTATTAAAATGCCATCTTTAACGAATCGCCCTTCTATGCGAATTTCCACCTTGCTTATATCTAGCGGAGCAGTATTTATTTTTTTTTTAAATAACAATAATAATAAAATATAATATCGTCCCTGATAATGCGTATGCACAGTACATTGAGAAGTAGTAGCAACTAAGAACGCTAACACCGAAAGAACTTCCAAGATAACACTCACATGTTAAATACAAATATGTATATGTTTGCAATATAGCGCCTAGGAAAAATAGAGGACGATTATTTGACCGGTGACCCTGTCACCGGATTTATTATACTGTTAAAGCGATATACGAGATATTATGAAATGAGTTTATATATAGAGTTGAACACTATATGGTAACATTTTTTTTATTAGGTCCGATTACTGAGGAAAACCAGTGAGTATGTAGTGGCTGACACTATAGCGTATTGGTGGCAAATAGGTTTCAAAACAGTGAAATCAATATGCCATCTGATATCTATTTTCAACCGGATCAATTAACGACATATAACAGGAATCTTATCGAATCTGTCTCTAAAACACATACAGTACGAAAACAAAACGTCGATACATTTTTCAATTTAAACGAAAATTTATTTTTGTTTTTGTGTTTGATATATACCTATATATATATATATAAAAGAAAATTTATATTTCAACGGTTCGCGAAGCGCTTCGGATAAGTAATTATTGCAGTACACCCACCCGCTGCAAGTCCATCACCGGTTGCTATAGTACACTCGTCGATAAAAGTAGTGGTCTCGGAAACCATATAATTTCAATAATACTCGCTTTTTAAAGCACGGACACGGGACGCAGAATTCGTTGTGAAACGGCTTCTCGATATAGAGTAAAATTTTCAGTATACAAGCATACAATGGCAGAGGCAGCTTGAGAAATTCAGTTCGTCGAGGCGAACGAATAATTTGCATACCTGCACCAACCTCCGAACAATTTGGCACGATATTAAATAAAGATGAAGATAATGTTTTGGCCGACAATCAAAACTGATAATGTACTGTACAGTAAAATGTATTATATATTCTAAATCCGTGTAAAAATCGTTACATAAAATATTAGTTTTCGTCACTGCAGCTATATACGTGTCTCTGCAGGTAAAAAGTTATAAAGTATTTTTATTATTTAACTTCGATACTCCTTCAAAATACTTACGCAATTATATGTATATAAACGCTTTCCGACTCGGCTGAAGGACTTTTTGTTATTTTGTCCCTTGGTCAATATTTACGTGCACTGTGCAGATAACAGCGTACCCGTTTAGGAAAGTGAAAAAGTCTGGCGAATGACTCGGGTAAAAAGGAGTGATCGTCAAATTTCAGCAGTTCCTCCTCAATAATCACTACTATTGTGTTTAAAGGCGCGTATATCCATGAATTTATTTGCAAATACACCACTGTTCGTAAACAGTATACACTTTAAAAAACACGTTATTTCATTTTCATCGTCGTATAGTAGTGTGCACTACCCGCTATTCACTCCATCCGAATCCTCGGCATGGATAATGCCCCGGTATGTATAGCATGTTCAAGCCGTATCTGTATAACGGTACGAATCTAAA